>OZ004679.1:14461607-15851607 GCA_963924505.1 Agonopterix alstromeriana
CCCGGTAAAGTGAGAACGACTTTCATAAATTCAGAGGTTTCTACAAAAATTCTTCTGAAAAAAAAATGTTTGAAAGTAATAGGATCGTTCAGAAAATGTAGAATATTTTTAAAAAGTAAAAAAAAAACATTTGACCCAGTCGAAGCGACCCCTTTCGAGGGATGTCTTTCCGCTCCGCCGACGCGTCATCATTTTTCACCGTTCCTCCATTTATTTTATCTGTGGCACCACACGCCCTGTCCGCCCGACGAGACGATAGCACCGCTGTTTCGAATTTCCGAACGAGCATCAGCTGCTGAGAACGCGAGATTTATGAACGAACCCATTGAGCTAGAATCCGAACATTTGAACTCCGAACGCCTTTTTTCTAAAGGATTTTAAAGTTTTCTGGCCAGTATTTTTTTTTAAAAGTTTTTCTGCAGAAAAAACATTAGATATCTGGCTTTTTCCAGCCAGTATTTTTTCCAAAGAGTTTTTATTTGCGAAATAGAAATAATAGAAAAATACATGGTGGTCTTTTTTGTTTGCAGCAAAATACAAGTATAATCAGAAACGTTAATCGCAACGGTTTAGTAGCATGTAAAGTGAAGCAGCTAGTTATTAATTAACACAAAGAGAGCTCTAAATGTCAACATACCCATATTGAAAAGGGCAACACTTATTGGACCTTTAATTAATACGAATAGAGTTGGGGATAAAGTTGATTATAATCGATTTTAAAGTAATCTTAATCAATTCTGCTTGGGAGGGAAAAGTTTGAAAAAACCTATTCGATACTTCATTATCATTGGCAGAAAATGTAAACAAACATGGCATAAAAAATATTGATTGAAGCGTCAATATTGTATTTAATTGTGCCAGTTGTCACGGTGGGATATTTTATCTTCTGTTTTGTCATTTTGTAGAGCTTTTTGATTTACTGAAAAATGTTTAGTTTGTAACTTTGATGTTATTTTGTTTACATCTTATGCCATATCTAATGTAACAGAACATAATCTAGCTAATAGTTGTAAAAAGTTAATTCATTTGAAACAATTTTAATTGACCTTTTTGTGGTTTAATTGCCATCTTTCGGTCCAGTAGGTCGCTGGAAAACTCTAGTGTCTCTAAGTAAAGCTTTATAATTATAAAACACAACATTATAATGCACATATTTTTATAAAACAACCGTGGTGGTCCAGTGGCGAGTAACTTTGCCTGCCGTGCAGGAGGCGATGGTTCGATCCCCGTCCAGGCCGACTCGTACCAATGAGTTTTTCGGAATTTATGTACGATTTGTAACACCATTGGCTTTTCGGTGAAGGAAAACATCGTGAGGAAACCTGCATGCTTCAATTTCGAGGCATGTATTGTACCCACTGTCCGTTATAAGTGGCGACGGGATCACCACCAGTCACACTGGACAGAGTTTCGGTAATACTGGTGAAACGTGGATGCTCTGAGGTTTCAGAACATCTCTGACTACCCCCTCGAGGAATATAGTCGTGAGCATATACATACATACACATATTTTTTATACTTTGGTAAAAAAGTGTTTCTTGAAATATCAAAAATCTTTTTTTTTCATCACGTTGTATATAGGGTCCTTCTTAATATGCTGACACTTTTTTAAGGTCTGATGTCTGATCATTCAACAACTTCAAACTCAACTTCACTCAACTCAACATCATCATTTGGATGTTGGTCCCATAGAGAAAGTTGTTCAGTTTGAAGGTCTGATCATCCCCTTTAAAAAGTGTCAGCATATTAAGAAGGACCCTGTACCTACATTTTTTTTCTTTTTGTGTTTTTTATGAAAAAAGTACCTACATTTTTACGACTTTATGTAAGTACTTACTTTTTTGGTTTAATTTCGGGAACCGCTACGATCAGAGATGTTGGCAATGCCTGAAGGAATTAGTCGCTTCTTACGACACCCACCTGGGTTGCTGCTATTACGACAGCCGCCTGGGTGGTGCTATTACGACACCCGCCTGGGTTGGTGTTATTCGAAGTGGGATACCAGTGCACCGTCTCACGCGTTAGGCAGCATAAGTATATAGGGCCTTCTTAATATGCTGACACTTTTTTAATCGGTTGAACAGACCGTCAAACTGAACAACTTTCTCTACGGCACCAACATCGAAATCGCGAAAAAAAAAAACAGCTGTTCTATACAAAACTGCAAACCTACTCGAGTACTGTATACGGTGACTTGTATCGCCTGCGATACAGACTGTCGCCCATTGACGTAAGGCGCATTTTAGGTCGTCGTTTCTGAAGCGCAAAGTTCAAAATTCGAAAAAGCGCGCGAAATTGAGAGAGTATATTACAGTAGTATTTAATAATCTGTGGCCGCTCATTAAAACACGGTACATTCTTTGCACAGTACTATAACACCCGCGCAAATCGTAACATGCTAAAAACCATTAACAATTTCCCCGCCGCGCCGGGTAGAGTTTGAATAAAAACCTGAGCTGTTCTCGATACAAGAGAGTGATGAAGTACGAACTGTTTAAACGTAAGCGAGTCGAAATTGTGCGTAGGGTTGTCACTAGTGACTACAGCGACCGCTTTATTCAAAAAACCAGTCATGTATGTAGTATATTTTAAGTAGTGTAACCACAGATGCAGTATCTCATCGTCGTCGCATCCAGAATCTGATGGAACGGGAAATCGATACTTGCAGAGGTAGGATTGGATACAGTGGCTATAACCGGCAGCCTCACGGCGATGGCTGAAGGGATTTTGACGATATTCTGAAGGAATTAATGGCCTCTTACGACACCCGTCTGGGTTGGTGCTATTCAGACATAACAAGGCACATCATGTTTTATAATAGGTCCAGATTGAAGCATTTTTAACGTTAGTTTTGGGCAAAACATGGCAAACAGTTGTTATTCCATATCAGGTGGTGAGAACTTATCTTAATTCGTTTCTTGTCGTATCCGTTCTGTTTTTGTTGCTGTATGTTTTTGGTGTAAATAAATAATATTTATGTTATGTTATGTTATCCGTAAGAGGGAACATTGGTGCCTCATTTCATTTCGTTAGGTCTTGTAAATTTTCCGGCTAAGCCACTGCCTGACATTTAGGTAAAATTAAATGACCAGATATAAACTCAAAAATAAATGACTTATTCATTGCGTGAAGAAGACGGTCCGATTTAATATGGAGGCTGGTTTTTGGACTCCAGAACTAATGTAGGTATGTACATATCTAATTTATGTTAGCTTTGAGTGTGTAAATTATAATTAGTATTTTAGCATTGAAAATAATTATTAAATACCGCCAATTATCTAATCTAAATTCGCATGCATGCTCACGACTATATTCCCCCAGGGGGTAGTCAGAGATATTCTGAAACCTCAGAACATCCACTTTTCACCGTTAGTACCGAAACTCTGTCCAGTGTAACGGGGGGTGAGCTCGTCGCCACATAATTCACAGTGGGTACAATACATGCCTCGAAATTGAAGCATGCAGGTTTCCTCACGATTGACGATTGGTTTCAATCGTATTACTAATATTATAAATAATCCAAAAAAATGTGTCTACCAACCCTAGCACTCCAGCAACCATCAGCAAAAAGGTCGCAAATTCAGCCCCCGTCTACATTTCCCTATCTCATTTTCCATTTGACAAACATCATTACACCTTCCTGCTCTCGGCAATGTTCGGAACCATTCGGGGTGCTCGGGCGAACTCGGCTGGTTCCGTTTGGGAGATGACAATTTTGTGTTATTTTGTTGAATGCACACGACAGAGGGAATTGGAATTAGAGGCTTTTGCCCATTCGTGGGACACAAACAGGCTTTCTTTAGATAGACAATCTTTGAGGAAAGAAACTTAGATTTCCACTTTTTGACACAAAAAAATTTCAATAGCCCGCGAATCTTATGGGTATCTAGAAATTACTAAATTTTTCATCAAAAGTGGTTTAAAACAGTTCATTCAGAAATTGATGATACTTATACTTAATTTCAAATAAGGACGAAAAGATTTTACGATTCCTATACAGCTTTCTGGCCAATTTTGATTTGCAAATATAATTTATTAATCAGAAAGATATACTATCCGACATATCTTGAACGTTACTAAAGTTGTTCTAAGAATAAGTGACGGGAAGTGTTTAAAATCTCTGTTTCTGTAATTCAACATAGTCTTAAAATTTCTTTGCTATTTGATTTGGATTATAGTGGTTGTAGAGAAAACTCCGCCCAGAATATGAATTCTAATATAAGTTTAAGTAAATGTATAATTTTGTTATGTTAATTCAAAACGAGTTTACTAGAATTGTCATCGTAAAAAACCCATAAACGTTGAAAATGAAAATTCAAAGATTCACTAAAGTAAACAAATATTTCATACAGCAGACAGGCAGCCAAAATCAGTAGAGGCAAAAAAAATCTGCTGTTACATAATTGTTGTCGGTTGGGTCCAGCAGCTTTGTATGGAAGAGCTGATTTTCTTTCGCATTCGTGGGGTTGGCTCCATATAGAAATTTGTTCTGTTTCTCGGTCTGAATTCACCGTTCCAGTATTTGCCTGTCTGTCCCTTACACCCTTTATTTTACTCATGTTTCCATTTAGAAAGCAGTAAATTAAGCACGAGTTTCGTAGTCGGGACGGATTGCTTCTGTAATTTATCTCATCTTATGTCACAAATACCTACTATTTATTTGTAAATGTATTTACATGTACAATTATACTACATTACAAATAAGGACGACGAGATTTTCCGATTCCTATTTAGCTTTCTGGCCAATTCTGATTACCAAATGTAATTAATTAATTAATTGGATACATATACTATCCGACATATCGTGGACGTTACTGAAGCTGTTCGAAGAATAAGTGATAGGAAGTGCTCCAAATCTCCGTTTCTGTAATGCAAAATAGCCTTAAAATTTCGTTGCTATTTTGAATGGAGTAAAGGTAACAAAAAAAAAAACAGTAGCAAAAAAAGTTTAGATACAATGAACAACTTTTTCATTGGACAGATTTTAGAAAATTATAAGTCAACTTAATTGATTTTACCTTAATACCTTCTTAAATTATTTAGTACATGAGTGCAAAAATACGTTTGAAATTGAATTGAAACGTACGCACGGCGACAGATCAACCTACCCATAGTTGAACTCTATGTTCATGGACATAAGGTCCAACTATGGGCAGGTTGATCTGTCGCCGTGCGTACACCACACATTCTAAGGCCGGATTCGACCAAAGTTTGATTTATCAAGAGTAACAAGGAATTATACCTAAAGAAAGAGGTCCTTGTATCAGTACTTATTGCAATGTGAGGTTTCACATTTTTTATTTATTAGGTTTATACGTCATATGTCGTTTTAAAATCAAATCAACACAAAGTGACATGACAAATACTTAATATAAGAATAAATCTCGCTTTTGGTCGAATCCGGTCTTATTCTTATAATGAAATTAGTATGGGTTTTTGAATTTCCTTGTACGAGTACAATACTATTTAAACGAGCAAAATTTTTTTGTATATCTGTAATCACGTTGTGTTCTGCAAGTATATTTATACACTCATTGCCATTTCTTTATTTTGAGCTACACCGCCTACCTATTTTTTCGATTGTTAATTCCTCTACCCTAAGGTTGTCTGGAAGAAATCTCTTTTTAGCGATAAGACCGCCTTTTTTGTACCTACTTTTAATTCTTTATCTGTATTCAAATTTATGTTCTGTTTTGGTGTGCAATAAAGTATAATTGAATTGAATTGAATTGAATTCTAGAAAGCGGCACTAATTTCGATAAAATTTGCTGAATGGAGTTTATGTCGGCAAAAATCGATCTAAATAGGTCTCATTTCTGGAAAAACTCGTTTTCTGCAAGCAAAGCTCGATTGCCCAGGTGCCTTACATTAAAAAATAACATTCCAAAACCATAGGTACTTCTAAAGTGATCATTTCTACTCAGCCTCGCAATACCATCTCTAATGAAATAGAAGAGCAGAATTTTGACCGCCTTTTCTGTGACAATGTACCCGGGAGGGGGGATGATTAATTGTCGTGGGGGGTGTACCCCCTCATCCCCTCGCAGGGGGGCTTACGTTGCTGTGATCCGGATCCGGGCTTTAGGTGATTTTTATGTCTTTACTATAGTGGTAGTGTTTCTAATCAATTTTATTGTGGGAGAATTGTTGTAAGACGTGTTCCTGACTTGGTAACATCTTGTTTTTTGTGCCTAACCAAAACGGAATCACCATAATACCTTTTTAGTTTTTACAAATTAATGGCGTTTACGTTTTGCTTGTGTCTAGCACTGCTTTTCAGCCAATATCGAGTGAATTTTGCGAGTAATCGTAATCTCATGAATTGGTGTACAAAAACACATTTGAGCTAAATACGAAATGGTGGAGCCACGTGCAAGCCGGAGAGAACATGTTACGCGATCGCCCACTAACAGACGCGACTTCCATAATACCATTTTTGTGAGGAAACCCAAATTTTCGAGGCGTGTGTGTGTTCACTTTCCTTTATTCGATCTCACTGTCCTGTCAAACTCAAAATTACATAGCTTTCTGACGTCATTTGTCATGTCTGTACGTCTGTCCCGTATGCGTTCCTAAACCGTTCGTCCGATTGAGATGAAACTTTGGTGTGTTCTTGTGCACACGCCGGGAAATGTCTCTAATAAAACGGCCACGTGTGTGTCGGAAAAATGGGGCATTTCTACAATATTAGTAAGATATTATGTCTAACTATGTTCGGGAAAATATTCGTCAGAATATGCTATAATCAAGTTATGTTCATAGTTTGGACCATAGTCCATAGCATCTAAATGGGGGACAATATAACAATAACAAATAGGTACGTTTGTCAAGCCGTACAGTAGCAAGATCGTTGTAACTGTTATCTGCCGGAACGTAGCGCCCGGGGCACTAGTGATGTGCTTAGGAACGCCAGTAGCTGTTACTGCGTTGAGAGTATTTTTCGTTATGCTGTTTTGTTACTATACTTGAAGTCTCCAACGCTTCGATGGAGGGGTATCTCTAATTCATTCTTGATAAGCCTTACCCAGATTAGCGAACTTTAGGTTTGAAGAAACACCAAAAGGAAATCTTAAATGTCTAATCGATTGTCTAATTTAATTTCAGAATGATGATTCTAGTGTCGAATTTGATCAAATAACATATTAAAACTTATTATAAGCTCCGAATGACGTTTAAAAAATATAAGACGACTTTACTTAATACCTACCTACACATATAAATAAACTCATGACGACATTATTATTTTGGATAGGTTAGAGTTATCTATCAAAGGTGAAAGAAATGGTTGATGTCGTGTCGTATCAATAACTCAAGGCACTAGCGGAAAAGAGACAGCATTGGCGAATATTATAATGACAAGCGCATAAATCATAAATATGATGATGCTGAAAATACTCTAAAGTTAAAACTAACCTCGTTTAAGTGTGCACGTATTGCTCCTGACCGATTTCGGTCACGGCGACTGCTTTGAATACTTGTAACAGGTATAAAAATAACAGTGACGTTCTCGATCCTTGTGCCCATCACTATAATACTGCAGTCACCCCGGGCGACGACACGGAAGCCACCGCTTTCCCTCCACCCTTTGTCTGTCTGTCTGTGCGACTGTTTGTATAGGTATTCTCTAAAATTGTTAGAAATAGAATTTTAGTTGATTGCGGCGGAGCTTAGAAATTGTAATGTTATTGTTGTAGACTATGTATTACTGTATACCTATATATAACCTTATTAAGTCGTGTTATGTTTTAGAGTTTCTGGCCGCATCTTCTCTACAGCGACAACACGTTCCGACGCGGTGGTAGCTTCAAAAAAGATTTGACGATTAACAAGTGGGCTTCAAGCTTCTATTTTGAATATATTATTTTGAGTTTGAGTTCATCTGATTCTATTTTGTAATTATTTAAATGAGGTGTGAAACAGTGATGACAGGCTCATTTCCGTGTCATCCACAATCAATAATCAAGCTAACTAAAGCTTTTTAGGTTTAGCTTTTTTTCGAGGCATGTATTGTACCCACTGTCCATTATGTGGCGACGGGCTCACCCCCCGGCACACTGGACAGAGTTTCGGTACTACTGGTGAAACGTGGGTGTTCTGAGGTTTCAGAAAATCTCTGACTACCCCCCGGGGAATATAGTGAGCATAAATGCTTATTTTGAGTTTGAGTTCATCTGACTGTATTTCCACTGACTGGGAAACCATGATGACAGGCTCATTTCCGTGTTATCCACAATCAATAATCAAGCTATCTAAACCTTTAAATCTTAACCAACAAAGGTAAATTTCACCAACAAAAACTGCAACTCTGATCGCCCATACAATTTGCAAATGAACTCCGAACTTCCTCGTAGCCAAGCGACAAACCACCTTACTTTGCTACAAATAGGGGTGTCAAAAAAGATTTTGGCATAAAATTTGTTGGAGTCATAAACTCAACAAGTGAACAGAGGTCGGTTTATGGCGTCATAAACGTCTGTCGTCTGACATCTCACTAATACGTCATAAACTGATATTGTGGGGTGAATCTTTTCTAAGATGTCTGTTTGACTTGTTATGGCGCGCTTTAGTTTACTACCACTTGTTCTTTATTGGGTTAATGAATAGGGTTCCTTACTTTCGGGTGTAGGAACTAGATAGAAACACGTCGATTGCCGACATGATCGTGATATGGAGGTGTATGGCCTTGTCTTTGACCCTTATATGTTAGAACCCTATGCCATATTAAAAGACAGACTAAGGACACTCCTGGATCATCGCCAATTTTCACTTTTTTTTTTAATTTTTATAGTTAATGGACTCTTGCTTGTGCTAGCACTGCATTTTCTACAGTGTCAAGTAGTTTGTGGGAGTATCTATTCCAATCTCAGGGATGGTTTTTGATCAAGAACCAGAAGAGATTGTGCGGATTGCGGAGCCTCGTGGCAGGCAAAAACGCGAACCGCGCGAGACTAGTGCTCGTGTCAGAACATGCAACGTGACTCTAATTATGACCTTACCCTCTCTAATAAGATGCATATGGCAGTTTTGAGACTGATAAACCTAGCTTTTATTTTATTGACATTTAAGCCTAAATTGCTATCTCTGCATCAATTAAACTTACTACGACTGAAAATTACGAATTGTGGTCAAAGAGATAATTGACCTTTTAGAATCATAAATAGCTCCAACAATCAAGCTAACTTTACCAGAGATGCATAGATAAAAGTAATTACCAAAACCTCGTTGAAAGACAAATGTTCTAGTAAGGTGCGAGACACCTCCAGTAACTTATGCTCGCCGGGGCGCCGGTTAATAGCTAATATCGCTGCCTAATGACCATACTCGTCTTGAGCGTAATGCCCCACATGGGATCCGAAACTACGTTCGTGTTCATGTTCTCCTGGTAACTCCGGTGATTTACTCGTGATCTTTTGCGTCGTGTAACTTTTTGTTTTATTGTCTGTTTGTCTGAGGACACCATGTCGGGGTTTTGTAGCTTCTAATAGCTTGGGGTTAATTTCAACTACGTAACGTTAACATACAATTAATTGTCGTACATAATCTTCGACCAAAATAAATTACGAATATGCTGTAAGCTTTTTAAGGTGATAGATGGTGATTTGTAACACCACTGGCTTTTCGGTGAAGGAAAAAATCGTGAAGAAACCTGCATGCTTCAATTTCGAGGCATGTATTGTACCCACTGTCTATTACAAGCGGCGACGGGCTTACTCCCCGTCACACTGGACATAGTTCCGGTACTAGTGAAACGTGAATGTTCTGAGGTTTCAGAATATCTCTGACTCCTCGGGGAATATAGTCGTGAGCATATGCTATGCTATGGATGGTCAGACCATCAAACTAAACAACTTTCTCTGTGGGACCAAACTCGATATATTTCTGTCCAGTATGTTTGCAGTTTTGTATCAAAAAGCAACATTTTTCGTGATTTCGATGTTGTTCCCATAGAGAAAGTTGTTCAATATGATGATGGTCTGATCATCAAAAACCGTAAGCATATTAAGTTGGACCCTGTATATTTTTGCTGTCAAAATTTGAGATTGGTAATTACGGAGTTTTTTTGGAAAAAAAAAAATTCTGTCTGTTTTGTTGTAGCCTCTAAAATCTAAATGGTGATCAAGTGATTCGAAACCTATTGAGAAGCTGAAAAAAATTAAGTGATAAACTATGCTTTATTTGATCGTCTTTAAGAAAACATAACAAAACTCAAAGAATAACCAGTGATGAAACAAATTCTTTAAAATTCAAAGTAACTCTAGAATGCATCTCGCTTTAAATAAAATAAAAACTTTACTGCAAATAAAAATCATTAAATTAAAAAGACAGTAACATAAATCATTAACTAAAATAGCCAACGGGCGCCTAGCCGACCAAAAATGGAACCAAAAATAACACGGGCACAGATTATAAAACATTCGAAATATAAATGTTCCTCTTATACGAGACGTTTTTACGTTCAGAAATTTAATAGCCTATACTATTACAAAGGAATCATTGTTTTCACAAACACACTGATTTATGGCAACTTTAAAAAAAACGTTAAAATTTTTTCTATTTTTTTTAGGGTTCCCTATTTAAGTTTGACGTGTCCATCCCGTCAGTTGTAAAAATATTTGTTAACTACCGGGCTTCGTGATATATTGGGGAAAATTTGTTGAGATCCTTTGATTTTTTTTAATGGCTTTTAGAAGCTTTTTAGTAGACTATTTTTTTTGACACTTTCGTGTAAACTGTACTATAAAATTGTAACAAAAATTGAATAAAAACGAAGTCTCACATTGCTCACTAATCACCTCTTCCTTGGTATGGGAGGAGGACGACAGTAAGCAGTGGTCTATTCCTCTCTCACTCGCACTGACTCGGCCTACATGTGCTACTTCTTATCAGTGTGAGCCAATTTGTATGAAGAGTTCAGGTTGTGGTCGGATTTGCCTGTCTAGTATAATTTCTCTCTTTCTCGCGATTCAGATTTGTACCATACATAGGAACTTTTCGCGGCCAGCGTGACTTTGGCTCTTTGAAAAGTGCTTGTAGAGGTTATTTTGTATGTAGGAGTACTAATTTGAGTTGAGATATCATACTAGTGGGGCTGATCAGATCACTTTGCAACGCTTTAGTGATCTGTGTAATTTTATAACATTTTAATGGGTATGAGTAAAGGTATTATCATTTTTCTAACTGTCGCGGCCACCAATCAAAGTATTGTATAATTATAGTACTATAAAAAACAAACATTGTAATAAACACTTATGGCCTAGCTGGCATTGGAGCTGAGATATTTGACTGTAAAGGTTCATGAACAAGTAACCAAAGCCTTTAAGAATCAACTCATTTTCAATCGAAACATATTACCTACTCAGCAAAATATACCGTAAAGAAATACAGAAGACACGTAATAAGGCGGTCTTAGCGCTAAAAAGTGATTTCTCCCATACAACCTTAGAAGTTATACCTCCGCCAGCACAGCTCCAATGCAGCAATGAACGTGATGTTTTTTAATGTATTTTGAAAAATCCTCTAAAAACCTATGTAAGTTTTATTACTGGCCGATCAACAAAAAAGCATAAGCATATGCTCAAGACTATATTCCCCGAGGGGGTAGTCAGAGACATTCTGAAACCTCAGAACATCCACGTTTCACCAGTAGTATCGAAACTCTGTCCAGTGTGACGGGGGGTGAGCCCGTCGCCACTTATAATGGACAGTGGGTACAATACATGCCTCGAAATTGAAGCATGCAGGTATCCTCACGATATTTTCCTTCACCGAAAAGCCAGTGGTGTTACAAACAAAAAAAAAACAATTTCTCTCTATACAAACTTACTCATACCCTAATAGAACATTTGAAATTCAAAAATAGCACCTTCTAAACAATTACAAATAAGTAGATCTAAACAGTTAAAATTAGTCCCAATAACTCTATTCCGAACAAAATTACAGCACAATTACCGTCAATTTCGAACCAGGAGACCATAAAACGGAATGAATAATTTCTAACATGGTATCTTGATATCTATTCATGGTTCTGGTATCATGTACCAGATACCAGATACCAGTTCAACTAGTATGGGGAACAATGAGATGTTGCAATTTGCAAGCGGTGCGGGCTTGACCATTTAGGGCCGATATACGTTTAGCTAGGAAGCTGGTTTACATTGGAACTAGGATTTTTAAAGTATATAGATTGTGTGAAAAGATTAACTAAGTAAGCATAA
Source organism: Agonopterix alstromeriana (assembly GCA_963924505.1). Classification (NCBI taxonomy): domain Eukaryota; kingdom Metazoa; phylum Arthropoda; class Insecta; order Lepidoptera; family Depressariidae; genus Agonopterix; species Agonopterix alstromeriana. The sequence goes on from OZ004679.1 coordinate 14,473,823, forward strand.
GCATATGCTCACGACTATATTCCCCGAGGGGGTAGTCAGAGATATTCTGAAACCTCAGAACAGTTTCACCAGTAGTACCGGGGGTGAGCCCGTCGCCACTAACTAAGTAGGTTGTTATACAGTTTTTGAAAGTTTTTGAGCGTAGGCTGAAGGATATCGTTCCGATATAGCTGCGACATCGCAGCGATATCACTACATTATTTTTGAGATCAATCAGTGCGTTTACCCTGACATTAGAACTTCGCAATTTCGTGAACGTTTTCGTTCCAATGTCAACTCTATTACGATGAAGTTCAGACCGAAACGGTCGCGATATATCAAAAATTTAGTGTCGCAGCGGAATAGCGAGGATAATGCTCAGTAAAAATTGTAACGATTCAGTTGCGAAATCGCGTACAGTTGCGACGTCGTTGCAGTGCAGTTGCGACATCAGAATTACTTAAACTAAAGTTAAACATTTCTAATTAAATTTGATATGAAATAATAGATAAGATACAAGATTTTTTTTTATTAAATACCTGTTCTTTTCAGTTTCGGTGCCTTATTTATGACGAAATAAATACTTACATAGTTTTTGTTTACATTTTTACCCATTTCTATTGAAACAGACTATAGGATCATAAAAATAAAAGTAACAGAATTAACCGCCCAAACTAACAAAGAAACAAGCCCGATCAAGATCCTGATTGGTCATAAACTTTTACACGTTTTTAACCTCTCGCACTCCCAAGTCACGTCCGTTCCAAACCTAACCATTACCTCGTCTTGGACGGTGGAACGGCCAGGAACGGCCCGCCATTGGCCGCTCAGCGGTCCACCTTGATTACACGAATTACGCTGATTACCGACATTACGCAGAATATCGTCGCTTCGGATCGTGATTACGCCGGTATAAGTAGGCGGGAATAAGATTATGGTGTTCTGAATCGCGGTATCGAAGTTTTCTTGGGTTTTTATTTAAATAATGGGTGGGAATTGGCGCTCTTTGGTGTTTGAAATTATCACTGAAGTTGAGCGGCGTCCTGATAGGTCAGTCCTTGGAAGAGTGACCAGGGCTTCCTCTTACTAATAAGCATGAGAAGGAAACATATTCCACCATGCGAGCCCAATGCGGGTCGGTGGAGGCAAGTTAGTGGTCAACTTGCTATTACTATTTGTAGGGAACGTGGCCGACCGGTGTTTTATTCGGCTTCGCTGTAGAGATTTTAGTGGACTTTAGTTTTTCTGGTGGCAGGAGTGGTTCGATGTAAAGGAAAGTCTTGTTTGCAGCACTGGAGGTTTATTTTAGTGATTTTTACACCAGAGTTAGTTACACGCACAAGCAGCGTACCAATATTATGGAAACGGAAATACAACTTTTTTAATTACTACATTTTATGTTAGTGTTGCCAACACTATTTGTTTTGCTTGCTTTCAATGTCAGTCCCCGATGGCGCTCCTTGTGGCAATCGAAAATGCAGGCAGGCACAGATTTGGTCACTTTTAGAATAGTTGAGAGATCTGTTAAAACGGCTCTAACGGCTGTCAAATGAATAGCGCAATACCGAATGTTAAAAGTTGTGGTTCGCACGCAGTCCAATCAAGGTTCAGTTGTGATTTATTTACCCTCCTGTTATCTTCCTTTAACATAGTAAATGATAGCATTTTACTCGAGGACATTAAGCACATAGCATCAGATTAACAACACTTATATCTGTTAATCGGCCCCAGCTAAAGTCACAAATGAATCGAAGCAAAACGATCCGAAATTACCCATTGCAATTTGAATAAGTGAACCAAATTACCATCCACAATTGAATGAGCACCTTCGAATGCCGACCATTGATAACTATTACCGAAAAGGTCAAGAATTTCCAACGAAAAAGACTCCCAGCTATTCCATTGTTCTTGCCTATCCCCGTAAAATTATGTTCAATTACAACAAAAATACGCCGAGGTAATCAAAAACAATTTCGCCAATCGTCGGCAGGAGCGGAGATCCTGCGTTAATGTCACGAATTTTCAAGTCGTTGGTACCACCGCAAATTGGCCTATTTTGACCCGGCTCCCAAACCGCAGCGATTACAGCAAATAGTGTAGTTTGAAGCCAAATGTCAAGCTGTTACGTTTTTTAAACGTCAACATATTCATTGCAGTGCGGTTGCGGTTGTGATTTGTAATGAAATTTGACAATGTGCTCTAATTGCCGTGATTCCGGTGTGAGTCAGGGGTTTTTAGGACCTTTGACTTTTTTACGTATAAAAAAAGCTAGAGGAAATAGATATTTATTTTTATTTTTAGAGTTCCGTCGTTAAACAAGGAACCCTTATACTTTCATCCATTCTATCTGTCTGTCTGTCTGTCTGTCTGTATGCCCCGCCTAAATAACTCGCTCATTTTTGCACCTATTGAGTCGAAATTTGGCATGAAGACAGATACGAGTAACCCAAAAACAAGAATGTAATGGTTATGAAGAAACAAGTTTTTTCACCTTCCATAGAATAAAAGAGGGGTTTGAAAAATATTTTTTCATTTTTTTAATAAATCGAGTGAGGTGTCGTTGGATAGGTCTTGTCCAATGGAACATAACTCCCATAGAAATTAAATCCTCTCTCTTTTCTTTAAATTAAATCGCGCTATCGTTAGGTTCCAAAGTGTCTTATAATACTACTATTTTCTTATTCTATTTTTGCAATGGCTACGGGACCCTACCATAGGCGAGTCCGACACGATCTTGGCCGGTTTTTTTAAAAGGTTTTCTTACAGTTATTACAATGTTACATGAGCTAGAAATAACGCAATAATATCTATATTTACAAGTAAACACAGCGTGACTAATAAATTGCAAGATGAAACTACAAAAAAATATAATGCTACGATATAATCATGTGGCTCAAGTAAAAGATGAATATAATGTCGATAAGGAGGACAAAGTATTTGCAGTGAAGAGAGAAAACCTGACTCTACCGACAAGTTCAATGGTCAATTTACATTAAGAGAAAAGTGAAATATCGAGTTAGGTCTATATTGCACAAGATAAAGTATGCGATGTAGAACCAGAATACGGTGCTAACTCAAATTTGCAAATATTTGAGTTGTGTCGTTGTTGTATTCACCCGGCGAATTGGTCAATGATGATTTTTATACATCTTTTCAGTGGTCACGTTGTAAATATAGTGGCATAAAATAAAAAATAATATTTTTAAGAATATTACATGAATTAATTTAACGGGCAGTCGTTACAGCACGATCGTTCGAACCGATCGACTATTGAATATTTATAAACGTACGTCCCATTATAGTGTCGACATTTTGAATAATTAACGAGACTTTCCATTACGGTACGGCGCCCCTGCTGAAATTGCTAGATACACTTCAGTAAATAACCCCTTGCTTTATGAATAATTAGAATTTTAACCGATGCTTGCGCTAATAGCTTTCAGTATCATACAAAATGGCGTTCAGAGGAAATAAAGACGATGGATGTTAATCGAAAATAATAGAGAATTTCCTACAGTATCTCATGAGAAATCGAACAAATTTTCTTCTCCAATAGTCACGGGGAAAACTGCAGCCTTTTTTCTCTCTTTTTTCACTGAAAACCAATACCAAACAAAATAGATCACGTACCAGGCTCGCATAAGCAAGAGGCAGGTGTGTTACGCCACATGAGCCGGAATGTGCGGTAAATTTTCCGGATGCCTTCCCAATGATTTCCTCGGAGACCGCCGGCCCAGATACGGCGGATTTCGATACGATAACGGTTCTCAATTTCTACTCGCCTGGTACTTCTGGAGATATTGTGGCCACGCCCCGCTCCATTAAATATGTATAGGTAAGGTCTGCGGGTAGTTGGTTGATATTTTTTTCTCCATAAGTTCCCTTGGGAGCTCATCTCGGGGTATCAATCGGTAGTACCCGCCGTATCTTGACAATAATCCCGCGGTTTTTCCGTCTTATTTGTTGGGATGTAACAATGTTGGGTTAGTTTCGTCCTGCGGAATTGGTTGCGAGGCGTCTGAAATAAGACTTGTTGTTTTTTGAAAAAGACACACCATTCAATTTGGACCTTTGATCATGTTAATTCTTCTCACTATTTATTCCAAGATACGATTAAAAGAGTAGAAAAAAATTTCACGAATCCATTTCTTTAATGTTTCCACCTTTTTGTGGAACATTAAAGCCAATTTCTACAACATTAACACCAAATCTAAACATCATTCTTCATAGTCATATCACTATAACAGAGTCTTGGTTGTTATTTGTGGTCGATGACTTCACAAGACCACGCCATTCCTCTCTGGTAACTGCTCTCCGTGTGTATTCCTGTGAAGGAGAATCTATCCCAGCTTTGTCCTGATCTATTCATCTCAAGGATGAACTAAAACTTGTCTAGTTACCCTACTTTTACCCTTTACCCTAAACTTCTAGACTCTAGTGGCAATAGGCTAGTCATTAGTCGAAGAACTGACAACCATTGGAGACCATGAACTGGCAGGCGTAATTTGCAACGCCCTGCGGCGCTGGACCGATGACCTCAGACAGGTAGCGGGGAGTGACTGGGTAAGGAAGGTCGAGGATAGAGTTTTGTAGCGCTCCTTGGGAAAGGCCAATAGACGTTTAGCAGTGGATAATTTGTAAATAGGTAATACTATAAACCACTTTACGGCAAGCTTAGTAAAGTTAGTGCTAACTTCAAAACTCCAATTATTTCAATGCACTTTCTTTATCCATTAGCCAATTAAATTCCAAGCAATCCTTTACCCCACCCCGTAGGCAACAAAATGTGAAAGAAAACTGTAAATGTCAAATAATTGCGCGCGCCACGCGCGGCTAAATTATTCACAAATGGCTGCACGCGATATAGTATGGAGACTTCCTGCCACTTTCTTGCTGCATATGCTACCCTGGTACCTTGCATTAGTAATACCTAATATCTTCAAGCTATATTACTGAGGACCTGGTAGAGAATGGTATGCGATTTTGTACTGGCTTTATGTTGAAGGAAGAATATCTCGCGAGGAAACCTGCTCCTCTAACATGACAGGTGTGAGAGCGCCACAGGTCACTTCTAAACGTCAAATTTAAGTAAGATGGCGGTTATTTCCATAGTATCACACTTACATTTTACGTTTAGAAGTGACCTGTGTCGCTCTCACCCTGTCATGTAACAGGAACTGCATTGTCCGTGGTTACTCTACATTCAAAGTAGCGACATGCTCACGGGCCTAGCAAGCCACCCCCAAGAAAATGACAAAAATCGAGCCGTGCCTCTGTCCTTGTTACTTTGCGTATATGAAAGCGAGAACGCATGACTTTAACTAATTTTGTCGCTTTGTGGTGCGTGGCATGCTGGACATAAATTGGGCACTGCTAGTTCTATTTATTTTAGTTGCTAAAAGCACAGTGCCACACCCTGGACTCTCCATACAAACGGTCTCGCACTGACAAGAAGAGGCTAGCACATGTAAGCTTAGCGTGCGAGTGAGAGGAATACACAACTATGATCTGTCGTCCACCTTCCGTACCACCGAGAAGGGTGAGCTCAAAATTGGGGGGAGGGAGTGTTCATACTGTACGTATTACTCGTATACTGTGGCAGTGGTATAACAGGCATAACACTAAAAGTACTGCATTATTCAAGTAGCATGAGATAGCCGTCAGAAACTGACATAATTTGACAGCTTGTCATACATAGCTGTCTGTCATCTGTCAAATATGTGTCAATGTAAAAAATCGAGTTGTAGTTTTATGAAGTGCAACTTTCAATTACATTGATTTCAAAGTCGAGCCTTTAATAAGATAATTCGTAATATTGGATTTTTATCTACAGGGTGTGAACAACATTACTTTAAAAGGTGATTGTACCCATGATATTGAAGCTTTTCATACAAACCTTCGATCAGCTGATTGCAGCTAGTATGGAAAGTCCAAAATTTTTTTGGGAATTTTCTATAGGTTTCTTAGGGAAAGTTGATCAGTATCATGGGTACATTCACCCCTTAAAGTAATGCAACTGTTTACCCTAACTGCCTGTATTGCTAAATTTTGTTTTTGTAAAAGCTCCCACATTTTAACAATTTTACATTTGTGTATTAAATATTAATTAGGCACCTTGCTTTATTACTTAATTGACAACTTTTTATTTTAAGAAAGGTACCAAATTAAGAAAACTATTTGGAGATTGTGTGATTCAAAGCTTATATCAAAATTATCAGATTTTTCTATCCATTATTACTCGAGTTATTTGAAAAATACTGAAAAATATAATAGAGGTTGAATGAGATTTTATTCCTTTGCTTGCATGGATTTTCTCCAAAAAAAATTGCTTTTCTATTGTTGACAGTTTTTAATGTTATTGCGGCCAAAGTGTCTCAGCCATAAATCCTTTGTTTTTCAGAAAATTCAAAAGTAAAATAAAAATAGAAATATCGGTCAAAAATAAAATCGGAAAAATACGTATCTCTTATTTTTTAACCTATTTTATAGAAATTTATTATTTATTTTTTATTATTTATTTATTAAAAACAGGTGGTTAAAAAAATTGTATGTTGTCAATTGCAGCTTTCAAAGATGTTTCGTAATTGAGGCAAAGTTTCTGTTCACTCCAAAAGTGAATAGGAACGAGAGATTATGTATTTATTAGGGTTGTCAAATCTATTTTCATTTAGTTAAATTTAATTCAATTATACTTTATTGCACACCGAAACTAGTGTTTACAAAATCACCCTTATAATAATAATTGTAGCATTGATATTTATGCGCTTAAAAAGGAAATAGATATGTTTTGAAATAAACGACCAGTGCCATCTATTGATCGAAAATAGTAATAATTGCACGTTGGTGTTTGTAAGAAAGGCTGTCTCAACAGGGCTGGAGTTAGGTAAACCTTTATTTAAATGTATGTTACAGTTAGGACATTGCAGGCTGAATCACCTGATTGTTTGAAAAGAAAGATAATTCCGTGCTTGGGATGGATCGTTAAGCCATTGGTCCCGGCGACTATCTCTCGTGGTAGTAGTCGTTACATAAAAACCACGTCAGAGGCCGTAAGGCGGTCTGAAAAAACTCTGACACCAGGGCTTGCCCACGATAAGAAGAAGAAGATTTGAATTGTGGGCTACCTGAGAACCTTTTGACAATTACCTGTATTGACGCTGTGACAAGGTTTCTATGATGGCCTACATTTCATGTTTTAGTTTGTACATTTTTCGCAACCTCACTTTTCCATTATATTCGATCTATTTAGTACATTAGATAGGCATTACGAGTAAGAAATATTCTAGCAAATTCCATGGGGCCCCAGAACTCGGCCTGGCAACGTGCCTGCAAATAACATTTGCACTGACAACACGGAGCCGCATTTAGTACAGGTGTAAAATATAATATTTATGGGGTAAAGAAAGAGTTCGAATGCTTGTTAGCGATAATGAGGTGCTCGCACAGCCATAAATTCGTTCCGCGGCCCACCGCCTGGGGGCGCTTCATTTGCATCTTTATGTATTTCTGCTCCGAGATGAGATTATTCTTTTTGCAGTTCAAAAATCTGTCCACAAAAAAGTTTGCTAGTTCGTCCGCCCGATAACAGATGGCGTTACTAGTAGGGTTCGTATAGGAAAAGTGCTTAGTCACGGTGACGAGCCAGGGCCGCACGGCTCGTTAGCCTGACACGGCGCCTGTCAAGTTTTTGACAGTTTTTGACAGAGACATCGATAGTCAGGCGCTTCGTTACCGCCGAGGCGGAGCGGCGGCCTATAGACATCTTATCGCATATTTTGTTGGTTTATATTTGATTTAGCCGTGTAAGTTCATTGTAACGTTTCGTTTTGTTGATACAGATTGATAACAACTCTCGCTTTGTTACACAAAATAACGAAACACCTTTTGTGTAACGTAATAGGATCGTTTTGTAAACAACATTCATCCCAATTTCTCGTCCAATTTAAGATATAACAAAGTCGAGGTACCAGGCTATAATGACGTCATGGAGTCGCAATTTCGGATTCATAAGGAAGCAAGCAGGTGTCGCGATACATCCCGTATTCATGGGCCGATATATCATAGCCGGAGGCGGCGTTAAAAAAAGAAAAGCTAGGGAAAAACTCGCGAAATGCCCCCAGTTTCCCGCCTTGACGTGCAATTATAAAGATAATAACGTTTTCACCTCGCCGCCCGTTTTTATTTGTTCTCTTTTGATTTATAACAGTTTGTTGAGTTCGCGCGGTATCGGACCCCGCTGATACAAGTACCAAGGTACCCTCCGAGGATAAACTTTTTGTGTTTATTTCAAACTGTATGCATAACAAAACCCATCAAAAAAGATTAGTTGAAAAAACGGAGTGGTGTCATTATAAAAAGAAGACGCGTTCCCACGATCGACGGACGAACAAACAAAACAAATCTACGGCTACGAGCAACGCGTAAACTATTTTGATTAGAATGGCATTCCCGCCAAAATGTTACCTCAAAAAACCGCGGCAGGGACATTTTTCAACTTGTCAACTCGGCCGCGCTTTTTGCGCGGACATTCCGCGCACTCGCCTTGAAATCTTAATTCCGAACGCGTTTTTTCGGAAAACCATAAACAACTGCCGATTTATAGACCCCATACAATTGACAATAATGATTTGCTCGATCTGAGATAGACGTCTGACGGTAAATGTCTTCATTATGCGCCGTCGGGCCATCTATAGAGCCTTTATCATACTAGCTTTCTTAGAACTGTTTTTTTTTTCATCGTTAATCACAAACGTTCCATCCAAGTAATGTAATACGGCGGGAGATAACATTACCGTAAATATAGTTGAACAAAACGCACCTACCACCAGAGTAAAGCACATAAAAAAAGTCTAAACTTTCTTACAGGGACACCCGATCCACAAGAATTCGCGACGCAATCGCGACGCATTATCACAATTTACACCCGGTAATAACGAATAACCTAATCCACGGGTCAGTGCGCGCCTTTTTTGAAAAAAAAAGCTAAAACTGTCAGACAGTTGAAGCGGGAAAACAAAGCGTCGATCAAGCCCGTTCACTCTCACATAAATCAGAGGGAGCTGAAAGAGACAGGTGCAAGGACGGCGCGGCGCGGGCAGTCGATTTTACAAATGGGCGGAGCACTGAGCGGGATGTCGACATCGTAGAAACAAAAGAGCGAAAAGGAAATAATAATCTGGTGCAAGGTGCAAGCTAGAGGGGGGTACTTTTTTTTACAGAAAACGTTAAGGCTGTGTAGGAAAATCTGAAGAAAAAGGTGGAAATAGTAATGGAGTCTTCGATTCTTATTATTTATGTAATGCAGCAATTAAAGTGTTTAACTTTATAATAAGTTAACACGGAGCTCCAGTTGAAAGTTTTAAAATACGAGTTTAATTGTGTGCAGAAAGTTATTGGGAGTCTGCCGCTTTTAAATATTAGCAGATTCGATATTTGAGATTTTTATTATTACGATTAATAACGATCCTTAGCCACTTTCCGACTTGGCATGAACCACCATTTTCTCCAGTGGGAGTCGTGTGAAGCGACTAAAGGATATGGTTTGTTATTTAGAGTTTCGGTAGGCAAAGGGGTTAGCTATCGTATCATCACTTGACACGTTATTGCAGCTTGAAATCATGAATAGGCTTGATGTGAGTAGAGCAGAGATGTGTCCCATGTACATAATAAGAAGGTGGTGGTGGGTATCGTGGTCTATCGCTATTTATTCTACTTTCTCACCAAGCACAATTCACACGAAACCTTCACGGCACAATGACAAAAGTGTGTAACACAAAAATTATACCTAAATAAAGCAACGACAATACTTAAACACTAATTCAATTAAATTGCTTCGGAACGGAACAAATTGGTCAATTAAATTGTTCTAAACAATTTGTGTGTCACTCCGTAGTGACAAGCGGTGAGCGACAGTGACATGGGAGGTATGATACTCACATTCTTTTGTTGTCACGCTTTATTCATATCTGGGGTAGGCAGAGAGTACTTCTACTAAAAACAGTACTAAATCTGGGCTATGATTAGCCATACCAAACGTGGAGTTTCATACAAAAGTAGTTTAAATCTCTTTGTTGTATAAACCCCGAATTTCACGACCGTATACTCTCTCGGGGTGGAGAGAAACTACCAAAACTGTTTGCATAGTATACGCAACTTTAGTACATAAAATTTATACAGGGTGTAAGGAAAAGTATCATTAACCTTTAAACCACATTCTCTACCCATCAACCTGAACAACTTTTACTTCGGGAGCAAAACTGCCAGAAAAAAATAATATCAGCTGTCCCATACCTTTTAATTGAGTAGGTATTACAGTTTCGTATGGGACAGTTTCGTATTTTATTGTTCTGACAGGTTTGCTCATATAGTAAAAGTTGATCAGTTTGATGGGTAGAGTATGTGGTTTAAAGGTTAATGATACTTTTCCTTATACCCTGTATTATAGATTATTAGTATGCTGACGGTTTTTGAGGGGGATGATCAGACCATCAAACATCGAATTTCAGAGTGCTCTACCTGTACGGCCCGATAGTCTGTAGTGAACCTGCCTGCTGTGCCGAGGGTCGCGGGTTCGAATCCCGTAAGGGACAAATATTTGTATGATGATTATGAATATTTGTACCCGAGTCATGGACGTTTGTATCTATATTATGTATTCTATATCGTTGTCTAGTCATCATAATACAAGTCCAGGCTAGATTCTAGTATTTTAAATATGACTAGATAATTTGTGTGACAATGTCCAATATATTTATTTATTTAGTTATATGTTTATCGTTACGGAATGACGTATCATTTGGGGATGAGATTACTTTGTGCCCAGAAACATTGAAAAATAAAACTTATACCTTATTAGGTTTAGTTCTAAATCCAATATCAATATTGTAAACCTCAAAATGTATAATTTTATCAGATTTCATTTAAATTAGGCAGAGACGTTGACTTCAATTTGTTTGGGTTTTGAGTAGGGCTGAGTTGGTTATTACCAAAGAAATAAATCGTTGGCTAAAGTGTCAAACCTCGTAACTCCATTTTATTTTTCAAATTACAATTTTATTACTAATTTCTGACTGCATCCATGGCACAACTATTAAATCCTTTTAAAAAGCCGTTACAATTTAAAATGATAAATAGAAAACCATATAACTCTGAGCTGCCATTTTTTGTGGCGAAGTTTTTTGTGCCTCCTGTAAAATTTGATCTAATGGAGTTACGAGGTCTGACACTTTAGTCGACGATATGTTGTTTTACTTATTAAATCAAAATAGCAGCAACCACAACACAAATTAACTTTTATTAAACCCCAATTCGTGCTAGCCCCAACAATTATGTTATGTTATGTTTGGGAAACGCCACATGTTCACAATTTGCAATATTTTCTTGCTATTTCCTACTAATCACTAATAAATGGTCGTATCAAATCTAAATTACCCACTGGAGTTTATATTGAAATTATTGTTTTGCTATAAAACTTGGTTCGGTGTGTCATTATGCGATTTTCACCTTTAGAAAATTGCTCGATTGAAGTAATTGTTGATGGAAAAATTGTGTGAAATCACGCAGCGTGAATGAGGGTGCAATTTGTAACCTATATCTTGTTACATTGTTTCATCTATTTCAATATGAATTCGCTATAAAAACAAACTTTAAAAAATGTTGACTTCGAATAATTTTCGATATTAATAAACTACCTATAATAATCATCCATAGAGCATATACTACGTTAGATCGGCTACGGATTATCCAAGGCGAGAACAAAAAAACCTGAGATATAAAACCGGGATTCGTTCCGTTGACAGCTGACGTTAGGGCCATACAGGCTCATAGCGTGTTCGAGAATTGGTCTATCTCGTCTACATACGTTAATTCTATGCCCTTTCTCTTCCGCATTTGAGATCTAGCGTAGTATATTATGCTAAATCTATGAATTATGCTATTTTAGAGAAATGTCAATCTTTTGCTAGGTTCAGCTTGTTTGTTTTACAACTTACTAAAATAGTTATTTTAGCTCTCCGTTTCAAATAAGGACGAAAATATGTTCCGATTCCCATATAGCTTTCTTGCTAATTCTGATTTGCAATTATAATTTATTTATCAGATAAGTGAGAGTAAGTGTTTCAAATCTCTGTATCTGTAATTCAAAATACGCTTAAAATTTCGTTTCTATTTGGAATGGAGTATAGGTATTTATTATCTTACTATAGTCCTTACTGAAGGACTCAAGCTATGCAAGAGAAAGCGACAAAACGAATAAGCTGTCACTGAAAGCAACGCTCATCTTTCTTGTTTTCAAGGCGACATTCTAGACCCAATGTACTAAATTTAGAACATTGTTTTTTTAAATGAAATTCTAATTCTTATTTTGTCTTTTTCACAGGTAAGTCGATGATTCATCGATGACGTCAATGGTTTGTAACCATAAATCATATATGTTCAGGTATTTATAATAACCTAGCAACTAGCAACTGAAACTGTAATGGCAATGCGCCGGTCAAAAATTTTCTTAAAACTGATTGTGCTTATGCCCAACAGTGGACTAATATAGACTGATAAGGTTCATGATAGAAGTACCTATAAGTAACTAAAATAATTTCAAACTCGATAACCTGTTTTAATGATTAATTTTTTAGCTTAAATAGTGATCTCATAAAATTAAATAAAAATCTAAAAATAGGTACAGGGCCCTTCTTAATATGCTGACACTTTTTTAAGGAGATGATCGGACCGTCAAACTGAACAACTTTTTCTATGGGACCAACATCGAAATCGCGAAAAAATATCTGCTGTCCGATACACTTGGCTTTAGAAGGTTTGCAGTTTTGTACGGAACAGCTGTTAAATTTTTCGCGATTTCAATGTTGGTGCCATAGAGAAAGTTGTTCAGTTTGTCGATCTGATCATTGATCAGATACAAAAAAAAACAGAATCACTTTTAAAACTACAGCCAAATACAATGTCATTCGATACTCGACGCGAATGATGTAAACCGTTGTCGAGAGAATCGAGTAAAATCGAGTTAGCGATAACATCTCGATATACGAGACCGCATTTGTCTTTCTGTTTGTCCAATCTAAATTATAGTAATTGCACCCGTATTCTTCTGCCTTATCTTTATCTATAGGGTTTGTATTGTATTTGAAAGTAGGTCTAACATAGCGTTGTACAAACCAGTTTATATTAAATTTACAATTATATCGAATGTTATATTTCTATTTCGACATTGCACCTCTATTATCTGTAAACTAGGTTTTACCCGCGACTTTGATCGCGTAAAATTAGAATATCGAAAAATCATTTCTTAGTGCACCTTGACATCCTCCGTAGAATTGTAGGTATTCCAAATTTCATGTTTCTATCTTCAACGGTTAAGGCTGTGTGTTGTGTGTCAGTCAATCACTGAACTGTTTTTTTTATATGTATAGATAGAATGTATCATTCAAAGTTTCATTCAAATAGTCTCATTGTTTTGAGATAAAAGTATTATGCGAAAACAGAAGCAGTCGTTTTTGATATTCGAAATCCTGCTATACGTTTGACGTAGCGTAAACTTTACCCCAGTAACTTGTGTCAAGTGTAATCGATTTATGAATAGTATCGATTACCCAGTCGCTCGTTTTTCGATTCGATAAATCCTCAAATAATCCAGCCGCCTAAAAAACAATTTCTATTAATCAGACTAAAGACTCTAAATTCAACTTTAGAACGTTTAACATGCGGTTTAAAAAAACTTATAGCCCTATTTAACCAGTTATTTACAAGTCAATAACCTAAATTGATAATCGTTAAAAACTACATTCATAAAGTGACATTTGATTCCCTGTGATTCGAATTTACGCGTCCGAGTCGGGTCATTCTTTTTTCGAATATTTCTTTCTTTTTTTACTCCGTGTGGTTTTTTATCCCGCCCGGTTCTTTAAGCTTAAATTTCTGATGTGATCTCTTGGCGTCGCATACCGAACATATTTGATGTTATTTTTCGATACTTTTTTTCTTGGGCGAGATATAAATTTGATTGTGGACTTGTACATGTAAGGTCGTACGCGGGTGCCGGGCTTACTCGTAAGTACAGGACATTGCAACAAGATGCGAGTGAGAATTACAACCTGCGCGCGTCTCGTAAAATTACGACACGAAAATGCTTACAGAGACATTTATTTTTATGTTATTGCACCTACTTGACTTTGTTGTACATTCATGATAATTCAGGAGTACCAGGGCAACATAGATCGTAACGGTCATAGAGCGGTCAGCATATCGCTCTCGCGTCACGTCACGCGTCCAGGCGAGCGGCCGCGCACAATACTCGCCCGCCCCGGCCTGCGTTATTGTCCAACAATGCGTGAAATTCTCTGACAAACGATGACAGCCGCCCGGCCAGCCTGGTACCGCCGACCTCCTGCAATTTATGATATCCTATTACGAGATTTAATGACACTAAACGTCAGTCCTCTCTGTTTACATCGTCCGTCACTGAAGGAAATACTTCCGATGTCCATGGTGCTTACCAGCCGAAACTTATGTAAGGAGTACAGAACGGATCCGTGAACGGAATACACTTAAAGCGAGAAAGGCAACTGAAAAATTACCATATTCCGTTGTGTAAACAGTTGCCGACAATCTTCCCGTTGTCAGCCGACAGTGAGCGTCCGAACTCGGAGCGCCAAATATTTGCCAGAGTCTCATAAATTCAGCGGCGCCCCGCGCGTCCTACCAGGATAACATACATAATGCGCCGCTCCACGGATCGGTAAACATATTGTAATGGAAAACGCCGTCATTGTTTACACTTTATGATGTCCTCGTGTTGTAAACTGATGCGGTGCAGATTCGCCCGCCCGCCGAGCAAACAAACAATCCTGCGCCGAAAAAATTATAAGAAAAATGTGTAAATCATTTCTCAGTTGAGTTCTCTCCAGTTGTTTTCTCAGCTGGCTGTTACTTATTTTCACTTTCTTTTACAACAAAATTATCAATCGGTAAAGTTCAAATCGCCTTTAAGAAGAAACTGTCAATCCCACTTCTGATATTAAAGGTTTTACATGACTGTCACCAGTGCTCCGTCACTCGCGTTTGACAGCTGCGATAAGTACCTACGGCGCCTCGTATCTCATGAGACACAAGCAGTCGCGCATTGACATAAGGTTTATTTCATTTCATCGTTCCTGAAGCGCATAGTTCATAATTCGAAAAAGCGCGCGAATTCGGGATAGTGCGGCATCTGTAACGGTAGTAACTATTGAATAATCTGTGCTATAACCACGCGACCCCAAGACGTTCGCACGCACGCACGTAACTCCTTCTAATCCCGCTAAAATATTCTAAATCCGTCAAAACCGTAAATTGCGCCTTTTGTTGGTCCGGGTAGTATTTACGAGGAGAGCTGCAGATAGCCAGAATTAAACTTGAATTTAAAACCATTTTATATTAGCTAAGCTAGCTTAGATCGCGCTGCCGCCGCGCGCGGGAGATAAGAGAATTGGCCTGTCAAGCCCCGGATGATATATTTGACCAGCATTTCCATACCACCCTCTCTCCCCTATTTTCATTTTGTACGTGTCTGCTTCGTCGCGTATCTATAATGTATCCTCTCTGTTTAGGAGTTACATTGAATAAAAAAGTGCGGAGGTGAGAAGGGCGTTTATAATTTAATAGACTACATTCCTGGCTGTCAAACGTTGACAAAGGTTTAGTTTCGCTTTTTGATCGCTAGTTCTTTCTGTCCGATCGCATTTTTGCGTATTTGTTTTTTGAATTCTGATTCTTTTTGAAATAAATGACAATCTATTCGTATATTTTACTTGATAACGACGAAGGTAACATTTTCTTTTTAATTGGGTATTTGACTACATGCAATATATTTTATTTTTATCTTCTCAATAAAAAAAAGGTTAGAAAATAACTCTTTTCATGGAGTTTTTAGCTTGAATACTATTTTTAATAACAAGATAAACTTTAAAAAGTAATGAAATGTTGATGACGTCACAACTCAGAATTGAGTACAAATTTCATTCAAAGCGACCGTTTTGACGTCTGATAAAGAGTAGCTGATTTGACTAGTTGTCAAGTAGCCTATTATGGTTTCTTATACTGTTTTTTTTTTAGAAAACGGCTTGTCTCCATTGACTTTCGCAACAATTTTCACAGATTGAATCTTGAATTTGGAACTTGTTTTTTTTTAATAAAAAACTACGGTAGTTTTTCTGGCAAATGTGTACGTAATACCAACATTAAAGAGCCTAACAGACCGTATAGTCTAAGAGCCAGGTTATTATTCATGGATGTTTTGGTTCCATTTGAATAATTAAAAATTTGGCAAGAGATAAAGATCTGCGTATGAAAATGTCTGCACTTCTGCAGAGCGGAGGCGGAGGCGGGGGTAATCAACCGTTTTTACTGCAATGCGCTTGAATACCATAATAATTGTTGTTCAGCTCTAAATGAGGATATAATTTTTCACTTCATACATTTTCGTTAAAGAATTTGAAGAGACGCTGCTATTAAGGAGAATATAGAGATTCAAAACGGTAATCGTAGTTAAGCAACGGACTGTTTTGGATGGGAGACCGTTAGTGGAATTTTATCACGAGCGACTCCGCGTTCCTGAAGGCACTTTAAACAGTTGCTCCTAAACACTGCTAACAGACGTGTCCGTTAAGCTAAGTCCGATATTTTTGAGGCATCTTGAAAATAATCTGACAGCAAAATCAGTCACTAACTTGGGTGCACAAAAAAAAGTGGTAGAGTACAGCCCACTTCTCAAGCTCTTCAAGGAAAATATGCCTTTGCCCAGCATTGGGATCGTACTGTGTCTTTATTTATATTTTCTTGTATTGGTGAGAGGGGAAACTGTTGGCACGTAACGAGTTAAGATGGCGGCTGACATTTCATGTTGAAAACATGTTTTTGTTTACTATAACGTAAGTAAACTCTTTATGTATTTGCTGGTTATAGTGATTAGAAAAGTATGTCTTTTAGTTGAGATGAAACACCCGCCGCTGAAATTGTGTGATATACATACATGGTCCTTCTTAATATGCTGACACTTTTTTAAGGGGATGATCAGACCATCAAACTGAACAACTTTCTCTCTATAGAGAAAGTTGGTCCTATGACCAACATCGATATCGTGAAAAAAAATCCTGTCCCTACATTTGGCTTGAGTAGGTTTCCATTTTTATATCGGACAGCAGATTTTTTTTCGCAATATCGATGTTGGTGCCATAGAGAAAGTTGTTCAGTTTGACGGTCTGATCATCCCCTTAAAAAGTGTCAGCATATTAAGAAAGACCCTGTATAATACTTGTGCTAAAAAAGAACAAAAAATAAGTATATCAACTTATAAAATTTTGATTACCAGCTCTTGAAGTATGTTGCATAATCTTGATTAAAATACATTAATATAATTTAGTGACATTTTTGGTTCCACATTCATAACATAATTTCGCATGCTCGATTATTAATATTACAACTCCTTACATCGTGTAACGAATTTAATCGATTATTGAAAAAAATATGTTAATGCAATCCTTAATATGCCAGTAAAAGATATTAAAAACTTAACTTATGAAGACATGAAAAATAATTATTGTCGCGACTAACTTCGCGATTCTTTTTTTTAAATATGGAATACCTTATTAATTTTAATTGGGTACTTTTTGTACAGTTTCTCTTTTTGTTTCAATTTGTTGATTTTTATCTTGTCCAAGATTGTAAGCATGAACAGTTATGAATTTATGATTAATAAATAATCCACTGAAATAAAATCGATTAAGTAACCAGGAAAAGGATTAAGGGATTTTCCGAAAAAACTAACAATAATAATCGATCTCGTCAAAGACACGTTAAGTAGTCTAATACTGCCACTAAATGTTGGGATTGATTTGACAGCTTAAAAATACTTCGATGAAAATGTTCATTAACTTGCGTCTACAATCAGGGCCCTGTTTAATAAACGCGACAAGTGACAATTGATAATGACAATTCAGAGTACATTGCTGAGAATGTTAGGACACATGAAGCACTGCAAGTTTAGCGTCATTAGTAACCAGCAATGTACTCTGAATTGTCATTATCAATTGTCACTTGTCGCGTTTATTAAACAGGGCCTTGGACCACCTCGCATTGGGTTAGTTCTAGGATTTCGGCCTAGTTCCTCTCACACTTATATTCATGAAGTCATGTGGGTAGAAAATTTCACATTCTTGCACCCCATTTTCGCTTTTTTAATCTCTTTATATCTAACTGTACCTAGACCGAAAAATATGCGTCCACACAGCGAACGAATTTAAAGTGGGCACCGAGTGAACATTTCAAATAAGAGGAGATAGCGAATGTGATATTATTATGACTGATTTCTGGAATTTTCCCGCGAAAACAATGACGTCACGTCTCCAAAAATCTTTTAAAATCACCATTGAGTGCGCAAATTTATTACCATTGAAGTTTTCCCCGGGAAATCCTTTTTCCATCGACGCCTTATCCCGTTCGCGATAAATCAGACGTCCATTGTGTCGCCGTTCGACGCCCGGCTAATGTACAGGGACCATTATAGTGCTGTAAGTACTAGCGGATTTATTGTTCGAGCTCGATCGATAGGTATTGCATTTTTGATGAGTCCATTTTTTTTTAAATATTTTTACTTTTCTGCAACGGAACGCCTTCCGAGCGGTGGTAGAGTCAAAAAATTACGTCAGAAAGCTATGTATGTGAATAATATTTAAAAAAATTTAGTGTTTAATTTAAAAATGAAAAAGTTGTATTAATAAATAAGGGATTATATGGGAAATATTTTAAGCTAAACCGACAATGTTTTAAAAAAAATATATAATTGAATTGTTATAATTCGTCGACCATCTTTGAAGTAATTCATGAATACATCAACCAATAAGTTACCTCAAATTCGTCGAATAATGATTTTCCAATTCAACCGATCTTTTTTTTCTTTATGGAAGATAATAAGAAAGGTTAAAGCTATTAGCGCATAAAACCATAGAGCATGTAACTTTTCAGAATCACATTAAAAAAAACAATTAAAATTAAATTAAAAAATTCTTGATTTCAGACAGTTAGTCGATAAAAGTGTTAGTAACAGAGAAACTTAACCTATCGTTAGTAAAACAGTTCATTTAAAATCGAAAGTCCCAACATTGGGAAAGTCTGCAGGTGTACACCCATCGTTTCATTATCTATCCCAACCTTCAACAACGTAAAACCTCTTTTGGAAAATAACAGCACACTTATTTTCGAATTTCGAACACAGCCTTCCGCATTCAACCTCAACTTTTTTCACAAAATGGCAGACAAAATATGAAGTGAACCACAGATACATATAAGGTGCACATAGCAAAGCTGTCGGGCCAGAGATCTGAACAAAAGCTCTTGGCTGCCCTCCAATAAAATTGACACTTCTCCTACCTATCGCTAGATGTCGCTTCTTAATATATGTATTTAGGAATCACGATAAAAAAGGCCTAGGATAAAACTGGCATAATTTTTACAGCCGCGTTATTTGCTCTTGAATTTGTCCGCGACTCCTTTTTGTTAAAGCGCAATGAATCAAAATTCAAATACAAGAAAATCATACCTATACCTAAATAACGTTCAATTAGTTATCAAGTTGAAGACATGTTGAATTCACGCAGGGTGATACCAAACCTAGAAGTATTGGGAAACGAAAAAGGTTTTTTTCAGTACCTACCTAACTAACTATTTGAATCCTCCTTTAAGAAAAATAGGTATTTCTACAACCTACCCCATTCCAGCATCTTATGTAAGAAGATACCTAAAATTATCTAATCCACCTACCAGGCCAACATAGCTACACGCAGTTGAATCTAACCAATAAAATAGATTGACGCTTAGTACAATGGACAGGCTAAGACGTCGATATCATTACACGCGTGTCAATAATACATCTGTCACTTTCTAACGTAAAGGAATCAGTCAAGTGTGAGAGGGTGAAATATGGTATTGCCGGTTGTGTCCGCTGGCAGTTTTCGGGTTCGCAAACAAAGGAATTAGAGCGTTTCGCGCAACTCCAGTTGGATTTATGAGGTTGGTTGCAATGACCGAATTTTCTTTTTTTTTTTGGTGACGACATATACGGAATTTTCATTTTAGATTAACTTTCTATGTTTTTGTTAATTTACTAAGAGTGTACTATATTTTATAAATTGTAATATTCAAGTTAATTGACATTACAAATCTCTAACTTTATATTAAGCATCATAAAAATGTTTCCAAACAGAATCCAAACGTTCGAAATCGTTACTCCGACGCGTTTCATTCAATTCGAGAATTTCGAACCCACAATTTATTTTAATGTTTTTTTCTGAGACGATCAGATTGTCCCAAGTCTATTAAAACTTCGTACCAACTTGACGTACCTTTAAATTCAAACGGTAAGCCATCTGATAAACTTAAAAAAAAAGAAAAAAGTTAGAGGCAGAGTGACTTTATCTGTGCCCCGTTAATATCCCAATTAAATTAAAAAAATATAAGTGACGTTTCGTTCGTCAAGACTTTTATGACGTTATCTTTCTTCTCTATTTGTAAATCATTTAATAGTTCTTTCTTTACAATTTTTAAATTTAAAAGACTTTTTGACATTTTTGCAGTTAAAGATTAAATCATTCGCTTTTAAAACAAAACACAAAACAAAGTAGTTTTTCTTTTCCCTTTTATTGATGACATTATCAGTTTTGAATAAACTTAGTAGGATTTTATCTCAAATGAAAGTCAATCCATTACGGATTTAGCATAAATCTCTCCAACATCTGCATTGATAATTCGTTTTTTCTTTCGATTTAGACCTCCCACGGGGTCAAACAGCCAAACCCATTGTTGTTACATACCGAATTTGAATAAAATATCAAAAAAATAACTGTTTTTAAACAGTTAAAGAGCTTGGGTTCCATTAATGTATGTCTTTTTAAGTAAACGGGCGTCGATTCGCGCCATCAATCTTGCAGGTATCTCGCGAGTGGTCGTTGATCTCTGCCCACGCGGCGTCTTCGTTTTATGATAGCCTAGTACTTATGGCTTATTATTAGTATTATTTATTTAAATTTTTTAAGACTTTAAATTATACATTATACAAACTAAGACTCAAGCTGAACAACTTTCATTATAGGCGCAATCCTGAAAACTTTTTTTTTGCAATTTCTTGTTGTCAATGACTTCGATTTTACCTTTATAAAAATGTCCCTTAGTTGTTTGATAGTAATAATAATGAATGCTAACTTCAATAAAATCTCATTGACATTATGACTACGCTTAAATTACTAAAATTAGAATGTCAAAATCAGCTTTTATCGGGAAAAGCAATGAATTCAAGATTATTGATTGTTTGTCTACAATCAATAATCTTGAATTCATTTTAATACATAATTCCATCCTTAAATCCTTATTCTGATACAATACAATTAATCTTGCTTGTCGTGTATGTAGTAACGGAAATAAATCAAATCGTAAAACGGACAACACTGCACTCGCTATAAAAAAAAACATGTCACAGAATCTGTAACAGCATCTGACAGATAATTAAAAAAAACTAAAACTCACGGTGTTAATTACTGGCATGTTTTAATGACCTTTGTGATAGGCAGAACATCAATCAAGGCATCATAGACAATTTTATGTGTCAAATATTATTTTTATAATTGTTGAACGTCGGTTTCGTTTTTTGATAGGCTGTCAAAGGATGAAATTATACATTTGTTTTGACCTGTGAACTTTCTCAAAGCTTATTTTAAAGAATGATTCTTTAACAATAATTTGGCATTAAGCAGTTTGTATTTCCCTGGTTTATGTTGTAATAAAGCATACATACAGAGCGAACGAAAGAAAGTCGTATCAGGATTGTAAACAGTCGGTGATTTGTTGTCTCTGTCTACCCCAATGGCATACAAGGAATAGGCGTTAAAGTCCGGCCGCTGAAAGATTGCGTTTGACAGTTACTATAAAATTGTAAAAAACTGAATGAAAACTATAAATGCCGATCATTATTTAGTAACTTTTTGAACTTAAAAGGGCAGCTAGTGCCCTGTGTACTAGAGTGAGCACAGGTAAACAATATTTTCATTCAGTTTTTTACAATTTTATGGTAACTGTCAAACGCAATCTTTCAGCGGCCGGACTTTAGTACATATTATCATTCTGTGCACATAATATAACACAATCATTTTAACGCTAATCAAACGTCTTCTACAATGTGTTACAAAAGTAAAAATAACATTTAAAACTTTTAAGAGGGTTATTTAGACCATCAAACTGAACAACTTTCACTATGGGACCAATATCGAAATCGCGAAAAAAAAACAGTTGTCCCATACAATTAGCTCGAGTAGATTTGTAGTTAATTATGGAATATCCGATTTTTTTTTCGCGATTACGATATTGGTCCCATAGTGAAAGTTGTTCAGTTTGATGGTCTGAAAAACCCCCTTAAAAGTTTTAAATGTTTATTTTTACTTTTGTAACACCTTGTATATCTGATTCTATTTCAATATCTATGGTATGAATATCCAAGTAAAGGTAGATATAAGTACACAATAATTTCTGGTTTAAACTCTCAAATAAAGCCGAATTAGCCGTGGTGGTCCGGTGGCAAGTAACCTTGCCTGCCGTGCAGGAGGCGATGGTTCGATCCCCGTCCATGCCGACTCGTACCAATGAGTTTTTCGGAATTTATGTACGATTTGTAACACCACTGGCTTTTCGGTGAAGGAAAACATCGTGAGGAAACCTGCATGCTTCAATTTCGAGGCATGTACTGTACCCACTGTCCATTATGTGGCGACGGGCTCACCCCCCGTCACACTGGACAGAGTTTCGGTACTATTGGTGAAACGTGGATGCTCTGAGATTTCAGAACATCTCTGACTACCCCCTCGGGGAATATAGTCGTGATCATATACATATACTCTCAAATAAACTGTTATTTAATAAAACACGAACATAACAAAAAGCTCTGCACAATTAAATTCAAACTCAACTAGTTCACAATTTCCACCGCCAGAGGCGCTAGTACAGAAACTCTTCTATTGTCTATGGCTATTGTTTTTACCGTTCCACTTGGCCGGCGGGCGCGCCAGGCCCATTGGTTCCGCTCACCAATTGAAATTGATATTATTATCATTACGACTTTGTATTATGGCGTGAGTAGCGTAATGACTGTGATTGTAAAAACGCCATTGTGTTTGGAATGCTGGCTGTCAAAAATTAGTTTGTAATTTGTTTTCCTTTTATTGTGTTAGGATGAAATTGTGTGAAACTACGACGAAGATTAGGCTACTTTTTACTCAACCGCGGCACGCTAGGGTAGGTAATGTGTTTATCAGATTTCGTTGGTCCTGTAAAGGTATTGGGAAGTATCTATCTATCTGTCTTTACATTTAAAACAGTTCTGTGACTGACTGGCAGACAACACGCAACCTAAACCACTGATGATGAGGATGGAGATGTGCACTAAGGAAGGATTTTTCGAAAATCAACCCCTGTTGGCAACACCAACATAAAATGTAGTAATTTTGAGTTTGCTTGGCGCCATTGCTCTTGCTGTGTTTCGTGTTATTTGAAATTCAAAAAATATTGGTTTTTGTGATATTTGTGACATAATTTAGTGCGGATTGTGTACCAAACAGTTGCGTAAAGCGACCGATGTAACAGGAATCTCAAATAAATACGATAACAGAACATAAGTTTTGGTTCAAGTTAACTCGTACATGGTCATTTTGGCGGCAACGCGCGAGCTTACGAAATCGACCTCAGATTCATCGTCATCTATCATTCCATCATCAAAATAAAGAATATAAAGAAAAAAAAATAACGAATGGCTCAAAAGGACTAGTATCCAGAGCCGTTAAAGACATTATAAAAAAATGTCGTAATTAAAAAGTTGTATTTCCGTTTCCGCCTTCCATATTGGTGCGGTGCTTGTGCGTGTAACTAACTCTGTTGTAAATATCACTAAAATAAACCTTTCCTTTACATCGAACCACTCCTGCCACCAGAAAAACTACAGTCCACTAAAACCTCTCCAGCGGAGCCGAATAAAACACCGGTAGGCCAAGTTCCCTACAACCCCTAAAGAGGTCATAGGGGGTGTAAAAGTTTGCATGGCCTATCGTATTACCTGTGTGTCTTGAGCTAAAATGCTAATCTTAACTATTATAAAACTGTAACAAAATTTGTCTGTACATGGAAGATATTTACATGAAAAAGATTCCGATATGGTTTTTAGGTATCTCGGACCTTTTCATCAATCAACCTTTATTAGAATTTTTTGTTTGATAACTTATAATCTGGCTTTAAATCTGGTATATAATTTGTGCGGACGAAATCGCGGGTAAACTCTATAATTAATAGTGACGTATCAATGGCCAGGTTAAACCACGATATAAGAAATAGTCTAGTACCTGCTACATACATTACGGACACTCCCTGCCCCCCGCCAATTTTAACCACATCCCCTCTGGCCGGAAGCGTAGCGTAAAATGTAGGCAGTAGCATATTCCTGTCTAGCTCACACTCACTCAATATCGCACATGCTTACCTCTTCTTTTCAATCGTTCTCAAATGACATAGTAACGAAGACGTTTTTTCAAATTCGCTCCACTACGGGTCAAGCTAAACATATTATAACAACAAATTATAATAACAAAAGCATTAAATCAAAATCCTCATGCAAAGAAACACAATAAAACCAAGCTTTATCCAATCCGCAATTATTCGCACTTTTTAATGCGTAAGTTTAAACAGTGGGGGAACGCACCCTTATCACCAGTGACACCAAGTTAAGAATTCACGAATGTAGCACCTGTGTCCTTTGAATTATTAAAAAGTTGTATTTTATTTTTTAATTTCTAAACTGTGTTCGATGTTTAAAATAGTAAGTTGATTTATTATTTAGTCATTTCTAAGTGTAACTTTTGGTCTAACCCTTCGAAGACCTATAGTGCGAACATTGTAATTCCTTTATTGTATGTAAACACAGGCTAAATTGATACAATAATGAGCGTTTTTCGATAGATGGCGCTACGGTCTGCTCGAATAAAATTCAAATTTCAAAAAATGTTTCTTTAAATTTGAAATAATAAAGAGGGAAAAGATGATCAACCAATCAAAATAGTTTATTGCTTAACCACAAAGCAAGGCAAACTTAATGATAACTTGATAATTTCTATAATTGTAAGTTTATTTTAAGAAAAATATAAGCAACATAATGTCTTATTCAATATATTGACATTACATTTCATAAATTGACAATATTCATTACCATTCGTGAGGAAACCTGCATGCTTTAATTTCGAGGCATGTATCGTACCCACTGCCCATTATACCTGGCGACGGGCTCACCCCCCGTCACACTGGACAGAGTTTCGGTACTACTGGTGAAACGTGGATGTTTTGAGGTTTCAGAATATCTCTGACTACCCCCTCGGGGAATATAGTCGTGAGCATATATGGTGATAATTTTCATCCCAGAAAAAACCTTTACCCAAGTAAGTCCCAAACGTAGTAGATAAAGTGGTATTTACTGAATCAACATATTAAAAGTCAGTTTAAGATACCAGGCTCCCAGAACCCACCAGCATTAATCCGAAAAAGCGTAGAACAAAGAAGTACATCGCAAGACAGGGCGAACAAAGATTCGCATTAAGACCTAAAACAATGGCGGGCGAAAAAGGACAAAACAAAAGGCCTTTCCGCCGAAAATTTACGTTTAAAAACAACGTAAATACCTAAGCGGGATCCGTATCTATCCTATTTAGATATTAATCTAAACGAAAAAGCAAAAGCAATTCAAAATAGGCAACAAGCTAACAGAAGGGACGGGGCGGGCCGCGCTGTAATTGGCCATTTATCAAACTGCGAAGGGGTTAGGGAACGCTTCTGCCGCTGCTGCCGCCCTGGTACTCTGCCACTCGGCACGCAGAAAACGGCTTAGTTCGAAACAAACAAACATACTGATTTGTATAACTAATATATTGTATTTACTTTTTTAAATAGAACTTACTTAATGGTCCATGAGAAAAAAAAAAGTTGTTATGTGAAAAAATTACTTTAGAAAACTGATCGCATCGATGAAAGAAAAACGTATCAGTGAAATAAACTAAAAACTTAAGGGTATATTACTGTTGGTGCGCTCCATACAAACGAAGTCTAGTGATATTTTCAATACTAACTACTAAAAGTCAATAAAATTTTTATGAAACAATCTATAAACTAATCTCTATGCTTGTATGAAGTCCGATTTTCTTTAAAATGTGTAGTTTTAAAGTTGCGGTGCCTCAAAGATTTCCATACGAATCTTATATTAGTCATAGAATTAAAACTGTATATTTTAACGAAAATCTGACTTCATACAAACATACAGATTTGTTTCTAGATTGTTTCTGAAAAATGTCATTGACTTTAATTGCTTAGTATTGAAAATATCAACAGACTTCATTTGTATGCAGCGCGCGTTTACGCATTCAGAATAAACTTTTCTTAAGAAATTATCATCGTAATTAGAAATCATAATTTACCTAGCAAATATATTATGATTCTAATAACCAATACAAACGAAATTTTCGCAAAGTAATCTGGTCCCTAAACACACAGGTTCCCATAGTCGAGGGACGCTTGATTTCGGATAAACCTCCGTAAAGCTGATTAAGCCCGGTTTTAAATTCAACATTTTGGGTAATGAAACTTTCTTATCAGCGAGCCTCCTTGTTTTGAATTATGGCCGTGGCTTATTTAGATACTCTCCCCCTAGTTATTTCTGAGAGCCTGGTAACTTTTTGCATTTTAGAGAAACTAATTGATAAAACGCTGAGAATATTGCTACGGTACCAGTTATTTTAGAGCTTACGAAACAAAAACAGAGCTTAAGTTTATCAAATAAACATAAACTGGAGATACGAAAACATAACTCCATAGACAGACAACAATTAGTCACCCCTGCTCACCCTGTGATTGTCAAAGGGTTAAATCCGTCTCTGCCAATCCACCCGTGTATAATTTAAGCCTTTGTCTATGGTGTTGTGATCGGAAAAGTTAACTTGTAATCTCTTTGGTTACGCTCCGCACTGGCTGGATAACAAAATTTGAATTTAGAAAACATTGCTCCTCTCTATGGTCGTTAATTCCGCAGGCAGATTGTTACACGTTGCTTTTTAAATGCAAATAGTAAAAATAATCGTTATCAAACCACATTAATAAGACAATTAAACGAAAATGCTCTAATTAAAATAGACTTTTACGACCAAAAGCGTGCATTGACGCCGTGTGTACTACACGCAATAAACGAAAAGTTAATACTTATAAAATTATTATTAACCAAAACTCATTTTTAAACCGGACCAAAAGTAGTAATAAAAAGAAAAACATTACGCCTAGTTTAACCGCCATCTTACTGTTTACCAAGAAAATGATAAGGAACACCGAGATAAAAAGCAAAATGGCGTACAACGAAATGTCACTCTCGCATCGCTATGCAAATATGTGTCTTAATTACGCTTGATATCTACACGATCTGTAGTAGATCGTGTACATTTCTTTTGAAACAATTATGTTAATCGCTAACGGGCGGCGGTGTGGCAATAATTTACAATTAAAGCTGGCTTAATGGCGTCTCGGAGGCTGTAATGGGTGCGTTCGGAATTGTCACGGGATGTCATAATCTGGCGCGTTCGGATTTGTGGCAAAGCTGCGTCGTGCTGTGCTGTGCTATACACTGAAGTATATGGTTCATATGAGCTCAACTTTACTTATAAATTCAGCTGTGCTTGTTAGAGTTGGAAGGACTGTTGGAGGTAGCTTTGCAGGCTTTTCTGGGTGACATTAATTCTCTGAGATGAAATTTAGACGTCTTTTGACAATAACCGTCGGTGATATGCGTTACTGTTAACATTATTAGGTTATATTCAGATACTTGATGAAACTAAACAACTTTCCCTACGTAAACGTGAAAAATTTTCTATGAAAGGTCCAAGAATTTTTTTTTCGTTTTTTCGGTAATTAAAAATAGTGATGTATGTATCTTTATAAGATTTGCTATGATCAGTGATTAGAATTGATTTTCCTCAATGACCTCCGGTTTTATCATAATTATCACTGGAGAATTCTAGGATCTTATAACCTAACTACCTCACCTTTGATTAGTTCTACGTTTACTTTCCAAAATTCAATGTATTTTCGCAAGTTATTTCATTTTTAACTAGAGTCTACCCGCGATTTGGTCCGCACAAATTATATACCAAATTTTAAGTCAGATCATAAGCTGTCAAACAAAAAAGTTTCATCAAAATCGGTTCTGTAGTTTTTCCGTGATGCTGTTACATACATACAAAGAAACAAACAAACAAACAAGCAGACACACAAAAATTCTGAAAAAGGTTGATTTGGAGTCCGGGATACCTAAAAACCATATAGTAATCTTATTAATTCCCGCCATTCAGCTAGTAACAATGTCATTTTAAAATTAGAACGAACGTCCAAAAAGCTCTATCACTTAAAAAAAAACAACGCAACTTCTTAAATAACTTTTTTTTCAAAGCAAAGCTCCCTCCATGTTCTCCCGCCGTCCTGCCAGCCAGCAGTAACGCAGTCATACGTAGGTATTATAAGAGACGTTCAAATTAATACAACGGGCGGCTAACACCTGCGCCGCGCTGTTTCTTTCCTACAAAATTAACTCCCGTAGTTCCCAACAATGGAGGGAATGGAGCCCTGAGCCAGACCAACTTAGGGTTGCCATCTTAAATTTAAAAATTGTTTTTTTTTGTCAAGAATTATACATGCTCGGATCAGAATCCTATTAATGTCTTGTTAATTTTAAACAATCTCGTTATTAGTTGAGTCTCGTTGTGCAGTTAAAAAATATGGTACGTGTAACATAAAAAGAATTTTGAATTTTTTTTACTCCAAGAAATGGAGGAGTTATTCATTTCAATTGCACCAACTTTTTTTCTTAAAGCCTTTCTTAAAAATATCAGCAGTCCCATATATTTGGCTCGAGTATGTTTGAAGTTTTGTATGGGATAGCTAACTTTTTTTTCGCGTTTTCTATGTAGGTCCCATAGAGAAAGTTGTTCAGTTAGACGGTCTGAAACATTGTTACAACTACCATCTTTCTATTTAAGAATGTAGTGTGTATTAATCTTCTGATAATTGTAAACATAAATCCTGAATTAGGTTTTTTGATTCTGTATTTTTATAATGTAATAAAAAGCTAAGCTTAAACTTTCGTCCGTCCGCCAGCCCTGCCCGAGAAAGTTTTGCGCTGTTTTTTCTACCAGCAACTGCGGTGGCTATATTTCATACTGTCATAGTTAATCTTTTTATCAAAGTTTGTTAAATGGTATAAGAAGTGCACCCGTCTGAGTCGTGAAGTTTTCATCTGTTCTCTAATTACATTTGTTTTTTATTTAGTTCTTTACATTCATAAAGTTTTACAATGTTTTCCAAGTTGGTACTAAATTATTACATTTTAAAAAGAAAGTGTTTTTTAACACCACTGCCTTTTCGGTGAAGGAAAGCATTGTGAGGAAACCTGCATGCTTCAATTTCGAGGCATGTATTGTACTCACTGTCCATTATAAGTGGCGACGGGCTCACCCCCCGTCACACTGGACAGAGTTTCGGTACTACTGGTGAAACGAGGATGTTCTGATGTTTCAGAATATCTCTGACTACCCCCTCGGGCAATATAGTCGTGAGCATATGCTTATGCTATGCTGAAGTGTTTTTCTCCGTTCACCGTTCGTTACCGGTCAATCCACTGATCTTGATCTATTAGTGGGTCTATGGTCTAAACTGCCTCCGTTGTCTAATGGTTAAGAGCATTGGGCTCTTGACACGGAGATCGTGGGTTCTATTCCCAAGGGGGACACCTAGTGATATGTCACTTTGTGCGTTTTTCCCCAGTTGGTTAGGACATTGCAGGCCGAATCACCTGATTGCCTGAAAAGAAAGATGATTTCGTGCGCATTAAGCCTTTGGTCCCGGCTACTATCTCTCGTGGTAGTAGTCGTTACATAAAAACCACTTCAGAGGCCGTAAGGCGGTCTGATAAAACTCTGACACCAGGGCTTGCCCACGATAAGAAGAAGAAGAATTTGGTCTACGAGTCATTTGATTTAACTGCTGTCCCACTACTGGACTAGAGATGGAATTACGTAATATTTTTTGTACTAAATCTGGAAAAAAAATTCATCTTAACTATTATAAAACAGTAACAGAAGTGTATCTCTACATTGAAGATATTTAAAAAACAGACTACGATATGGTTTTTGGGTGTCCCAGACGCCAAATCAACCTTATTTAGAATTTATGTCTGTTCGTTTGTTTGTGTTAATACACACTAATGTGCGAGCATCACGCAAAAACTACTGATCGCTTATGATCTGGTATATAATTTGTGACCGCACTAGTGCGATAATATAATCATTTTCGCACGCGTGTACTATAAGCCGCATTATGTACCTAAAAGCGGTGCAATAAGAGCTACTTTACGAGCAAATATGTTGAAAATTATTTTTCTATTGTCATTGACACATAGAATTCCGCATTACATCTCGAGCTCACCCAAAAGGACAAACCGAAAAATATAGACCAAGCAACAGAGCACCAGAAAATCCGTAATTAAAATCCAACCGTTGTTTATTCAACGTTCGCAATTCGCACAGTAATACCAGGAGAGCAGCGGGCCTAGGAGCGAATAATTTATATTTAATTTAAACAAGACGACATTGGTATTCGGAATACGAGTGCGTAATTAAAATTCCCGCCGCGGTGGCGCCCCCCCACCCCCACTGCCGCGACAGTTTTCGCGCCAATTTCAACGCGCCCGGAAATTAATTGTGACAGGAAGACGCGGTCACATCCGCTTGCGTTCCGTTATTGCATACAGTTGCATTATCGGAACGTCCATTAAATTTCATTAAAATATTCATCGATGTCATAATAATGCGTATTTATCGCGCATAGGTAATTTAAATGCAATTAATACAGTCCAGTAACAATAGTACTAGTTTATTCCGCTCATCAATTTAACACCGTACATAAAAACAGTTAAGTAACTGGAAATAACGTAGCTTGAAAATTTTGGTGTGAAAAATATCAAATTTAAAAGCTCCTGATTAAT
The DNA here is from genome assembly GCA_963924505.1 of Agonopterix alstromeriana. Taxonomy (NCBI): domain Eukaryota; kingdom Metazoa; phylum Arthropoda; class Insecta; order Lepidoptera; family Depressariidae; genus Agonopterix; species Agonopterix alstromeriana. The sequence continues at coordinate 14,504,937 of OZ004679.1, forward strand.
AGCAATCGATTAGTTAAATACCATCACTTGTCACAAAACAGGTTTGTCATCTATGTAACCGAAACGCGCCTCGAATGTTTTCGTCGTTAAAAATCTTATAAAATGGTACAACAATTAATAAGTGTCAAGTTTAACATTTAATTAAATAGGCCGGCGATAAAATCCTCATAATCCATTGAGGTGAATCTGATGCATTTACATAAATTCGTCGGAAATTACGAAACATGGTTTCGAAATGAATTCGAAAATGGTCACGACTTCGATCGCATCTTTTTCAATTTAAAAAGATAGCTTTCAAATTTTGAACGAGACAAAATGGCGGGATGGATGTGTTCAAAAGCTAAGAGATAGTTTTGTCGTATCGTTATTGCGTATTTCACGCTGGCCTGTAACAATTGTCCGATCTCTCATGGCATCTCGACTCCGCCGGGAGACACATTCGTTACACTCGCTAAGGGCCTCTAATGGCCTCGCCTGAACCCGAGCGGGCCCTTAAAATTTTAACCATCCTTTTATTTATAGTGGCTTTTGTCTCGCGATACAGCCTATCGAAACGTAGAATCTATTCGTTATGATTTTGAACGTACCCAACTACAACTCGATGCCTGTTTATTGATAATTTTGAAAAATGCATGATACTAACTGATACGTACAATTTTGTATCCTAACGACTTGGGTAGCATGTTTTGACAAATAAAGATCTATCATTTAAGTATTTCAAAATCTTACAATAAATACAAAAATGGCAGTCGCTTAGTGCCGTTAAGTTACCTCCTTGTTGGCTTTTTAATTGTCGACATGTTTTTCATAAAATCTGTTTAATTACAATTTTTATTATCGTGACAGAACATCATCATAAATCTGGGAGTCGTTTAAAAAGCTTAATTGCAAGATGATTTATGTGGATGACATCGTTGTCGGCACGTTATCGGAACATCTCTCTGTCGTGGTCTAAACAGTCATTAGTCCACCATGTTGGAAATATAGTACTTTGTCATGCGCAATTACAATGTTTCTGACGGCATCTGTAATTGCTCCTAATTGGCAGACTATGTTAAACTAGTGCGTCTAATGTGTCGGAATAAAATACTATGATTATCGCTCTTTTGTCCTTTCCATCGCTTTTCAAACACGCCTAGATGTTAACAAACATTGAGGTATTACGCAGTTTCCATCTTACTCGTAGATAGACTCAAGGTAAATGTTTTTACTAAGTTAATCAAGGGATTTTAATAAATTTGTCATTACTTTATGGAGATTTAATATATTTTCCTAACTAAAGTACGGCTCAAAATTGCATAACGTATTACCTTATTCTTTTTCACTTTTCCGTAAACGGATAAATTATTTACGTATGTTATTTTCTTTTAATTATTTTATGGCCATTGAACTTCTTTTTTTTTGTCAACTTACGGCCAGTACTACGTGAAGTGTAAAATCTGCTTTACTTTCCCGGAAACGGATATATCAATTACATATGTTTTTTTCTTTTTCATTATTGGGCTACACACTTTCTTTTCTATTTACTTATGGCCAGTAAATAAAGTTTAAAATCTCCTTTACATTTTCGGAAACGGATAAATCCTTTATGTGTAACTTGGATTTTCTTTTAAAGAGAACTTTTCTGGAAACGGATGGAACAAACTTTTTAATCCCACCACCCCGCACCCCAGTTACATAGGTATAGCGTGCTCGAAAATCAAAATCCGATCGATTTTTGAGCAAGGCAAGGCATAAGCATGATAATTCCTAGCAAATTATGTACACACATGCTACTAGATAGCGTTAATGCTCGAAAATAGCGTGTTTTCGTGCTAGTAATAAGCATGTCTATCTGTACCTTTAGGACCACTTCATATTTTTTCGATTTATTTGCGGTCAATACTACAAAATAGACTGCTTTACAAAACCACCGGTTGTAATGATCTAACAACACTATCATCTCACCGCATCCATTAAAATAACGTATCTCACAAAATGGCGGTTTTTAAGAGATATCGAAAATACTCATAGCGGGCGTTGAGAGCGTCTTCGATCACCACGGTTTATCTTAAGTATTTCTTTGCTTTGAGACGTAATAAATTACCTTCTATGGTACAGGGCTGCTTATTTCATTATTTAAGAATGTTATTTATCAACTAAGTAAAAATTCCTACCAATTTAAATATATGAAACTGATCGATTACGTGCATTTACGAAATAGCATTTTTTTTAAAACTGCTTGCGGACTTCGTTAAGACTGATGCACGCTAGAACGCGGCACAATCAATGGCCTTATCTGTGCCTCTGTTTAAAAAAAAACGCGTTCGGCATTGTTAGTTCCGATTGCGACACGCCGATTAAACGAACGTGCACCGCTAATTCGAGTATGGACACGCGAGGATGCCATTAAAGTTGAATAAAAGAAAAAATGCTCAGATAGAGATGTTCTAGAATGACGACACTGCGTTAGGTGACATTAGTTTAAAATTCGAAACCCCATTAATTCAAAATGATCATGATATGAAATCCCCTGTCAAAGCTCTTTTGGCGTCGTGATGAAGATGAAAATGGCTTGATTAAAGGGACTCTATTACTTGGAAAGAACATAACGGGATCGGAGTAAAAACTCACCTATTATTTTAATACCGATGTCTACGGTTAGATGCTGTACTAGCAAGAGGCTTAAATTCGTAGATTTTCGACTTCGAATTTTATGTTTGTACACTGAAAGCCACAGAGCTTTTTTTTAGCGTGTGTATTATTTCGATATAGATCGTTTATTTTCTTGTTTTAATCCCTTTTAATGTTAGTTTTATTTTCTTTTTGACATGTTGCTATGAAATGTTGTGACATACTGTAAACATATCAGCTTTTAGTCGACGTTTTGAATTCTCACGTGTTGGACTTCAAACTAAACTATAGGCGATTCCAATAATTCTGACACAAGATGTAAACAATAACCTAAATCTTGTAATCTTATAAATCAAACATTTAGGACCATCGAACCAATTAACGAACATTTATTGTATAATTTGTGCCAAGTTCATTGATTAAATTTGACATCTTATTTTTCATGATTATTAGCTAGCCACAAAACACCTTATAAATCCCATAGTTGCTTTGTACGACATCCACTCAAGTTATGCCTCTTTTTTGATATTTGGCAACAAATCAAAATACCAGGCAATCATAAGACAGCAAGCACACTCGTCCACCGCAATGGCAATCCATCACGCTGCAAATTAGTTCGCGCACCCGCCGCAGCGGCCGCACGTCGCTGCTGTCGCACTCATTAGTGGTCTCCACCGTACCTACTGATGCTCCCCTGGTATTTAATTATTATCATTTTCAACTCTAGTATCTTATTGTTATAGTAATGGAGAATATTTCACTTTCTTCACTCTTAATTTCAGGTTTCAGGTTACAAAATTGAATACGTTACCTGACATATCTTATAAAATAGAAATCGCGAAATAAATATCATCCAACGGGTTCCCGCCGCCTTCACCAGGTCGTCGGTCCACCTTGTGGATGAGGTCATACCCACGCTGCGCTTTCCAGTACGCGGTCGCCACTCGATATTCGGCCCCATCGGCCATCGGTTCAGCGAGCAATGTGTCTCACCATTGCCACTATAGTTTAGCAATTCTTTGGTCTATGTCAGCTACTCTAGTTTTTCTGCGGATCTCTTCATTTCTGATTGGATCTCGCAGCAAAACTCCGAGCATAGGCCTCTCCATTGGATGACTTTCAGCCTTTTTATGAGGCCTTGAGTGAGACCACGAATCAATACAGTATTAGTAAATAAACAATGGAGTTTGCACCTAAACCCTCAACCCTTTGGATATCAGATGGCGGTGTTTAATACGGAATAAATTCGGCGCACGTCACGCAATCAGCGCAATATGGCGCCGGGTCGGCATATTATCGCGATTGCTTGTTATCCGCGACCCTGTCTCGAGATGCGGCCATTAGGTTAGCGAGTCGAAGAGCTGAGCGGAACGATCTCACATAATACACACATAAACTCACGCCTGTCTGGACTAGGCAGAGCCTGCTATGATCCTGACACACTTTCACTTATTCAACATTCATCAGTACCCGAAAGCATACATGAAGCGCCATGCATGCTCGCCAATTTAAGACATTTGAAATGACCCTTTTTAAACAGTATATCACAAATTTCGACAAGATACACATGCATAGGTCTTCCCCTTCTAGCTAGCATTTCCCTAAACTTGCCTTACGAATTACTCTCATTCATTTTTATAGGACCATATCTGATCATTACCATCATCAGCTTTTACCATCCACTGCAGGCTATAAGCTTACTCACATTCTGACACTTTTTCCTGTCTTGTGCCAGTCGCTTCCAAGTCTTCGAAATATTATCAGCCCGCCTGACTGCTGGACGACCCACTTGCATTTCTTGCCCGGTCTCTGCCACCACTCGGTAAAGGCTGAGAATAATATCAGAGGATCTAAAATAATCAGTTACAGACTGCAGGAAAAAGGCCTTCTCTCACAATTAAAAAGAGTGAGCGATACTCCTATTCTCCACCGTTTTCTGCTTCTCTCCCTGCCGATTTCATGGCTCAAACTTCAGTAACGCGTTTTGACACCATCTGCGACACTTTGAGATATTTACTGCCGATTTATGCCGCCTTGGTGTCTAATTAGTCGAGTGTTAATATTATCGGGGATCTGATTTGGGGTTCATTTTAAATTTAATACCATAAACACTATAGTTTCTAGTTTTGTCATTAAAATTAAGTCCCTGCGATAGTTTTGAGTGAAAACATTGCATAATTTAAATGTTATTTTCATCTCAGCCTATATACGTTACAACTTACGCCTCCTCATAAAAATAAGAGGTGCAAAATGGAGGAAGCAAGAGCAAGTCCTTGAAAAAATTAAATTTTACGTTGATCTTGCAACACCATACATCTCCACTGGGCCCGCTTGATAGAGTATTGTTTATTTATCTATCTGTCTATCGCCTACTCCCATCCCATCACATAATTATTCACTAAGAAGGCCTTTGCCCTGCAGTGGGATCTAACAGGCTATACGCTATAACATACTGATGTTTATATTGCAATTTCCATCAACATTTCTTACAAAATTATTGTTCTTCAACATCCGAACTAAAGTCAAAATAAGTAATTACTCCTAAACAGCACATAAACACCTCGTTCCCCTCAGTTATTATAATAAAAACATTCGAAATCTGTAGTACCCTAACAATTAACGTTACGCCATGTGTTGCGTTAGTCATTTCGCGTGATGAGAGGACCAGGAGGTCAGAGGGCTACAGGGGTCGAACTGGCGATATATTGCGCTCAGTAATTACACCCACCGGCTACCAGGCAGCCAGAGGGATTAAGAAGCTGTACTCCTTAAAATGAAGCATTTTCCGCCACCGTTATTTATGTTAGCTATTTTTGCTCTCGTTTTTATGTTGCCCTGGTAAATTAATCGGTGGTTCGTGGTTTAATATATTGTTTTTGGCCATTTGAAGAAAGTGTTAACCTAAATCTTAACCAATCAGTAACCTGGTTAGTGCATTTTTAGAAACTATTCATATGATAGATAAATTAAAATTTATCGTTGATGTCAAAGCCATTGAAAGGTCGCGTGTCAGAACTATCTGTTTTGAAAAATGAGCTCCATTGAGCTCTATAAATCACGCACTGATTAACAGCATAATAAAACTAAAGAAAATTACACAAATTGTATTTAATTTTATTACATATTTAAACATTCCATTAAAGGTCTAACTCCAAATTATAAAAAAAAATGCTTCCCTAGTACATAAAAGCCATCAAGAATAAGTGGTCATACACCACCCGATCAGAATTCGAATCGGAAATAACGTCAACAATCCTTATTCTGTCCGTCCTTTACTCCTGATTGTCCTGATCCCCTGGTTATAATATTTACTGGTCGCACCTATAATTGCCTGATTTAGGGCAGTTTCTATGCCGCGCCGCGACCGTGGGATTTCATGAAAAATATTTATTGTCGTTTGGGGACCGCGTATGGATTAGACGAATTTGTACGTGCACCAGGCCTTTTGTTTTCTTCCTATTTGTGATGGAAATGTTATATTTTGATACAGTTACCATTAAAATTATAAATATAATATTATAAGAACCTATTATACGTTTTTTCAAAGTAAAAACCATTTGTAAATTTCGTGCGTTACAACTTTCCTTTGATGTCGCCTAGAGAAAATGGTAATAATTATGTTATTGATTTTATTTGCAGTAATTATTTTATTTTGGCAATTATTCGATTTTGCCAAGGTATTTCCTTGTCAAGGAAAATGCTCCTTTTAAGATATTCTTCCAAAATGAAAACAAAAAAGCTAGTTCGCAGAAGAATCTTACAAGGTATCAGTAATCAATCACCAGGCCAGCATAGCTTCGCGGATATCTTAAGATATCAAAACGCTATCCGTACGTCTGTCCGGAGTGGATTTACGAGATCCCGCCAACATTTGTAGTCGGAGCTCTGATTATTCACCCTTTTCAGTGTCCATGTTTTCTGTACCCCTGGTAGTGCAGATTACAAATCTTCTAGATTTAGGCAGTTTTGTTTGGCCATTGTTTGCGTTATCTTCTCTTCTTTTAATCTCAAATCAGTGCAAAATAGAATTCCGGATTTCTCCCGAAAAAGCTCAAAGTCCCAGATCAACTTTTAAACAAACATTCGGTATCGTTCCAGCGAAAACTTCATCCAAAAACAGTTGAAAGCGAGTTTGTCACACTATCTATACCAAAAACAGTTCTGTTTGCGTCCAAATCCGCAAAACTGGCGACAGGAAAAACAAGTTAATAATGAATTATGCGTTGTGGCAAAAACCTTGCCCACAAAATGTTTTGTCGCTTCGGTACCTTCCTACTTATTGTACATACCCTTCGATCTATCAGCTTAAAAATGGGTCACTAATCTTATAAGTACTTAAGTTGATGAGTGTAAAAGCTACAAGCAGTATTAATTAGGTAAATTACCAAATTGGTATCGAGTCTACAATTTTTATGATGAATTTGATATTTTGGAGGTAAAATGTATATATCAATGAAACTTCGTTTTTAACTTTATCTTGGCACTAGAAATGAGGATCTGCAGAGTCCACCCAAAATTTAGGGGTCCTACCTCCTTTCCACTACCGTATCTTTTCACGAAGAGATTCGGCGTATTTTTGAACGCTCACAACTTCGGTCTGGATAGTACCAGTGAGCTCAAATTTTAAGGAGAGCATGTGGTCATTACTCTTATACGAAATCACTCTGTCTAGATCTTCCTCTACCTCACTTCCCCTCTGTCTTCCCTTTCCAAGCGTCTGATAATTTTCCCTCTCCGGTTGTCTATTGTTTTCAAAATATTTCTCTGTGCTCCTAAATCAAAATAATTATCACCAAAAACCACTCGGACGACAGAATCTTCAAATATCATATCCTATTTATCAAGTTTAGGTACCAGGACTGCAGCCCTCGTAGGAGGCCACGAAGGGCGACTGACCGACGGCTATCTCTGGGCCGGCTTTATGAAAACTAATGCCTTCATTTGCCGGCGACTCGGGTCTCCGCCGATAAGCTATGTCACCCTGGTACCCGGATTACGATTTCGGGATTTGCCCGGCTTCGTCCGGGGAGGATGTCCCGATAAAAGTTTTGGGGACTTTTGAGTCGTGTTTGTAATTTAAATGTTTTGAAATTAAACGGTTAGGTTATAAATGATTAAGGCATTAGGGTTGTTACTGGTTCTATTTTCCAATCAAATTAAAAGAGTATGAAGAATTTGAAGATCATCTCTTATCCCACTGCAGGGCACAGACCTTGCATGGTTATTCCACCACGTATGTCCAATGAGAATTGATAGACTTCACATACGCATCAGAATTTCTTTTTCACCGTAGCCATCCATTCAATTCCCTCCTACAATGAAGAAACAAATATTCCTAGAGTAAGCAATTTATAAAAAAAAAAGAAACTCAGATAAGCCACAATTCAAAGTTAAGTTGGGCAAGTTGCAGCAAAGCGAGTTAACGGGGCGATCCGAGAATTAAACCTTAATTAGGGAAAAACGGAATTTATTGCCCCCAGTAATACCTCACTTTGGCCCACCTGCCCTTCTGTTTACTTTGTGTAAACGGCCGAACGGCGAAATTGTGTAACTAATAATATTGTTGTTTTTGGGGCTTGGCCGGCTGTTTAGTTATGTACCTAGGTTTGCGGGGATTTATTAGAGGCTGAATTGAATTTACTGAAAAAACTGCCACAAACTTTGGTATTAACTTCGTGTATTAGATAGGAATACTTACTTAGATTAGATACACATAAAGAATGAAAAATATAACGCGAAGACAATAGAATGATATACTAAATGCAAACAAAAATGTGATGAAAAATGCTTAGTCAAAATACATACAAGAAAGATATTTTCATCGTATCATTCAGGACTTGCCAGCAGCCAGTTGAGCTGATGATATTGCGAAGGCAGCTGGAAAAACGTGGATAAGACTGGCACAAGACAGGAAAGAGTGCTACTCTGGTGGGAGAACAAAAGCTGATGATGACGATGATTCATGACTTGGGCTTGACCTTGAATTATACCAAATTACCTTTTTAACTTTTCCTATTTAGAGGGAAAGGCCGAATGTTACAATAATAATAATAGATATGGTTACCAGGGTCTCATGAGTGTGAAGTAGTTACTATTATGATGTTAATATCGAACGGGATTAGAACCAGCAGCCTGCCAGTCCGTGACTTTTTCTTCTGTCTAGTCGATTCCAATTGAGCTACAAAACCTTCCATATCTTGAGGTAGAACGTGATTTCCGACCAATTTGAAATATTGCAATGTTTAATTTGATACATGGCTAGATATAACACGTTTATAACCAATAATAAAAAATGTCATGCTATAAAACTTGGTTTTAGGTACAACAGTGGTTTTCAAAAGTAAATACTTTTGTTCCAAGTTTAGGTTAAATGCTGTTCTTTCTTACGTAGGTACTAACTGTTAAACTATGCAATCGGCCCTGTATATTAAATGTAGCAGTCAATAGTCACACACGTAAAATTCGCAATTTAACTAAACTTCAAAATTCCTTAAGAAACAAATTATAAATTTCTCGAATGCCCCTCGTATTTCCTACGATATCCTACTAAGAATTCTGAGCATTACACTTTAAGGAATTTGCCTCCCCCGTTCGTTATTTAATTCTCTCTCAGGTAATTAAAATCCAAAAACTTGAGCTAAATTAAATTTTATACTCGCTGCTCAGTACTTGTGACTTTTGTGTGTTGCCGTGTTATTATGGAATAGGTATTATTTAGAAAAATCTTGGCGTATTTTGAATTTAGAACTTAATTGCTCTTATCGACGAGAATTTGTGACCTGATGATCCAAGATCTAGAAGAAGCAAGAGACGTATGTAAGGAGTCTCTGCCTACTCCTCTGGGAAAAAGACGTTAACCGGCGTGGGTTAAAGGTGTACCTATCTAAAGGATCCTTTTTTATATGCTGACACTTTTTAAGGGGATGATCAGACCGTCTAACTGAACAACTATCTCGCGATTTCGATGTTGGTCCCATGGAGAAAGTTTTTCAGTTTGATGGTCTGATCATCCCCTTAAAAAAGTGTCAGCATAATTATTAAGAAGGACCCTGTATGTATGTAGTTTTACATGAGAATAAAGTTAAGAACGAAAGCTTCATACAAGCAGCCGCTGTCGGTGCATTTCGTGTAGAGTCAGTCAGTCAATAATCGATTTTTATAGATTCTGACCGTCACTCACGTTTGACTGCTGCGATAATTACGTTTGACAGCCTGCATCTTCTTGGATGAAGGCTGTCGCTCATTGACATAAGGCACATTTTAGTTTACGTTCCTGAAGCGCAAAGTTCGAAATTCGAAAAAGCGCGCGAAATCGGCTTGGGTGCAGTATATGTTACGGTAGTAACTATTAAATAATCTGTGCCATAGCTACCTAGTTATTCCCCAAAACTACTGTTTTCTCACTTGACCCGCTACCCTCGCCCCGCACACCCCCGGACGTGTCCTCCGAACCAAATTACCTTTTTAACTTTTCCTATTTAGAGGGAAAGGCCGAAATGTTACAATAATAATAATATAGGTACCAGGGTCTCATGAGTGTGAAGTAGTCACTATTATGATGTTCTCCGTAGTTATAATGTCGTTGTCTTTAATTAGGAAGGACGAGATCCAGGAGCAAGATTTTTACCCTCACATATTTTAACGAATTGCTACGATTCAAATGAAAATATAGGGTGTAAGAGACAGCCCTCCGCAGACTGAAACTGTGAAATCAGACCATCAAACTGAACAATTTTCACTATGGAACCTACCTCGGAACGCAAAAAAAAATCTGCTGTCCCATACATTTGAGTCTGGTAGGTACAGCAGTTTTGTATCTAACAGCAAATATTATTTTTGTGTTTCCTGTGGTAGGCTCCATAGTTAAAATTGTTCAGTTTGACGGTCTGAGTTCATCGTTTCAGTCTACGGAGGGCTGTCCCGTACACCCTGTATTCGTTCAACAATAGTTATTGCAGGTTCATCATCATCATCATCTTGTACGTTCCACTGTAGAATACAAGTCCCAATTAACATGACATTAATGATTTCATTTCTTTATTTATTAATTTCAACTAAATAGAATTATACAGATATTGAAATAGACAGTATCTTTATTAATTGCATGCTTTTGTTAAAATAGGAATTTGATTTAATAAGAGCAATCTTGAATATTTACTGCCGGAACCTAAACTATAGATTTTGAAATTCAAGAAATTATAAATAATTTATATCCTTTGTCCATAATAGTATGTCCAGTATTCTCTAAAATATCAAATCGTATTATTGTATTTATTATGTATGTTTTCTTAATTATATCTAAATTCAAACACCTGATGCTACTAGGAGCGCATAACCCTAAACAAAACATAAGTTGTACCCTCAGAAAGGGGTCGTATTTGACACCATAATACTTAAATCTTATTACAATTAGTTGAATTTGCATACGAGAGTCATTTATCAGTCGCATGTGCATTGATGCATTTTTTGAGTGCAGGACAATGTAGCGACATGCATTATGGGGTATGACCATTTGACATAGGGTTGGGTAGGGTTAAAATGTTGAGGAGCAAGCTTTTGGAAAAAGGGTTAAATTTTTGCATCAATGCAATGATTCAATAAAATTTGTCACTAACGTTTGCAGCACAGGGCTGCAATCAAAGTAAATATTCCGTGATTGAACCGTGATTGGACTACGTACGAACCATAACTTTTGACACATTTGGTATTGCGCTAATCGCGGTACTGCTCTTGACAGCCGTTAGAGCTGTTATGACAGATGGCTCAGACGTTAAGGGCTGTCAGTTACATAGAGTTTAGTGCGATGCTGAATTCAGCACAGTTGAATAGTAATTGGATTGCAATGTGATTAGAACTGAAATTGCATAAGAATAGAACTTCGATGTTTTAACTTAGCGCAATCGGGCTCCTGTTTTGTTATTGATTTTGATACATTTCAGGGAAAAAAAAACGCAAGCCAAAAATTCTACAAAATAAAAAAGGGTCAAATGATAGTGTTGTCATTATAAAAACTATGTTTCCATACAAATATAGGAACAAAAAATTCTGTAGTTTAAGACAAAATAAGAAAGGGATAATTTTACTTGTTATGCCTTTGGCTTGCTGCGAGCTGTAAAATACACTTGTAACAAAGTTTCTGAGTACTCCAAAAGTGTACATTAGCCTGTGATTCTTACGGTTGTTTTTCATCAAACATTACACAAAAACATAAAAGGAAAGCCTTATACAATTTTGTTCCGAAACAAAATGGCGGAAGACAACAAATTTTTTTGTTGTCATACGAGGCACTTTTATGTACGCTTTTAATTAAGTCCAGTCCAGAGAAACTAACAGTCAACTGAAAATCTTTGACTCAATATTTAATTTTTTTTTTAACCAAACTATAAAGGTTGCTCCCAAAACTATTTCCCCATCTCCACCCCAACCCTATCCCCCCGGCAAAATTAACAAATCCAGATCAGTGTTATGATTTATGACGTCCCCGTTATCGGGGGCCGCCATTACGGACCAAATAAAATAATATTTTGAACATTTTATGCAAATTTCGCATTTTGTGTTGCATTCCGATTGTTTTCATTCGAACAATGAATGAGATCACATCGGGTTTATGTTATAAATAGTTGTCAAATAATATTATTATATACTAGCTTTTGCATGCGACTTAGTTCGCGTAGCATGAAAATGAAAAAAAAAATGAAAATTATTTATTTTCTCCTCAGAGTAGGTAGGTACTTTCCCAGTAAAATTTAAAACTAAACTAGAATTAAACAACGAACTTAATATTACACATAATCAAATACAGTACAAATTAACTTTAACATTTTGGGTGGAATGTACATCGACTGTTACCAGGGGTCCTCAATACAGGCAAGGCTTGAAACTTATGCATATGGGGTCCTTCTTAATATGCTGACACTTTTTTAAGAGGCTGATCACACCATCAAACTGACCAACTTTCTCTATGGCACCAACATCGAAATCGCGAACAAATATCTGCTGTTCCATACAGAACTTCAAACCTACTCTAGCCAAATGTATAAGACAGCAGATTTTTTTTTCGCGATTTCGATTTTGGTCTCATAGAGAAAGTTGTTCAGTTTGATGGTCTGAACATTTTTGTAGTATTTCATGCATTTTTGCACAAAAAACCAAAACAAAAATATTAAATTCCTACCGTGTTTCGAATAAAATGCATATATGATCATGAACCAAAGTATAATTCCGAACCTTTTTAAACTCAAAAGTACCAAATATAAACCTAATAAAAACAAAGCACAATTTAACAGATCTCTAAACGTCGTAACGTCCTGTTTTTGTCCCAACTCTCCCAAAGGACGGTGGGGTGTAAACCGACCCTTGCAAACACGTGGGGTATGAAGCGACCCCGGTGAAGAGTTAATGAACTAATCTTGATATTAACGATACATTAGTCGCATCGGACGCCATGTTTCGGAGTAATTACTTGGGCCCCTTAGATAGTTGTCCCTTTCCATGCTAATTTTGAATGTCCGCTTCAAAGTGTAAATTGCAGATAATTTTTAATGTTTATTAACATTTCGGGCTAAAAGGTTGAATGCTAATATTCCTTTACCTTAAAATTATTGTTATTCAACTGTCAAACAATTTAAAAATGGAACTATTGTAATTTTCAAAAGCAGAACAACTCGCTAATGACAAAAACAGTTGAAAACGAAAATTACGGTAACAATTACACGGGAAAAACTAATCGAATCACAAAGCAATCGGAGTGTCTGGTAACTCGTACAAAATTCATAGTGACAGTTAATTTTGGAAATGCACCCGGCCAGGCAGCAGGCACCAGGGGCGCAGAGTCGCGGGGATATTACTTATTCAGCAGACGTATAACATATTGCCGAAGTAATTGCTCGAAATCAACTCACTTGCGAGTTACCTATGCTCGCCTGGTAATCGCGTGTACTCTAATTTGCTACCAGGCGTACTGTCAACTTGACTGCCTCAAATTTTTGTGACATTTGAACAGAACATTTTGTGCATTATTCGTGTCTCATTTCTAATTGTGTTATCTCTTTTGTTTCAGGTTTATTAACGCGAGACGTAGGATAGTGCAGCCAATGATAGACCAGTCAAATAGAGCAGGTAACATATTTCTTGTACATCTATTTTCTTTTCTTAAACTAAACTAAGCTACCCTTTGTCTAACGCGCACGTCGCTATAATTCCAATTCGGTCATCAGTAAACATCCTCACGTGTAGACGTTTCGAATTCTAGACCACACGTCCGAACGACTTTGAAGTCGAAAATTGAGTTTGTCTGACCACAAAGTCCGCAGAGTGCCTTCATACAGTATGCAGGCGGTCGCATGCACCTGAGTAACGGTCCGCTCGTCCCATGAGATCTTTCGAGAGCTTTTAGCGCTGACCAACGGCAGAGTTATGCGCTCCTGGTACCGAGCCAGCTGCACCCTTCAAATAATGACTGTTTCAACTAAATAAAGAACAACGCTGCAGTCATGTGCACTTTAACGTCCTTGTTTACACAACGACACAAAACAGAGGAGACGAAAAATACGGAATATCTGACGAGGAAAATTTTTTCTCCGCCCCGTCGACAATATGGAATAGAATTACAAACGACCAATTCTATTTTTACTTTGTAATTGTAGCACACAGTCCATAAAACGTTCCCGGGGCGCACGCAGCTAACAAAAATTCCACCCTGGAAAAAAAGGACATCGCAGAAAAAGGGCTTACTCTTGCGAACGCCGGGAACGCAAGAAGGGTAAAAAAGAATAATGTCCGAATTCGTTGACCCGTCCCGGGCGATCCATCACTCGCCCCTCCGCCGACTATCGCCGATGTATGCTCGCCTGGTACCTTTATCTAGATGTGTGGATGTATTCGAGGCCCTCTATTCGGGATTAGAAAGATCTGCCGTTTATTACCAAGTCTGTATTGCCATGAATAAAAAAGATTTTTAATTAACAAATCGAGCGGAATGAGTGCGAGTGATGAGAGCAACTGGATTTAATCCTCGCGAAAAGCTCAATAAACGATCGGTCGGAAATAGCGTACGATGGCCGCGTTCGAACGAATTGTAATTTACAGGCAGGCACGGTAATGGCGTCGCATCAGAGAGCAATTTATGCCCTTATAATAAATTCATTAGCCAGCGTCGTTCTGCGCTGAAACACCGACTATCCGTATATATGGCCACTAACCGTCGGACGTCGGACCACTGACAGGGTTATGTCGATCCACGGACGCACATAATGTGTCGATGTATTAATAAACAACTCTCCATTACATGACCGCTGGCCAGGTATGTGGTGAAAAGAAATATTGTCATGACATTTTTAATGAAAACAAAAAACGATTGATTGAGTCGTTGTGAATTCTCCAAGTAGCCGTTCGCCAAAAGCGGTGCAAGGGGAACGCCCAGCGCACGCACTAGGAATACATAAGCGAGAGGCGACCGGAGCAAATAATATAGTGATTGGAAAAGCGCCTTTTGGCTTGACCACAGGAAATGCGGTGGCCATTTTCTTTAGTCCATTGCCAAAACAATTTTCCATCTATCCTTCCACCCTCCGGTTTTTCCATTTTCCGTCGTCGGCAAACTTGGCGGCGTTCACATCCGCCGGTTTGGCTGGCCGGGGAATTTAGAATTCTCCTCTGTTTTATGTTGTCGACTGGCTGTTTAAAGTGCACCACCGCCAGAGTTTTGACGCCCTGGTACTTAAGACAATTGCAACGTTACTACGTTATCTCCATTGTGCATTACGGATGTCTCTGGCAATAACGTGATCAAGGACACGTCCTGAAGATTACATCTACTAAATCATAGTTTCCTGGTAGACGTAGGGCCCGGCGCGGCATCCCCGGGGGCTCCGTTATTGCTTCCTGTTGCCCTGGTACCAGGAGCCACGCTCCACCGGGCGCGGTGTCTCAATGATCAGAATTTTTTTGCTACTTTGCGAAAAAGTCCAGTTTTCGTTGAATCATTTATACCGAAGTTCCACGTAACGATAAAACATGTCTTTGTCGTCGAAAAAGGAAACTTTGTCATCAGTTTTTAAAGTCGGAAATTATTTAACAAGTGTACAAAACGTTTTGTGCGGTTTGTGATAAAAATTGCGACGTATTTCGTTACAAACTTCCATGTCTTCTTTCAACTTTAATGTGAGAAAAAACTTTTCGAACAATATTTTATCACTATATTGGAATCGAAGTCAACAATCGGATCAGTTACCAGTTTATTTTTGTTATGTCCACGAACATAAGATAAGGAGATTGCCCAGTGCAACATTACTGGAAGCTATAAAATGTCACATTTCAACCCTGGCCTTGAATCAAGCTTCTTTTCAATACCTTCATCAACATAAACAGCATTATTGTACTGGCTTTAAATGCGTTGTTAAGATTTTGGTAACTTGAGCAGTTCTATCCTGTTTAGAAAAGAAGCCATGCTTGAACTGCAATTATGGAAGCAAACTCTTTTCCATAACGGCTATAGGCTCAAATTCCCACCGTTGTAACTCCTGTAAATCAGGATCAACAGCGGCGACTACTCACAACACTAGACAATGAAGTCCAGTGAGTAAACGGGGGATGACTCTAATTTGTAGTGGAACCTGAAATGAATTTAACCAAAGCAGATTAGAGTAGGAAAAATGAATATCCGATTTCCCTCCATTCCAAACGGGAGACAGCAATACGGCTGCTCCAAAATAAGACAATAAATACGCCACTTAAAAGCCAGAGCACACCAGAACCACTTTCAAGAATTTATTTTGTATCAATTACTTACTGTACATGATATATTAAATGATTTGTGGTTAGTCCTGTTTATTTATTTCCCAAATGTTTCAAAAAGGATTCTCAATTCCGATAGGGTATCAAAATCACAAATCAAATTAAACAAGTATTATTAAGTATAGTCAAAGTATAATAAAAGTAAATACCTACTAACGAAATTAAACTAGCATAAATGATCAGAAGATCCTACTAATCAATTAACACTGAATACTTGCACACCGCGACGAGGTAGATTGTTGAAACCAAAACTAAGATAAGAACTCACTGTACACAATCAAGCAAGGAATAAATGATTATGATACAATTGAAAATCTTGTAAAAAAGGGTAAACATTTTCAAAATGGCATGTTCAGTATTTTGGAGCAGCCGGATAGGTAAAGCATGGCTTATAAGCCAACTTCAGCTCAAACTCCGGTCCTCTTTCCCAACAACTTCAAATTTTAATAACTAATACCTGTACTGTACTGGTAGGTATTTAAAGAGAGACACGCGATTGATTCGTTGTTTGTCAGAAACTCTTGGAGCAATGGCGCGTGCCGCCATAAAGACCCCACGACTGGCAAAAGCCGGATATCGTCGTCTATAATGGCCGAACACCATTACTCTTGGATTGATAATCCCCGTGGATATATTGCGATCGGAAGAAATAACAGTTTTGTGGTAAAATTGAGCGAATTCCTGCGTCTTGGATGATGTGGGGAGGCTTCTACGTTTTTGTTATGGCTATTGTGTTTTTGAAACGGGAAAAATGCTATAAACATAAGTCGCAACATTATATTTCATATATTTACATTTTTAAAGAAGATAAAAAAACATTTATTGACATTAAAATTAGATTTCAAATAACTCACATAATCAACGTCAGCAACATGCGTAGTTAACAAATCTCCTTCAGCAACATGCGTCGTCAATATGTAGTTTCATATTTATTTATAATTAATGCTTCGTCGATTTCCATTTCATTTATATATTTTCAAGAACAACACGATACAATTTGTAAGACTGACTTTTTGGTAAAGGAAAAAAATCCAAGGAAATGTACATACTTAAAAAGGCTTGCCTTGTGTCCACTGATAATGATGGACATAATTTAGCCACTATAATATAAGTCATATTCATTATCATTATATCTCGCATTTATTTTTTCTGTCTAATTTTTGATGACCCGGTAGATTATACAGGGTGTAAAATTAAATGCATTACATACTTATATGCCTGCTTGCTTCAAACAATCGAACAACTTTCTCTATGGGACTAACGTCGAAATCGTGAAAGGAATATCAGCTGTTCCATACAAAACTGCAATGTGATTTCGATGTTAGAAAGATGTTCAGTTTTATGGTCTGTTCCATTCCTTATAAAACAATCAGCATATTAAGAAGGATCCTGTAAAAATTATGTATGGTTATCTAGTCATCCTGGCGTGGCGATCCTTAAGGGAGGCCTGTGTCCAGCAGTGAAATCCATCAGCAGAGATGATGATCTAGTCATCTTATCAATACAAATCTAGACTAGATTCTGTAACTTCGATCTTCGTTTTTCCTCCTCAAACAACACAAAAATCAACGGCAAGCGTAATTAACCATCCAGTTTTCTATCCTGCAGTATTCCCACACGCGGGCCCAAGCGGCGCATACAGTCCGGAGGCGACTATGGGCTATATGATGGAGGGGCAGCAGATGATGCACAGGCCGCCTACGGACCCAACCTTCCACCAAGGGTACGCGCACTACCCCGCCGAGTACTACGGCCATCATCTCTAATGCAACCTACATATTTGTACATGTAAGTATGTCGTCACGTTGGCTATCCTATCACGAATCCCCACAGCGTGTAGTTCCGGGTTAGAATGGACCACCCCAATTCTTCCCGTGGGTAACGTAAAGGTCTCTTATGCAGTGTTTATGTGGGCGAAAAGCTACCCACCTCTGTCCGTTTGACACGTCATCCACCCCAAACACTGCCTACCACAGAACATTATAAGAGGGGTTAGAAGTGCAAAGTAGGCGAGGAACGTGTCGCCACAGGTTATGCAATGATTTGCATAGCACCATAAGAGCGAGCGAGAGGGCATGAGTAATTATAGCAGCGTGAGCGGGAAGACAAATGGCGACAGCCGTCTCCAAAGCAAAAGCGCAACTTTGCATTTCTAACCCCTCTTATAATGTTCTGTGGTCTAGGCTGTAGGTAACCGTCGAGATAACCAGAGGGCAATAAGGGGGTGAGGCCATAAGTTGGTGGGAGGCAGGGAGTGTCCATACTGTATGTAGTACTAGCTACTCTTTTATATACTGAGACACTCCACCCTGAAACTTAAATTGCTAAATGAGTATTGCTACAACTACATTCTTAAACAGAAAGTTGTAGTAATGTTTCTGACCACCTTTAAAGGGATTACGTGAGTTTATGTATATAGGTTTATATGTTATCCTATCACCGCTGTAAAATTCCAATATGGATTATATACTTATAAAGGTTATACAAAGTGTAACAGGAGTGCGATTTTTGAAACTCATTCGTTGAACTTGAAAATGTCAAAATTTCTATGGAGATATGCATCTTTCTACTACTTATTTGACTTTCAAAAATCGCACTCCTGAATAGTGATTTTTGAAAGACAAATCAGCAGTAGAAAGATACATTTCTTGATAGTAATTTTGACATTTTTAACTGCTGAGTTCAACGTGTGAGTTTCAAAAATCGCACTCCAGAACACACTCAAACTATTTTAAAGGGGTGGTTTAGATCATTAAACTGAACAACTTTCACTATGGACACAGTATAAGAAAGAATATCTATGGGGCCACTGAATTTTACTACAACTTTAACACGGAACAAGTTTATTGATTGTGTACCTAGTGACAAGATTTCAGGTCAATGTATTCAAGTCAATTATGACTAGTTTTATGCCATCCAGCCGGTATACCCATACAGTAATATTATAACATAGAAACAATAAGAACAGAATAATTTAACCGTAAAAATAATAACATTATCATTAAAAAACTACAGTAAGAAAAGGTGTCACATTAATAATATTTTATGAATATTTCTTAAGTACAGTTGTTTAAATAAATTACTAATAATTATTTTTTATTATTTCAGATATGAATAACAGTGACACAGCTCGGCCTCCGCTGCACTCGGCCGAGGCCGACGCCGACATCAGAACTAAAGGCTCCGACACACTGGCGCCGGCCTAACACCTCGGCCTCCAGTGACACCGGCGACCTGCGCACGCGACGTGATACGAACAAACAGGAGAACGATGCTAACTGTACATAAACGCGAAACATTTTGTAATATTTGAAACAGTATACGATCTCCTAAATTAAGATTTAAAGTCAACTTTAATGTTTAAATTAAATGTAAATTTACGCGAAGTGACATTGTGGACGCTGTAATATAATGGTGCAATCACCTAATTATAAAAAAACGGTTTTATCACTCGGAACAATAGGAGCAAAGTTGATGAATGTAACAATAAAAATGGTTTGATAGTTATCGTATAAATATTTATAGCTAATTGTGTATTGTTATTACGTAAATATAAATAAATAATTGAATAGTTGTAAGTTGTAACTATCACTGGAAGTACTTGAGTCGCAGTGGACAAAACGATAATAGAAAATGGTACTTTTGTAAAGGAGTTGTGTATGTAATAGGTTATTTAGGTATGATTTTTGAACAACTTTTGTTATACGAGGGCTGGGTTATACGAGGAAGATAAGGCTGATTGAAAGTTATTCAAGGCGGCTAGGCAGCGTGTAATCAAACAATCCACCAATAGCTACCCCTTTCGATGACGTCATCAGAAATTTTAAGCTGTTCTATTGGTGGATATTTTCCTCGCTCGCCGCCTCGCTACCTCGCACAGCTCTTCTGGTTGAAAGCCAACAAGTGAAGCCGGTATAGTGCCAAGGCCGAAAGGTTGCTCGGCCTCGCTTGCTAGTATATACCAGCCCTTATTTATCTAAAAGCCAACTGTATAACTTTGTAAAGTATTTTAGTTTCGAATGTGTTGCGTCTGTTACCTACCAACTAATTTATTCAATTATTATCAAGCTCAAATTGTACTTCTTAACGAATGTCAATTTCTTGAATTTGTAATTTTTATTGTCCGCGCAGTAGTTTCGTGATTTTGCGTTACAGGTGAAATACATATCTTTGAATATATATTTATTATTATAATGATATTGTGAATCTGTTGTTTCACCTTGCCTTGGTGTTCAATAATGTAGCACAATTTGTAACCGATGTATACGATAACGAAAATGATATTTTACAATGTTGAAAAGAAGAGATTTTTAGGTCTATTTTGTCTTGTGGATACCTGACATTGATTGCCTTCTGTGTTACCAGGAGACCATACGTTTTAATTCTCACGTATTTAAAGGGCTACAAAAAAAAATGTTTTACTAAATAACATATATTGTGGAAATAAATGTGTTCGCATTCATAAAATGTCTACTAACACCAGAGTATACTTGTAGACCTTTAAAGTAAAAAAATAAATGTAAAACCTAATCGTGTGATTTTTCATGACTGAAAAACTTGTGAGCTTCGCCTAGATTACGTCATTCAGTTTACTCTAATTCCGTGGGGGCAATACGATAAAAATGAAACGTTTTTTTCAATTGACTTTTAGATGTATTTGTTTATATACCACGGAAAAATAACAATCATATGTCATGTCGATACGAAAAGATACCTTATGGCATATAAAGAACAAGCAAACTCTGCTAATAATCTGTGCAAGATCATACAATTGTAGCACTAAGAGTTTCAATTACTTAAAACAACTACATATTCAAAAATGATTAACTCCATTTAGGAACAAGAAATGCGTTGCTTAAATAGTCATATATAAATTGTCGCATTAAATATCTTGGTAATATAGTGACTCCTGCTTATCCAGAAACTACCATTAGCACGTTATCAAGTGACTCTATTACAACCTGACAATTTGTTACTAATATTGACACGTGATTAAAACATATAAAAAATAGTCTTTAGGCTAATTTTTTAAATGTTTTACATTAATCTCATTTAGCGACGCTTTGAAACGTCGAAGCTAATAAGGTATCTTTTCTTGTAGATAATCACATTATGTATTGTCTAATACGTTATAGGTAATGTAATGCATTACAGCCTTATGTCAAGTATACGAAAGGAGCTATGTAACGTCATATTTGGTCCTAGCTATGGTAACTATGATAGCGGGGTAGGTTATCCGAACTCAGCTTTATTATAGGATAATTGCCACCATTAACTGAATTGTGACATTGTTGCTTTATAGACGCCTATTTGGGATATTTTAATTGACAACTTTAACATTTATTTTAGAGTTTAGATACTAATTGACTTTTATAGTCGATTCTATAGCAAACGTATGCCAATTAAAATTATGTAACCATATTGATTTCGTGTACTTTGGTTGAATTTATATTTTATGCGTAAAGTTTTGTAAAATAAATGTTTTTTTTATTAAAAACATATATTTTTCCGGCTCTTTATAAAATGTTTTATTTGTAAGTCAACTGATTTTTAAATGTTTGTAATTTTCAATCAAAGAATCTAAAACGACAATGTCACATAAAATCTAGTGTCTCATTCATTTTAGTGGTTTGTTAACTTTTGTAAATATATCATCAAATTATATATAAATGTCAATTTTACTTTGTATTATACCGTTTCATTTCAGTAAAGTCTCAGTATTAAAAAAAAGTGGTAAAAAAAATGATTTTGTACGCAGCACCGGACTTTGTTGAAATTCCCCTATTATTGTTATTTGAGTTGCGTGTAATATATTTTTTATTAAGAGAAAAATCTTAAATACTAGTTGTTAGTTATTAATGTATTAATTGAAGAATTTTATTTTGATTTTTCTCTTTATTATATATGTATATGTACATTATACATAATGATTTTGGAAGTCATCAAGTTATTGTAAATATAGTGATTAATAAAAAGAACATTTGTGCGTCTCTCAGCGATATACTTCAATTAATGAACGGTTTCGAGAAAAAAAGTTAATTATATATTTGTATTGTATAATTTCGGCGAGGTACATATTATTATAAATATAAAATATACATTGATAGCGAACAGGTTTATATAATATAAATGATAACATCTAAGCGCTGACGGGACGTGGCGAGATATGAACGATACTGTGTCGGCATTATGAATGCTACGGATTGTGTAAAAAATATTAAAACCTAAAAAAAAATTTACTTGTTTCATTTACTATAATAATCATACATAATCAGCCCATACACCTCCTCTGCGAATGCGAAGTGCTCATTCACAGCAGGAGTCACCATCTGGGTGGGTACGTGGTAACACCCAATGACATTAGGGACCTCTCTTCCAAAAGCAGAACACGGTTCATGAAGTCCGTGGGTCTAGGAAATGACCATTAGATCAAGGGTGACAGCTACAATAGATCAGCACGTCTAGCATGATTTCTCTACTTGCGCGCGACTCGGCTTTTTCCGGCGGCAAGCGCGGCTTTCGCTCTCCGAAAAGCGCGGGAACAGGTTATTGTCTATGCAGTGAAGGCGCGTCGCGCGCGTGTAGAGTAATCATACTAGACGTCCTGTTCAGGTCGCGGTAGCTATTGGTCACTGACCAAGCCCTCACAAACAAATAATAATACTATAAAAATCACATTATACAGGCTGTAACAAAACGTGTTAATAGTAATTAAAGGGTGGTTCAAATCATAAAACTGAACAACTTTCACTATGTAGACAACGTCAAAAAACAATTAAAATAATCAACTGTCACATGAGAGTCGAGTAGGTAACTGCAGATTTGTATGAAATGATTTTGAATTTAGCTCCGTAATGAAAATTGTTCCGTTTGATGGTCTAAATCACCCGATCTTTAAATATTACTATATTCCATTCAAAATAGCAACGACATAAGGCTATTTTGCATTATTGGCTATTACAGAAACAGAGATTTGAAACACTTCCTCTCACTTATTCTTAGAACAGCTTTAGTAACGTCCAAGATATGCCGGATAGTATTTATGTATCCAATAAATTAATTACATTTGGTAATCAGAATTGGCCAGAAAGCTAAATAGGAAAGAATCTCGTCGTCCTTATATGGAGTTAAGTATAACTTTCAAAACACCAGTATCGAATCTACTTGCATTTCTGCCAATATCAAGGTGTGTTTTGTGGGTATCGTAACCTCAAGGATTGTTATAAGAACCAAAGCAAATTCGGGCTAAATACAAAAAGGCGGAGTCTCGTGGCCAGTCAGAGTGCGCACGATCTGCACAACCGTCTGCATACCTACTCGCCACGCGCCTCGTATAAAAAGTTTTTCTATATTTTTTTTTATTTATAATTGATGGACTCTTACTTGTGCGTTAGCACTGCATTTCCGCCAGTTTCAAGTATTTTATGGGAGTATCTATCCCAATCCCAGAAATTGTTTTTGGTCAAGAACAAGAAGAGATTGAGGATTGCGGAGCCTCGTGGCAGGCAAAAATGCGACGCGCGAAAACCACGCGAGACAAGTGCTCGGGTCAGAACCTGCCACGTGACTCTATAAATAAGTTATTAAAATATACGACCGAGTATGGACTCTGCTTCCCCTCATATTGTCAAAGACAAAACAACTCATTTTTCCCGATTCCTCAAGGAAACTTAGGTGTTTGCGACAACAGTTTTGATAGTTGGCAAACTTTTCGAATTTATTTACGTAGAATATAGTTTCTTGTTCCATTCACTTTAGTTGAGTGATCTGTATGAGTTTCTTATATGTTATTACTAAAATGTTGTTTTTAAAAGATTGTCTGTAATATAAAGCATCGAAAAAACTCTGTCACCCAGATGCCCACACGATAAGAAGAGCAGATAATCGCCCATTTTTTAACATGGACGCACGTACGAAGAGCAAATCAAGAGAAGTTTATTCCGAAAGCTACCGAGCGTGCTGTATACAAACGGAGTTCCGCCATATTATCTATATTAACCAATTAATGTCAATTGAATTTTTTAAACACCATCTATACTGAATTTCAAATAGCAACGAAATTTTAAGGCTATTTTGAATTTTATTATTTTGAAAGAGATTTGAAACACTTCCCGTCACTTATTCTTAGAACTGCTTTAGTAATGTCCAAGATATGTCGGAAAGTATATCTTTCTGATAAATAAATTATAGTTGCAAATCAGAACTGGCCAAAAAACTATATAGGAATTGGAAAATCTTGTCGTCCTTATTTGAAATGAAGTATAGTAACCAATGTAAAGTTAAAGTTTAAATATTAGGATTAATTTAATAGATTTGTAAGGAAAACTTTGAGCCACCGACACTTTTACTTTAATCACTAAACGTTCAAACTAGGACGGAACTTCGTTTTATATGGAGCGCCGTACGAGACTCCCGGTTCGGACGAGCATTGTATGAGTCGACATAGATGTTGAAAAGATTAGAAATATTATGCATGACACAATGTGTCGGACTGAAATTCCGACAAAACGATGGAAAAATATGCAATTGAAAATCGAAAGTCTGAATCCTCGATATTCAAAATTTCATTCGAACGAAAATATTCACGATGTATCGAAAACCGAAAGTCCTAGTAAACATCCAGACTCGAACCAAATGGCGATCGATCGTCTCTACCTACCCTATTGATAATAGGCGTGAGCATAACGTTACTAGGATAACAGAAATGAATATAAATAAGCTACCAAACCAGGGCAGAAATAAGCTACCAAAACCAGGGCAGTACGAATTATGAAAACATTTTCTCGGTACCAGGAGAGCAGTACAAGTAAACTTACCCAACTAGGTACTAGGATAATAGAAATGCTGTAGACGTGAAACTTAATCATTACTAGGAGCGCAGTACTTTCGCTGACATTTTCTAACTAGGAAAGCAGCTCAGTACCAGGAGAGCAGAACAAAGGGACAGGTAGCAAACTCAGTAACATACCCAACTAGGTACTAGGGTAACAGAAAGCTGTAGACGTGAAACTTAATCAATACTAGGAGCGCAGTACTTTCGCTGACATTTTTTTAACTAGGAACGCTGCTCAGTACCAGGAGAGCAGAACAAAGGGGGCAGAAGCTAGTAGTCCTTATAATGATTACTACGAAAGCACTAGGTACTAGGAAAGCAGACTGTAAAATTTTCGATGACATTTTATAACTAGGAAATCAGAAAAAAGAGGAGTGTAGTATCTAATAGGATCGCAGTACTGAAATTTTCTAGGTACTAGGAAAGCAGACTTAGATAAGAGAATAATATTGAACTACTAGGAGCTGAGAAATCACTGGAACTTGATGAGAAGTACCAGGGCAGCATAAATACTTAGAACAAAAGTACTAGGATAACATGAGTCGTTTGAAGATTACTACCGATTTTGAGTGTGACATATAGGAATGCGAGATTAGACGGATGTTTTGTTTGCGTTTATCTTTTAGTTTTTTTGGAGGAGAATAATCAACTCTATATTAGGTTTTAATTAGGTTACTTTTTGAGAAACAAAATAGTTTGGTTAACCGCCGATAAACCTACGTGGAAATGTTTATGATCGAATTGAATCCGATGTTAATAATTACATAAATACACGACCATAATTCCGTTCGGGGTAGTCAGATGCTTTGTTACAACTACCAACTATTTTTTAAAGGCTCATCCTGAGCACATCGAACGTTTTATGATGGAATATCCCTTGGTTGCATCCTAGCACCTACAAGAAATGAGGTGGTCGATTGGAACCCAAATGTTATTTAACTCTAAATCAAATTGCATTAATAATTAGAAACCTCAAATAATAAAAAAGTACCAGAGCAACAAGAACTGGCGGCGGTTGCTACGTAACGGCAACGCTACGGCGTAGCCTCGTAGCGGCGTAGCGCGTAGCGGGCGTGGCGCCGCGAAAATGGCGGCCGACAGTGAGTAATGGCACACTGGGACGAGTCCAGTGACGCGTGCCGCAGGGTTGTCACCTTTTTATTTTTGTTTAGTGTTTAGTTAACGAATGTAAAACAGATTAAACCATAAATAATGTAAAAATATCAATAGCTATTGCGTAAAAATCTATAAATATATTTAAAATTGAATTTTTGTCGTCTTTTTATTACTAATAAAAATAATATTTTGTTCATAATGGGAATTTCATAAACTTTACTTACATATCAAAAAGTTATAAAATATAATAATGAAATAGAATTAGAATAAGACTATTTCTGTTTCGAAAAACAACGATTAATTTAACCTGAGGGAAAAAATATACAGAGTGTGAACTTAAATGCGTTACATACTTAATTGAGTGCTTCAGACCATCAAACAGAACAGTTATCAAAATGGGGCCGACTTCAAACTCTTTAAAATAATCAGCTGGATCGTACATTTGGCCCAAATGTATGAAACAGCAGATTATTTTTCGAAATGATTTGGGTCGAGTCACCATTGACGTTTTCTATGGAACATCCGTTTTTTTCACGATTTCTCTTCTATGTTTGTGCCAAAATTAAAGTTGTTCAGTTCGATATGGTCTGAAGCACCCTCTTAATTATGTAACGTATTTAAGTTTATTTATTTTAAATCCAAAAACTAAAATAATCCGTCACTTATTAAACCAGCCTTACCTCTACCAGAATTCTATTAAAGTGGTTTGAAAATGCATTGAGTGCAAATTGACCATTAACTTACCTTACCTATCTTACCTGCTTGTTGGAATATGGCTCAATTTTTTTAATGAGAGCTTAGGAGGCTATTGACCTACAGTTCCACCTTACTCATAACTAATGAAAATTATCTGTAATTGGACTTAAATTCGATTAATGAATAGTGCCTTTTGCTTTAGGCTATTCGTTTTCTCAATAAAGATAAAAATAAATCATAAATAATTCAGTCAAAAATGTTTCTATCAAACTGCAATAATTCTTCCCAGCAAATTCAACTTTTAAAAAAAATTTAAAATCTACAAACAAAACGGGCAACCCTATTTTTTTCCTCCAACGGAGCACAGTAAGCAACGCACCGATTGTATCGCTCGCGGATGCTCGGAGCGGCCCATTTGTCAACCTTAGCCCCCCCACTCTCTACCACCCCCCTCTAGACCCCTCCGCCCTCGCCTCCGGCTACAAAAGAAACGCGAGCTTCTGATGAAACTGAAGCTATGTCAATTTATGTCGCCCTGGTAACCGGTAGTGCTAGAATTTTCGAATCGGTCCTTTATTTTAAGATATACTTAACCGACTGCGCCAGAAGGAGAGTAATGTTTTTAATTAAACCATGTAGTTCCGGAATATAATAAACCACCCCATTTCTTCCCGTGGGTGGTGGGTATAAGGCTACTAAGGAGTACGTTTACACGCTATATTCACAGTATAAGCTATATTGGTCTCAATTATATCACCAGATTATTTAAGCGTTATAAATCTAAAAAATTATTTATTGTAGTTTCTTCAAATGATTGTAATCTATCATAATTTGTATTTTTTTAAATATAAACAAAACATACAAATATTTTTTTAATGAGGCGACGAATAGTCACAAAATTTCGAAAAACCTTTCGTATCAATGAAAATGAATGTAACAGAATGCAAAGCAAATTTTTATAAAATAAAGCGATTTCATTCAAAATATCTTCCAGGTAACCTTAGAAAAGTACAAAAAAATAAATATATGCCATTAAATTTAAACACATACTTAAAAAACAACCCTCTTACTGGGGCATTCGGGTAAAAATAGAAAATTATGAACTAAATTCAAGAATGCCATCACGAAATCAAGACGTAACCAATGTCCGATTCTTAAGAGGATATAATTCGGAGCGCGCTCCATACACACGTACTATGGTGATATTTTCAATACTAACCAATTAAACTCAATGAAATTTTTCAGAATCAATCTAAAAACTAATTTCTATGCTTGTATAGAGTCCGATTTTCGTTAAAATGTATAGTTTTAAAGTTACCGTGCCTCAAAGATTTCCATACAAATCTTAAATTAAACTAGCATTGAAACTGTATATTTTAACGAAAATCTAACTCCATACAAGCATAGATATTTGTTTCAAGATTGTTTCAGCAAAATTTCATTGAGTTTAATTGGTTAGTATTGAAAATATCACCATAGTACGTTTGTATGGAGCGCGCTCCGAATTATATCCCCTTAAGTGATCTACGACCCAAAACATAACATTTTCTTACCCATTATTGAACCAACCCAGCCTTACAACCACAAAGGGAGAAACCAGAAACGACCCTAAACAGCCCCAGTTTGAAACCGAACCAATAGACTCAAAGGATCCCATCTAGCCCCCAATAAATAAAATTTTCACTATCCAACTCAGGGCGTCATAGCTCAGAAAGTGTTCACGCAATTTTCGCTCGGGGGCTAATTTAAGACGGGACCGCGGGCGACATGTTTATCGGTTAATTAAAGTTTTACGCGGAAACAAACAGGTACCAGGGTCGCAGTGGATAGCGGGAGAGTTCGCAGAATTGGGAGAGATTAGGTTAAAATTAAATTGATGGGGAAAACCTGAAGGATGATTGTTTAAATGATCAAAATGCTTGGGTCTGAGGTCACTAGCTTATAGTTTATTTACTTTACTGTATAGTATCAATTATTTTATTAAATAGACTTTGTATATATTGTAATAGTTATTAAGTCGTGTTATGTTGTAGAGTTTCTGGCCGCATCTTCTGTACAGCGACAACACGTTCAAACGCGGTGGTAGCTTGAAAAAAGATTTGACGTTTGATAAGTGTGCTTCAGGCTCCTATATTGAATAAATTATATTGACTTTGACTTTGAAGAAAATTTTTACTGTTATCATAGTGGAAGTTTTCTCAGATTACTACTTCCTCTCCATGCTAGACAAACTGCTAAGGTCGGGCAATGCATCGTCACTCATGTTTGACAGCTGAAATAAATATCTACCTACGGCGCCGCGTATCGCACTCGATACAGGCTGTCACAGAAAAGAAAAGCAATAGAAATGGCATTTGGACTATTTAGTTCGAGAACTAGATTGACCAAAAAAAACAAAAAACTAATCATATTTATCTTATTTATTAGGGTCATCAACAGTTCAATTCAACAACGTATTTTATCTTCATAAGTATTACGATTAAATCTTCATAAAATTTTCATTGGTTACTTATGGCATTTTTGTAAACGAAATGTATGAACAGATATGGTATATCGACCATATATGTATATGCAGGTAGCATACTACTTCTATTAAAGTGAATCCATCCAGATTCTCTGTTCTGAGGTTATAGTAGTGGATGATTTCTTAGATTATTAATAATAAAATATTAAATGCTATGCTCTACTAGGCAGACCGCTTCGATATCCTCTAAAGCAGAGCGGTATGGAGATGTGTCAAACCCAACCAAAAACTCGCTAGCTCGATGGCGTCATTAAAAAATAGAATAGAAAAAATAGAAAAATAATTTATTGCCAGTATTAACTTTACAACACAAACAGTCAGTTGCAGAAACGCTCATTAGAGTTAATCCTCCATTAAATCTCTTGCTAGCTTTTACTACATCAACGAGATAAAAAGTGACAGCAAGAGATTTAATGGAGAATTAACTTTAATGAACGTACGTGCAAATGGCAGAAAGACTGCTTAATCCTTCGATCAACAAAACTTGTTGATCGAAGGTTTAATATACCAAAAAAAAACTATTTAATTGGTTGATTTGACATCTTCTCTCCCCTTCGCTTTGGTCGATTCCAGGCCTCATTAACTTGAACCAATACCGAAAATGTCTGCCAAAAAATCTGAATCAACCCTAGGTCTGTTTAGTTTTCTTTGCCAACGGTACCATATTCAAAAACACCTGAACAGCACCGGTCGGCGAAACAATAAGCCGAGTTCACAATTTATCCGAGCTATCCCGATTACTCGCTAACACCTCGCCTCTATGCCGCCCTGGTAATTAACGAAATAATGGACAACTAGGCCTTAATGAGTTTTAAGAGATTTACAGCTTTGATTATTTAATTAATATTAAATTTTCGATATTTTTGCAATAAAATTATGAAACATGAAGTTTAAGTTCAAAATAGGGTTCAATACTTTGATACATGATCAAATTCATTTTAGTGGACAAAATTATATTCATTTATAACGTGTCAATGAGTAAACCTATGTTTATCATCAACAATATACGTCCCACTGTAGGGCACAGGCCTACCCTCAAGGAGGGTTGTATGGGCGTGCACTCGTGCCCAATGCGGATTCGTAGACTTCACATACGCATCAGAATTTATTCTTCAGCGTATATCATGCAAGTTTCCTCACGATATTTTCCTTCACCGTTGAAGATTAGTCTATATAAGTTAGAAAAACTCATTGGTACACACGGCGACACATCAAGCTACGCAAAACGAAAATAAGCTGGAAGCGGGTAGGTAGAGTAATGTGCGCGGCCAGCTTATGTCTGTTTTGCGTAGCTTAATGTGTCGCCGTGTATACATGGCATGTCGACCGTGCGAATTTGAACCCAAGACCCTCATGATTGAGTGTCCATACCTCTTCGCAATGCGCCACCGATGAACACTCTACGACTCTATGTTATTAGATACCTAAAAGAGAAGAAAACACCCAAAAAACCGTTGTTCCATACGAAACTAGTCTCTCATCAAACTGAAGTGAAATGATAGCTGATTTTTTTCGTGATTTCGATATACAGAATGTAACAAAACACCCAAGTAATACTTAAGGAGGTGCTTCAAACCATCGAACTGAACAACTTTCACGATGGAGCCAATGTCGAGAAAAAAAAATCGGATGTTTCATACAAAACTGCAGTACATACTCGACTCAAATGTTTGGGACAGCAAATTTTTTATTTTTTTGTCGACCTTGGCTCCATAGTGAAAGTTGTTCAGTTCGATGGTTTAAATCACTTCCTTAAGTATTACTAGGGTGTTTGATTACACCCTGTATAAGATCCTTCTTAATATGCTGGCAGTTTTTTAGGGGTTGATCAGACCATACCACTGAACAACTTTCTATATGAGACCTGGGAGATCGCGAAAACAAATCTGTTGTTTAATACAAAACTGCAATCCTACACCACCCAAAAGTGGGAGAGCTGATTTTTTTTTCGCCTAAAGAAAAAGTTTTTCAGTTTCATGGTCTGGTCATCCTCATAAAAAACCGTCAGCATATTAGATTGGAGCCTGTATTAACTCCATAGTGAAAGTTATTCAGTTTGATAAGCAGAACGCATGGTTAAAGTTTCCGAAACCAAAAACAATTAATTATGTAGAGAAAGGATGGCCTATAAGGCCTCTGCCTCGAATTTTGCGGGCAGCGGGGCGGCGGCGGGATCTTATGCGTAAAATACGCCTGCCACGCCGCTGTTTTCGAGAACCGGTCCATTTGATTTTACGCATAAGATCCCACCGCCGCCGCCGCCCCGCTGCCCGCAAAATTCGAGGCAGAGGCCTAATAGATAACAAAGTTGAACAAAAGATGTACGAAAATGTATTTCCCAAACAACGGATTGAAAGCTGGACCAGTTAAACATCGCAGCAACGTGAGCTATTATTTAAAACTTGCCGTCCGATACATCGCGGCGCGGCGCCACGGTCGCGGTGCCTAACTCCTGCGGTTTGAACGCGCTTTGTGCTGTTTAGCAGCATTTTAATTGACATCATATGTTTAGGGGATAATCACGTGGTTGCAAATACACAATAACAAAACATTTATTCCAAAAAGCTTAGCTCGTTGGAACACTATTGCACAGAATAGGTATACAGGGTCCAAAGTCAAAGTCAAAATTGTTTATTCAAAATAATATCACATAGATAACTTTTTGACATCATGTTTTTGAATCTACCACCGCGTCGGAAGGTGTTCCGTTGTAGAGAAGATGCGGCCAGAAACTCTACAACACACTTCTTTTAAACAAAACAAAATATACAAAGTACAGTTTTATAAATTCAATATTAAATTACATAGAGTAACATTGTCAAGACCAGACATTTTGGTCATTCAAATAATCATCGAGTTAATAGTAACCTTTTTTACAGAGGACTTGTTTAACATGGGACTTAAACTTTTTGTCCGTCAAGTTAAGAATATTCTCTGGTATCTTATTATAATAACGTATACAGTGTCCCATGAAAGATGTGTTGACCTTACTAAGTCGAAAATGTGAGAATACTAATTTATTTTAATTTCTTGTATTGTAATTATGAACGTCACTGTTTTTGGGAAAGAGATACTAATTTTTGCGAACGTATAAAATACTTTCGTAAATATATCCTTCTTGATATGCTGACACTTTTTTGAGGGGATGATCAGACCAAATAAAATATATTATATGCAGTCAAATGGTACAGGTGCGCGCGTTTGACTACATTCCCTTGTTCGGCTCCCCTAAAGTGTCCCCTGAAGTGTGAGGTGAGGTGTGGTATCTGGAGTCAGAGAGGGGCAGGGAGTGGCCGTTCAGAATGTAGAACTATATTCTACATGGTCCTTCTTAATATGTTGACACTTTTTAAAGGGGATGATCAGACCATCAAACTGAACAACTTTCTCTATTGGACAAACATCGAAATCGTGAAATTAAAAATCAGCCTGAGCATTTGGCTCAAGTCGGTTTGCAGTTTTGTATGGAGCAGCTTTTTTTTCGCGATTTTAATGTTGGTCCCATAGAGAAAGTGGTTCAGTTTGATGGTCTGATCATCCCCTTAAAAAAGTGTCAGGATATTAAGAAGGACCCTGTATAGTTCTACGTACAGAACGGCCACTCCCCGCCCCTCTCTGACTCCAGATACCACACCTCACCTCACACTTCAGGGGACACTTTAGGGGAGCCGAGCAAGGGAATGCTGTCAGGCGCGGGCACTCGTATTATTTGACTGCATAAAATATATTTTATTCTCAGTAAAAATAAAACGTTGGAAAATAACGCTAAATTCACATTCTCAGTAATTCTTTAGCGAATGAACTATAATAAAACCGGACAAGTTCGAGTCGGGCTACTCGCACACCGAGGATTCCGTACCACGTAAGTCTGTGGTTACACTTATGCAGAAAATATTTCCTGGGTACCTAAGCCACGGTTTATACAGAAGAGACGTGTGGCGGTGGCGGATAATCTAAGTAAAACAATATAAACCTAATAGTACGTGGCATATCTTCGTTTTTGTCATAAAGGAGAATCGCCTCTGACGTTGTGCTTGGTGACGTCGCCTGGAGGCGCGGTCGTAATTCTTCAAACGACGCTATGCTACGTACTATAAGGTTTATAATTGTATTACTTTGACTATCCGCCACCGCCACACGACTCTTCTGAATCAACCGCGCCTAACACAGATAAATTACAAGCTCCCATGGTATTTTATTTATGAAAACATTTTATATGTAAGAAAAAATGTGTCTTTATTTCCATAAAATTGTGATGTCCATAATTACAACACTTGAAACAAAAATAAACTGATATCTCCACACTTTCGGCTTAGTATGGTCAACACGTCTTTCATGGGTCACTGTATACGTTGTTATAATAAAATCCCCGAGACCATTTTGAATCTTTCCGAAAACATGTTTAAAACTAAAATCAAAAAAGTCCTCTGTAAAAAAGCATATTATAAACTGGATGATTATTTAAATGATAAAATGCTTGGGTCTGAGGTCACTAGCTTATAGTTTATTTACTTTACTGTATAGTATCATTATTTTATTAAATAGACTATCTATTATTGTATACATAACTTTAGCTTAAGAATTTATATTGTAATAGTTATTAAGTCGTGTTATGTTGTAGAGTTTCTGGCCGCATCTTCTCTACAGCGACAACACGTTCCGACGCGGTGGTAGCTTTAAAAAAGATTTGACGTTTGATAAGTGTGCTGCAAGCTCCTATATTGAATAAATTATATTGACTTTGACTTTGACTTTGATACCTACCCACGATCATGAATGTGCGTAGATACTTGACTGCTTTTGTAATAAAGTAGTCCCTCAAAATCGATAATGAGTAATCATCAAAAACATCGTTGAACAATAGATTATTGACAAATGTAATGTGATCTAATGGCAGGAGAGTGTAATCAAGTGAACTAAATGTTTCATTACTGCACGCAACGGTTGCTCGAGTCCGCATCGCTGCCATAATGAATCATACTGTCTTTATCTACAGGGTGTTTTAAAGTTTAAAGCCGACCAATAATACATTAAGGGGATATAATTCGGAGCACGCCCCATATAAACGTACTATGGTGATATTTTCAATACTAACCAATAAAAATCGATGAAATTTTGCTGAAACAATCTTGAAACAAATATCTATGCTTGTATGGAGTCAGATTTTTGTTTAAATCTACAGTTTCAATGCTAGGATTAATTTAAGATTTGTATGGAACTCTTTGAGGCACTGTAACTTTAAAACTATACATTTTAACGAAAATCTGACTCTATACAAGCATAGAAATTTGTTTTCAGATTGATTCTGCAAAATTTCATTGAGTTTAATTGGTTAGTATTGAAAATATTACCATAGTACGTTTGTATGGTGCGCGCTCCGAATTATATCCTCTTAAAAAACCCCCAACGCCAAAAACAAACATTTAAAAAGTGAAAAATAATTGTGTCTGTTTTTAACGTAAGCAAATGTAGGTATGTTTTACTTTTAAAGATATTTTAGGTCAATTAATGCGTAGGGGACCGCTATGAAATGATCATTGATTTTTATTCGACAATCACTTGCGGTCCCCGACACATTAATTGACCTAAAATATCTTAAAAGAGAGTTAAAAAGTAAGACATGCATTTGCTTACGACAACCGTGGAGCGAATTATTTTTCATTTTTAATTGTTCTTTTTTGGCGTTGGGAGTTTTTTAATTTGTAATTTAATGTAATTTCGTAATTTTTAAAGTGGCTTGAAAACTGGTGAACCGATTTTCATGAAACAAAGCTAAGAACACTCTCGCAAAATAGAGCGTTCTTTTAAAAAAACGCATTGAAATCGGTCCACCCGTTTGGGAGCTACGATGCCACAGACAGACAGACCGACTGACACCCCTCTTTTTGCGTCGGGGGCTAAAAATAGGTCCAAGAAGGGCCCCACGCAACGAGCGAAACAGGCACACACACACACCGAAAAAGATTATAAACCGAATTTAACCAATTGTTTTTTTTAATTAACCAAATGTTTGGTTAAATTTAATCAAATTTTTTGTTAAACTAAACCGAATTTTAGTGACTACCGAACTATTATGTTATGTAATAGGTACCTAACCAAAATTGTGTTACATTTAACAAAAAAAAATTTTTTTTCTAATTTTTTTTTTTTAAGTATATACGCTCACCTTACGGACACAAAATGAAGAGATAGATACTACTGGCGTTCGACTGACTTGATGCGAGATCTGCGTACGTGCACATGTTTCGCTCGTTTGTATGAAGCCGCCCTTATGGTATATTTTGTACCAATATCCAGTGTTGATTTAACTATTCTGAATTTGGTAAAAAGGTAAGGTCCCTGTTGTTTTCTATTCGATTGACAGTTGTAACTAGCATATTGCTGTCAAATGATTACTTAATGTTGTACTGCTTGTGCTTGAGGACTGCAGGTGCAGGCTATGCGGGGTTTTAAAAAAGACCCTGTATATAAATTGATGATATCATAAACTTTACAATAGACATCGTTAACTTAATACCAACATTCGCTTTCTCGCACAAAGCACTACCTATCTACATAAATCAGAACAATAAACAACAAAACACCCTGTAGCAAGCAAGAATCGAACCCACGACCGGGTTGTTCAAAGCCCACCCGCTGGGCTGTAGCGTCCGCGACGTGCACCTACCAGGATAGCAGAGTCGAACAGCATCTCGCAGCGTGAGCCGGCCTTTAAACCTCTGATGCTGCAATAAATCGTATTTTAAAACC
Source organism: Agonopterix alstromeriana (assembly GCA_963924505.1). NCBI lineage: Eukaryota > Metazoa > Arthropoda > Insecta > Lepidoptera > Depressariidae > Agonopterix > Agonopterix alstromeriana. Next base: position 14,541,263 of record OZ004679.1, read on the forward strand.
TTCCCCGCTCTCTGCACTCCTGGTACATCGGCTGCAACTATTTTACGTTAAATGGACCGAATGATGGCCGACTGGACTGTCCGGCGTTTTAACGATTTTTCGCGAGGAAATTTCCGTTTTCGTTTGGAAATTATTGTTATTGTTTTTGGTGGGTTTGTTTTGTTTTTGACTGAGCCCGCTGTTCTTGGTTGGGTCATTTGTTTCACAAGCCAAGCCACTTGGACTGTGTTTAGGAAATAGATTATGGCCTTTGACTAATTATTATAAGGACTAGCCTTGCGGTAGCATTTCCCCTCTGCCACGGTATAAGCACAATTGATCTTGTGCATTTACATTCAATTTTACACCTTATCACTAAACGAGACAGCCTATAATTGCGAAATAATAACTTCGAACTTAAAACGTTTGGGGTTCACACGAGACTACTTTTCATGATTTTTAACATTCAAAATTAGAATCTAAAGTTATGGGGAATAAAATCCAAAGTTTCGGATTTCATGTTACCTCGCCCCCCGCAAAAAGTGGCAGAAATGTTTGTTAGTAGAATTACACGCGTAACCAGTCCACATATAAATAGTCAAAGATTATGGCAAATCTCCTCTGTTATACTCATTTCCATCACAATTAGTCTTGTGATAATAATAATCTGTACTTCATTCCAAATAAGGACGACGAGATTTTCCGATTCCTATTTAGCTTTCTGGCTAATTCTTTTACCAAATGTAATTAATTTGTTAGATACACTATCCGACATATCTTGGATGCTACTAAAGCTGTTCTAAGAATACTTGAGAGGAATTGTTTCAAATTTCTGTTTCTGTAATGCAAAATAGCCTTAAAATTTCGTTGCTATTTTGAATGGAGTATAGTTTTCAGGTAAGTTTTCGAAACATTCTAACATTATGTAGAACTATAGGGTCCTTCTTAATATGCTGAAAGTTTTTTAAGGGGATGATTAGACCATCAAACTGAACAACTTTCTCTATGGAACCAACATTAGAATCTCGAAAAAAATCACCTGCTCCATACAACACTGCTCGACTCGAGCCAAATGTATGGGACAGCTGATATTTATTTCGCGATGTCGATGTTGGTCCCATAGAGAAAGTTGTTCAGCCGCTTAAAAAAAGTGTCAGCATATTATAGGTGGACTCTGTATATACTATTACCTATTCTGGGATTCTGACCTTCAAAGGGATTATAAGCATAAGCTCACGACTATATTCCCCGAGGGGGTAGTCAGAGATATTCTGAAACCTCAGAACATTCACGTTTCACCGGAGTAGTACCGAATCTCTAGGGATTATATACCTACAATTAATTGTTTCTACCTACATCTTCTTATCTTATAAGAAAAATATAGGGTCCTTCTTAATATGCTGACACTTTTTAAGGGGATGATCAGACCAACAAACTGAACAAATTTCTCTATGGCACCAAAGTCGAAATAGCGAAAAAAAATCTGCTATTGCATACAAAATTGCAAAACTACTCGAGCCATATGTATGGGACAGATGTTTTTTTTTCGCGATTTCGATGTGGGTCTCATAGAGAAAGTTGTTAAATTTGATGGTCTGATCATCCTCTTAAAAACTGTCAGCATATTAAGTTGGGCCCTGTATATAGCTGTCCGTTAGTCTCGCTACAACTTGAAAACGGCTTGACCGATTGCGATGAAACTTTGATAGGTTGGTGTGCATATGCCAGGGACGGTTTATAAATAAAATACGGCTAAGTGTGTGTCGGGAAAAACTGATTCTGAGGCGGTACGAAGTTCGCCGGGTCAGCTAGTCGATTCATAAAAATAAGATTAATAACAACACTCAACTGATAGCCTTAAAACTGAGTACTTAGTATCTTAATAAATCGTTCAGTAACTGTAGTAAGTCCCTGGCTATCCCGGATGATGTGTCTGGTCGGGAATAAATAGAGAGTTTCTTAATATGCTGATAGTTTATTAAAGGAGATGATCAGACCTTCAAACTGAACAACTTTCTCTTTGGGACTAACATTGAAATCTCGAAAATAAATCATCTGTCCCATACATATGGGTTATAAGTAAGGTTGCCGTTTTGTAAGGAACAAAAGATTTTTTTCTCACGAAGTCGATGAATAGAATTAGGATGATGTCTGAAGCTGGAAATTAGGCTAAATTTAATAACAAAATGTTCAAGCAAAATTAATAATTAAAAGCCGTGGTGATCCAGTGGCGAGACACCTTGCCTGCCTTGCAGGAGGCGATTGTTCGATCCCCGTCCAGGCCGACTCGTGTCAACGAGTTTTTAGGAATTTATGTTCGTTCTGTAACACCACTGGCTTTTCGGTGAAGGAAAACATTGTTAGGAAACCTGCATGCTTCAATTTCGAGGCATGTATTGTACCCACTGTCCATTATAAGTTGCGACGGGCTCGCTCCCCGTCACACTGGACAGAGTTTCGGTACTACTGGTGAAACGTGGACGTTCTGAGGTTTCAGAATATCTCTGACTACCCCCTCGGGGAATATAGTCGTGAGCATATACATACAAACATAGAAAACCAAATAGTTCCAAGCGATTGAAAAACGTTTTTTATTATCTTCTATCTCTTTCATACAGAACAGGGGATTGTATGACACGTCGTCATGATTTGTATGCAAATACCAGGTTATGACGTCACTTCTCTTACATATGCCTCTCACTCTAAACGTAAATTTTAAACACTTACCTATATTTCAGTTATTTTTAAAGATATTCAAAAATTAATTTCACTTTATTGTTTAAGATATCAAACAGGTTTTAAGAAAGTAATAAAAACAATTTTTTCACCATCCCTATTGTAATCACTACACAAAAACCTACCCCTATTATACCACCTACCATGTACTCTGTGTGCGCAATAAATGATTATGATTATGATTATGAAAAAAAGGGAAGGAACTAGCTCATAGACTATTTATTATTGTATACATAACTTTAACTTAAGAATTTATATTGTAATAGTTATTAAGTCGTGTTATGTTGTAGAGTTTCTGGCCGCATCTTCTCTACAGCGACCACACGTTCCGACGCGGTGGTAGCTTTAAAAAAGATTTGACGTTTGATAAGTGTGCTGCAAGCTCCTATATTGAATAAATTATACTGACTTTGACTTTGACTTTGCGAACTGCGTACCCAGAAGGTACGCAGTTCGTTAGTACAGGAGCTAGGGCTAAATTGATGTGGTTCAGTTTGATGGTATTTCCATCCCCTTAAAAACCGTGTAGGTACAATTATAAAACTAAACTGTACGTCAACAGACCGCAGTTCTAAACAGTGTAACCGAAAGCAACCCATCATTGGGAAACGCGGGTCACGCCGTATCCATCACTCGTGAAAAACGTTTGGTTTTGGTCGCCGCGACCAAATTTCCGATGTGACGGCGCGGCGGCCGCGACTAAACGGCCATGTTACTGCGTCTAACAAACTATTGCGGGTCAATATGAAAATGGAATTAACATCATTATTAAAAATAATATCACATAATTATACTATATGTCAAATAAAGACGAAAAAAGAAGATCACAGAAGCAGGACCACGAAACCTTTTCAGACCATGATCGTTTTATAAAAATTCGAGACACTTATGTCAGTGACAGAATGATTTTAAAGACGAACCACATGTGCACACCACTGCTTCTTTAGGTCTTTCAACATCGCAATTTTGTTGTTTGATACAATATTCGTATTTCTTTAAAGTGTGTACTATAAAGAACCCTTTTTACCTTCTTTTTGCCCCTATTTCTTTGACTATTCATATGTGGACTGGTTACGCATGTAATTCTACTAACAAACATTTCTGCCACTTTTTGCGGGAGGCGAGGTAACATGAAATCCGCAACTTTGGATTTTATTCCCCATAACTTTAGATTCTAATTTTGAATGTTAAAAATAATGAAAAGTAGTCTCGTGTGAACCCCAAACGTTCTAAGTTCGAAGTTATTATTTCGCAATTATAGGCTGTCTCGTTTAGTGATAAGGTGTAAAATTGAATGTAAATGCACAAGATCAATTGTGCTTATACCGTGGCAGAGGGGAAATGCTACCGCAAGGCTAGTCCTTATAATAGTTAGTTAATGTTGGTACAAATAAGGCGGTCTTATCGCAGATGTGAGATTACGTCGTATTAATGTTCGGTTTAAAAAAAGTATATTATTTCATTCATTCTTTGTTAATGTGCTATTGGTGTTTAAGGCGATATATGATCAGACCATCATACGAAACAACTTACTGAGATTTCAACTCAAATCTAAATTAAAACAAGGAATTTTTACTTGTAATTACATGTTATATACGTCAGTAATTCTAAATACTCTAAACCGGCTCTTATTCTTTCGCAACAGGGCAACAGAGTCGCATCTAGGAGGGATATTCTTGGGGGTCAATACGACCCCTTTTTACACTCATTACATAAACCACTACCAAATATGTTTTGAAGCGTACAATTGTAGCAAGGCTCACTTTTAGCATATTGAAGGTTTTAGAGTAAAATGACGTGTCAAGTGGTGATAGTTGGACAGCTTTTCCACAAAAACACTGCGTAATTACCCACTTCAACATTGGGGAATTTACAGACATAATCAATATATCTTTCTTATTTTAATTTATGATGTCGAATTTATAAGGGGATGTTCAAAATATCTACTATCGGAATAACATCGAAATAGCGAAAAAAACAGCTTTCTAATAATTTGGGTCAAGTACCTGGTTTTTAGTTTTGTACAGAACAGAAGATTGTTTTTTTTGTGATTTCTTTGTTAGCCCTACATAGAAAGTTGTACAGTTTGACTGATCATGCCCTTAAAAAAGCGGCAGCATATCAAACACCATGTATTGAAAATACTAATAGATAGATTAATTTACAGCGAATCACTCCATTTATTATCAGCAACTCAATTTATGAAAGCCTGGTAGGTAAGCAGCTGGATATATAATAAGTCATCACGGGCTAATACTACCTATTCGCTCAAAAGGCCCCCTAAAAGTTGTTCTGACCCCCCAAGCTTCACTAAATCCCTGCCTGCCCACGCGGCAGCACAAACAGGGCGGCATGCATTTAAGAGATTATTCAATTAAGCTACATTCATTACAGACCACATCACCAATGCGAAAAGATACATAAAAGGAGATACAATTTCTTTATTACCTCATTCCGATTCCAACCGCCATGTCAATATAAGAAACACAAGATAGATGTCACCACTTGCCTTTATTGACTAATGAAAACTATTCACAAAGGAATTTAGACTTTATCTTTTGACATTAGAGTTCTGATTTGAATTGTACTGAAAAAGGAAAATTTGTTATCGTCCATTGCAAATACAAAGTCCCGCTGTTCAAGTAATTTTCAAACTTAACTCCAAGGCACAAAATTTATATCAGACGACTTCTTTTGTTGAAAGAACTGTAACATTCGAATTTTAAAATTTGAACTTCCTAATAAATTTTACGCAAATACTCCACTTTATGGTAAGACTTTTAGGTTCAAAATAGTTTTAAACTGCACAATTTCACAAGTGATTGTTTAGATATAACTATCTCTTTCAGCTAAGTTGTTTATGTGTATAGTTGTCTCTGTCGTTCGTACGTGACTGGACATTCAGATCTTCGATTCGGATAATATTCGTATTGACAATAACATTAGTTGGTATATCGCTTTGATTGGATTATTGAAAGATGTCGACGTCTTCTGATTTATGCACGCCTAGTAATCAGCCAAGAGATGAATCTTAGAGCTTCATAATAAAAACACAAAGATAATAAATATAACTATATTTCCCGAAGAACCATTGTCTACCAGAATCTGATGGTAAATAAGGAAATAAAATTTTTGAGTAAGCAACACTGAGATAATTGGATTAGGGCCATTTACACTGTGTGACTTTTTGCAGCTCTTCTGCATCGCATAATGCAAACGCGATACAGCATCGATGCAAGCGCGATACAGCCACGACGCTAAACGTTTGTAACGGTTAGTCGTTCGTCGACAGCCTTTGTCGCAATGCACACGCGCGTCTGCATCGATACAAACGTGCGTATGCATCTATACAATCACGCGTTTGAATCGATATTAAACGTTTGATAATTGCTAGCGTAGAGATGCAGTCACGCGATTGACAAACGCGCGTTTTTTTAGGCAAAATTCGCAGTTTGTAAAGGGCCGGTAAGGACCGCACTTCCCCTCACTTCAAGGGTAAGTTTAGATACCCAATTAATTATTTATAGTATGTGGTAGATACAGGTGGCTATTTTGTATGTACCACATATTATAATTAATTTATTAGGTAGGTAGGTATGTCTAATTTATTTTTAATATATTTTATATTTTAATATTTAAAAAAAAAAAACGTTATTTGCAGATAATCTATTACATCGAGTTCTTATGGATACTTAGTAAATATATTTTTAAGAAAATATTTTCTTTTTTTAGCGATTAATCGTGTTTATAAATAAAAAAAATATTTTTAAAATAATTATGTCGGATCGGTTTTGATGTATTTCTGAGATCTCTAGTTACGAGATTACGTTAGGTTACGAGAAAACCTATGCATCAACTAAAAAAAATACCGGTCTTCTCTTTCTAACTTTATGCTGGAAACAGAAATAGCAAACATCAAATATTTTCCTAGTATCAAATTCTGTCATTGTAAATAAATATATTTTTTTTTCTTAATGGCCAGCTATTTTAAGTTTATCATGGAGTTTACATGGTCGAAGACTAAGGATTGAATAATCTGTGGTCGTACTTTTTATTAAAACCGACATTATTATTTTTAAAACTATCTCCTATATTTACCACTACCACTTGATAACCACAGATTATTCAATAGTACTGTCTGCTACCTATTATTACCGCCATAAACTCAAGTACCTAAATGTCCACTAACAAACTATATACCCCACATAATATAACACATATCCCGTTATATAAGACAGGGAGCGTTCAGAAACTAAAGTTAAATTTGCAAGTGATAGATACGCGAGGCGCTCTCGGAATGTAATTTTCACACGTTCAGACGTCACCCCCACGCCCCGCACCTCCCCATCCCGCTTGGCTACCACCCTCGTGTAGTCTAGGAGCTGGGGTAAGTTTTGATTAAGAAAATTTACCCACCTTGAAAACTTACCTAAAGCAAGTTATAGGTGTTATTTATGTATTTAAAGCAGCCCCTCACAAAACTTCTCTAGTAAAATGTGTCATCCAATATCCATAGAATATAATAAAATCATTATGCATTATATTAGGGTAAGGAGTGCTAAACTAGTATATTATATTTATTATTCAAATGTCAAGTACTCAACTAGTAAAATTTAACTAAAAAAACATTACGCGTCTCCAAAAAAATCTTTTTTAAAGAATATTTATACCACTCACATTCACCATAGGAACATAATGTTTCATCAATAAGTTATTCCAGCGATTTTAATTGACAAATGCCATACCATTCATTCTCTGTCATTTCTAGTTAAGAATAAAATTAATAAAATATTGTTTTACGAACCGAGCTAAATTGTATAATATAACATTAAACAAAAGTAACTGATAGAAATATTGTTCGCCCCTGGTCGACTCAAAGACAAAATCGGCAGTCGAAGCAAACCTACACGAAGGTACCGGACCAAAATTGGCTTCCTTAAGAAAGGGGAAAATTTGATTTATAAACATGACAATAGTAATTTAAAGTTACACTGCTGGTTATCTATGGCGTTGTGCTTTAAAATTCTCGGTAATATATCTCAAATTGTCATTTGAAATTACAAATGTAGTAATGTTTATAAAATAGACCCCGAATCGAAACGCAGAACAGAGACTCTTGGAGAGAACTGAAGCAGACCTTTCCTAACAATGGAGCCGAAATGGCTGATTTAATAATAAACATGTCGCAAAAAGTGCGACAGCTCTTAGACTATCGCCCTCGCGGCCTCTCAGGACGGATGCTCCGGAAAATTGCTACTATGATTGTGAGCGAGAATTCCGAAATGAAGGAAACGTACTTAAGCGTACTCCGCACGCCGGCTCCTGGGCTATATTACTGCAGAAGTCATCCTTGTACTGCCTCTATTGTGCTAAATTGACTTCTAGTTGTATGGGCAATATGGGATATGTGCTTTATTGCTAAAGTTAACATTATAACGTGCTAAAAATGAACTCGGCGGTGCGTTGCAGAGAGGTATGAACTTTGACTCTCAAGCAATGATATTATAAGCTTACGATAGTATACAACGTGTTAATAAATAAGCGCAAAACCTCATACACCTTAACTGATTTATAACAAAATAATTCGATTGAAATAATAATTTCATTATTTTGATAGTTAAAATTTAAAGTTATTCGCATTTTAAGTTTTCAGGCAAAAATGATTTGTTATAATTTCTGCAATGAATGAAAGCGCTAGCGTGCTCATGGATACATTTTAAGAATCTTTTTTTGGTATTAAGTAGGGTGAGTGTGCCCGTGCGATGGGTTGACATCGAGTTCAGTAAATTTTAAATTTTACAAACAAATTATTTAATATTTTGAAAAAAAAATCCTATGTTGAAACCATGATAATTCGATTCTGCTCTCGATTAACAAACTACTTTCTAGTTTTGCGTTAATTCATTAACACGTTGTATATGGTCCTTTTTAATATGCTGACACTTTTTAAGGGGATAATCAGACCATCAAACTGAACAACTTTCTCTATGGGACCAACCCCGAAATCGCAAAAATAAATCAGCTGTCCCATACATTTGGCTCATGTGGGATTGCAGTTTTGTATGCTGTTCTGTTTTCTGGTCTGATCATCCCCTTAAAAAAGTGTCAGCATATTAAAAAGGACCCTGTATATAACCATTTGTTCTAGCAGACTTTACTAGAAAATATGAAACTTTACTAGCATTTTTGGTTATAAATCTAATTCTGGTAGATTTCACTAAAATCTTAAAAGAAAACTTGTCTGGTAAAATCTGCTAATATAAATGCAAATAACTGTCACATACAAGAATTTTCCGTCGTGTAAAAATCATTGAAATTCGATAAGGTTTCCAAATCTTTTTGGCTTCTGGAGATTGGCAGCTTCACAACCCTCTTAATTTACAATCAAACAATCCCCAAAAACACAGCTTTTAATTTGTTATTTTCACACTCGTCTCAATAATCACACCCACAAGTCGATTATAAAGCTCACGATCCCCGCCCCTCACATAAAACCGTCCGCACCGAGGTACAGACCAGTCTAGGTTACCTATGATACCTAGAATATGTCTGGAGTGGAGCAAACGACCTCCCGTAATGTGTTTCTGATTACTTGCACTTATATTTTAGTTAGTTAAAAGTTTTATGCCGTTTTGTTGATTAAGTATTTTAGCTATCTATTAGTTACACGAGTTTGTATGCTCGGTGTTTCTCTGAGAGATCACATCAGAAATTAAGTGATACGTCAGAGAACTAAAGTGGTTGACATAGCTCTGAAAATCAGCAAGCTGAAGTGGCAATGGGCTGGTCATATCTGCCGAAGAACTGACAACTGGTGGGGTGTCAGAGTTCTAGAGTGGAGACCGCGAACTGGTAGGCGTAGTGTGGGACGCCCTGCTGCCCTCTGGACGGACGACCTCAAAAAAGTAAGGGGAAGCGATTGGATGAGGAAGGCCGAGGACAGACTTTTGTGGCGCGCCTTGGGAGAGGCCTATGTTCAGCAGTGGACGATGATGGGCTGATGATGATGATGACACGAGTTTGTTAATAAACTCACGACAGTATTGCCTTTGGGGGTGGTCAGAGACATTGCTACAATACTAATTAACAAACCTTGAAAGTTAGTGGTAATTTTTAACTTGTTAATTGTACCGACTGCTCTCAAACGGTGAACGAAAACATCGTTAGGAAATCTATATACGCTGAAGAAGATACTCTGATACCTACCAATCCGCATCGGGTGTATGTGATTATGCCCTGCAGTAGCTTTCCATTCTATAACCTTCAGCCATTGACATAAATACTATAGACTCCAAGTCTCATACAAAATCTTGGTAAATTTTTGTCCGACTCTGACACATAACCCACACAAATCAAGTATGCATGCTGTTGGGTGTCACGAATATGTTGTTTTTGATTCATAAACTTAGTCGTATTTGGTATGGTTGAGCTCTTAAGGTGGATGCATTTTTATCCGCGGCAAACGAGCCGAAGGAGGCGAAAGAATCGAATTTTAACTTACCGCACACTTATCCGCGGCGAATCGAACGAATCGTCAGAAGAATTAAAAGGAAATTCATTTCGTTCGCCTCATTCTGCTCTTTCGCTGCGGATAGATATGCGTCCACCCTTATGAGCTCTTTTGGTTTTACCATTTTTGGATCGTTGATTGTGAATCTAGTTGTTCTATACATCGTGTTAATGAATTAACGCAAAACTAGAAAGTAGTTTGTTTAGAATCGAGAGCAGAATTGAATTATCATGTTTTCAACATATGGATTTCGGAAAACTTCCATATTTAGGGGTCGACTGCCGAAAATTCTTTCAAACTCAAAATTTTCATTCAAAATGATATCACAGAGATAGCTTTCTGACATAATTTTTTAGCTCTACCACCACGTCGGAACGGAAGGTATTCCGTTGTAGAGAAGATGCTGCCAGAAATTAACTGACTTTTCTAAGTGCGCACCTACATTCTTTGTGGAATAGTTTATAATACAGGGTGTAGAATTAAATCAAACGGAGTGCTTCGTACCATCTAACTGAACTTTTGCGATTTCGGTGTTGAAGTCTGCACCCCATTAAATACATTAAAAAAAAGTAAGTTATAGCCTGTAGAATCCCACTGCAGGGCAAAGGCCACCTCTCACGAATAATGGCGAGAGGGAGTGAGCCATACTCCACCACGCGGGCCCAGTGCGTGTTGGTGGAGGCAAGTTAGTGGTCAACTTGCTGTCAGAGGATTTTCTCTGGCTTAACGAATAGTTACAACGCCATCTGACGGAACTATCCGAGACCAACTGCATTACGTGCTTACTAATAATTTAATAATAATAATTTAATATCCCTATACAGATATTGGTTAAATGTCCGTTTAACAAAAGTTAAAAACAGGTGACAATTATATTAAATACCTTCCTTTACAACAAGGAAACAGCTGTAGCACCACTCTGCCATTTTACGCACCATTTTATGTTTTATGGGATCGTAAAATGAACTCCTTTGCCTCCATTCTTGCTTGACTGTGTTCGCGCCAAAACATATAGAGTGAATGAAATAGCTGTATGATTTATTTGGTAAGCTATTGATGGTAGAGTCAGGTGGGATTGATATTAAAAGAATGGAGAAAGATTTATTGCTTTAATAAGTGTAATGAGACAACAAAGCTACTTGAAAATAGTAAGCTGAGTGAATGAAAGCCGTGTTTATTTTGTAGTGTAGGTATGTTACTTGACACTTTTTTAAGGGGATGATCAGACAATCAAACTGAATAACTTTCTCTACGGGACCAACATCGAAATCGCTAAAAAAAATCAACTGCTCCATATAAAACTGAAAACCTACTTTAGCCAAATGTATGGGACTGATAATTTTTTTTTCGTGTTTTCGATGTTGGTCTCATAGTGAAAGTTGTTCAGTTTCATGGTCTGATCATCCTCTTAAAAAAGTGTCAGCATATTAAGTTGGACCCTGTATATCTACTGCAATAAGCCTTTTTTAATTACTGTTGTATTTTTAAGGGGATATAATTCGGAGCGCGCTCCATATAAACGTACTATGATGATATTTTCAATACTACCCAATTAAAGTCAATGAAATTTTTGCGAAACAATCTTGAAACAAATATCTATGCTTCTATGGAGGCAGATTTTCGTTAAAATACACAGTTTCAATGCTAGGATTTATTTAAGATTTGTATGGAAATCTTTGAGGGACTGTAACTTGAAAACTATACATTTTAACGAAAATTTGACTCTATACAAGCATAGAAATTTGTTTTTAGATTGATTCTGAAAAATTTCAATGAGTTTAATTGGTTAGTATTGAAAATATCACCATAGTACGTCTTTATGGAGCGCGCTCCGAATTATATCCTCTTAATGAAGCGTTTTCGAATGGCAGTGAAAATCAAAATCAACAGATAGCATTAGTAAATTTGACAAAACAACCTCTGCCAATTTGAATTCGGTATGTCATGTTTTTTTTGGAGGTCTGAATCGAAAACCATTTCGAGATAATTGTCTCAATAATAATATTTTCTATGTCAGAATATTAAAATGAAAGGATTACAGATATTTTTAATAAAATAAAGTCGTTTTTCGGTCCGTCCGTGACGTCACTGGAAAACCTGTGAACTCCTTGGTAAACTTAAAATCAACTTAACATAAATTGGCCATTAAGAAAAACAAAGCAGTCAGAATTTAACATTTGATGATGCTGTTTCTGTTTCCAGCATAGAGTAAGAAAGAGAAGGCAGGAATTTTTAATAAAGCAATAGTTTTTCTCCATGGAGTTCGAATTATTTGCCCTCAGCCATTTTTTTATTTAGAGATTACAGACAAAGTAATTTAAAATTTAGTTTACTTTGATAAACTCGATGAATCGCAATAAAAATAAATCGGTTTCTTAAAATTATGTCTTCTATCCGTAAAAAATATAAAATGAAGACCAAAAAAAATTTTGACATACCGTATTGGAAAGTTTTTTATATTTATAATTAATGGACTCTTGCTTGTGCGTTAGCACTGCATGTCTGCCATTGTCAAGTAGTTTGTGGTAGTATCTATCCCACTCTCGAGGATTGTTTTTTCAGCAGAAACACAGCTGAGAAGAGATGGCGTAGCTTCGTACCGCGCGAACACCACACGAATGACACAACCGCTCGCGGAAAAACTTGCATCTACTGCAATAAGTATTTATTTAATAATTGTTTTCATTTATAGTTAAAATGTTGATAGTAAAATGTGACACGGAATTTGGAGATCGGTGTAGGTATTATTTTCATAGTATCTGCCTATCCCTCTGGGAAATAAGCGTGAGCTTGTATGAATTTATACTTAGGTGTAGGTAAAAGTTATTGATAAAGTTTAGGTAGATAAGTACTTAGGCTCTTTCTAAAACATCGTTTTTTTATTTTTTTTTATCCGACCCCGAATATTGAATGGCATAGTATAGCATAGCATATGCTCACGACTATATTCCCCAAGGGGATAGTCAGAGATATTCTGAAACCTCAGAGAATCCACGTTTCACCAGTAGTACCGAAACTCTGTCCAGTGTGACGGGGTGAGCCCGTCGTCACATAATGGACAGTGGGTACAATACATGCCTCGAAATTGAAGCATGCAGGTATTAGGAATACTAGGTAATAGTAGGAATATTGAATGGACCATATAATAATAGTACCTACTTAATAAATAATCACATATTAGCAGAAAAACCTGCTCATATAATTGTTAGTTTGTAATTTTGTATGTTAATACCAAAATTTTACTAAAAATGGTTCTTAGTATGCACTGAATATGTTATAGGTACCTACCAAGTATAGATTCAATAGTATTTACCCATAATATTTCTAGACTGTATTCAAATGAACTTAACGTGTTATGAATTTTACTATCAAGAGTTTCTTTAAAACGGTACAGCCAGCGCCATCTAGTATGGAATAGCGGAACTAAAAGTCAGTGTTTCAACAGAAATGAACCTTTTTGGTTCACGTTTTCTTTTAGGAAATTGCAATCTAATAATTAAAAAACGTTGTTTTTAAAGATGGAAAATGTAGATAATATAAGTATCTTACGGTTTTTTTATAAAGACACGATCATTATTCTTTTCAGACTGGTCAGAAACTTTCTTACAACTGTTTCTTTAAGGCATGCGATTGTAACAAGGCTCAATTAGCACAGTGAAGGTTTTTGTATGTCACACGCTTTTGCCCGCGACATCGTAGCGAGATAAAATATGTATACAACGTGTTAATGAATTAACGCAAAACTAGAAATTAGTTTGTTTAGAATCGAGAGCAGAATCGAATTATCATGGTTTCAACATAGGTAATTTTTTCAAAATATTAAATAATTTGACCGTAAAATTTAAAATTTACTGAACTCGATCTCAACCCACCGCACGGGCACACTCATACTTACTACCAAAACAAGATTATTAAAATGTATCCATGAGCACGTTAGCGGTTTTATTCATTGCTGAAATGATAACAAATCATTTTTGCCCGAAAACTTAAAATGCGAATAACTTTAAATTTTAGCTATCAAAATAATGAAATTATTGTTTCAATCTAATTAATTTGTTATAAAACAGTTGGGGTGTATGAGGTTTTGCGCTTATTCATTAACACGTTGTATATCAGTTTTTAAGTCCAATCATAAGCTTTTAAGATGATAGTCCTTGTAGTGTCCCCGAGTGCGCTGTATACATACGAAGATTTTCAATACTAACGAATTAAAATGATTGAATGATCAATATTTTTTTTAAACGCAATCTAATTAATAATTTATTTGCCTGTTTGTCAGATTTCGGTTAAAATATACAGCTTCAATACTAGGATTAATTTAAGATTTGTATGGAAATCTTTGAGCCACTCTAACTTTGAAACTTTACATTGTAAAGAGATTAGTTTTTGTAAAACCATACAATTACAGTCCTAGGGTGCAAGTATGGACCGATTTTCTGTCACTACTCAGTTACCCAAATGCAAAACATAACGCCATATAAACTGTTTTTCTGTTTATCTTTATCTTTGTCTACAATAGGAGCTTTAAAATTGTTACATGGCGTTATGTCTAGCAATTTAGTACGGCAGGAAAACTGGACGATACTTGCACCCCAGGAATATAGTTGTATGGTTTTAGTGATTAAAAATGACATTGATAACTTAGTTTGTATGGAGCTCGCTAACGGTTATATCCTCTTAATTTTAAACCAAAAGAAGGTTTTATAAAAATTGGTCTAGTCTAAGCACTCCAGGAGTGCGATTTTTGAAACTCATTCGTTGAACTCAGCAGTTGAAAATGTCAAAATTACTATGGAGGTATGCATATTTCTACTGCTGATTTTACTTTCAAAAGTCGCACTCCTGAAGTATGATTTTAGAAAGTCAAATCAGCAGTAGAAAGATGAATGAATGAATGAAATATACTTTATTTACACCAAACAAAATACAATGCACAATAGGAAACAAAACTGATAATGGTACAAATAAGGCGGTCTTATAGCTAAAAAGCGATTTCTTCCAGACAACCTTAAAAGATTGAAAGACGCAAATCTCCGTAGTAATGTTGACATTTTCAACTGTTGGGTTCAACGAATGAGTTTCAAAAATCGCACTCCAGGGCCAAAAGTTTGGCAGCCCAAGTCGTAACCATCTCACCGAACGAATAATCACAAACTAACACTACAAAATATTGCAATGAAGTTCACAAAGTCAACATATCTATGTAAGGTACCTAGAGAAATATAAAAGATTTTTTTTCAAGCCGGCACGATCAAAGCACGCGCATCGACTCTTGCGCAGCCTTATTGTACATTGTACGCTAATGTAGCCCCATTCAGTCGGACGTACAAACGCACTTTTATATGTATGGATACATGTATGAATAGGGAATGTTGTTATAGTGTATTTAAATGTTTGAGATTTTTTGAAATTGTGATGCTTGACGCGTCATTTTGTAAAACTTATAAAATGTGCGATTGTAGTAAAGTTTTTGACCCTGGGGAAATATACTTGTGGTCGTTAAGGTACGTTGATATTTATACAACGTTTTAATGAATAAGCCCAAAACCTTATACACCCCAACTGATTTATAACAAAATAATTAGATTGAAACCATAATTTAAATATTTTTGTAGTTAACATTTAAAGTTATTTGCATTTTAGGTTTAGAGGCAAAAATGATTTGTTGTCATTTCAGCAATGAATGAAAGCGCTAACATGCTCATGGATACATTTTAAGAATCTTGTTTTGGTAGTAAGTAGGATCAGAGTGCCCGAGCGGTAGGTTGAGATAGAGAACAGTAAATTTTAAATTTTATGGTCAAAAATGACCTATGTTGAAACCATGATAATTCGATTCTGCTCTCGATTCTAAACAAACTACTTTCTAGTTTTGCGTTAATTCATTAACACGTTGTATACTTTATCATCTTTTTGGCTTCATGGGCATGTAAACTTTGCCTTTTCGTAAGGATAAATTGAACCACCACATATTCACTTTGTTTAAATATTTACAAGGTCCTTTCCTTACTAGTTTGCTTTTTATAAATTTTTACATGTATATAGGGTCCTTCTTTGTATGCTCACTGTTTTTAAGGGGATAATCAGACCATCAAACTGAACTACTTTCTCCATGGGAACAAAATTGAAATCGCGAAAAAAAATGCAGCTGTTCCATACAAAACAGATTTTTTTTCCCAATTACGACGTTGCGTTGGTTCCATAGAGAAAGTTGTTCAGTTTGACCGTCTGATCATGCACTTAAAAAACCGTATTAAAAAGGAGCCTGTATATGCTAACATGAGGATTAAATTGATTGAACAACAACGTTAAAAAAATTACACCTTGTTTAAATAATTCAAAATGTTCAAAGTCCTTAGTTTTTTTTTCAAAATTTATTTTTATATACTCTAACGTCTAGAGGAAACGGGTCATTCAACCACAAAGACCCAATCATAATATCAAATTAAATTTTAAATACACCGTTAAAACAAAATAATTACACGAGTAGAAATAAATTAAAAACCGAACACAACAATTAACAGTGCAACTAATTGTCCCAAAACGTAATCCCACCTTTTTTTTCTTAAAAAAAAAACGTTGACATCACTCATTTTACTTGGCACCCAATCCAAAATGGCGTCCAGTAATTATGTGATCACCTGAGGCCTTATCTGTAATTAGACGTTTAGATTCCTAACTATGGCTCTCGGCTATAATAACCATTTTAAATTAATGTTTATGCATCTGCTCGTTGCTACACTACACACATGCGACAATCGCATCGTAAAGATATTGGAGTTTATGACCTTTGCTATTCGAATAACGGTTTATTTTTTAAACTCAAAAGATGGCATGTTCACAGGAAGCTGGGAAAGGTATACATCATCATCAATACCTTTTCCAGTTTCTTGGTATGCATGTTCATCATTCCATAGAAAAATATCGCGCGAATACTCTGTCAACGTAAAACCATAGCTGGTTTCTGCTCGAGGTTTCTCAAGAAATCTGGCCTTAGTCGAAACGAGATTTTTTTTTTCAACAATTCGAGAAATCAATTCAAATAACACTAACTAAAGAAAGGTGTGTGTTACGTCTGTTTTTTGTGTAATTTAGAGCCGATTTTGTCCAATATTTTCTAAATATAAATCTTTAAATTATATTCGTTGAAACAAATCTAATTTTACCAAAACACACCAGCGATCCAGGAAAAAAGCTAAAAAAACTTAGCTTCCTTACTCTTAGGAAAAACTCATGTTCTTTTTGGGTATTTGACTACATACAATTTATTTTATTTTTATCTTCTCAATAAAAAAAAAGGTTAGAAAATAACGCTAAACTCCCATTGTCATTTAGTTTTTAGCTTGAATACTATTTTTAATAACAAGATAAACTTTAAAAAGTACTGAAATGTTGATGACGTCACAACTCAGAATTGAGGACAAATTTCATAGAAAGCGCATGTTTTGACGTCTGATAAAGAGTAGCTGATTTTACTAGTTGTCAAGTACCCAATTCAGTTTGAAAAATAGGTACCAAAGAGACATTATTGGGATTATTTGGGATTTCGGAATAAAAACTATTTATTGATTCTAACATTTTTTTATGTGAACTGGCAAGATGTCTTGGAAAAAATATTTGAAAAGCCATAAAGCTAATAAAAAGAAAATATATTTTTCTTTTAAATTATTTAATTTGAGTATTTGGCGTTACGTCTTTTTTTCTGACAGATAGCTGCCAATTACGTTTCTTAGATGAAATGAAAACTCTTTGGTTGTATGAAAAATATGTAGATGACAATAAAACCTTTTTGGATTCCGAAAATGATTTTATCTTCTCTTTATTTATCAATCCCAATCACGAATATGGTATAGACAATTAATTTTCAGATTCCTGATCCCAATCATAATATTAGCTATTTCTAATCAAAATATCAAAATATTATAGAGCAAGAGCCCGTGAACCCCAGACCTTCGTTATTTTATAAAAGCTGAAAGTTTGTCAGCGCATGCTCCCAACACAGGTAAGAACGATGGACTATTATGAAGTTTGGGTTACCGTGGCTTTGGCAGATAAACGGTACTAAAGGTGTGTAAAATACCGATCTAAATTCATCAAATAATAAAGTGTGATTTTTTGGTATTACCTTCAGAATATTATTAAAAATCACGTTATTGATTGCCAGACACTTAACATCGTGGCAACCCCTTGCCAGACACCCCTAATGTTCATGAAATTATAATAATTCTACTTATGTTATAGTATAAAAGCTGATTTTTATATATAATACTTAGGTAATAATTAGATGATGTTTCCTCATCAGCCAGACATTTTTGATAGTTCCAACCCCTTGCCAGACAATGATGTAGGGTCGCTGTAGGAGCGAGCGTGATAATAATCTGTAATGTCATCAATCTATTTTTTATGCTTTATAATAACTTGTAATGTTATTAATATATTTTTAATTAAATTTTTGAGTAGGTATTATTATTTTTTTTTTTTTTTTAATAATCTGTTATTGAGAGATCGCGATAGACCTATCTCGCAATCTCACTCGCACCCACCATACATATACTGTCTCACGCTCGCTCTTACAGCGACCCTACATCATTGTCTGGCAAGGGGTTGGAACTATCAAAAATGTCTGGCTGATGAGGAAACATCATCTAATTATTACCTAAGTATTATATATAAAAATCAGCTTTTATACTATAACATAAGTAGAATTATTATAATTTCATGAACATTAGGGGTGTCTGGCAAGGGGTTGCCACGATGTTAAGTGTCTGGCAATCAATAACGTGATTTTTAATAATTTTCTGAAGGTAATACCAAAAAATCACACTTTATTATTTGATGAATTTATATCGGTATTTTACACACCTTTAGTACCGTTTACCTGCCAAAGCCACGGTAACCCAAACTTCATAATAGTCCATCGTTCTTACCTGTGTTGGGAGCATGCTCTGACAAACTTTCAGCTTTTATAAAATAACGAAGGTCTGGGGTTCACGGGCTCTTAGACTATTAGGAATAATAAGCAAAATCTCTTCGGTAGTATATTTTTGAGGTTTTAGTATGAAGTCATGATTTTTGGAAAACACCTTATAATTTGTTTTATGAAATCGGTATTATATCTGGCGCTTGAAAAATCGGCCGTAAAGGACTGTTCTGTTACTATTTATAGTAATAAATAGTAGGTAACCTGGGCAATCGGACTTTGCTCGGCGTCTTCCGATCTAAATAGGTTTCATGCCTGAGAAAATCAGTTTTCACACAAAAAAAACATTTTCCTGTTTTTTTTTTTATAAAACTGATTTTATAAGGTATGAAATCTATCTAGAATAACTTTGTAAGAATACATAATCATCGTAACCACTTCGAGCGCAAAGTTACAAATTGATGAGCACTGATTCGTCTACATCCGCACTGAGCCAACGTAGGTTTACGCTCTCTCTCACCTTCGTGGGTGATTATATGGTCAACTCACTTCTTCCTTTCTGAATGCCAGCTTGAGGATCCTACAGGATACATATACATGTTATTCTATTTTAAGTTAGTTATAGCCTGTAGAATCCCACTGCAGGGCAAAGGCCTCCTCTCACCAATAAGGATCACTAAGATCAGGTTTAAGATCACTTTTGTATCTGTACCTATTTACTTGCTGATGAATAAATTTCTTATTATTATTATTATTAAGGATGAGAGGGAGTGGGCCATACTCCACCACGCGGGCCCGAGTATTGGTGGAGGCAAGTTAGTGGTCAACTTGCTGTCAGAGAATTTTCAAGCCGCCTCAATAAGCCTCTGACCCGGCTTAACGAATAGTTACAACGCCATCTGACGGACCTATCCGAGACCAACTACTTAACGTGCCTACCGAAGCACGGATAAGCTCGAGATGAAATACCACTAAACGGTCAACGCTGACCGGACCTGGCGTTGCTTAACTTCGGTGATCGTTTCCAATACCGAAGCTCCACTACGCCAAGGAGCGCTTCAAATTTAATTGCTATTTTAGGTTAATGATTTGAAAATATTCACTTTGATTGAAGACTGTCTTAGCTACGAATACCTCACAATTTATCTACGCATAAAACTAACTAAAATTGGTATCTGTAGAATGTATTCTAACTATATCGTTGTCTAGTCATCATAATACAAGTCCAGGCTAGATTCTGATACTTTAAGGGCCTGTTTCACCACTTCTGAGTAAGTTCTTTTTTTTAATCATTAATGGAAATCTCGAGGATTGTTTTTGAGTAAGAACACAACTGACAAGGATTGCGGAGCCTCGTGGCAGGCTGAGACGCGAACCGCGCGAACACCACGCGAAAGAACACTTTTCTTTCGCGTGGTGTTCGCGCGGTTCGGGGCAAACCCTGCAACGTGACTCGAGTAAGTTCTTGTTAGCTTATCCGACAGATAGTTTATCATATGAAAGATATGTCAAAATATCTGTCGGATAAGCTACCAAGAATTTACTACGAAGTGGTGAAACACGCCCTAAATATAGATAATTTGTGACAAAAAAGTTACAATTCGGATTTAGGTGTTACTGACTCAAAATCTCAATTTTTTACCTTTGTCTGTTATTTTTTTTATTTGAGGATTGCGCAAATATCGCGATTGGACCGATTTTGATGAAACTTATTGCTTTTAAAGTTTAAACTAGCATAATTTATCGATCGTTTTTTATTACCGTTTCTATAATTCTCAGAATCTATAGTCACGGTTTAGCAAAATTAGACAAAACAAATTATTCAAAAAACCTAATTACAATATTCGCCCACATAATACGCCTAATGGACCATTAGGATCGGCTTACAAACATTATAAAAGTTGAAAAAATTAAACTAAGTGGGGCCAGTGACCCCGAAAACAAAAGCCTTCCGCGACCCGTCGATCCCTCACAATCCTGATAGCCTATGTAACTCATTATATCCGATTTAATTTTATATTTTCAACCGTCCATTAGCCTCCATTCACGATCGCATCAAGACAGCGGGCCCGTGCCCGTGTGTGCTCTTAAAAAAACAAAAAAACGCGCGCTTGTCGAGTTACTTTTCTTGTCTGTGGTCAGTCACTCCATCCTTCTCTGACGTCATGTAAGTCGTCTTCTTTCTCTGTCGAGCTATAATAAAACATAATTGGTTTTAAATGGATAGGATTGGCGATGGGGAGAATAATAACCAAGAAGCAATTTACCGGCGGCCTGAGGAACGCACCTCACTTATTAAAGCTCCCTTTTCAAAAATTACTCTATGCATATTTATAAGGCAGCCTCTTGGTGATGGTGGCCATAGACTAAATATTTTTTATACAGCATTACACAGTAGCTTTATCATATTTAGTGTTAATATCAGAATTTTTTTTTTCAAAATAGGTACAGGATGTAAAATTTTATGCGTTACATACTTAAGGGGTGCTTCGGAAAATTAAACTGAACAACTCAGTATGGACCAACGTGACCAAACATCGAAATCACGTAAAAAAAACTGCTTTTTCATAGAAAATGTCAATAGAGCTACTAGAGCAAAATGTGTGAAAAAGCAGATTTTTATGCTATTTCACGATTGGCCCCTTAGAGATAGTTTGATGGTCTGAAGCAAACTAGTAACACATTTAGGTTTACACCCTGTATAACCTACACCCTGTATAAGAGGAAAATTCGTTTTGTACTATCATATATAGATCCTAGATATATGCTAGTAAAATATAACTTCAATAATAGAACTTCAATCATTCAACTTACATTTTACTAGTACACTACCATTCTCGCGAATCAGTCTATCTATTAGTGAAAACCTTATCAAAAACCATAGTAGAGTAGTATCTCACATTATAGCTTAACGCGGCCAAGAACTTCAATTTGACGTGTCCACCACAGAACATTATAAGAGGGGTTAGAAGTGCAAAGTAGGCGTGCACGTGTCGCCACAGGTTATGCAATGATTTGCATAGTACCATAAGGCGCGCGGCGTGGTGCGAGCGAGAGGGCTTTAGTATTTGTAGCAGCGTGAGCAGGAAGACAAGTGGCGACAGCCGTCTCCGAAGCAAAATCGCTACTTTGCATTTCTAACCCCTCTAAGTCAAAGTAAAGGTCAATATAATTTATTCAATATAGGAGCTTACAGCACACTTATCAAACGTCAAATCTTTTTTAAAGCTACCACCGCGTCGGAACGTGTTGTCGCTGTAGAGAAGATGCGGCCAGAAACTCTACAACATAACACGACTTAATAACTATTACAATATAAATTCTTAAGCTAAAGTTATGTATACAATAATACATAGTCTATTTGATAAAATAATTGATACTATACAGTAAAGTAAATAAACTATAAGCTAGTGACCTCAGACCCAAGCATTTTGATCATTTAAATAATCATCCAGTTTATAATATGCTTTCTTACAGAGGACTTTTTTGATTTGAGTTTTAAACATGTTTTCGGAAAGATTCAAAATGGTCTCGGGGATTTTATTATAACAACGTATACAGTGACCCATGAAAGATCTTATAATGTTCTTTGGTGTCCACTATTCAATTTATCTAATACGCGCGTTGAAGTCTTTTCAATCACAAACCTTCATGCCCCATACAAAAGATATCAACGCGAAACTTCCCTCCAAAACCCCCACACACGCACACGACATAAAGATGCGCTGATGATGCAAGGCGTGGTCTACGTAAATGTATATTAGTAAATTATTTCTGTAAAATAAAGTCCGCAATTAGACATAATTGCGTTCCCGCCCGCCCGCCGGCCGGCCCGCACCGATCTCCGATAAAATATATGTTTCAGAACGTATTTTAAAGTTTTTTTTTTTTTTAAAGAAGAAATAGAGAAAATTGCGCGTGCAGTTGTGTGCGGTAATTTTAGTTAATTTTATAGCTGTTAATGTTCTAAAATGGCGGATGAGTTGAAAGTTATATAAATGCTGATAAAAACTTAACCATCCGTGTTTCACGACTATGTTATTTCCACGATTTTTTTCAGAGTTACGAAAGGGATACTTTTTCTTATGTACTTACAGTTTACTGATAAAACGGTAACAGAAGTGTATGTACCTTGAAGATTTTTACAAAAAAAATATGACGATATGGCTTTTTAGAATGTTTATCGGTCTGTTTGTTTGTGCGAGCATCACGTGAAAACTACAGAACCGATTTTGATGGAACTTTTTTTGTTTGATAGCTTTTGATATGACTTAAAATCTGGTTTATAATTTGTGCGGACGAAGTCGCGGATTAACTCTAGTAACAAATCATATCATTGGTTTACTGCAAGAGAAACACTAGCCTTGCTGTGGCCGCAGCATGATGCGCGCCATAAGGCTATATCGCGTCTTTTATCACGTTCGTTCGCGCGTAAATAGAATGAGAGCAAAAGGGCGATAGCGCTATATCGCGCTGCCATGCTACCGTTGCTGATAGTGGCAGGCTAGTAGTCTTTGACCACTTGATACTTTACTCAAGCTCAAGACCAATTTCCAGTATACCAGCAAATTTCCTGGCCACCCTGAAAAAGGCTACGGTATTTATAATGTATATAGTAATATTGATAAAAATTTGGCTGAAATGGCTAACTAATAATCATAATTTCTATACAGGGTGGAAGTGACAGCCTAGCAAATACTGACACGGTGAACTCAGACCATCAAACTGACCAACTTTGACTATGGAGCCTAACTCACGAAACGTGAAAAAAATCAGCTCTCCCATACATTTTAGTTGGGTAGGTACAGCAGTTTTGAATGGGACAACTGATTTTATTTCGCGTTTCCTGAGGTAGGCTCCATAGTGAAAGTTGTTCAGTTTGATGATCAGAGTTCCCCGTTTTAGTATTGGCTGTCACTTACACCCTGTTTGTAGAGGTAACTGTACTAATAAACATAAGCGGCTTGAAAATTGTCTGTCAGTGCTTTTGCCTCCGACTATCTTCACTGGTAGAGTATGGCCCTGTCTCTCTGAAAGTCGTTTTTCAGTGAGACGTAATCGTGTTGCTAATGACGATCATACAAAATATAACATCCATCGAAAATTTACTTGATACAGCGACAGCGATATAGCGACTAGCATGCGTTGCCTGCTACACGTGATACGGCTGTATCACGTCTTTTATCTCGTACGTTCGCGCGCAAATAGAAAGAGAGCGAAGGTGTGATAACGTTGCATTACGGTCGCATGCTACCCATGCTGGCGAGGCTTTTATAAAGGCCGCCTTATCAATTTTGTACACTTATTTTCCTCTATTCTTTTCAGGAGCTACATGTCCTGATTCCACATCGCCTTTCATCAGGCGAGTAACCTTGCCTGCCGTGCAGGAAGCGATGGTTCAATCCCCGTCCAGGCCGACTCGTGCCAATGAGTTTTTGGGACTTTAAGTACGATTTGTAACACCATTGGCTTTTCAGTGAAGGAAAACATCGTGAGGAAACCTGCATGCTTCAATTTCGAGGCATGTATCACTGTCCGTTACAAGTGACGACGGGCTCATTTCCCGTCACGCTAGATAGATTTTCAGAACTAGTAAAACGTGGATGTTCTGTGGTTTCAGAATATCTGACTACCCCCTCGGTGAATATAGTCGTTTAAGTAACCCCAAGCTTGAGATACATGATTTAATGTGGGATTCAGTCGGGACTTTTATTTTGAGTCTTTAAAACCGTTATTTAAACGATTAACCAATTTCAACTAGTTATGTTTGATATGCTACGAATAAAATGTCAAGCACTCTCTCATTATCACTGCTTTTGCCTTTGATTAAATTAAAATAGCAAGATAGGTGACTAGCCTATAGCACATGGACCACATAAATTGAGCCCCCGTCGCCTAATTTACTTAAAGCAGCATTGCGTGATTGAGATTTTTTTTTATTTTAGGCGGTATAAAGGTACCACAATGCCTTCGCGTACTTAAAATTCGTTGTAGAAATCATTCAAAAAGAAAAAAGAAATCACAAGGCATTACTTTTCACTCGTAAGTACATGAAAAGCAGATCCATTTTTCGAGTGCGTAATGCAAGAATATATCTATCGCTATTTGCAATTTAATCAAAGGCTTTTGCTAATTAATAGTGCAAAACCTTGAACCTTATAAAAAAGGCAAAAAAATCAGCCCCCAAACCTCAATACCAGCAACATACCCCACAAACCTCACTCAATCACAAATGCACCGATCAAAATGCAAATGCCATAATTTTTTGGTTGTTTTGCGGCCCCGGGTACCAGGCCACCATAAACTGCCAACAAATTATACATTGCTTTTATTTTTTAATTGCTATGGACGAGCCACCGTCTTAGCCAGCGGCCGAAACCCTTCTATTTTTGAATTATGGCGCGCGGACACGTGATTGGTCGATGGAAGTCGAAGCGTTAACGTTCAGAATTTATTAGCAATGCGTTCAAATGGGGTGGAGATAAGATCTAAAATGAAATAGCTAATTGTAGTAAAATACTTGCTACTCTTAGTGGAACATAGTGCCTATTCTTCTGGGTCTGATGGTCCGTCATTAAATAACATACCTACCTAGCTAGGAACTGACCACCAAATACTTCTATTATAACTGAGATCTTTAGCTTTATAGAATTCTTTGCTGACCACAAGCAAGGGGAGGCATTCCCGAACTCTAATGTTTCCAATGTAGATTTGGATGGCATCCCAACAAGATAAATCTGATGCTATTACCCAATGAGTTACCAACTGCTGGACGTCGGGACCGCGCTTAAAAGTGTTCGAGCCAAAAGAGCGCGTACTTAGGTTTGTGTAGGTTAGACTCGGACATTTTTTTCGAGAATTTGGACTATACCCAGCGTCCATTATTTTGTATTTCAACGCTTAATACCTAAGTCTGTAATGCTACTAAGGCTTATACGTAGTGTTAGGGTAAACAGTTGCATTACTTTAAGGGCTGATTCTTTTTAACGTGTAACACCAGGGGCGTCAGAGTTTTTTCAGACCGCCTTACGGCCTCTGACGTAGTTTTTATGTAACGACTTGTACCAAAAGAGATAGTAGCCGGGACCAACAGCTTAACGTGGCGCTGTCCAGGTCATCCGAGATGTAGGTCCCGTCGTGCCCGGCGCGTAGTCAACCACCGTCACCTGCACTCGCGCCACTTTCCCAGGGGCATATAGATTGTGTAGAATTATAGAGAGTAGACAGCTACATAATGCGGGTGCATGTGAGGGTGATTGTACTCATAACAACACTGAACAACTTCTGAACCCCAAGAAACTAAAGAAAATAAACAAAAAAATTGTTGACTCCTCATAGGCATAAATGCAATCAGCAGATCTAACGTTTGTATGGAAAGTTGAAAATTTTTAGTTAGGAATTTTCCTTATGGAATGTTGTTCTGTAGCATCTGTGCAATCACCCTCAAGTACAGCCTGTACCTATTGCTAGAAATTTATATCGTAGGTGTGTACATAAATATGAAAATTTGTACCAATTTCAACTTTTTATTAGTTAAAACAGTTGACACAACTTATAGACGCGGTAACCGTTGTGGTGACAGGTCGGAGCGTGAGCGTAGACTGAAGCGGCAGCCGACCCTGACCTGCACCTGGGCGTCGCCGGCGCAGGGCGCGCCGCGCGTGATCGTGGCGCTGTCCAGGTCATCCGAGATGTAGCCCATCGTGCCCGGGGCGTAGTCAACCACCGTTACCTGCACTCGCGCCACTTTCCCAGGGGAGCACTGCAGAGCTTCTTGCTGCGGGAAGTTGGGTGTCGGTTTAGTCCACACAAATGTATGTTTCAAATGTTTCATCTCTGGATAATGACACTAGTTATAGCCTGTAGAATCCCACTGCAGGGCAAAGGAGAGGAGGTCTCACGAATAAGGGTGCGAAGGAATGGGCCATACTCCACCACGCGGGCCCAGTGCGGGTTGGTGGAGGCAAGTTAGTGGTCAACTTGCTGTCAGAGAATTTTCAAGCCGCATTAATAGGCCTCTGACCTGGCTTAACGAATAGTTACAACGCCATCTGACGGAACTATCCAAAACCAACTGCTTAAGGGTATACGAAGGCTGGTGACATTTATAATACTGACTGATTAAACTCAATGAAATTTTGCGGAAATAATCTAGAAACAAATCTCTATGCTTGTTTCGTGTCAGATTTTCCTTAAAATGTACAGTTTTAAAGTTACAGTGCCTAAAAGATTTCCATACAAATCTTAAATTAATCCTAGCATTGAAACTGTATATTTTTACGAAAATCGGACACGATACAAGCATAGAGATTTATTCCTAGATTGTTTCTGCAAAATGTCATTGATTTTAATTGGTTATTATTGAAAATATTACCAGACTACGTTTGTATGCAGCGCGCATTTACGCATTCGGAATAAACTTTTCTTAACGTAAACGCTCGAGATGAAATCCCACTTAACGGTCACCCATCCAAAGACTGACCGGACCTGACGTTGTTTAACTTCGGTGATCGTTTCCAATACCGAAGCTCCACTACAAAAACGAACGTTTCCCACGCCAACAAGCGCTTCTAACACTAGACTAGAGCAAAACTATTTTTATTATTGCAATCTACATTAATACTGCCATGTCTCTATGTTTTTTTTTTTCGTAAATTCATTTCTATTGAGAACTACGAACATAACATAACAAAACATAACATAAATATTCTTTATTTGCACACCAAAAACATATAGCAACAATAGTACACCTACAATAACGGCCGCGTGCGGTTATTAACCTACAATAGTATACATACAAGCGTCAAACTTGGTGTGATTATAGATCAAACTCTACAGTATAACAATAAATAATAAAAACCGGCCAAGTGTGAGGCGGTCTCGTGTTAAGAGAAATTTATTCCGAATGCGTAAATGCGCGCTGCATACAAACGAAGTCTGGTGATATTTTTGATACTAACCAATTAAACTCAATGAAATTTTGCAGCAACAATCTAGAAACAAATCTCTATGCTTGTATCTTGTCCGATTTTCATTAATATATACAGTTTCAATGCTAGGATCAATTTAAGATTTGGATGGAAATCTTTGAGGCACTGTAACTTTAAAATCGTACATTTTAAGGAAAATCTGGCACGATACAAGCATAGAGATTGGTTTCTAGATTGTTTCTGCAAAATTTCATTGGGTTTAATTGGTTAGTATTGAAAATATCACCAGACTTAGTTTGTATGGAGCGTGTCAACAGTAATATACCCTTAAGGACACAAGTTTTATGTTGTGTAGTGTTGTGGTACGGAACCCTCGGTGCGCGAGTAGCCCGATTCGCACTTGACCGGATTTTTCTTATTGTACCTACCTCTTTGATCTGAGTGATTGCAGCGGTGCACTGCAATGCCGGGATGTAGTAAGGTTTCGTTGGTCCCAGAGGTATGTTGAAATCACCTGCAATGTTTTACGAATAAAGTAGGAACTATTTAAAATGTATAAAAAGTATTCAGATTATTCACATGGATCTGGAGGTTCTGAGTCTGACACGAGCCCTTGTCTTGCGTGGTGTTCGCGCGTCGCGTTTTTGCCTGCCACGGGCTGCGCAATCCTCAATCTCTTCTTGTTCTTGATCAAAAACAATCCCTGAGATTGGGATAGATCATTGACTATTTATATGTGGACTGGTTACGCGTGTAATTCTACTAAGAAACATTTCTGCCACTTTTTGCGGGGGGCGAGGTAACATGAAATCTGCAACTTTGTATTTTATTCCCCATAACTTTAGATTCTAATTTTGAATGTTAAAAATCATGAAAAATAGTCTCGTGTGAACCCCAAACGATCTAAGTTCGATGTTATTATTTCGCAATTATAGGCTGTCTCGTTTAGTGATAAGGTGTAAAATTGAATGTAAATGCACAAGATCAATTGTGCTTATACCGTGGCAGAGGGGAAATGCTACCGCAAGGCTAGTCCTTATAATAATTAGTCAAAGGGATAGATACTCCCACAATCTACTTGCCATTGGTGGAAATGCAGTGCTAACGCACAAGCAAGACTCCATTGTATATAAATTAAAAAATAAATCACAATGTCACTATGTATTGCCCAAATTCTGGTCAGAGTCAAAAGTTGCCAACGCCACTTTTTACCCGGCTGCATCGGAAGGAAGGTAATGTTTTACAGAACAGTGGACATGCCTCGATATTGAAGTATGAAGTTTTCCTCACGATGTTCTCCTTCACTGAATGAACCCGAGTAGTTGTGATAAAAAATTTCGAGCCCGCTTCGCTCGCTCCGTTATTTTTGGTATGGATCTTCTTTTAAACATAAGGGGATGGTTAAATCGGCCTGTGCCCAGAAACCCACGCTATGCCACTTCTTCTTATCGTGTGGGCCCCTGGTGTCAGATTTTTCAAACCACCTTGCATCATCTGACGTGGTTTTCTAATGTTACGACTACTACCACCAGAGACAGTAGCAGGGACCAATGGCTTAACGTGCCATCCGAAGCACGGAATCATCTTTCTTTTCAGACAATCAGATGATTCAGCCTGCAATCTCCTAACCAACTGGGGAACAAACGCACAAAGCACCAAGTGAAATTTCACTAGGTGGCTCCCATGGGAATCGAACCCACAACCTCCGTGTCAAGATCCCACTGCTCTTTACCATTAGACCACGGAGGCAGTCGCCAGATCACCACTGACTAAGGTTAGATAGATTTTAGAGCGATGATAGTCCATACGGAAGAGAGCTAGCTAATCACGAGGCGGCGGTTCGATTCCTGGCCTGTCCCACTAACTTCGAC
This sequence comes from Agonopterix alstromeriana, assembly GCA_963924505.1. NCBI lineage: Eukaryota > Metazoa > Arthropoda > Insecta > Lepidoptera > Depressariidae > Agonopterix > Agonopterix alstromeriana. The sequence goes on from OZ004679.1 coordinate 14,571,209, forward strand.
GAAACTTATGTACCGTTGTATTTATCATTATCACTAGTTCCGCCGACCTAGCTCCTTCACCGCCATAGCTTCTACATCGAAAAAATCGTGAGGAAACCTGCGTACCCGAGAATAAAAAAAAATAGTTCAGATGTAGGTATGTGTAAAATATGGGTGAGCTTGGGGCGAACACAATAGACCAGCGCCCGCGGCATTGTGCCTCGATAAACGTTTTATCGCGCCTGCTAACTCGTTCGTTCGCGCGCCAACAGAAAAGGAGCTAGGGCGCGATAGCTCTTTATCGCGCCATCATGCCGCGGGCGCAGGAGACCGATTGCGTTAATTTATAACATCGAAGTTCCATAATTATCCAATTTCAGTTCTAATCACATTGTAATCCAATTACTATTCAACTGAGCTGAATTCTAAACTACGCTAAACTCTATGTAACAGACAGCCTTTAACGTCTGAGCGATCTGTCAAAACGGCTGTCATGAGCTGTACCGCGATTAGCGCAATACCAAATGTGTCAAAATTTATGGTTCGTACGTAGTCCAGTCACGGTTCAATCACCGAATATTTACCGTGATTGTAGCCCAGCAATGGTCGCAGTGTTACATTAACGACACTTGCTTGCATTAAGCCCAGCCAATAAAAATAATAATTACCTCACCTCTGTTGCCGCCTTGTCGCTCCTTGCGAGCGGCCTTTTTAGGGGCCCATTAAATGGGTTGGCGAGTCACCGTCTGCCATTTTTGCCAGAGACATTTGTTACGGCAGGCGTCCCGAGTCTCTCCACAATAACCCAGATTTCCCGGTCCATCCAGTTCACCCCCATAACCCAAGTAATTTTCTGTCCTTTTTGCAATAGTCTCTGCACCGAACGTGGTTTGTCTTCTGGTGCATTTACATAATGTATTCAGATATAGACCACGCTTGGTGCATCCCCTCACATTTAGATAAAAGTGTCTCAAAGGGGCCTCTACGTGTTGGACCTGTGTCCCCATGCAAGCCTTCCAAAGGTCCGGGCTACGGCCCGTGAGTAAAACCTTTACAGAGATACATAATAATAACGTTAGATAGAATACGAATTATGAACTTACCTCTATCAATGACAGTTGTGTACGTGCTAAGTGCATCTACAGCAGCTTGCTGCAGCAGCGCGGGCAGCAGCGCGAGCAGCAGGCAGTGGGCAAACATGCTGCACGTGTGTCTGTGTTGGAGCGGTACCCTCGGATCGAGACTCGAGTGTCTATCAGTGAGTGTATTCTATCGCTTATTTAAGCTATTTATATTTGAAACCCTTCTCGCTTTATATAATATTTGCATTCATAATTTTAGTAATCTGATTATCGTAATGCCGAACTAATTGTAACTTATTGTTCCTAAATAATACAGGGTGTAAAAATGCGTTACATACTTTTAGTGGTGCTTCAGACCAAGGAACTAAACAACTTGTACTATTGGACCTTGAAAACACGATTTTAATGTTGGTCCCACACAGTTTTTTGTTCTGTTTGATGGTTTAAATTTGCAACCTGTATACGTATAAAGTTGCGGAGAATCTGAATTTCAACGCAATAGGCTACAATAAAAAACCCCAACGCCAAAAAGAAACATTTAAAAAGTGAAAAAAAATATCCCCCAAATATTGCTTTTGTTTCACTTTAAAGATATTTTAGGTCAATTAATGCGTAGGGGACCGCTATCACATGACTATAGATTATTTTGTTTGAAAATCACTTGCGGTCACCGACACATTAATTGACCTAAATATCTTAAAGAGAGTTAAAAAGTAAAACATACATTTGCTTACATCAAAACATCAAAAGCAATAGGTGACCGAACTATTTTTCAATTTTTAAATGTTTTGATTTTTGCGTTGGGGGTTTTTTAAGTTTGTAATTTAATGTTATTTCGTAATTTTAAAGTTACATGAAAATTGCTGAAGTGATTTTTATGAAACAAAGCTACGAACACTTTCGCAAAAGTTAGCTTTCTATTGAAAAAAACCGCATCGAAATCGGTCCACCCGTTTGGGAGCTACGATGCCACACACAGACAGACCGACAGACCGACATAGGCGTCAAACTTATAACACCCCTGTTTTTGCGTCGGGGTTAAAAATACAACACAATACGACTATAAAATTAGGTATGTGATTGTGTTAAATTTTTCACGCTTTTTATTTTAAATGAGATTATAATAATTTGATAAGGTAGGTAGTTAAAACCATAAATTTTTCTGGGAATCGGGGTCTAATTTGGAACTGACAATGTAAATAACGATGATATCCCAAGACGCAACGTCTATACCCAAATTCTTAGAGCTTTCAAACTAGCTAACTGCTAACGTCGTGTCCAAAAGCTCCATTTTTGACTTTGATGACTCTATGGCAAATTACAGACCGACAGACAGACGGACAGAAAGGACTAAAGTATAAGGATTCCTTGTTTGACTACGGGACCTTAGGCGCGGTTTATACAGAAGAGACGTGTGAAAGTCAAAAAAGTCAAAAGTCAATATAATTTATTCAATATAGGAGCTTGCAGCACACTTATCAAACGTCAAATCTTTTTTAAAGCTACCACCGCGTCGGAACGTGTTGTCGCTGTAGAGAATATGCGGCCAGAAACTCTACAACATACTACAAAGTAACACAATTATAAACCTTACATAGTACGTCTACCTAGGGTCTGCGCCCCGTGCCTGGGCACCGCTGGCACTGCCCTATTTACGGCACGGACGGTGGACCATAAAAAGACAATCTGAAACGAAAACGATCAGGGAAAGGAAATGGTTTTTCTGAAGATAAAACATTAAGTGTGTTTCGTTCTGAAATATGTCTGAAGATTTATTCGCTTTGCTCTGAGGAAAAACACCAAAAATAATAGTTACAAGATTTGGTAAATTGTTTTAAATAAAATTATTTTAATTAATTTTAGCTGTTTCATTCACAGACAGAACCTAGAACCACTTAAAATTAGTTATTTGCAAACGAACATTAGCTATTCGATTTCCGAACGAAACGCGGAAATGTCAAAACAATGACATAACCACTGCAAGGCGAGTGAGTGAAGCACAGTTGTTATTCGTAATTCGCGATTATATTCCACAATTTGAATGTAAATGTGTTTAAAAAGTGTTCCAACATATAAACCATAATCATGTCTTACGCCCTGATACGTCATTTACGCCGTACAGCAATAAGGACTCAACAAATTCGTTTAGAAAGCACCATGTTCAATCTAACCCAGGAAGACTTCGTATTTCGACCTCCCTTCGCTCAATGGAGCAAAGTTATAAGAGAAGCAGAGAAGATTGTTGGTTACCCGACCTCCTTCATGAACCTCCGATGGTTATTAAGCGATGAATTTGCTAATTTAGCCATGCATTTGCGGAAAGTCGTAAGTAACATTTTGAGGGTTTTCTTAGTAATAAATGGTTATCACGTGGTCAGATTACTTCAAGGATAGCTTAATTGTTAAGTAAGCTGTATAATAGAGTTATAAAGGTCACTGTTAATGCAAGGTCGCAATAACAAGTTAAAATAACTTAATGCAATAGGCTTATTATGTAAATTGCAAGGATTTGCGAAGTGTTTTTTGTTGAATGACGAATTAATATAGTCTTGAAGGTAAACTACACTGTGGTTTACCTTCTACGGTTAGATACATACTTAGGCCGAGATTCAGAGACGATTTTTTAGTCTTAGTTCAAACTAAGTAGGGTGAAAATGTATGGATTTTGACATAAGGGAGTTAAAACGAAGACTTAAAAATCGTCTCTGAATCTTGGCCTTAAACTCATGTCAACTTTTTTGGGGTGGATATACTTTTGTGCACAAATCAATAATGTAATCATGTAAATTATTGCTGTTTTGTCATAAAAGTAATTAAAACTTGTTTAGAATCTCTAACCACAAGTTATATTTAATAGTTTCACTCATTTGTTTTTTTCTATGCAACTACAATTATTAAAAATATTACCTAACACCTTTGTTTTGCCAGCCCTTACTATTGGCACTCTCATTAATCTCATTATCTATACAGGGTCCTTCTTAATATGCAGACACTTTAAAATGATGATCAGACCGTCAAACTGAACGACTGTTTCTATGGGACCAAAATCGAAACTGTGAAAAAATAATCTGCTGTCCCATACATTGGGCTCGAGTAGATTTGCAGTTCTGTATGGAACAGCAGATTTTTTTCCCGATTTCGATGTTGGTGCCATAGAGAAAGTTGTTCAGTTTATCGATCTGATCATCCCCTTAAAAAAGTGTCAGCATATTAAGAAGGACCCTATATAAAATCAATTAAAAAAAGAACATAAAATTTAAGATTTTGTGAACAAAGATGTCCTATGCAAGGTGTTACAAAAATACAAATAAACATTTAAGGGGGTGGTTTAGACCATCAAACTGAACAACTTTCACTATGGGGCCAATATCGAAATCGCGAAAAAAAAAATTGATGTTCCATACTAAACTATAAATCTACTCGAGCAAAATGTATGGGACAGTTGATTTTTTTTTTCGCGATTTCGATTTTGGTCCCATAGTGAAAGTTGTTCAGTTTGATGGTCTAATCAACTCCCTTCAAAGTTTCAAATGTTTATTTTTACTTTTGTAACACCTTGTATTTATTGGGACATCCCAATAAATCCATCAATGAATTCCTACCTCAATGTTTCTTTTATAATATGTACATATATATTTCACAGGTCGGCAGCAACCATCCGATCCTAAAAACAGCAAAAACCGTCCTATACAACGAGCACAACAACTTACAACCATGGGGCCTCGTCATATTACTCATCTCAAAAACCGTCAACCACCCAACGACACTCCAAGCCAACTCCGTTAACGAACAACAACGAGTCCTGGCCGAACTGACAGAAATGATCCGCACCGGCCATTATATCCACCGAGGCCTTCTCAACATACCTATGGGAGAAAGAGACAGTAATACAGACACTGCCATGTTTGCGAATAAGATAGCAATATTAATAGGAGATTATTTGTTAGTAACCGCAAACGGTATGCTAGCTCGATTAAAGAATCAAGACTTATCATATTTAATATCAACAGCGTTAAGAGATATAAGCGAGGGAGAATTCTTCGGGGAACGGGATAAACAAAACATGCCGTTACCGGGGAAACCGAGAAATGTATCTGTAGATCAATTTGATATATGCAGTGATACTTTACCGTTAGATAATAGGGACGTTCTAGGGTATCCGATAAAAGAGTGGTCATTACGTACTATGTACAATGGAGGCTCTCTATTCGGTCGTGGATGCCAAGGAGCTATGTTATTAGCCGGAGAAAGTATAGAACAGCAAGAGAACGCTTACCTCTTCGGTAGCCACTTGTGTCTCGCCTGGCAAGCAGCGAGCGAGCTTCAAAAACTGACGGCAGAAAATAAGGAATCATTCTCGCTAATCAGTGCACCGGTTTTATTCGCTTTAAATGACAATCCAGACTTATATTCAAGGATAGAGGAAGGGAAACAGAACATAACCAATGTTGATTTAGAGGAATTGAAGGCAGATGTGTTGAAAACGGAAGCGTTGGAACGTACAAGATTGTTGTATATGGAGAATGCAGAGAAAGCTAACAGTTACATAGAATTGTTTGGTGATAGTGAACCCGTTCAAACTATTAAACGATTGATCAAGACTTTGTAACGTAATTAAGAACCACTTGCCCGTCTGGGTAAGTAATTAATTCTGGGAATTGCTCATGTTTGTTTTTAATACTAAAAACCATGGATGTTAACCTGGAGTTAATTGTTAACCAAGGTGGACGTAACTAGGCCTAAGGATAATAGTTTAAAAGCAGGTTTAATGTGACCCAAGTTGATCATCAATGCAATTGATATTAAAATGAAAGATACATGTTTTTGTAATTAAAATTTTGTCTCTAGATTTGGTCACCCTAATTGACTATGATAGCCTCGTAGGAGTTTGCTTGGCGCCATTGCTCTTGATGTGTTTCGTCGTATTTGATATTCGTATAAAATTGGTTTTAGTGATATTTGTGACATAATTTCGTGCGGATTGTGTACCAAACAGTTGCATAAAGCGACCGACGTAACAGAAATCTCAAATAAATACGAAAACAGAACATACGTTTTGGTTCAAGTTAACTCGTACATGGTCATTTTGGCGGCAACGCGCGAGCTTACAAATCGACCACAGATTCATCGTCATCCATCATCCCATCATCAAAATAAAGAATATAAAGAAAAAAATAACGAATGGCTCAAAAGGACTAGTATCCAGAGCCGTTAAAGACATTATAAAAAAAAATAGCCTCGTAGGATTTTTATGATACTTAGTTTGTCTATTAATAAAGAGACAGCCACAAAAATTATACTGTTGGCGTCAAATGTTAATAAACATTCATCACCTTTATTTCTATAAGAATAAGGTTCAGAAGTCCTAATCAACTCCGGTTACTGTACAAGCTACTTTGCAAATATTATGTCAATTGATTCTTTGATAATATTTATGTTTATTGTTATAACCAAAGATCTCACTGTCAGTGAATTTAAGGGCAATAGCATGAAATATAGGATAGGTAGCCAATTTATGTAACGTGTTTGGGATTTGTTTTTGATTGTACTAGGCATTCTAAAACGCTGCTGGGTTTAAAAATGAATACTGCTGCCCACACAGTACTTAACCTCCTTTTTTCTTCGCTAGTCGGGTAAAAACGGATGCGCACTCTGTGATGTAGCGAATACATTTTTTAATTTGATGCCAGTGCCAATCAAAAACGATTTTTTCGAAGCTCGTCACTGTGGCATTTATAGATATATAAGAGTTTACCTTAATATGACAATCGCAGATTTTTTGTAATTTAAAAGTAAAAGTTGATCAGTTTGATCACTTGAACAGCCTCTGATTTGGCCAAGAAATACACCCTGAATAGGTATAGTACCTAAGAACCCAAAAGTGTTTGTAGACAAGTTAAGAGAGAATGTTCCTACAATTTATGATTAGATTACAATTTATAGTTTATCTCTCGATCACTAAATCATCGTTTTTTTGTTTGTGATGGAAGAGTCTGTCTCTATCTGCCCCAAGTTATTAATCAACTAAGAAAGTACTATTTACATTACAATATGAAAAAAGTAACTTCAAAAGTTCTTCATGAGCTATTATTTAAATCTAATCGTCGCGCGTCGATTAAGCTTTCATTTATGATTTTATTGGTAAACATTTTCAATCGAATTGGCATACAAATTAAAAAACATACAAATAATTTATCTTACTAGACCTTGCTGCTTCTTTACAAAGAGCACACAAGTTGGAGCATTATTACCATGTTTATAAGTCGTACGGATGTACACACGGCGACACATCAAGCAGTACACACGGCGGCCAGCTTATTTTGGTTTTGAGTAGCTTGATGTGTCGCCGAGTGTACACTGCGCAGTTGACCATTCTTAAAACCACGCGATCCAATCGGGATACTCTACGGTTGGGCGCCAAAAATTACCTTCCGCTATTGGTCGATTGATTTCGGATACTCAGTTATTAGACAGTAATCAATTCTACACCTTAAACCAGTACCTATAAGGTTGATTACATTGTCAGTTTCGAGTATAATCGGGAAAATGTTTGTCCCTGTCTGCCTTGCGAAGATTGACGACACGACATATTAAACGTGGTAGTACTGTACGCATATTATTTTTAAGATGTATCGATAAATGAATATCCACTTTAAGACCGAACTAGTACAAAATAGTTATACAATATTGTATGCTGAGTTTTTTGAATAAATCTTTAGAGCATTTATAATTATGTTTTCGTGAAATATTTTATTAAATTGTTACCATTTTAAAAGAAATTAAATGTTATGGAATTAAGTTGGTTCATGTTTTTTTTTTATTTTTCTTGAGATTTCTTTGAATTCTATTGAATTCTTAGCACTAAAAAATATTTTTTTTTTTTTTTTTTTAAGGACATAAACAAATTTTATTTATTTAATTCAAAAATTATAGAAAAAAAATACAATATGCGTATCCACAACAGGCTTCGTCAAAGGTAATACAATACTCACATCCGCAACAGGCTTTGTCAATGGTAATACATCACTCACATCCACAACAGGCTTCGTCAAAGGAAATACACCACTCTGATCCACAACACGTTTCGTCAATAAACACAACCCGTATATCTGCAACAAGCTTCGTCAAAAAAAAAAAGGGGGGTGGGGGGACCTACAACCTGTAAACCTCCTCCAAAGCCTCTCCCCGAGGGACGGTTCCAAGAACGCTGGCAGCATTCCCCCTCTGAATCGCCAAGCTTAATATAAAAAATATAATTAGATATATATTATATCTAAAAAAAAACTAAAAAATATAATTAGATATATGTTATATCTAATTATATCTTTTAGTGCTAAGATACCCACTAAGGCGCAGATTACACAGAAGAGACGTGTGGCGTTGGCGGATAGTCAAAGTAACACAATTATAAACCTTATAGTACGTAGCATAGCGTCGTTTGGAGAATTACGCCCGCGCCTCCAGGCGACGTCACATGGAGGCGCGGGCGCGATTCTCCTTTACGACAAACGACGCTATGCTACGTACTATAAGGTTTATATTGTGTTACTTAGATTATCCGCCACCACCACACGTTTCTTCTGTATAAACCGTGGCTTACACAACATCATGTCTCTCCCTACTCAAATTAGGAACCAATACAATTATGCATCTTATTGCAATAAATTAAGAATTTTAGCGTACGCTTTATCTACTTGTAGGTATTGTGTCTTATGTATGCAAACTACAAACAGATAAGCACTCCTTTGATCGTGAGTAATCATAATCAGTCTTATGAAATCAAATTTTAAGTTGATAAATTAAGTCTCGGGCGGGACTTGAACCCGCAATCTTCCAAACCGGGGAATTGCTTTTGTCCAATTTAGCCACCGAGCCCTATTGGGCTCTGACGTATTCGTCAGAGAACAAAATTCTTCACCCTATTCAGTCTTATGATATCTATCTTTTTGTCATTAAACAATGACTCTTAAAAGCTATGAAATCTATGTTTTTGTCATTGAAAAATGACTTAAAAGCTTATTTTCTACGTTCAAACAAAGCAAAACAAAAATCAATCACCTTTATTTACTTCTCGATAAACTGTACTGCCTCGCTATGAATAGTTAAAGCCATCTTCTGCAACGCCAACCTTGCGTCTTCCACTGGAAATCTCTCACTATACTTCATAATGGCCGCCAGTTCTTCATCTAGAAACTCCGTTAAATATTCCATGGCCCTCGTCCCACGCACCGCGTAATACAACTGTTTAAACTCCAAAGGTTTCTCATCCACTCTAGCTTCGAAAATGTGTCCATAAACTTGTGGGTACTCCCATAAAGCTAAAATCACTGGAGCACCAACCAAGGAGTACGAATATGGATGAGTGAAGAAGTCTTTAACATCCAAATAGAGCTGCCAGATCAAAGCCAAATGTCCACCTAGGATGTACGCGTCTCGTTCCATTTGTTCCCCTCGTTGTGCTATCTTCATGGCCCCGAGGCAGCCTTTTCCAAGGATGCTACCTGATGTTAACATAGTCCGTAAGATCCACTCGTCTTTGCCCTGGCCGAGGAATTCGTTGGAGCCCAGTTTGTTGAGAATGCATTCGTTTTCCCAGTCGTAGTGGCTTTTTACCTCGTTAGTTCCTGTTGGAGTACACAATTGGGAAAGAATCAGGAGGAAAATTTTTTAAATGAAAAATCGGAAATACATGTAAATGATTTTGAGGAATACGAAGGCGCTGTAAGGGATTGTAACATGTGGCAAGTAAGCATGTGTGGCTAATATTATTCCTTTCCCTACCAATTAATGCGTCTTCCATTGCTGAAGATCATACGGCCTAGACCGAGGTCTTAATTCCTATAGGCCTGTTGCTTGATTTTTTCTCCTGTACCAATAGATTCTGCAAGACACTTCACCGTCGTCAGTGGTGTGGGGACTTGCCACAGATGTCAACACCCACAATTATAGCATCGAAGCTAACAGATGGCGCTACGGTCGCACTCGCAAATGTGTACGTGAAGACAACTTGCGACGTCACATTGGTAACCCGTTAGCCGCTACACATAAGGTTCACAATCGTATACAAGACATGAATAGCCCAAGAGAAATAATCACAGAGATTCGATATATATACAAGGTCCGACTAAGATCTGTTGGACCACGGCCGGTCCCCAGGCTTCACACCTAGCCTGGCGGAAGACCTTCCCTTTTCACCGGAGGAACCTTCCACAGTAGTTCCTCCACAGTGGTTCCATAGTGACAAGCAGAATTTCCTCCCTAAATAGCACTTTAACTCATTCGTGACCACTTGAAATTTTCATTTATAGTGCCCACTCTAAAAAAGTTTGCGATGCGTCCATACCAAGATGGAGGCAACAATACGGTCTTGGTCTTGATATCACTATAAAGTACGCAAAACGCGCTATGCGTCACGTATGTGTTTAAATCTCTACAAACATCTTCATTCCTTGCAAGTTACCCTTCTTACCTTTAGGCTGAGTCGGCATCGGATTATTTTCCTTGTCGTGTTCTCCAAAGAAGTCACCTTCGACGAGGTCCCTCAGGCCAGTTGAGACCAGCTCGGTAACCTCGTTGTTGCGTAGACCACCGAGCTGCTGCAAGCACGTCGCTAGTAGGTAGTCGCCTGATGGTGAAATGGTTCATCATCATCAGCCTATACCCTGTATGTCTCCCTCCGCAGGGCACATGATCTCTCAGGGAGTGTTTATAGGCGCTAGTCTACAACGCGTGCCCAATGCGGAATGGTAGACTTCACATTGCATACCAGCAACATTCTTCTTCAGCGTATGCAGGTTTCCTAATAAACGCCCATATATCTTTGTTGAGGGTAGGCCTGTGCCCTGCAGTAGGACGTACTTATACAAGGTGTAACAAAATGCACTAATAATACAGGGTGTCTCAAAAGAAATTTTATATTTATTTAGCTTACTGCGTGAGCGCAACGTATCCGAGGGGCGCGGGGGTTATGTCAATCGGTAGCCTGGCTCTTGGGAATTCAGTCGCTATGGAGCGTTTCTCGGGAGCAGACCGCGCGTTGTGCGTGCGAGAGTTTTACAAAAACGGTGATTCGGCGACTGAAAGTTTTCGAGACTCGAGGTTTTCGCCACTTAAATGATGCGCCAAGCATTCCTCTCATTCGACATTGGGTTAAAAAGTTTGAAGAGACCGGTACAACGCTAGATAAATCAAAATCCGGGCGACCTAGGTCATCAAGAACGGTAGAAAACGTGGAGAATCTTAATCAGTCTGTTCGTGACGACCCGAACCTTTCAATTCGGAAGCGCGCAAGTGCTTTAAATGTGCATAGATCATCATTACATCGCATCATGCACAAAGACCTAAAGCTGCACCCCTACAAAATTCAATTGGTGCAAGAATTAAAGCCCCAAGATGCCAGTCAGAGGCTTCATTTCGTAAATCAGGTGATTGAGCGATTTTCAACGTTTACCAACATTTTGTTTTCGGATGAAGCTCATTTTCATCTTAATGGCCACGTAAATAAGCAGAACTGCCGCTACTGGAGTGCAACGAATCCAAAACGCAAACATCAGAAACCCGATAAACCGACTTCACTGGCCCATTTGAAAGAAAATATCCGTCACGAAATGGCAGCCATCCCTGAATCCACCTGCCGAGCCGTCATAAGTAATTTTACTGTTCGATTAAATGAGTGCCGAGAACGCGAGGGTCTACATTTAGACGATATCATTTTTAAGAAATGTAAAAAAAAAGTGTATTTCAATAATTAATAAACATTTTTTCTATATACGGCTTACTTTTTTTTTAATCGATCCACTAAATATAAAATTTCTTTTGAGACACCCTGTATTTAAAGGGGTGGTTTAGACCATCAAATTGAACAACTTTCACTATTGAGACAACGTCGAAAAAATGCAAAAAATGTGCTTTCCCATACATTTGAGTCTGTTAAGTAGGTGCAGATTTGTAAGAAACAACAGATTTTAAATATTTTTATCGATGCTGGCTCCATAGTGAAAGTGGCTCAATTTGATGTTCTAAATCACCCCTTTTAAATATTGTATACTATACCCTGATGATGAAATTATGATCTTACCAGTAAGTAAAACAATCTTGTTCCCGTACAGCAGATCCTTAAACTTATTACCAAGTTTCTCCTTCTCCTGAAGGTTTGCCATGGTCTTATGGATCATGTGACCAGTCCGTTTCATCTCCACTATTTCTGCCAAGGCCCTCTGAGCGTGGAGAACTCCAGAGTCGTAGTGATCCCTGGTGTAGTCATTGGTGTTGAAGCCAGCAGCTTTGGAGACCAGGAGGATGATCAGGCCAACGGATTGGAGGTTGCTTTTGGACCCAATTAGTAGGTTCTTGGCGGATTTTAGGAGAGGGTGGTTGGTGCCTACCTGGTGAAAGGAATGCCTTCTAGTACAATGTTACTTTACGTTTTTACATACCATACCTATCATAATACAACTAATGGACGTGTGGCTCTCGGTGTGGCCAGAAAACATGCTACAACATCCAGCCACGTTATTAAAATTGCAGTTGCCCCATGGTTCACCTTTAGCAAATTCATGGTTTCAAGATGATTTTGCTTGTCAGGAAATTGATAGCATAAACTGTCCATTATCCACTGCCTGCTATACCTACAGCCAAGCCACACAGTGCGTTGCTACGCAGCACCGCAATGATTTCGCCGCAGAGGATGTAACACGCGCGGTGCGGCGTTGCAGCCGCGTGTCTTGAATTAGGTTTATCTTCTGACAACTGGGACTACAGCGCTTTACATCTCTTTTCATCTCCCCGCCTCGTCTCGTGAGTTGATAGACGCGGCGGTGGTGCACGGGGCGCCGCAACGCATGGCGTGGCTTGGCTTTTAATCGTCTCGCAAAACAGGACAGTAAGAAATGTGGAAATTTTAAACTATTTGAAGTTGTCCTTATCAGCTGTCTCATTAGGAAAAGGAAGGGAACTTGCATGAATTCTCATAGCAGACCTTCGTCCACCGCGACTCTTTATTAGAAAAGCAGTCAATTACGCAAGACATTTAGGGCCATATCACACAAGCTATTACTGAGCGTAGGAATTGATGGAACAATATCGCCGCGATTCTATCGCGATATCGTCAGAATTCCGCCACGTTCTCGCCGCATCATAGTTGCGATGCAAGGGTCGACGATATCGTTCCGACAACGCCTGCGCTTAGAAATCGCGGCGATTCAGTTGCGGTGCAGTTGCGCATCGCCTACGCTCAAAAATCTCTTGTGGATAGATAAGGCGTATAGCATACAGGTACGCGAACTGGTAGGCGTAGTGTGGGACGCCCTGCTGCCCGCTGGACAGACGACCTAAAAAAAGTAGCGGGGAGCGATTGGATGAGGATTTAAGAATTTATATTGTAATAGTTATTAAGTCGTGTTATGTTGTAGAGTTTCTGGCCGCATCTTCTCTACAGCGACAACACGTTCCGACACGGTGGTAGCTTTAAAAAAGATTTGACGTTTGATAAGTGTGCTGCAAGCTCCTATATTGAATAAATTATATTGACTTTGACTTTGAAGGCCGAGGACAGAGTTTTGTGGCGCGCCTTGGGAGAGGCCTATGTTCAGCAGTAGACGATGATGGGCTGATGATGATGATGATGATAATGATAGCATACAGAAGAAAAGTCGATGCGCAGGTTCGCCTTAACGACCTTGACATACGGACAGTTATTGGATTTATTCTTGGTATAAGGTCTTTAAGGTTGTTAAGATGGCCTCGACCGCGCCTCGCTCTGACTATGTGCAATGCGCCTTAAAGTGCATAAGTTTGAGCGCTAACCTCATTGTGCACTGAGAAAAAAATTCTACGTAGCCCTTCGCAGCTTATACATTATAATGAAGTATCATTATGAAGTACGAGACAACTTAAATATTGATGCAACACTCGTGCAGTATCGCGTCGTAAGCTACGTGGTAAGTAAGCTGCGACGGGCTACGTATACGTAGCATTTTTTCTCAGTGGAACTACTAGCTACCTAGTCCTTATCAAAGGTGGGGTCGGATGCATTGGCTATAATCGACAGCCTGACATATCAGGGACATCATAGACGTTGACGATGCCGGAAGGAGCTTAACGAAATAACACTCCCTCACCAATTTCCTCAAATGAATAGCTGTATTCGCGATTTCATCGTTGAAAAGCCATCGTAAGTTGAGGAAAGACGTTGGGTACCCAACCACGCGCTCTGCCTCGCTGACAGCATCCCTCCAATCAAGAGCACGAGATCTCGACACGGTGAAGATACTTCGAATATTCCTCACGACGGGTCTTGGCGGTAAAATATTTAATTGATTGAAATATTTTGTCTCGAAAATATGGTTTTGATTAATTTTTATGGCTTTTTGAAGCATTTTAGAGTAAGCATTTGTATAATTTGTAGTGTTAATATGAAATACAAACAAAAATTATTGTCGCTAACATTTGTCAAAGTTTGTCAAAAATCACAGGCTGTTCCATGAAGGTGGCATAGGCATGGTTGTTCAAAGAGTTTCGCCCATAATCTTAAAACCAAGAAGAAACTATTAAAAACCAAAATACAGGGTGATTGGTTCTTCGACCTATTCGTTGAAAGAGGTGATACTCAGTTAACTGATGGTTGAAAATGAGTGGTTACCAAGTTATGATGGTTTTAAATTTGACTGTCAAAAATCTCACTCCTGAAGTATGATTTTTGAAAGTCAGGTCAGCAGTAGAAATATGCATATCTCCATAGCAATAGTGACTTTTCCATCTGCTGAGTTCAAAGTATGAGTTTCAAAAATCGCACTCCAGATCCCGAAAAAAGATAAAAAGAACTATATCGATATTTTTTTCTTACTAAGTTATTCTAGATAAGGTTACACGCCATATTTATCACCCTCTCGAGAGAAATAGTCGTAAACATTTTTATGTTTTAGGTTTTATTTCTAAATATCTCTACTGACTACCCACCCCCTCTCGGGGAATATAGTCGTGAGCATATGCATGCATTCATGCAGTTTTTATTTCTTTCGCATGTAGGATGGGATATGCGTGTATGCATGTTTTAAGATAAAATCCTTGTAGTCGCCAACCAGTTTTGTCAAAGAAACGCTGCAATCATCGTCCCGGCAGGAGTCCAAACTGCATAGCCGGCCATTTTAATTTTAGTCCCGCATCGTTATTTTTGATATAATGCTAATTTGTGTCGTACGGTGTTCGGAAATTGTCCGTTGGAATTAGGCAATTTACTGTAAATTATAGTTTTTAAGTATACCTATATGTGTTACAGTCTTTGACTATTTATATGTGGACTGGTTACGCGTGTAATTCTACTAACAAACATTTCTGCCACTTTTTGCGGGGGGCGAGGTAACATGAAATCCGCAACTTTGGATTTTATTCCCCATAACTTTAGATTCTAATTTTGAATGTTAAAAATCATGAAAAGTAGTCTCGTGTGAAGCCCAAACGTTCTAAGTTCGAAGTTATTATTTCGCAATTATAGGCTGTCTCGTTTAGTGATAAGGTGTAAAATTGAATGTAAATGCACAAGATCAATTGTGCTTATACCGTGGCAGAGGGGAAATGCTACCGCAAGGCGAGTCCTTATAATAATTAGTCAAAGGTTACAGTCAAAACTCACATCTGGAGTGCAATTTTTGAAACTCATAATTATGTTGAACTCAGCAGTTGAAAATGTCGAAAATGACTAGGGAAATATGCATCTTTCTACTACTGATTTGACTTTCAAAAATCGCACTCCTGATGTATGATCTCCATAGCAATATTGACATTTTCAACTGCTGAGTTTCAAAAATCGCACTCCAAGTCAAATAACTTTTACAGATTTTTGCAATCAAAAGTGGTTTTTACCTTTAAATATTTTCGAGTGGACTAGATAAACAGTAGCAATTCGGTTCTGGCTGTGGCCGCAAACAACCTAACATGCTCATCGCTTCGCTCCTCGCTAACCTAACCGACTGAGTTAGATCTGCCACCACAGACAAAGTTACAAACGGACAAAATGTATGAATTTGACATTGGCGATCGAAACATTTTGACGTTTGTTTTCATCACTATACGTCAAGTCCATACATTTTTTATGCTTTCTACTGTCGCTAACGCTAATCGAAAGTACTTTGTCTAGAGGCTCTGGAGTGCAATTTTTGAAACTCAGCAGTTGAAAATGTGAAAATTACTATGGAGATATGCCTCTTTCTACTGGTGATTTGACTTTCAAAAATCGCACTTCTGGGGTCTAAAAACTCATAAACGGTCAAAACCACCGGTTTTTGACTGTAACATATGTCTGTCATGTTTTCTCCGAAACAATTTATACCCACGGTGCCAGAATTTTCGCTTATCGCTTCGCTTATTAGCTACGTTATCTACTTAGTAGGACAGAATTTTTTTTTTCCAAATTGTCTTGCCCGTGATTATAAATGTTGGTATTGTGTGTTCGAAAGGATGCACAAGTGCCTTGCAGTAGGAGGTATATAGGCTGATGATGATGATGTCACTAAATGTAGGTAGGTTATCATGGGAAATAAAGGCGGAAAAGCGAGTGCGAGGCGCCATTTTTTTCTGCGTTCGTGCGTGTTCGTTTCCGCTAAGAAACTTTGCAATTCCTAAATGAGTTTCACATTACAATGTTAGCATGAACCAACGATTCCTCAATTATCCACTATGTACCGTTAAGCTTTGCGGGCACGGGTATGGGCAGAGAATGAAAATTACCATTTAATTTCTGTAAAGCGATTTGCTCGAGCGATTTTCGCCCGCACGCATCGTCCATTATCGGGTCTTACGTCACTTATGCTGACATTTCGAATTTTGAATTACGAACGAGAGGAGCGAAAATTAAATTGTTGTCGAGTTTTTACAGTCAGTAATTTTGAACGCATCGTCTAAAATATTAATTAATTGAAAAGATGCTTGACTCTATTCTGTTATTATGTTAATACAATACACATTTTAGATTCATTATAATAACAAAAGACTCGAGTCTACAATTAAAAAGTTAGAGAACAAAACGCGTACTTTTTTTCAAATTCAAATTCGAAAAGAGAACGCAGAGTTGCCGCAATTAAAAAACGCGCATGCTATCATTAAAGTTAAAAGTTTAATCGTTTGCCCGCTCGTAATTACAATACTGAATAACACGTTTATTTACAGAAAATGGAGTTAGTAAGGCTTACTACGTTTTTTATTCTATAATTACGGACACCCTTTAATCGATGGAATCGAATTTGAATTTTTAATCGCTATGTTTTGATCTCGCAGACGGGTGCATCAGAGGTTTTAAAAGGCTTCAAATGTTTTTTTTTATCATCGTTATACTCTTAGGTTCTTTTTTTACTCATTTTGACGGGCCTCATAACAGATTAAAGTTAATGCTGTTACTTATTAATAAATTGTTTGGCATCGAGCGTATTTAAAATACCTTTTTTGACCGGTTACAAATTTGGACAATTTTCTCTTCCTTTTCATTATTATTGCAAAATAAATGTTCCGTTTTTGGCCCTTCACACAATCAATCACATATTCGTCCAGTCGAAGTCGTTCCCCGCTCCCTTTCCCAGAGCCCCATTTAATAAACATACCTAACTAAAAAGAAAATTCGGTATATCAAGTTTTTGTTTTTTTACGGATAGAAGACATAATTTTAAGAAACCATTTTCATTTTTATTGCGATTCATCGAGTTTATCAATATAAATTTAATTTTTAAATTACTTTGATCGTAATCTCTAAATGCAAAAATGGTGGGGAGAAAATAATTCGAAAACCATGGAGAAAAACTTCTTACTGCTTTATTTTAAAAAAACCTGCCTTCTCTTTCTAACTCTATGCTGGAAAACTGCAACATCTCAGAGGAAGGATCTCCATAGAGTCCGCATAAATTTACGATTGTAGTTAGTCTCTTTTGTCTTATGACGTACCTTTAATAGTAGAAGGAGATGGAACTATAGATATCTGTTTATGCGACTGTCCACTTTTATTTGACCTAGTGTGTGTGAAAAGTGACCGTAAACATAAGGCCATATGTCACTTGGTCCTCTTTTTTCCATACTACTTGACACCACACACTCAAACCTAAACGTCAAAAAAGTGGACACTTTACAATTGGTATGGCTCGCTCAATGCCTTCAGGTATAATCTCTTTGGGCAAAATCTAATGTAAATTCTGACATTGCGAATGTATATTTTTTTTAATAATGGCCAGTTATTTTAAGTTGATTTTAAGTTTACCAAGGAGTTGGGTCACTGGACGGACCGAAAAACGAAGTTATTAAAAATATTGTAATCCTTTCATTTTAAAATCTCTGACATAGAAAATATTATTATTGAGACAATTATCTCGAAATGGTTTACGATTCAGCCCTACAAAAAAAACATGACATACCGAAATGGTTAGTATTGAAAATATCACCAGACTTTGTTTATATGCAGCGCGCATTTACGCATAAACTTCTCTTAAGAGGATTCTGTGCACGCCGAAAGCTATAACTTCATTGTAGGCGTTGCGTTGTTGGTGAACTCCTAAGAGGAAGGACTTCTAAAGGTGAGCTCTCGTATGGCTTAGCCACGGTTTATACAGAAGATGCCACTATGCACGATTATCTTCACAAAGAAGATTAGCTATATTAGACAAGCGTTAGGCGCGGTTTATACAGAAGAGACGTGTGGCGGTGGCGGATCGTCAAAGTAACACAATTATAAACCTTATATACTCGTAGTACGTAGCATAGCGTCGTTTGGAGAATTACGCCCGCGCCTCCAGGCGACGTTACTGGAGGCGCGGGCGCGATTCCTCTTTACGACAAAAATGACGCTATGTTACGTACTATAAGGTTTATATTGTGTTACTTAGATTATCCGCCACCGCCACACGTCTCTTCTGTATAAACCGCGCCTAACACTTTTCTAACATAGCTAATCTTCTTTGTTAAGATAATCGTGCATAGTGGTATGTGATCACACCATTCACATAGTGTAGATTCAGATTAAGGTTAGAAAAGTAGGTAATAGATGTCCCAATCAACCTACTTTTGTTATTATCAGCTCTAAGTGGTAGGCAAACCAGCCCCATAGTGGGTAAACCCAGTGCGGAATACTGATATCGTTTTTTATCGATCGATATTAAATGCAACCACTTTGAAATGTGGCAACTGGCAAGATTTTAAGTTAGTCATTTAAAATTAGTTGACTACTTATACAGAGTGTGAGGCCGAGATTCAGAGACGATTTTTTTGGTCTTAGCTCGAGCTAAGCGTGGCAAAAATGTATGGATTTTGACATACGGTCCGAACTATGACTTACAAATCGTCTCTGAATCTCGGCCTAAGAGACAGCCTAGCAAATACTGAAACGGTGAACTCAGACCATCAAACTGAACAACTTTCACTATGGAGCCTAGCTCAGGAAACGCGAAAAAAAAACCAACAGTCCCATACATTTGGGTCGGGTAGGTACAACAGTTTTGTATAGGACAGCTGATTTTTTTTCGCGTTTCCTGTGGTAGGCTCCATAGTGTTCAGTTTGATGGTCTAAGGTCGAGATTCAGAGACGATTTTTTAGTCTTAGTTCGAGCTAAGTAGAGTCGAAATGTAAGGATTTTGACATACGGGAGTTCGAACTATGACTTACAAATCGTCTCTGAATCTCAGTCTAGGCTGTCACTTACACGTAGTAACTTATTATTAATCTGTGCCTGTATACCCTACCAAGCTGTGAATTATTTGGTACAGAACTACAGACAGGCAATTTTCAACCTTGTTACGTTTGAATGTCGATCAACTCTTACTCATACGAGTAAATATAGACTTCCAAAAATTGGTCCGCCATTTAGGTACAAGATTATGTAAGTAAAGTAAAAAGTTCCCTCCATTATTTACCAGGCAGTTTAGGAGCATAATTTTAAAAATGGAACGAGTTCGATTTATGAGCGCGCAAGCCGGTAGGCTGGCCACGCCCTACTATTATGACCATGTTTTTTTTTACTTTTTTAAATGTGATAACGACTTTGGATAGAGAAACTGCGTGGAAATAAAGGGCTTTTGATTCGATTATTATTAAAATTCGATTAATTGTTTTCATGTTACTTTATTGACTTCAGTACTTAGGTAATTAAATTGTCCTGCTGCAGCCAACATTCAATAAATAAATAGCTAATTGACAATATAACGGTAGGCAATTAGCTGGTAATTGTCAATTTAACGGAGTGTGTTCTATTACAAAGTATGTAAGATTTTAGTTATTTCTCAAGGGGCTATAGGTTCAGACGAATATTTTCTATGAGAAACGCGATTGCCCAGCCCTCCGAAAAGTGCGTGCGTGCTGTTTTTTCGACTAAAAAGAATTACTGAACAAAGGTAGGTACTTCAATCGATTTTTTCATGCTTTCACTAGATAAACGAATGTGAGTAGGTATAAATACCAAAAATCGGTAATTATTTAAGTTCTCCTAAAACGAGAAAAATATTTAAAAATACATGGAAATACGTCATCTTTGTGACGATTGTCTATCGAGTGAAGTAATTCCAATCGTGTATTCAATTTGAGATTTCACTAGATAAACTATCCAAGAATACTGAGGTATGACTTTGGTGAATCTATGTATGAATCTAGTCGAAAAATTAAAAATAAAGATGCCTCCAGGGTGTTTCGTCCTATTGCGCCTTAATTTGTGAAATTTATGTCTTCTTTGCAACTGTCGTAGTCGCGAGATGTAGAATGGATGTAGGTAAATTGCATTGAGTAAGCCACTTCCAATTCTTTCTTTAGAATATTTTTTAATCCATAATACATATGCAATTATGCAGGTGTTTTACCACGATCTCTCTTGATATTTTTTCCCCTTTTCTCCTTTATTCGTAAGGCCTATGTCTACGGGACTGATGGATGATGATGATGGTGTTAAGTTTCTGAACAGAAGGCAGCTGGTTTTAGATCCAGAGATCCCTTTGGCTAGATGTTCATTTGATACAGGGTGTCCCGTTTACAGTGGTCCACAAGTTTTTTATGTAGTGGATACATTGAAAAGTATAGCATTTGGAATAAACATTAGTTCCGCGAAAATCAATAGTTTTAGAAGTTATAATTTTTTGAACTTACTATACCTACCGTATTTAAAATCCTCTTGCTATACTCTCATAAAACCACGAGTTTGAAAATTGGTCGATTAAATAAAAATGTATGTAGGAATGGAAGCAGTGTTAGCATGTTGTGAATTTGTGATCCATTTTTGATTATTTTTTATAGCGCAGTTGTTTAAAAAATGTTGGTGACATTTTGGTAACTCACAAAAAAAATCCTGTTAAAAATGAGTGGGATGAGATTACCTTTTACTTGACGAAGCGAAGCATGTTGCTGTTTTTTAAGGTTTGGACGAAGCACGTTAATGATTACTGGTTGTCGTTTTACATTTATTTCATTAACGAAGCATGTGCCGACTGCTTGTTTTTTGTAGACAAACGAATTATTTTTAATTATCCAATAAATCCTTGTATTTTTTACCTAAAAAACTATTTGTACAATTTTAAAGAGTCACCCTGTATATCATAACATTAATTTGTGTCCACCAACCAACCAACTGTAGGTACCTAACCTATAACTATGACTTAATTTAACTGTTAAGAGGATAGTCCTTGCAGAGCGGCCGAGCGCGCTGCATACAAACGATGTTAGATCCTATTTGTGCCAATACTAACCAATTAATCCAATGCAATTCTTAAACACGATCCAAATCTGCGGTTTCACAGATTTCCATTAAAATATATTAACGTTTTAATGCTAGGATTAATTTAAAAGTATGAAAATCTTTGAGGGACTTTAACTTTGAAACTACACATTTTAATAAAGTCACAGTTATACGCAAAAAAAAATCTGCTGTCCCATACAAAACTGCTGTACCTACCCGAATCAAATGTATGGGACAGCAGATTTTTTTTGTGTTACCTGTTGTAATGTTTGATAGTCTGATTTCACCGTTTCAGTATTTGCTAGGCTGTCACTTACACCCTGTAGATTTTTTATGATTTCACTAGATAAACTAATGGGGATTAAATGTGAGTATAAATACCTACCCAAAAACAATTTTTAAAATACATGAAAATACGTCATCTTTGTGACGATTTTCTATAAAGTGAAGTAATTCCAATCGTGTATTCAATTAATGATTTCACTAGATAAACTATCCAAGAATATGAAGTATGACTTTGGTTTCGGTAAATTGTATAAATCTAGTCGAAAAATTAATAATAAAACATGCCTCCATCAAGGTATTTCGTCCTATTATTATGACTTAATAGTTTTATTAACTTTAATTGTTTAATATCCAAAAATACAATTAAGAGGATATGTGAAAAAAATTGGATTCTTCAAAGCATCATATATCATGAAGTACTAATAGTAGGAGTATGATTTGCGGATATGTGTAAATTGAACATATAATTGAAGTTTTGATTAGAGCCAAAACACGATTAAGACACATTTTTTCTATAGAAAAATAAGCCAAAGTAGCCTCCGTCTTTATCGATAAACGCTTGGAACTGCTAAACGGTGAATAATAGAAACACGAGACTTGATTTAAAAAAAAAGAGATTTATATTTTATAAAGTTTGATTAGAGCAGAAATGAACTTACATAAATAGTATAATCACAATTAAATAAAGTTTGTTTTACGCTTGCGTCGTTTCAGGCGCGCGCGCTGCCCCATCTCTTTCTCTCGCATCAGGCAGTAATATATAAGCTATCACACACCCCTTTCGCTTCAATTATTTTTCGACAAAGGCCCTTAAACTTCTTTTGTATGGGGCACGCTAACAGGTCAACATCCTCTTAAGATAGGTATAATTTACATACATGACTAAAAGCAGGTGGTCGCAGGTCAGTTACATAAGGTATTTGCAATAAAACTTACTTGTTTACGTGTTTAGACCGTGATAAGGAACATGCGAACACGACATGATAGATTAATACAACGGTTGAAAACTAATGAGGAATGGACACTAATTATTTTACATACTAACTGCTTTAAAGGAAAATTATACCTCTACCCACAGAACATTATAAGAGGGGTTAGAATAGAAGTGCAAAGTCGACTGGGAACGTGTCGCCACAGGTTATGCAATGATTTGCATAACACCATAAGGTGCGCGGCGTGGTGCGAGCGAGAAGGCATGAGTAATTGTAGCAGCGTGAGCGGGAAGACAAGTGGCGACAACCGTCTCCGAAGCAAAAGCGCTACTTTGCATTTCTAACCCCTCTTATAATGTTCTGTGCCTCTACCACAGAATAAATTACTAGTACTACCGAAGCGCTCGTTGGCGTAGTGTAGCTTAGGTATTGGAAACGATCACCGAAGTTAAGCAACGTCAGGTCCGGTCAGTCTTTGGATGGGTGACCGTCTAGTGGTATTTCATCTCGAGCGTTTCCGTGCTTCGGAAGGCAGGGTAAGTTGTTGGTCTAGGATAGTCCCGTCAGATGGCGTTGTATCTATTCGATAAGCCAGGTCAGAGGCCTATTAAGGCAGCTTGAACATTCTCTTACTGCAAGTTGTCTACTAACTTGCCTCCACCAACACGCACTGGGCCCACGTGGTGGAGTATGGCCCACTACCTCTCACCTTACTTTTATTCGAGAGAGGAGGCCTTTGCCCTGTAGTGGGATTCTACAGGCTATACCCGTACAGAAGAATCACTTCGAAAAAAGATTTAAATAAATAGCGACTCTCTTTACACGGTAATAAGGTGGAAAGTTATTCACACCTGTCCTATCGTATAATTCGCGAATAGGTTAGGTACTACCAACCGTCGCTACGGCGCGCGTGCAAACAAAAATGAACCGAGTCTTTAGACATGAAAGCTTCCTTTACATAGTCTCCCTCTTTCATTCTTTCACGTGCTGGCAGCGTGACATCGCTTGGGTTTTCACAAAATGGCGGTAAGTCTAATGAGATTTGACCAAGAAGTTTTCACGGTGTAACTAACCTATTGCCATTGACCCCTCGGTGGGGATCGGCCCTCAAGCGTACCTGAACTGTGGAGAGAGACAGGCCAGCCTCTACATATGACTGCCTGAGCCCTATTTCATAAACGCGACAATTGTAATCTATAGGTACAATAACTGACAATTCAAGGTACATTGCTGGTTACTGATGACGCTAAACAGGCAGTAAGTAGCATGTGTCCTAACATTCTCAGCAATGTACTGAATTGTCATTGAAAATTACAATTGTCATGTTCATTAAATGGGGCCTTGATTGATAGTGGTAGTGTACGAGGGTTGCATTTGCAGGTTCTAATTCCGCAAGGTAAAAAAGGTTATAAAGGGGGTGACCGAAAAACAGCATTTTTGTGCTGAGGCTCCACCTGTTCATTCAGGAAATGTTGATGATCAGTGTTAATAAGTGTATCTTTTCTGATGAATAAATATCTTTTTATTTATTATTTATTTATTTATTTAAATAAAATATTTTGTGTAATGAATAGGTATACGAATGTTTTTACTCAATTATTTTAAGCAGTTTTATAGGTACTTTAGCATGTTTCATGTTCTCGGAGCACTTTATTATGCGCCTATCCCATTGAATGTGACGCTATCACCACAAATCACTTAACTATACCTAATTATGTTGTCGAAGTCGCCAGAGACGAATTAGGGGGAATAATATCTCTTTCCCTACCCGCATGTGGCGAATGACGTTTGTTTTTCGTGTCATCTCTATTCGTACCTACATATTAACTCAATGAGCTCACCCCTATTTTATAGAAAACTATGTATTTCTGCAGTGAATAGTCGCCAGCCGTTGATATGCCAATGCCAACGCAACTGTTCAACTCAAAAACGTCCTCAAAAATAGAACGCAGAAATACGGTCGCAAGTCGTAAAAAAGCTGGATAATTCCTGTTTATCCTGCCTATCTACAATCTACAGTAACAGAATCTGAGCAATCTCAACCATCCCATGTAGCAACGCAGCATCGCCGATGATTGAAAGATACCATTAGCAATAAAGAAAAATAAGACAAGATGGCGTCGCCGCGGGAGGCGGGAAGCTTTGGTTTTAATTGTTGAGAGCGTGCGGGCTGTAAGTTACGTTTTTACTGTGCACCCTGTGGTCTGCACTGCAGTGCACTGATCGCAAAACAATTTAGATTTCGTTATCTTGATTGGCTTTAGGGTTTAGAGCTTCCTATCTGACTTGTAACGTTAGATGTAACATTTCTGATAGAATTTGGTTCTCAGAACTACTTCGTATTAATGTGGTAGGTATATAGGTATCAATATAATTACATTAGAAAAGTAGATAAACGCATAAAAACTTGAATAAACTGGTCCCGCCCACTACTCCTACGAGTCTTGAAAATAATTGTTAAATGACCATTAACCTGCCTCCGGTCTCCACCAAGTCTCAGCTGTAAGGTACATACTACCTTACAGCTGCGACTTCATTTCGTCCATTTCGCACATTTCGTCCAGTGACATCCATAAGTACAGAAGTTCATGCCATTGTCCCATGGGGGTAGGCAGAGACCACAGACCGACACACGTTACGATTCTGGCAGACCTCTTTCGCCCCATTCACATTCATACATCTTTTCATGCACTTTGAAGGTCCGCTCACCTTCGCGTAATATATTTAATTCGTAAGTCTTCTTTCATTCATTCTCTCTACGTGACCGAACCATATCTAAGCATACCTCCAATGAGATCGACCTAATTAAACTATAGTCCATCCATCCAAGCCGTGGTGGTCCAGTGGCGAGTAACCTTGCCTGCCATGCAGGAGGCGATAGTGCGATCCCCGTCCAGACCGACTCGTACCAATGAGTTTTTCGGAATTTATGTAAGATTTGTAACACCACTAGCTTTTCGGAGAAAGAAAACATCGTGAGGAAACTTGCATGTTTCAATTTCGAGGCATGTATTGTACCCACTGTCCATTACAAGTGGCGACGGGCTACTAGTGAAACGAGGATTTTCTGAGTTTTCAGAATATCTCTGACTACCCCCTTGGGGAATATAGTCGTGAGCATATGCTATTACATCCTTCTACAAAGTCCTCCAGTGTGAGATTTTGATACAAACTGATATTTCTACCAAGGTAGGTACCAGGAATCCATAAACAAAGCCAGCACGACATCTCTGCGAACGCTACCCGCGTGCATATTGTAGACAACATGTAATTTCTCATGCTAATACCGCTGCTACCGGCGTACTGCCTTGCTTTACGGCAGTAGTAGCTTGTTGGTCTTCATCACAGAGAGATTCATCCCGATGTTATGGTTTAAATTCTTGTAGACCTCACAGCAGGTTGAGGAAGTTCCTTAAATACTGATCCATAGCGGTTTTTTAAAATCGATTTTCATCGCTTAGCGTTTATTTTGGAAAAATCCCACCTTAATGGGTGTCTATGTCAAACAAGGAAAGTAAACCCTACATTAATGCGACTAAGCAACTACGATATTTTTTTATTTATAATTAATGGACTCTTTCTTGCCTTAGACTACTTATATGAGGACAAGTCACGCGTGTAATTCTAACAAAATTATCTGCCACTCTTTGCGGGGGGCGAGGTAGCACGAGACAAGTAACTTTGAATTTTATTCCACTAGTTTAGATTCTAATTTTGAATGTTAAAAATCAAGAAAAACAGTGTCGTGTGAACCCCAAACGTCATAAGTTCGAAATTATTGTTCCGCAATTATAGGATGTCGCGTTTAGTGATAAGGTATAAAATTGAATGTAAATGCGTAAGATTTTTTGATCTTGCACGTTGGCAGATGGGAAATGCTAAGACTCTTGCTTGTGCGTTAGCACTGCATTTCCGCCAGTGTCAAGTTATCCTATCCTCAGGGATTTTTTTTATTTATGAACAAGAAGAGATTGAGGATTGCGGAGCCTCGTGGCAGGCGAAAACGCGACGCGCGAAAACCACGCGAGACAAGTGCTCGGGTCAGAACCTGCAACGTGACTCCAACTGCGATATTATATTCTGACGAAGATGTAAGGAAGGTAAAGGTAAGTGACAAAGTAACCAAGAACCCTTTCTATTCTATGAAGTGTAACAATTAAGGAAATATCATTTGCACCGATTCGCCTACCATGATAATAAACGAATGTACACTGTTACTAATATTTTGTTAAGTTACCAGTAACGTACTTTGGTAGACTTCGCAGCTTCCAATTTTTAGGAAGCTAAGCTTAAGAGAAGTTTATTTCGTATGCGTAAATGCGCGCTGAATACAAACGAAGTCTGGTGATATTTTAAATACTAAACAATTAAAGTCAATTAAATTTTGCAGAAGCAATCTAGAAACAAATCTCTATGCTTGTATCTTGTTCGATTTTCGTTAAAATATACCGTTTCAATGTTAGGATTAAAAGATTTGTATGGAAATCTTTGAGGCACTGTAAATTTAAAACTATACATTTTAACGAAAATCTGACAAGATACAAGCATAGAGATTACTTTCTAGATTGTTTCTGAAAAATTTCACTGACTTTAATTGGTTAGTATTGAAAATACAGGGTCCTTTTTAATATGCTGACACTTTTTTAAGGGGATGATCAGACCGTCAAACTGAACAACTTTCTCTATGGCACCAACATCGAAATCGCAAAAAAAGAGCTATACCATACAAAACTGCAAACCTACTTGAGCCAAATGTATGGGACGGCTGATTTTTTTTTACGATTTCGATGTTGGTCACATAGATAAAGTTGTTCAGTTTGACGGTCTGATCATCCTCTCAAAAAAGTGTCAGCATATTAATAAGGACCCTGTATAGCCAGACATCGTTTGTATGGAGCGCGCCTACAGTAATATACCGTTAAATCCGCTGCTGATCTTAAAATCCTTCTCAAACCTAAAACATTCCGTACAATACCAGCACAACAATCAATGACCAAACAAACCATTCATCTAATTCAATCCTTGAACGCGACATAAATCAATGCGCGCGAACGCAGCCGAAGTGAAAGAGTAAAATATGGCGGCAACTGTGACATTCATCCTTTCCCGCGCAATTTACATGCTTCATGCTACGCCATTTGCATCTTCGCCGGCATTCCCACGATCCTGTCGAGGTTTTGGATCTCTAAATTAAGCAGGTGAGAGGCTGTGGTGTTAAGTTGTAGGACATCTGGAACTGTGATAGGTCAGATGGATCTGGATGGGAGATAAGACCCGCTTTATACATTGATTTATAGCTTCATCTTGCATGTTTACTTTGCTTATCTATCAGACGTTTTTTACTGTTAACCAACGCTGTTAAATAATGTACTAAAACGAAAAATTCTTCACTAGAATGTAAAATAACAGTTTGAAATTAGTAGTAAGTATTGATAAAACATCAAGGCAATTACATTTTATACATAAGACTCACCACGTCATACAATATCAGAACAAAAAAAACCGGCCAAGTGCGTGTCGGGCCACGCGCAGGGTAGAGTTCCGTAGTTGCCCATCACAATACGTGTTAATGAATTAACGCAAAACTAGAAAGTAGTTCGTTTAGAATCGAGAACAGAATCGAATTATCGTGGTTTCAACATAGGTAATTTTTTTCAAAATATTAAATATTTTGTTTATAAAATTTAATATTTACTGAACTCGATCTCAACCAAGCTCACAGATACATTCACCCTACTTACTACCAAAACAAGATTCTTAAAATGTATCCATGAGCACGTTAGCGCTTTCATTCATTGCTAAAATGATAACAAATCATTTTTGCCTTAAACTTAAAATGCGAATAACTTTGAATTTGAACTATCAAAATAATGAAATTATTGTTTCAATCTAATTATTTTGTTATAAATCAGTTGGGTAGTATGAGGTTTTGCGCTTATTCATTAACAAGTTGTAAGTATAGGAATTTGAAAATCATTTCGTCTTTATTTGAAATGAAGTATAGGTACTTAGTGCCTACGTACTCTACGACCCTTTAAATTTAATTCAACCGGAAGCATGCAAGCAAGCAGGTAATATAGGTACCAAAACTTCGATTTATATAAAAAGAGATAGCTACTAACCAGTTTATTTTTAGAAGCATGTTTGAAGACTTGAACAATACCTTTGACTATTTAAATGTGGACTGGTTACGCGTGTAATTCTACTAACAAACATTTCTGCCACTTTTTGCGGGGGGCGAGGTAACATGAAATCCGCAACTTTGGATTTTATTCCCCATAACTTTAGATTCTAATTTTGAATGTCAAAAATCATGAAAAGTAGTCTCGTGTGAACCCCAAACGTTCTAAGTTCGAAATTATTATTTCGCAATTATAGGCTGTCTCGTTTAGTGATAAGGTGTAAAATTGAATGTAAATGCACAAGATCAATTGTGCTTATACCGTGGCAGAGGGGAAATGCTACCGCAAGGCTAGTCCTTATAATAATTAGTCAAAGAACAATACCTATTTCCAGCTTCCTGGTCTTGAACCTGTCTTGCAGAAAACCGTAGCTGAGTGTCCTAATTGCAAAGCCATAGTGCTTTTCAAGACACATAACGATAGTCTCTTAAAAAGTCCAAGGTTCAACATTCTTACATATAATGCTCACGCCATTATCCCACTGGGGCAGGCAGAGGCTACGGCACAATCTAACATCTTTCATTTTAGCGGCACAAGCACATACCTACCGG
This sequence comes from Agonopterix alstromeriana, assembly GCA_963924505.1. Lineage (NCBI taxonomy): Eukaryota > Metazoa > Arthropoda > Insecta > Lepidoptera > Depressariidae > Agonopterix > Agonopterix alstromeriana. The sequence continues at coordinate 14,600,907 of OZ004679.1, forward strand.
TACCAAATAAGGTACATTTTCTCTTCAACGTCATTTAAATATCCATTCAAACCGTTTATAGTTTCCCGCTATTTAAATCCGAAAGGTTCATTCTTACAAAACCCGGTAAATAGAGCAAAAATGTCTTTCGTCGGGGATTCGCCATCAGTTTGCGACATTTAAATGTGCCGGCGGCGCTTTTGCTCCCGCCATTTGCATCCGAGATCGCGTCGATCGGCCATCTTGGTTTTTTTTGCCGCCATTGCAATGTTACTTTTAGGCTTGAGGCGCACTCAGGGCATGTAAATATTTTAGATTGACAGAAGCACAGTAATGTTTGTTTTCTTCCACTGTGGAACACACACAATGATTTCGAACTTTTAGCACGCCTGTCTCACTCCACGCTCAGGTACGCTTGACAGCCGATCCCCACCGAGGGGGTGAACTGTCGCCGATTGACATAAGGCTCATTTTATTTTTCGTTCCTGAAGTGCAATTGTCAAAATTAGAATAAAGTAGAAATATTGGGCAATCCAAAGATAATCTGCGGAGATGGGACATATTGCCGGACGATGTGTCTGTGAAATGTGGGTGTGGTTATGTGTTATGTGCTTTGCACTTGACATCTATCGTGTAGCCTATGCCGTGTCCTGCTCCCTTCAGGACCTAATAAAGGCTTCCCCTCAAGGAATAGAGGTGGCTAAGTATTGAAAAGACAACGTGTGATCACCTTCACACGAGAAAGGTCTGCCCGCGCCTCCAGGCGACGTCACCTGGAGGCACGGGCGTGATTCTCCTTTACGACAAAAACGACGCTATGCTACTATAAGGTTTATATTGTGTTACTTAGATTATCCGCCACCGACACACGTCACTTCTGTATAAACCGTGACTTAGATAGTTCCAAAATTGTATAAAATCTTTTAAAATGTCGCCGCGTTTTGCCTGCTCCCAGTGTGCCGGACACCTAGTAATGTCCCGGCATTTTGTTTGGCGTTTTTGCATCTCTTTCGGTAGCGGCATCGGCACCGCAAAGGGACTCTTTCAATTATTCAAGTTAGTTACTTTTGTTTATCATATCACTTGTTTGAGTCCGGGCCTCTTACAAGTGATATGTATCAAAACTGTCCAAATAATTGGATTTACTAGCTGATGTTATCTAGGTTTAAGAAAAAAATTTGGTTCGGAATTTAATTTTTTATTTGAATTTACAAAATTGAGGGCCTGTTTCACCACTTCTAGATAAGTCTGTAGCGACACAGTGTGTATTTCAAATCTGTTTGTTCAGCGATTTTGTATCAGTCCTACGGAGCGACTGGAACATTCGCCAGTCGTTCCCATACCACCGTACCGCTAGGTCGCATGTAACTTAGATTAAGTGCACTTAAATAAATAATGTAAATCAGGAACTCTTTTCTATCTTCCACCGCATCAACTTACGTCACCCCCTACAGTGGTGACCACCGACAAAGAACACGCAACCTTCAAGAAAATTTCGGCGGAACGACTCTCCTGCGCAAAGCGGATGGCAGGATAGACCTAGCGGCGTGCCGACTCAGCTCAACGTGACACCGACATGGAAACCACACGTGACTACCGAGAAATACAAGTGATTTGCGGACAGATCGTTTGACATATTTCGTATGAAAGATGTCAAATTATCTGCCATATACGGTCTTTCTTAACACAGAACATTATAAGAGGGGTTAGAAATGCAAAGTAGCGCTTTTGCTTCGGAGACGGCTGTCGCCACTTGTCTGCCCGCTCACGCTGCTACAATTACTCATGCCCTCTCACTCGCACCACGCCGCCCGCCTTATGGTGTTATGCAAATCATTGCATAACCTGTGGCGACACGTTCCACGCCTACTTTGCACTTCTAACCCCTCTTATAATGTTCTGTGCCTCTTAATCTGTTCTTAATATGCTGACACTTTTTAAGGGTATGATCAGACCGTTAAACTGAACAAGTTTATCTATGGCACCAACATCGAAATTGCGAAAAAAAATCAGCTGTTCAATACAAAACTGCAAACCTACTCGAGCCAAATGTATGGGACAGCGATTATTGCGATTTCGTTATTAGTCCCATAGAGAAAGTTATTCAGTTTGACGGTTTGATCATCCCCTTAAAAAGTGTCAACATATTAGGAAGGAACCTGTTTAAGTTAACAAGAACTTATCCAGAAGTGGTGAAAAGGCTTCGAGTCTACTCAATATGAGTGACTTTCAAATTCTACTTCAGTAAGTTGTAAACAAAAACATAATTCATAATTTCAACAAATGTGACCCTTCAACGGTGTAACATAACACCCCAGTATTTCAAAGGGGTGATTTAGAGTTTAGACAATCAATTGAAATAACTTCCACTATGGAGCCAACATCACAAAAAAAATTTAATTTAATTTATCTTTATTCGTTATTAAACGCCAAATTACTTAATTTCTAATACAACAAAATTTAAAATTTTACAACGCCAATTACATGGCAACACGTTTTAAAAACAGTTTAAGGTATACAATTTTGACAAATAAATAGAGTAACTAACATTTATACTAAGTGCTTCTACGAGATACATGAACATACCCAACAAACAAATCGGTCACACAGACACGCATTCAAATGCTGTTGTTTCATACAAAACTGCAGCACCTATTCAACTCAAATGTATGGCAGCAAAATTTTTTTCTACCTTATCTCCATAGTGAAAGATGATCAGTTTGATGGTCTTAACTTGAATACCTCTTTAAATACAGGGTCCTTCTTAATATGCTGACACTTTTTTAAGGGGATGATCAGACCGTCAAACTGAACAACTTTCTCTATGGGACCAAAATCGAAATCGCGAAAAAAAAATCAGCTCTTCCAATACAGGGTCATTCTTAATATGCTGACACTTTTTTAAGGATCAGACCGTCAAACTGAACAATTTTCTCTATGGGACCAAAATCGAAATCGCGAAAAAAAAAATCAGCTCTTCCATACAAAACTGCAAACATACATGAGCCAAATGTATGGGACAGCAGATTTTTTTTTCACGATATCGAAGTTGGTCCCATAGAGAAAGTGGTTCAGTTTTATGGTCTGATCATCCCCTTAAAAAAGTGTCAGCATATTAAGTTAGACCCTATATGTATGACTAGGGTAGTTTTTTTTTGCCTAGGTACTCGACTCAAATTTACGAGACAGCCAATTTTTTTTCTACAAATTCAGTTTTGTAGAAAAAAAAGCTTCCATAGTTCTTCAGCTTGATGGTCTGAAACACCCCTAAAAAATTTGAAACGGTAAAAAAATCATCCCGTATATAGGGTCCTACTTAATATGCTGACACTTTTTAAGGGGATGATCAGACCATCAAACTGAACAACTTTCTCTATGGGACCAACATCGAAATCGCGAAAAAAAATCAGCTGTCCCATACATTTGGCTAAAGTAGGTTTGCAGTTTTGTATGGAAGAGCAGATTTTTTTTTCGCGATTTCGATGTTGGTCCGATAGAGAAAGTTATTCAGTTTGACGGTCTGATCATCCCCTTAAAAAAAGTGTCAGCATATTAAGAAGTACCCTGTATTCTGTGACAATGTTCTAAAAAGGTCAACATTTCAAATTGGTTGGTCTTCAAACTATATTAAATACTAATCTACTATCATCCGATGACACTGGAGTATTTCCTGACGATATCCCTGTAGAAAGTGAACACCAGGTCGGAGGCTGCGCGGCATCTCTCCAAAGACTCTCTGTAAGCATCCTCACTGAAACTACCCTCCGTGAAGCCTGCAACAAAGGTTAGGTCATTGACGAATTGAACTATACTCCATTTCAAATAGCAACGAAATTTTAAGGCTATTTTGAATTACGATCAATCAATCAAATATTATTTATTTACAACAAAAGAATTACAGAAACAGAGATTTGAAACCCTTCCTCTCATGTATTCTTAGAACAGCTTTAGTAACGTCCAAGATATGTCGGATCTTATACAAACGTGTTAATGAATAAGCGCAAAACCTCATACCAATTGATTTATAACAAAATAATTATATTGAAACAATTATTTTATTATTTTGATAGTTAAAATTTAAAGTTATTCACATTTTAAGTTTTGAGGCAAAAATTATTTTGGTATTATTTCAGCAATGAATGAAAGCGCTAACGTGCTCATGGATACATTTTAAGAATCTTGTTTTGGTAGTAAGTAGTGTGAGTGTGCCCTTGCGGTGGGTTGAGATCGAGTTCAGTAAATTTTATATTTTACAAACAAATTATTTAATATTTTGAAGAAAAAAAATCCTATGATGAAACCATGATAATTCGATTCTGCTCTCGATTCTAAACCAACTACTTTCTAATTTTGCGTTAATTCATTAACACGTTGTATAAATGTGAATTTAGTTTTTGTCCCAAAATGGTATTAATAAAGATAGAATTACTCCTCCATCACCCCCACACACATCGGTAGAAAGTGCCTTCTGAAATTATTGTAGCAATGTTGCAGTATGCAAGCGGTACAAATTGCTATACAAGAAATGTAGGCACTTTCCCACCTTTAGAATTAGACATTTAATCGAAGGAAATTTCATTGTCGAAAAATGTATTCAGTGTAAATTAACCCTTAGGGTGCCATTGGTATACACGGCCACACATCAAGCTATACAAACATTAGCTGGCATCGCTTAAGGTGGTTGCAGAGTTGTCAATTTCATACAAAAGTTTGACGCATAATACTATATGAAGCATATGATATGATTATGAAGATTTGAACTTATCCATAGAAAATTTCAAAGCTTTATATCTTCTTAATTATATTATAAATTGCAAATCTTTATTAATTATAATTATTTGATACGCGGCATCTAGATTTTCTAAACTATTTATCCATATTCAAAATATTACTGTTATTAATACTGTCTACGCGTATTATGCGTCAAACTTTTGTATGAAATTGACAACTCTGCAACCACCTTAAATTGAATAACGTCTAATAGTCGCGAGGCCAGCTTATCTTGGTTTTGTGTAGCTTGATGTAGCTCGCCGTTTGTACAGAACCCGGCAAACAACTTGGTAAATGCAAAGGACTGAGGGAGCCTGCGCAGCAGCGCTTTCGCCTACAAATTTTGTTTCTGCGCAATCAAGGCCTCGCTAAAATGTTTACCAGCTATATTGTACTATACTTCATTTCAAATAAGGATGAAAAGATTTTCCGATTCATGTGCTGACAGTTTTTAAGACGATGATCAGACCATCAAACTGAACAACTTTCTCTATGGGAACAATGTCAAAATCGCGAGAAAAAAAACAGCTGTCCCACACAATTGGGTCGAGTAAGATTTCAGTTTTAGTATGGAACAGCTGACTTTTTTTTCGCGATTTCGACATTGGTCCCATAGAGAAAGTTGTTCAGTTTGATGGTCTGATCATCCCCTTAAAAAAGTGTCAGCATATTAAGAAGGACCATACAGGGTGTAAGTGACAGCCTAGCAAATACTGAAACGGTGAACACAGGCCATCAAACTGAACAACTTTCACTATGGAGCCTAAATCAGGACACGCGAAAAAAAAACCGGCTCTCCCATACAAAACTGCTATACCTACCCGACTCAAATGTATGGGACAGCAGATTCCTGAGGTTAAATTCTGTAATTTAAAAAATCCTTAAAATTTCATTCCTATTTGCAATGGAGTACTGATTTGGTTAACAGCAAAAACTCACCAGTAATCAAACTCTTATCGCGTCCATCGAACATAAAGTTCATAGTAGCCCGCGCGGTCTCGAGCTGAGCGTGCGACGGGTCTAGCACTACGTTGCCGTCCTCGTCTATCGCGCACATGACCGCCGCGAATATATTACGCATGGCAACACCTGAGTTTAGTAGCGCTAGGCACACGCAGTTCACTGAACAGGATAGCAGCTGGAAAGGGAATGATAGTTATAAACTGTAGATTGAATATTTATCAAGATCAGTGGCGGATTTATCAGCAGGCTGAGTAGGCTCGAGCCTAGGGCGGCAGATTTTGGGGGCGGCAAATTTGGGGACCAAATTTTTTGTATTTTTTTTACCTCATAGAAATCAAAAAGATTTTTCCATTACGGTTTCCTGATGTCTTACAGATAGAAGTCTGCAACAAATTTTGACGATGACTTTTCTCTCTCACTTGTCATTGCACATTCCGCGAGTAGCAAACTTCCATATTCTAAAGTAAAGCAGCTAGTTCGCCGCCCCTCAACCAGTACATGATTGAGCTTTGATTTGCTCAAAAATATACCGAAAAATTATTTTACGTGCAATTTCAACGAAATTGTTGCATTGTAAAAATAATGTATTATATGACAATTTCTAGAGGCAAGGGCGGCAAAATCTATTCAGCCTATACCTTGAAAATTTGTAAATCCGCCACTGATCAAGATAAGCTGAGCGCGTATACTGGAAAGAGATATGACAAAAATGTATGAAATATCTTTCCTTTGTCTAAGTTGCAAACGATATCGACTTTATCTCGCCAACTCGATGCAATTAACGTAAAAGCCTGTCTCACGACTATATTCCCCGAGGGGGTAGTCAGAGATATTCTGAAAACCTAGAACATCTACGTTTTACCATAGTACCGAATCTCTGTCCAGTGTGACGGGGAGTGAGCCCGTCGCCATTTATAATGGACAGTGGGTACATTACATGCCTCGTAATTGAAGCATGCAGGTTTCCTCACGATGTTTTCCTTCTTCTTATTTATCAAGTTATTTTTATGTTAATGTTAATGCCCGTTCTAGTAATTCATTCTTCGTTATAAACAAGTTATAAATCTTATTGTCTTGGTACAGACATTAATGTATTGAGTCTACAGTACCTCTACGTTTAAATGTTATATCACTGTCATAAAGGTCCAGCTTGATGTGCTAAGGCCTGAATGGCCATGATGCGCGCGATAAGTCATCTTATTTCGTTCGTTCGCGCGCAAATAGGAAGAGAGCTAAGATAGCACTTTACAGGGTCCTTCATAATATGCTGACACTTTTGTATGGAGATGATCTGACCGTCAAACTGAACAACTTTTTCTATGACACCAACATCGAAATTGCGAAAAAAAACAGCTGTTCCATACAAAACTGCAAACCTACTGGAGCCAAATGTATGGGACAGTCTTTGACTATTTATATGTGGACTGGTTACGCGTGTAATTCTACTAACAAACATTTTTCTGCCACTTTTTGCGGGGGGTGAGGTAACATGAAATCCGCAACTTTGGATTTTATTCCCCATAACTTTAGATTCTAATTCTGAATGTTAAAAATCATGAAAAGTAGTCTCATGTGAACCCCAAACGTTCTAAGTTCGAAGTTATTATTTCGCAATTATAGGCTGTCTCGTTTAGTCATAAGGTGTAAAATTGAATGTAAATGCACAAGATCAATTGTGCTTATACCTTGGCAGAGCGGAAAAGCTACCGCAAGGCAAGTCCTTATAATAATTAGTCAAAGGGGACAGTTGATGTTTTTTTTAGCGATTTGTATGTTGTTACCATAGAGAAAGTTGTTCAGTTTGGCGGTCTGATCATCCCCTAAAAAAAGTGTCAGCATATTAAGAAGGACTCTGTATTTGTTTTTGGTTACATTTTTAATCCAAAGACCTAAAAATGCATACTGACCCCTCCATAGTCCTCCAACTCTTGAACAGTAATGGTGACTCCGGTACGAGGGTACAGGCATCCCAGGACAGCTGTCTCACATGTCTGTCTTATTATGTTCTCTTTGTACCTACAAATAAAGTAATTTGCTGTTTGATAACCAATTAAGATAAATTTTATTAGCATAAGCATATGCTCACGACTACATTCCCTGAAGGGGTAGTCAGAGATATTCTGAAACCTCAGAACATCCACGTTTCACTAGTAGTACCGAAACTCTGTCCAGTGTGACGGGGAGTGAGCCCGTTGCCACTTATAATGGACAGTGGGTACAATACATGTCTCGAAATTGAAGCATGCAGGTTTCCTCACGATGTTATCCTTCACCGAAAAGCCAGTGGTGTTACAAATCATACATAAATTCAGAATAACTTATTGGTACGAGTCGGCCCGCATGGGATTGAACTATCGCCTCCTGCGGCGGAAGCAAGGTTACTCGCCACTGGACCACCACGGCTTTTAAATTAGTATAATTTAAAAATTGACTTTATTAAGATACCCATAGACTCAATTTGTTCAAATTTTTTAAAATGGTTCTTTGAAGACCACTATAAATTGAGACATAGTAACTGAAGATCATTCTGACACTAAACTATACTGGTGGCAGTTTTTTGGGCATAGAAAAAACTATCGAAGTTAGTGCCAGCCTGATAATTTTCCCGCCATCTACACCTTATTTCTAATGTGCGTGATTTTTGAAAGATTTTACGTGGCTCTAGTTTTTGAAATATAGGTGGGGACAGCAGTTTTTCTGGCTGTACTGAAAAATTTTGTTCTACAAAGTTTCAAAGAAAAGTTTTAAAAATATATTTTTTGGACTCGTATTTTTATAAGCTTTCATTTGATACGATACACTTCCGTCCTACGGTCTACGAGCAAAATGCCTGTGACAGACGGACGGACGGATAGACAGACAGACGGACAGACACCGAGGTGACTCCAGAAGTGTTACGTTTTGCCAATTTTGATACGGAACACTAAAAATAACAAAATAAATGGCATACCTGTCTCCGACTGAAGGTTTTCCTCCCTTACTGCTAAACAGTATTTCTAGTGTTGCCTTGTCTATACACTGACTCTGCATTTTGATGTCTAAAGGGCCATTCACACTTACTAAGGCTACAGTTTCACCTGGAAATAAAAATTATCATATACAAGGTGTTACAAAGGTAAAAATAAACATTTCAAACTTTTAGGGGGTTGTTATGACCATCAAACTTAACCACTTTCACTATGAGATCAACATAGAAATCACGAAAAACAAAATCTGCTGTCCAATATAGGGCCCAACTTAACATGCCACTTTTTTAAGGGGATGATCAGACCGTCAAACTGAACAACTTTCTCTTGCAGTTTTGTATGGAAGAGCTGATTTTTTTACGCGATTTCGATGATTGTGCCATAGAGAAAGATGTTCAGTTTGATGGTCTGATCATCCCCTTAAAAAAGTGTCCGCATATTAAGAAGGACCCTGTATATTTAGCTCGAGTAGATTTGTAGTTTAGTACGGAACATCAGATTTTTTTTTCACGTTTTCGATATTGTTCCCATAGTGAAAGTTGTTCAGTTTGATGGTCTAAACCATCCCCTTAAATGTTTATTTGTATTTTTGTAACATCTTGTATAAACACAACCATAGGATCCGATAGGACCAAAGGTACCCAAGGGATTGCCCTTGCCAGCTACAGTCAGGAACCTTGATACAATTACCAATCATCTTCTAAAGTGTGCAGTTGTAGCAACGCTTTTATACTTTCTTTAGAATTTGTGTCTGTCTGTTTGTGTGTTTTTTTGAGCATCACGCAAAAACTACTGAACAGATTTTGATGAAACTTTTGATTTTGATAGCTTATGGTTTGACTTTAAATCTGGTATTGTAATTTGTGCCGACGAAGTCGCGGGTAAACTCTAGTGATTTGTATTATTAGTATATCCTATCATCATCAGCATAGACATACTATGACAGGCTAGTAGCTAGAAGTTCATTTCGGTTGGAAGCCTTCATCTCATTTCTAGGGCCAATCGGAGGGGGAATTCCTGTATCACAACCAATCTAATGTGTCTAGTAACCAGTGGCAGTTTTTGAGGGGACCTTGGCATCCTGGGCTCCCCCTCTTGATCCTCCTTTGTTGAGAGGGAGTGAATAATAATCCACCATTTGGCATGTGGGACCAAAACATATGATATGATAAACAATACAGTAATTAATTTAAATATTTAGGCATTTAAGGTGCTACTTATGGTTACTTATGTGATTCAAATAATTATTTAAGTACCTATTATTCTTAAACAATATTTTTTCTAGTTTGTTTTGAATTTTTTTATGAACTTACCCTGTGATAATATCGCCGAACCGTCAGATTTACTTAGAAAGTTGAACTCGCAATTCATTGGTTTGAGTTTAAACTCTTTCAAATCCACTGTTTCAACACCCATCGTAGTTATTTTCTATTAAAATTTAAAACAAATTTGATCCAGAACATGTGCCAAATCCGCTCACAAAATAAGTGTAATTTTATGTCATGTTTTTTGTATCAATCGATAAATATGATAAACAAGCAAATGAACATTTATATGGCACTATCTCTTTCTACCATAGCAAAAATACTAAAAATGTTGATACGCAAACGCAACAAATAGGAATGCGTTCTGAATCATGTATTGTCGGGGAAATTTCAATTTCACACCATTTATGTAAAAACCTGTGGGACAAACTTAAAAAACCAAAGCACCTTTACTTTTATTTCTTTTAATGCTGTCTAGATAAAATCTTAGTTTGGTAGCAATTTCTTAGATTGTAGAAACTCGGAAAAAGATGGTATAAAACTAGTATCAAAGAGTATATTATAATTACTAACCATTTTCACAATGTAACAAAACAGTATTGGAACGGATCTGTCAACATCCAAAACGTCATCATCAGCGGTACCATGAAACACTCATGAAACACGTAATCACTGTTTTTCGCGTCTAAAACTATGTCTGTCGCTGTCTTAACTCTTAGGAAAGAGTAGGAAAGCATTTTTAGAAACTGCAAAAAATTACAAAGGTTTTTATGGTACCACTGCACCATAGCAAATTTCAACGTAATTTCGTCAATCTCACAAATTGCGGAAAATACTTTATTACTATCAAATGTTGTGAAAACCGAACTAAAAATCAGTGAAAATGAAGACGCGCTTCAATACCTACGATATAGTATGCATGGTCACGGAGTTACAGAGGTATTTACAAAACCATTTCTAATCATGCTGCACCACGATTTTAACGTTTTAAAAAAAACTTTAAAAAATAGTAATATTAACTCATAATTGATATCACTGCGTGTACTTTCTTATGTCTATACCTACGAAGATTGTAGAAAACAAATTTTTCACTGCCTTTCATCATCATCAGCCTGTATACGTCCCACTGCAGGGCACAGGCCTACCCTCAAGTGTATGAGCGTAAGTCCACCACTTGAGGGTACAATGCTGATTGGTAGACTTCACATATGCATCGGAACTCCTTTTTCAGCGTATGCAGGTTTCCTCACGATGTTTTCCTTCACCGATTGAGAGCAGTCGGTATTACGTACATACGTTAGAAAAACTCATTGGTACATGTCATGTCTTCCGTGAGGATGCCGGACCTCAAGATTGAGTTTCCATACCTCTCCAAGAATTACAATACAAGAAATAAAATAAATTAGTATTCCCACATTTTCGACATAGTAAGGTCAACACATCTTTCATGAGGCACTGTATACGTTATTATAATAAGATACCAGAGAATATTATTAACTTGACGGACAAAAAGTTTAAGTCCCATGTTAAACAAGCCCACTGTAAAAAAGGTTACTATAAACATGATGATTATTTGAATGACCAAAATGTCTGGTCTTGACAATGTTACACTATGTAATTTAATATTGAATTTATATAATTGTTCTTTGTATATTTTACTTTGTTTAAAAGAAGTGTGTTGTAGAGTTTCTGGCCGCATCTTCTCTACAACGGAACACCTTCCGACGCGGTGGTAGATTCAAAAACATGATGTCAAAAATTTATCTATGTGATATTATTTTGAATAAACAATTTTGACTTTGACTTTGACTCTCCACAACGCACCACATGCTCATTAAGCCTCCCACACAGGTGTGTTATTATATTATGGATCGATAATATCAATATGTAAATACGATATTTATTTTCAGTACATTTTATATGAGGACACATGATCCTGCCGCGTGTTATAATCTACACAATCGGGACAAAAGAAATAGTATAGCAATGAATGTAGGACAAAAAAACGCATCTGTGTGGAAGGACACGGGATGCAAAAAGGCAAAAACGCTTGCGATATTATCAATCGTTAATATCCTGTGGCCTCTAGAGTTGTAGTAGAGTTTGTTGTTGTAGAGTTGGAGAGTCCTTGTTTCTTTATTTTAATCAAATTTTCCAGGTTGGTTGGCATGAGAGTCAACCAGGTGTACGATATAGACAACAGAACGTACGTGATCCGCCTGCAGAGGTCCGAGGAGAAGAGTGTCTTACTTCTGGAATCAGGAAATAGATTCCATACAACATTGTTTGAATGGCCCAAGAATATGGCGCCTTCAGGATTCACTATGAAGGTATGTTAATGACTAGCTATTCTTTGGTTAAAGTGTCAAACCTCGTAACTCCATTTTATTTTTCAAATTACATTTAATACAATTTTATTACTAATTTCTGAATGCATCCATGGCACAACTTAAATCCGTTTAAAAAGCTGTTACAATTTAAAATGACAAATAGAAAACCATATAACCATAGAACTCGGCGGTAGGCCTACAAAACTATCACAAGTCAAAATTTTTGGCTCCAAATTAAAAATTTAATTTTATTAATTAAAACAAAGTTTTGGTCAATATTAATGTTTAATATTGATCAGTGACATTAAATACCTGCCAGCTAGTGTTATCCATTCAATTTATATCATTTCTCACTGTTTCGCCACATTCCACAACACTTCACGGTTTCTACCCACATTATGGAGACCCTGAAGCAGTCTATGATGGAAATGATGGAGCACTTCAACAGTCAGATGACGGCGTTCCAGCAGGAGCTCCGCAACTCCCAAGGCTCGAGCTCAAGTACTGCAAGGCTGGATGGAGACTTTATGGCATTCCGCAGCTTTATTTCCAGTGCCTTAACTAACCTCCAACAACAATTAGAGGTTCTCACACAGGAGGTAGACCACTTGGATATGCGAGGTCGCCGTAAGGTCTTGCTAGTGCACGGTGTGGCCGAAGACAAGGATGAGGACACGTCAGCGGTGGTGGTGCGTGTCGTTCGTGAGCGGATGAAAATCCCGGAGTTCTGTGCGAGTGACATCAGGCGCTGCCACAGGATGGGGCGTGCTTCATCCGGTGCTAGAGTTAGGCCGATATTGGTGAAGTTCCAGTCCAGTGCAACAAAGGACAAGGTGTGGTTTGCCAAGAAGATACTGAAAGGCACCGGCGTAACTCTGTCAGAGTTCCTCACAAAGCGGCGACACGATGCCTTCATGACTGCGCGACAAAGGTTTGGAATCCCAAGGTGCTGGACGAGGGATGGAGTCATCTTCGTGCTGGGTGATGATGGGACCCGACACAGGGTTCTGTCTCTTTCCGATTTGGGCAAGATCCCGTTCTCCGACGATCCTCCAAAGATGCCTGAGGTTCCCGAATCAGATGCAAAGCCCAAGAAAGCTCCGCCAAAGCCGAGACAACCCAGAGTGAAGAAAACCGCTGATAAGTAGTTTTGTTGTATGAAACATATTTGTAGCTAAGTCTGGGCAGTAGGTACCGCATTTTTAGTTCTTCGTCCATATTTTTTTTTTTTTTAAATGTTATTCCCCTAATTTGTTTGCAGTAACTATTTTTTTATCAACTTTCTGTATTCACTGTGTAGGTAATTAATTTTGTATTTTCCCGTATTTTCCATTTTATTTTTTGTTTTGACGTTTGTTTATGACAAAATTTGATGTTGTTGTTGTTTAATTGTAGAAAGGCAAAGAGACATAGACCATGCAGGCACTTTTTTAATCCTGCGTTTTGTTTTTGTAAAAGTTTTGCGTTTTGTTCTCATGCATATTAGTCATGTTCTATTTTGCTTTCAACTGCCCAGAAACTGTTTTTATTAGTATATTGATTTTAAAGTGTATATTTCGAAACACGTAGCCGGCAGGTGGTTTACTTGTATAGATAGTTTTATTGTTAGATTTTACTTATATTTATTTGTATTTATTATTTGATAGTATGTATAATAATCTATTTTTTCTGAACAATAGTAGTCAAAGTGAAGAATTCCACTCTTTTTCCTCCACCTCTGAAGGTGATGTTTGTAGTAGTGATGACAGTTTTCAGAGTCTCCCTTCTCTGCAAGATACTCTGACGTCACAATTTTCGGACTGCAGTAAAAATTTTAATGTCGTTCACATCAATGCTCAAAGTATTCCTGAACATCATTCACACTTGCTGGCGACGTTCGACATTAAAAATTTGCACGCAATACTCGTCTCTGAATCTTTCTTAAAGCCGAATCTTCCTTCTACATCCTATTCGCTGCCGGGATTCATTCTGATTCGCAACGATCGCACTGGTGCTAGATGTGGTGGCGTGGCGATTTACCTCCGCTCTCACATACCATATTCCATAGTTAGCATGTCTGCCCAGCCCCCACCTAAAGATGCCGGTGAACACCTTTTTATTGAGGTCGAACTCTCTCATTCTAAAGTCCTCTTAGGCGTCTATTATCCCCCATCTTTGAATATTAATTACTTCTCATCTTTTGAAATGCTTCTTGAAACCCTAATCCCTTCTTATAGTCAAACAATAATCATGTCAGATTTCAATACATGTCTCTTAAAAAACGATCATCGTTCTTCTTCTCTTCGTTCTCTGATAAATGCCAAAAATTTGCACATTCTTCCCTCTAGTTCCACTCATCACTTTCCCAATTGTCAGCCATCTCTTCTAGATCTAATCATGGTATCCTCCTTGGCCCACGTTGTCAAACATGGTCAGTATAGTGCCGATGCTTTCTCATACCATGATTTGATTTACTTGTCTTATAAAGTCCGCCCCCCCAAACTTCGTCCCAAAGTACTTCTGCAGCGCAGTTTTGGTGGGATAAACGTAGATTATCTAAGAAGGGATGCTCAGGACATAGATTGGACTTCAATTTCTCATGGTAGCACTATTGATGATCAATTAGTTTTATTTAATTCACTCCTCGTTAAACTATTTGATAAGCACGCTCCGATACGTGCCGTTAAGATAAAACACTTTCCTGCTCCCTGGCTCACAGACGATATAAAAAAGTTGATGGAGAGGAAAGTACTCGCGAAGTCGAGATTCAAACGTCGTCCTACTGAGCTTAATAAGGAAAGGTACACTCTCATTCGGAATCACTGCAACAAGGTGTGTAGGGACGCTCAACGACGCCATATCCATGAGTCTGTAGAAAATGGTGATCCTGCCAAAGTTTGGAAATTTCTCAAGTCGCTGGGAGTTGGTAAATCACGTCCTAACACGATTCCCAATAATATAAATTTAAACTCACTTAATAACCACTTTTCTTCGTCGTCCACCATTAACGGTGCAACGAAAACTAATACGCTCAATTATCTTTCCTCATTACCAACGCCCGACTACCCTCCTTTCTTCTTTAGTCAACTCACCGCTTGTGATGTTAAGAAACATATCCTCTCCATAACTTCGAATGCCGTAGGGAACGACAGTATTAGTCGTAAAATGATCATTCCCATCCTAGACATTCTCACCCCTGTCATTTGCAATCTCCTTAACGCCTCCTTGTCCTCTGGTATATTTCCATCTGAATGGAAAAATGCACATGTTATACCTTTACCCAAGAAACCTAATCCCTCCTTATTTTCCGAATACCGCCCCATTTCAATACTCCCATTCCTATCCAAAGTCCTTGAACGCGCCGTACATTCTCAATTAACCAACTTCCTAACGACGAATAATCTCCTAAATCCTTTTCAGTCTGGGTTCCGCCCAGGTCACAGTACAGTTACGGCTCTAGTAAAGATAACCGATGACATCCGCTTAGGTATGGAGAATGGTTTACTTACCGTTCTAACCCTGCTGGATTTCAGCAATGCTTTTAACACTGTTAATTTCGAACTACTTTTAGGGGTCCTTCGTTCTCTTAACATATCTCCAACGGTGGTTGACTGGTTCAGTAGTTACCTCCACGGACGCCGGCAACGTATACGTGTTGAAGAAACATTCTCAAACTGGTCTGACACTACCGCCGGTGTTCCTCAAGGTGGGGTCTTATCTCCTCTCCTCTTCGCTATATTTATAAATGGTATTTCCAGTAATATTTCTTGTTCCTATCACCTTTACGCAGATGATCTCCAAATCTACACGCAGTCGTCCTTAGATAACCTTCCACAAGCTATTGTAACGACCAACAATGATCTTGCACGTATTTTGGAGTGGAGTAGTAATTATGGACTTAAGGTTAACCCTGACAAGACCCAAGTAATTGTCGTCGGTAGTGCCTGGTATATATCCAGAGTTGAATGGTCGTCGCTGCCACAAGTTTCATTTAATGGGACCCATGTCCCATTCAGCAGCAGAGTAAAAAATCTTGGTATATACATTGACTCCACACTGTCCTGGGTACCGCAATTAGAAATCATAAATAGGAAAATGTTTGCGTCGGGGGGAGCGTTGAGAAGGCTCCGTAATTTTCTTCCTACTGCCACCAAAACTGCGCTTGCCCAATCTCTCTTATTGCCGGTCCTCGACTATGCTGATGTTGCCTATATTGATCTCAATGAGGAGCAACTAAATAAACTAGAGCGTCTCCAAAATTTCGCAATCAGATTCATATTTGGTCTCCGGAAATACGATCATGTTTCCGAATTTCGTATCAAGCTCAAGTGGTTGCCGATCCGTTCTCGTAGAAATTTCCACATACTTTCTCTTCTCTACTCTGTACTGTTCCTTCCCTTAACCCCGTCTTATCTCAAGGATCGGTTCACTTTTCTACACGCCACCCATGATCGAGTATTGCGATCAGCCCAGAATCTACAGCTAGCTATGCCTTCACACACTTCTTCCTTCTATGACAAGTCTTTTTCAGTTCAGTCTGTACGCTTATGGAGTGAACTACCTCTGTCTATTAGAAAAGCTCCTTCCCTACCTGTATTTAAAAGACTGCTCAAAGATCACTATCTCTCTCTCTGACTACAATGTGTCCTTTTTGACTATTATATTTGTATTTTATATTTATATGTATGTATATATATGTATGTATATGTATGAATATATATATATTTGTGTGTATGTATGTATAAATTATATTTACTCTATATATGTAGACAGGTACATAGGTACCTAATAGTGCACCGCCGTAGCATTTGTCTCTTTAAATAGTTCTTCCATCCAATGGTTGTCTGGAAGAAATCGCTTTTAGTGATAAGACCGCCCTTTGTACACTTCTTATTCTTGTTTTAAATTGTATTTTTCTATTTCTTGGTGTGCAAATAAAGAATATTTATCTTATCTTATCTTATAACTCTGGGCTGCCATTGTTCGTGGTGACGTTTTTTGTGCCTCCTGTAATGGAGTTACGAGGTCTGACACATTAGTCAACGAATTGCTTGTCTAAAAACTGACCAACTTTGTTGATTCATTCAAATCTTTATAATAAAAAAGCGTTGAAGAAAAAATTAATCTCTATAGAGATAAGCTCTCCCTTTGTCAGGCCTGTCTCACACCGCATGTTAGATATAAAAATGCACCTTCGCGGTCAAGGCCTCGATGTCGATCCTTAATTCACCGAATGACTGAAATGAAAAACTTTCTTTTCATATTGATTTCTTGTAAAACTAATCACATCTGTCTTGCTTTATGATTTAAATGGTTTCTAACAAACAAAACCAAACCATTATCAATCTTTGTTAAACACTATTTACAATCTAAAAACACTTAAAATCGAATTGTCCTCATTTCAGCTCCGCAAGCACTTAAAAAACAAACGTCTAGAGAAGCTCACACAGCTCGGTATAGACCGTATAGTCGACCTACAGTTTGGTAGTGGGGAAGCGGCATACCACGTCATACTGGAGTTGTACGATAGAGGCAACATTGTGCTGACAGACTACGAATGGACGATACTTAACGTACTGCGGCCTCATGTTGAGGGTGATAAAATTAGGTGAGGTGCATTATATGTTTTGTAGTATATTTGAACATGTGGTGTCCAGCTTATACTATACAAAGTGTAACAAAACACCCTAGTAATAGTTAAGGGAGTGCTGTAGACCATCATACTGAACGATCACTATAGAGCCAACATCGAAATCACCAAAAAACTATCTGATTTCGATGTTGGCTCCATAGTGAAAGTTGTTAAGTTTGATAGTATGAATAACAGGCCAAAGTTAATACATATCCTCAGGAACACCGAAAGAATGAAAGAATTTTCTTTCTTTCGGTGAAAGAAAGAAAGAAAGAAAGAATTAGCTTTAGGGTTGACACATTACCCGAAGGCGACCAACGATGGCGGGCAGCATCCCATACTAAATGTCATTTTTGTATCGGCCAGCCGTCGGTTGCCGTCAGGTAATATGTCTAAGCCACGGTTTATACAGAAGAGACGTGTGGCGGTGGCGGATAATCTAAGTAACACAATATAAACCTTATAGTACGTAGCATAGCGTCAGTCCAGGTGACGTCGCCTGGAGGCACGGGCGTAATTCTCCAAACGACGCTATGCTACGTCTCTTCTGTATAAACCGCGACTTAGAATAACAGTGAGAGGCGTCATCAGGTATCGCTAATATCTCTAATGTCCACACTCTGTGGCGACTGTTCTACTAGTAACGGGTAGCAGTTAAAGCCATATCACAAAAGCTATTTTTGAGCGTAGGCATTGTCAGAAAAATATCGTTGCTATATCGCCACTACATCAACTCGATTCCATCGCGACATCGCTACGTTGTTTATGAGATCGATCAGTGACGTGGCGAAATCGTGGCGATGTCGCAGTAGAATCGCGATAACGCTCAATAAATATCTAGGCAGTGCAGTTACGACCCAGTTGCGGTGCAATGCGACATTAAATAAATAAAATAAAAATTAGTTATTTGATTTCAATTTAGTGGTATACAAATGATTGAGTCCCTGACTCCCAAAGTCGGAAAACCGTGTATTGGGAGACAGTTTCTTCCCCTGTTACAATAGGTAGGTATAAAACTATAAACCAACTAACATTGACGATGCCTGGTCAGGGCCTATAGACAAAGTGACACTTCTATTGGCGTAGACGCTAGTAGAAATGACAGAATGTATGGATTTGACATTGGCGATAGAAACATTTTGACGTTTGCTTTCTTCACCATACGTCAAGTCCATACATTTTTTATGTGTTCTACTGTCGTTAACGCTAATCGAAAGTACTTTGTCTAGGGGCCCAGGCCTCTAAAAAGACAAAAATCTATATAATGTTATCAAAAATCCCGCAGGTTTGCAGTAAAAGAGAAGTATCCGTTAGATAGAGCTAAAACGAATTCTGCACCTCCGAACAGCGACGAGCTGAAGGTCATATTCGCCAAGAGTAAGGCAGGCGACAACCTGAGGAAAATACTCAACCCCAATGTTGGTGAGTGTTCTACTTTCTTTTATTGTCAAATACACTTTAATAGAAGAGAGAATGACATATACTCAAGTCCCATTTCTCTCTCACTCTTTCACCTTCCCTTTTTTCTCCATCTCTCTCCCTATTTCTTATTATAACACTTTATTGTACACACAGACACATTGATACAAACAATAGAAAAGACATATACAAAGGGCGAGCTTATCTCTTAAGAGATTTCTTCCAGCAGACCCGCAACAGTGACAATTATTAAAAGAGAGGCAGACATAATGTGTACATACAGTCAGTAATCTTCTCATTCTCTCCCGCCACTCACTCTCTCCCTTAGGCATGTTAATCTCTCTATCTCCCATCTCTCCCTCTGATTCTCACTTCTGTTACTCTTACCCTGCCTATCACTCCCCGTCTCGCTAGCTTCCTCTTCTCTCTTCATCTTCTTTCATGCTCTGTCTCGTCATTTCCTGAACAACGATTTTTAATGTATACAATTAATAGAACAATTTTAACCGTGCGCGCGCGCGCTCGTTTCTGCGATTTAAATTAACTTTGTAATTTCATTCACCACGGTTTTTTCAATCTTTGATTTGTTATCACTATTTTAATGTTACAGAATACGGTTCAGCACTAATAGATCACGTCCTCCTTGAGAACGGGTTATCAGCCAACATGAAGGTGTCCGCGGAGGCTGGGAAAGGTTTCCACGTGGAGCAGCAGCTCGACCAGCTGCTAGCGGCGCTGCAGATGGCTGACGGATTGCTGGAGGCAGCCAAGAGTCAGCTGGCTAAGGTAAGAGTGTTCACCTGAGAGGTATGACCGTCTAGAACCTTCCACTCCACTCAGTGCTGAGTGTAAAGGCTTCCACGTGGACCATCAGATCGACGAGCTGCTAGCAGCTCTGCACATGCCTGACGAACTGCTGGAGGCAGCCAAGAGTCAGCTGGCTAAAGTAAGAGTGTTCACCTGATAGGTATGATCATCTGGAACCTTCCACTCCACTCAGCGCTGAGTGTGAAGGTTTCCACGTGGAGCAGCAGCTCGACCAGCTGCTAGCAGCGCTGCAGATAGCTGACGGACTGCAACAGTTTACCATATTTACTTAGATAAGATGTCTTTGATACCTAAAAACGCTAAAGACGGAATTTTGATGCGTATGCGAAGTCTGCCTATCCGGTATCCGCATTGTTCTGGATTAGCACCTAAACACCCTCCGCATGGATGTGCCCAGGCCTGTGCCCTCCAGTGGGACGTATATAGGGCAAAACTGCAAACCTACTCTAACCTCAAATGTATGGCCCCGCTGATTTTCGTAATTTTGATCTTGGTCCCATAGAGAAATTCGTTCAGTTTGACGTTTGAAAAACCGACAGTCTATTAAGAAGAACCCTGTTAATTTTTTCTTCTTTATTAAGTGTTTGGTATTTTTTAAATTATCTGATGTATCAGGGCTACATAATCCAGAAGAGGGAAGAGCGCCCGAGCACAGAAGGCTCCGGTCCGACGTACCTGCTGACGAACCAGGAGTTCCACCCCCTGCTGTACGCACAGCACAAGTCCCTGCCGTACGCCGAGCACGAGACCTTCGACCGCGCTGTGGACGAGTTCTACTCAGCACTGGAGGGACAGAAGATCGACATGAAGGTACCTTTCTTGCTAACTACTAGGCCATACTGTACTTGCTTTTTTTCGTGATTTCGATGTTGGTGCCATAGAGAAAGTTGTTCAGTTTGATGGTGCGGTCCTGCCCTGGTCTGCCCTTGTTCAGTGAACTGAACAATGACACTTTTTTAAGGGCAGACTGAAGTATAGCTTAGTCACAGTGTCACAGTGTTGTAGCGCGTAACGTTAAGTCGCGCCTTCCCCCAAAAGATATCCCTTCACCCCCAAAGGCAAAGAGAACAAAAAAATGTGACGAACGCAGTTGAGTAAAATTTGTTTACCGTCGCAGACCATCCACGTGGAGCGAGAAGCGATGAAGAAGCTGTCGAACGTGCGCAAGGACCACGAGAAGAGAGTCACCGAGCTCGAGCAGGTGCAGGTACAGGACAAGATGGCCGCCGAGATGATCGCGCGCAACGAGCCGCTCGTCGAGCAGGCTCGCGGCGCCATACAGGCCGCCATCGCCAACCAGGTAACCACACGCACACACGCACCATATACAACATACGCATGCACGCATACACATACTCACACACATACCCACACAAGATAATTGATTAATACGCATACACGCACACACACTCACACACACACACACATTTTCAAACACACACCCACATTAACACAACCACCCACCTTCAAACAAACACCCACACTCACACACACACACCCACATACATGCTCACATAATGGTTTAATAGATACGCATACACGCTCGCATGAACGCATGAACGCATGCAAGCACACACACTCACCCACACATATTCACAGGTTCACACACAAGTTAACTGATTAATACTTATGCACGCACGCACACGCATACTCACAAACACAAGGCCCGAGAAATACCTTCCCAAAATACAATAAAGCTAAAAAGCTTCTAATGATAATAAAAGCGTTGAATTCAGTACAAATATGGGTTTTAGGATGAAATTTGGTGTTAATGTGTCGTCTGATGAAGAGGAGGGGACAACATACACCCAGTGCTATTCTAAAATAAACCTAATACCTTACTGACTAAAACACAAATTCCTCCACAGATGTCGTGGGACGACATAAAGCTTCTAGTAAAGACAGCGCAAGACAATAAGGACCCTATAGCGTCGTGCATAAAGCACCTCAAACTGAACACTAACCACATCTCGCTGCTACTAACTGACCCGTACCAGGACGACGGTAGCGATGATGACGTGGAGAAACTGAAGCCAATGGTCGTTGATATTGATCTGTCGCTTACTGCCTTCGCTAATGCTCGGAGGTAAGATTACGTCGCTATATTTTCAACCATAACGCTCAGTTGCAAAAACACTCATGAGAGTTAATATTCCATTAAATCTCTTGCTAGCTTTTACTACGTCAACAAGACAAAAAGTGACGGCAAGAGATTTAATGGAAGGTTAACTTTAATGCGCGTTTCTGCAACGGACTGTCAGTGTAATAAATGCTCTAAGCACGCTGCAATATGGTTAAATTTTCTACATGTATCAGAATTTATTCTTCAGCGTATGTCGGTTTCCCCACAATGTTTTCCTTCACCGTTTGTGAGTAGTCGATATAACGCAAGCATCAAGATGGTGGGGTCTAATCTCAGATTCAAAATTTAGCATATTGACAACATAATACTCAATTTGTACTAAATGAGAAAGAAAGAAAGAAATTAGAGAAAAATTAAAATAAGAATAGAAAGAAATATGGCGGGTTTAGGTCACACGAGCTATAAAATAGTATACGATACTCGCTTTGACTATTTATATGTGGACTGGTTACGCGTGTAATTCTGCTAACAATCATTTCTGCCACTTTTTGCGGGGGGCGAGGTAACATGAAATCCGCATTTTGGATTTTATTCCCCATAACTTTAGATTCAAATTTTGAATGTTAAAAATCACGAAAAGTAGTCTCGTGTGAACCCCTAACGTTCTAAGTTCGAAGTTATTATTTCGCAATTATAGGCTGTCTCGTTTAGTGATAAGGTGTAAAATTTAATGCAAATGCACAAGATCAATTGTGCTTACACTGTGGCAGAGGAGAAATGCTACCGCAAGGCTAGTCCTTATAATAATTAGTCAAAGGATACTCGTGACTTAAGTATGATCATTATTACACGGTGTTTACGACCCTCGCTGCGCTCGGGCCATAATTTCACGCCGTGCAATAATGGGCTACTTAAGTCACACGTATCGTAATGTATTTGACGACGCATATTACCATCAAATGAACATTTTTTTTCTTCAACCCTGTACCAGATTGTTTTGATTGTGAATAATATTTTCAACCTAGCACTTCTTATTATCGTATGGGCAAGCCTCTGACGTGGTTTCTATGTAACGACCACGAGAGATAGTAGCCGGGACCAACGGCTTAACGTGCCATCCGAAGCACGGAATCATCTTTCTTTTCAGACAATCAGGTGATTAGGCCTGCAATGTCCTAACCAACTGGGGAAAAACGCACAAAATGACATATCACTAGGTGCCTCGTGGGAATCGAACCCACGGCCTCCGTGTCAAGAGCCCAATGCTGTTAACCATTAGAGCACGGAAGCAGACCAGCAGAAGCTAGCACTAGGAACCCAAGACCAATGCCTTTCACGTTTATAAGAAAAATGCCTAAATTCATCCAATCGGCGAGTAAGCCTATCATCACAGCATAATGTACCAAACCATTTTCATTCCTATCTTCCAGGTATTACGATCAAAAACGGAACGCAGCTAAAAAGCAGCAGAAAACCCTAGAGTCGGCCGGGAAGGCGCTCAAGAGTGCTGAGCGCAAGACGAAGCAGACCCTCAAAGAAGCGAACACGATCAGCAACATCGTCAAAGCTAGGAAGACTTATTGGTTCGAGAAGTTCTACTGGTTCATCTCTTCTGATAATTACTTGGTATGTTTTTAGGTATCCATACCCAAAGGGTGAAATCGAGACCCTATTACTAAGCCAACGTTTTCCGTCCGTCCGTCCTACCTATTTAGGGCTGTATCTATAGCTAGACAGTTGAAATGTTCACAGAATATGCGTTATTGCGGTGGATTCGTTAAGAAATAATAAAAATGTCAAAAATTTTAAAATTAAGGGGGTCCTCATACAAGAAACTAGTCTTTATCAACCTTTTTATGGTAAAAACGATAATACATACAAGCGTCAAACTTGGTGTGATTATAGAGCAAACTACAGTATAACAACAAATAATAAAAACCGGCCAAGTGTGAGTCCGTCTCGCGCTATAGGTTCCGGAGAAAACAAAACTACTTCTAAGTTAATATGTTGTGTGGTGGAACCCTCGGTGCGCGAGTAGCCCGACTCGCAATTGAACGGTTTAATTTGAAAAATTTGGTCGGTTGGTTCCTAAAGATGAAGGAAATAAACGCAATGATAGGCGGGTCCACTCAAACTTAGCAGCCTCACGAGGCATTTGCCGCGCGAAGCAGCCCGGTCTGTGTGGGCGTGCCTCGCCCGAGGCAAATGCAGCCGCGAACGAGCCATTTGTATCTGTATTTCCGCTTTACTCAAATGTGCCTCAGTAGTTTCCCGCGCGCACTCTGGACGCACAAGTGTTTTGTTCCGTGCCTCGGTCAAAGATTGATAACAGAAAGATCAGTGCACGAACACCATGTCCCAGGCCTTAAAATTATGCGACTGAGGCTTGTGAATTATGCTCGGTCTGTGT
This sequence comes from Agonopterix alstromeriana, assembly GCA_963924505.1. Lineage (NCBI taxonomy): Eukaryota > Metazoa > Arthropoda > Insecta > Lepidoptera > Depressariidae > Agonopterix > Agonopterix alstromeriana. The sequence goes on from OZ004679.1 coordinate 14,625,531, forward strand.
CGCCTATTATATAAAAAATTTACAGCTCTAAAGTTAATTTCTTCCGAAAGGCCAAAAAAGAATAATCTTATGTGGTTTAAACAACGAAACTTAAAAGATGTACTTATTCTTTAAGCCAAGTCAGATACTTATTAAGATGACTTTCAAATTATATGACATCAAACTATTAATATGCCCCAAACAACCAACACTGAGTAAGTCTCGCCGCAAACGAGCTACCGGCCACAGCGAATAGTTCACACGCTTTTTCATATATTCTGTAGGGACTCGCCGCACACGTGTGGCCGGTGGCCGGAAATCGCTACAGCTGTGCATGCAACCGCAACAACCACCGGTGGCTCGTTTGCGCCGAGCCTAATGCACTCTCTGTCCCCTTGTTCAGTGAAAGGAAACATTTTCCAGTTTGACCTTCAACTTATAACAAAACACTAAATTTTAGACCCTACCCCCCAGGTAATAGGAGGCAGAGACCAACAGCAGAACGAGCTGCTAGTGAAACGCTACATGAAGTCCTGCGATATATACGTGCACGCCGAAGTGACCGGAGCTGCCTCCGTGGTCGTGAAGAACCCGAGCGGCGGTGAAATACCACCCAAAACACTGTCTGAGGCCGGACAGGCTGCCGTGGCTTACAGGTGAGTGTAGGCTCTCTAGGTTCGCATAACCGATTTCGACTGCAGTGACCGATTTATTAGAATAGCAGTTAGGCAAATCAATGAAAACATAAAAGGGGGCTTTCATTACAAAAGTTCAGGGAAAGTTCTAATTTGGTGGGTGAAGGGTTCTCATATAAAGTGAGAGAGTATGCACAGCAGCATTTTCCTTTACCTGAGGAGTAGGCAATAACGTTAATGTTCGTCCAATTAGAAAGTGAGATGGGGTGAGAGCAGCGAGATCCGAGGGATCTGAAGACATTGGAGTAAGAGGTCTTGAATTTAAGATTGCCTCAATCTGTATAAGAACGGTGTTAATTTCTACATAAGTAAGGATGGCCGAGGAAACTATTCGTTTCAAATGATATTTAACAAACTTTACCGAACCCTCAGCTAAGCCATTAAAATGTGGATTGTGTGCTGGAGAAAATTTAAAATTAATTGATAAATAAGAAGCCTGGGAACTAATGAAATTCGAATTTTGTTTCAAAAAATTAGATAGCTCGTTATAGCCTACAAAATTTTTACCGTTATCCTAGAAAATGTTGTTACTCCGCGGGCTATAAATCTTTGTAATGCAGCTAAAAAGGTTTCACTGCTCATGTCGGTATCAAGTTCTATGTGAACTGCCTTTACAGCCAGACAAATGAATATACAAAGGCAAGATTTTATTAATGTGCTACCTCTACCTTTTCGGTTCAAAATCATGACCGGTCCCGCATAATCCACTGCAGTATTTGAGAATGAAAATTCAACACGCAGGCGCTGGTCAGGTTACTCATTATTCGTTGCCCTACTCTTCCTTGAGAAACGGCAACACTTAATACATTGGTGTACTGTTTTTCTGGCTAGGGTTCGACCAGCTAAGAACCAGGCTTAATTTCGTAAAGTTGCCAATAGAAGCTGTGGTCCTGCATGCATTAGTAATGTATGATAATGTCTGAATATAAGTGTTGTGAAGTGATGAGAAGAATGAAGTAGTATAGGATTTTTTGTGTCAAAATCATAAAACTAATTAGAAAGCCTACCACCAACTCTAATCAATCCGTCATCTTCGTTATAAATGTCTTATATTAATGTATACCTTATATTATGTTCTTAATATGCTGACAGTTTTTAAGGGGATGACCAGACCATCAAAATAAACAACTTTCACTATAGAGTGTTTTCTAGAGTTTTTTGTTACACCCTGTATATAGGGCCCTTCTTAATATGCTGACACTTTTTAAGAGGATTATCAGACCGACAAACTGAACAACGTTCTCTATGGCACCAACATCGAAATCGCGAAAAAAAAATCAGCTGTTCCATACATTTGGGTCGAACAGGTTTGCAGTTTTGGATGGAAGAGCAGATTTTTTTTTCGTGCCATAGAGAACGTTGTCCAGTTTGACGGTCTGATCATCCCCTTAAAAAGTGTCAGCATATTATGAAGGACCCTGTATTAAGAGGTGACTCGCTCTCAGTGTGGCGTGGGAGGCCAAGGTGATGACGCGCGCGTGGTGGGTGCACGCGCACCAGGTGTCCAAGTCCGCGCCGACGGGCGAGTACCTCTCCACCGGCTCCTTCATGATACGCGGCCGCAAGAACTACCTGCTGCCCGAGCATCTCCAGTTCGGATTCAGCTTCCTATTCAGGGTATGTTGGCGAGTTAACTATACTTGCATAACTATTTTAATACAGGGTTCAACTTAATATGCTGACAGATTTTTAAGAGGATGGTCAGACCTTCAAACTGAACATCTTTCTTTATGGGACATATCAGCTGTCCCATACATTTGGCTCGAGTAGGTTTGCAGTTTTGCATGGAACAGCTGATTTTTATTTCGCGTTTTCGATGTTAGTGGCATAGAGAAAATTGTTCAGTATGACGGTCTGATCATCCTCTTAAAAAGTGTCAGCATATTAAGAAGGACCCTGTTATACTAGAAAAATAAAGGTGTATTCAGATAATGAACCTAATCTTCCCCTAAGGAACATGGGAGGAAAAAAGAGAAAATTGTTTGAACCTCCCATAGACAATCGATCGGCTAATCCGCTCTTTTGTCAAAAACCCTTTTCATTGTATGGGTGTGGTCAAAAAAATACCTAATAATAACTTCCAGTAGATGGCGCTCACGTCCCCTTAAGATGCAATAAATTCAAAATTTCGTTCTCTGGGCAGTTGGCTCGGTGGCGAAACTGAAACTAAATTTTTCAATCTTTAATTTGATTCGAAATAGCACAACATGAGAGTAACATGTTTATAATCAATAATATTTGAACAAAAAAATACCTCTCCGCAACGCACCACCGAAGCTCTCAAACGGTGAAGGGAAACATCTTGAAGAAACCTGAATACGGTCCCTGACGATACGGTTGTGCGTCGTAACGTCTTACTGCAGGGGCAGTAAGACTGCAGGGGACGAGGCTGATGATGATGAAATATTTTGCAGCTAGAAGACAGCTGCATAGAGAGGCACCGTGACGAACGCAAAGCTATCGTGGCGGACGACGTCACGTCCGTGACGACGGACCAGGACGACGACCAGGAGATCATCGTGTCTGATGGTGAGTCTAATGTATTAGCTAGAAGACAACTGTATAGAGGCACCGTGACAAACGCAATGCTATCGTGGCGGACGACGTTACTGATGTCACGTCCGTGACGACGGACCAGGACGACGACCAGGAGATCATCGTGTCTGATGGTGAGTCTAATGTATTAGAAGACAGCTATATAGAGGCACCGTGACGAACGCTTGGCTATCGTGGCGAACGACCTCACTGACGTCACGTTCGTGACGACGGACCAGGACGACGACCAGGAGATCATCGTGTCTGATGGTGAGTCTATGTTCATTTTGACTACAGCCATTGTCTACACTTTAATCTTCAAACTTATTTTCATAAGTGTGTTACTGTGTGTGTGGGCTTTATCCACAGAACATTATAAGAGGGGTTAGAAATGCAAAGTAGCGCTTTTGCTTCGGAGACGGCTGTCGCCACTTGTCTTCCCGCTCACGCTGCTACAATTACTCATGCCCTCTCGCTCGCACCACGCCGCGCGCCTTATGGTGTTATGCAAATCATTGCATAACCTGTGGCAACACGTTCCACGCCTACTTTGCACTTCTAACCCCTCTTATAATGTTCTGTGGTTTTATCTGTCACCTCAATCCAAACACTATTTTATTGTTTATGGATGTATTTGGATTGCAGTATTCTGTGTGTCGGTCAGTCAGTCAATCAGTCAGGGAACTGTTTTATAAGTATAGATGATGATGATGAATGAATCAGTCAAAACAACAGGGTATTGCTATATTTCATTGATTGCGTTGTATCAATCCAGATGAATCTGACAAAGAAGAATCAAAAACAGAAGGCCAACTCTCAACTATAACCGAAGAGAAGACTAGGATAGAAATAAAAGATGAACCTCAGGAGACGAGAGAAGAAATAAAGGAAGAGAAAGATGAAGAGAAGGCAGCGGAAGAGGAGAGTGAGTCTGAGAGCGATGACAGTTCTTCTGGAGCTTTCCCTGATACTCATATCAAGGTATAACATTTTATATCATCTTGGCTTTTGTATGAATGAAAGTCGACTTACGAAACATACAGGGTCCTTCTTAATATGCTGACACTTTTTAAAGGGGATGATCAGACCGTCAAACTGAACAACTTTCGAACATCAAAATCGCGAAAAAAACATCTGCTGTTCCATACTAAACTGCAAACCTACTCGAGCCTATTTCTCGCGTTTTCGATGTTGGTGCCATAGAGAAAGTTGTTCAGTTTGACGGTCTGATCATCCCCTTCAAAAAGTGTCAGCATATTAAGAAGGACCCTGTATACCCAGGAGCCTGACGACAAAGCCAGACACAGTCATGCTGACGTTTTTTTTTAAACCGGATCCAACATAGAAATTGGGGGAAAAAATCGTCTGTTTCATATATTTAATTAACCGTTGATGTTTTCTATGAAACTGCTCAGTTTTTGTTTTCAATTTTGTAATCGCGAAAAAGATTTTGGTGGAGATTCGTGATTTCAAAGCTGTGCCCATAGTTAATGATGCTGTTCTATTAGATAATCAAAAGCACCCCTTTAAGTTTACACCCTGTATAAATGTGTTATTTTTATTTCCACACAGATTGACCACGAAACGGGTAAAGTAGTAATGGAATCAAAAACAAGAACAATTTCTGAAATGTCCGACAAAAGCGCCGGCGAAGAAAAACAGCTAACATTCCCATCGCTACCAAAGAAAGGCGGCAAGAAGTCGAAAGAGAGTAAAGAACAGAAGAAAGAAGAGAAACAGAAGGAGCAGGGACTGAAGAGAGGACAGAAAGGGAAGCTGAAGAAGATTAAGGAGAAGTACAAGGATCAGGATGACGAGGATAGAGCTATGCGTATGGAACTATTACAGGTATAAAATTATTACCCTTTCTTCTATTTCGTCTTAAGGTGGACTTCCGATGCCAGCGGCCGATGTGACTGACGCGTGGTTCTGTCATATGCCATATGGATATCAACGCTTTTTAAAAAAAATGGCTGCCATCTTGTTATGTGATGATTTTGCCAATGTCTAGTTTATGCAGCAAGAGTGCTTGACGTTGTACGGTAGTTTATTTATTTCGGTAACTTCAAGGATTGTTTTTCGAAAAGAACACTATCTTGAGCCGCCACTGGAGCTTCGTTGTAGGCCCGGGAGAGGGCAACCAACAGCCGACGAGCGACGTGACTACCCAATAGCAGAACTACAACTCGACTCCCATATCTACTATCGCATCGGACGCGCGCGTGTGACGCACGCGTCAGTCGCTGACATCGGAAGCGGCGCCATACATTTTCATAGTAACTAGTCTTTTCGCATCGGCCGTCGGCCACGAGCCGCGTGCGTCCAAAGTCCACCTTTATGAAGGCGTGATAAGCTGTCGATCCGGCTAGTCCTTTTAGTGGACCAGCACGGGCGGCATGGCAGCGCGATAAACGTTTTATCGCGCCTTTTATCGTATTATCCGCGGTTATCTATTTAAAGTAAGATAAGGCGCGATAACATGTTTATCGCGCCGCCATGCCGCCCGTGTAGGCTGACATATATCGCCACCGTACGTGGCGTGCGTGCGGCCTATGGAGCCAGCCTTTTGTAGCAGAGAAATCTATAATTTTGTGATGAGGGCGCCACTGAACGGTAAAAGGCCGTTTAAGTACTGTATGGAAATCGCTTCGTATACAGGGTCCAACTTAATATGCTGACGGTTTTTTAAAAGGTAGTGATCAGACCATCAAGCTGAACAACTTTATAGGAACAACGTCGAAATCGCAGAAAAATCTGATGTTCCATACACAACTGCAATACTAGTCGACCCAAATGTATGGGACAACCGTTTTTTTTTTCGCGATTTCGATATTGTTTCAATAGAGAAAGTTGTTCAGCTTGATGGTCTGATCATCCCCTTAAAAACCGTCAACATATTAAGAAGGACAAATTTATTGTTTCGTGCGGGTTATTACAATACAATACCTAATACAATATAATCAACTTACCGACTTTTTAATTTTTTAAATGTAATAATTCCAGTCAGCTAACTCGGTGAAGGAATCAAAGAAGGCTCAGAAGAAGGCATTAGCCAAGACCGGAAAAGGCAAGTCAGGTCCTCGCGCGGTGAAGATACCGCAGCCGGCGCCGTTACTGCTGGAGGCAGAGTCTGACGGCGAAGAACCTGAGCCTGAGGTACTGTGGTGACACTATTGTCTTAGGTCTTTCTTCGGGATATGACCCATCAATGATTCTCATCCCACCACTCCAGTTTAGTCAAAATCGAAAGTAAACAAGTACAGGGTGTAAAGAAAAGTATAATTAACATTTAAACCACATACTCTACCCATCAAACTGAACAACTTTTACTATGGGAGCAAACCTGTCAGAAGAAAAAAATATCTGCTGTCCCATACTAAACTGCAATACCTACTCTATTCAAACGTATGAGACAGCAGATATTTTTTTTTGTTCTGACAGGTTTGCTCCCATTAAAAAAAAATTCAGTTTGATGGGTAGAGTATGCGGTTTAAAGATTAATGATACTTTTCCTTACACCCTGTATAGTTAATAACCCTGTTGAGCGTGGTTGAGCTTTAAAGTAGCAAATAATAATAAAAAACGGCCAAGTGCGAGTCCGACTTGCGCACATAGCGTCCCGTACCACCATACAATATTTTCAAAAACTTTTGTTTTCTACTGGATCTTTAGCGCAAGCCCGACACACGCTTGACAGGATTATTTGTTCTTATAGTGTAGAGTTTGCACTATAATCACACCACGTTTGATGTCTGTATATATTATTGTTTTTACGATAGAGCGAGAAGAAAAAACTTTGATATGTACTAGTTTCTTATATAGGCCCCGCCCTTCATTTTGTACTTTTTGATTTTTTTTTTTATTTGTCATCAAATCCAATACAATGATACATATTCTGTTAAAATTTTAACTGGCGACCTAGTACGGTTCAGAAGATTACAGCCATCAGAAGTTAGGACGGACTCTGTAGAAAAATAAATCTGCCTGGAGCTAAGACTATTTATATGAGGACAAGTCACGCGTGTAATTCTACTAACAAAATTTTCTGCCACTTTTTGCGGGAGGCGAGGTAGCACGAGATATGCAACTTTGAATTTTATTCCATTAGTTTAGATTCTAACTTTGAAAGTTATAAATCATGAAAAACAGTGTCGTGTGAACCTCAAACGTGATAAGTTCGAAATTATTGTTCCGCAATTATAGGCGCGTTTAATGATAAGGTATAAAATTGTTTGTAAATGCGTAAGATTTTTTGATCTTGTACGTTCGCAGAGGGGAAATGCTAAGGCGAGGCGGGTTCGTATATAAATCGTTTAAGGCCTGGAGCGACCCAGCTATATTTTTCTGTGATGAACATGTTTTAAGTTAGAGAAGTCAATTTAAAAATCGCTCATTGATGAATGTCTACAGGCGGAGCAGCAGGGACCGGACGCCGACACGGAGATGTTGTGCCAACTGACTGGCAACCCGTTCACTGAGGACGAGCTTCTGTTCGCGGTACCCGTAGTGGCGCCATACTCCGCACTACATAACTACAAGTGAGTTGTAACTACAATACAATATTATACTTGATTGAACGCCAAAACAAAATACAAGGTGTCCCAAAACTCAACGACGTCAAGCCGAAGACAGGAGATAGTTTTATAACTGTTCAGGACAAAATAAACAAAAATCTAAGTTTGATAGTTTCGGGAATTTGTTAATATTGTGAAAATTTGCACTACGCCGACCTTATACAGGGTCCTTCTTAATATGCTGACACTTTTTTAAGGGGATGATCAGACCATCAAACTGAACAACTTTCTTTATGAGATCAACATCGAATTCGCGAAAAAAAAACAGCTCTCCCATACAAAAGTGTGAACCTACTCGAGCCAAATGTATGGGACAGCTGTTTTTTTTCTCACGATTTCGATATTGGTCCCGTAGAGAAAGTTGTTCAGTTTGATGGTCTGATCATCCCCTTAAAAAGTGTCAGCATATTAAGAAGGACCCTGTATACAACGTGTTAATGAATAAGCGCAAAACCTCATACACCCCAACTGATTTATAACAAAATAATTAGATTGAAACAATAATTTAATTTTTTTTAATAGTTAAAATTAAAAGTTATTCGCATTTTAAGTTTTGAGGCAAGATTTTTTTGATGTCATTTCAGTAAGAAAGCGCTAACGTGCCCATGGATAGATTTTAAGAATCTAGTTTTGGTAGTAAGTAGGGTGAGAGTGCCCGAGCGGTGGGTTGTTATCATTTCAGCAATGAATGAAAACGCTAGCGTGCTCATGGATACATTTTAAGAATCTTTTTTTGGTATTAAGTAGGGTGAGTGTGCGCGTGCGATGGGTTGACATCGAGTTCAGTAAATTTTAAATTTTACAAACAATTTACTCAATATTTTGAAAAAAATTACCTATGTTGAAACCATGATAATTCGATTCTGCTCTCGATTCTAAACAAACTACTTTCTAGTTTTGCGTTAATTCATTAACACGTTGTATATATTTATTCATTCAAATACTTGCTGTGCAATCATGAATAATCGTTTCAATGGTCCTAATTCATACTTTTTGAACTGAGACAACCTAAACCCGATCAAAAACTGTATTAAGAGAAGTTTATTCCGAATGCGTAAATGCGCGTTGCATACAAACGAAGTCTGGTGAAATTTTCAATACTAATCAATTAAAGTCAATGAAATTTTTCAGAAACAATCTAGAAACTAATCTCTATGCTTGTAGAAAGTCAGATTTTCGTTAAAATATACAGTTTTAGTGCTAGAATTAATTTAAGATTTGTATGGAAATCTTTGATTACAAATATACATTTTAACGAAAATCAGACTTCATACGAGTATAGAGATTATTTAATAGATTGTTTCAGAAAAATTCCATTGAGTTTAATTAGTTAGTATTGAAAATATCACTAGACTTCGTTTGTATGGAGCACGCTCCGAATAGGGTACTTGACAACTAGTCAAATCGGCTATTCTTTATTGGACGTCAAAACGTGCGCTTTGTATGAAATTTTTACTCAATTCTGAGTTGTGACGTGATCAACATTTCATTACTTTTTAAAGTTTATCTTGTTATTAAACATAGTATTCAAGCTAAAAACTAAATGAAAATGGGAGTTTAGCGTTATTTTCTAACCTTTTTTTTTATTGATAAGATAAAAATAAAATAAATTGTATGTAGTCAAATACCCAATTATATTCCATCAAGTCTTATTCTTCACATTCCGTGCTAGCATAAAATAAATTAACCAAATCAATCCACAGATTCAAAGTGAAACTAACGCCAGGCACCAGTAAGCGCGGAAAGGCAGCCAAAACAGCTGTCCAGGTGTTCCTCAGAGAGAAGAACAGTACCCCTCGAGAGAAGGACCTTCTGAAGGCCGTGAAGGAGGAGAATGTCGCCAGGAACTTCCCGGGGAAAGTCAAGATGTCAGCACCTCAGTTGCATAAGCATAAGAAGTAGATAGGTTCCTGATGCTCTGCTCGCCCCGTTAGCGATATTGAGCGTGAGTATACAGAGTGGAGAAAACGAACGATATTATATAGGCATCTTCAATATGCTGACAGTTTTTTAATGGGATGATCAGACCATCAAACTCAAGGAGAGTAAATGCCTACATAAGTTGAGATTGCATTACAAATGAGTTGATAATGACATTTTCTATGGGTCAGCCGATTTTCTTTCGAGATTTTATGTTGGCACCATTGTGAAAGTTGTTCAGTTTGTTGGTCTGAAGGACATATCCCTTAATTTAACACCCTGTATAAGTATCCTTTTTTAAACAAACATAACTGAAATAAACAGATTAGTTTTTCTAATTGCAAGTCGCGGGCAACAGCTCATTTACTTGACATGTACGAAATGATAAAAGTTAAGTTCGTCGCGTTAATAAATGTCGTGTTAAGGGTTGAACCTCATCTGGAAGCACGGAATCGCAATTTTTCACGCTCTATCCTTTTCTGTCGTTCAGGAACGTCATTGGCTAGAGCGAGAAAGGTCTGTCGGTGCTGCCGCGTGCGATCGCATTCCCGCTATCTTACTCGCTCTAGCTAATGATGTTACTGAGCGACAGAAAAGGATGGAGGATCCAAAAATGCGATTCCGTGCTGCCTAAACGGCTACAGGTTCAACCCTAACTCCGCTAGCTCAGCGACCCAATGTTAATTTAACCCACTGGCTGCGACACGTGCTGAATGGAAAGAGATGTATTGTTTATGTAAATATGTGATCTGTTTTCTTTAAATAAATGTTTCATTAAAATGTTTGTACTGTTTTACTTTAGTTTGCAGAATGCCTCAAATATTGTTATTACTTATTGACAAAATTAGAAAAATATTAACACGTTGTATTAATTGAATAAGCGCAAAACCTCATACAACCCAATTGATTTATAACGAAATTATTGCGTTGAAACCATAATTTAATTATTTTAGTAATTAAAATTTAAAGGTATCACACAAAAATCACACAATTTTCATGTAAAATGATTTGTTATTATTTCAGTAATGAATGAAAGCTCTAGCGTGGTCATGGATACATTTTGAGAATCTTGTTTTGGTAGTAAGTATGGTGTATGTGCTTGTGCGGTGGATGGACATCGAGTTCAGAAAATTTTAAATTATGCAAACAAGATACATAAAAATTTTTGAAAAAAAATTTTACCTTTGTTGAAACCGTGATAATTTGATTCTGCTCTCGATTCTAAACATACTGTTTTCCAGTTTTGCGTTTATTCATTAACACCTTGTATAATACAAAATAAGGTCGAAAACGAAATGTTTTCAAATATCATTTGATGTATTTCATAGAAACACGGTTCAAAGCTAAAACCACAACATATAGTAATAAAACTTCCTAAAACAGAATGTACGTCAACCTCAAAGGTTAGTCTTCTTCCTCTTCCTCATCCCCAAAGCCCTCCCCCTCCCCTGGCAGCTCAGGGGGTGGTGGGGGCGGCAGGTGAGCGATGCGGTACGCCTGCAGAATATAACAAATTGTTGTAAGAGTACAGGGTTTAAGGGATTAATATTATAGTGATCTTACAACGTATACTCTTAGGTCATGCGCGCACCACGATTTTACTTTTTGCGATTCATTAATCGCGTTGTATTAGTACATATGATACAAGTGAGCTAAGTTAGTCATTACAGTCAAGGCTGGATTGCAGGCGAGGGCTGTAAAAAGTCGAGACCAACGCTCACGTGTTTTATACAACGTTTTTCAACACACATGCGAGGAAAACATATTGTAAGAAAACGGTATTCATGCAAATGAAGCCAAGCACAAACCCATTATGATTAAAAAAAGAATAAATGAAAGATTTCTATTCTATTTAAAAAAAAATACAAATGTTGATACAAAGATTTCATTATTCGCTGTGCGCCTGTGTTCGATCGTGGTATCCACCAAAGCGGAGCATTTTAGCCGACCGATTTTTCCGTGACCGCTTCAGTTGAAAGGCACCCTAAAGATTGCATTGCTAAATCTCTGCTCATTACAAACCTCTTCATCAGCGAAGGTCGGGTCTGCCATCTCCATGACCTCAGGCCCGACGACGTACTCATCCTGCGGCCGCGGCAGCTGCAGCGGCGTGAAGTTCGGCGGCTGGTACTTCAGCCCCCAGCCAACGTACATACACTCTGACTTTCTGGTGCAAATAAACAAAATATGCATGAAGAGAGCGTCTCAAAAACGAATAAAACAGTCATGCGTACTCATAATCAAACTGGGCATACGATGGATACGGATAGTAGGTAGGAGGTAGATACCTACAGTAGACTATTATTAAAACCGCGCAAACCAATCATTCCCGACCCTACGATTACCCACCTCTGCTTCTATGTGTGACTAATTTCGCGCCTGACGCATGACCGACGCCATCTACATTAATCATTAGGCTGCACAGCAATCACTTTCCTTCTTTAACAAGTTGCCATTAGGTTGAAGATTGACGAACGGAATTATTTTCCTGGTCGTACAAACACTCGTCCCCCACCACTTTTTACCTTATTCCGAAATTACGCTAAACTCGCATTTACAGTAATTCTTTAGTGTGAATCAATCAATCAATCAAATCAGCCCACATCAACCCACTGCTGGGCATAGGCCTCCTTTTTATTACGCCACTCCTCACGGTCCTGTGCCAACCTGATCCATGTACGACCCACAACCCTTACAATGTCGTCTGACCATCGCATCGGTGGTCTACCCACGGACCTCCTTCCTTCTCTTGGCCACCATTCCGATATTGCCTTGGTCCACCGGCCGTCTTCCCTTCTAGCCAAATGTCCCGCCCATCTCCACTTCAACTTTGTAATCCGGTCTCCAACGTCGTCGACCTTAGTTCTTCGACGGATTTCTACGTTGGGTACGCGGTCCAAAAGCGATATTCCCAGCATGGTACGCTCCATGGCTCTTTGTGCGACTTTTATTTTGTGCATGTTTTGCCTAGTCAGCGTCCATGCTTCTGCACCATAAGTACGTATGGGCAGAACACATTGGTTGTACACCTTGGTCTTTAGGCATTGTGGGAGTTTAGACTTAAAGACGTCATCCAGTGTTCCGGTTAGTTTAGTGTGAATAGTTACTATTTTTAATAACAGGTTAAACGATAAAAAGATAATAAAATTAGATGACGTCACTTGTATAATAGGTATTTCGTAAAATTTTGACGCTATGCTACGTACTATAAGGTTTATAATTGTGTAACTTTGACTATCCGCCACCGCCACACGTCTCTTCTGTATAAAGCGCGTCTTATTTTTCTGGTTTCGATACAGAGTTGCTCATTGCTCGTTTCTCATTTGTACTTACTTGCCGTTAGTAGAGTAAGCGACAGCTCCAGGCCAGATGTTGCTTCTCAGCACGACCAGCGACCTATCAGGGGTCAGGATCGAGCTAATGCGTGGCGTCCACGATGGAAGGCCTTCAATACTGGCGTCGTCAGATAGAGGCGTGAAGAGAGAGGGTCCTACTTCAGGTTCTATCGGTGGTATTATGTCGTCGTCTTCTTCTTCTATAGCTTCGTCCTGTTTTGAAAGGTCATAAGCCTATAAGTAAGAACGCTGCTTGTACGTTATACTGACTGCGCACTGCGCACTGCTGCAGTTGCGACGTAGCCACAGAATAGGTAATAGTATATAGTTCTACATATTCTGTAGCTCAAATACTTTTTTAATAACAGAACAAACAATAAAAAGTAACGAAATGCAGATGATGTTCATACGATGCGTGGTAAGTCAACCCTACACATATGTCAAAGACAATTTGCACCAAGTGCGGATGTGCGAACGTCATCATGTCAATCCAAAACGTTGTTTGAAGTGCCGGACCTGTGACGTAGCGTCGGTGCAGTTTGCGACGTCGTCTTTGTGCATAGGTCTCTTACAATGAGCATTTGCAAATGGGTGGAGGGGGAGGAAATCATCTATGGGTCCCAAAATTTTTAAAATACAACCACCTAGGTAGGTACACAAAATGTTACCAGTTTTTTATTTCTATTCAGGGTGTAAGGAAAAGTATCATTAGGTAACCTTGAGTATGTGACTCAACCCATCAAACTGAACAACTTTTGATTCAAGTAGGTATTGCAGTTTAGTATGGGACGGCAGATTTTTTTTTGTTCTGTGAGGTTTGCTCCCATAGTAAAAGTTGTTCGGTTTGATGGGTAGAGTATGTGGTTTAAAGGTTAATTATACTTTCCATTACATCCTGTGTTTGAACAAGAGTTATAGTGGTTCACACACTCCGAAAATAAGGATGGAACAACTATTGTCAAATTTGCCTTAAACTCGTGTTTGCCCCGTCCCTATCAAAATTCTAAGGACTGCCCGCAAATTCTCTTCGAGTTTGAGCAGTAAAAAGATACTAATATCAGTTTCTCTAACAGCAACATTCTCCAGGATTTTCTATTCAGGATCATCGACAATCCAATCCAAACAAATCAAACTATCACAAAGGTACAGTTCTAACCATGCCAGCATTAGGGTTCCACCACAGGGTCCTGCCCTGCTTCAGGATGTGTCGTCCATGGTGGACCCAGTACGTCAAGTTAGGGTCCAGGAGGTCCTTGAGCGTGTGACCCTGGTAGAACGGGTTGGGATTGAAGGCCATATCACCTGGGATGAAGAAAGGAATCAGGACAGGATAGAGTATTTGGAATGTGAACTGATATCTCCACACTTTCGGCTTAGTAGGGTCAACACGTCTTTCATGGGTCACTGTATACGTTGTTATAATAAAATCCCCGAGACCATTTTGAATCTTTCCGAAAACATGTTTAAAACTCAAATCAAAAAAGTCCTTTGTAAAAAAGCATATTATAAACTGGATGATTATTTAAATGATCAAAATGCTTGGGTCTGAGGTCACTAGCTTATAGTTTATTTACTTTACTGTATAGTATCAATTATTTTATTAAATAGACTATGTATTATTGTATACATAACTTTAGCTTAAGAATTTATATTGTAATAGTTATTAAGTCGTGTTATGTTGTAGAGTTTCTGGCCGCATCTTCTCTACAGCGACAACACGTTCCGACGCGGTGGTAGCTTTAAAAAAGATTTGACGTTTGATAAATGTGCTGTAAGCTCCTATATTGAATAAATTATATTTACTTTTTATAACTCGCCTTCCCCGCTTTCCCTCTTTTTTTACCGAAATGATGACGCGAATCAAAGAATGGTCTATAAATCTATGGTCCAACTTAATATGCTGACACTTTTTGAAGGGGATGGTCAGACCGTCAAACTGAACAACTTTCTGTATGGCACCAACATCGAAATCGCGAAAAAAAAATCTGCTGTCGAGTAGGTTTGCACTTTTGTATGGGATAGCTGATTTTTTTTCGCGATTTCGACCCTGTATACAGGTTCCTTCTTAATATGCTGGGATATGCTGACACATTTTTAAGGGAATGATCAGACCATCAAACTTCATTCCTTATTTTCAGTTCTTCCACACAACATTCCTTATTTTCAGTTGTTCCATACAAAACTGCAAACCTACTTGAGCCAAATGTATGGGACAGCTGTCTTTTTTTTCGCGATTTCGATGTTGGTCCCATAGAGAAAGTTGTTCAGTTAGACGGTCTGATCATCCCCTTAAAAAAGTGTCAGCATATTAAGTTGGACCCTATGTAGTTATCATGTGGGCAAGCCCTGGTGTCAGAGTTTTTCAGACCACCTTACGGCCTCTGACGTGGTTTTTATGTAACGACTACTAACACCAGAGATAGTAGCCGGGACCAACGGATTAACGTGCCATCCGAAGCACGGAATCATCTTTCTTTTCAATCAATCAGGTGATTTGGCCTGCAATTTCCTAACCAACTGGGGAAAAACGCACAAAGTGAAATGTCACTGGTGTCCCCCGTGGGAATCGAACCCACGACCTCCGTGTCAAGAGCCCAATGTTCTTAACCATTAGACCACGGAGGCATGAAATGGCTGATTAAATTTTTCGCGATTTCAAAGTTGATTCCAAAATAAAAGTTGTTCAGTTTGATGGTCTGAAGCAGCTGTTTCGTTTGGCGAGAGATAGACAGGGATATGCAGAGCTGACTGCCAAACTCCAGTAGTGGAGAGGAACTCGAAAAAGAAGAACGAAGTTAAAACAATCATTATTTGATATAGCATGCATATGCTCACGACTATTGTCCCCGAGGGGGTAGTCAGAGATATTCTGAAACCTCAGAACATCCACGTTTCACCAGTAGTACCGAAACTCTGTCCAGTGTGACGGGGGGTGAGCCCGTTGCCACATATAATGGGCAGTGGGTACAATACATGCCTCGAAATTCTAGCATGCAGGTTTCCTCACGATGTTTTCCTTCACCGAAAAGCCAGTGGTGTTACAAATCGTATATAAATTCCGAAAAACTCATTGGTATGAGTCGGCCTGGACGGGCAAGCAAGGTTACACGCTGTGGTGGTCCACGGCTTCGATTATTTGATATATTTCGGTGCAAACTTAATGGCGAAGTTTTGCTTCGAGGGGGTGAGAGAGAGAGAGAGAGAGAGAAGTAAGCCCTCTCTCTCTCTCTTACCCGTTCTCACCCCACTGCCTTTTACTCGCCGTAGCTCGAAGAAAACTTCCGAGCCATCATTACAGATACACAGACTGTTGTATCAAGGCCTCACCCATGCCTTCCTCCATGTCGATGTCCTCCTCCTCGCCGGAGCCGAACGTGTAGAACCCTTGAGGGGAGATGCTGGTCGCGGCCGCTATGCGACCGATCTGCGCACGCAGGTAGTTACGCTCCGTACCCTCGAACGGAGGGAACACTTGCACCTGGCAGGGTATTAGAAAAGGTCTACTGTAATTTTACCTATTTAACCAGTGACTTACCATCTACTGGACGAAGGGTCCGCGCTCAAAAGTGTTCAAACCAAAAGAGCACCAAAACGTAAAAGAGAACCAATTACGCGACAGTTTTCGTTTGATCGGCTGACTATGCGCACGCGCGGCCGTGCGGCGCGCTCCGTGCCGCAATGGGGGAGGGGGGATGGAAAAGAATTTCAGCATTTTCAATGTTTTTCAGAGTCAAAGTCAATATAATTTATTCAATATAGGAGCTTACAGCACACTTATCAAACGTCAAATCTTTTTTAAAGCTACCACCGCGTCGGAACGTGTTGTCGCTGTAGAGAAGATGCGGCCAGAAACTCTACAACATAACACGACTTAATAACTATTACAATATAAATTCTTAAGCTAAAGTTATGTATACAATAATACATAGTCTATTTAATAAAATAATTGATACTATACAGTAAAGTTAATTAACTATAAGCTAGTGACCTCAGACCCAAGCATTTTGATCATTTAAATAATCATCCAGTTTATAATATGCTTTTTTACAGAGGACTTTTTTGATTTGAGTTTTAAACATGTTTTCGGAAAGATTCAAAATGGTCTCGGGGATTTTATTATAACAACGTATACAGTGACCCATGAAAGACGTGTTGACCCTACTAAGCCGAAAGTGTGGAGATATCAGTTTATTTTTGTTTCGAGTGTTGTAATTATGGACATCACAATTTTAGTAGGTTTATATTAGGTACTACACGTAGGTTTGTGTAGTTTAGTCTCGGACACTTTTTTCGAGCATTTTGTACTAGACCCGGCGTCCATAGTATTCTACGTCAATGTATTTAACATAAAATAAATTTATAATTTAATAAATTGTGGCAATGAATAAGGGAAATGGTAGCGTATGCCACCTCACTTCTTTCCATATTGAAAACTTTAATACGAATAACTAAAAATGACAACCAGTCTCCATGCTACAACTTGTTGGTAGCTTCTAACCACTCAAAGCCCCGAAAAGGATTATGGTCGTTATTTTATAAGTGTAGGTATTTTAAAGGCTTAGAATAATACCACACCTACCTAACGATCGCTTTACTAATAGAAAACCAGGACAGGTATGCAGGATATTTTCAAGTGCGTCATACAAAACACAGATACACTATTCTCGTTCTTGCTCTCCCGAATCAGATATACTATACTCCATTTCAAATAGCAACGAAATTTTAAAGCTATTTTGAATTATAGAAACAGAGATTTGAAACACTTCCTCTCACAATATGCTTAAAACAGCTTTAGTAACGTCCAAGATATGTCGGTTAGTATATCTTTCCGATAAATACATTATCTGTTGTCTACTTCTTCTTATCGAGTGGGCAAGCCCTGGTGTCACAGTTTTTTCAGACCGCCTTACGGCCTCTGATGTGGTTTTTGTGTAACAACTGCTACCACGAGAGATACGTATAACGTGCCATCCGAAGCACGGAATCATTCTTCTCTTCAGACAGACAGACAGGCGATTCGGCCTGCAATGTCCTAACCAACTGGGGAAAGACGCACAAAGTGACATATCACTAGGTGTCCCCCGTGGGAATCGAACCCAGGACCTCCGTGTCAAGAGCCCATGTTCTTAACCATTAGACCACGGAGGCAGTCTACTGTCTGTATGTCTATTGTCTACTGAGGACCTAATAGACTTTGACTATATCCATGAAGTAAGGAGTACTTACTGAACACTGCACAAACCTCAGCATCCAAATCCCCGGTCATGGCGCGCACGGTGAGACGCGCCACGCGCAGCTGATCGGGCGTCACGTCCGGCAGACATATCCACGGCTCACCGGGCAAGTTGCATACCCAGTACACCTGCCGGTTAAATAGCTCATTTACACGACACCGCTCCCGCACGGCAAAAGAATGGACATTCAAATAAACCTTTTCAGACGAGCAAACTGATCGCAGGCTTTCTGTCAAGGCCAAATAGCAAAGATGGGTGAAGGGGAGGAGCACACGCTCCCTATTGGCTGAGACGGATTTGCGAACGGCCTTTACACGTTAATCAGTTTACGAAAGCCTGCGGTCAGTTGCTCGTCTAAAGGGCACTTAAGATCGTGCTTAGTACATACAATATCTAGTATGGATATATATCCATACTATGGATATGTAATCATGTGATAGTATGACAGCTCGACGTTCCTAAAGTCGCGCCCTGTCTCTTCTTCATTTGACGGGTAACAGAGCGAAATAAAATGCGTGAGATAACGTTGTCGTGCGTATCATGCTAGGCCCTCTGGTGTAGACATGGTCTCTTATGCAAAAAGAGAAAGGTAGACCAACAAAATCATTTTTTTCTAAAGACTCAAAAATATTGCTATCCCCACCTGTATTTCAAAAACTATAGCCATGTAAAATTTGAAAAAAACTATCAACACTAGTAATAAGGTGTAGTTGGCGGGAAAATTATCAGATTAGCACTATCTTGTTCGCTTCTTAGCGATAAGACCACCTTATTTTGTGCCTTTTGTTTTTTTGTCTCTCTCTATTTTACTGTTTATATTTTAGAGTAAAATATTTGATTGTATGATTGATTGTTTAGTTTTATTTCTATATAAAACTAAAACTAGTGTAAACTAATCTTCAATTGCTAACCCAATAACCAACCAACAACAACCAACCCAACCATACCCACCACCACCAACCTACCTACTTTACCTATTCATTGTAACCCAATAATTATTGTCGGTTTATACTGATTACCTACGACCCATGAAAAACAACTGGAGTGCTATTTTTGAGAATCACACATTCTGATTCGTATACGAATAATGCATAAATTCCATAGAGTTTGGCATCACTTTCGTATACGAAATAGGATGAGACTTTCAAAAATAGCACTCCTGGTAGCACAGAAATCTATTTGTATTTGCCCGAGTCTCGACTCACACTTAGCCAGTTTTTTGTTACTATCGTGAATCCAGGAAATTTGAAATTCAAAAAAATACTGGTAATACCTTTCTGTTGACACCCTGGCCGGGTCTCTCAAGAGGTATAGGCGCGGGAGCCTGCCACGAGGAGACTGGAACGGCAGGCAGTTTGGGAGGGACCGGCTCTTTCGACTTCACTTCACGAGCTTCCCCTTCGCCAACTATAATAAATTCGTTGCAGTACCTAACAACCATGTAACTGGCTTAAATATACCTCCTATTTCAATTTATTTATTTCTCCTCGTGCATAAGTGTCGTACAAAGTGATAAGGATCGAAGGGTTTCTCGCTCACGTTTGAGTTCATGGCAGAGTTCATGGCAGGTTTTGTAATTGTACTTTGTATATTTTGTTTTGTTTAAAAGAGGTGTTGTAGATTTTCTGGCCGCATCTTCTCTACAACGGAACACCTTCCAACGCGGTGGAAGATTCAAAAACATGACGTCAGAAAGTTATCTATGTGATATTTTTTGAATAAACAATTGATTTGATTTGCAGAGTAAAGGTCACTTACATGACACCGCTCACGCACGGTAAAAGAATGAATGCCTGTATTTGAATGTTCATTCTTTTATCGTGCAGGAGTGTTATCGTGTATATTTGTGATAATAAGCATGATAGTGTGATTATGTAATTCAAAGATGCGGACTACTCCGTAAGAGTTTGTATATAGCACAGCTAGCATGCCACCCACGACAAAGCGTTTAAAAGAGAAAACCGTCATGCGTGCTCTTTCTTGCATACATAAAATAATAAAGATGGAGGCACATCTCGATTTTTATCATTTTCTTGGGGGTGGCATGCAAGGCCTACAGGATGTAACAAAACACCCTAGTAACACTTAAAGTTGTGCTTCAGACCATCAAACTGAACAACTTTCCCTGTGGTGTCAACATGGAAATCGCGAAAATAAAAATCCGCTCTTTCATACAAAACTGCAGTACCCGTCTCCACTCTCCACTCTATGGGACAGCTGATTGTGTTTATTTTTTTCTCGACGTTGGCTCCATAGTGAAAGTTGTACCGTTTGATGGTCTGAAGCACCTCCTTAAGTATTAACAAGGTATTTTGTTCCACCCTGTACTCTTTAATTGATTTATGTGGAAAATCGTAATAAGAAAACCGCACCTGAAAATTTTAACTAGGTACATTCTTTTCTAATACGAGTTGAGAAAGATATCTTATATGTACTTTGGATAGGTGGAAGAGAGATAACCCACTTGCCAATCATTAGGTACTTACCCATCTCCTTGTGTTCTTCAACCTCCTGAGCTTTTATTTCTCCCTCTCCCTCTCCCTCACCAGGCATATCTTTCAGTTCAAACTCCTGACAAAAATAAAATAGTGGTAGAGTAGAAGTAGTCTTACTTAGCCCTACAACGCCAAAATCTATAAAAAGATGCAAATCGATGTAAGTACAGGATAGCCGTTTGGTTTTAGGTTAAAACAATCGTTTTTACAAATAATTCCCTTAGGATTACAACCAGTCTTTATTTAAAAAGTTGTAATATACTTCTACAACAATTAACACATCAAACTTTAATAAAAATGGAATGGTTGGGGATTAATATTTATGTTTCACTATATTCTATCAGTGGCGGATTTACCAGCAGGCTGAGTAGGCTCGAGCTTAGGGCGGCAGATTTTGGGGGCGGCAAATTTGGGGACCGAATGTTTTTTTTTTATCTCATAGAAATCAAAAAGATTTTTCCATGGCGGTTTTCTGATATCTGATACAGACAGAAGTCAGATAGAAGTCTGCAACAAATTTTGCCGATGACTTTTTCTCTCACTTGACATTGCACATTCCGAGAGTAGCAAACTTCCATATTCTAGAGTAAAGCAGCTAGTTCACCGCCCCTCAACCAGTAATCAGCCTCTCGCCTCTGTGCCCTTTGCCCACACTTTTATGAGTGAAAAGAGCGAAATTGTAGAAAATATATTCCCCTTTTCCCACAACCCATACAACAAAAATATTTTTTCCGAGAGGCAAGGGCGGCAAAAACTATTCAGCCTATACCGTGAAAATTTGTAAATCCGTCACTGTATTCTATAAATAGTCCAACATTATAATAATGAAAAAAATTAAAAAAATAGTAAACAGACATGTTTTTGAAATAGCTTTATTGACGTTAGATACGAGGATATTACGTGACATATGGCGTGTGCTTTACAAAAATGTACACACGGCGACACGTCAAGCTATACAAAACCAAATTAAGCTGACCGCGCGACGTCGTACATTACTCTACCTACGCGAGGCCAGATTATTTTGGTTTTGTATAGCTTGATGTGTCGCCGTGTGTACTTAGCCGCTTCCTAAGAACACAAGTGGCTGGAAGGTAATGGCGTAGTATTATTAGAACCGGCTCATGAAGCCCTTTCATTTGACACCCCACACGATAGGTTTCAGAAAAAAAATGCTTAATCCCATACAAAAAATTGATGACGTCATACGTAAGAAGAGTACAGCAACATATTATAGCGCGTGTCTGGGAAAATCTTTACCCTTATTCTCTTATCGAGCTCATCCAAAGTCAAATCGGTCTCAGCAACATAATAATTGGACTTCGTACCGTAAATCTTGCCAAAGAACCTGAGCACACAACAAATATACAATTATACAGGGTGTAAGGAAAAGAATAATTTTAAAACTTGGTTCAATACATTTTATTCGACTAACCTACAATATATTTGGTTTAAAAATAAATTATACTTTTCCTTACACCCTGTATAGATAAACATCAAAGAGGGTAATCATCATCAGGCTATTCAGGGTGAAATTGATATATTTAGCATCCTTTTAAACTAAAAGTCTACGCATCAAACTGAACAACTTTTTCTCTGGGAGCAAATCGATCGGAGCAAAAAAAATCTGCCGTTCCATACTAAACTGCCTACTCGACTCAAATCTCTGAGATATTCCAGCAGATATATTTTTTGCTCCAATCGGTTTGCTCCCCTATTAAAAGATGTTCGAGTTGATGGGTTTAGATGCTAATAATATCAATTTCATTCTGTATAGGGTCCTTAATATGCTGACCCTTTTTAAGGGGATGATCAGACCGTCAAACTGAACAACTTTCTCTATGGCACCAACATCGAAATCGCGAAAAAAATCTGCTGTTCCATACAAGACTGCAAACCTACTAGAGCCAAATGCAGCAGATTTTTTTTGTCGCCATTTCGATGTAGGTCTCATAGAGAATGTTGTTCAGTTTTATGGTCTGATCATCCCCTTAAAAAAGTGTCAGCGTATAAGGAAGGACCCTATTTATATCCCTCCCTCCCAATGCAGGGCGCAGGCCTACCCTTGTATGAAACACGTGTATGAAAACTCGGCCTAGCTTCTCCCCTCCAACCTGGTAATTTTGTCTTAATCGTAATCCTGCGATCGATCGGTTAAATAGCATAAGTGCTATCTGGTTGACTTACCTGATATTAGCCACGGGTTCCTTGTAGCCCAGCATACTGAGAGCAATGTATAGTGCGTAACATTCTTGATCAGGGAGACCATAACCAGCCTGGAGAAGGTATTTAAAGCATTTCATTAACATACAAATTAAATAAAGAAGAGATGAGGTTTGTAAAAAGTTAAGCTTCGGTCAAACCCGCGCGCCAGCGAAGCGGGACGCGGGACGCGGGACGCGAAGCGGAAGCGTCTACAACGCGAAACAAGGCGCCTCAACCCAACCTTAATTGATGTGGATTTTTTCCTTGCAAAATTCCACTAGAAATAGAAAGACAATTCTGAATATCGGCATATTCAGTTTTTTGGATTTATACCTTTTCTTTAGAAGAACCTCCATTATTTAACAGATATACTTTTATTACATATTATTATTTTTAATACAACTACCTATATATTTATTTTAAATAGTCTAGATCTAAGAACTAGAGAGAGAGAGAAGAAGTAACTAGATTTTTTTTAGGCTAAAGCCGTTGAAAATCCGCTAGGTCTAGCCACAAAGTAGCTAAAACGGCAACACTGCTAGACGCGTGTGTCCCGCCCTGCCGAACGAGGTCGTCCCTCGTCATGGTCGCGTAGGTGTGCATGTCACCGTCGCCATAAGATAACATGGGCAGCGTCCGCTTCGCGGCAGACGCTCCCGCTTCGCAGTCGCTTTAGTCGCGCAGGTTTAGCCTAAGCTTTAGGTACAAGAAGAATGAGTGAGGAAACAGTTTGTACTTCTCTAAAATAGTAGTTGTGGTCCATGATATCGCTGACTCTGGCCTTGACGTTTTCTTCCTCGAGATCCAGTTCCTGCTCCTCTTCCCCCACGTCCTCAGCCTTGCGTGATTTACTGTCCACCAACTGTTACATGTTGGTAATGGTAACTATTTACGATGTGACTAAGCGATAGGTAAAGTTTTAGAAGGCAAAAGGGATCCACCTACGTGAAACCTTTTAATCTTGTTATAATCCATTATTTTATTAGCAGGTCACTGATTCGATTTCGATGAAATTCAGTAGAAGAGACTTGAACCAGTGGCGTAGCGTGGGTTTCTGCCGCCCGGGGCACAGACCGATTTTCCCGCCTCCTTATCCCCTTATAAGAACACCTACAGAAAAATAACGGAGCGAGGAAAGCGAGCTCGAAATTTTTTTTTGCACATCTATTCGGGTTGTGGTCAGAAATCTTTTGGTTTATCCATGCAAAACCATCGCACTAGAAATTTAGAGATAGAGCGAAGCGAGCTCGACTTTTCTCTTATATACTAATCGGTTAGAGCCAGAGCTTTATACGTCCAAAACATGTGGAAAGTAACCTAAGTAAAAACTATGGATTGAGCGAAGCAAGCTCGAAATTTTTAGGACCACGTCATAGCTGTGGTCAGAACTCTTTAGTATTTGTGTGGGCACAGTAATTAAAACAGAAACTTAGAGCGAGCTCAACTTTTCTCGAACGAATTAGTTATGGACAGAGCTTAATCAATCGATATTTTTTCTGATAAAAGTTTTATTTAAATCGGTCTAGTAGTTTTTCTTGATGTACGAACAAACAAACAGATAGACAAGAAATAAAAATCTGTGATTTATTGGAGTCAGGGTCACCTAAACAATAAATCGTGACTTTTTTTTAAATATTTTAAATATTATAGATTATAAACATGTTATAGCCGTGTTGTGTTTCAGAAAGATTGAAAAATTAAGTCTCGGGCGGGACTTGAACCCGCACTCTTCCAAACCGGGGAATCGCGTTTTCCAAATTCGCCACCGAGCCTACTAGCCCAGAGAACGAAATGGTTCAATCTATTGCGTCTTTCAGGGATGTGGCACCATCTACTGGCAGTTATTGCAAACTAACCTACTCCTAAGTCCAGTATTACCCTCCATAGTATCAAATCCTATACAAAATATCTACCTAGGTATGTGACAGGCTATAATACAACGTATTGAACAAACCCTAAACATGTCATCGACGCGCCGCACACTGGCCAGCTGCGGCGGCGACAGGTACAAATCATTCAGCAGATCGAAGTTAGGCCTGAACTTCTCCTGCTTCACCTCCCACGAGTAATGCTCGAAGTTATCCACCACATCCGGTGGCTTCTGCGTGAGGATCTTCTGCACTATATCCACTAGGTGGTCGTACCTGAGGGAAAGAGTGCATGGGAAGATGTAGGTGTAAAGTATATGGAATAAGAAATGTATAAATCGTCCTGGACAGCTCTTACTCGTATTGTAAGTGTGATTGGATAAACGTCTTTTATTATTATTATTAATTCTGTATAAAGCTCAGGTCCGAACTTATATGGAGTATTTCTGCCACCTGTGGGATGGCTCACCAAGTATCAACTAGCCACACTCGACTCGGTTGAACGCAGAGCCAGGAGGCTCATTGGCGACAGTAGGCTGTTGGAGTCCAAGCTTCATAGCCTAGCCCACCGCCGCAGAGTAGCCTGCTTGTCGGTCTTCTACAGATTGTACTTCTTCGAGCTCATCCCGCCTTCCCCTTTCTACTATTGGACTTCCAGACGCACCGCGGGATTTCACCTCTTCTTGGTTGACATCCCACATATCCGCACCTATGGTAATCAATCTTTGACTAATTATTATAAGGACTAGCCTTGCGGTAGCATTTCCCCTCTGCCACGGTATAAGCACAATTGACCTTGTGCATTTACATTAAATTTTACACCTTATCACTAAACGAGACAGCCTATAATTGCGAAATAATAACTTCGAACTTCGAACGTTTGGGGTTCACACGAGACTACTTTTCATGATTTTTAACATTCAAAATTAGAATCTAAAGATATGGGGAATAAAATCCAAAGTTGCGGATTTCATGTTACCTCGCCCCCCGCAAAAAGTCGCAGAAATGTTTGTTAGTAGAATTACACGCGTAACCAGTCCACATATATAAATAGTCAAAGTAATCAATCAATCAATTATGCTTTATTGCACACAACTGGACCGAGGAGGTGATGGTTCGATGTCCGTCCAAGCCGACTCGTACCAATGAGTTTTTCGGAATTTATGTACGATTTGTAACACCACTGGCTTTTCGGTGAAGGAAAACATCGTGAGGAAACCTGCATCCTTCAATTTCGACGCATGTATTGTATAACCATTGTCCATTACTAGTGGCGACGGGCTCACCCGTCACACTGGACAGAGCTTCGGTACTACTAGTGAAACGTGGATGTTCTGAGGTTTCAGAATATCTCTGACTACCTTCTCGGGGAATATAGTCGTGAGCATATGCTATGCTATGCTTATGAAAGGACTTACAGAGTATCACCGGTAGCAGCACTTTGCTGCTTCAGAAAGTTTTTGGCGAGGATCAGGTCTGTGTTGAGATCTGGCATAAGATTTTCTGTTGCGGCAATTATGTCCGGCTCCAATAAAAATGTTTGCGACATCTTGAAGCCGATTTATCATCAATTAGTAAAAGTAAAATTCAAATGTAACGGTTGAAAATATATTTTACAAATTACTGTGTTCTGTCAGCTGGTGACTAGTAATGCCAGTTTGAAAATCATTTTTTCGAGATGTATTTGGAATCTTTTTTTGTATGCCTAACCAATGCCTAACAAACTTATTCTTGTAGTTCACATGGCTTATAATTGGCAAATACCTCTAGAAAATATCACACATGACAAATACGCGTTTCCCGGCATCGTCTGTCGGTTTTCGACGCACAAAAAAGGAGTGAAATAGAGATATTCGATCACTAGGAAGTAGGAACATGTTCCTAGTTCCACCATGTAATCGTGGTCGATGGAACTTTATTTTAAGAAAGCCTTTCTAGTGATAGTTACCAGAAGCATGTCTAATCAGTGGTGGGGCAGCGGGCGGACGCAGGACGCGGATCGCAAAATCGCATCCGTGTGGAAGGACACGGGACGCAAAATCGCAAAGTCACTCGCGATATTATTGATCGATACTGCTCTGTTTTTGGACATTTATCGGGCATGAAAGGACGTTTATTGGGCATTTACTCAATATGCTAGATCTTTACGAATAACTTATTGGGTTGTTGGAACCACCTCGCATTTCAAGAGATAGGTATATGAATCTGTGGTGTACTAAAGTGGTATAGGCACAGAATAAATGGATTTAGAATCTATTTCCAGCTTCCTGGAATAAATACAAGTAAAAACAAAAAACAACGGCTCTAAGGGCTAGTTCCCATTGCCTTTCCGAAAGGATAAAATTATTTAAAAAAAACAAAGTCAATGTCAAAAATCAGGTGATAAAAATTCTCAGATTAATGCAGTTTTTAGTGTATTTTCGTGCCAATTATTGTGTAAAAATCAATAAAATTTAGTTATTAATACACAATCAAAGCGATTCAGACGTTACGTTTGGCTGACAGCCAATTTATTCACGACTTTGTACCCCTGCATAACCTCAAAAGTCTAACCAAAACAAACAAACTCATTGAAATGGCAACGAAATTCGACGCGGCAATTTACAATTTCCGCAAGAAATGTCCGTTCGTGAGCAAAGATTTACTCAGATGGTTCCCAGGGCACATGAACAAGGGTCTAAAGCAGATGCAGAGGAAATTAAAAAGCGTTGACTGTGTCATCGAAGTTCACGACTCGCGAATACCTTTTACCGGCCGTAATCCGATATTTACAAACACTTTAACCGGTGCCAAACCTCACATACTAGTCCTAAATAAAAAAGATCTAACAATAAAATCATTAATACCTAAAATAAAGGATAAATTGAAACAAGAACAGGGTATCGAACATGTCGTATTTACAAACTGCAAAGATCAACTTTGTCGTGGCTTGAAAACTTTAACGCCTTTAATGGTGGACTTGATAAAAGGTTCTAATAGATATAATAGAAGTGAAGAATTGGATTATAATGCAATGATAATAGGCGTGCCAAATGTTGGTAAATCGTCTCTGATAAATATGATGAGGTCGAGGAATATGGGGACCGGTCATGCGCTGGCGACCGGAGCAGTGGCAGGGGTCACGAGAAGCGTCCATATGAAGATGAGAATTAATAATGATCCCAAGATATTTATGTTTGATACACCTGGTAAGCAACATTTCATCTTTCATGATAAATATAGGGCCCTTCTTAATATGCTGACACTTTTTTAAGGGCATGATCTGACCATCAAACTGAACATTTTGCTCTATGGGACCAACATCGAAATCGCGAAAAAAAATCTCTGTCCCATACATTTGGCTCGAGTATGTCAAAGTCAATAGAATTTATTCAATATAGGAGCTTGCAGCACACTTATCAAATGTCAAATCTTTTTTAAAGCTACCACCGCGTCAGAACGTGTTGTCGCTGTAGAGAAGATGCGGCCAGAAACTCTACAACATAACACAACTTAATAACTATTGCAATATAAATTCTTAAGCTAAGGTTATGTATGTTTGCAGTTTTGTATGGAACAGTGGATTTTTTTTCATGATTTCGATATTGGTGCCATAGAGAAATCCCCTTAAAAAAGTGATGGTACTGACGGTTTTTATATCATAATAATACCATCATACTGAACAAGTTTATCTATGGGACCAATATCGAAATGGTGAAAAAACTGCAATCCTACTCAACCTAAATGTATGGGACGGCAGATTTATTTTTTGTGATTTAGATGTTGGTCGCATTGATAGTCTGATCATCTGTCTAGGTATTAAGTTAGATCATATACAACGTGTTAAAGAATTAAAGCAAAACTAGAAAGTAGTTTGTTTAGAATCGAGAGCAGAATCAAATTATCGTGGTTTCAACATAGGTAATTTTTTTCAAAATATTAAATAATTTGTTATTAAATGTAAAATTTACTGAACTCGATCTCAACTCACCACTCGAGCACTCTCACCCTACTTACTACCAATACAAGATTCTTAAAATGTATTCATGAGCATGTTAGCGCTTTCATTCATTGCTGAAATGATAACAAATCATTTTTGCCTCAACACTTAAAATGTGAATAACTTAAAATTTTAACTATCAAAGTAATGAAATTATTGTTTCAATCTTATTATTTTGTTATAAATCAGTTGGGGTGTATGAGGTTTTGCGCTTATTCATTAACACGTTGTATATGCTATAATTTGTAATTCTTATCATAAAATTTTTAATTTCTAGGTATCCTGGAGCCCTCAGTAACGGACATAGAAATGGGACTGAAGCTAGCTCTCTGCGCGTCTCTACAAGACCACCTCGTCGGCGAGGAGTTGATAGCTGACTACCTGCTATACTGGTTGAACAAACACAATAACTTTAAGTATGTCGACTATATGGGCTTGGAGGAGCCTTGCGATGATATTAATAAGGTTTGTTTTTGACTTTATTATAATATCGTCCCCTATACAACGTGTTAATGAATAAGCGCAAAACCTCATACACCCCAACTGATTTATAACAAAATAATTATATTGAAACAATAATTTCATTATGTATTTTGATACTTAAATTTTAAAGTTATTCACATTTTAAGTTTTCAGGTTAAAATTATTTGTTTTCATTTCAGCCATGAATGAAAGCGCTAACGTGCTCATGGATACATTTTAAGAATCTTGTTTTGGTAGTAAGTAGGGTGAGTGTGCCCGTGCGGTGGGTTGAGACTGAGTTTAGTAAATTTTAAATTTTACTTACAAATTATTTACTATTTTCAAAAAAATTCCCTATGTTGAATCCATGATAATTAGATTCTGCTCTCGATTCTAAACAAACTAGTTTCTAGTTTTGCGTTAATTCATTAACACGTTGTACATGTATAGGTGTAACAGATTTTTTCAAAACGTAAATGCGTTATGAATATCCCACTCCTATTTTAGAATTAGGGTAATCTGATTTTAATATAGGGACCTTCTTATTAAGCTGACACTTTTTTAGGGGGATGATCAGACCGTCATTTCAAACCAAACGAATTTCTCTGTGGCACCAACATCGAAATGGTGAAAGAAATAATGCAGCTGTTCCATACAAAACTGCAAACCTACTCGAGCCAAATGTATGGGACTGCTGATGTTATTTTCGCGATTTCGATGTTGGTCCCATAGAGGAAGTTGTTCAGTTTGATGGTCTAATAAACCTCTTAAAAAACTGTCAGCATATTAAGTTGCACCCCATGTATTACAAATTTTGGATGCGTTAACACCAACATTAAAATATGATTCCACTTTGCATTTTCAATATTAAAATGTCTCCCTAAAATTAGGGAGTCGAGAAAAACATGGAACACTGGATCAGATAGGTATATTTTTAAGGTTGTTATGCAGATGGCATTACAACCTTCCAGTGTCGGGTGCCTGCCATGAGGCTCTTCCATTTTGCGGCGGCTCAAGTGTGTGGTTTTGTATAAAACCAATCCTTCAGATCAATCACCCCAATAATAGTCATTACGGAGTCACGTTGCAGGTTCTGACCCGAGAACTTGACTCGCGTGTTGTCCGCGCGTCGCGTCTTTGCCTGCCACGAGGCTCCGCATTCCTTAATCTCTTCTTGTTCTTTATCAAAAACAATCCCTGAGATTGGGATAGTAACTCCCACAAACTACTTGACATTGGCGGAAATGCGTCGCTAACGCACAAGCAAAAAGTCCATTAATTATAAATAAAAAAATAATAGTCATTACTGAAAAACGTCAAGCACTTAAATAACGGGAGATTCGCAAAATCATTCACTACACAATGAACACAGTTGTAAGATTCAAATTAACGCTTTTCAAAATGAAAACACCTCATTAAATATAATCTGATTCAAAGGTCAAATCATCCACCAAATTAAACATTCAAATGTCTAATCATCATTCCCATTAACAAATCGAAAAACTACAACAATAGTGTTTCGTAATTTTCAGGTTTTAATAGCGGGGGCCGTCAAATACAATCGGATAAGAAAAACACGTGATTACGACGGACGAATGAGGGAAGTGCCCGATATGATAGAAGTAGCTCGAAATATGCTCAGAGCGTTCAGAAGCGGTGAACTTGGGAAGACTTTATTGGACATAGAGATGCTGGATCTAGAGAAAGAAGAGAGGAATGTAGCAGTGTAATATTTCTAGTGTTATTTTGTATTTGTCTTTGATAAAACTGGAAAGGAATGAGTCAATATTCATGGACATTTTTTTTTAATTTAGGTGAACAGAATTAAAATGGAAACTAATCGTCGCTTTCCTTACGAAGTGACCTAACTGTCATTTTGACGTAACTGCTTACGTCCCAGTTAATCGATTAATTAACTAGCAAAATTCTCTCTAACAGTCCTGAGTGAAATACAAACACTTAGTAAGATATTTTTCGCAAATGACCATGATAACTACTAAAGGGTAGAAGATACGTGAATAAAGCTCGATAGAGCTTCTGAAAGCTGATAAGTCTATTTGTAGAAAAAGCGACGAAATTACTATTAGCTAGGTTGCACATCCATCTCGCATCAACGCCATCTATCTAACATCCAACGGAACTATTTTTACTTTTAATAACTTTCCGAAAATCCCTCATTCAAAGTATTTTTATGATGACTGCTTCTTCTTATCGTGTGGGCAGCAAGCCCTGGTGTCAGTTTTTTCAGACCGCCTTACGGCCTCTGACGTGGTTTTTTTATGTAACGACCACTACCTCGAGAAAGTAGCCGGGACCAACGGCTTAACGTGCCATCCGAAGCACGGAATCATCTTTCTTTCAGAAAATCAGGTGATTCGGCCTGCAATGTCCTAACCAACTGGGGAAAAACGCACAAAGTGACATATCACTAGGTGTCCCACGTGGGAATCGAACCCACGACCTTCGTGTCAAGAACACAATGCTCTTAACCCTTAGACCACGGCGCAGATGACTGCTTGAAAAGTCTTGAAACCTGAATAAGATGAAAAAGAAATTCTGATGCATACAGGGTCCTTCTTAATATGCTGACACTTTTTTAAGGGGATGATCAGACCGTCAAACTGAACAACTTTCTCTACGACACCAACTTCAAAATCGCGAAAAAAAAGTCAGTTGTTCCATACGAAACTGCAAACCTACTCGAGCCAAATGTATGGCACAGCTGATTTTTTTTTCGCGATTTCGATGTTGGTCCCATAGAAAAAGTTGTTCAGTTTGACGGTCTGATCATCCCCTTAAAAAAGTGTCAGCATATTAAGAAGGACCCTGTATGTGAAAGTCCACCAATCCTCACCAGTAAGGTGGGGACGATCGATAGAAGCTGATGATGATAATAATCGAAAAATAAAAATACCTATTGTCCATCATTGCGAATGTAAATATTTGTAAAATTTATTAGAATAAGTGCTTAGCCTACCTTTATGTGAGGTTAATTAAATGGAAATTTAATTAACATTGTAGTTTTATTTCGTTTACATTAACAAAATATAAGCAGGTTAAGTACATATATTAGAAATTAGCATGCCTTCGAATTTATTTGATAGTAGATGGTAATGTTGAATCAAATCAAAGGGCGGGAAACATTGCTCGCAGAACCGATGGCCGATGGGGCCGAAAGGTTCTCGAGTGGCGACCGCGTACCGGAAAGCGCAGCGTGGGTAGTAGGTCCACAAGGTGGACCGACGACCTGGTGAAGGCGGAAGAAACCCGTTGGGTGAGGGCAGCGCAGGACCGGTCGTTATGGCGATCCTTGGATGAGGCCTATGTCCAGCAGTGGACGTCCATCGGCTGAGATGATGATGATGAGAACAATACCTATTTCCAGCTACCTGGGCACGTGTTATTTCTCTATGGGTAGGACCTCAGAGGAAGGATCTCCATAGAGTCCGCATAAATTTACGATTGTAGTTAGTCTCTTTTGTCTTATGACGTACCTTTAATAGTAGAAGGAGATGGAATTATAGATATTTGTTTATGCGGCTGTCTACTTTTTTTTGAGCTAGTGTGTGTGGAAAGTGACCGTAAACATAAGGCCATATGTCACTTGGTGCCTTTTGTCCATACTACTTGACACCACACACTCATACCACAAACGTCAAAAAAAGTGGACACTACAATTGGTATGGTTCACTCTATTAGGTATAATCTCTTTGGGTAGGACCCTAAAATGTTTACCAAAAAGTTTTCAGACATACCTTACCGGAATAATACATATCAAAATGTCAAAAATACACGTCAAAGTCAAACATACAAACCACTACCTACAGAATTTATAAAACACTATCTTAAAAGTAATATTATTAAATGGATATCATATTTATTGTAGCTTAGAAATAAAGATACCTACTTAGAACAT
This sequence comes from Agonopterix alstromeriana, assembly GCA_963924505.1. Lineage (NCBI taxonomy): Eukaryota > Metazoa > Arthropoda > Insecta > Lepidoptera > Depressariidae > Agonopterix > Agonopterix alstromeriana. The sequence continues at coordinate 14,658,725 of OZ004679.1, forward strand.
AAGCATGTGCAAGTAACCGGTTTCGGAAAAAGAAACTACTACAAAAAAGACAAACTCCGGAAAAAGATAAACCTCGATGTTATTGGATCCTATCGGAATTCTTCAAAATTTAACTTGAAACCAATAAAAAGAAACGAAAATGGATCCGCTTGAAAGCATAGTAGAAACGTTTTTGAATTCAATTCAAGAATATAGGTGGTTAATAGACATAGCAACAGATTGCTATCCCATCGTCATGATGTCGAAAATACACACGGCATAAACTGACAAGATGGAATAAAATGAAATCCGGATTCCGATTGCCAAGCGATGAAATTACAGTTCTATACGCATTAGTAGAGAGAGAACATAGAAGTTTATCAAAGAGCTTGACAGATACTGTAATTACGCAAAATGTGCAATCACCACGCCGATCAACAAAATCCACGTCCTATTACGATGCGAACGCCATTAAAAACAAATCGAGTGTTTCCTCAAATAATACTCTTGATATGATAGCGTCGCCATGGTCTACAGACTCCAGGGCTGAATCTTTTATCCCTAAAACTTTTGCCTCTTTTACCCCCCAAACTCCTACATCTTTTACCACCAAAACGCCTACATCCTATACCTCCATAACTCCTACATCGTATACCCCCAAAACTCCTAAATCTTATACCTCCATAACTCCTATATCTTATATCCCCAAAACTCCTACATCTTATACCCCTAAAACTCCTACATCTTATACCCCAGAATCTCCGACTTCAAGAACCTTTTATAGCCAAAAATCTACCAAAATGTATACTTCAGAATCTTCAACATACAAATCTCTTTCAACTTATATCCCAGAATCGCCCACGACGTATTCCCCAGATTCTGCTTCTTATACGCCAAAAATCCGTGAATCTTTCCACACACACCCCAATGTTAACGCTAATAAAGCGCAAACCAATAGCCTAAAAGACAGCTCGTTGACTACAATAACTGTTCTTCCACAAACGAGCACATCTTACGGCGTTTCTAGCCGCTACGTAAACACAAATAGTAACACTACATTGTCCTTATTAAAATCTCAGGCATCCACGTTCTCCTCCTATTTACAAAGGATTTATACACAATCTGCGTGCAGTTCTGGATCGAATTCAAAGTCTCGGACAGAAGATTCTTTCAGTTATTTGTTCGGGCAGAGTTTTGAATCTGATATAATACAGGTAAAATACCCTTGGAGTCCGCCGACTGTGGACAACTGCAGTGACTGGACTACATATCCTGCTACTCCAGACAGCTTTCCCAAACAAAAATCTAAAGCCAAAGTACCAACGCCAGTTTTAAAGAGAGACCAGAAAGAAATGATGAATGCTTTGAACTACATACTTTTGAGCACAAAACAAGACGCCTTACCTGCAATGGACTGGATATTGGTGAAATATGTATACGGTTCAAGTTTTGGCCGGGAACAGATTGATGCAGCGGTGTGAAAAAAAAAATCGAAAACGCTTGAAATTTTTTATTTAGCAACAAAATAAAATGCTTTAAATAATCATAGTGTTTTCTTCTAAATGCTATATAAATAGTTAATACATTCACCACTAATTAAATTAATTGTCATTATTGTTGGACGCATTTAATGCATAAATGTTGCGTTAATATAAAAACGACCATAAAATTCTCCAGGTAAGACTAGAAATGGCACTAAAATGAAATTACAATACTCGGTCTAACAATATTTATCTCTAAAATAAAAGTCATTTCTGAAATGTTTTTCCTGGTTTGAAATGCATCCAACATTGGTGTCTATCCGGTTCTCATGATGCTGCATTGCGCGATATTGATAATAGTTAGGTAGGTAAAATCCAATGTACTATAATTACTGACCAAATTTTTACCCCATAGACCAGTGAGCTTCACTAATATCATTGTCATAGATTTAGAAGCTGCCTGTCATGTTAAAATTCAATCTAGAATCATGTAGATTTTCCCAGGGTTTACTTATCCGCGGCAAACGAGCCGAAAGAATCGAATAATATTAGAATGATATATAGTGCGTATTTCTATTTATCTAATTTGTCTAAGACACTGAAACCGAACAATATATCATTCTCCCCACCTACCCCGCTTTATTAGGTGCAGCATCACAACCACCTGATAGCCTTCACAACTCTATTCACTTAAGCCTTAGGTACATTACACAAGCCGACCACCGTCTTGTAGTACTTCTCCTGGCTCAGGCTGTCTACCAAGAAGGCCCCGAGGTCGTGTTTGCTGATGGATCGTCCTGGAGACGCCTTAGGGTTTATTTCTATGGTCACCTCGCGGCTGGGTTCATCTGAAAGTGATTGGTATTCATTAGGTCCTTGAATGATGCACAAGACGATGCTCACCCTTGACCCCAGCTGCCGAGCATGCGGAGAGAAGGAAACCATGGAACATATTCTCTGTGACTGTGATGTCTTGGCGGCTGTTTCCTTGGAGATGGATAGTTACCATGTTTTTGAAGATAAATATCGGAGGTCAACAGAAAAGATCCTATTGGATCGACGTGATGCTGGATTTCCAGCCCCCATAATAAGATAAGATAGGGTCTGTAAGGTCTCTGTGGGCACAGGTCTAATGATGGGAATGTATATGTATGTGCATTTTAGTTCACCATGCGTGCCCAAGACGTAATTGTGTATTGATATCACTTCTTTGATCTGGCGACTGAGCACTCCAAAATGATATTACCACCGCGACATTTTTAGTTACAGTAGAAAACAAAACATAATCTTTATTGCGAATTGATGGTCTTCACATACGAATTAGAATGTCATCTGCGTACGCAGGTTTCCTCATGATATTTCCTTCACCGAAGAGCGACTAATTTTGATAATCGTACATGTTTCTAAGAACCATTGCTCGGACCGAAGCCCCTCTCGCCCTCTGAATGTAAGGCGAGGCACTATATGGGCCATATCACACAACCGATGTCTGAGCATAGCGTTGAAGGAACGATATCGCCGCGACATTGCCGCGTTCTCGCCATATAATTGTTGCGATGCCCAGGGCATCGCATCAACAGGATCGACGATATCGTGACGATAACGCTCCGGCAACGCCTGTCCTTCAAATATCTGCTCTGCAGTTGCGACGTCGTTGGTCCAGTTGCGATATCGAATACGCACAAAAATCACTTGTTCCAGGGATAGGACATGTTGGGTAAATAACTCACCAGCAATATGAGGAGGGAAGACAGCGATCCAATTTAACCCGCTGTCCTTCAAAACGGAAAACATCCTCCTGTGATCATCCGTCAACGGGCCGAACCTTGGAGGCACTTTGTCCTGCTCATAGAACAAGAAAGCTGATATGCACGCAGAAACAATCTTCACGTTCTTCATACGCATTGAGTCTACGATATATTTCGTCCCCTCTGACATGTCTGAAGTGGGTTCTATGTTGTTCCGAGTGCCCAAAGCTATGATGACAGCGTCCATGCCCTCGATGGCGTCCGAGACGGAGTCGGGTTCGTGGACATTGCCTTCGAAGATTTCTACTTTGTTTTTAAGGTGCTCGGGAAGCTTGGCCGGATCACGGACGAAGGCTCGGACTTGGTAACCTGGTGAAATATTGTTAAGTTTGAACTGTGTAGTAAAGTAAATAAGTAAGTTGTGGAAAAGTAAATCAAGCTTAAAAAGTGACGACGGGCAAATAGTTGGACATAGTTTGAGCACCCGAATATCCCGTCGTAAGTCGTGGTCATATAGTTAATATCCAGCTAGATGATTCGCTGAAAGGGCCGGGCGGTGACTTAACATTTCATGTTTGTGTTTGAGATATTGATTAGAATGATGATACCTGTCGTCTTATCATTTCATTCGATACCAGAGCACACCCATTTTGCAAAAATAGATGTGCGACATAATCCTTATCTTTACTATTATCCTAAAACTGATTAAAGTTTGAATTTGTGGCGACTAGAAGCCGCGACATGCTAATCCAACCTGCATGTTAGCAAGGCTATATCGTGCCTTTTATCACGTTCGTTTTCCCGTAAATAGACTTATTATTAGAATAGTACCACGATCAGTGAAGAATTTTGTTGAAGACAATGATGAATACATTCAACAAAAAAGTTGTCAGTGCAATTCGAATTCTACAGAATTCGGAGTTTTGATTCTTATTTACAAATAAGAATCAAAACTTCCACTACAATGTTTACAGCTTAAATCTGTGATTTCCTGTTATGTATAAGTACTGATGTGCGTATGGATTGAGGAGCCACATTTGCTATTGAAAAAAGGATTCTATGCCCATTTTGTAGGAAATTAGTCGATTTTATAGGCTCAATTCTGGAATTTGTAGCAAAAGTATAGTATAGTATAGTGTAGAAGTTATATGAACAAAAAGGTGGCTCCTCACACCTTTCCAGATGCATCTGGTGTGAGGAGCCATCTGGATCTCGGAAAGTACGTGATGAATCTTTTTGAAAGTCAAAGTCTACATTGTTTATTCAAAATAATATCACATAGATAACTTTCTGACGTCATGTTTTTGAATCTACCACCGCGTCGGAAGGTGTTCCGTTGTAGAGAAGATGCGGCCAGGAACTCTACAACACACTTCTTTTAAACAAAACAAAATATACAAAGTACAATTACAAAAATCCAATATTCAATTACAATGTGTAACATTGTCAAGAAGTGTTAGATTGCCCAATCAAATATGGTTTATTACAAATATTTGTGTAATTTATAAATATCAAATACAAATAAAGATACCTATATCGGTTTTTATCAGGCAGTCCAAAGTTTGATAAACAAGGGAAAGGTATCATTAACCCTTAAACCACATACTCTACCCATCAAACTGAACAACTTTTACTATGGGAGCAAAACGGTAGGAACAGAAAAATTTATCCTGTATTTAAAATATACAGGGTCCTTCTTAATATGCTGAGGGTTTTTCTGACTATCAAACCGGACAACTTTCTCTATGGGACCAACAATGAAATCGCGAAAAAAAATCGTCCGACTCATACATTTGGGTCGAGTGGGTCTGTATATTTTTATATGTGCGATAAAAATTTTATTTGCGATCTTGACTTTGGTCCGAAAGTTGTCCAGTTTGATGGTCTGAGCATCCCGTTAGAAACTGCCAACATATGAAGGAACCCAATATTATACTTTTGAATTTGATTCTTAAGGCTCCTTTTACCGTTCAGTGGCGCCCTCATCACAATGTTAAAGATTTCTCTATTCTCGATTATTAAATTAACTACAAACGCCTTAAAGCTATTTTTATAAAAACTTTTATAGGTTCTAAACATTGCACTTTTAAGAATATCGAAATAAATGCAAAAACAGCTATTCTTTTCTAATTTACTTATTTGTAGTGGCGACGGGCTCACCCCCCGTCACACTGGACAGAGTTTCGGTAGTACTGGTGAAACGTGGATGTTCTGAGGTTTCAGAATATCTCTGACTACCCCCTCGGGGAATATAGTCGTGAGCATATGCTTATGCTTATGCTTACTTATATGTTTAGATTTAGACCTGTAAAAAAACTATTGTAGTTTATTGGAGTAGGACTTTATTAATTTTGAGGCCACTGAACTGTAAATGGAGTCTTAAGAAAAGTTTATTCCGAATACGTAAATGCGCTTCGCATACAAACAAAGTCTGGTGATATTTTCAATACTAACCAATTAAAGTCAATGAAATTTTTCAGAAACAGTCTAGAAACTGTGTTTGAAAGAAGTCAGATTTTCGTTAGAATATACAGTTTTAGAGCTAGGATTAATTTAAGATTTGTATGGAAATCTTTGAGGCACTGTAACTTTTAAACCATACATTTTAACGAAAATCTGACTGCTTACAAACATGGAGATTAGACTGTTTCTGAAAAATTTAATTGACTAATTGATTAGTATTGAAAATATCACCTGACTAAGTTTGTATGGAGCGCGCTCCGAATTATATTCCCTTAAGTAGATTTTGCTCGCAGCTTCATTCACGTGGAATAAATAGATCTCGTCATATCATACAAAATCCATAATTCTATAACTATTTAATTGTTTTAACACTTAATAGTGCCTATTATGTCGTAATTAAATAAATGAATATAAATTATCTATTGAACAATGATTGTGGAATTAACATCCTATTGTAATGGCTTTTATACTTAATGACTGTGTAAATAAAGTGGAAATTCAATTAAGCTATTCCAAGATTAGTAAAAGGACAGAAGGGACGTGTGGCGGTGGCGGATAGTCAAAGTAACACAATTATAAACCTTATAGTACGTAGCATAGCGTCGTTTGGAGAATTACGCCCGCGCCTCGAGGCGACGTCACCTGGAGGCGCGGGCGCGATTCTCCTTTACGACAAAAACGACGCTATGCTACGTAATATAAGGTTTATATTGTGTTACTTAGATTATCCGTAACACGTCTCTTCTATATAAACCGTGGCTAAAGCCTACTCAACCGGAATGTATTTTTATGATTTCAATATTAGTCCCATAGAAAAAGTTGTTGTCTGATGGTCTGATCATTCTCTTAAAATGTACACAGAATCAATGATAAGTACACACACGGACTTATAAACCTGGTAGTACTGTACAAACAGCAAGCGAAAAGGTTTTTTAAATTAATGGATTATTAGAAATTTAGAAGAGTCTATCTTTCTTTGATCACCGTTTCCTCTAGCCTAAGGTTGTCTGGAAGAAATCACTTCTTCGCGATAAGACTGCCTTATTTTGTGCCTCTCTGTATTTAACTGTTTTTTTTTTTTTTTTCTTAATTAATGGCCGGTTGTAAGCGTCTAGCGCAGCAATTCTGCCAATGTCAAGTAGTTTATAATCTCAAGTGATTGTTTTATGGTTAAAACACAAAAGAGCTTCACAAAATGGCGGAGCCACGTGCAAGCCTAAGAGAGGCCACCACGCACGCGTCCACCTTCCGTCAGACTTGCAGCGCGACTCCCATTTAACTGTTTATATTTTGATGTAAAATAAAGTATATTTGATTGATTGAAGTGTCAAGTAGAAATTTACCTACCTACCTAATGCAGGCACTACACGTGAGAACTTCCAAATGAAAATTACTACGGGTCATGAAGCCACGAGGCAATGAAGGGCATCCACACTCTCATTCTCGGGCCTTCTCGTCTGTTCTCGGCGAGAATGTAGTGCCAGCTTTAGATATTACATTCATAAACACAATGTTTTTAGTTGAGTAGTAGCATATATTTCTGACCACCCCAAAAGGGTCGTACGGACGTGAGTTTTTTTTTTTACGGACTTTTATATGAGTATCAGTCCCATCATACACTAAACTTTTTTACATCAACCAATGAAAAGATAATCACACCATTGGAGGGTTTATACAGGGGTAAACAATTGCATTACTTTAAGGGGTGATTGTACCCATGATACTGAACAACTTTCCCTAAGAAACGTATAGGAAATTAACAAAAAAAAAAATATTTCAACTTTTCATATAAATATTCGATCAGCTGATTGCATTTAGTATGGAAAGTTTTTTTTGAGAATTTCCTATAGGTTTCTTAGGAAAAGTTGTTCAGTATCATGGGTACAATCACCCTTTAAAGTAATGCAACTGTTTACCCTAACACCCTGTATACTGTTTGTATGTTAGACCACCCCAAAAGGGACATACGGTTGTGAGTTTATGAATGTTTGTAGTTTAGAAGAAAGATGGTGCAGCTTAGCCCCATATTAAGATATCAGACTATGCCTAAGTCTTTGCCTAACCCACTGGGATAACATAAGCATAAGCATATGCTCACGACTATATTCCCCGAGGGGGTAGTCAGAGATATTCTGAAACGTCGAACATCCATGTTTCACTAGTAGTTCCTACTGGGATAGCGATGTGATATTATAATGGGGAATATTAAAATCCCTTGCGATCATGGACGAATCTAAATCAAATCGTCGCACCATGAAATTGGAAAAATCATGCCCAGAAAAGAAAATAATTACTTCAAAAAATTAAATGTCTACAAGCTTACCTTTTTTAACAGCAGCTTCCGTAGCACAGAGCCCGGTATTCCCGGTGGAACCGAAGATCACAACCTTCATTTTATTCTGTTAAAAACAAAAACTACTTTACTGCTGCAATATAATGGCGGGAACCAGTCCGACAAGTTTACAACTGTACCAATGAAATAACGACTTCAAATCATTATCTAATTTATTTATCGGGAAGTTATCTTCAATATCTAGTACCTAAGGTACTTACCGCTTGTATTCTTACAATCAAATGGCAGAAAAGCGATCGGAAATATTAGCAATTCAAATAGTTGAAACGACTCATTACATTACTCGTCGTCGAATAATTTGTTATGTAAATAATCAAATTTTACGATAAAGTTTAATTTACCCGGTCTGGATTGCGTGCGTACGTGCGGTGCGATATTAAAATTTTCCAGAGAATGCAGAACACAGTCACACTGAACAGATTTTCCGAGAATTTAGTAAAGTATTAATGACAAATTTAATAGGTTTGAAGTTTGGCATTTCTGATTTTCTTCTTCCTCTAACGAAGCAGTTTGATTCCATGCAAAAAAGAGACAACACAATAAAAGTTGTCAACATTTTAGCAACATAATTTAGCAGCTTAATTTGGGGTGACAAATGCTAAAATCCTGATCATCATAGTAGCTTTTGAGATAAACTTGACATTGAAAAAACAATTTTTCGAGAGTTGGGGACTAGTTATAAAAAGCGCCTAGACAATACTTAGGCCATCTTCCTGAAAACGCCCGACAACAATGGAAAAGAAATACAAGTTCTTTGTGAAGAAAACAAGATGGACATTTTTACACTCTATCCTAAATATTGCTGGAAATCTACCGTAGTCATGAACCTAGAAAAAAGAACCGTAGTCCACCAAATCCTGACGTAGACTACCGGGTGTCACAATATTTAAGGCGGTTGCCATAAATTTTTTGTGATAAGCTGTAAATAAGCAAATGTATGGATTTTGACATACGGGAGTTCGAACTAACTCTTTGTAGAGAGTAGTATAGTTCCTTGGCTCAGATGAACTAAGACTTAAAAAACCACCACAGATCCACCACAGATTAGTTTTTAAAGACATAAGACAACGACTGTAACTGGACTGTAAGCACTAGAATCCATTGCTTTTTCGAAAGGAAGAACAATTTAAAAAAAATTGAAATGTCATGTCAAAATTGCAATTTTGCAATAATAAAACGAAATAATAACCTCAAATTCTCATGTGTTAGGTGATGTCGTGTGGTTTATTTATTATTTTGTAAATGTGTAATAAAGTTTTATAATGGCAGACACTGAAGAATACTTTCCCCGAGGAGGGAAAAAACCAACCATACAATATTTCAAACCGAGCGGCAATGTGAGTACTAGTTATTTCGACATGAATTTGGTAATTTTAGAACACTGTAAATTTTTCGTCAATTTTACAGTTCCTTGGCGCTGCAGAGAAAAAAGAAAGAAAGAAGTCAAAGCCAAAGAAGAAAACTGAAGGCGACGATGGATATCTATCCGATGAGACTTCGAAAAGTGCACAGAAATCATATAAAAACTGTGCGGCTGGACTCAACTATTCGGTAAATGAATATCTTACTTGTATAGATTTACTAGAGCTAACCCGCCACTTCGTCTGCACAATTTATATACCGGATTTTAAGTCAGATCATAAGCTATAAAACAAAAAAAGTTTCATCAAAATTGGTTCAATAGTTTTCGTGTGATGCTCGCACAAACAAACACACATACAGATTGACAAAAATTCTAAAAGAGGTTGATTTGGAGTCAGGGAATTAAATAAATGAAATAAATAAAATCTAGAGGGAGCGAAGCGAGCTCAAAAATTTTCAGCAATACAAATTTATCAACACTAAAACTTGGATACAGTCTTTACTCATCATCATCATTCTCTTGCCCATTTCCCATTATTTGGGGTCGGCAAAATATGTCATCCTCTTCCATTCATCTCTCTTAGCCGTCATTTCAGTACTCCCCTTTCTTACGCCAATTGATGCAGTCTTAACTATGTGAAAATTATAGTTTTTTTTTAAGATTAATATTTTTTAAATAATGTGAATGCAAAAAAAGATGGGTTAGTCTCCTTAGTATGTTTTCTTGTAGCTATAATGCTTCTGGTATCTGCCCTGTGTGCCCCTCCTCAACTTTCCACCCTGTATTCCTCATCTGCCTTATCAATAACTGTTGAAAACATTTTCTATTTGAAACGTAGTCAGTAAAAGAAGGAGTTCTGATCCTGGGCCGTGTGCGCTCAGTGCTCGAGACGAAGGTAAACATGATGCTGCCGTGCAAGATGATGGGTGTTGTGATGGCATGCCATGTCAGCGAGCCCTACAACAAGCTGCTGGAGGCCTACGTTAATGACCAGGTTAGTTTGTAATTTCTTCTTACCCTTCTTAATGAGACCAATATAAAAGGTTACAAAAGTAACATAAAATTTTTTTTAATTAAATGTCGGCTGTAGGTCACACGAGCTATAAAATAGTATATGATATGAGTGAATTAAGTGAGTCTATTAATGCACGGCGTTTAGCACCGTCGCTGCGCTCGAGCATTTACTTTACACCCTGCAATAATGGTCTCACGTATTGTAATGTATTAAGTTTGTACCAAAGAGTTAAAAAAATTCACTTTTAATATACAATAAAGGGTGTAAACTTAAGTATGTAACGTTTTATAAGGTGTGCTTCAAAATCTATGGAACCAATATTGAAATAAGTAATGAAAAAAGGTGTTTGATTCTATTCTTAGACTATTTATATGGGGACAAGTTACGCGTGTAATTCTACTAACAAAATTTTCTGCCACTTTTTGCGGGGGGCGAGGTAGTACGGGATATGCTACTTTGAATTTTATTCCATTAGTTTAGATCCTAATTTTGAATGTTAAAAATCATGAAAAACAGTGTCGTGTGAACCCCAAACGTGATAAGTTCGAAATTATTGTTCTGCAATTATAGATCCATATATAAATCGTCTAAGATTCTACTCTACAGTTTCGACATTGGATATTCGCACATAGACATTATATAAATATTTATTGTACCTATATATCTTTTGAGTTTTTAGAAAAGTAAATAAATAATAGTAGAAACGTCCATTTGTAACTAAACTTCAAGCTAATTGCAAATCTATTTGCAGATAGATAAAGTCCGTGAGCTGTCAGAGATGTTCAGGCCGGGTCAGTATGTAGCGGTCAAAGTACTCGAAGCAAACGGTAACCGACTCATGCTGTCCATGATGCCGCAACACATCAACAAGGGGAAGATGCAGGCTGATTTAAACATAGGTAACAGATAATTTTATCTCATCTTATTCTTATCAACTTTTAAGTCGGCTTTGGGCGCGTTCATTTGACACGAAAGTTTTCGCGCCGTTTATCTGCGGTAAGAGTTACTCTATACAGGGTGTAAGGAAAAGTATGACTAACCTTTTAACCACATACTCTACCCATCAAACTGAACAACTTTTACTATGGGGAGCAAACCTTTCAGAGCAAAAAAAATCAGCTGTTCCATACTAAAGTGCAATACCTACTCGAATAAAATGTCTAAACAGCAGATTTTTTTTTGCTCTGAAAGATTTGCTCCCATAGTAAAAGTTGCTCAGTTCGATGGGTAGAGTATGAGGTTAAAAGGTTAATGATACTTTTCCTTACACCATGTATGCTAGCAGGTAACAATAAAATTTCTCCTAATCACAAAACCGCAGCCCGGCCGCCGCCGCCGCCGCCGCGTGGTTGGGTGATTGAGAGGAATTTGAATGTTGTTTCCCAGTAAATAGAGTAACACTTGTCTATAATAAACACGAGAGTGCTGAGGACGGTTTCCGCGTCGTCTGTATGCACACTGAACAGCAATTTTTATTGATAATGAATTAAATCTCAACTAAAATAGAGTTGAAAATAGTGTGCACGATACGCCATAGGAAACTATCTTGCAAGCTCACTGAATCCCACCTATCTGATACGTGCTTTTTAACTCTATTGTAGTTGTAATTTAATTCATCAATTTATTATAGGATGGTGGATGTTTTCTGAATATCCTTGACTGTAGGGGAATATAGTCGTGAGCATATCCTTATTATGCTGATCTGAACCACTTATTTCTAAAATATCCAGGAACCATTCTGCAAGCCGCGGTGTCGTCAGTGGAGGACCATGGCTACGTGATGGACATAGGTATACCGAACACTAGAGCCTTCCTGCCCAAGAACAACGCCAACCCTGAAGTGGAACTTGGTAATTAATTCATATTTTTATTCATGAATATTTTTTAGATTCGGCATCTAGATCAGTCACATGAAAAGTTTGGTTAAAATGCCGACGACTGGACCCTTCTTGCGTGGACATTTATTCCTCTGCACCTTTCATAAATGGTAAAGGAAAACATCGTGAGGAAACCAGCATATGCTGAAGAAGAAATTTCGATGCGTATGTGAAGTCTACCAACTACCAATCCTCATTAAGCACGCGTGGTGGACTGACGCCCATACACCCTCCCTGAGGATAGGCCTGTGCCCTGCAGTGGGACGAATATAGTCAGTGATGATGATGATTTATTCATCTGTTAAACACGAATACGATACGATATCAACCTATATCAGTCTAGTATAACTCTATGTCTTCCTGAGCCTCACTTTCCTTCTATTTTCCTTGTTTTAATTTTTATTATGAACAGAGACAGGATTCGCAAATATTCCACCAACAAGAGTACCTCAGACTATCAAACTGAACAAATTTCAACAATGAAAACAGTTTCAAAAATCTCATTTAGCCATATACGATTAGCCGTAGACGTTTTCTATTATTTCGACTTTGGTTCCATAGAGAAAGTTATTCAGTTCGATGTTCTAATCCAAAATTAAATAATCACTTCCCACTTCTGTTACACCCTGGATAACATGTCTACAGATGTAGGAGTGCTGTCATGGTGCAGCATCAAGTCTATATCTGACACGGTGGTGACGCTCAGCTCACAGCTGCAGGCTCTGCAACAAGCCGTGGTTAAGAAGAAATCCAACGTGCTGCTGCCCGGGACGGCTGTAGACTTGTCTGTGGATGAGGTATGCACAAAAACATTCACAAGATTTTTCCAGAATAAATGCTTTGGCATTTCATGAAATAAATGTGTGAGTTTTGACAGAGTTGTCGTAGTGATGCTTCTATATTGGAAATGATCACCAAAGTTCAGCAGCGTTAGGTCTGATCAATCTTTCGTGCTTCGGAAGGCACGTTAAGAGTCCGTCTTAATAATATGGCTGTGTAACAATTTGTCTGATAGAAAGTTGACCACTATCTTGCCTCCACCAATCCGCATTGGGCCCGCGTGGTGGTGTATGACCACTTCTAATCACGATCAGTCGTGATAGGAGGCCTTTGCCCTGCAGTGGGCTATAAATTAATAATTTTTTTTTGTTCAAAATTACAATATGGGTATCAAATGAAAGCTAGTAATCAGACGATTCCATATATATAAATATTATACTACTTTTATGTTACCGTTTCGACACAAGACTAAAAAGTATTAAATAAACTAAATTAATAAGATAAACAAAAAACCCGACTGCATAAAAACCTATTAACTGAAAAGAGAAAAACAAGCTATATATTCACTAATCAGCTATATCAACTTTGTTTGAGCAAATATAATTTGATTGTTATAGGTATTGCAGGCGGGGACAAACCAATCAATGACCAGCCAACAATTTTCTTTGTCCCCGTTTGTGATACCTACCAAATAACCATCAAATTATATTTTCTCAAACAAAGTTGTTATAGCTGATTAGTGAATATATAGCTTGTTTTTCTCTTTTCAGTTAATAGGTTTTTATGCAGTCGGGTTTTTTCATGAATTTTTACTTTATATAGTTTGTAAAACTTTTGCTTGATACCTATCTCATACCTATATTTTTCAAGTTTTTCTGTCGCTCGTATTTCTTATGCATCGCTCCATCCTGCTGTCACAGGTATCACGCAAAATTTAACAAACTATAGATCCGCAGTCCAGTGCTTGTTACGTCAACGCTAATCTAACTTAAACCACCTACCCACTACAGTTTAGTATTTATGACTGTCTCTCATGTTTACGCTAAGAAAAGCTTATAAAATTACTTCAATACTTTGCAGGCGTTAGAGAACGGTATCCGAGGTCGCGTGTTCGGAGATACGGAGGCGTTCGTGCAGCGACAGCACGCCGACACTGTGGGCGGCAAGAAACCCGCGCTCGGCCAGAGGGTAAGAGTTTCTTATGATGATGGATTACTAGTCGAGTGGAATAGAAGCCGTGGTGGCCCAGTGGCGAGTAACCTTGCCTGCCGTGCAGGAGGCGATGGTTCGATCCCCTTCCAAGCCGACTCGTACCAATTTACGTACGATTTGTAACACCACTGGCTTTTCGGTGAAGGAAAACATCGTGAGGAAACCTGCATGCTTCGATTCGAGGCATGGATTGTACCCACTGTTCATTACTGTTGAGGCATGGACCCTTACGAATAATAAAATAACTCCGGATTACATGAAACCATTTTTTTTAGACTACTACATCTTTTAACCGACATACCAGAGAGAGAACACACACACACTTTTTTACACATAGATACAAAACAAAACTCTTTGGATGGTAGAACATTGGCTTTCAACAATTACAAGTGGCGACGGGCTCACTCCCCGTCACACTGGACAGCATTCGGTACTAGTGAAACGTGGATGCTGGAACCACAGAACATCCACCTTTCACTAGTAGTACCTACTGAAACTCTGTCTAGTGTGACGGGGAGTGAGCCAGTCGCCACTTATAATGGACAGTGGGTACAATACATGCCTCGAAATTGAAATACGGAGGTTTCCTCACATTTGAAATATCATTTATTCTAAAATCCAACAGGTGCGAGCTCGCGTGCTATATGTGATGCCGACGAGGAACACCCCGTTCCTGACCATGAAGGACATCTTCTCCACCACCTACCCCGACGTCGGGGAAGAGCAGAAGTTTAAGGAGGGCGACATCATCGAACAGGCCAAGGTTAGTCAAGAGACCTAGAAAACAAGCGATTTGTGAGCGTAGACCATGTCGGTAATGCACCGTAACGACGTCCCCTTTTTTAAGTACAGGCGTTGACTGAGCGTAAGGGTGCCTGTCAACTGAAGCGGAGCGAGTCTTCGGAGCGGAGACACGAGGGAATCTCGGAGTGGAGATTTTATGCGATCCGATTAGCCAATATTCCCTCGTTTCGCCGCTCTGCAGCCTCGCTCCGCTTCAGTGGAAAGGCAGCCTTATCGCTGCGATTCCGCCTCGACACTGCTTGGTCTCAGAAATATTGCGATGAAATCATTCCGTCAACGCCTAAGCTCAAAAAACTTTGTTAGATACGGCCCTTACATTTAATAATGTTGTTATTTAGAAAATAACTTTCCGGTGCGGCAGAATTCTTCATGCGCAAATGAATGACGTGACACATGGTGAGAGGAACTGGGCGATACTCCACCACGCGGTGGGATCGGTGGAGGCCAGTTAGTGGTCGAATTGGTGTCAGAGAATTTTCAAGTCTCCTTAATAGACTGACTGAGATCTGACTTGAAGTAAATGTATTAAAATATTGCAGGTGATCAAAATAACGGGGCGATCGATCCACTTCAAGCTTGGCTCCGGTTGTATCGGCACAATGAGCCTGAAACGCATCCAGGTCGACGAGGACCTGAGCGACGAGGAAGTGGTCGCCAAGTCGTACCCTGTCGGTAAGTATCAATAGATACACAAGCTCGGTACAACTCCACCCCCGGAGGCCCCTACCCGGGTTTGAATAGTATACGTATCCACCGCGTGCTTGTCGCGCGGTTTGAAATGGCTTGCTAGTTGCGTAATATACAATTTTAATGAAATTACAATAAAGAAAAAAGATGGCGGGTTTAGGTCACATGAGCTATAAAATACTATACGGTACTATAAGATACAACTTAAGTATATTAATGCACGGCTAACTTGACACCGTACGATAATGTACACACGTATCGTATGTACTATTTAATAAAAGTAAAAGACAAAATTTTTATTCCTCGCAATTTTGTTAAAGAAATTCGTATGAAACGCGCGAAGATTGAGCATTATTATTAAATTCTCGGCTCCATTACGCCCTCGTCTTCGGCTCGGGCTGCAATCCGCCCTCAAGTGTAATGAACAACTTAACTCACTTGTATCATAATGTACTATTACTTTAATTTATTTAACAAAGCATTTCTTCTACAGGTAGCGACCACAAAGTGCGGATCCTCTGCTATAATCTATCAGACTACACGTACTCGATCAGCGACCAGCCGTCAGTAGTGAGCGAGAAGTACTTCAGTATGGAGCAGCTGGCGCCGGGGCAGCTGGTCGAGTGCCGAGTGCGCGAGCACAAAGACAACACGCTCTGTCTACACGTCGGCAGGTTTACTGGTACGTTCTGATACGCATTGTCTACCCCTGTGTTGTTGTAGCGTTATGTTGTGGACGTTGATTGATTGTGGAAGATGTGAGGGAGGTAACGGTGGAAATTGCAGCGTAATCTGCTAGATGATTCCTGAGTTATTGAGCGGACAAATTGGAGGACATATTTCATACTTAAGCATAGAAATAAGTGTCTTATATTAACAGCTGCTGCTCGGCTCTCTTTTGTCATAGCGTTATGATTCTAATATGAATATCATCTCCAATATATCAGCTAGATATATGCGTAAATGGCATTCAAATCAGTTGAGCGGTTCTCGAGTTACAAGCGTCCAAATTAGAGATCGAAATTCATATTTAAGTATGAAGTTTAGTTTCATTTTTTTATAGCTGTTGTTCGGCTTTTTTTGTTACGGCAACATTAATTAGTAAATCGATACGTGGGTTTTGCTTGGCGCCATTGCTCTTGCTGTGTTTCGTGTTATTTGAAATTTCGTAAAAAAATGGTTTTAGTGATATTTGAGACATAATTTTGTGCGGATTGTGTACCAAACAGTTGCGTAAAGGGACCGACGTAACAGGAATCTCAAATAAATACGATAACAGAATATAAGTTTTGGTTCAAGTTAACTCGTACATGGTCATTTTGGCGGCAACGCGCGAGCTTACGAAATCGACCACAGATTCATCGGCATCTATCATCCCATCATCAAAATAAAGACTATAAAGAAAAAAATTACGAATGGCTCAAAAGGACTAGTATCCAGAGCCGTTAAAGACATTCCAAAAAAAAAAACGATACGTGAAAGTTTGTCGAATGATTTCAGTTTCACCCTTATCCTGTACAGTAATATTGAATTAATCTTCAACAGGTTACGTGCCGCACTCTCACCTGACGGATGGGGGTGTCTACCTGGACCCCAAGAAGCCGACCTCCTCCAAACTACCCAAGAAGAAGTACAAGGTTATTATAACATTTTGTCGATTATTTTTTTGGGTATAATGGCGACAGACCTAACTGCCTTGCGACACCTCCGCTCCTTTCTTTCCTCCGTGGTAGCCCTAAACAATCATACGGATAAACATGAAGCTAAATAAAACCGTTTCAACAATTTAGCTTTGTTCCACCAGGTTGGTCAAGAAGTGACCGCGCGAGTGTTGGCGGTGGACCCAGCCAAGCAGAGCCTGATCCTCACGCTGAAGCCTTCGCTCCTCGCCGAGGACCTGGAGGTGCTGCAGAGCTACGACCAGGCTCAGATCGGCAAGGGCTACACTGGAGTCATAAAGGTACTACACATAAACTTAATGGTTCGCATGACATCTAATAGAGGGAAGGAGGATGTTTTGTTATTCCTGTCTTCTATAATTCAGCATTTCAGGAGAGCATATCTATGTCAATGTACTGGCCGACGTACAGTGGATTGCCTTATCACCTCATTTCTGATGCGATGTCTCGGAGAAACACGAGCATAGGTAGCTGATAGACTGACACTCAGTTGCAGAAACGCTCATTACAGGTAATCCTCCATTAAATCTCTTGCTGTCACTTTTTGTCTTGTTGACGTAGTAAAAGCTAGCAAGAGATTTGATGGAGGATTAACTCTAATGAGCGTTTCTGCAACTGAGTGTTAGAATTTTTTATCTAGTCCTGTCGTCGGGGTCCACTTTTCAGCACCATAGGTCGTTACTGGCAGGACCAAAGAAAAGAGAAACAGTCGAAATAGCAAAGGAGTATTTAGTCTGAGAACAGGCTTGACCAAAAAAATAGTGACTTTATGACCTTTTTCTGAACGAAATGTATGAACAGATATGGTATCTCGACCATATCAGTGCACGTGAGCTGCACCTGGGCCCTATTTAATAAATGTGACAATTGACAATGACAATTCAGAGTACATTGCTGAGAATGTTACGTACTGCAAGTTTAGCGTCATTAGTAGCCAGCAATGTACTCTGAATTGTCACGTTTATTAAATAGGGCCCATCATGCTTCTTCTATTGAGGCGAAGCCGGGCTCTTACTTCTGTGGGCAGGACTCACTGATTGAACACTTTTGTGTTCAACCATTGTGGTAGTACCGAGGACAGTATAGGGTCCTTCTTAAAAATTCTAACCGTTTTTTAAGGGGATGATCAGACCATCATACTGAACAACTACATAGAAATAGCGCAAAAAATATCAGCTGTACTCGACCAAAATGTATGAACCAGAAGATTTTTTTTCGCAATTTCTATGTTGGTCCAATAGAGAAAATTGGTCAGTTTGATGATCTGATTATCCTCCTAAAAAATCGTCAGCAAATAAAGTTTGACCATGTATATGACGAAGTTTTCCAAATTCAGCCCTAAATGTGTAGTCTCAGGCCGAGATTCAGAGACGATTTTTAAGTCATAGTTCGAACTAAGTAGGGTCAAATATGTATGGATTTTGACATACGGGAGTTCGAACTAAGACTTAAAAAACGTCTCTGCATCTCGACCTTAGTATAAACGAGCGTTAACCCGCGAATTCGTCCGCACAAATTATATACCAGATTTTAAGTTAGATCATTAAGCTATCAAACAAAAAAGTTTCATTAAAATCGGTTCAGCAGTTTTTCCGTGATGCTGTTACAAACATACAAACAAACAGACAGACAAAAATTCTAAAAAAGGTTGATTTGAAGTAAGGGATACCTAAAAACCATATTGTAATCTTTTTCTTGTAAATATCTTCAATGTACAGACACTTTAGATGAATGCCAACGAACTGAATATTTATATCCATCCCAGTATGTTTATATCGCAGTACATTCGCGACTACGTGCTTGTCTCGTTCTTCAACGGCGTGGTGGCGCTGGTGCCGCGCCCTTACGTTACCAAGGAGCCGCTCGACAACCTCATGGACGCCTTCCATATAGGACAGATCGTTAGTATTATACTTACACTCTTATATAAAAGGTCCTTCTTAATATTATGCTGATGATCAGACTATCAAATATAAAGTATGTTAGAGGAAGCTCGGAAATAGCGCCGGTAACCGAAAAACTGCGCAGTAATAGATTATTATTTAAAAAGTTATTATTAAAAAGTTTGCGATTTTGACAGAATAGCCATTATATTTATGTTATTGTGTTTTTCAGGTAAACTGCACTATATTGAAGGTAGACGTTGAAGCTAAGAAAATGACCGGAAGTCTCACCACGGTGCCGTTCTGGCCGGCTGTAAGTATATTAACAACATTGAATACAAAACGATTGTAAATAATCTAAACAAACGTATCCGAAATTTTATAAAATTCACGGGGGACACCTAGTGAAATGTCACTTTGAGCGTTTTTCCCCAGTTGGTTAGGACATTGCAGTCCGAATCACCTGATTGTCTGAAAGAAAGATGATTCCGTGCTTCGGATGGCACGTTAAGCCGTTGGTCCCGGCTACTATCTCTGGTGGTAGTAGTCGTTACATAAAAACCACGTCACCGTAAGGCGGTCTGAAAAAACTCTGACACCAGGTCTTGTCCACACGATAAGACTATCTATTTTGTCAAATTACTTTTGAAATATTCTATTGGGGACGTTTGGGAAGTTTGTGTGTTGTTTATAACTGTTTTAAAATGCCCATCAAATAAATTGAAAATAATTGTCAGTGGGTTACTTCCTATAGCCCTCACTCGTTAGCTGCCTTTACCATTAATTTAGATCGTACAGGCTATAACTTACACTATTTTGCTTCTCAGAAAAAACGTGAAAAGCGAAAAACAACCGAAAACCCAACAGACATACCTAACAAGAAACAAAAACTTGACGATTCAGACACTTCTCCCAAAAAGAAAAAGAAACCCGACCAAGAAGAAACACTCGACACACAAGAAAAACCAAAAAAGAAAAAGAACAAGAAAGAAATAGAAGAATCAAAGATGTCAGAAGAGAGCGACGCTATAGAGACAGATACACAAGACGACTACCTAACCCCCCAAGAACAAGGCTTGACAGACTTAACCGACTGCGTCACACCAAAGCAATACAAGAAACGAATAGTATCCCTTCTAAAAGCTATTAAAGCAAGAACAAGAAGATTAGACACAATACAGAAGAAGATTATAGCAAGAGAAGAATTAGGATTGACTGCAAGAAACAAACAATACCACACAGCCATGCAAATGGACAAATTAGTTGTAGAAGAACGCATTCAGAAGTTAATGGAAACTTTAAAAATTGCTCAGGATAATTTCAAAAAATTAGAGCAAGGAGAAACTACAGAAGTTAATTATAAGAAAGATAAAAAAAAGAAGAAAGAAGATGTACAAGTAGTAAAAGAAGGAAAGAGTAAGAAGGTGCCGGTGGTAGATAGTTTGGAGCCGGCGTTGGATATACCGAGCGCTAAAGATTTCTGGTCGACCGGAGTGGAGAGTTTGGCCAAGGGTGTACCGGAGGTAGAGGAGAGCAGTAGCGACGATGAGGTAGGTTTGAGTTCAGTTTGGTATTTATTTTATATTCGGATACGGATATTAGACATCATTTTAAGAAAATAATTTAATTTAAAGCCAAATAAAACTCCTCCTAGTGAAAAATTATTGGTTCAAATTTTTGTACTTGAATCTTTGTCATTAAAGTTTATAATTGATTGTATCGCCTCCAAATCCAATTTTATATTTCTGGACATGCTTTATTTTGATCTGTGATCTCTAAACGCAAATGGTCGCGAGAAAATCTTTCAAGCTCCACGGAGAAAACCTTTGTGTTTGTCAATCTCACACATTCAGAAAATAAACTAATTGTAGTCATAAGGAGCTCTCAAATCGGCACTCTACGACTGTTTCATACCCAATTCATACTCTATTAAAATTGTGACGCGGAGGCGTGAATACTTATTGTTTGCACAAAGGAGTTTATCATGTAGTTAATCATGGTAACCCTTAACGACAACTGACACCCCTAAACGACACTGTCATTACAACTAAACCAAAGAAAATAAACAGCCGAAGTAGAAATTCAAATTTTCCAATCTACCCATTTCTTACGTTATGTTTTCACCCAACAGGAAAAAGAGCAACCTAAAAAGAAACGCAAGAAGCTGACAGCCGCTGAGAAAGTAGCGAAAGTTCGTGAGGAGGAAGAGAGAGTGCGCGAGATGGAGGCGCGCGCAATCGCGAGCGAAGCGCAGCCGCGCTCCAGCGAACAGTTCGAGCGCGCGCTGCTTGCTAGCCCGGACTGCAGCCAGCTGTGGATAGCTTACATGGCCTTCCATCTACAGGTACTGTGGTTATCATTTAGAAAATGTTCTTAGGTTTTTATTGTACACAAAAAATATATAACAAGAAGATTGCAATAATTCGTAGACTGAATATTATCTAGGCAAGCTGAGCGCGTACGCATTACCAGTAGTGAGAGATGGAGATATGGCAGAAATGCATGAGAAATCGTGCCATTGTTTGACTTAGCATACAAAGAAAGGGACAAACAACATATATATTTTTAATCTTACTATTTGTAATTAGCACACACCAGACAAATGTCAAAAGAGGGGTAGGTTAGCATTTCGCTCAAAACAGTTTCATGGTGTAGAAAAAGTGATAACGCAAGTTTAGGCGAAACGTTAACCTACAGTTTGTTGTTCGTGGATTACCATATTCTGTCAGTAGTAATACTGTGATTTGTGATTATGATTGAGATTGTGTGTGATTGTGATATATTGACATTTTAAAGTCATAACTGTGTCCTTAGTAAGTAAGTCTATTAATGCCCTACCCTCGTTACGCTCGGGCGCTAATTTCACGTGCAATAATCGACTACTCAAATCACGCGTATCGTATCATAATTTACTATTATTTGTCTTATGTATTACAACCACAGACCATTAGGCTCGTGGGTTCGAAAATCGATCGCGAACTGTGCATGAGGTAGATTCGACGTAGAGAGAATATTACGCGAGGCGACGTAGCGCGACTCACTATAAAGGGAAGCGGCGTAAGGGGAAAGCGGCGTGCCGGGAATAATTCACCTTAACAATGATTGCAGGCGACGGAGATAGAGAAGGCGCGCGCAGTTTGCCGCAAGGCTCTGAGCACAATCTCGTTCCGCTCGGAGGTCGAGCGGCTCAACGTGTGGCTCGCGATGATCAACTGCGAGCACAGGTTCGGCACCAAGGTAACTACACTGTGTTACATTCATGTGACCAACATGGTCCGTGTGTAGTCAGACATGTATCCAGGAGAGGGGACTAGATATGATTTATTTCCCCCTCTAATTCGGTATGTCAAGTTTTTTTTGGAGTTCATTTTATATTTTTTAAAGGATAGAAGACATCATTTTAAGAAACCATTTAAATTTTTATTGCGATTCATCGAGTTTATCGATATAAATTTAATTTTTAAATTACTATGTTCTGTAATCTCTAAATGCAAAAATGGTGGAGAGAAAATAATTCGAACTCCATGGAGAAAAAGTACGGCTTTATTAAAAAAAGGCTGGAAAGTTTTTACTTTCCAGCCTTCTCTTTCTGACTATGCTGGAAACAAACACGGCAACATCAAATGTCAAATTCTGACACTTAATGTATTTTTTTCTTAATGGCCAGTTATTTTAAGTTGATTTTAAGATCACCAAGGAGTCGCGCTGCAATTCTGGCGGAGTACGGACGCGTGCGTATCGGCGCGCTGGGATTGCACGTGGCTCCACCATTTTGTGAACTCTTTTGTGTTTTAACCTTAAAACAATCACTTGAGATTATAACCTACTTACATTGGCAAAACTGCCACTCTAGACTTAATAAATACTACTGATCATTTTCCTTCATATACTATCTAAATAACGAGACATTGGCTGAATTGTGATAACACAACGGATGCCACTAAACAAAAAATTGAATTGAATTGAATTGAAGATCACCAAAGAGTTCACAAGATATCGCGACGATATCTTTCCGTCAACTCCTACGCTCAAAAAATCGCTTGTGACATGGCCTGAGGCCTTAACTATTTCAGTTTTTATTTCGGCCAAAATTACAAATTACAATTACAACTATTTATTTCAATCTACAGGAATCCCAACAAAAAACCCTCGAAGAAGCCCTCCAAATGAATGACACGTTCAAAGTGCACTCGAAACTCCTAGATATTCTAGTAGACACAGGCAAGCAGCAAGAGCTCTCGGCCCTTGTAGACCTGATGCTAAGGAAGTACAAGAGAGACGTCCAGATGTATACCATGTGCGGCTCCGCCTGCTTCAGGCTCGGCCTGGTCGACAAGGCGAGGCAGGTCATGCAGAAAGCTGTCGCTGTGCTGGAGAAAAAAGAGCGTGAGTGTATTGAAATTCTACCATTTTGCTTTTTGTTTTATTTTGTGGCAACACTGAACTGTCGAGCTTATTAGAAATACCGGACCAAGAACTCGTGTTTCGAATGCTTTCATAGCAGTAGGACAAATTGATAATATTATCGCAATTTAATAGGCAAAATGCGCACTTTGAATTTAAAAGGGCTCTTAGACGTCGTTTGCACGGACGTATTTCTATCGTGCGATGAGGAAATTTTAATACTTATTTCTATTGTACACGACTATTAATCGGCACCACGCTCGATAGAATTATGCCCCTGTGAATGAGGGCTTACTGTCATCCTCCTCCTGCACCCATAAGAAAATGAGGTAAAAATTGGTGAGGGGCAATTTGCCGAATTTCTAAACAATCTATTCGCATTTAAAAACCACCAATACAAATTATTAAAATCAGCAATAGAAAATATCAAAATTACTATGGAGATTTTCCGTCATTCAATCATGATTTAGAACCTGTGGGTTTCAAAAATCGCTTTCGAATGCTTACGCAAAGTTAACCTAAATATCTTCCGCAGATGTATCGGTCCTTGTGCAGTTTGCTCTCCTCGAGCGCACGCACGGAGCGCGCGAACGAGCCGAGGCCTTGTTCGAGCAAGTGTTGACCGTCTACCCTCAGCGGGTCGACGTCTGCTCGGCCTACGTCGATATGCTGGCTAAGAGCGGCGACAAGGACCATGTTAGGTAAGAACCTATAATTTTTAGAACTACCCTTTTAGGGGCTGCGCGGACGAGGAACATTTTTCCCCGCGGGCACCCGCGTTCACGTTGTCTACACGATGAAAATCTAAGAATTTGTGTGTAGGTAACGCTCTCATCTGTAGAAAATCCAATTCTCAGGTGGTTTGACGTGATAGTCTGCGTAGCACCTTAAAATCCTGTCACTAGAAACGTACACGGGCGTTTTTGGTAAATTTACAGGGGTCAAAATACAAATATCACCGTCGCAAAAACTACTAAAATGGTTTTTTTTTGTTTACAGGCAAGTAATGGAGCGTATGACGTCACAGAAGTTGCCAGCGCGCAAAATGAAGGTTCTATACAGAAAGTGGATTGAAGTGGAAGAGAAACTCGGAGACCAGGAGCAAGTTGAAATCATCCGGCAGCGCGCCATGGAGTATATTGATAAGGCAAAGTTTTAAATAAAGGACTATGAGATTTTACACTTTTTATTCTTGGTTCCTTAGAAGTTAAGCGCCCTCTACCGAAACCCGCGACGGGGCGGGAACGCCAAGTGTGGAGACTTATTCACGGC
This sequence comes from Agonopterix alstromeriana, assembly GCA_963924505.1. Lineage (NCBI taxonomy): Eukaryota > Metazoa > Arthropoda > Insecta > Lepidoptera > Depressariidae > Agonopterix > Agonopterix alstromeriana. The sequence goes on from OZ004679.1 coordinate 14,683,725, forward strand.
TTTCGCGCGCAATCCGCAGGCTAAGCGTAGAGGGCGCTTTAGAATATTCTAGAAAGAAATAGAAAATTTCATGGTTAAATAACGGTGTACTGCAGAGAAGACTGGTGATTGCTCCACCGATAATGGCATGGTGCTTAATTAAGACTATGAACTTTAATGAAATTCAATAGCGAATTTTTATATTAGTTTAATAAGGTCAAATTGTAGGTTCTAATCGTAAGGTCCGCCACATACTAACGGAATCCCGAAACAGGATTACGATTTCGTATGGATTTTTCCACTCGACAATTCCGCTCGGTATCAAATTCTATACAAAATCTGAATTCCGTATGTGTGTGGCAGGTCTAAAACTAATAAAATGTTATAAATACTTAAACATGAAAGTCTTTCCAGACTTCACAACATTATTGTTAATTACATTCTCGTTTATTGGCATCGGTGGGGGAGGTGGTGGCGGTACTCCACTACTCGGTGTGTTCTTCTTAATTGGCACTGGATTTTCACCATTATGGCTTTTCGGGGAAGGTTTAGAATCGTACGTTATTCTAGTGCCGTAAATAGACACGGGCGCACAAATCTCGTATCCCAGTTTAGAATAAAAATTCTCCTGTCCTTTCGTTGATAAATGAAGCATTTTTAACTGTAACACTTCTTTGCAGTACTCTTCGGCTTTCGTCATTAGATATGTTCCTAATTTTTTGCCTCGTAATGCTTTGCTTATGACTACTGTCTCTAAAAAACAGCTCTCAGGTATACTAGGTATTGGCGTTAGTTTGCAGTGCCCTATAACTAGTTTTTTATCGTTTATCAAAATCAGACTCGTCGGTAGAATGTCGCAGGATGCCAGCAATGAATTCATTCGGGCTGTTTCACTTCGAGGCCATTCATCATTTATTAAATTGCAGCATTCGTTGAGGTATTCTGGATGTTGATGAAGAAGTAAAACTTCTAGATTTTTAAGCTCCATCTTCGGTTATTATTTCGTTCAACAGTAAGTTAATATTTCCATTTCAATAGCAGGCTCAATTATTGCCTGCAAAATAAAGAAAAAAACTCAACCTATATTTTAAGTACCTACAAAGAAAACTGAAAACCTAAAAGAAACCATGGTAAAATTTTAAAATCTAGGTTTATAATATATCTTACAACGTAATTATTTAAAAGCAATGACTCTTAAAGTAAACGAGTTATAATTTCATTATACAAAAGCCGGATACCCAGAAACCGGATTTAAATAATCCGGTTAACCTGAACGCAGCCTAAGCCATGGTACAATTTCAAATTTAGCACCAGCAACATTATCTCTGTCAAAATCTGTCATCGCTTCAGCGAAATGTCAAACGAAATCGAAAATTTCTGAACATATTTGCATATTTTGCGCTAAATAATAACAAAAATAACTATTACATCTTTTGTAAACTTACCAGTTATCTTCTATTCTTCCTTACCAACAAGAAATACCACTTCTTAACCGTGTGAGTACATTTTAATTGTTTATTTCACATGGCGCAGGTGTTCTCGCGTGCTTCCTAAGACAGAACTAACCTATTTTTAACTGTCATACATTTAAAAACATTCGTTCAACTCTGTTTAACTTTATATTTTGCGTAATGCGCTTTACCTGGTGGTAATATCTAGGTATTAGATAATTATGTAAAGTTAAGTGATGTTATGACCTACATAACTTCGTTGCCGGTAGAAATGCGGACGGAAACTATCGCTATTTTATTTACAAACTTGATTACATGTCAACAACATATGTTATTGTTTCAATACAGTAATCCAACAGTACCGGCACTGCATTTACTTGATAGACTCCATGTTGCTTAGTAAGTGTTGTAGGATATATAGGGTCCTTCTTAATATGCTGACACTTTTTAAGGGGATGATCAGACCGTCAAAATAAACAACTTTCTCTATGGGACCAACATCGAAATCGCGAAAAAAAATCTGCTGTCCCATATGTTTTGCTCAAGTAGGTTCACAGTTTTGTATGGAACAGTAGATTTTTTTTCGCGATTTCGATGTTGGTCCCATAGAGAAAGTTTTTCAGTTTGATGGTCTGATCACCCCCTTAAAAAAGTGTCAGCATATTAAGAAGGACCCTGTATGATGATAAAGCTAAAACAAAAGTGGAAAAGAATGTCATAATATTTACATGTGAAAGTGTATCTGTATGTTCCCTTATCAAGTCTAAACCACTGAACAAATCTTGATGAAATTGCTAGGGAGATAGATTCCATCCTGAAGACAGACATGGGCATAAAAATTTCTTATACTTTGCTATAAGTATTATAAGGAGAAATAACAATAATATTGCAGTTATAAATAATGGATGATGATGATGTGCCGGCGCTCTCGGCTGAAACGTTTGCGGCCCTACAAGAGTTCTACGCGGAGCAGAGCAGGCGCCAGGAGATCCTGAACAAGCTGGAGGCTGATGATAAGCTGAAGGAGAATATACTCTTTGACGAGAATTGGGTGAGTGAGATGGTTCTAACTTATTCAAGTTAATTACATCAAAGAGTCACGTTGCAGGTTCTGGCCTGAGCGCTAGTGTCGCGTGGTTTTCGCGCGTCACTTTTTGCCTGCCACGAGGCTCCGCAATCCTCAATCTCTTCTTGTTCTTGATCAAAAACAATCCCTGTGATTGGGATAGATACTGCCATAAAATACTTAAAATTACATCAAAGTTAATTTGTAACTGTTCTAAGTGTAGGCACACCTGCCAAAATTACATCTGAAATAATTTATCAATTACTAGCTACACACCAGTCGGTGCAATTTTTTCAAGGAAAAATGATTACCCATCGAAATTACTCGCGTTTAATGTTGTTGTTTTATATATATCTTATCTTATCTTATTACGCTGCATTATTACAATAGGTGTGTTTACACAAAGTAAAAACAATCTTATGCATACGTTGAAATATCCGAATTATTTATAAATTCCTATTGGATCTTTATGCATGCCTTTTTTCTAACATTGGCATGTTTTTTAGAGTTCCGTACCCAAAGGGTGAAAACGGGACCCTATTACTGAGCCTACATAATCTGTCCGTCCGTCTTACCTATTTAGGGTTGTAACTTTCGAACCATAACAGCAAGATAGTTGACATTTTCGCAGAATATGCGTTATTACGGCGGATTTGTTAACAAAATCATAAAAATGGCAAAAAGTTAAAAATTAAGGGAGTTCAACAGTATAAGTAACTAGTTTTTATCAACGTTTTTTCTTCTCGCTCTATCGTAAAAACGGTAATATACAAGCGTCAAACTTGGTGTGATTATAGAGCAAATTCTATAGTATATCAACATATAATAAAAACCGGCCAAGTGTGAGTCGGTCTCGCGCTAAAGATCCCGGAGAAAATTTTTTTGTGTTAGTTAATAGGTTGTGTTGTGTGGTGGTGTGGTACGGAACCCTCGGTGCGCGAGTAGCCCGACTCTCACTTGACCGGTTTTTTTATTAATAAATAAAACTAATTTGTCTATTGTTATTTTTAACTGATAGGATGTTAATTATAGGCACAAATTACCACCACATTTAATTGACCTTTGTGGTACCCCTCACCCCATATTCGTGAAAGGCTTATCGTCGCCCATGTAGTGGGATCCTACTGAGAGGAGGCCATTGCTCGGCAGTGGAACCTTGCAAGAAATGTCAAGCCTGTAAATTCCATTGCAGGACAAAGGCCTCTTACGAATAAGGGTGAGAGGGAGTGGGCAATAATCCACCACGCGGGCGTAGTGCGTGTTGGTGGATGGAGGCAAGTTAGTGGTCAACTTGCTGTCAGAGAACTTTCAAGCCGCCTTAATAGACGAATAGTTATACAACACCATCTGACGGAACTATCCGAGACCAACTTCTTAACGTGCCTTCCAGAGCATGGAAATGCTCAAGATGAAATACCACTAAATGCTCATCCATCAAAAGGCTAACCGGACCTGACGTTGCTTAACTTCGGTGATCGTTTCCAACACCGAAGCTCCACTACGCCAACGAGCGCTTGCAAGATATAACTTAGTTATTTTTTTTCTTGTATTTGAATTAAATTTTTAACCATTGACTATAATGTTTCCACAGCAACTAAGCCAGTTCTGGTACGACGAGGCGACGGTGCAAGCTCTGGTGAAGGTGATAGACAAGTCTATACAAGACGGCGGGAAGGTGGCCCTCATCTCCTGCCCTACCCTGTTTGTTCCCGTCAAGAGGCAGGTTGGAGAGAGAGCTAATGGTAAATTATTTGAATTTATAACACATCAGAATCTGGCTTCCGTAAAATTATTTGGCCATTTTTGGGTGCAGTTGCATTTTATAAGAATGAGATTTAGTCAACACAGACTCCCTAGGAATAACATTGTTACTCACTTTCAAGCTGTGTAAAATCAATGTATTTCTATGCTAAATAGAGCCACAATTAGAACAGTAAACCCATCAGAAACGGCAGATTCATAACGAATATCTGAGGGCATCAGGGCAATTTTGTACACAAAGCGAGATGGAGAAATACTAAGACATAAGTGCCCTGATGCCCTCAGATATTCGTTTTAGGAATTGAACTCACTTTCACTTTGAATCTGCTATTTTTAGGATTCTGTAGTTCAAACAAGGAACCCTTATACTTTCGTCCATTCTGTCTGTCTGTATGCCCCACCTCAATAACTCGCTCTTTTTGCACCTATTACCTATTGAATCGAAATTTTGTATGAAGACTTAACTGTAACCCAAAAACATAATTATTGCGGGGCGAGGGCGGTCGCCGCCCGTCAATAGATGTCGCTGAACGAAATTAAATCGCACTATTGTTTGCTTCTTGAAGATTTCTTAAGTTATTTGAGCTATGTCAGGATGAGCTTTTTATGGAATGACTACGGAACCCTGTCTTGGGCGAGTCCGACACGCTCTTGGCCGGTTTTGGAGTGTTCATTGTGTCGGTAGTAGTTTTAAAATTATTTTGATCTATGATTTTAATACATTTTAGACTTTATAGCTATGCCCAGACAACATAATTATATGCGTTCTAACAACAAATTACGTATTAATAATAACTACAAAATAATCATTTTCTTTTCTTTCCAGTATCCCTTCTAGAATATGACAGAAGATTCGAAGTCCACGCTCCAGATTTCATATTCTATGACTACAACCATCCAGACAAACTACCTCCTGACTCCCCACAATCCTACGATTTAGTTGTAGCCGATCCACCGTTCCTTTCAGAGGAATGTATAACCAAAACTGCTCAAACAATAAAGTTGTTAGCTAAAGGCAAAATAGTTGTATGTACCGGTGCGGTCATGAAGGAAAACGTTGAAAAGTTGTTAGGTTTAAAGTTGTGTCAATTCAGGCCGCATCATAGGAACAATTTGGCTAATGAGTTCTCTTGTTACGCTAACTTTGATTTGGACGGCGTTTTGAGTTGATGATTGAACGAAATATTTGTAAATAAAATATTTTTAATTTATATTTCTCATAATTCAACTGAATGATTTGCATTTAACTAAGGAAATTTCTTAATTCTAATGTCAATTTTGTAGCGATTAAGGACTTAAGGCTAGAAACAGTATAAAATACGAAGCTCAAAAAGTGTTAGGAACTATTTTCTAAACTCTGGTTTTCCTTTGTGTCATATATGACTTACGGTCAGTTGCACGATCGTTCATTAAAGTTAATCCTCCATTAAATCTCTTGCTAGATTTTACTACGTCAAAAAGCGACATCAAGTGATTTAATGGAGGATTAACTTTAATGAACGTACGTGCAACAGGCAGCTAGTCTTAATTTTATATTTAAAGGGTGACTGTATATTAAATATACAAAATGTTATAAAATAAAACGACAAATATTAAAACGTTTCGCTTTTATTGTTCTTCCTTAACAAAACTATGACGTTTACAATTATGCTGGTTAACATTTTATTATTTCTCTTCGTTTTATAAGTCTCACAAAATATCCACTCTTGTTCATGTCGGTTTACTCTCCAGTTATTATATTCTAAAATTAACTAAAAGTCGCTTGTATAAACTTGAATCATTTTAGAGATTTATTAAAGTTAAGGGCACTTTAAACGGGCAATCGATTGTGTGCTTTCTCAAGGCCGAATTATGTCTAAAGGCCGAAAGCACGATTGCAAATGCAGTCTCAGCCAATAGGCTCGTTTTTTTGCTATTTGGCCTTGGCAGAAAGCAGCGATCAGTTGCCCGTCTAAAGCATGCTTTACAATTTTTAAACTTTACTTTTATTTTTTTACTATAATTTAGTATCGAACGTAATATCGTCGTTGCGACTTAAAGATCTCCTATGTGCAAATGTGTTGGGAAATTGAGAAATTGCCATCTCGTCATGACTACGCACATAAGAGTATTTTTCTAACTGTGGAATAGCTGTGAAATTGTTGTTATTTTGACTTGGGAGTTTTTGCATTCTATGGAGGACATAATAATTTATGCATTAACATAAAAAAGTTAATTTCGAAAAAAGTGTCACATAGGAGATCTTAATGTCGCAACGACGATATGCAGTTTTATATTAGTTTTTCTTTATAATCATATATTTAACATGAGAGTAAACCCACACCTGTTAATAACATTCATTTCATTACATAAATAATCGACAATCGCCACTTTACAATACATTTCTAACAATTGATTCTGTCAAATTACTTCAATCGAAAACATACTGTATCTGATAACATTAAAGACCAATTTCGAATATTCGTTTTTGTAACATAGGTATCGCATTTTTACTAATTAACTTATCAATGAATTTCCATAGTTTTTAAAACTAACCAGCAGTTTTTTAGATAGGATCTGTCGAGTAAAAAGCGGCTAAGTGATATGGAGTGTCATATACATATACAACTTAGCCGCCTTTTACCGTATTCCGGCAGAATATGTCCATAGACAAATTAACCTAATGGACATTTAAAGTATTCATTTTTAAGCCGTTACCTTAGTGTGTTATGAAATGATGGGCATGACCTACGGAAAAATATAAAATCTCTTCAGAATTGTCTATACTTCATTCCAAATAAGGACAAATAGATTTACCGATTCCTGTAAGTATAGCTTTCTGGCCAATTCTGATTAGCAAATATGATTTATTGATGAAAGATATACTATCCGAAATATCGTGAAGGTAACTAAAGCTGTTAGCTAAAATTAAGTGAAAGGAAGTGTTTTAAATCTGTCTCTGTAATTCAAAATAGCCTAAAATTTCGCTGCTATTTGGAATGAAGTATAGATATAAGTTATAATCAGAAAGCTGGCATTCACCGGCAACTTACACAAAAACTCTGCATTTCTGACGTGTATAATAGTTACATAACATTATAGGGACAGATCTGACCAATCAATATAGATTACAATATTTTCAGCCAATCGGTGCACTCTTTTACCTTTCTTCGCACAGAAACGGATATCTTTAAGGTTAATTTGTCTATAATTTTGTCATACGAAGGCATTTTTGCTGCAATATTCCTAATTAAATACAATTTAAATGGACATTTTTAATTAATTTCAATTTTGCTCCTAAGATAAAATAAATAATATCATTTTTATTTTTTTACATTTATCTAATGAATTTTTATGAATTAATTGAAAATACACATGCATGCAAGATAAATACTATAATGTATTTGAATGAATGTGAAAAAAAAACATTTTTTAACTACCTATCTAACGTCGAAAGTCGAGAAAAACAAAACATAATCTTATAACGCGTAATTTGTACTAAAAATAAAATGTCTTTTAAATGAAAATAAGCCCTAGCGGCCTTATGCCTCTTTACAAGTGCATTTCTTCTAATATTGGTGGAATAAAGTAAAATTCAAACTCCATCAATTAATTCAGTATTATTCAATAACTATCTAATAATTTTTATTTATTTATTTTGGACTAACTACAAGGCCATCATTTCTACTCTGGGGTAGGCCATTTAGGCCATTTTTTCTAGTTTTCCATTACAATTTTTCTAACAAAAGAATCTGTGAGTAATTTTGAAACAAGGTTTATTATTTACCTACCTATACAAGGTGTTACAAAAATACAAATGAATATTTAAGGGGATGGTTAAGACCATCAAACTGGACAACTTTCACTATGGGACCAATATCGAAATCACGAAAAAAAATCTGATGTTCCATACCAAACTCCAAATCTACTCAAGCTAAATGTATGGGACAGCAGATTTTTTTTCGCTATTTCGCTGCTGGTCCTATAGTGAAACTTGTTCAGTTTGATGGTCTAAGAAACCCCATTTAAAGTTTTAAATGTTTATTTTTACTTTTGTAACACCTTGTATAAGAAAAAAAAAGATTTACAATTATACAAATAACCTTCTTGTAAAATTGATAAATTCAGAAAAATTATAAATTATTCGTTTTCAGTCTAAAAAAGAAATAAATATTTTCAATTCACCATTTCTGATGTCCAAAGTACGATCGACAACGGTTGATTAATAATTTTGAACCTTATTTTCATAGTAATAAACTTCAGAAATGTTAATCTCGTTGCAGACTGAAAAAAGTAAGCCACTCACGATGTTCTAGTACGCATGCGTAGAAAGCTTAAGAGTAGCAAAGCTCACAGAAGCAATACCGTCGCGAGAGGCCGAGAAAATAAGACCAAATACTGTTAATTCAAGTTAAACGTGTTTAATGACAAGCAAAATAATGCTTTATTGTCAGGTGTTACGGATTATTTTGATTACCATTGTATCAGTTAAAAGGTCAACATTAAATCAAGCCTTAAGTCGCAGAAAGAGGGAATAAAATTAAATGTCACTAGCGTCGTCCCACGGCGACACAAAATTAAGAAAAAATACAAAACGCAAATAATTAAAATTAATAATGAGAAATACTTCAGATAATGTTCACATTAAAATAATATTGAGGATATTCACAAAGAATAAAGTAAATAAATTATTAAGAAAATAGAGTCTCAAAATATTTGATCATTCAATCTATAATAATAAATAGTGCATAGAAAATTATAATAGCATTTGTGCTAATAAATGTGAGAAACTAAATATCCTATTTTTATTTACAAAAGGCTCTGAATGTATATTATGTTTCAATAGAACAGTTTTAAAATGTAATAAATCGAGTTAGTACCATTTCAAATAGTCATCGGTGTCCGTTATGATTATCAATGTGTAGTGGAATGCAATATGTTTCTTGGTTGGTACATATAACTTCCAAAATAAAGCAAGTAATATCCCACCAGATAAAAGAAACTGGGATTTTGACAATATCATCCGTTTGACGTTGACGCTAACTTTAATAAGTTATGTTTTGAGTCACGTTGCAGGGTTTGCCCCGAACGCTTGTCTTTCGCGTGGTGTTCGCGCGGTTCGCGTCTTAGCCTGCCACGAGGCTCCGCAATCCTTCTCAGTTCTGTTCTTACTCAAAAACAATCCTTGAGATTGGCGGAAATGCGGTGCTAACGCACAAGCAAGAAGTCCATTAATAATAAATAAATAAAAAAAAGTTATGTTTTAACCTGCTTCGTCCTACTGCTGGGCAAAGGTCCCACCCAAACACTTCCACATATCTCTATCCAATGCGGTATCCCTCCATTCGCTGCAATAGGCATCCAACTCATCGCGCCACCTTTTCCGGGGTCTACCTCGACCTCCACTACCATCATTATGCACCCATTTGCGTAGCGATTGATGACCACCGCTCGGTGTGCATTCGACAAACATGCCCAGCCTTGTCCCACTTTAGTTTCGCGGATTTCTCGCCTACATCAGCTATTTGAGTTTTGGAGCGCAGTATTGTGCCCGTCCTTTTCACGTCTTTTTTTTTTTTTTTTGGAATGATGTATACAGCTTTGCTCAGGGAGCATTTACTGCTTTTTACTGCGGACTATTGGAGGGACCAGAAGGGTCACCGAGCCAATTGAATGAACTTAAGCAACCGACCTAGGGGCACCCCAGGGGGGTACGGGTGTTGTTGAGTTTTCACGTCTAGTATACTACGCTGTGGCAATGTTCTATTAAAATATTGTATACGTCCAAAGCTTTTCTCTTACAAAAATGGGATTTAATATAATTGTATACTTCAAAAATCATATCACAACCATATAACATATAAATTAGCATAAAAACTATATATATTTGGGGTTTTTATGCATCAGAAATCTAGATAAATGCTTAAATATTCAGCTCAGGTCGTGTATTAAGCCTTACAGCGTAATATATGTTTATATTTATATACAAAAATATTATATTTAAGTGTAAAATATTGATATTTGTCGAGAACCGTGTCATGAAAGGCCTTAGCGTCTTATAAAACTTACATATCTATTAGTTTTGTCTCGTCTGTACATTAGCTAATACGCAGCGAATCACGCCACTTCCGTATTGCTCGCATCTTGAACACTGACAGCTTCAGATACAAATTAACTGACTTGATTTTAATTTTAAGAGTTATAGTTGTGTCTTTTTCATAACCTTTTTGGGTATTGCGATTGAAGTAGAGGGTAAACCATGGACTTAGAACTTAGACGAATTATATACGGACCCGCCTCGCCTGAGCATTTCCCCTCTGCTAACGTGCAGGATCAAAAGAGCTTACGCATTTACATACAATTTTATACCTTATCACTAAACGCGATAGCCTATAATTGCGGAACAATAATTTCGAACTTACGACGTTTGGGGTTCACACGACACTGTTTTAATGATTTTCAACATTCAATATTAGAATCTAAACTAATGGAATAAAATTCAAAGTTGCGTATCTCGTGCTACCTCGCCCCCCGCAAAAAGTGGCAGAAAAGTGTGTTACTAGAATTACACGCGTAACTTGTCCTCATATAAGTAGTCTAAGACTTAAAGACTAAAAGGATAAAAATCCTTCTTACAAGAATGGAAACACGAAAATTAGCAACTTCCTTCGTACGTTGATGTTTCAAATTTTAGGTGTGTCCCTTTTTATCAGAACAAAAATTTAATAAACACTATTATTTTCTTCGTTTGATTGGAAAGGGATAAACCAAAGATGACGATGAAAACGTACGAAGAAGGTTAAACAATACCGGCCGCCAAGGAATATTTTCATGTTTCACCGCTTGTTAAACAGTCTGTACTCCAAGGTATAGACCATAGAACATTATAAGAGGGGTTAGAAATGCAAAGTAGCGCTTTTGCTTCGGAGACGGCTGTCGCCACTTGTCTTCCCGCTCACGCTGCTACAATTACTCATGCCCTCTCGCTCGCACTACGCCGCGCGCCTTCTGGTGTTATGCAAGTCATTGCATAACCTGTGGCGACACGTTCCACGCCTACTTTGCACTTCTAACCCCTCTTATAATGTTATGTGGTATAGAAAATACCTATTTCCAGTTTCCTGGGGTAAACGTAGTGTCACCATCAGGAAGATGGCATAGGTATTGACTGCCTTACAAGCGGTAAAACATGAAAATGCTCCTTAGAGATCGGTAATGTTCGTCCTTCTTTTATAAATTTCCGTCCATGTTTCCAACGTTTTATGTTCCTCCCTTTCTATCATGCGTAAAACCTAAGAGTAAGGAAATTGCGTCATTTGATAGAAAGGGACAAAGTAAAAAGGTTGGTAACATCGATGGAAATTTGTACGATAGAAGGACGAAAATTACCGACCGTCATGGTAAATTTTCGAATTTCGATGCTTGTAAGGAGAATTGGCATCCATTGGTTTAGTATCCACGGTCACCATACATTTATCAGTCAGTGTTATAAAACGCGTCATTTCTCTCGCTGCTACAGCAACAAATTTCGCCTAACAGATCAAAATGTACCAAATTATAATTCCAACATTGCTGTATCCGACCCTTAAATTATCTTCAATTCATATATGTATGTATAAATAAACATATTTTATACTGACGACATTTAACTTGATATTATTTTATAATTATTCCAATTACATCACGCATTTATATCTGGAAATATACAATTATATATGCATTTAAATAAATTTGTTATTATTTATTACTTAAATATTTATAATCAATAATATTATAACTTCAACATGGAACGATTTATGTCAAATTAAACTTAATGTAAAACAAATTATTACATTTCATTTGAAAGCGATCACATTACACTGTGTTTTGCATACAACCTTGTAACCTTTATGCTTAAGACAATAAAGGCTATATTAGTTTGAATATTGTAAAAACACAGAGTATTGAGAAAGCGTTCTGGTATCACATCAGAAATTCTATTTCTAACCTAATATTTGTTAAGAGATGCTTGATTGATGTCCTACTATTTTGGTTCAGTCGATAGTAAAGTCAGCAACAAAAATAATACATTTTGGTACTTAATATAACAATTATAGTGTATAGTTTCTCTTACTGCAACAGACAGCACTCCATACAAAGAACTCACGATGCTTCTTGCTCTGTTTCCCTAAAGTTACCCTCGAAGTGTGGAGTGAGGTACGGAATCTGAAGTCAGGGAGGGGCAGGGAGAGGACATTCTGTAAGTAGTACCTGCATTGCAGTTTTGTACGAAACAGCAGATAAAATTGACGTTTTGGATCATTCTCTTAAAAACCGTCGGCATATTAAGTTGGAACCTGTTTATTTATAAATGTTCTTACTACAATAACATTTTAAATGATAAAAGCTTAACAGAATCATTTTGAAAATATTATTTTTAATATATTTGGATACTCGGATATTACATCTGCCATGCCGTGTAGCGTCTGATAGCAGCGCATCCAAATGGTTGTCATTAAAGGTGACTTATCCTTCAGATTGTCGTCAACAACTCTTCAGGCCTCACCGTGTGACTGTCGGTTATAGCCACTGCAACCAACTCCATCTCTGATCGTATTCCATCCGATTCACGAGGTTAAGAACGAGAGAGTGCATAAATATTATTTGTACCTGACTACTTTAGTAATCAAGCAGTCGTCGTTGAAATCGACTATGAGCATATAATAACATCAATCAAGCATCCCTCGACAAAACTAGACAGCTATCATAAATATAATTAACTATATCTACACAACTCTTGACAGAGTTACATCCAATGCGAGCTCACCACGTGGAAAAATATACTACATCGAACTTTGGGTGCTTTATACAATATTATGCTTTTTGGAAAGATAAATAGAATAAATGTTTATTGGTGTGGGTCAATAGTTAAATAAATCACATTTCTCCTCACCTTTAATCACAGACCGATAGGCTAAAGACGCCGCTACTGTGCGAAACGATGTCGCCAAAAGGTGCACCGTCACTCACGTTTGACAGCTGAGATAAGTATCTACGGCGTACGCGTATCGCACGCGATACAGGCTGTCGCTCATTGACATAAGGCGCGTTTTAATATGTCGTTCCGGAAGCGTTAAGTTCGAAATTCGAAAAAGCGTGTGAAATGGGAAGAGTGCGGTATCTGTTACAGTAGTAACTATTGCATAATCTGTGGTGCGGGAACAGATGGAGAGATCTAATTGTTTCGTTTAAAAAATTAGAGTGTAGAGCGCGGCAGTGCATACATAGTCGTACTGCTTATGCTCGACTATGCGGCGTCTTGTTGGTTTGTGCTTGCAATAAAAATCGTTTGATTTCTTTAAATCATTTCGACCACTACTATGATATGTGTAGATTGGTACAGTAACCGGTTAACTATAATATCTTTTCAAAAAGCAAAGGAGAATGTCCTCAAGTGAAAATACTAACAAACAATCAAACGGAAGACCTTAACAATAGTCTTAAAATAACCCATTGCACAAAATATACATACAAGTTATAAATAACAAACAAAATATTATGTAAAAAGACATATTCTTAGGTTGCTTTTCAGATTACGAGCCGCATGCGGGTGGGACGCATTTAGCGTACATGGCCGGCTACATTCGATGTGTCAATCGACAACATTATACGAAGCATGCAATGTAAGCTAAACAAATTCCGCAACCCGCATGCGTGCTAGCGTGACAGGAAAAATTACCCTTAGATAGAGTATTAAAAATGTATACCGCGTTTAGACTATATCTTACCCTATAACTGCGTCACACAATTATATACTTACAAGCATATGCGCGTAAGTCCAATTTCATTTAGCTGGATTTACGCCCGTCATTCTCGACGCGAAATATCAATCGGTCATTTATATGCCAACGGTATAAGGTTTATTTAATTTTCAACCTTATATCGTAGACATATAGAACACGTCCATTTCAAGCGCTTAGTTACATTGCGTTGTCCATTCAGAGATGCGCAACCTTTTCAGTTAGTTAAGATATAAGACAAATACACGTATTTCATGTGTTCAGAACATTTTGCAGGTGTCTTTGATTTCGATTTTCTAAACGCAGTATTATATCAAATTTGAAACATAAATTTTAAAAGGGCCTCTTAATAACAAACCTATATGGGGTCCATCTTAATATGCTGACGGTTTTTACCCATCATACTGAACAACTTTCTCTATGGGACCAATGTCGAAATCGGGAAAAAATATCACCGATTCCATACAAAACTGCAATCTTACTTGACTTCGGCCCCATTGAAAAAGATGTTCATTCTGATGGTCTGATCATCCTCTTAAAAAACCGTCAGTATATTAATTTGTACTCTGTTTATTCACAATAAAGTTTGTCAAAATAATTCTTATAACAAGGCCCGTAAGGTTCAGCCAAGGACAATCCCAACGAATTTGTTTAAAACTTAATAATAGTGGAAGGCACCCGAGGTCTGCTGCGACGCTGCTTTTTAGATCTGCTTAGGTATTGAGGGCTTTATTTGAATATACTAAAGTTGTTTGTCCTTTGTACGAGATTTTTAGGTGTTCGTTTAGAATGCTGAGATAAAAATTTCACGTACTCGGAACAACGTACGTACGTGATATTCAAGAACTGTTATGTCATATAATGAGTTCTTATGAATTAGGCCACATTAATCATAAACTCGTCATACTGGCGTCAATTTTGAATAGTACTATTCTAAATTCAATTACATGGGTCACGTAAATATTTAATAGAATATGTGGCGGAGATTCTAGTATCGATCGATTCAAACCTCAGCATACGAAACGCGCCAAATTAATTAAAGTATAAAATTATTACGGTTTCTTTCTATTATTACTTCGTGAACACGGGAAGGGGTCATTTTATTGATTGATACAGGGTGTCTCAAAAATCAACGTCAAGGAGATAGGCCAGTTTATAACTGTTAAGGGACAAAAAAATCTGAGTAACAGCACAGATTACTTAATAGTTACTACCGTAACAGATAGTTCACTCAATCAGATTTTTCTAATTTCGAACATTGCGCTTCAGGAATGAGAAAGAAAATACGCCTTATGTCAATGAGCGACGACTAACCTCCTTGGTGCGGACTGGCTGTCAAGCGTACCTGAGCGTGACACAGGCCTGGTAACAGTTATAATCTAGCCTATCTTCTATTTTCGGCTTGGGGCTTTTGGGACACCCTGTATATCGAACACATTTATGTTCAATGTCCTTCATCTAATTCAAAATCTGATAAGTCTGCAATTAATTACAGACTTTAGCCACGGTTTATACAGAAGAAACGAGTGGCGGTGGCGGATAATCTAAGTAGCACAATATAAACCTTATAGTACGTAGCACAGCGTCATTTTTGTCGTAAAGGAGAATCGCGTAATTCTCTCTTATAATTGTTACTTTGACTATCCGCCGCCGCCACACGTCTCTTCTGCACAAACCGCGCCTTAGTCGATAACGATTTGTAACGATACACATCGCGTACTCAAGCAACAAAGAACCCGTAACGTAGAACTATGTTCAAAGTGAGCCCTCAGGTCGCTAGCCCTACCTCCTGCGCAGATAGAGGTATGCGAGCAGCAGCAGCAGCGCGAGGCAGTGCGCGGCGTGCAGCAGCAGCGCGGCGAGGTGTGCGGCGGCGCTGCGCGCGGCCTGCAGCGCCGCCCGCCCCGTCTGCGTGGCCGCCTGCGACGTGGCGAGCTCGCTCCTGCATCATCCTGTA
Source organism: Agonopterix alstromeriana (assembly GCA_963924505.1). Lineage (NCBI taxonomy): Eukaryota > Metazoa > Arthropoda > Insecta > Lepidoptera > Depressariidae > Agonopterix > Agonopterix alstromeriana. Next base: position 14,699,697 of record OZ004679.1, read on the forward strand.
CCGCACTTGCCGCTCTCGAACACTCCCTACGGCGAAAACGTACGTTTTAGTATGCTCTATCCTTTGACTAATTATTATAAGGACTAGCCTTGCGGTAGCATTTCCCCTCTGCCACGGTATAAGTGCTCACTAAACGAGACAGCATATAATTGCGAAATTATAACTTCGAACTTAGAACGTTTGGGGTTCACACGAGACTACTTTTCATGATTTTTAACATTCAAAATTAGAATCTAAAGTTATGGGGAATAAAATCCAAAGTTGCGGATTTCATGTTACCTCGCCCCCCGCAAAAAGTGGCAGAAATATTTGTTAGTAGAATAATATATATACATATAAATAGTCAAAGGGTCTATCTTTTGCCCGCGAATTTATCCGCGTGGATATCGGATTTTCGAAAAACCCTTTCTTAGTTCAACCCTATATGCTCTTTAGAATGTGTATTCCAAATTTCATCTTACGGATTTGATATTTTAAATGTTTGTAAGAACTATCTGTAAAACCGCCGAAAGTGGCCACTTTTTCCGGTTTAAAGATAGTAACTAAAAACATAAAACATGATAGCCGTTATGTTTCGATAAATTGGGAATCGAGAATGACTGCAATGTGACATTTTTCTATTTCGGAAATGTATTATAATTGTTAGAAAATAAAAATAATAGGATTGAGGGCAGCACTCGAGGCTCGGTGCCTAAGAATATAATGATATTATTATATCAGCCGTCGCTATCCCATTGTCGGGCAAAAGCCTTTACAACCTGTTTATGAATTAACGCAAAACTAGAAAGTAGTTTGTTTAAAATCGAGAGCAGAATCGAATTATCATGTTTTCAACACAAATAATTTTTTTTTCAAAATATTAAATAGTTTATTTGTAAAATTTAAAATTTACTGCACTCGATCTCAACCCACCGCACGAGCACACTCACGGACGGTCTGATCTTCCCCTTAAAAAGTGTCAGAGTATTAAGAAGGACACTGTATAATAATAGCCTAAGAAATTCCCATACAACTTTCACTTCCATTTTCACACGTTTATAGGTTTAAATTGCGAAAAATCTTAGTGAGCACCTAAAAGCGAAGAGAAAAATGCCAAATAATTCTGTAAATCTTGTGATCACGCAACCGCTTTGCATGTTTTCGGAGCATGTTTTGTTGGTTGACCATCAATAATCTTCCCTGACCCTGTGCGGAAAGTGGCCCCTAAGGTCAAAATGCCACCTGGGACCCTGAAGCCCAATCCAAAGCTGCCACTATTTCTCACCTTCCTGAAGAATGGTGAGAAGCTGACGAGCGATTCCCTCGTGAGGGGCGCCTGGTGGAAGGGACACAGGCGGTCTGTGGAGCAGACGGTCAGTAGACGATGTGCGCAGACAGTACTCACCTTCCTGAAGAATGGTGAGAAACTGACGAGCGAGTCCCTCGTGAGGGGTGCCTGGTGGAAGGGACACCGGCGGTCTGTGGAGCAGACGGTCAGGAGACGTCGCAGGAAGGACTCGAGAGCTGGCCGCCGGGATCGTGCTACGGCTTCCGAAGACCAGAGCTGGCGGGGCGGGAACGGGATTGAGGCCACCTGTAGAATCATACAGAACTCATTTAAGTTCATAGTTTAATTTATAGAAATAATACAATCTCTGGAGACACAAACGGACACCGATGTGACGCCAAAACGGATGCTAGCGCCGGGTCATGAAGATATCTCCACAGTCTTACATACATAACTAACGACCAAACGTAAACCTGGTTTCAAACACAAAACCGTCTCGTTACGAAGGACCTTCCTTTTTTCTCCACAAAGGAAGGAACCATTATTTGCGTATCGCTTTACTCGGGTCGTAAAGAGATCTCTGAATCCCTTCGCACTAGCTATCTCTCTGCGACCGCATCTTGTATGCGGCGAGTTTTTGCGTCGCTTAGAAATCGGAAACTTGCAGCTGATGATTTTGCAAACGTTTTGCATTCATCTTGGATCTATCATTAACAGTTTAAGCCGTTGATCCTTGAATTTCGTTGGCATTCATTTTAAAATCACAGTCCGATCTTTGGCACGAGTTCTTCAAATACCCCTCTACCCTAATAATATCTCTCGTGGTTTCTGATTCGAATGAATACGGAATCCTATTGGATCTAGTCTCCGGGGTCAGCTGCTAATGAACGTCTCGAAAGTAGAACAGTCATATTTATCAGAGTCCAGGTGTAGGAGGAGACTCAAACGCCGCCTTAGTCGTGTTTGTGTGTGGAGGCTGAATATTTGCACTTAAGATACCTAACTAATTTAACAGCTGCAGTTTTTGCTTTAGCATAAATGCTGCGTCAGATACGTGTCGCAGGGGTGTCATATTCCAACATCTATACCAACTATATCGTATTTGTTTCTCACTCCCTGTTGCCGTTGCAGCTTTGTACGGACTTCCTTATACGGACCATAGTGCTACCTGGAAATTGTTTCTGTTGCTGTTCTTCCTGTATTGTTCTGATGAAATAAATGAGTTATCTATCTATCTGAGGTCACCTTGCCAGGAAAACATCGTGAGTTGTATCCACTGTCCATTATGTGGCGACGGACTCACCCCCCGTCACACTGGACAGAGTTTCGGTACTACTGGTGAAACGTGGGTGTTGTGAGGTTTCAGAATATCTCTCACTACTCCCTCAGGGAATATAGTCGTGAGCATATGCTATGCATGCTGAGGTCACCTTGGCGCCGTACAGTCGCCGCATGGTGAGGTAGAGGTCCCGGAAGCGTCGGTAGCGGCGCAGCAGCAGCCAGCGCGCGGGTCCGAGCGCGATGCGGACCTCGTACTCGTGGTGCGTGCGGGCGCCGGCGCCGCGGGTCACCCAGCCGGGGATGCTCACCACGCTCTCTGTGGGGGAACAGGGGGGAATAGAGGGATCAGACGATATTCCAAGTACCGCAATCTTTATGAAAACCAAAGCGTGTAACAAATTTTCTTCATAGTTGAAGTAGGTAAAGAATTTGTCAATGTCAAAAGCCAAATTCTAACATGTCTTTTTTTTTAATCAGGCATAGGCCCACCACACATTCCCACTGCTGTAAATCCTGTGAACCAGGATCAACAGCGGAGACCACTCACAACACTAGACAATGAAGTCCAGCGAGCCCGGGGATGTCAAAAGTCAAAATTGTTTATTCAAAATAATATCACATAGAAAACTTTTTGACGTCATGTTTTTGACTCTACCACCGCGTCGGAAGGTGTTCCGTTGTAGAGATGATGCCGCCAGAAACTCTAATATGTCTTGGAACCCGCAATGAATTAACCTCTAACATGTCTTGCCTGTTTATGTAAGACATGTACAATTTGGCTTCACAGCTCTGCAAATATCGCGATGAAAGTAGAAAGTTGTTCAGTTTGACGGTCTGATCATGCGTGGACATGGCATATAACAAATTTAACTTACCAAAGTCTATAGGATGAGTGAGACCCGGCGCTATCGTATCATCCTGGAACAAGAAAACAAGAATAAGTTCATAGCTTTGACTATTTATATGAGGACTGGTTACGCGTGTAATTCTACTAACAAACATTTCTGCCACTTTTTGCGGGGGGCGAGGTAACATAAAATCCGCAACTTTGGATTTTATTCCCCATAACTTTAGATTCTAATTTTGAATGTTAAAAATCATGAAAAGTAGTCTCGTGTGAACCCCAAACGTTCTAAGTTCGAAGTTATTATTTCGCAATTATAGGCTGTCTCGTTTGGTCATAAGGTGTAAAATTTAATGTAAATGCACAAGATCAATTGTGCTTATACCGTGGCAGAGGGGAAATACTACCGCAAGGCTAGTCCTTATAATAATTAGTCAAAGATTCTTAGTAATAACTTTGGGACACTGAAGTATTATAATCTAGTCACAAAAGGGTATTTTACACCTTTTTTGAAAACTGTTTTAAAGTAATCCTGAGATCGTAATGAAACAGTAGAATTTTAATATTATAAAGCCGCATTGAAAAGTAAGGTACAGACCGGCTCGGGCTCGGGCGCGGGTATCCTGGCGGAGGACTCTCGCCTGTCGTCCCAGGCATCGAGCGGCTCGCCGGGCAGCTCGTCGTTGGACGTCGACACATTGTCAGACGCCTCTATCTCCTGCTCCTTCAACCTAAGGGTACAAGTGTTGATAGGATGATCTCTGACTATTCAACTCAAGAATTGGCTATTTGACAATTGTAACGGTAAAATATTATACAACGTGTTAATGAATTAACGCAAAACTAGAAAGTAGTTTGTTTAGAATCGAGAGCAGAACCGAACTATCATGGTTTCAACATAGGTAATTTTTTTCAAAATATTAAATAATTTGTTTGTAAAATTTCATATGTACTGAACTCGATCTCCACCCACCGCATGGGCACACTCACCATACTTACTACCAAAACCAGATTCTTAAAATGTATCCATGAGCACTTTAGCGCTTTCATTCATTGCTGAAATGATAACAAATCATTTTTGCCTGAGAACTTAAAATGCGAATAGCTTTAAATTTAAACTATCAAAATAATTAAAATATTGTATCAATGTAATTATTTTGTTATAAATCAGTTGGGGTGTATGAGGTTTTGCGCTTATTCATTAACACGTTGTATATATTAGATATAGCAGCTTATAGGTTCACAATGATCATACAATATGTTTTTTGCATTAAAGTAACTTATAATTATTTTATTTTTGAAAAATAAATTAGAGTTTCAAAAACTGAAAACCGGGCGGCCATGACTGAGCATCGTGTGACGTCACATTTCAAACAGTCAGGAACGTAGATGGGGGTCACCATCATGTAGCGACGGTAACTCACCTGCTGATCAGTGGATCATCAATATGGCCATTCTCAGTGTCAGTGGTGGTGACCTCGCTGGTGACCTGCATGTCTGACTCTGATAGGGTCAGGGACGGGGTCTCCTGTATTGGCGTCACCATCATGTTGCGGCGGTTGTTCTGGTTGTCGAAGAAAGAGTATTGGAGAGCCATTTCGAGGCGGACGTATTTCTTTTGGAGCTCTTGGAGGACCTGTTTAGAAAAAGGGTTATTTAGATTCAAAGTCAAAGTCAATGTAATTAAATATAGGAGCTTGAAGCACACTTATCAAACGTCAAATCTTTTTTAAAGCTACCACCGCGTCGGAACGTGTTGTCGCTGTAGAGAAGATGCGGCCAGAAACTACAACATAACACGACTTAATAACTATTACAATATAAATTCTTAAGCTAAAGTTATGTATACAATAATACATAGTCTATTTAATAAAAATAATTGATACTATACAGTAAAGTAAATAAACAATAAGTAAATATCGAAAAAGGCCGTGGTGGTCCAGTGGCGAGTAACCTTGCCTGCCGTGCAGGAGGCGATGGTTCGATCCCCGTCCAGGCCGACTCGTACCAATGAGTTTTTCGGAATTTATGTACGATTTGTAACACCACTGGCTTTTCGGTGAAGGAAAACATCGTGAGGAAACCTGCATGCTACAATTTCGAGGCATGTATTGTACCCACTGTCCATTATAAGTGGCGACGGGCTCACCTCCCGTCACACTGGACAGAGATTCGGTACTACGGTGAATCGAGGATGTTCTGAGATTTCAGAATATCTCTGACTACCCCCTGGGAGAATATAGTCGTATGCTTATGCTTATGAAAAAGGCTGTATCTTGAATCATCTGGACATAGGCCTCCCCCATAATCGCCACAACGACCGGTCCTGCGCTGCCCTCATCCAACGGGTCCCCGCCGCCTTCACCAGGTCGTCGGTTTACCTAGTATTCTACCCACGCTATTATAATAATAAGATACCAAAGAATAAAAGCCTTGCCAGAAAAAAAGTTTAAGTCCCATGTTAAACAAGTCCTCTGTAAAAAAGGCTACTATAAACTCGATGATTATTTGAATGACCAAAATGTCTGGCCTTGACAGTGTTACACTATGTAATTTAATATTGGATTTTTGTAATTATACTCTGTATATTTTGTTTTGTTTAAAAGAAGTGTGTTGTAGAGTTTCTGGCCGCATCATCTCTACAACGGAATACCTTCCGACGCGGTGGTAGATTCAAAAACATGACGTCAGAAATTTATATGTGATATTATTTTGAATAAACTATTTTGATTGATTGATAAACGCCAATTGTATATCGGACACAACTCACCGCAATCTGTCGGTTGAGCTCCTCCTTGGAGCAGTCGTTCTCGAGCGAGGATATGACGAGCATCTTCTGTGAAGCTATCCGCGAACACAACCGCTGCATCGCGCGCAGGGCCTCCGCCTCTGTCACTTGTCGACGACCTGTCTTAATGTCCCCTGCGACAAAAATACGGTTAATTATGTCACATAGCAGATAATAATTGTTAACGCAAAATTAACATGTTTTCATTATTTCAATAGCTCAGAGAATACTACTAGCGCCATCTGTTGAGACGCAGCAGAACTGCCTCTGTAAACAACGATAATTGGTGTTGCTGGTCAGTTGACTTTAACTGCATTGTATTATATCAAGTATTCACTAGCTGTTACTGGCAACATTCTCTCTCTTGCGTCGCCATTCTGACGGGACGGTCGAAATCAGATAAATTTATATCAGAAAAATCATTGTGTGGTTAAAGGGAACCTAATATATCAGTTTTCAAGATATTCAGGAGTTTTCATTCGCCAACTATTCACAAACACTGCAGGAGAAGGACCAGTCGATTCGAACCCGCCGACTTTCTCCTACAATAATATAAGTCACCTCGTCAGAGGCCGTAAAAAAACTCTGATACCAGGGCTTGCTGAACACACGATAAGAAGAAGAATATAAGTATACAGGGAATAAAGTTAAATGCGTTATATATTAAACGGGGTGCTCCAGACCATCAAACTGAACAAATTTTAACGTGGGACCAATATTTAAATCACGAAAAAAAAGTGGTTTCATAATAAATGTCAATGGCTAGTGGCTACTCGTCCCAAATGTATGCAACAGCTGATATTTTTTTGCTCCGTTCGGTTTGCTACCGTGGTAAAAGTTGTTCAGTTTGATGGGTAGACTCTTAGTTTAAAAGGATGCTCATATATAAATTAGACCCTGTATAGTTCTACAGGGTGTAATACAACACCCTGAATGATTACCTGCCATCCTTCTCCTGTACTTGGCTCGCTGGTGCCTCTCCTCTGGTGACCTCTCTATTGAACTCGACGACTGACCCTCCACTATCCTCGGCTGTATTCAAACGATACATTATATTTATTATGCGAAGATTAAATTCTATAGAGGTGTGTCAGAATCGACCACTAGTTCCTTTTGAGATAAAAATAACACTAGTTTTTAATTCTAAATACAGGGTCCCTCTTAATATGCTGACACTTTTTTAAGAGGTTGCTCAGACCGTCAAACTGAACAACTTTCTCCATGGGACCAACATCAAAATCGCGAAAAAAAAATCTGTCCCATACATTTGGCTCGAGCAGGTTTGCAGTTTTGTATGGGACAGAAGATTTTTTTTTCGCGATTTCGATGTTGGTGCCATAGAGAAAGTTGTTCAGTATGATGGTCTGAGCATTCCCTTAAAAAGTGTCAGCATAAGAAAAAGGACCCTGTATTTAGGGTGAAATTGATTTCATTAGCATCCTTTTAAACTAAGAGTCTACCCATCAAACTGAGCAACTTTTACTACGGGAGCAAACTGATCGGAGCAAAAAAAAAATCTGCTGTTGCGTACATTTGAGTCGAGTAGGCATTGCAGTTTAGTATGGAACGGCTGATTATTTTTTTTGCTCCAATCGGTTTGCTTCCCTAGTAAAAGTTGTTCAGTTTGATGGGTAGACTCTTAGTATAAAAGGGTGCTAATGATAACAATTTCACCCTTCATACACCGCTTATTAAGTAATAAGCGGTAATAGCTAAGAGGAAGGATCTCTCTTTAAGACTAGAGTGAGCCATACCAATTGTAAAGTGTCCACTTTTTTCGACGTTTAGGTTTGAGTGTGTATGGACAAAAGGCACCAAGTGACATATATTATGGCCTTATGTTTACGGTCACTTTTCACACACACTAGCTCAAAGAAAAGTGGACATCCGCATAAACAAATATCTATAGTTCCATCTCCTTCTACTATTAAAGGGACGTCATAAGACAAAAGAGACAAACTACAATCGTAAATTTATGCGGACTCTATGGAGATCCTTCCTCTTAGGGTAATAGTGTCGATATTCTACATCAAATAACGAATTAGTTTTTTTTTGTTTTCACAATCCTTGCCTTGTGATAATCCTCAGTGCTGGACAGGTCGTCGCTGTCATCGGGCGCGGGTCCGAGGCGGAACTGGGGTGTGGGGGGCGTTGGGTGGTCCAGCTCCGCGGAGGGGGAGGGTGTCGCGGGGAACGGCTTCGGGGTGCTCGAGGACGCCGTGTGGAACGTGTCCTCGGTCGCTAGCGGCGACGCCAGCGGGTCTAGGCTTAGGCTGAGGCTGGGGGGAAATGTTAGTAAGATTATTAGGCACTGATCCAGTCGCCATCAGATAGGTCATAGCAGGCAAGGTGTTTAAATATTTTTGAGCAGTGTTCATCTCAACTATTATGAAACTGCAACAGTAGTGTCTGTACATTGAAGATATTTACAAAAAAAGATGATATGGTTTTTAGGTGCTCCTGACTCCAAATCAACCTTTTTTATAATTTTTGTCTATCTGTTTGTGCGAGCATCGCGCGAAAACTACTGAACCGATTTCGATGAATCTTTTTTGTTTGATAACTTATGATTTGACTTCAAATCTGGCATATAATTTGTGCCGACGAAGTCGCGGGTTAGCTCGAGTTTTCAATAAATTCTTAATAGTAAAATATATCTGAACATCTTATCACAATTATAATTTTGGTCCCATATAGAAAATTGCTAGGTTTGATGGTTTGAAGCACCCCTTGTATTTAGGGTTAAATCTAATTAGTTGGCGAAACTTAAGAAACGCATTTGGTATCTGTTACTAAGTACAATTGCGTGATAGTGACCCGCCGCCCGATCATATGATTTACAGATCAATGTCCGCCTACGTACGATACTAATACTTTTGTTAATCATGTATTCCTCGCGGGATTTAAACCCACGCCCCTGGGCTCATCTACATCTACATAATCATCTGTATCTACAGTACTAACTTCATCCTCCTCTTGCGGTAGTCGTCCCTCTCATCGGCACTCAGAGGCTCCAGCACCTCCTCGCGAGGAGTTCGCAGCACCAGCTCGGACTTGCTTCTCTTCACACCCTCCGGCGGTGATGTGTCACTGTCACCTGCAGAGTTACGTTGGTCAGTGTCATTAACCATGAAATATTATTTAGTACACCAACCTAATGTTATTTTCACTAAATACCTAGACAGTAAAAAGGAACATTTTAAACTTATTCTTGACTTTTTCGTAAATAAAACGCATTGACACCCGTCTATTCAAAAAGGGGTTTTATCCTTCGTCATAGAATAGGTAATAGTATATAGTTCTACATACAGAACGGCCACTCCCTGCCCCTTTCTAACTTCAGATCCCTCACCTCACACTTTCTGGGAAACTTGAGGGAGGCCAAGCAAGGGAATGCAGTCAGACGCGCGCACCCGTAGTATTTGACTACATAAAATTGAGTCTATTCAGTGCATAAAAAACGTTGAAAAATAACGCTCAATTCACATTTTCAGTAATTCTTAAGCTCAAATACTATTTTTAATAACAGAACGAACAATAAAAAGTATCGTAATGTAGATGATGTTCATACGTTGCGTGATGAGTCAACCCTACACGCATATGTCAAAGACAATATGCACCAAGTGCGCATGTGGGAACGCCATCATGTCATATCCAAAACGTAGTTTGATGTGGCGGAGCTGTGCCTTCGTCCTGAGATTATATTACCTTTTTTCCAAAACATAAATTCTAGCGTGTCAATCTAGGCTACAGTTAGCCATGTTCCTGCCAGAGGGGGTGAGGCAATGGCATTCTATACACACGGACTCATAACGTCATGCAATAACAAAACCAAAACTTGACACATATCTCGAATGTCACCTTAGTATGCCTCAGTTATGCTCGGCTGTCACATTTGACATTCCAGTCCTTTCAAATATCATCTGTCACAAAGCAGTAATGTAAAATAATTAAGCACATTTTAGCGGTCCCGTTAAAAGCGCACTGATGCGAAGTCCTTGTTTATAGAATTTCATTGGGGTGAGGCAAAAATTGATGGGAGGCAGGGAGTGTCTCTAAGAATACTCTTTCTTATACTGTGACAGTACTGACCCTTAGTGCTGGAGGGACTGAGGTCGGAGGCGAGCGCGTGCCGCAGGCCGAGGTCCTGTGCTCCTAGGAGAGCCAGCTCCGACTGCAGCCGCTCTATCTTCACTCTGTGCGATGCTACAGACGCTACACGACTTTGTAGCTCCTCTTCTAACTCTACTAGCTCTTTTTTCTGTTGATAAATAAAATAGAGTATTTTAGTGTGTTATTGAAGCATTTTCTTCGGGCTACCCGAAGACTAGCGAGTTGGCGTTGTCGTATAACTAGACAGTGGCTTAGAATCGACCACCCCATTTCTTCCCTTGGGTGTCGTCTGAGGCTACTGAGAGATAAGGTTTTTTATGTAGTCTTTTTATGGGCGAAAGCCTAGCCACCTATCACTATTTGACACGTAATTTCATTTTGAAACCTTCAATATGCTAAACGTGAGCCTTGCTACAACTGTACATAGTTGTAACAGAGTTTCTGACCACCACGTCGTTTATATATGAACCTTATTATACAAATCCAGGCCGACTCATACCAATGACTTTTTCAGAATTTATGTACGATTTCTAACACCACTGGCTTTCAAGGAAAACATCGTGAGGAAACCTGCATGCTTCAATTTCGAGGCATGTATTGTATCCACTGTTCATTATAAGTGGCGACGGGCTCACCCCCCGTCACACTGGACAGAGTTTCGTTACTACTGGTGAAACGTGGATGTTCTGAGATTTCAGAATATCTCTGACTACCCCCTCGGGGAATATAGACGTGAGCATATGCTTATGCTTATTATACAAATGAAGTTAAAAGTTGAATGTTTATTTTTGGAGTTAGTTATGAGCATAATTTATCAGCTAATGCACTCACATGTCTCTCGACAGTATCTTTGATGTTGGTGGCAGTCTTGGGATCGCACTGCTGCAGCAGATGCATCAGACACTCGGTGGATGTTTCGGAGTCCGGACTACTGGCGGACGAGTTCTGTAAATTAACAAAGAGTTAGGCTGAGGCTGGTTTTAGAGTCGTGAATACACCTGCCATCGAAACATTTTGACGATCACTAATTTCAAATCTATACATTCTGTCATTTTCTACTAGCGTCGACGCCAATAGAATGTCACTTTGTCTAGGGGGCCTGGGGGCCGTAACAGCAATAGGTCCCCTGGCGGGTTCACGGTGCGGACGCAATGTACGAGCATGGAGCGGAGCTACAACGAACTAATGAAGCAATAATGCCGAGGCATCGATCGATTCGATGTAAACAACTTAATATGCTGACCGTTTTTTAAGAGGATGATCAGACCATCAAACTGAACAACTTTGAGAAATCAGCTGTCCCATACATTTCGCTTGACTGTACAGACATACAGTGGCGAGACCTCAGGGTAGACACAAATACAGTTAAACCCATATAATTTCTAAACTAAACGCATTTTGTGTAATAAATGACTATTAATAGTTTAATTAACCTGTTTTTAAACAAATCAAAGTCATTTAGTAAGCCAAATGCTTATAGTTTAGGAATTATTTGGGTTTAACTGTATTTGTGTCTACCCTGAGTGCTCGCCACTGCAGACATAGTTAAAGTTGTTCAATTCGATTTTAACAACGGTGTTTTGATACACTAGAATTGACAACATAAAAATTTTGTCAACCACCTGTTTTTTATAAAAATTAAAAAAAAGTTTAAAAATAAGAGATACGTATTTTTCCGATTTTATTTTTGACCGATATTTCTATTTTTAACTTACTTTTGAATTTTCTGAAAAACGTAGGATTTATGGCTAAGATACCTTGGTCGCAATAACATTAAAAATAAAAACTGTCAAATACAATAGAAAAGCCAAGCAGGCAAAGGAATAAAATCTCATTCAACCTCTATTATATTTTTCAGTATTTTTCAAATAGCTCGGAAAAATAATGGATAGAAAAATCTCATAATTTTGATATAAGCTTTGAATCACATAATCTCCAAATGGTTTTCTTATTTTGGTACCTTTCTTAAAATGAAATGTTGTCAATTGCCATTCAAGAACACATCACATAAAGGCGTACATTAAACTAATGTACTACGTACATGGAACAGATTATATGGCTATTAACCTAAGAGGAAGGATCTCCATAGAGTCCGCATAAATTTACGATTGTAGTTGGTCTCTTTTGTCCTACGACATACCTTTAATAGTAGAAGGAGATAGAACTATAGATATTTGTTTATGCGTCTGTCCAATTTTTTTTTAGCTAGTGTGTGAAAAGTGACCGTAAACATAAGGCCATATGTCACTCGGTGCCTTTTGTCCATACTACTTGACACCACACACTCAAACCTAAACGTCAAAAAAAGTGGACACTTTACAATTGGTATGGCTCACTCTAGTCTTAAAGAGAGATCCTTCCTCTTAGCTATTAACATACAGCATCTAAACTAAATATTAAAAAAAAAAAAAAGACGTCAAAACAAAGCGACCTACCTCATCGAGCTTACACCCGCTGGCGACTAGTTCCCTCACACTGGTCCTCACAAACCGCAGCAGTTCCTCCCGCTTCCCCTCGATCTGAACCCTCAGGGCGCTCGCGTGGCCTTCCTCGTTCTCCACCTACGTGGGGGGTAGCAACGGAAAATAAACGGTAAAGTTCTGAATTTAAGGTTTAAATTCGTTTGAAGCTTTTGTTGTGGTAGTAGTTATGTCTCTTTCTATTATGTTTGAGATTATGTAGGCAGGTTAACGAGGTGTTGACAAAAACATAACCACAATTGTGAGATAACTGAACATGATTTGATATACAGGGTCCTTCTTAATATGCTGACACTTTATTAAGGGGATGACCAGACCATCAAACTGAACAACTTTCTCTACGGCACGAACATTGAAATCGAGATAAAATCCGCTTTTCCACACAAAACTGCAAACCTACTCGAGTCAAATGTATGGGACAGCATATTTTTTTTTCGCGATTTTTATGTTGGTTCCAAAGAGAAAGTTGTTCAGTTTGATGGTCTGGTCATCCCTTAAAAAAGTGTCAGCATATTAAAAATGGACCTGTATACAGGGTGTAACAAAACAACCTAGTAATACTTAAGGGGGTGCTCCAGACCATCAACTGAACAACTTTCACTATGGAGCCAACGTCGAGAAAAAAATAACAAAAATCTGCTGTCCCATACATTTGAGTCGAGACGGTACTGCAGTTTTTTTATGAAAGAGCGAATTTTATTACCCGATGATGGCTCCATAGTGAAAGTTGATCAGTTTGATGGTATGAAGCAACCCCTTAAGTATTACTAGGGTGTTTTGTTACACCCTGTAATTATTTATTTCCAAAAAAACTCATAAATATACGAGACAGTTTTGCGAGAAAAAAAAAACATCATCATTCTTTTGCCCTAGTCCCATTATTTGGGGTAGAACAATATACAAAATAATTATCAGATGTATTTTCATGATTTTCCTTCTTTTGTTGACACCTTGTATATGATTGCTGACTGAAACAGGCCTTATTTCAGGCGTTTATTCGATAGTCATTTTACCAATATATCATAATAGAAAGAGATATAACGTAAAATTCTCACTTTTTCACCAGTCGATTTCAATTTCATTTTATCACCAATTTCAAATATCACACCCAATCGAATCACTTTATTTAATCACTTGACAATATTCAGAACTTCACAAAAATACTACAAAAAAAAACCACAAACTATGTACATCTTTCATTCTGTCTACTTTACATGGGCAAGAAGAAAATGCACTACAAATAGTTTAAATTTTAATTGATTACTATATTAAATTTTTTTTTTAACTATTGACTAAAGATCAGACAAAAATAGCACAAATGCTTTAGGTTTTAATGGTAGTCTTATTGACATGAGACCAAAAAATAAAAATAAAATAAGAACATTTTAGATAGTTACAAGTTTTGACTCAACCAAACATTTTTAGCGCCTTTTGTCAAATACGGCGACCCAATTTTCACTTTTTATAATTATTTAAAAAGTTTTTTTTACTTTTATATATGGCTAAAAAGATTATAGGTATAGGGTAAATTTTATATAACTGCGGAAAACTTCAGCATGTATTCTACTCATCAAACTGAACAACTTTCACTATGAAGCCAAATTCGAAATCGCGAAAAAAAAAACACATCCCATACATTTGAGTCGAAGTTTTGCAGTTTTGTATGGGACAGCAGATTTTTTTTCGTGATTTCCAAGCTGGCTCCGTAGTGAAAGTGGTTCAGTTTGATGAGTAGAATACATGCTGAAGTTATCCGCAGTGATATAAAATTTACCGTGTATAGAAGTTGAACTGTAGAACTCGAGTTTTTACCTTACTAATTATTCAATCTGATTCAAATCACACCTTAAAATATTTACAATAAATAATGAACCTAATTAAATCTACGACAGAACTCTAAATAGAAAGGCACGTCTACAAGCTAGTGAGATAATGGTGTAAGTAGCGCAATCGGTGAGAAGTGTCATAATTATAAACAATAACATTATTGTTAGTGAACGTGGGGAGGTACTACGGTTTCTCGGAAGCTCATGCAGGCGAGAATATAGTGAATCTAAAGCGCGATTTATACAGAAGAGACGTGTTGCGGTGGCGGATAGTCAAAGTAACACAATTATAAACCTTATAGTACGTAGCATAGCGTCGTTTGGAGAATTACGCCCGCGCCTCCAGGCGATGTCACCTGGAGGCGCGGGCGCGATTCTCCTTTACGACAAAAACAACGCTATGCTACGTACTATAATATGGTGACACTTTTATAAGGGGATGATCAGACCATCAAACTGGACAACTTTCTCTACGGGACCAATATTAAAATCACGAAAAAATTTTTGCTGTCCCATACATTTGGCTTGAGTAGGTTTGCCGTTTTGTATGGAACAGCTGATTTTTATTTCGCGATTTCGATGTTGGTGCTTTAGAGAAAGTTGTTTAGTTTGTCGATCTGATCATCCCCTTAAAAAAGTGTCAGCATATTAAGAAGGACCTGTATATTGTGTTACTTAGATTATCCGCCACCGCCACACATCTCTTCTGTATAAACCGTGGCTAACACTGACATACAAAAGTCGTGTAGGCAGGCTATACTGTTCAAAAATGTGTGCGTTGAACACAGGTGCACTCTGAATACAGGTGCAGTCTCTCGACCGCACCCTCGTGAATTGTTTGTTTTCGAAGTTGTAAATTACGTTACTCAGGGAGCCGCTTCTGCTTTTTACTGGAAGGTTCATGGAAGGTCGACCGAGCAAGTGAATGAACTTAAGCAACCGACCTGAGGGCACCCAGAAGGGGCATGAACCTCGGCATAGGACGTTACTGGGAATACGCGGCGGATGGGATCAGTGGACATCAGATAACAAACTTGTTCTCGAACACATCGTTGGGGTAGACAAAATATTCAGCTGCTCATACACACTTTACACTTCGTAGTCTTGGTTGCCATCCATTACCTCTTTACACTCCAACACAACATCTCTAGGAGCAAGGGCAGGGCTAAAAAACAGCTCTGCTTTCTGTCAGTCGCACTGACTATAGCCAGCTTAGCTGAGTCCCTGTCCTATTGTCAGTAATTCTGTTTGTCTTTTCTTTTTGATTTAATTGTATAATATTTTGTTTATTCCTTGCATGTCAAATTTTCTGTTCTTTATTTTAATAGTAATTGGTAATAAAGCATTTTTTCATTTCTTTTGTTCACATATCTTTCATAGTTTATCAGAGTAATACACTTTACTGTCAGTATTGTGAGTGATCGCTACCGTTGACTTTGGTTTACTGAAGTTACAATGGTAAACTTAAACCCGGAATAATCTCAAATACAAACATTTTCTCGCAGTTAACTCATTAAGAAATTCGACCAAACAGTTAGTAGTGCAGTAAATATAAAGCGGAGGACAATGACATCGATTACATGTCGCGTGACGTAATTTATCTCGGGAAAAAATGCATATCGAAAGAATTGTTTACTTTGCTGGTAAGAATTGAATTAGACTGATAATTAAAAAGGGGAAGAGGCGATAAAAATACAATAGTATCAACTACTTACTCACGTTTTTATCGATCTTAATAATCAAAATCCGGAAATAAAAATAAAAATTCAGGTTTTCCAAATGTTTTAGGGTATTCATTTTTAGGAAAGGATTGCTTTTTCTTCGGGTTTGCTTCGGTGAGTTATTAGCCGCAAGAGCGACGCGGTGGTAGAGTCAGACCATAAAGTTACTATACCAGGAATAGAGACAGACAGCTGAGAGAGCGAGATGTAACCTTGGTTAGGCTAACGCGAACATTTCAAACCAGAAAAATGAAGCAAAACAAATGAATGGTATACTTCAAATATGTACCGAGATGACAGACAACTGTGCTAGTTTGTATGGACCAATTGCACTAGTTGTGTGCTTCAACTTAATGCGCTTTAAACCTATCCATAAATTTTACTTTGATCTAAGGATGTACCTATCGACACCACTGTACAATAGAAAGAGATACGTGACGCGAGGCAATAGAACCGTTTTTGGGAACTTATCGGAGGAGAAAAATTCGAGCTCTGTGAATAATTGTGAATCTAAATAATCGTAGATAATTTTGTATAATATACTAGCACTATTTCATTAAATTATCCACGATTTCACGTTTGATTATCAATTATACACAGAGCTCCAATTTTCACCCTGCCGATAAGTTTCCAAAAACGGTTTCATTTGACAACTATGTCAGTTCCTCTACTCCTGTAAGGTATAGTAACTTTGTGAGTCAAACTTATTCTTATGTATGATAATACCGATTAACTTATTTTGAATTTGGTGATTGTTTGCTCCTAGGATCAGCTCGAATAAGAAGAGCTCACAGTGAATATTCTAGGTAGTGCGCAAATGCCTGGAAAGTGCACATTCAAGTTTTTTTTATTACGGATGGGTTTTCTCTTGACCTCAATCCATTCCTCAGGACAAAGATGGGGTCGAAGATGTAGCGAGCTTACCCAGAAGAAGCCTATTCACTCGTACTTTAAAGGAATTCGGGTTATAAGCGCTCGGAAATACTGACGCAGGCAGGGCATTCCACTCCTTGGCTGTGCGCATTATAAAAGATTCTTGCGCTTGGTGCGGATATGTGGGATGTCAACCAAGAAGGGGTGATATACGTCTGGAAGTTACTACATCTGACCTTCAATGTTCGTAGCGGTTCTCCGTTCTAGCATATTCATGAGGTTTAGGACGAAATAGTGCATCTCTGTTTAACGACCTACTCATTTTTACTTAGTAGATTATATTGTACAGTATTTTCGGTTTACTAAAGTCCGGCCGCTGAAAGATTGCGTTTGACAGTTACCATAAAATTGTAAAAAACTGAATGAAAATATGGTATACCTGTGCCACTCTAGTACACAGGGCACTAGCTGCCCTTTTAAGTTTAAAAAGCTACTAAATAATGATCGGCATTTATAGTTTTCATTCAGTTTTTTACAATTTTATGGTAACTGTCAAACGCAATCTTTCAGCGGCCGGACTTTAATACAGGCGTAAAATGATCCCAAAAGCGTATATACTCACGCAGCTGTGATGCGTATCCTTTAGCGCGGTTAGTCTCTGCGTGCGCGCCGCTAGTTCCCGCTGTCTGTGGCGGAGAGCTCTGCGGCGATGCGCCCAGCCGCGCTCCAGCGCGCGCCACGACCCGGACAGACGTCTGCACGCCGCCGCGTACTCGCGCTCCATCGCCTCACGCTCCTGGGAGGGGTGACATACGTGGATCCATTATGAACTTATTACAATGACAGACTCACTCGTGTTCCAAATGCTCACGACATAATCTGCATACGCTGAAGAAGAAATTCGGATGCGTATGTGTAATCTATCATTGGGCACGCGTGGTGGACTAACGCCCATATACACTCCTTGAGGGTAGGCCTGTATACCCCATTAGTTTTTAATTACTAAAATTTTGTGTGCCTCCCATACAAAAGTGCGGATCAGTCTATTTTCTACGGAGGGGGTCCACAATTTTTTTTCGTTTCTCGACTCATGTTCCTTACTCTTTAGGGAAAGTTGTTTAGTTTCATTGACTGAATACACCTTTAAAATTTTGTTAGTAATTAAAACTAATTGATTTTCGATGTTATTTGAAAGTAAGCAAAGTTGATAATGGTTTTGCAGTGAAAAACGCTCTGCGCTGTACTTCGCCAGACTCGTATTGCCGGAACTCGGATGTAGTGTCAATTTGTAACAAGCGGCTAATATTGAAATTTCACTAATTCAATTATTCTAACCACTTACTTGATCTAACTCTTTTTGCGCCTGAAGTAACTCCTCCCTCTCAGCGTGCCACCGTCTCTGTCTCTCTTGTTGCTGCAGCAGGAATTGTTGTCTCTCTCGCTCTAGTTCTACTCGTTGAGCTTCTATCCGTTCGCATCTTATCTCGCTTTCCAAGTCTCTGATTTGGGGTAAAAATTTAAAATGTTAACAAAAATAATAAGAATGAATAAAAGCTACAAAGTAAATCAGAAATGAAGAGATTCGCAGAAGAACCAGAGTAGCCGATACAGCCCAAAGAATTGCTAAACTAAAGTGACAATGGGCAGGGCAAATTGCTCGCAAACAACGGCCGATGGGGGCAGGCCCCATCTAGCTCTCGAGTACCAGTAAGGTGCAACGTGGGTAGGCCCCCCACAAGGAGGACCGACGACCTGGTGAAGGCAGCGGGAACCCGTTGGATGAGGGCAGCGCAGGACCAGTCGTTGTGGCGATCCTCGGGGAGGCCTATATCCAGCACTGGATGTCTAAAGGCTGAAATGATGAAATAAGTGACAGGACTCACGATATAGTAGTGTTGAGGTTCTCAGTGCTGGCGGCCAGGTCGGTGGTGGACCAGGAGAGCAAGGAGAGCCGGGAGAGGTTCATCACGGAGGCGCTGCCCTCCTGCCGCAGCTTGGCCGCCTCCGCGGGGTCGTTGTACCGGAACATGTTCGTGCGGCCCAGCAGCAGGATGCAGCCTGTGGGTTACAATGTTGGGTCATTTGGTGAAGCAATACTCATAACTAATACACTACAGTAGTACCAGGTTTATAAGTCTGTACTTGAGTAGTTGACAAATTTTAATAGGACGCAAAATTACCTACTAGCTACCCTAGTGGCTACTCCTAGTCTCTCTGTAATGTAGTGTTCACACGCGGCAATATACGACGTCAGTTTTTTTCTTCCGATTCGTCAGTTGCACGAGTACATTATCTATACGGAGGTACCTAATTAAAATATGAATCCTACCCCAAGCCTTTCCTGCTCCTACTATGAAAACTTACGAAATTAGTTTTATGAAAAAGTCTGTATCGCGTTTGCGCGCGTCGCGTGCTACCTCGCCCCCGCCTACGTCTGTACCCCTGAGGCGCGCCGCACACGAAGTTGGCGGCCTATAAGCACAAAATAAATACTAGAAAAGAATCACTTCGAAAACAGATTTAAATAAATAGCGAATCTCTACACGACAGTAAGGTGCAAAGTTATTCGCACTCGTCCTATTCACGAATAACATAGCAACCGTCACAACGGCGCGCGTGCAAACAAAAATGAACCGAGTCATTAGTCATGAAAGCTTCCTTTACATAGTCTCCCTCTTTCATTCTATCACGTGCTGGCAGCGTGACATCGCTAGGGTTTTCAAGTCTCGCATTGACTACTCATAAAATGGCGACAAGATTTGACTAAGAAGTTTACACGGTATACCTAACCTATTGCCCCCTCACCCCTCGGTGGGGATCGGTCATCAAGCGTACCTGAGTAGCTGTGGAGTGAGACAGGCCTGCTATAAGTCGGTAATATAATAGTCACCTTGGCTCAGCTTGGCCGGCTTGTCTATGAGCACAGTGTTCAGCCAGCACTGGGCGCCCTGGGCTGGTTGTATGGTCGCCACGCCACAGTGTAGCGTCACTGTGCAGTGGAGAGGCAGTACTCCAGCTCCACTGAGTACTATGTCCGGAGTAGGCGTGTATTCTTCGCTGCCTATTACCGTTTCTCCTTCCTGTTGGTAACATGACAGTATTGGTGAAAGCGACTCTTTTAAAAAAACATGGAGAAATTATCTGACATATTCCGTTTGTCAAAATGGATATTACTTGAGCAATGAGGAACTTGCGCAAATATTATAATGAGAAATTATCTTAATAATTCAATAATAATAGTTGTGAATAGAACATTACAGAAAGATATTATTTTTTACGAAATATTTCAATTATAAGTTACGTGGATCGGAACGTAATTTCAAACACCAATCAGCGCAAAGTGACGAAGCGATTAGCAACTTGCGTGCGTTAGGAGAGGACGGCAACATATTACAGCGAATGGTTTGTGATGAGCTTCATGCGTCATGAAAAGGAGTGATGTCAAGTCATGGCAGAGCGCGTTTTGGCGCGGGTTTTGAAAAGTCAACTTTTGATTTGCAATAAATAAATGATTTGTGCATATTTTACCATTTTTGTTTTTGGTATTTTTATGTTAGCCTTAAAACTTCATGATACACTAAAAATATAAAACTGTGCAAGTTCCCCATTAAATATTGAGATTAACTGAATTGATACGAAGAATAAAATAGATACATTTTAGTTTCGTGTGTATAGGCTCTATGAAAGTAAAATTGGTATCGTATTTTGTGTAAAAATATAATTCATACACGAATGTCATGTCAAAATACTATTATGAAAATAAACCTTCAAATGATAGAGCGTTATCCCAGTAGCCAGCAGCCAGCAAGTTATCGTCTATCCCCACTAGATGCGGCATATCAGAGAGAAGCCCTGTATCTATAGTAATTCTATCAACAAAACGGACCTTCAAATGCGTGACCCCAGTAGACATGTCAGAGTCCAGCACGACCCCAAGCCTACTCTTACAAATCTCCTACATCTACAACGTGTTAATGAATTAACGCAAAACTAGAAAGTAGTTTGTTTAGAATCGAGAACAGAATCAAATTATAATGTTTTCAACATAGGTTATTTTTTTTCAAAATATTAAATAATTTTTTAGTAAAATTTTAAATTTACTGAACTCGATCTCAGCTCACCACACAGGCACACTCACCCTACTTAGTACCAAAACAAGGTTCTTAAAAAGTATCCATGAGCACGCTAGCGCTTTCATTCAGTGCTGAAATGATAACAAACCGTTTTTGCCTGAAAACTTAAAATGTGAATAACTTTAAATTTTAACTATCAAAATAATGACATTGTTTCAATCTAATTATTTTGTTGTAAATCAGTTGGGGTGTATGAGGTTTTGCGCTTATTCATTAACACGTTGAATAGCAATACTATCAACGAAACAAACCTTCAAATGATAAAGCGTGACCCCAGTAGACAGCAGGTTATCGTCTATCCCCACTAGATGCGGCATGTCGGAGTCCAGCACGACCCCCAAACCGCTCTTACGAAGGCCGAGCGCCTTCTGCTCCTGTAGTATTTGCTGGGTCTCTCTCCACTTCTCCGTCCATTTCTCTGTGAGCACTTTCTCTTGGGCTTCTTTACGTTGGAGAGTTGCGAGGACGCCGGTGTCGGTTTCTATGGGATCCTGTTGGACAAGAAAAATGCATCATTGTTACCACCACAGCAAAGAATAAATACTAGTAGCTACCGGTACAAAAGAAACACTACGACAATAGATTTCAATTGATAGCGACTCTCTCTGCAAGGCAATAAGGTGCAAAGTTATTCCCACACGTCCTATCGTACAATTCGCGAATAACCTACCAACCGTCATCACGGCGCGCGTGCAAACAAAAATGAACCGAGTCATTAGATACGAAAGCTTCCTTTACATAGTCTCCCTCTTTCATTCTTTCACGTGCTAGCAGCGTGACATCGCTAGGGTTTTCAAGTCTCGCATTGACTACTCACAAAATGGCGGCAAGTCTAATGAGATTTGAATCAAGTTTACACGGTATACCTAAACCTATTGCCATTCACCAGTCGGTGGGGATCGGCCGTCAAGCGTACCTGAGCTGTAGAGTGAGACAGGCCTGACCACAGTCTATATACCACAGTCCAGTAGGGCAAAAGCTCTTCTCAAGAATAAGTGAAAGAGGGAAGACGATACTCCACCAAACGGTATCAGTGCGGAATGGAGGCCATTTGGTGAAAGGCAACTTGACATGTCACCTCATCTAAAAGGCCTAGTATGAGTTGATGTCGAGTTGTCGACATATAAAATGCGTGCCGGTACACGGTCTCCACTCGAGAACTCGTCGGAACCATCGCCCATCTGTTCTGTGAGCAATATGTCCCGCCTGTTGCCACTTGAATTTAGCAATTTTTCGGGCTGTTGCTACCTTAGTTCTTTTTGCAATCGCATAAGAAACTTAAATTATACTTTCCATTTTTTTTTACGTCCCGTAGGGTTACTTATTCAGTTTCGTGGCACTAAAGATTGAACACGCTTCTAATAATTATACAACGTGTTAATGAATTAACGCAAAACTAGAAAGTAGTTTGTTTAGTATCGAGAGCAGAATCGAATTATCATGGTTTCAACATAGGTAATTTTTTTCAAAATATTAAATAATTTGTTTGTAAAATTTTAAATTGACTGAACTCGATCCCAACCCATAGCACAGACACACTCACCCTACTTACTAGCAAAATAAGATTCTTAAAATGTATCCACGAGCACGCTAGCGCTTTCATTCATTGCTGAAATGATAACAAATCATAATTGCCTGAAAACTTAAAATGCGAATAACTTAAAATTTTAAGTATCAATATAATGAAATTATTGTTTCAATATAATTATTTTGATTTAAATCAGTTGGGGTGTATGAGGTTTTGCGCTTATTACTTAACACGTTGTATACGAGCTTATGATAAAGAACCACTATTGTTAATTCTTTACAATACTCCATTCAAAATAGCAACCAAATTTTATGGCTATTTTGCATTAAAGAAACAGAGATTTTAAACACTTCCTCTCATTTATTCTTAGAACAGCTTTAGTAACGTCCAAGATATGTCGGATAGTATATGTATTCCAATACATTAATTACATTTGGTAATCAGAATTGGTCAGAAAGCTAAATAGGAATCGTAAAAAATCGTCGTCCTTATTTGGAATGAAGTATAGATATCTTTGCTGTGCCCATAAATGGGTATCATATAAGATACAAAAAATATATACCATCTTTATATACTTTACCCATTGACTTACAAACTAATGGACGCCTAGTCTCATACAACATTCTCGATAAAAGTGTCCCAGACTTACCTACATAACCGTTAGTACGTGTCAGTAATATAAACCAACTAAAACATTGCAATTGATTAAATTATTTTTTCATTTTGCTTGCGCAGTTCTACAAATTTTTACAGCACCGCGGTACGGCATTATAGCCGTGCGCGTAGTCGGTCGATCAAACAAAGACTGGCGCGTAATTGTTACTCTTTATGTCATTTGTTACTCTTTTCAGCGCGGACCCGACATCCAGTAGTTGGTAATTTAATGACTACCATATGAAATGAAATGCAATAAATGAATTATGAACAAAATAATTAAACATTAAAATAGTGTACCGTATTGTGGGCGATCTGAGCGCGCAGCTTGTCGATCTCCTCGCGCAGCTCCCGGATGAGCTTCACGTTGGGGTCCTCGTTGATGGTCGGCTTGTTGATTATGTTCTTGGCTCTGTTCGCGTACCGGAGGGTGGACAGCGTCTCCCCGTAGTTACAGTCCGCCGGCGATATCTGTTGAAACGGATTGGAATACTGAGTAGAACAAAATGACCTCCTTTCCCGAATATTATAGATTGTGTTATTATTGTACTACATATTAAGTAAACAACGTGTTAATCAATTAACACAAAACTAGAAAGTAGTTTGTTTAGAATCGAGAGCAGAATCGAATTATCATGTTTTCAGCATAGGAATTTTTTTTCAAAAGATTTAATATTTTGTTTGTAAAATTTAAAATTTACTGAACTCGATCTCAACCCACCGCACGGGCACACTCACCCTACTTAGTGCCAAAACAAGATTCTTAAAATGTATCCATGAGCATGTTAGCACTTTCATTCATTGCTGAAATGATAACAAATCCTTTTTGCCTGAAAACTTAAAATGCGAATAACTTTAAATTTTAACTATCAAAATAATGAAATTATTGTTTCAATCGAATTATTTGGTTATACATCAGTTGGGGTGTATGAGGTTTTGCGCTTATTCATTAACACGTTGTATACAATACATACACAGTGAGAGAGACGTGAGGTATCTGAAGCCAGAGAGTCGAGTGGCCCTTCTGTATGTAGAACTATATAGGGTCCTTCTTAATATGCTGACACTTTTTAAGGGGATGATCAGACCGTCATACTGAACAACTTTCTCTATGGCTCCAAATCGCGAAAAATAAATCAGCTGTTCCATACAAAACTGCAAACCTACACGAGCCAAATGTATGGGACAGCTGATTTTTTATCACGATTTCGATGTTGGTCCCATAGAGAAAGTTGTTCAGTTTGATGGTCTGGTCATCCTCTTACAATACTGTCAGCATTAATATGCTTAATAGTTGGACCCTGTATATTATTATCTGTGACCATGTGCGTCACCAGAATCTTTGTCTCTGACGGGTATATATTCATGTGGCTCGATCTAAGACGATTTATATAAGGACCCGCCTCGCCTTAGCATTTCCCCTATACCAACGTACAAGATAAAAAAATCTTACGCATTTACATACAATTGTATACCTATAACGCGACGGCCTATAATTCCGGAACAATAATTTCGAACTTATCACGTTTGGGGTTCACACGACACTGTTTTCCATGATTTTTAATATTCAAAATTAGAATCTAAACTAATGGAATAAAATTCAAAGTTGCGTATCATCAAAGTGGCAGAAAAGTTTGTTAGTAGAATTACACGCGTAAATTGTCCTCATATAATAGTCTAAGAGCTCGATGTGTTGTGTACTGACTGAATGACTGTCGTTCATACATACCGCGGCGATCATGATGGTCTTAGAGTTGCCGCCGAGCGAGTCCTTCAGCAGCCACGTCAGCACGGAGTCACGGTACGGGATGAACACCTTCTTACCGCCCTTCTGGTTCCGATCTGAATATACATTACTTGGGTTAGATTTTATAAAAGTTTTACGAGTACAATAGCGTTCTGTGACATTTAGAGAAATATTCGTAACTTTTTTAGCCAATGTCGTAATTGAAATTTTTCATTACTCTGACCACAAAATCTTTCATGCGCATATTTACGTCGGTAATTTAGTTAACAAATACTGCAGTATTTTACTGCTATATTTTAACGGAATATACTCGGTGGAACGTAACGAGAATCTTTCCTTTTAAGGGTGTATTCAGACAATGAAACTAAACAACTTTCCCTAAGGAACATGGGTCGAAAATCGAAAACAAATTTTGGGAAATAGATCCGCACTTTTGTGTGGGAGATCCAAAATTTGTTTTCGTTTTTCGACCCATGTTCCTGAGGGAAAGTTGTGTGGTTTAATTGTCTGTATACACCCTTAAAAGGAAAGACCCTCGTTACGTTTCATTATAGTTCAATTTTGTGCTGTGTACGTACATACTCGTATCAATGAATGTGACTGTACACTTAAATTTTTTTCTAATACAATATGTTGGTTTGAAGTGTGACCAAACTTTAGAGGGTAGATTAAACTATCAAAATATAAAACCTTTACTAAAGGACCAACACCGAAATTGCATAATAAAATTAGCTTTATAAATACCTAACCTAGGTATTTCAGAAAAAATTCTCATGGAAAATACTTCCATGAGATAAATTAAAAACATTTTTTAGAAAAGTCTATCATTTTAGATGAGATTTCACTCTTTGATAGCCCACTTGAAAACTACGTTACTTTAATACTCCGAAATCAAAATTGACGTCGAAAAAGAAGTCGCGGGCAAAAGCTATTAAACAAGTAATACATACTCTCAACAGGTATCTGGCTGGACTCAGCGAGCGCTGATATGACGGAGCCGAGCGTGACGAGGGACTTATTGATGTGAGCGCCCTCCACCAACCGCTGCCCCGTTGCGCCCGTAGCGTCCGCACGCTCGCTACGAACAAACATTATTTATAGAAACTTTTACCACACCCTGAACACTTAATACTCTCTAAAACTATAGACTAAATAAAGTTATGTATACCTTTTTTTAAGAACTGATCTACGTTAATCACTGATGTCTAAGGACTCTATAGAAAATATATAGTGGCAACAAGCAGATGACGTCACGATGACGTAAACTTTGTACGACACTCACACTCTATACGCAACTGTTTACAAGCAGTTGACGTCTTCAACCATTCGGCCAATCACAGTCGCTTACGATCACGTGACTAAAGAAGACAAAAAATATATTTTTTTGGTCGATTTTCTCTTAAAATATCCAGTATTTTTCTTAACTGACTGAATAGTTGGTTTCCAAAATTAATATTCAATACGGATGCCATCAATAGATCCTATATTTTACATGCTGTCAAATACCCTATTAGTCACACAACTCTTGTATCCCATGCTCATGGCGATTTTCATAAGTACTTTCATTGAAAATTATAAAGGATTGCTTTAGCGCAACTAGTTTCGGAAAAAACATAAATTGATTTTCTAATAAGAAACTAGATGGCGCTGCACTAAGTAAAATCGCGCTATCGTTATGTTTTAAAAATGTCTCTTAGGTAATATAAACAGGTTGATTTAGTCCCAGGACCCGGACTAGGCCAGGCAACCCTATATATTTTGGCACTTCTTGATGAGCTCTATCGACTGTACTATAAACCAACTTGTTACTCGATGAGGTAATTTACACCAAAAAAAGTGACCACTTTTTTGTTCACTATACAAAAGACTATACAAAAGGATAAGCCCAGACAACCCTGTACTTTTTGATGTACCTTTCTCATGTACTACACCCTAGGTAGGTCGCATCTTGTTACTCGATGAGGTAGGGTTGCCAACGGTCCGCTCTTCGTCTATTACTTTTCTTCTTATTCTACTAATACAATAGCTACGGAACTCTATCATGGGCGAGTCCGTCATAATATTTTCTTTGTTAGAGATTATAAAATGAAAGGATTACAGATATTTTAAATAAAATAATGTAGTTTCTAAAAAATTTATTACTATATACAACGTGTTAATGAATTAACGCAAAACTAGAAGGTAGTTTGTTTAGAATCGAGAGCAGAATCGAATTATCATGGTTTATAGGTAATTTTATTCGAAATATTAAATAATTTGTTTGTAAAATTTAAAATTTACTGAACTGTATCTCAACCCACCGCAAGGGCACACTCACCCTACTTACTACCAAAACAAGATTCTTAAAATGAATCCATGAGCACGTTAGCACTTTCATTCATTGCTGAAATGATAACAAATAATTTTTTCCTCAAAACTTAAAATGCGAATAACTTTAAATTTTAACTATCAAAATAATGAAATTATAGTTTAAATCTAATTATTTTGTTATCAATCAGGGTGTATGAGGTTTTGCGCTTATTCATTAACACGTTGTGTATTAAAAAAAAAAGACATACCAATATGACATGTAGCAAACGGTGAGACTGAAGTTAATGTCTATTTTGGCTGTAGTGAGCGTAGCGATGATGATCGACTCACCTGCCGGCCAGGTCGACGAGGTGCACCTTAGAGACGGTCTCACTCGGCATGTTGTTGTGTCGCAGGTAGCTGGCCTGCACGAAGGTGATGGTGAATATAGCGTGCGAGCGAGACGACACGTCGTTCATTTGGGTCGAGGCTGTCGTCCGGTGCAGGTTGCCGCGGTGCATACACTCCTGCGCATAGAAAAATAAGTTACATTATTCGGAAGATAGGTGACATTCTTGCATTACGTACTCGAACAATGGATCGAATAACCGACTTCTGTTCCAAAACATCAAAAAACGGTGAGAATACAAGTCAGATTTTTCCGATACATGGATCGTACATCCGAGTCGGAAACAGTGCTTTTACAGTAGTACCAGATACAAGTTCCCCCGATGTACCTGCGCAGTAAGCTTAATAGCGCGCGTAAATATATTTACCAATCAGGATGTGCCACCTTCAATGCTCTTTTCGCTGCTATCCGACTTTGCACCCTTTGATTACTAACCGACTTCGGGTTTTGTCGGGGACTCTGCGCAAACGAAGATTGACGAGGGTAATTATTTTCCTGATCGTACTGTACTAATTATTTTCCTGATCGTACTGTACTATTTTATCGGCCTTTCCGGTTGTATGAAGGCGCTCGATTCCTTTCTACGAATCAGCATTTTAATTCTTAGCACTAAATGAGCTAGTGAGTACACAAAAAATCTGACATAAGAATCTGAAGAGTATCATGTGAATACGATCTGACTATCTAATCAGACAGTCAGTCAATGTAGCGGAAATTGACTATAAGCAACACAAACCTGTATATCATCATAGTCGGACACGAGATGTTTCGACAGGTCCTGCACGTACGGGCCGAGCTTGGGATGCTCCCGGACCCTCAGCGAGTGCCCCGCGTCCGTCGACAGCAGATCCTTCACGCGCTCGTTGTAGATCTCCAGGTAGCTGACCTCGGTCCTGTACGACGCGCCGGACTCTTTACCGGCCGCCACGCGGGAGAATAGTTGCCGGCAGATGCGGGGGATTAGGCCTTGGCATTCCTGTAATTAGATACGGGCTTTAAAATACTCCGGGCACGTCCTGGACACTTCGTTCGTATAAATGGGAGATGGGGAGGAATACACTATGGCATACTGTCATCTACCTCCCATACCACAGAGAGGGGCGAAATCAAAATTGGTGGGAGGCGGGGAGTGTCCGTTCTGTACGTGGGTATTAGTACTCTTTCTTATACGGAGTCTTATACTGAGTATAGCCCGGGTTTTAATACCACCTCGCAACCGTGCTTCGGATGGCACGTTAAGCCGTTGGTCCCGGCTACTATCTCCTGTGGTAGTAGTCGTTACATAAAAACCACGTCAGAGGCCGAAAGGCGGTCTGAAAAAACTCTGACACCATTGCTTGCCCACACGATAAGAAGAAGAATACCACCTAACCATATCATCATATGCATGTTATCATACCGTATGTATTTTCATGAAAAAATTTACAATTTGCAGTAGCTACATCTAAAAATTTAGCGCAGGGTGGCGATTTTCATCAATTTAAAAAAAAAAAGATAAAATCTCGAAAACTATCAAAATTCCAATATTTTTTGTATTTTTCCTTGAACAATAAACCTAAACCTATAAACTTGTTTATCTCCTGTTTTCGGCTTGACGTTCACTTTTTCGGAATTTATGTACGATTTCTAACACCACTGGCTTTTCGGTGAAGGAAAACATCGTGAGGAAACCTGCATGCTTCAATTTCGAGGCATGTATTATACCCACTGTCCATTACAAGTGGCGACAGGCTCACTCCCCGTCACAATGGACAGAGTTTCGTACGACTAGTGAAACGTGGATGTTCTGAGGTTTCAGAATATCTTGACTACCCCCTCGAGGAATATAATCGTGAGCATATGCTGATGCATGCCCATTGCGGTTTGATAGACATACGCATCAGTATTTCTTCCGAATTTTCGTTTTTTTAGATCATGTCACGATTTATGCAAAATCTTCAAACTTTATCACATGTATCAAAAAAAACGATAACATTGAAGCACGTATTCACGTTATCGTAAATGACATTGTGTAGTATTTATTGATAATAATCAAATACAATAACACATGGAA
This sequence comes from Agonopterix alstromeriana, assembly GCA_963924505.1. NCBI lineage: Eukaryota > Metazoa > Arthropoda > Insecta > Lepidoptera > Depressariidae > Agonopterix > Agonopterix alstromeriana. Next base: position 14,729,703 of record OZ004679.1, read on the forward strand.
AACGACGGAAGCTAAATTTTTAATCTGTTTATTGATATATGAGTTTTTCGGAATTTATGTACGATTTGTAACACCACTAGCTTTTCGGTGAAGGAAAACATCGTGAAGAAACCTGCATGCTTCAATTTCAAGACATGAATTGTACCCACTGTCCATTATGTGGCGACGGGCTCACCCCCCGTCACACTAGACAGAGTTTCGGTAAACGTGGATGTTCTGAGGTTTCAGAATATCTCTGACTACCCCCTCGGGGAATATAGTCGTGAGCATATGCTTATGCTTATGTTTTATTGATATAAATTCAATTAAGGGTGTCTTAAAAGACTTGATGGCGTTTATAAGATAGTAAGCGTAATTTGTTGATGGGCATGTCGTAGATGACGTAATTTTAGCACACCTTGAACACTTCATACGAACTGGCTCCCACTGACAAGAAGAGGTAAGCACCTGCGATACTGGGTGCGAGAGAGAAAGGACTACACCAATACCTATAGTCTTCTTCCCGCCTTTCACGAGCGGGTGAAGTAAAATTGGTGGGGGACAGGGAGGACGTTTGTGACAAAGTTTCAAGCTATTTTGCAGACCCATTGTCAGGATTCATAAACTGTGTCCGTATCCCTAGTACAATAGAGTACAGATCTCACTCACCGGCGAGCCCATCATAGTGAAAGTCTTCCCGCTGCCCGTCTGTCCGTACGCGAACACACATGCGTTGTATCCCTCGAACGCGCTGTCTATCACGTCGAGGCCCAAGTCCGCGAACACCTGCGGGAAAATTAAGGGTAAATCTGTTAAGAGGAAAGGCGGGTTTCGTTAACACTAGAGACTATTTCTGATCATTCAGAAATGTTTTAATAATTATGTATGTTATTGATTAGAGAAAGAGATAATTAAGTCAAATCTACGAGTATGTATTTATTTATTTCACGATGATGAAGGTTTTCTTAAAATCGGATGTGAGGATCTATTTATTCTATTTCACGCGATCTAATTTCTATACGAAAAAATTGCATTAACTCTATGGGATTTAAAAAAATTTCGTATAAATATAATACGAAATACGAATGTGGAATGGAATATCCCATAGTATCTTAAAGCAACACAGAGCCCGTCACCCCGGGGGGGTCGGTGTATATCTCCATAGAAAAATTTTTTGCGGGGGGAGGAACCGTTGCTACGACAGTAACACTAAAACGCATCGAAACTTTTTGAGTACACACCATCGATGTAATAGACCTCAGAGCAAAGACAATAGACGGATATAAATTTAGAACTTGAAAAATATCTTCTTGGTTGGTAGTTATCGATAAATTAAGATATTTATGAACCGGTGTAAAGTTAGTAACCACAAGTAGTAGCTTACTACTCTCGTCTGACACATTTAGAGGCATAATATGAACTCTACTACTACATTTTTAGTCTAAACCTCACACAGCCGCAAAGAGTCGTAATAATTACGACTCCACGACCAGAATTTTGGTGCAAATTATTTTGGTAAAGAAATTTCAGCCGCCACGACCATTTTATAATACAAATGCAATAGAAGTACAAATTTATCGATAAGATCTGCATTGATGGAACATCCACGCATGCATTCACTTGGGGAATGCATAGCGACCAAACAGTTTTGTTTCGCGCAGTAGACGTAGTAACTTATTATTTATCTCTGGCTTATGCCCGTCGGGCAACCGTCGGGGCTTGTACTTTAGCAGAGGCTCAGAGGAAGGACCTCCGTAGGGTCCGCATAAATTTACGATTGTAGTTAGTCTCTTTTGTCTTATGACGTACCTTTAATAGTAGAAGGAGATGGAACTATAGATATTTGTTTATGCGGCTGTCCACTTTTTTTTGAGTTAATGTGTGTGAAAAGTGACCGTGAACATAAGGCCATATGTCACTTGGTCCTCTTTTATCCATACTACTTGACACCTTGTCAAAAAAAGTGGACACTTTACAATTGGTATGGCTCACTTCATTAGGTATAATCTCTTTGGGCAGAGGGGAAAGTATGTGTATGGCGTCTCCCCCCCCGAGAGACGAGCGCCGTGTTGCTTTAAGCATAGTATGATTGCATACCCGGATTAATCTGTACGGATTTTTGTTAAGTCTTATAGAAATGCAATTGCGTTCAACCGGCGTTCAACAGACAAGTTTAATTCATACCATTATGTAAATACGTATTATTTAACAATGAACGCAACCTTGATACACATTCTATTGTACATTATTTACATTAACTTTACAAATTCGCACATCTGCACAGGTGATTTTATATCATGTAAACAGAAATAAGAACGTACACTTATATTTTACTTACAATTTACTTTTAATGTTATTATTATTCAAACGGTTTTTAAATGAGAAGATATAAACTCAATATATTATATTTTAAAATACACTTTTGAAGCTATTATACAACGTGTTAATGAATAAGCGCAAAACCTCATACACCCCAACAGATTTATAACAAAATAATTAGATTTAAAAAATAATGCCATTATTTTGATAGTTAAAATTTAAAGTTATTCGCATTTTGAGTTTTGAGGGAAAAATGATTTGTTATCATTTCAGCAATGAATGAAAGTGCTAAAGTGCTCATGGATACATTTTAATAATCTTGTTTTGGTAGTAAATAAAGTGAGAGTGCCGGAGCGGTGGGTTGAGATCGAGTACAGTAAAGTTTAAATTTTACAAAAAAAAAATTTTATATTTTGAAAAAAATTACCTATGTTGAAACCATGATAATTCGATTCTGGCCTCGATTCTAAAAAAACTATTTTCTAGTTTTGCTTTAATTAATTAACACGTTGTATAGGTTTTTTTTTCGATCACCGCCTCACTAACTCTGGACCAAAGCCAACCTAAGAACCATATCACCCGAGCTATTTTTGAGTGTAGGCGTTGTCGGAACTATATCATTGCTATATCGCCGCGATATTGCTGACAACAATCAGTGACGCGGCGCAATCGCGGCAATATCGCTGCAATAACGGTCTCTAATAATCGGGGCGGTGTAGTTGCGACGTCGCGTCGGTGCAGTTGTGAAATCGCCTACGCTCAAAAATCGCTATGTGATATGGCTCTAAAGGAGGTGGTTAGGGTTGAACCTCGCGAACCTGACAGCACGGAATAGCATTTTTTGTCGCTCCATCCTCTTCGGTCGCTCTGGAACGTCATTTGCTAGAGCGAGAAAAGTAGCGGGACTGCGATCGACCTTTCTCGCTCTAGCCAATGACGTTCCAGAGCGACAAAAAAGGATAGAGCGTGAAAAAATGAGATTCCAAGCTGCCAGATAAGGCTGACCTTTAAACGACTCTCGCTCGCCACCCTATCTCCCGAATGAAGCCCTTGGAATAGACACCCAAAAGCCTCCTGTCCCCAAAGTGACTGTAACAAAATGAGGAGTATACCTGTTCCTGTGATGCATAGTTGGTGTCTGCACTGTCGAACGACCAGTAGGAGTGGTCGAACGTAAAGTCCTTGTACTTCTCCCGCGTCCCATCGTTTTGTTCTTTGCTATTCTGTAACACAAATAACACATTTGTTATTATTCTATTGCTTATGTAATTGCAATAATAATTAATCTACGAAATAAGCAAAGATAAATACTTGTTTGGTTATATCTTTGCTTATTTATACAGGAATTGTTCTCTTTCCTATTCGTAACTTTGAACGATTTTTGGTAGTGATTATAGTACTCTGTGATTTTTGTATGCAAGTATTCATATAATAATATCTACAGAGTGGTCCAGACCACTTGGACGGCCCGATAGCACAGTCTGTAGTGAACCTGCCTGTTGTGCCGAGGGTCGCGGGTTCGAATCCCGTAAGGGACAAATATTTGTATGATGAATATGAATATTTGTACCCAAGTCATGGATGTTTGTATCTATATATGTATTCTATATCGTTGTCTAGTCATCATAACACAAGTCCAGGCTAGATTCTGGTACTTTAAAAGTGACAAGATAATTTGTGTAACAATGTCCAAGATATTTATTTATTTATTTATTTATTTATTTATATAAATTTGTTTGTAGATTCCTGTCTTGGCTAAGGTTAATTTAAAATTTAATGCATATAAAATCAAACAATCAGCTTGTTTTTTTGAGACAGACTACAGATAATAAGTAAACACCCGAAATAAAAAAAAAATAAAAAACGTTCATTGAAAATATTAGAAAATACTATCATGTTCCTCAAAATAGAGATAAACAAAAAATCTTTTCTTGTAATCGGCTGAGAACGGATTTTTTTCCTGGCGGTTCCTGGTAGGTCCCCAAGTCAGCAATCTAGAAAAATGTTATATCTATCTGGTCTGGACCAACCAGTATAACGTCACGCCTTTTACCCTGAGGGGTAGGCAGACACCGAACGAACGCTCGCGAACTTAGGCTAGCCCGCTGTACATTGACGCTTCTAAAGTTACGAAATTTTAAGGTTATTTTGAATTACAGAAACAGAGATTTGAAGCATTTCCTCTCACTTATTCTTCGAACAGCTTTAGTAACGTCAAAGATATGACGAATATCTATATAGATCTATCTAGTATATCTTTCTGATAAATAAATTACATTTCCAAATCAGAATTTGCCAGAAAGCTATATAAGAATCGGAAATTTTTCCGTCCTTATTTGAAATGATGTATAGTAACAATCACATTACAGACGAGTCGATCTCGCGCATAAGCTCGCGCGAGAGTGTGCTCTTCATACATGCCCGCGCGTTTTCGAGTATTCCGCACCTCACGTTTCCGTAAGACGTAACCGTGAATATACCTAAACGAAAACTTACTTGTGTGTGTAAGGGGGCGTCCATTAATGACGTGAGGTGATTGTTGTGATTTTTCGACCTCCCCTCCCCCCTTGGTGAGATTTCGTGAGATTTAGGTCGACCCCCTCCCCGCCCCCTCCAAATCTCACGTGATATTTTTCAAAATGCGTATTTCTAGTGTAAACGCGTTAATCTGTGTTTGATTGCGTTGAAATTTAAAATTTTCTGTGTAGAAACATGTTTTACTTAATTAAACTTTTCTCTCAATTTTTCTTTGTACCTTGCTGAAAAAAAATTACGTGATATTTACCGAGACACCCCTCTCCCCCACGTGAGATTGGGTGAGATTTCGCACGACCCCCTCATCCCCCTGAACACCTCACGTAATTAATGGACGCCCCCTAATGTTTCTGACTAACCCGAAATGGATTACGGTCGTGAGTTTATGTATGTATGTGAAAGCTTACTTTTACAGTCATAAGTCTTGTTTTCTTCGTCTCCATCTGGACAATCAATTTGGCGTTCATATCCTTCTCTCTGAAACAAATACAAGTGATATTATATTCATATTCGAAAAGAACGCCTAAGGGTCCAGTAATTCTTCATAAGTAAAAAATATCGAAATACGTATAAAGGGTAAACGCGAAAAAAAATCTGCTGTTTCATACATTTGAGTCGAGTAGGTACAGCTGTTTTGTATGGAGCAGCAGATTTTTTTTTCGCGTTTCCTGAGGGTCCATAGTGAAAGTTGTTCAGTTTGATGGTCTGAATTCACCGTTTCACTATTTGCTAAGCTGTCACTTACACCTGCATAAAAAGGGATGTTGGTTTATCTGTTTGTGATTAATAGACTGCGACACCGTTTGACCGATTAAGATGAAACTTTGTCAGTTGTTGTTCGAAAAAGACTTGTCAACAAAATTCGGACAAAAAAAATTCTGCATTGCAAAGCATACGGGCACAGCTTTATTTCAAACCTAAACAGTTCTCGCAAAAATACACAATAGATTAGACCTAATCGTCTCACAGGAACTCTACAGTTTGCAATTAAAGTAGTTTAATAATTAGTAAAATAAGATTAGTTGTGTTATTTTGATTTACATTAATTACATAAATTTGAAAGTGACATCACATTTAAATAAATGTTATTTGAGCTAATGATTGAACAGGTTTTGTCAGAGGTTGTTATGAATTGATTGCCATAAAATACTAATTTACAATCATATTATAAAGTCTGATTTCTTTTAAATAAATGTAGAAATGTAACATTCTCTCATAAAATATACATAACTAGCTTTTGCCTGCGACTTCATCCGCGTGTGATTAGAATATCGAAAAATCCTTTCCGCGCCGTTGTGACGATTGGTAGGTTATTCGCGAATTGTACGAAAGGACGGGTGCGAATAACTTTGCACCTTATTGCCGTGCAGAGAGAGTCGCAATTAATTTAAATCTGTTTTCGAAGTGATTCTTCTGTACGGGTAGTACAGTCGCCATCAGATATATCGTAGCATACAAGGTGTTCAAATATTTCTGAGCAGTGCTAATTTTCAATAAATTGTTTACAGTAAATGTTACCAATTATATCTAAACATATATTTTGTCATAAATATCAGAACAGCTAAGATTTCAATAATTTCTTTACACTGTTATTTAAAATTTGAAATGTATAACAACAGATTAAGAGGATATAATTCGGAGCGCGCTCCATACAAACTTACTATGGTGATATTTTCAATACTAACCAATTAAAGTCAATGAAAATTTACAGAATCAATCTAAAAACAAATTTCTATGCTTGTATAGAGTCAGATTTTCGTTAAAATGTATAGTTTTAAAGTTACAGTGCCTCAAAGATTTCCACACAAATCTTAAATTAAACCTAGCATTGAAACTGTATATTTTAACGAAAATCTGACTCCATACAAGCATAGATATTTGTTTCAAGATGGTTTCAGCAAATTTTCATTGACTTTAATTGGTTAGTATTGAACATATCACCATAGTACGTTTGTACGGAGCGCACTCCGAATTATATCTAAGGTCTTTTTTCCTAATGCTCTGATGTTTATGGTCACCTTGACTGCGTAAATATATTTGATATTCAAGCTGTTCAGATATTTTTGATTTGTTATGTGTAAAGAAATTATTGAAAATTAGAACTGCTTCGAAATATTTGACCACCTCGTTTGCTATGATATATCTGATGGTGACTGTACTAGTATACGGCGACGGCGCCGCGCCGTGATGATGTAGACGGGCTGATACCCACTACAAGACTTTACATACAAACTAAACAAAAATTTATGAATGAAATATACTTTATTTACACCAAAAGCAAAATACAATAGGAAACAAAACTGATTATGGTACAAATAAGGTGGTCTTATCGCTAATAAGCGATTTCTTCCAGACAACCTTAGGGTAGAGGAAATATAACAAAGAACGGGTCGGTGTTACAATAAAACAATAATAGTAATAATGTGAGAAAAGTGAATACAATACAACAGAATACACTTGAAGAGAAACATTTTTGTATTAATTAGTATGTTATCAAATTTCTGAGTCATGGTAAACAAAAGTCACAAGATTATAATAAAATTTAATGTATTTCTTTATGTCTAGTGTGAGTCATGACTAGAATCAGGTAGGTGGATTGGATAAATTATGTAACTACCTTATATAAGAGATAAGTAGGATGTTGATATTCATTTGAATACATCAGATTACTACATAAATGGAAAACTATAAGAAACTTACAGCCAGGCTTCTCATGGGTAAACAAACGTTCCTTGTAAATCTATCTATCTATTTGTTAAAACCATATCAAAGTGTCTATAGTAGTTTCTGAGATTCCCTTACAGACAGTAAGAAAATCATGGAAAAGTTGAAAAAGATGAAATTAAAATCATTCCAGGCCGCATGTTGAAACAAAATATTAATATGGACCCTCTTTTAGAAAGTCCTGAACTTTGATTATAAATAGAATTGGATAATTTGTGTGCCAATTTCCAAGAAAGGTATTTATAATTGTGAGAGAATTACGATTAACAAAATTACAGTTACAGTTACTCATAGTTATTTGTACAATTTTAAATACCAATAGAATTATATTTTGAAAAATACCTATTTTATAAAGTATAAGTATGGGGTCTGACTTAATATGCTGATGGTTTTTTAAGAGGATCATCAGACCGTCAAGCTGAACAACATTCTCTATGGCACCAACATAGGATTCATGAAAAAAAAATCTGATGTCCCATATAGTCTTATCATCCCCTTAAAAAACCTGTTAGCATTTAAGAAGGGTTAATGTGGCTAGTTCAATTGTTTGCTATTGTAGAAATAAAGAATAATAAGGAAAGAAAGTTTATATCCGTTTTAAGTGAATATAATAATCAATACAAACAATTGAAAACCAATCAATGTGTAAAACAATTTGCAATGTATTTACTACAGAAAGGGATGTTGTCCAAACTAGTTCCATAATCATGAGCCGTTTGTTGTTCAATAATTTGTTGGTAAACAATGATTCACCGATACATACCTCGATATTGTATCAAATATCATGTTTTTATAGATACTTCATTCATGTTAATTTAGGTTAGAGAGTTTTATCATTTTTTCGACAACTTTCATCTAAATGGCATGCCCGAGGTACAGTTGTGCTCCAAATGCAACTGAACCGTGAAAGTCATTGCCGTTCATCATGACATCATTGTTTTTTTACACTTTCAAATTGGCCCAAGAATTGGCCATTTCTTACACAGTAATTCAGTGACGTAAAATTCTTTTATGCTAATTTTACGACAGTCTATTATTACCGCAATGCGTATTTAATAGCACAGTGTCAATTATAAAGATAATAGGGGCGTGAGTTAGCTAAATAACGTTGTTCCATTCATCAAATACACATCCGAAAACATATTTTTTTTGTAAATATTCTGAAGGTGCATGGCTGATATTTACCTTTGATTGAATGGGCGAACCCTTACAGCAACTTTTACCGAAGCCATTGTCACTCATTATATTGTCAATAGTTTGAATTTTTATAAAAATTACATTAAACCACACAATTAGGACTCCACAAAGCTGGTTGACATTTTAATGTGTTTGACACAAAGAATGACAGTCCGATGACACCAGTGATGTTGCAAAAGCCAAAAACGTTTAATTCTGAATGCATCACATCATTAAACAATCATAATTTCGTAGAAGTCCTTCGTATGATATTTTTCAAAATTGTGTTAACATATAAAAAGTGATTTGATAAAATAAAATAGGATATAATGTTTATTTTTCATAATGATTATTCCTTCATCAATAAACTTTAAATTATTTAACTAGGAACGCATACATTACTCACGTCTAGTTATATTTATACATGGCAACATTTTTAGAGGTGAGGTGTTTAAAGACGAATTCTTGACCGAATCCTATTGGTTTTAATAGTATCGATCTAGACTTTTCGATGTCTTATATTATACTATTATCATAGACTGAAATTAGAGGTAAAAAACTAAAATTTCTCTTGTGTTCAGGTTACGGAAATTAAAGACAGTAGGACTGCTCAACAATATAATTATTATTCTGTGCTTTGATTCTTGAAAACCGAAACAAATCGATTCACAGAATCTAGCCGAAATTAAACGTCAAAGTCAAAGTTGCACCACTAATACACTGATTGCTGTCGATTTTCTGGAAAAGGTTAGAAAATAAATTTTCGATTTCTTTCCCAAATCATCAGGTAAAATTCGCTAAATATTATTTCCCTCAACCAGCCCAAACATTTATACCATTCTTAAAACCAAAATCCCCATTCGCAGTTCAAAATTACGTCCAAACCAAGCAAGGTTTATATCCGTTACATAATACGGTGTTTTTTTGCAGTTTCCGCCAGCACCATGTCGTCAGACGCGCCCGCTCGCCCCATGAAGTTCCCGTACACGATCAGCGCCAAGATCGCGCAGTTCCCCTTCAAGTACTACGTGCAGAACCAGTGGATCTGGCGTTACTGGATGGTGGGACTCGCCGTCTCTACACCTATTTTCTACAAGATCCACAAACTGGGTATGTTGGTTGTGTGTTTTAGGAATGTTTTGACAGTCTACGGGGCTTAGTGTTCAACAAAGTCAAAGTCAAAGTCAATATAATTTATTCAATATAGGAGCTTACAGCACACTTATCAAACGTCAAATCTTTTTTAAAGCTACCACCGCGTCGGAACGTGTTGTCGCAGTAGAGAAGATGCGGCCAGAAACTCTACAACATAACACGACTTAATAACTATTACAATATAAGTAAATTTTACTTTAAGTTTACATTACTAGTACATGTATAAATGGGATGGAAAACCAGGGGATGTCACCTACATGTGACTACTATTAAGTCATCTTCTCCCCGTCCCGGCTACTATCGCTGGTGGTAGTAGTTGTTACGCTAAAACCACGTCAGAGACCGTCAGGCGGTCTGAAAAAACTCTGACACCAGGTCTTGCTAAGAACACACGATAAGAACATTGAAATCACAAAATAAAATATAATAGGAACCTTTTTAATATACTGACGGTTTTTGAAGAGGATGATCAGACCATCAAACTGAACAACTTTCTCCATGGACCCAACATAGATATCGAAAAAAAAAAATTGCTGCTCCTTACAAATCTGTAATTGACCCAAATGTATGGAAAAGCAATTTTTTTTTTCGATTTTGCTTTTGATCCTATACAGAATGTTGTTTTTGTTTGATAGTCTGATCATCCTCTTAAAAAACTGTCAACGTAGTAAGAAGGTTCCAATATTTTATTTACGTGTTTTTAATGTTGGTCCCATAGTGAAAAATGACCTATTTAATGGTCTGAACAACAAAGTTAATGCATATCCTCAGGAACATGGTGTATTATAATTACAAGAAAAAGAAGATGCCTTAAGGCGCAATAGTTGAATGACATACCTCGGAGGCATCTTTTATTTTTCAAATAGATTTATACAATTTACCGAAGCCAAAGTCATACTTCAATATTATAGTGATAGTTTATCTAGTGAAATCATAAATTGAATACATGATTGGAATGACTTCACGCAATAGAAAATCGTCACAAAGATGACGTATTTTCATGTATTTTTAAACATTTTTCTCGTTTTAGAAGAACTTAAACCGATTTATGGTATTTATACTCACATATTCACCATTAGTGTATCTAGTGAAATCATAAAAATATCTATAAAAAGTACTTTTGTTAATTCTTTTTGTTCGAAAATACGGCACACGCACGCATTTTCGGAGGGCTGGGCAATCGCGTTTCTCATAGAAAATATTCGTCTGAACCTATGGCCCCTTAATAATAGGTGGCATCCCCGTGACACTGATATGCACAGTTCCATGTATCAGGTTTCATTCACAAAGTGCCTATGACAATTAAATGAAGATTCAGCCATAAGACTTATGGAAATAGATTTAATTTCATTTGATTTGTTTTTTGACCACACTATTTATCGAACTAAATAGTCCTATCGTCATACTTTGTTGGATTTTATCTGATGGTATGCTTACCCTCGATTTAACCCAGGCTATGCTTCAGAGATTGTAATTAAAAAATTACAATTCAAAAAAACCCCTAATGCCAAAAACAATTAATTTTAAAAGTAAAAATTAATTTGTTCACCACGGGGACCGCAAGCGATCGTAAAAAATCAATGGTCATTTCATAGTGGTCCCCGACACATTAATTGACCTTAAATATCTTATCGAGAGTTTAAAAGTAAAACATACATTTGCTTACATCCCTAAATAGGTGACCGAATTATATTTTACTTTTGAAATGTTTGTTTTAGGCGTTTTTTTAATTTGTATTTTAATGTTATTTAAATTTTTTTAAAGTTACATGAAAACTTCTGATTAGATTTTTACCACATAGCTAAGAACCACCGCAAGGAAACATGCTTTCATGTAAAAAAAATCCACATAAAAAATATCCATCCATTCGAGAGCTATGATGCCACAGACAACATACAGACATTGGCGTCAAACTTATAACACCTCTCTTTTTGCGATGGGGGTTAAAAATATTCGAATTTACGAATTTAATAGTAATCTAAACACCAAACAATAAAGGATTATTTATCATTTCAGCGAACTCCCCTGAGAACGTAAGCAAGTGGGCAGAGATGAGGAGGAAGGAGGCTGCTTCTCACCACTAATCATTGTCTTTGGATTTCAATTCTATGAGCAAACTGTGAATATGTTTATTTTGTAAGTGAAACAGTAAAATCATGTCTTAGTTTACTTGTTGGTTTTTATTTTTAACTCACACATTTTCAGGAACAATTTTGTATTTTTTCATTCAATTAACAGTTTAGTTTTTACCCGACTGCGCCAGAAGGAGGGTTTTGTTTTTCGAGCGTATGTATGTATGTATGTTTGTATGTCTATTTCTTTGACACGGCCTACAGCCTAAACGGCTTAATGGATTTTAACGTATGAGGTATCATTGGATTCGTAAAAATCGTGAGAGTGACATAGGGTATTATTATTTCAAAATGGCGTCTACGAATTAAAAAAGAGAGGGGGAATAAACAATTTTTTTTCGTTAAAAATTACAATATGGGTATCAAATGAAAGCTAGTAATCAGACGATTCCAAATATATAAATATTATAGTACTTTTATGTTACCGTTTCGACACAAGACTAAAAAGTATGAAATGAACTAAATTAATAAGATAAACAAAAAACCCGACTGCATAAAAAACCTATTAACTGAAAAGAGAAAAAGAAGCTCTATAATCACTAATCAGCTATAACAACTTTGTTTGAGCAAATATAATTTGAATGTTATACCTGTCCCCGCTTGCAATACCTACCTAAGGTATTGCAAGCGGGGACAAACCAATCAATGACTTAGAGCTTGTTTTTCTCTTTTCAGTTAATAGGTTTTTATGCAGTCGGGTTTTTTGTTTATCTTAATAATTTATTACTTATCATATTAGAGATCTACGTCACTAGGTTCATATAAAACTAGTTATTTCTTAAACTGATATTAATTAAAACTTTTCGACATACTTATATCTGTTTGTCAAGTAATTTGGTGCCAACTTGGCTCAACTCATACTAACGATAGTCCTACAATCACATGCTGGTTTCACCAATGGTGCGCTAAGTTTTCACTTCTACGCAGTTTATAGCATATGCTCACGATTATATTCCAGAGGGGGCAGTCAGAGATATTCTGAAACCTCGGAACATCCACGTTTCACCAGTAGTACCGAAACTGTGACGGGGGGTGAGCCCGTCGCCACATAATGGACAGTGGGTACAATACATGCCTCGAAATTGAAGCATGCAGGTTTCCTCACGCTGTTTTCCTTCACCGAAAAGCCAGTGGTGTTACAAATCGTACATAAATTGTCTGGACGGTCTGGACGGGGTTCGAACCATCGCCTCCTGCACGGCAGGCAAGGTTACTCGTCACTGGACCACCACGGCAGTTTTTTAATTATTGCAGTTTATTAATTATTGTTATGCTTTAGTGTTAGGCTAGACATTTTACAGTCTACTGCGTTACTTTTAGTGGGTGATTGTACTCATACTGAACAACTTTTCCATAAGGAAAATACAAAAAAATGACGACTTTTCATACAAACGTTCGATCAGCTGATTGTATTTAGTATGGAAAGTCCAAAAATTTGTTTCCAATTACCTGTCGGTTTCTTAGGGAAAGTTGTTCAGTATCATGGGTATAATCACCCCTTAATGCAAAGCAACTGAACATTCGACAGCCGCGTCAAATGCCACAAACTGTTAGCGCAAGGAGAGTCCGTTGCGTAGAAACCTTTACGTAATCGTATACTCCATTTCAAGTAGCAACGAAATTTTAAGGCTATTTTGAATTACAGAAACAGATTTGTAACACTTCCTCTGTCTTTATTCTTAGAACAGCTTTAGTATCATCACAGATATGTCGTATAGTTTATCTTTCTGACAAATAAATTATATTTGCTAATCAGAATTGGCCAGAAAGCTATACAGGAATCGAAAAAAACTTTTCATCCTTATTTGCAATGAAGTATAGGTTCCAGCAAGGAATGGCGTGTATAATAAACCTAAGACACCCACTGAATAAAATGGAATTCAAGTTTCAAAATAAAACAATTAAAAACATATTTAAACATTTATTTCAATCCCATATACTGTTGTGGTACTCTGGCCTATCGAACAACAGCTCTGCGGGTGTGAGGGGGGCGGCGCGGGGCGGGTCGTGCAGGAGCTGCAGCACGCCGGTGCCCACGCCGGCCGGCACGCCCAGGATTATAGACTCGGAGACACCCTCGATGCAGTCCCGCTGCCCGTAGTATGCCGCGTCGAATAGATGATCCGCTGTTTTCTCGAACTGTGTAAAAGTTTTATACAAAGACACAAATTATTTATGGAATGTTTGACAACCGTTTTTCACAAATAGCACATTGGATCTTTGACTACTTATATGTGGACTGGTTACGCATGTAATTCTACTAACAAACATTTCTGCCGCTTTAGGTAACATGAAATCCGCAACTTTGGATTTTATTCCCCATAACTTTAGATTCTAATTTTGAATGTTAAAAATCATGAAAAGTAGTCTCGTGTGAACCCCAAACGTTCTAAGTTCGAAGTTATTATTTCGCAATTATAGGCTGTCTCGTTTAGTGATAAGGTGTAAAATTGAATGTAAATGCACAAGATCAATTGTGCTTATACCGTGGCAGAGGGGAAATGCTACCGGCAAGGCTAGTCCTTATAATAATTAGTCAAAGCATTGGATAGATTACATCTTCCAAGTTTTAAACTGTGATCCCACATTAGGTTCAAGGCCTAGTCGATGTATCTGTATTAGTATTACTATTTAGATACAAAATGAGCGCCAGTGATTTTTTATACCTATCTTAGTTTACAGTTTGAGCCATATAACTTTATGGTTTGGGCACAGTATAAGAAAGAGTATCTAGTACTGCGTTATGCATACAGTACGGACACTCCCTGCCTCCCACCGATTTTTAACCTCACCCCCTCTTGTTGAATCGTGGTTCCTCTTAAGCAAATGCGTATTCCTGTTTCGCTTGCACTCACTATCGCACATTAACCTTTCTTTAAAATTTTTCCCATTTGTATGAAACTTAGACTACTTATATGAGGACAAGTTACGCGTGTAATTCTACTAACACAATTTTCTGCCACTATTTGCGGGGGGGCGAGGTAGCACGAGAGACGCAACTTTGAATTTTGTTCCATTAGTTTAGATTCTAATTTTGAATGTTAAAAATCATGAAAAACAGTGTCGTGTGAACCCCAAACGTCATGAGTTCGAAATTATTGTTCCGCAATTATAGGCTGTCGCGTTTAGTGATAAGGTATAAAATTGTACGTAAATGCGTAAGATCTTTGGATCTTGCACGTTGGCAGAGGGGAAATGCTAAGGCGAGGCGGGTCCGTGTATAATTCGTCTAAGGTATGAAATGACAGCTATCAGCTGACAGTGTCCAAGGTGGTTTGGATTTACGTAATTTATAGATAAAAATACATAGGATAACCAAGGCTTTTAAAAAATCGATATCTCATCTAAATAATCGAAGTTGAACAAATTATTTCCCCTCACACATATACGCATTTAACGGAATTTATAGCGGTTTCAAGACCGGATATATGCGTCTATCGGGTCGACGAATGGGCGCATCGGGGACGAATTGAAAATCTCAAATGAGATTTTCACAGAACGAAAAACAGACTTTTATAGCACACTGTGACCTAAACCCACACTTTACGCACGCTTTTCCGGGACCTAAGTTGTCTATTTCTGCACGGCGCGTAAATGAATCGACTACCTTCACATATCGTAATGAATGATTGCACTGTCACCCGAACGTGCACAATCACGGACAAGAGTGTGCAAACAGACAAAAGCGGGCGCTAAATCAAGAATTCAACAAATCGATTCAAAATCAAAATAATTTCAATTTTCTTTTTTAATGTTTTCAATGTTTGATCCAATGAATGATCCAATGTTTCAATGATTTCAATGTTTGATGATCCAATGACTGGTTTCAATGTTTTTTTGAATAAATCAATTCGAAATCAAAAATAATTTCAATGTTTCTTTTAAAATAGCAATCTGATCCCTCGGGGGGGAGGGAAACCCCCTGATGTTTAGGTCACTTGTGCTATAAAATAGTATACGATACTCGCGACCAAACTAATGCACGGCGTTTAGCACCCTCGCTGCGCTCGGGCGCTAACTTCACGCCGTGCAATAATGGGCAACTTAGGTCACTCGTATCGTAATGTACTATTATCTTTGAGCAGGCCAGGTAAACCCAATTTAGAGACCAGACTTAAGTAACTTCCTCTACTCAATGATCATTTTATACATTTATGATGGCGAGTACAATTCCTTACAGTACCTTCCAACACGGCCTGGATCTCGTCTCATCACTAACAGTCTCATAATTTCTACTAGCACTCACACTGGCCAAGTTAAGCACGGACTCCTTCATCCTGGCGAGTCCATATCTGGTGATGCCGAGCACCTCCCCCCGCGCAGTCATCTGTCCCGCCAGCAGCTCCACGTGCCGACGGTCTACGCTCATGCCGTGACCCTCCATGACGGCCTGGATCTCGCTTATTATGGTCGACTTCGCCGCTTCGATGCCGAGGGTGTGGTACACCTGGATGATACGTTTTTACTGCATCAGTAACCGTAACTAAACATGGTGAAAATTGTATGCTTTTATCACAAAGGGCACAATTACAATACAAGAAATAGAAATAAATTAGTATTCCCACATTTTCGACTTAGTAAGGTCAACACATCTTTTATGGGGCACTGTATACGTTATTATAATAAGATACCAGAGAATATTCTTAACTTGACGGACAAAAAGTTTAAGTCCCATGTTAAACAAGTCCTCTGTAAAAAAGGTTACTATAAACTCGATGATTATTTGAATGACCAAAATGTCTGGTCTTGACAATGTTACACTATGTAATTTAATATTGAATTTATGTAATTGTACTTTGTATATTTTGTTTTGTTTAAAAGAAGTGTGTTGTAGAGTTTCTGGCCGCATCTTCTCTACAACGGAACATCTTCCGACGCGGTGGTAGATTCAAAAACATGACGTCAAAAAGTTATCTATGTGATATTATTTTGAATAAACAATTTTTGACTTTTTGATTCCGGTAATACTATAATTAGAAATCCATATTATACATGTAACAAAACACCCTAGTAATACTTAAGGGGGTGCTTCAGACCATCAAACTGAACAACTTTCACTATGGAGCCAACATCGAAATAGCGAAAAAAAAATCCGCTCTTTTCATTGGCTTAGAATCTATATACATATATAGAATAATCTATATAGAACTCTTTTATACAAAACTGCAAAACCGTCTCGACTCAAAAAATATATGGGACAGGTGATTTGTTTATTTTTACTCGATGTTGGCTCCTCCTGTCCTCCTTTACTGACGGTTTTTTAAGGGGATGTTTTTTAGGGGGAAGGTGAAAGTTATTTGTGATAATCATCTTAAAAAATCCGTTAGCATATTAATTGGGCCCTGTAAGTGCTTACCTCGAGGATATTATTCGACGTAGTCTTCCGACCGTCGACTCCGTGTGTCGCCATAACATCCCTCAAGCCATCTCCCTCCACACACAGCTTATAGCTGGACAAAGAAATCGAAAATTAGTGAAAAATCTTAGGATGGATAATAGGGTATTTTACACCATGTAAGAAAACATACAGGGTCCTTCTTAATATGCTGACACTTTTTAAGGGGATGATCAGACCATCAAACTGAACAACTTTCTTTATAAGACCAACATTGAAATCGCGAAAAAATTAAGCTCTTCCTTATGCAAACCTACTTGAGCCAATTGTATGGGACAGCTGATTATTTTTAGCAATATCGATGTTGGTCCCATAGAGAAAGTTGTTCAGTTTGATGGTCTGATCATCCCCTTAAAAGTGTCAGCATATTAAGCCGATCCCACCGAGGGGTGAATGGCAATAGGTTAGGTATACCTTGTAAATTTCTTGGTCAAATCTCATTAGACTTGCCGCCATTTTGTGAGTAGTCAATGTGAGACTTCAAAACCCTAGCGATGTCACGCTGCGAGCACGTGAAAGAATGAAAGAGGGAGACGTAAAGGAAGCTTTCATGTCTAATGACACGGTTCATTTTTGTTATGCTCGCGAATTGTACGATAGGACGGTTACGAATAACTTTGCACCTTATTACAGTGCAGAGAGAGTCGCTATTTATTTAAATCTGTTTTCAAAGTGTTTCTTCTGTACGGGTAGTACTAGTATTTATTCTGTGTCATCACATCATCAGTCATCACTCACCTCACGTTGGCCTGCGTGTCGTCGCACGCTATGACGGCGCGGGAGACCTGAGCGAGGCCCTTCACTACAACCGCCGGTAGTTGCCGAGCGAGTTGCTGTAGCGACATATTGAGCCAGCCCCCGTGCTTGCTAGGCTCGGCGGACACTTTGATAGCCCAGTCTGATACTATTTGGATGTTGTTCGGTTTCACTTTTAGTTTTGATGTGCAGATCCTGTAAGGGAAATAAGTACAATCTTAGGGGGAATAATCGACAGTCTCTCTTCACTGTTACTGCCTCATTACATACAAGATCCTTCTGCATATGCTAACACTTTTGTAAGGGGATGATCAGACCGTCAAACTGAACAACTTTTACTATGGCACGAACATCGAAATCGCAAAAAAAAATCATCTGTCCCTTACAAAAGTGCAAACTTACTCGAGTCAAATGTATGGGGTATGTGTTTCAATCATAGAGAAAGTTGTTCAGTTTGACGGTCTGATCATCCCCTTAAAAAAGTGTCAGCATATTAAGAAGGACCCTGTATAATACAACATCACTAATATTATAAATGCGAAAGTATCTATCTGTCTAGATGTATGTTATGTCTTCACGGTTAAACTGCTGAATGGATTTTGATGAAAATTGTTATGAAGATAGCTTGAACCTTATAGACTTAAAAATAGCACGCAGACGCGTTCACAGGTAACAGAAAGCTATAAATGCTATTCGCCACCCCGCAAAGAAAGTGATGAATGAAGTAGGATTAGGTCCTAATCAGAGGCCGTAGCATGAATCACGTGAAAAGACTATATCACGCCTTTTATCACGTTCGTTTGCGCACAAATAGAAAGTGAGCGAAAGGCTCGATGGCGCTGTATGGTGGAGAAGAATAAACATTATTCTATCACGCTTCCATACTACGGCAGCAATTTTGATTAGTTTTTTGGCCACACTAGTTCCCGATCTAAATAGTCTTCACCTTCATTAGCAACGGTTTATACAGAAGATATGTGTGGCGGTGGCGGATAATCTAAGTAACACAATATAAGCCTTATAGTACGTAGCATAGCGTCGTTTTTGTCGTAAAGGAGAACCGCGCCCGCGCCTCCAGGTGACGTCGCCTGGAGGCGCGGGCGTAATTCTCCAAACGACGCTATGCTACGTACTATAAGGTTTACAATTGTGTTACTTTGACTATCCGCCACCGCCACACGTCATAAACCTGTCTTTCTCTTCTGTATAAACCGCGTCTTAGGTTTCTACTGGTTCTCTTTTCTATGGAAAGCATAATTTAAAGCAACACTTACGAGTATACGATGGATTCGACATTGACCTCCAAACAGAGCAGTCTAATCCTCTCCGCGTCGAGACGGATCAGGAGGAAGCATTCCAGGGGGAGGTACACCTCGTCGATGTACGTCGTGATCTGCGATATAAAGAAATATCTTGGACATTGTCACACAAATTATCTGCTCCTGTTACATGACAAAAAAATCAATGATCTTTTCCGAAAAGGACAAGTGCCTAGCACCCTCAATCGACGGAAGTGCATGAAAAGATGTATGAATGTGAATGAGGCTAAAGAGGTGTGCCAGAGTCGTAGCGTGTGGCGGTCCGTGGTCTCTGCCTACCCCCATGGGACAATGGCGTGAGCTTATGTATGTATGTATGTTACATGACAGGAGTGGGAAAGTTATCTGACGTATACAGTTTGCTCAGGGAGTAGTTACTGCTTTTTACTGCTTGCTGTTGGGGGGACCACACCAGTGACGGCGAAGCGCCCTGGTAGGTCTACCGAACCAGTGAATTAAGCAACCTGCCCAAGGGGCACCCATAATGGGTACGGACCTCGGCAATGGGCGTTGCTGGGACTACGCGACGGGTTGGGTAGCGGGGATCGGTGAGAGTTTAAGTGTGATACTATGGAGATAACCGCCATCTCACTTAAATTTGACGTTTAGAAGTGACCTGCGTCGCTCTCACCCCTATCATGTTACAGGAGCTGGTCTGATTTAAAGTAACAGAATATAGTCCAGTCTTGTATTAGAAGCCATGGTGGTCCAGTGGCGAGTAACCTTGCTTGCCGTGCAGGAGGCGATGGTTCGATCCCCGTCCTGGCCGACTCGTACCAATGAGTTTTCGGAATGTATGTACGATTTGTAACACCACTGGCTATTCGGTGACGGAAAACATCGTGAGGAAACCTGCATGCTTCAATTTCGAGGCATGTATTGTAACGGGCTCACCCCCCGTCACACTGGACAGAGTTTCGGTACTACTGGTGAAACGTGGATGTTCTGTGGTTTCAGAATATCTCTGACTACCCCCTCGGGGAATATAGTCGTGAGCATATGATATGCTATGCTACAGCATATATAATCAAGCTAAAACAGGAGAAATAGCCCAAAGAAAAGTTAATTCAGAACATAAAGGCGCCTCCACACCGCAGTGTAGGTATCGTGACGACTCAATCGAGATGCTATCTACAAGTGAGGTAAGGCAGGCTTGGATATTCAATATTATAAACCCACCTCTCCAAGAGTGGTCTTCTCAACTCTCCCCTTGACCCTCCTGGCGAACTCCTGGTCGTCAGGTTGCACCAGTTCCGCCGTGATGATGGGCGTGGAGATGTTCCGCGACGCGTTGATGATCTCCTTCACTCTCGGCACTCCCTGCGTTATGTTCATAGACGCTACGCCGGCGAAGTGAAACGTTTTCAATGTCATTTGGGTTCCGGGCTCGCCTATACTCTGGGAAGAATAGAAAAAAGGTCAGAAAGAGGTGATAAAGACAGTTTTGATCGATCAAATCAGCCCACATCAAACCACTGCTGGAAATAAGCCTCCCTTGTACTGTGCCATGCCTCAGTGTCAGGTGGCCAAGGGCAGGATGTCAGTATACAGATGACATAATATGCGGTATGCAGACCACCAATACGTTGGTCAGATGGCATTCAAGAGTCAGAAATGGACAAGGTTTGCACAGTTTTGATCATGGACATTTATTTTGGATCGTGAACGAGATCATGTTTCAGCTTTTGGTAAAGGAAAACATTGTGAGGACACACAATGTTTTCCTTTACCAAAAGCTGAAAAATAATATGCTTCATAGGCGAGTATTGTGTCCGCTGTCCATTAAAAAGTGGCGAAGGGCTCACTACCTGTCACACTGAACTGCGTTTGGGCATCTAGTGGTATTTGGATATACTGAATATAAACAACAGTTATTTTGTTATACAACTTTGCAAGTTGCTTTTCAACCGCGTGCTCAATTTTGATGACCGAGCAAGCGAAGGATTCTATTAGAATCCTGAGCGTTAGCGAGGGAATCAAAAGAGCACGAGGTGAAAAATCTTCGCACTCGAGTGCAACACGTAACTTTTCATCCCACCTCAGCGAGGAAATGACTAAATGAAAAAAAAAAGCTATGATAAATTCGGCACCATGGAGAGAAAAGCAAATAGGTTTAATGATGTTTTGAATTCACAAACTTAGTGCACACGATGTTCTAAATTCAATTTACTTTATCCTCTAGTGGATAAAAACGGCTTTGGCAATTAGATATCCAAGAGCAAAAATACTCTTTCCGAGATGGGGGGATGAAAACCGTATTATAGTTGTGAATCTCGGCAGTCAGTCGTGACGTACGCTTATTTTTCTCATTACCATACTACAATGAGGTAACCAACCATACAATACCAAATCATTATCCGTCTTATTGACGCTTTGTCGACATTCTACATGTATGCCATGTTAGCTTAATCAAATTAAAGATTGAAAAAGTCGGGCGGCGAGCGGGATTCGAACCCACGACCTGCCTATCCGGGGCATGCTCCACTCCAACAGAGCTGTCGGCGCCCCGCAGGCCACGACGAAATTTTCAATCTATATCATCGTCTTTAAGGGACGTCAGCGCCATCTACCAGAGTTTATGCAAACTACTGACTCACAAGTCTAATGTCACATGTAGAATCAATAAATTAGATTGGAATAAGATGTGACATCTATATCGCATGAATTCTAATTGTAACATTATACTTGTGAGTCAGTAGATTGCATAAACTCTGGTAGATGGCACTGATGTCCCTTAAAGACGATGATATAGATTGAAAATTTCGTCGTGGCCTGCGGGGCGCCGACAGCTCTGTTGGAGTGGAGCATGTCCCAGATAGGCAGTTCGAGGGTTCGAATCCCTCGCCGCCCGACTTTTTCAATCTTTAATTATGTTTTATGAACTTTGTTAATCAAGGCTTTTTGCAAAGGATTTGCTTAGTATTTAACATACCTGTGCGGCGAGCGCCCCGACGGCGGTGCCCGGCTCTATGACGCTGCGCTGGTACTTGTCGTGGCACACGCGCAGGAACCGAACCAGCTGCGTGAGGGTGAGCCTCTCTAACTGCCGCACCACCGGCCCGCAATGAGAGTACAGGGCGCGCAGGTTACGCACCTTATCCGCCACTATCTTCAAGAACGACCTGCGGGGAAACGCGTATGGGTAGAGAATTGCTAAACTAAAGCAGTAATTTTTGCACATTCGGTATAGCACTAGCCGTAGTGTAAGAGGTGTAGGCAGTGGTTGTCCAGTGGCGAGTAACCTTGCCTGCCGTGCAGGAGGCGATGGTTCGATCCCAGTCCAGACCGACTCGTACCAATGAGTTTTTCGGAATTTATGTACTATTTGTAACACCACTGGCTTTTCGGTGAAGAAAACCTGCTTCAATTTCGAGGCATGCATTGTACCCACTGTCCATTATAAGTGGCGACGGGCTCACTACACACTGGACAGAGTTTCGGGAGGAACTACTAGTGATGGAACTATGAGTGGAACATGGATGTTCTGAGGTTTTAAAATATCTCTGACTACTCCCTCGGGGAATATGGTCGTAAGCATATGCATGCTATGCTATGGTATTGCACTAGCTACGTAGTATCTTAAAAAGAACTCGCCTCATAAAAAGGCTGAAAGTCACCCTAGTACTCTTGACATTGAGCAAAAATATCTCGAGACAGAAGCGTTACAGCGATTTAGTTTCTATGCGAGTTTTGTTCCATTAAACAAGAGATATCCGCTACACCTCACTCAAATTATTAAAAAAAAAAATTTCCAACCTCCATTTCGTTGTATCGTCGAAAAAAAATAGTTTCTTCATAACTACATTTCTGTTTTTGGGTTACTGTTATCTGTCTTCATGCCAAATTTCGATTCAAAAGGTGCAAAAATGAGAAAGTTATTGAGGCGGGACGGGGCGGAGCGGGGTGTCTGTCTGTATAGACATACAGCAAACAGACAGAATGGACAAAAGTATAAGGGAAAAGTCCTTGTTTGACTAAGGAACCCTAAAAATGGTCACTCCCTGTCCCTCAATAACTCAGATACCTCGTTGTTAGAACCACAGCAATTGTTTTCAGGAATTTTTTTTATGACTGAAATTTTCACTCACAGAAGTTCATTTTTGAACTCTTCCGTGCAGGTCTTGAAGTCGTCCAGCGCTAATGTTTCTTGAGCTGCCAGCACTATACCGTCTCCGTCCAGAGGTTCTCCCTCCCTGAAATATTTACAACTATTAATCCCGGGAGCGTAGCGAGGGAGGGCCCCAGGGGAGGCAAACGCCCTGGGCGGCACTTTACTAGGGGCGGCAAATTCGGGAAAAATATAGATTGATTGAGGTCTGTCTATAACCAATTCGTAGAGCAGAGAAAAGTTGAGCTCGCTTCGATCGCTCTAAGTTTCTGTTTTAGTTACTGTGCTTACTCATAATCCTAAAGAGTTCTGACCACAGCCGCAGATTATATAATAGTCACTACCGTAAGACGTGGTGCTCAAAATTTCGATCTTGCTTCGCTCCATAGCTTTTGCTTTGGTTACTTTTCACATGTTGTTTCGTATTGAGAAGAAAAGTCGAGCTCGCTCTAAGTTTCTATTTTTGCATGGATAAACCAAAAGATGTCTGACCACAACTGGAATAGAAATGCAAAAAAATGTCTCCCGTCTTTTTTTTTGGTAAGATAAGAGGGCGGCAAAATCGGTCTATGCCCCGGGCGGCAGAAATCCACGCTAAGCCACTGAATCCCGGCCTGGGTTAGACATGTAGATTTAAAACAAACGATGATGTAAGAAATATACTTATATTCTGGGGTAAGCCAAAAGGATTCTGGGGTAGGCTAAGAAGTAGTATAGGGAAAGCCAAAAGTCAAAATCAAAGTTCTTTTAAGCCAAAAGTATTTTTTCATATCCTATTTGGTTTTGTTTCTAGAGACTCGGTTCATTTTTGTTTGCACGCGCGCCATTGTGACGGTTGGTAGGTTATTCGCGAATCGTAAGATAGGACGGGTGCGAATAACTTTGCACCTAATTTCCGTGCAGAGAGTCTCAATTTATTTAAATCTTGTTTGGAAGTGATTCTTCTGTACGGGTAGAACTAGTATTTATTCTGTGGTAACGCTCATTCCTCAAGCTGTGACCAAGGTAAGCGACTTTCCTCCTTGTGATATAAGTCAGATCAGACTAACTCTCACCTATCCAGACACTGAGCCCGCACGTCCCCAAGGACCCTGGCGAGGTCTACGGGCGTGCCCTTGCCCTCCATATAGCTCGGGTCCAGTCCGTCGCTGCCATACTTGAATTGTACCACCTCGCCTGTCGCGTTACGAACAGTCATGTCGTAGTGGAGGACCAGGTCCTCTAGAGACTGCAATTAAAGGATTGAAGTTTTAGTAGAAAGCTGTATTACTAACGACCGTTTAGACATAGTGAAAAAGGGTGGTTTAGACCAGCAAACTGAACAACTTTCACAATGGGGCCAAAATCGAGAAAATATGCGAATTAATTAAAAACTGCAGTACTGATTGGCCTAAAATGTTCGGGATAGCAGATTTTTAAATATTTTTGTCGACTTTGTCTATACAACATGTTAATGAATAAGCGCAAAACCTCATACACCCCAACTGATTTATAACAAAATAATTAGATTGAAACAATAGTTTCATTATTTTGATAATTTAAATTTAAAGTTATTCGCATTTTAAGTTTTGAGGAAAAAAAGATTTGTTATCATTTCAGCAATGAATAAAAGCGCACATGTGCTCATGGATACATTTTAAGAATCTTGTTTTGGTAGTAAGTAGGGTGAGAGTGCCCGAGTGGTGGGTTGAGATCGAGTTAAGTAAATTTTTAATTTTACAAACCAAATATTTAAAATTTTGAAAAAAAATACCTATGTTGAAACCATGATAATTCGATTCTGTTCTCGATTCCAAACAAACTACTTTCTAGTTTTGCGTTAATTCATTAACACGTTGTATTTTGAAAGTTGTTCAGTTTGATGGTCTACTAGGGTGTTTTGGTACACCCTGTACTTCCTACAATATATCCACACTGAGAAAAAAATGCTACGTATACGTAGCATTTTATTCTCAGTGCACTCCTGACCTCAGATCAGATACCTCACCACACCCTGCACTTTGGGGTAGATTTTAGAGGAGCCAATTTCACTGAACAATTATCTCATGATTTCTTTATTTATTTTATGTAGTGAGTTGTTCAGTTTAATCAAAAGAGGCAATCCCTTAAATTTAAACCCGTAGGTACCGGCCTAAAAAGCGAATAGGTTACCTTCACAAGCCTCCGCTGCAGGTAGCCGGTCTCGGCGGTCTTAACGGCGGTGTCCACCAACCCTTCACGACCTCCCATTGTGTGGAAGAAAAATTCAGTGGGGGTCAGGCCGGAGTAGAAACTGTTCTCAACGAAGCCACGCGCTTGGGGGATTTTGGCTGAGGAATGAATTGATATTTATATATATTTTATTTGTAATCTACAGGGTCCTTCTTAATATGCTGACACTTTTTTCAGGGGATGCTCAGACCATCATACTGAACAACTTTCTCTATGGCACCAACATTTTTTTCGCGATTTCGATGTTGGTCCCATAAAGAAAGTTGTTCAGTTTGATGGTCTGGTCATCCCCTTAAAAAAGTGTCAGCATATTAAGAAGGACCCTGTATATTGCATTGAAGAGCGTCTGTGGCGTGTTGCGGAGAGGTATGGGCACTCAATCATGAGGGTCCGGGTTTGAATCCGCATGGATGACACACCATATAACATGAGTTTTCCTAACTAAATAAATAAATCAAAGTTTACTTAATGTACTCAATACCGACTGCTCTCAAACGGTGAAGGAAAACATCGATGCAAAATTTATTAAAGCGATCTGACACTAACACATTTTCTATTAAACTATCCGCGTCCATGCCCTGTCTTCGTCTCAAGTCCCTTCTGTCTGGCTAGCACCGTTGGAGCTTCCCCACTTATCTTTTAAGCACTTTGCCAGAGATCCACGATCGGAATAAGAATCGAATTCAGGACCTTTTTGTTTTAAACCAAGGGGTATCCTTAAATTGCATAATACTTACAATGCCTCTCAAAGTGGGGTAGAGATCTGTCTTCGAATCCGTTGGGAACTCGTTTACCGTTCAACGCCTGCTGTCCGACGCACGCAATCATCTGAGATATGTTGATGTTAGATCCTGTTATAACATACGATATTGTTCTACAGTCAATATATTTACGAAAATATTTTATACGTTCGCAAAAATTTGTCTCTCTTTCCCAAAAACAGTGACGTTCATAATTACAATACAAGAAATAAAAATAAATTAGTATTCCCACATTTTCGATTTAGTAAGGTCAACACATCTTTCATGGGGCACTGTATACGTTATTATAATAAGATACCAGAGAATATTCTTAACTTGACGGACAAAAAGTTTAAGTCCCATGTTAAACAAGTCCTCTGTAAAAAAGGTTACTATAAACTAGATGATTATTTAAATGACCATAATGTCTGGTCTTGACAATGTTACACTATGTAATTTAATATTGAATTTATGTAATTATACTTTGTATATTTTGTTTTGTTTAAAAGAAGTGTGTTGTAGAGTTTCTGACCGCATCTTCTCTACAACGGAATACCTTCCGACGCGGTGGTAGATTCAAAAACATGACGTCAGAAAGTTATCTATGTGATATTATTTTGAATAAACAATTTTGACTTTTGACTTTTTATTTTAGCAACTATGTTCGATAAGTAAAGTCTGAAAATACCTGGCCTTATTTTACTAGAAGACAAGCGTAATAAAGGCGTACCTTTCGAGCCACTTTGCGCCATTATGAGAGGGGCGTTGGTGGGATGTAGTTCTCGGAAACAAGCTTTAGCAGCCAACTCTCTGTAACAAACAAACAAGTAAAAAAATAGCCCTACAGGATACGCCCTATTTATATCTCGAGACAAAAGCATTAAAACGATTTAGTTAGTTTGGATTTAGCAGATTAAGAGAGTTATTGAGGTGGGACATACAGACAGACAGAATGGACGAAAGTATAAGGCATAGCATAGCATATGCTCACGACTATATTCCCCGAGGGGGTAGTCAGAGATATTCTGAATTTCACCAGTAGAAAGAAAGTAAAAGGAGTTTCGAAAGTATAAGGGAACCCTAAAAATAGGTGTTTTTAACGTTTATTTTACAAAATAGGTGTTAATGATCGCGATGTGCAATGTAAGAATTAGCGCATTCTCATTACTATATTTCCAGAGGGGGAAATAGCATTGAAGGTTTTCACGTCAGGTTCGAAAAACTTAGCCCCACCTTCAGGATGGCAATGGAAAAACAGTCTTGTATAATTAGACATAAGGTGCTACCTGATGCTGCTCAGCTCGCTCAGCATGACGGCCTCGAGGGACTCCTCCATAGTGCACCCCGGTTGGCACTGCAGCGTGCCCTTCTCCATCTCCAGGATGTAGCCGTCGCATTTTGAGTACCTACAACATTTGGGAAACTACAGAATCAAGAATCAAGTGCATAGAATCTATAGTGAGGAAGATTCTAAGAAAACACGTGGTATGCCGACAAGGCGGCTTAAGGATCAAAATGTATTATGTCGAAGATGGTCATAACTACAGACGGTCATGCGAGCCGCGCTTTGAAGCTGCCAAGCGTATTCCCGTTACCGTCGTGCAATATAAATAACAGAGTCGAACAAAACACTTGGCAGGCTGCTAGAAAACGTCGCAGAGTGCACACGCCACATGATCTAAGCCAACTCCTCAAACCCGCCAAAGAGTTTCTTGCTGTTTCTTCTCCATGGTGTATTTGCTTGTGACACGGTAGTAAATGTCGAGTCAATGAAAAAAAAATGATCATCCGATTCTTAAGTACCACACTACAAGCTATCGCTCGCCCAGCGACTGTCTACATTAGATAAACATAAAGCCTTGCTAATAATTTCCAGCCTAAATACTGGTCAATTTTTGATTATAATTACTGGTCCGATTTTCAAATACCTAGACTGAGTAACTTTATCATAGTGTCTTAATTCACAATGTGCTTATGGTCAATTTTAGGAAGTAGACGTAAATATGTTCGTCGATGATTGTATAGTAATTTCAATAAATCACCGCAACGACGCACGAGTGTCTTGCTAGTAACTTTTACATCTACAACGTGTTAATGAATAAGCGCAAAACCTCATACACCCCAACTGATTTATAACAAAATAAATAGATTGAAACAATAATTTTATTATTTAATAGTTAAAATTTAAAGTTATTCGCATTTAAAGTTTTCAGGCAAAAATGATTTGTTATCATTTCAGCATTGAATAAAAGCGCTAGCGTGCTCGTGGATACATTTTAAGAATCTTGTTTTGGTAGTAAGTAGGGTGAGTGTGCCCGTGCGGTGGATTGAGATCGAGTTCAGTAAATTTTTAATTTTTCAAACAAATTATTTTATATTTTGAAAAAAATTACCTATGTTGAAAACATGATCATTCGATTCTGCTCTCGATTCTAAACCAACTACTTTCTAGTTTTGCTTTAATTCATTAACACGTTGTATATCATAATAGATGAACATACCCTGACTCTAGCAATTTGTTCTTGGCCTCGATGAGCTTCTTGCCGGGCGTGACGTCGATGATGCCGAAACTGAAGCCGCGGTTCATCATGTAGTACGACGCCAGGCGAGCTAACCTAAAGATAGTTAGATAGATAACTCATTTATTTCATCAGAACAATACAGGATAAACAGTGACAGACAAAGTCAGTAGGTAACACTATGGAGTCCGTATTAGGATGTCCGTGCTGTAGGGATTGAGATCGTTGTTTCAAATCTACACAAAATTAAAAAATCAAGTTATGTAGCGGTATTTTTTGTTAAATGCTAGATTTTCGTCAGAGGTTCTCTTATGCAGTGTTCTCTATCACCATTTGACACGACACATCTTGGCAAAAAACTGTTTAGAAAAAATGAGTGCGCCAATTTGAAAGAACGTCAATATCACGCATAGTCTGACAAGATTACCGTAATAAAAATAAACAGTTCTACTTGTCATCACGTCAAACTCTTTTTTGCCAAGCTGTACTGCACCTAGTAATACGGTAAATTGACATTTGATCGCCATTTTGTATCGGCCATCTTGGATTTTTGTATACAACACACACATCAGCACGTCTAGTATGACTTCCCTACCATTCCATACTACATGTCGCAGCAGACGCGGCTTTCGCTCTCCGAAAAGCGTGGTAAAAGGTAATTTTCTATGGAACAAAGGCTGCATCTCTAGTAAAACGGCAACTTGACATTTGACCGTCATTTTGTATGCGCCATCATGGTTTTTTACATACAACACACACTTCAGATTTAGCATTGATTTATTAACTGACAGCATGTGGGTAGACAGATGTCGTATAATACACCACTGAAGAACTATTGACACGAAAAGTAGAAGCATGTAAGTAGATCATCATCAGCCTACCTCCACATGGACCTGACGGCGTACTCCTCGCCCCAGTCCCTCAGCAGGATGTAGAAGATGCTGCTCTTGGTCCCGGAGCCCAGGGTGCTCTTGTCCATGGATCCGCAGATCAGTTGAGAGTTCCTTATTATCACGTCTGTAAACATACGTCGAGAAAAAATTCAAAAATCAGCTGTCCCATACATTTGAGTCGAGACGGTACTGCAGGTTTATATGAAAAATCGTTTTTTTTTCGAGATTTCGATGTTGTCTCCATAGTAAAAGTTGTTCAGTTTGATGGTCTGAAACACCCTTTTAAGTATTACTAGGGTGTTTTGTTACACATTGTAGTGCTAATGATAATGTAATATAAACTATTATAAAACTGTAACAGAAGTGTGTCTGTACATTGAAGATATTTACATAAAAAAGATTACAATATGGTTTTTAGGTATTCCTGGCTCAAAATCAACCTTTTTTTAGAATTGTTGTCTGATTGTTTGTTTGTATGTTTGTAACAGTATCACGCAAAAGCTACTGAACCGATTTTGATGAAACTTTTTTTGGTTTGATAGCTAATGATCCGACTTGAAACCTGACTGACTGGCTCATCACGAAACCTCAAAATAAAAAAAACTGTTCATCTTTTGGTTTCTACGAAGTCATTAAAAGTGGAGTTTCTCAGTGGGAGACAATAAGCAGTATTCCTCTCTCACTCGCTCTCACTCAACATACATTAATTTCTTGTCAGTGCGAGCCGTATGTCACTAGCTTGCCTGAGCCCCTGGACAAAGTACTTTCGATTAGCGTTAACGACAGTAGAAAGCATAAAAAATGTATGGACTTGACGTATGGTGACGAAAACAAACGTCAAAATGTTTCGATCGCTAATGTCAAATCCAAACATTCTGTCATTTTCTACTAGCGTCAACGCAAATAGAATGTCACTTTGTCTAGGGGGGCTGGTCTGTTCCCTCTTACGCTTATTCGTTAGGAAGCCTATGCCCTACAGTGCTGATGATGATGTAATAATAATAATAGAGAGACAAACAAACTTACAAGAGTCCTGCACGCACATGTCCTTATTGCCGGTGTAGTTCTTGCCTTTTGTCTCCAGGTTGGCTTTCACTTCACATTTGTTATTCGGTTTCATTATAAGACTAAAACAGAGAAAGGGTTACTTTAACTTAGGTATCGTTATTATCATATGCTCACGACTA
Organism: Agonopterix alstromeriana; assembly: GCA_963924505.1. Lineage (NCBI taxonomy): Eukaryota > Metazoa > Arthropoda > Insecta > Lepidoptera > Depressariidae > Agonopterix > Agonopterix alstromeriana. The sequence goes on from OZ004679.1 coordinate 14,760,851, forward strand.
TATTCCGCGAGAGAATAAATATTCCAATAGTATTTCAAAATTCTATCAAGTGTGACCGGAGTGATCCAGTCGCTTCTTCTTAAACGCTTAGAGAATATAACAGTGGAGTTGTCATGGCGCTAATTCACCGAACAAATTTTTCTGCCTCTTTGAGCGGGAGGCGAGGTAAACTCGCACAGCACACCACGACAAATACATAAGCACAGATACAACGCTTCATACTGATACAAACAAACACATATAAATGCGACACAACAATCAAAACGACTTGTACTGCGTGCGAGCTACCTCTGTACCATTGTACTTTTTTATCGTTTACTTGTCGCAACGACTTTTAGGTTTTTTGTAGATTATATTTAAATAAAAACTTGATAGTTACTAAGTATACTCATAATTGATAGGAAACGCCATATTCCTACAGATTTGACGTGGCAGATCGCCTTTTACATTGAAAAACAACACAAATAACCATTTTCCTGGGAACACTGTCTTGCGCCACGAAACCATACCGAATGGTAGCAGACCAACGTGAAATAGTTTTATATAACGCGCATGAGCAAAATGGCCACATACTTCGGCAGAGGGGAACGCCCGCCAGTGCCACGTCCATTGTTATATGGTCTAAGCTTAAAGGGCACTAAGCATTATTGTACATTCTTCGAAATTGAATCATGTAGGCTTCCTCAGGATTCTTCCCTAAGATCTTTCACCCAAAGCCTCGCATAGGCGAAGTAAGCCTCGCTACATAACTGGTGTATTCAATTGTCAGGTCATGTCCAGCTAGAAGACACGTGGCCAGATCCTCAGCTTCCCCAGGAACTGATATTATGGAGAAACTCACCTGAAGATCTGCTTCCCCGTCCAAAGCCTCCTCGGCTTCAGTATAGCTGGTGGTGGCATGTCAATCCTCATGTTTGCATCAGGTCCAGCTAGAAGACACGTGGCCAGCTGTTGAGCATCCCCCAGGGTCAGAAAGGTGTCTCGCTGGGTCAGTAGGTATCCTCCAGTGATGAAATCTTGGGTGGCAGCGATTAGAAGTTCCCCGTTTCGTGGAGTCACCAGGTTTGATTTGTTCTGAGAAGTGATCCAATTATACGTTCATTATTATCAGTTATATATTAGGAATGGACCTGACTTGCTGCAGCCCTCACTCTGAAATCAAAAGAGTGCAGGCGGCGGCAAATAATTTCTCTCGCTCTAGCAAATTTTATTTTGTGCTATAGAAAGGGATAGAGCTACGGTAAAATGAGACTACTTGCAGGAAAACCGGGTCCCACCCTCGCAAAGTCTGTTGCTCACCAGTACTGTTAATCAACTTGAAGCTTTTGAACTATTTAGAAATAGCACACCATGGCTATAACATGTTTATAATCAATCATATTTTGAATTATGAACGCTGTTCGCGCATTCTTCGCACGAGAAAGGGATAGAGCTAAGAGAAAATCTGATTCCGTGCGAAGTGTGATCAAGTCAGGTTGGGCACTTTGGAAACATACCCCCATGAGTATAAGCGCCTCGGCCCTCGCTTCCTCGGTCTGAGGTAGATGCATGTTCATTTCATCGCCGTCGAAGTCTGCGTTGTATGGAGTACACACGCACTCGTTAAACCTGTTGACGGACGATACTTTTAAAGAACTATTTAAAACCGGCCAAGAGCCTATCGGACACGTCCATGATAGGGTTCCGTGTGGCTACGGATTAACTATTTTGCATACACTTTGTTTAGAAGAGGTTTTTACGATTTTTTTTCGACATTGCGCTACAGCATCCGTTTTAATGTTCATTGAAAGGTCTTATTTAAGGTGTCAATTAAATTCAATACTTTATTGCATTCATGTTGTACATAAGTCTATAAATCCAAGTCGCTGATCCGCCGACATGTCACCGGATTGCCCCCTCGGGTCCATGTCGCCGATAAGGCCTTCCACACTGAACCCTCCAACAGGTCGCGGGTCGGCGACATTTGGTGTGTAGCACCTCCTTATTTTAGGAGACTTTTTCTACTTTGATCGTTTCATGGATTATCCAGGGTATGATTACACAGTGCTTTTGTTACAGCTCTAGTTACCTGAAGGTTCTCTGCGGCTGCACCTTGGCGCGGTGGCACATGATGGAGAGCTTGTGCAGGGAGGGCTGTCTGTTGAACAGGACCACGTCACCATCCACCAAGTGTCGTTCCACTATGTCACCGCACTGAGGGGAAAATATGTTTTTTACATAATCCAGCAAACTTCAAGACTTTATTGCGATACATAGGTGACTTACAGGTAGGGAACAGTGGTTGAACCATTCTATGCGAATTAAAACGTGAGCTCTGACGCATATTAAAAGTGAGCCCTGATGCATACTAAAAGTGAGCTCTGACGTATACCTACTAAAAAGTAAGCTCTGACGTACATCAAAAAGTGAGCTCTGACGCATACTAAAAAAAAGATCTTAGACGCTTACTAAAAAGTGAGCTCTGACGCGTACTAAAAGTGAGCTCTGATGTATACTAACAAGTAAGTTATGACGCATACCAAAAAGTGAGCGAGCACTTATTACGCCATTCGTATTGTACAAATCTCTGTTGATCCTGAGCAGTGCACAATTGGTATGAACTTTTTACACAAATTCATAATTCGCCGCGTTCGGCGTGGACAGGTGTGCGATCACCATTATCCTACCCTAACAACCCTACGACCTAAATCGCAATACAGTCGTATCGTACAGCGCGGGCTAAAGGTGGCAACCAACTGAACATTGATTCGTGGCCGAATCGTACTGCCTTAGGGTACTTAACGTGTAACCTTGAGCACAGTGACGAAGCCCTGGTCGTGACCACGGCTACGTCACTCCTTTCTTCCTACCTTTAGCTCCTGCGCGCACTTCTCCCTGTTGCCATACTTGAGGTACTTCTTGTGCCGCAGCCCGCGTTGCTGCACGTAGTTGGCGCCGGGGTGCAGGTCGGGACCGTTGCGGACCAGCGCGCGCAGCCACTGCAGGTTAGCGGGGAACACGCGCTCCGGGTACGTTAGGATCTTCGCCACGTGGACCGGCACGCCTACCTGGTGGAACGACAGGCATTAATTAGTAGTTATTCATGGTCGTAACTTATGCACTTCAAAATATCCTGCATACCTGACTGCTTTTCTGTAAAGATTTGCAGTGTCAAAATCGACTAGAAATCCATCATCAAAATGCTTTCAAAATAAATAAAAGTATAAACAGATAATAGATGATTATTAGTGGTGGTCCAGTGGTGATTAACCTTGCCTGCCGTGCAGGAGGCGATGGTTCGATCCCCGTTCAGACCGACTCGTACCAATGAGTTTTTCGGAATTTATGTACGATTTGTAACACCACTGGCTTTTCGGTGAAGGAAAACATCGTGAGGAAACCTGCATGCTTCAATTTCGAGGCATGAATTGTACCCACTGTCCATTATAAGTGGCGACGGGCTCACCCCCCGTCACACTGGACAGAGTTTCGGTACTACTGGTGAAACGTGGATGTACTGAGGTTTCAGAATATCTCTGACTACTCCCTCGGGGTATATAGTCGTGAGCATATGCTTATGCTGTGTGAGTGGAAACCTCACAGTTTGTTAAAATGAAGATCCCCAACTATTATAACAACAACAACAACTTGTATAAGTTGCACAAATTATATTATTATAGAAGATATTGTGGGATCTCCTTGTCTCTCGTTTCCATCTCTTCAAATCTCATCTCAAGCAATTTGTGTCAATAGATCCTGACCGAAAATGACTTGACCGGAATGACGACCGTAATCGCTTGTTTAGTGCTTTTTGTTGGAATAAGGACAACCATATGTCATAGAATACTTCTGAGCCACGTGGACTCACCTCCTGGATCTGCAGGTTGGGATCTGGCGAGATGACGGTCCTGCTGGAAAAGTCGACTCTCTTCCCGGACAGGTTGCCACGGAACCTTCCCTGCTTGCCTTTTAGACGCTGCACTAATCCACGTCCTGGTTTCTTGGGCTAAAACAACAAGGTTTATTCTTCTAAATACCAAAAAGAACTCCTTGATTAGTGTCAACCTTTGACCAATTATTATAAGGACTAGCCTTGCGGTAGCATTTCCCCTCTGCCACGGTATAAGCACAATTGATCTTGTGCATTTACATTTAATTTCACGCCTTATCACTATATGAGACAGCCTATAATTTCGAAATAATAACTTCGAACTTAGAACGTTTGTGAACCCACACAAGACTACTTTCCATGATTTTTAACATTCAAAATTAGAATCTAAAGTTATGGGGAATAAAATCCAAAGTTGCGGATTTCATGTTACCTCGCCCCCCGCAAAAAGTGGCAGACACGTTTGTTAGTAGAATTACACGCGTAACCAGTCCACATATAAATAGTCAAAGGTGTCAACTGATAAGGACATTAATTCTGTCGTGAAATAAAAATCACAGGGTAAGGATTCCAGAATTCAAAATCAATCAGAAATAATTAATTTAATAGCATAGAATTAAATCGAATAATTCTTTATCTGTGTTATTTTATTATACGTCTTTTTGAAGTAAAGCATCTGTGACAACAGACTATACAACGTGTTAATGAATAAGCGCAAAACCTCATACACCCCAACTGATTTATAACAAAATAATTCGATTGAAACAATAATTTCATTATTTTTATAGTTCAAATTTAAAGTTATTCGCATTTTAAGTTTTGAGGCAAAAATGATTTGTTATCATTTCAGCAATGAATGAAAGCGCTAACGTGCTCATGGATACATTTTAAGAATCTTGTTTTGATAGTAAGTAGGGTGAGTGTGCCCGTGCGGTGGGATGAGATCGAGTTTAGTAAATTTAAAATTTTACAAACAAATTATTTAATATTTTGAAAAAAAAAATCTTATGTTGAAAACATGATAATTCGATTCTGCTCTCGATTCTAAACAAACTACTTTCTAGTTTTGCGTTAATTCATTAACACGTCGTATAACCCAAAGGTTGGTTACAACAAGGTTCCTGACCACCTGCAAAACCTTTACAATACCTGCATAGATAACGGAATGCCGGACATCTCGCTGTTGATGTAGAGAGCCGCGTGGAGCTGCAGGTAGTCCCAGTCCTCTTGCACCAGCTCGCTCTTGCCTCCGCTCATGATGTGGCGTGAGATCACGTCGTTGATGAGGAGGATCTCGGACTGCTTCATCGTTAGGTCGTCTTCGTTACTGCCGACAACATAACGAAGGGAAAGTTACGACTGGAATATGGGAGTGGCATTTGGCTAAATTAGTTCTAGAGTCATACTGCCAGTAGCACGTACGTTCATTAAAGTTGATCCTCCATCAAATCTCTTGCTGTCACTTTCGATGGGTGGGAATGTAGGGTATGCCTAAGGGTGTAATGTGAACGTTTATATGGAAAATCGTATTCCCTGTTTGTATCCGAAATCCACGCGGATGAAGTTGCGGGCGAAACCTTCATACGTTCATAGAAACTCGTTGAAACGAGTGACAGCAACATTTTCAATTAAATTTTTTTTGGTAAAACTATATTTTCAATAATGAACTGGACTCACGTGCCGGCCTTGATGTCGGAGACGACGCTCGGCCTGATGCAGAGCGGCGGCACCGGCAGCCGCGTCAGGATCAGGTCCTCGGGCCTCGTCAACTTCACGTTCATGCCCAGCAGTGGGATGTCCTCGTCGGGGATGCGCCGAAACAGGTTAAGTACCTAGGCGAAATTATATTTCTAGTACATAAACCCCATCACAGTATAAGGATGGACACTCCCACCAATTTCATCACCCCCTCGTGGAAGACGACGGCATTGGTGTAGTGCTCTCTAACTCGCACTCACTCACTTTTGTACATTGCTTACCTCTTCTTGTTAATTCGAGCCCATTTCTATGAAGTAGGTGTACGTATTTCAGAAGGAATGTAAAGCAATCGGTCCAGTACAGTATCACACTTCATACTAACTGGCTCGCACTGACAAGAGGCCAGCACAACTGAGTAAGTGCGATAAGGAGAGGAATACACCAATGCTTACTGTCGTCAACCTCCCTTATCACGGAGGTGAGGTCAAAATTGGTGGGTGTCTTATACAACGTGTTAATGAATAAGCGCAAAACCTCATACACCCCAACTGATTTATAATAAAATAATTAGATTGAAACAATTATTTCATTATTTTGATACTTAAAATTTAAAGTTATTCGCATTTTAAGTTTTCAGGCAAAAATGATTTGTTATCATTTCAGCAATTAATGAAAGCGCTAACATGCTCATGGATACATTTTAAGAATCTTGTTTTGGTAGTAAGTAGGATGAGTGTGCCCGTGCGGTGGGTTGAGATCGAGTTCAGTAAATTTTAAATTTTACAAACAAATTATTGAATATTTTGAAAAAAAATTACTAAGTTGAAAACATGATAATTCGATTCTGCTCTCGATTCTAAACAAACTACTTTCTTTTATACCCAAGATACCCACAAAAACAACTCACCACCAAAGGGCTCATTTCTGTAATCAATCCACTACTAATCATGGAATTCAACTCCTTATTAGACTCCCTAGCATCGTTGAAGTCCTTCAGAACTCTCTGGACGATCGGGTCCGACTGTTTCTTCGTCCTGTACCTGTCGTGTATGATCTTCAGTATGCCGGTTGGACTTTTCTTCACAATGCCGTTTAGACATTCACATGACGGGCATTTTGTGCATGTTTTAGCTTTCTTCAGAACGGCTGCTCGGAGGTTCTTCTTGTGAAGGTAGGAGAGTTCTGGGTGAATGAATTTGCGGCGGAAGTTTTTCTTTAAGGTCTCTGGGAGCATTACTTTTGCGCATTCCTGTTGGGGAAAGAATGTTAATTGTTTAATGATCATATACAGGGTGTTAAAGAAAGACCTCTTAGGTCGTGCGAACGGTCGTAAACGATCAACGTGCCTAACCTCGTAGGTCACCAGCACCGGTGACTCGAGCGGTAGATCTAGCACAGGTGAAAAACTGACTTATTACGTGCCCCACGAACCTACGACGTAGGTCGTCAGCAGGGAAAGTTTTAAAGGGTGGTAGTTGAGACCATCAAACTGAATAACTTTCACTATGGAGCCAACATCGACATCATGAAAAGAATATTATCAACAAAACTGCAATACCTACTCCCTGTTTGCTGCTGCGGCACACACTGGTCTTAATTATGTCTTTTTTGTTTGTTTAAATTGTGTGTTTAAATTTAGTTTTTCTATATAATTATGTCAGTGTGTTTTGTGGTGTATGCAAATAAAAATATTTTTCTTTCTTTCTTTCTTTTACTCGATTAAAACATGAGCTTAAAAGCCTGCAAGGATAAGGGATTAGTTTTGTCAATACGGGTCTAAATGTTCTTAAAAAAAAATCTATTCTTAATGGGGTCAAACCGTAAAATGACTGGCCTATATCTAAAAATTATACACGCGGTCGATAGGTTTGCAGTGATCGAACATAATGGCGACGCAGCTTTACTCACCTTACAAATAGTCTGTAGGATAGTGATGATGGAGCGGAAGTATCCGACATGGAAGACGGGTAGCGCAAGCTCTATGTACCCGTAGTGTCCCACGCACTCCGCCAGCCCAAGGCCACAGGTCTCACAGTTTGCGTCTTTCTGGTTTGTGCCCTGGTGATAAAGGAGGTAAAAACTTTGTGAGGGGAATAGCAAAGAACTTGGTTTTATGAGTTTTCTCATGCGGGTGGCATTTTGCGTACATAACTGACTACATACATAGTATGTCAAAAAGTAAAATTATTTTAAGTATGAAAAAAGGTCCCTGTCACACTGGACAGAGTTTCGGTACTACTAGTGAAACATAGTTATTCTGTTATTCATAGTTATTCTGGATATTTCAGAATATCTCTGACTACCCCTTTGGGGAATATAGTCGTGAGCATATGCTATGATGTAGGTACATACAGGGTCCGTCTTAATATGCTGACACTTTTTTAAGGGGATGATCAGACCGTCAAACTGAACAACTTTCTGTATGGCACCAACATCGAAATCCCAAAAAAAAAACAGATGTCCATACAAAACTCCCAACCTACACGACCAAAATGAATGGGAGAGCTGATTTTTTTTTTTATATTGGTACTGGTGCCATACAGGAAGTTGTTCAGTTTCACGGCCCCATCATCCCCTTAAAAAAGTGTCAGCATATTAAGAAGGATCCTGTATATTTTTACTTTTTGTTGTGAGCTTAGTGGCAAGCACATAATTACCCAAATCGGTGGGAAAAATCACCCACTGTATTTTTCTCTGTGTCCGTCTGTATAAGCTAATATCTGAAACTATCTATAGTAGGGATTTCGATATAGTTTTCACTAAAAGATAGACTTATTTTTGAGAAAGTCTTGTGCGTAGACGAAGCAGGTTGCTGGTGTACAATCAATTACTTTCAAAACGTTTGCTCTTTCAAACGACCATAAAAGACCGTATTTTCACTTGCACATTTTTTGTTTATTTATCAATTCTAGTCATTGAACTATTATGTACTACATATTAGAACAAACACGACAAACAAACGTCATGTGCAACATGAGGGTACGACAAACACAGCAGGGTAAAAGCGATAGCGATTTACTGATTCTAATTCTATTTTGGAGATCATTCTGCCAGAAAGTGTGCATTATCACACACAAAGAATTGTGACAGCATTGTGACATACAGTGTCATTTCCAGTACATAGTACGTAAAGCAGACACTACATTCTCGCCGAGAACGGACGAGAACGAGAGTGTGGATGCCCTTCATTGTTCTCGTGGAATGGTATTTTGTGCACGAGACAACGAGTTCTCGGGCGAGAACCGAAAAGGCATCCACATCCTCGGCAGTTTGTCAGGATGTCACGAAACATTGTAGCAAGAGGTCCTAGCAGTGTGACTTGATTTAACATGATCTAAGTTTAGGGAATGTGGTGTGCATCCATAACGGATACTTAAGAACATTATACAGGTTGCTCATCAAGACACGAGCCCTATTTCGAATTATTTTTAATTATTGAAAATTATCAGTAATAATGAAATATTTGTTGTACACTTGTCTCTTTACCTAATTAATTTATTGTTTTCTATACTGAGAAAAAATCTGTCAACATTAGAAATTAAAATCGATACTAGTATTATTTTTCTGAAGATTATTTATTTTAACATATTTAAATACGTTAATATAACAATAGCGCACAGAATAACAACAGCTACTATTTTTGACATCCATGTCGAACGGTGTCAAGACTTATACTGAGAACCCGAGAATGTAGTGAGTGTTCATTGTTGTCGCGAGTTCTCGCCGAGAATTCTCGCCAAAAAGTTCTCGGGAGAGTGAAGTGCCTGCTTATTCTAGTAGATTCTAGTAGTGGAATAGTGGAATGTGTGTCTAAACATACCATTCTGCGATCCAGCACACCGTAACTAGCAGGTATTCGCTGCCCATCCTGAGCGTACAGGTTCTTCGTGATGACCTGGATGTGAGCAGCCTGCTGGATGTTGGATGCGCTGTCCACGTTGAACGTGACATGAGAACTACAACACAAAAATTACATGCAATTTCATCATCAGAATTTAAAAAGAAAACAAGAAATTTATGATATAAAATCTAATTGACACAGTGCATTGTACATTAGCGTAGAATACTGAGTAGTTATAGTGCCGATTTAGATCAAAATAAGTCAAAAAATTACTGAATTTGTAAAGGACGAAAAACATATGACGATGTAAACATAACCTAACTTACATTTTTCTCCCGACGTAGGTTTCGCGATATTGTTCCTTAGGCATCTTGAATAATTACATAGCTAGGTAATAAACACTAAAATCTATAGAATTCTACGGAAAGAAAAGTAAATAAATTGAAAACATTTTTCAATACACACGGCCAAGTAAATGCATTTGACATTTCTTACGAATGCATTCAGAAATCTTACATATAATCTTGTTTTGAAAGCAAATTATAGCTATTACGACACCGTCTCACTTTTACCTGTCAACGTTTGACAGCACACATTGAAATGATGTATGTGTAGTAAAGGCTTAAAAATATTTTGCTCTTGGACTAAAACACTGAACGCAGCCTTAGAAAGTGTTTCCATCACCAATCTTCTAAAAGTTACTAAAATCACCTAAAATAATAACTCATTGAAATTTTCCATCCAGTGGCATAAGAATAACTAATTATAGTGTATATTAACTATTCTTATACCAGTGGCGGAATAAGCCCATTGAAGGCCCGGAATGGCGAAACTAAATGAATCCGGGGACGGGTCCCCGGGACAAAAACTTGACGCTGGCCCTGGCCCTATGGGCGTAACTATAATTTTTTTCCAGGGAGGTTAGGTTCTTGCAATAAAATCTTAAAACCTGGAGCGAGCAAAACAAGTTTGTGACTCTATTTCAGACTTTCTTTGATTATTGTGCTAGCGGTACGCCAAAAAAGCTTCAAATGGTGTTAAAAGCATGAAAATCGGAAAGATTGATCTTTGGGCCATATGAATCAATTTGACTAGTGACTTTTCCTGAGGTAGGCTCCATAAGTTGTTCAGTTTTATGGTCTGAGTTAACCGTTTTAGTATTTGCTAGGCTGGCACTTACACTCTGTATATCCCCTAATTTTTTTTTCTTTGCTATGAAAAGATGACGTCAAAACTCCTATCCTTCCGTGCTACGGAAGCTAGCACGCTACGCTTTTTTGGTGCTACGGGTCAAATTGATTTAAAGTATAAATATCAATCGTTTCGATTTTCACGCCTTTAACACCATTTGCAGCTTTTTACTGAACTTCGGGGTGTACCGCGAAAGCGGCCATTACACCTTCCTAAATTCAGATTCTAATTGAGGGACAGAGCTGTAGATTAGAACGGGGCGTTATAAGTACGTCCTTTTTTAATTTATAGCTCTGTCCCTCAATTTGAATCTGAATTTAGGAAGGTGTAATAGCCCCTTAACACTATTAAGTACGGGCAGGCCTTCTTCACTCAGCCGTATGAACCGAGACAAGTAGGTACTCTACACTTTGGCGCATCGTAAGCGATGCGCTTTGTATGAATTCTGCCAAACGCTATAGGCGGCATCGTCGCAAATATACTGCTTCTTACTTACTGAACATTATTTTTTGGCCTTGGATTTGATAAAATATCTTCTCGAGATTTGGAGGCCTCTGGAACGGGGCGGACCACCAGCGCCGCCACCGAAGCGCGAATCACGCAAAGCCTGGCTAGACCGACTGTGACCTACAATAAAATTTGTACTAAAATATTTATTTTAGTTCTTGCTATTACCTACGTTCTTTACTCTTTTTTGCCAAGCTGTATACTTTTACGATTGATTACAGACATACCTACGAATTTATAAAACTCCCGACCGGCTCGAAGTTTTAGAAACGAAATAAAAAGCCTAGGTTCGAAAATAAGTATACCTAGCTTACGAGAAAAAGTTACGACTAGACGCAGCGAACGGTTTGATTAGAATAATTTTATGTCTCGTTTAATCCAGATGTGGCGGAAGAAATACCGCACCTCAATCGCGCGTATGGGGCGCGCACCGTGGTGCAGCGTGTGGAGTGCATCGACGTTTCCGCCACCCGTCGGGAAGCTTCGGGCGTGACGCTCGGTCTTCTAGAACGATTCCCGACGGCTGCAGAGAAACTGCAGTTTGCCACTGACTGAGAGGCGAGACGCACGTCGGCGCTAGCCGAAAATCGTAAAAGCGTCGTCTTTTGTTTTCGCATTATTTTCATCTGCTAATCTGTTTATAAATTTTCTTATCTTGTATCTTTCTGTTCAGTGTTCTATCCCTATTAAACCTTTCCTTACATCAACCGCTGTTCCTCTTCTTTTCCTGCCTGCTCGTCTACCTGCTACTCCTCCTTCCTGCCGGAGGCCGGCGTCCTAAACGTTGGCTACATTGGTGACCCCGACGATGGACGAGGAGTTTAAAGACGCCGCGCCCGCCGCCTCTGCTGCTTCCGCCGCCCCAAGTGAAGCGTTCCGTGTTGGGGTAAAGCCACCCCCATTCTGGCCCGGAGAACCGGCCCTATGGTTCGCCCAAATGGAAGGGCAGTTCACGTTGGCCAACATAACGGCCGACGCCACGAAGTTCTACCACGTGATTGCGCAGCTCGACCACCGGTACGCCTCGGAGGTAAAAGACATTATTACTAAGCCGCCGGACGCCAACAAGTATGAGAAATTGAAGTCAGAGCTAATAAAACGGCTGTCCGAGTCACAGGAGCGGAAAGTTAAACAGCTGCTAATGCACGAGGAGCTTGGAGACCGCAAGCCCTCGCAGTTCTTGAGGCATCTAACGCACTTGGCCAGCCCATCCGTGCCGAGCGATTTTTTAAAAACTCTATGGTCTAGCCGTTTGCCGACTTATATCCAAACAGTAGTCGCCTCGCAGTCGGACTTATCTCTGGAAAAGCTTTCAGATCTGGCCGACAAGGTGAACGAGATAGTGCCAGCGAGCCCTCAAGTCGCAAGCACTTCAACCGCGCCGCCAGCTGCTGCCGCCCATGACCTGCTAACGAAGCAACTTAGCGAGCTAACCATGCAGGTATCCAAACTGACCGCACAGGTGAACGAACAGTCGCGGTTCAAATGGCGCTCGCGCTCACGATCCAGGGGCAACCGGGACAGGTCAACGTCGCGGCCACGCCAGCAGCCCTCCAACCACCCACACTGTTGGTACCACTACACCTACGGCGCCAAGGCCAGAAAATGCATCAACCCTTGTACCTGGAAGGCGGAAAACGAGGCGGGCAGCCAGAAATAGAGGCCTATGACTGCCCCGCCAATACAGGCCGTTTATTTATAACTGATCGGGCTTCCAAACAACTATTCCTAGTGGACACAGGTTCGGACCTGTGCGTTTACCCCCGGTCAGCTGTCAGAACGCCCTGTACTCAGACCAAGTACAACTTAATAGCCGCAAATGGAACAGTCATAAATACCTACGGTCCTATCCAGCTACATCTAGATCTAGGACTCAGACGAGACTTTACCTGGAAGTTTACAATAGCGGACGTTTCGAAACCGATCATTGGTGTGGATTTTTTAAGTTTTTTCAATCTTTTAGTAGACTGCCGCAACCATCGTCTCTTGGATGCTATAACTTCCCTGTCTGTGTCAGCGCCTCGACAGAAAATTCCAGAGGACGTAGCTTCTATCAAGACTGTCTCCGGTCAAACAGAGTTTCATCAGCTACTACGTGAGTTCCCAGAGGTCACTCGCCCTGCAGGTACCGTAACTCAACCTAAACACCATACAATGCATTTCATAAGAACGAGCCCAGGCCCTCCCTTATCCTGCAAGCCTCGGCGCTTGGATGTAGACCGTCTGAAGATCGCCAAGAAGGAATTCGAGGATATGATGATGTGCGGTACCGCTCGGCGATCGGAGAGCCCATGGTCATCAGCCCTGCACCTGGTAAGGAAAAAGGATGATGGATGGAGGCCGTGCGGCGATTATAGGGCGCTCAACGCCCGGACTATACCGGATAGGTACCCAATACGTCATATACAAGACTTCTCACAACAGCTTAGTGGTAGCACCATTTATACCAAAATAGATCTTGTTAAGGCTTACAATCAAATACCTGTGAATCCAGATGACATTGCTAAGACAGCTATCACCACTCCCTTTGGACTCTACGAGTTCCCGTACATGACATTCGGCCTCCGAAACGCCGCACAAACGTTCCAAAGGTTCATCGATGAGGTACTTACTGGCTTGGGTGACTTTTGTTTTGGATATCTCGATGACATATTGGTTTTTTCTCCGTCTCCAGATCTTCACAAGCAGCACCTGCGCCAACTCCTAACCCGGCTGAAGGAATATGGAGTTTTAATTAACACTACAAAGTGCGTCTGGGGTCTACCTGAGGTAACATTCCTCGGCTACCGAGTCTCCGCTGCTGGTACCCAACCTATGGACACCAAGGTACAAGCCATACGCGAGTTTCCAGTTCCAAGAACGGTGAAAGAACTCCGTAGATATTTAGGTATGATAAACTTCTACCGTAGATTCATTCCTATGGCAGCGAAAACCCAAGCACCGCTCAACAGTATCCTGGCAGGAAAGAAGGTGAAAGGTTCATATCCAGTTAACATGACTAAGGAGCAGCTGGACGCCTTCGAAGAATCTAAACGAGCCCTGTCAGACGCCACGCTTCTGGTACATCCTCATCCAGATGCTGAACTTTCCATCCTCACTGATGCATCAGATTTATCCATAGGAGCTGTCCTCCAGCAACGCAACGGTACGAGCTGGGAGCCGCTGAGTTTCTTCTCAAAAAAATTGAACCAGGCTCAAAAGAAGTACAGCCCCTATGACCGCGAACTGTTAGCGATCTATGAAGCGATCAAGTATTTCCAGCATATGGTTGAGGCCAGGACCTTCACCGTGTTTACGGATCACCGACCGCTTACATACGCTTTTACTACACCTAGACATAATTGTTCTTCACCAAGACAATACAGGTATTTTGACTTCATCGCACAATTTACCACGGACATTCGTTACATACCTGGAGCAGAGAACGTCGTGGCCGACACACTTTCGCGAGTCGAAGAAGTAACCGCAGCGCTAGACTATCAGGCACTTGCAAAATCTCAGGAGAGGGATCCAGAGCTGCAAGACCTGCTTCGTAGCGGATCATCACTCAACCTACAGAAACTCAATACCGATGGCTCAAGTCTTAAATTATACTGCGACGTTTCAGTCAAATCACCTCGACCGTTTGTAACTCCGAGCTTCAGAAAACAGGTGTTTGATAACCTCCATAATCTGAGCCACCCCGGAAGTTCAGCTACAGTGCGACTGGTCACTGATAGGTTCGTGTGGCCAGGGATCCGCAAGGATTGTAGAGAGTGGTCTAGGCTTTGCCAACATTGCCAGCGTAGCAAAGTAACCCGACACACATCTGCTCCTCTAGCTTCATTCTCTTGTCCAACGTCGAGGTTCTCTTATATCCACCTCGATATCGTGGGACCCCTTAACCCATCTTCTGATTACAGATATTGTCTCACCGTCATCGACCGTTTCACACGATGGCCTGAGGCAATACCGCTGCGTGACATCACTGCCGAAACCTGCGCCGCCGCCCTCTTATCTGGATGGATATCCAGGTTCGGCTGCCCGGCGCGCATAACTACAGACCGTGGTCGACAGTTCGAGTCCAACTTGTTCAAGGCCATCACAGCTCTACTCGGTGCACATCACTTTCGCACTACCGCTTACCACCCCGCTTCCAACGGGATCATCGAGCGACTGCACCGCCAGATGAAGGCAGCTATCATGTGCCACAACACTGCACAGTGGACGGAGGTACTCCCACTCGTTCTACTCGGCATCCGGAGCTCCTGGAAAGATGACATTCGAGCCTCTGCAGCCGAGTTAGTCTACGGTGAACCATTACGGCTACCCGGTCAGTTCCTGTCACCTTCAGACGATCATACTTCCGAAGACCTTACCAGCTTTTCATCACGACTACGATCGCACATGGCCAAGCTGACTCCTATAGCCACCACATGGCATCGAAAAGGTCCATTCTACTTTCCTAAAGACCTCACAGATTGTACCCATGTTTTCTTGCGGCAGGATCACGTCCGAAGACCGCTGGAGCCACCGTACGCAGGACCCTATCAAGTTTTAAAACGGCATGATAAATTCTACAAGGTTTCAGTTCAAGGGAAGCCTGTAAATGTCACTGTCGATCGGTTAAAGCCGGCACATGTTACCCAAGATATGGGCGTGCCGCCTGTACCTACGGCTACTGCAACTCCGGCACCGACTTCACCTGGTCCAGTAACCAGAGACGCAGAGAGACGGACCCGGAGTGGAAGAAGGGTGCGATTCCCAGATCACCTGACGGACTATCAACCGTAGTCACGGTCTCAGCGGGGGAGTGATGTGGCGGAAGAAATACCGCACCTCAATCGCGCGTATGGGGCGCGCACCGTGGTGCAGCGTGTGGAGTGCATCGACGTTTCCGCCACCCGTCGGGAAGCTTCGGGCGTGACGCTCGGTCTTCTAGAACGATTCCCGACGGCTGCAGAGAAACTGCAGTTTGCCACTGACTGAGAGGCGAGACGCACGTCGGCGCTAGCCGAAAATCGTAAAAGCGTCGTCTTTTGTTTTCGCATTATTTTCATCTGCTAATCTGTTTATAAATTTTCTTATCTTGTATCTTTCTGTTCAGTGTTCTATCCCTATTAAACCTTTCCTTACATCAACCGCTGTTCCTCTTCTTTTCCTGCCTGCTCGTCTACCTGCTACTCCTCCTTCCTGCCGGAGGCCGGCGTCCTAAACGTTGGCTACACAAACATAGAATATTGACAAAATTCTGAAAATGCAATTTTAAAATCATTTTCCATAATATTAGTTTAAAGTCATTTCCATAGCATACTTTACCAGCAAAACATCGGTTCACGTTTTTTCGCCGAATCCTACCATTTCGGTAAATTTCCGTCAATGACGTTAACCCAGTTCATATGTTTCTGGCGTAAAAAGAAGCGCCTCTCCGCGCGCCGTTTTTTGGCTTGTCAACCGAAACCACGCAACAATTTTCTCTTGTAATATTCTTGAAAAATGTACTAATTTCCAAATGATATATTCAGAAAAGCGTAGCCATCGATGCGCCGTACAAAGTTAACTGATATAAACAATAAGTGTTTTTGTAAAAGTGTTTGAAAATCGTTTTCCCACCGAGGTGACCCGCGAACACCCGACATGCCTCTATTGAAAAGAAAAGCGTTCCAGAAATCGTCCGTGTCCGAGTACCTCCGTGACGATGACGAGGTCTTCCACTGCGAGATCACTGACGAGATTTTCAAGGACTATGAGTGAGTATTAATATAGTAAACATTCGCGCTAAAATTCGCTGTTTTCTTACAAAAACTTTGCAGTTATCTGTTAAAAAGTCCGTTGACATTGTTGCCGTGCGGTGATACGTATATTAACGCGAGCGTGACACAATATTTCGCAATTATTTGCTTCCGCGTTGGTTTTTTGTCTAGTTTTTAATGTTTATTATTATTATTTTGTTATAGGGAGTATTGTGAGAGAATTATTCTGGTTAACTCCATGGTTTGGACATGTGAGATGACTGGGAAGAACAACTTGACATATGCTGAAGCTTTGGAGAGTGAGAAAGCAGCTAGAAGGTCGTTGAAAGACTTTCCTATGGAGCTGCGGATACCGATATTGTTTTTAGCATCGAAGACGAAGAGATCGTCGTTTGCGGAGATGTCAGAAGATGTGTTTAATTACGTCAGGGAGAGATACTTTGTGGGGGAGACGGTCGAGGCCTGCCTGGAAGGAGATCAGTGGCGGGAGGCTCATGTCCTGTCGGTTACTGCTCAGAAACAACATCCTGGAAGGTTGGTATCAAATTATATGATAAATATTTTATTTATTACCTGCTGATGCGTAACTCATTCATGAAGTGGTAAGGGTATTTTGGAAAAATCCATTTTTTTTAATTTTTTTGCTGCTGTGCATTATTCATATTAGGAGAGTTAAAAATTTGGATAATTTTTAAACACAGAAAAACAACACCAGACAGCACTATACAGGGTCCTTCTTAATATGCTGACACTTTTTAAGGGAATGATAAGACCATCAAACTGAACAACTTTCTCTATGGCACCAACATCGAAATCGCGAAGTAAAAATCTGCTCTTCCATACAAAACTGCAAACCTGCTTGATCCAAATTTTTAACTCTCCTAATATGAATAATGCACAGCAGCAAAAAATATTTAAAAAAATGGATTTTTCCAAAATACCCTTACCACTTTGATCATCCCCTTAAAAAAGTGTCAGCCTATTAAGTTGGACCCTATATGACTTATGCCAAATTAAAATTAATTTTTCCATAAAGTCACATTATGTTATGTACGTCCTTCCTGAACTATGAAAAATATTGAAAAAAATAATTGTAAACAATAGAGGAAAAGAACAATTTCACTAAAATGTTGGAAAACCACATTTATCATATTTTTTTATTTTGGTCTATCCTTAGAAAAAAACATTTTTATATCATATTAAACCACATTAATGCATAATATCCTCTTCCGACACAAAGAAAGTTTAGAAATGATAAATAAAATTTTAAATGTTAAAAAAACTAGGAAATTTGATATTATTTTTTTATTTGATTTATCCTCAGGGTAAACCCTTTAATCAATTATTAATAACACTAACCAACAACCTTCACAAGGAAACTATAAAATTCGCAGTATAATCACGTTCAAGGTCACCTAGTGAAAGCATTACCTGACCATATAATAATTACATAGATACACAAACTACATTTTTATTCAAAATAACATCACATATAGACATCACCGCATCGAGGGTGTTCCGTTGTAGAGAAGATGCGGCCAGAAGCTCTACAACACACATCTTTTAAAAAATAAAATATACAAAGTACACTTACAAAATACAATATTGAATTACATAGTGTAACATTGTCAAGACCAGACATTTTGGTTATTAACGAAGTCTAACAGCTAATAGAGCTTTCTTAAAAAGGTATGGCACTAATCCTTTAATTTGGAATTGGGACCACTGAAACTATTATTCATGATTGCATAGCAAGTATTTCAATGAAAAAACATACCACTAGTTTTAACTACAGAAAACCGATCGGCTGGTCCGCACTTTTATATGGGAGGTCCAAAAAAATTACTTGGTTATCGACCCATGTTTCTCAGGGAAAGTTGTTTAGATACATTGTCTGATTACACCCTTAAAGTTATGTTAGTAATTAAAAACTAGTGTTTAAACTGGCCTATCTCCTGTTGTCGAACTGACATTAAGTTTTCTGACAGTCTATATATTTTCTTAAATACAAATCCACCAGCAAAGTAATGCTCCCCGCGACGTCGTACTGCTACGAGGTGGAACAGTTCGACGAGGAACAGACCGCGACGAGCGGGCAGGTGGGCACCGCGCCGCACGACCGCGTGCGCCGGCGCAAGGGCGTCTACACGCGCGACAAGAACCGACTGTTCCTGAAGCAGTTCGTCGAGCTGGGCGCCGGCGGCGTTATATGTATCAAGGTTGGTCTCTGTTTAAAGTAATGCTCCAACAGACCGCAACGAGCGGGGAGGTGCGGACCGCAAGGGCGTCTACACGCGCGACAAGAACCGACTGTTCCTGAAGCAGTTCGTCGAGCTGGGCGCCGGCGGCGTTATATGTATCAAGGTTGGTCTCTGTTTAAAGTAATGCTCCAACAGACCGCAACGAGCGGGGAGGTGCGGACCGCAAGGGCGTCTACACGCGCGACAAGAACCGACTGTTCCTGAAGCAGTTCGTCGAGCTGGGCGCCGGCGGCGTTATATGTATCAAGGTTGGTCACTGTTTAAAGTAATGCTCCAACAGACCGCAACGAGCGGGGAGGTGCGGACCGCGCCGGCGTCCTCACGCGCGACAAGTACCGACTGTTTCTGAAGCAGTTCATCGAGCTGGGCGCCGGCGGCGTTATATGTATCAAGGTTGGTCACTGTTTAAAGTAATGCTCCAACAGACCGCAACGAGCGGGGAGGTGCGGTCCGGGCCGGCGTCCTCACACGCGACAAGAACCGACTGTTCCTGAAGCAGTTCGTCGAGCTGGGCGCCGGCGGCGTTATACGTATCAAGGTTGGTCACTGTTTAAAGTAATGCTCCAACAGACCGCAACGAGCGGGGAGGTGCGGACCGCGCCGGCGTCCTCACGCGCGACAAGAACCGACTTCCTGAAGCAGTTCGTCGAGCTGGGCGCCGGCGGCGTTATATGTATCAAGGTTGGTCACTGTTTAAAGTAATGCTCCAACAGACCGCAACGAGCGGGGAGGTGCGGACCGCGCCGGCGTCCTCACGCGCGACAAGAACCGACTTCCTGAAGCAGTTCGTCGAGCTGGGCGCCGGCGGCGTTATATGTATCAAGGTTGGTCACTGTTTAAAGTAATGCTCCAACAGACCGCAACGAGCGGGGAGGTGCGGACCGCGCCGGCGTCCTCACGCGCGACAAGAACCGACTTCCTGAAGCAGTTCGTCGAGCTGGGCGCCGGCGGCGTTATATGTATCAAGGTTGGTCACTGTTTAAAGTAATGCTCCAACAGACCGCAACGAGCGGGGAGGTGCGGACCGCGCCGGCGTCCTCACACGCGACAAGAACCGACTGTTTCTGAAGCAGTTCATCGAGCTGGGCGCCGGCGGTGTTATATGTATCGAGGTTGGTTTCTTCTATTTCAAATCATCTTCATTATCATCTGCCCAGTAAACCACACTATAGGCCTGTTGATGTTTTCATTGCTAACTAAAACGGTCCCACACTACTCTCATCCAATGTTTGCCAGCTACTCTAACGGAAATTTTAAATACAGGATGTAAACTTAAATGCATTCCAATGTTAGAGGGTGCTTCAGACCATCAAACTGAACAATAACTATGCCACAAATATTTAAAAAAAGCACAAAAAAAATGGTTGTTTCATAGAAAATGGGCTGTTTTTTAAAAACTGTAAATTGAAAATTTGCCTATTTTTTACTTTGGCTTTCTTGATGGTCTGAAGCCAAGCACGTATCCAGAAGGTGGGGATAGGTGGGATTAATCCCCCATGGAAAATGAATGTCCCTTAAAATATCCAAAATATTTATTTATTTAATTTAACTGATATGTGTCCAAATATTGACAGATATTTTTGTCTTCACAGAAACCAGCCCTAGACAAGTACCTGATTCACAAGACCAACTTCGACCAGATATTCATCGGCAGCCCGCCAGAGTTCCCCTCCTCGAAGAAGCTGCTAAAGACCAGCATATCACCAGCTAAGACCCTCAACAAGTCCGGCTCCAAGCTGAACAAGTCCTTGAAGAAGCCTACCCCTGACAAGAAGGGTAGGCAGGAGTCCATGGACAAGTTTGTTAAGAAAACGGATAAAGCTGAAGGTTAGTACAGTCACAGATTACTAGTGTAACAGATTCATCACTTCATCACTTCATTACATATCGAAAATGTATATTTTACGTTCGATTACCAAAGGGTCCAACTTAATATGCTGACACTTTTTTAAGGGGTTGATCAGACCATCAAACTGAATAACTTTCTCTATGGGACCAACATCGAAATCGCGATAAAAAAAATAGCCATCCCATACAAAACTATGAACCTACTCGAGCCAAATGTATGGGACAGCTGATTTTTTTTACGCAATTTCTAAGATTGATGGTCTGATCATTCTCTTACAAAAGTGTCAGCATATTAAGAAGGATAGTGCAGGAAAAAACGAAAACAAAAAATTTTATTTAAATATCCCGCAAAAAGGCTTTTCCTGACAATACACGTGGCAACAAGCAGGTGATGTCACGATGACGTAAACTTTGTACGACACTCACACTCTACACGCAACTGTTCACAAGCAGTTGACGTCATCTCATCAACCATTCGGCTAATCACAGTCGTTTACGGTCACATGTCTTAAAAAAGTTTTCTTTGTCTAAACTGACTAAATAGTTGGTTTCCAAAATTCATATTCAATAAGGATGCCATCAATAGATCCTATATTTTACATGCTGTCAAATAATCCCTCGGAAAAATGTCTCTAATGAAGCTTGGCCTCCAGGTGACGTCGCCTGGAGGCGCGGTCGTAATTCTCCAAAAGACGCTATGCTACGTACCATAAGGTTTATAATTGTGTTACTTTGACCATCCGCTACCGTCACTCGCCTCTTCTGTACAAACCGCGCCTGACACACATAAGCGGCGTTGGGTGCGGGCGAGGTACCGGCGAGGCGCAGCGCGGCGCCGCTTTCATATGAATTGTATAGAAGCGGCGCGGCGCGGGACATATACTCCACGCCCCTTGTGTGTATGTCTCGCTCTGCTTTTTTAAAAGATTAGCAGTCGCCCTAATCGAAATCGACTAGGAGCGATGGACTCCTAGTCTCATCTATTTACATACATTTAATAACTACAGCCGTGAAATCCAAAACCCCTGCTGACCCAGCCGCCAAGAAATCAGCTCAAGAGCTGGCGGAGAAAATGCGTCGAGCGGAGGACCAGATGCGACAGCGGAAGGAAGAAGAGAAAGCTAAGAAGAAGGAGAAGACTGCGCGCCTGCAGGCTTACCTGAAGGAATGGCAGAAGGTCAAAGACGATTTGGAACTGGAGGACCATAAGGTAGGTCTGCAAAAGACTAGGAGATTCAATAGCGTCTTATGTGACGATTGATATACGAACATATTGATAGCTTTTGGACTTAAAACCATTATTATATCTTATACATCATTCTGTATAACTTCATTTGACAATTATGCTATGAATATGAAAGAAAACATATAACCTTTTACCCCATAATTACAAAAAAGCTGTTTAAAAAACCAAGAAGTTAGATATATGTAAATCTCGAGTATGTGTAACGGGTGTTATGCAAATGCAAACCTCTGCGCAAAAAAATTATATGAAAAGTAATTGAGACATATACATGAATAATGTCAATACGTACTCAACCAAAATGTATGAAACAGCTGTTTTTTTTCGCGACTTCGAAGTTTCTCTCTAAGTAAAAAAAAGTTGTTCAGTTTTATGGCATAAAGCTTAGATCAAAGTAAAATTAATGGATATGCCAACCGGACGAAAAGCCGGCCGGATAGGCCTTACGGGAACATTTCTAACTAGAAAAATGAGGCAAAACAAATGAATGGTATACTTCAAATTAGTACCGAGATGACAGACAATTGTGCTTGTTTGTATGGACCAATTGCACTAGTTGTGTGCTTCAACTTAACGCGCTTTAAACCTATCCATTAATTTTACTTTGATCTAAGGCCTGAAGCACCTCTTTGAGTATGTAACGCATTAAAGTTTACACTCTGTATCTTTTGTCTTTCTTTCACAGATAATACCAAAAGGAACACCAATAGACATAGAAGGGATACCGCACAAGCACTTCGGCGATTTCCTCTCGGTTCTCGAGTTCACGTACGTCTACGCTGACGTGCTGAAGACCAAGGATGTATTCCACAACGAACTGGACTTGGAGACCTTCAGGAAGGCTCTGACGCTCAAGGAACATGCTGGTGTGTTCAGTGACCTCGTGCAGATGCTGTTGACTACGATATTCTCACTGCAGGAGGATGAGGCGGAGGATTATAATGAGAAAGGAGGCATTTTGGAGTCTACTGGTATGATTTTTGATTTCTTTTGGTAGATATGGGTGTTGCTAGTGGTAGGCATTGGGGTTTTCGAATACGGTGTCAAGTTTTTTAGGGTTCCGTACCAAAAGGGTGAAAACGGGACCCTATTACTAAGCTTACGTTGTCCGTCCGTCCGTCCGTCCGGCCAAGTGTGAGTCGGTCTCGTGTTAAAGGTCCAGGACAAAAACAATTTTTAGTTATAATGTTGGGTGGTGGTGTGGAACCCACGGTGCGCGAGTAGCCTGACTCGCACTTGACCGGTTTTATTTATTTGTATTTATTTATAATTTTTACGAATAGTAGACATAATTTTAGAAACTATCGATTTTTTTTTGTGATTCATATAGTGTATGGAAATATATTTAACTAGCAGCCCGTCCCGGCTTCGCACGGGGTAGACAAATAAATTTTAAGACTCATTTTTCTACACCTTCGGTTACATTGTTCAAATTTTACCAAGGATCCCTAATTTTTTTCAAAATGAAATGTAGCCTATGTCAAATTGGAAGAATGTAGCATTCTATTGGTGAAAGAATTTTTTAAATCTGCCCAGTACTTTTTGAGCCTATTCATTACAAACATACAAAAATAGGTACAAATCTTTCCTCTTTATAATATTAGTGTAGATTTGCAAATCTATTATCTACATAGAAAATATAGTTTTTGAGACAATTATCTCGAGACGGTTTTCGATTCAGCCCTCCAAAAAAAACTTGCCGTACCAATGAAAAATACAATTAAATCGTTAAGTACATAGGTGAGCTCGATTATTGTCAGGAAAATGACTTTTTTTAAAAAATATATATTAAAGAGCTTGGTCTGAGGCCATGTCGCTCTGTGGGTTTTTCTGAGAATGGCTTTAATTATATACAATTGTAATGAACCATATTCCCGTTCTCAGGTGAAGTACCAGACGACAGTGAGATGGGTGTCACTAAGGCGGTGGAGCTGGCGACTAAAGCCAGCAAGTGGTCCCAGACGTACCTCGGCACGCCGCTCAGCAAACTGCCCCTGGACCCTACCACTGTCAGCGAAGTGCTCAGGTCTGCATACACATAGTATTTCTAAGGCGGTGACTAACTGTAACAAAACGAGTTTTTGCATAAGCATATGCTCACGACTATATTCCCCGAGGGGGTGGTCAGAGATATTCAGAAACCTCAGAATATCCACGTTTCACCAGTAGTACCGAAACTCTGTCCAGTGTGACGGGGGGTGAGCCCTTCGCCACTTATAATGGACAGTGGGTACAATACATGCTTCAAAATTGAAGCATGCAGGCTCCCTCACGTGTTTTTGTGTAATAAATATACAGGGTCCTTCTTAATTTGCTGACACTTTTTTAAGAGGATGATCAGACCATTAAACTGAACAACTTTCTCTATGGGACCAACATTGAAATCGCGAAAAAAAATCTGCTGTCCCATACATTTGGCTCAAGTAGGTTTGCAGTTTTGCATGGAAGAGCTGATTTTTTTTCGCGATTTCGATGTTGGTGCCATAGAGAAAGTTGTTCAGTTTGACGGTCTGATCATATCCTTAAAAAAGTGTCAGCATATTAAGAAGGACCCTATACAATGTGTTAATGAATAAGCGCAAAACCTCATACACCCCAACTGATTTATAACAAAATAATTAGATTGAAACAATAATTTCATTCTTTAAATACTTAAAATTTAAAGTTATTCAGATTTTAAGTTTTGAGGCAAAAATGATTTGTTATCATTTCAGCAATTAATGAAAGCGCTAACATGCTCATGGATACATTTTAAGAATCTTGTTTTGGTAGTAAGTAGGGTGACAGTGCTCGAGCGGTGGGTTGAGATCGAATTCAGTAAATTAAAATTTTTACAAACAGTTTATTTAATATTTTAAAAAAAATTCCCTATGTTGAAACCATGATAATTAGATTTTGCTCTCGATTCTAAACAAACTACTTTCTAGTTTTGCGTTAATTCATTAACACATTGTATATATTTTTTCAATTTGTATTTGTAAAATTGTCTCCAGACTGCACCTGTTATCGTCCGGGTCGGCGGCTGGCAGTAGATGCGCCACGTGGCGCTACCACCAGCGCGGCGGCTACAGCAGCCACGACGACGCCGGCATCCGGCTGCGGGTCACCCACCCTGCCATACTGCGCCGCCTGGCCACGCGCCACGTGGCCGACGTTCCACTTGGTATGTACACCATTGTAGGTCGATCTGACCTTTTGCCATGTCGATCGTCGTCATCTCTCTAATAAGTAATATCTTGAAACCGTGTCACGTCCCCGGCATTCCTAAGAAAGGTCTCACGATGCTCGACTAGATGCTTGACTCAAGATGGCATCAGCACACGTGCCGTCACGATCGCACGTGCGCGCCGTCTGTATGTGCTTCTTCCTTGCTCAGCTCCTCTTAAATCTCCCCTGAAGTGCGGGGTGGAGTGCGGTATCTGAAGTTAAGGTGGAGCAGGGTGTGGCTATTTTGTATGTAGTACTATTATACATAGTCGTTGCAAATATTGTTTGTGTAAAAAGTAACTTTTGGAGGAAAACTAAAAAAGCTTTGTAATTAATGCAGGCTAGCAGTAGCAGTTAAGGTATATCTTAACAAAATTAGACCTCAATCAGTAAATTCCAAATAGCTTTTCAAATCAGCAAAACTCATTTTCAACAAAAATTACACAATAATAAATGAATTAAAACTCGGTTTTGACAGATGACAAGTTCATAATCCTGCAATGCCTGATGAATCAAATCCTGAGCTACGCGACGGTGCGTGACGTCATCGAGGAGAAGCTGGAAGAGTTGAGGAACACTAAACAGGCCCTTAGGATGCTGCAGGTAAGATAAACAATGTATAAAATCATCGTCTGAATCGAATCGCCTTCTGATGGTAAGGTTGAAAAGCGTTCAACTTTTTAGTTTTGTTTATTTAAATTTTTTCATTAAAAATGTTTTTTTTTTTCGTGATTTTCCGTGATGATGTACAGGGTATAACAGAACACCCTAGTGATAGTTAAAGGGGTGGTTTAGACCATCAAACAACTTTTACTATGGCGCCAACATCGATAAAAAAAATCGGTAGTCCCATACATTTTAGTCGAGTCGGTAGTCGGTACTGCTGTTTTATATGGGACAGCTGAATATTATTTCACCTCCGATGTAAGTTATACCAGGCCTCCGTCATTCGGTCGCAGGTACCGAGATAAGCACCTACACTTTGTCGCATCGTAAGCGATGCGCTTGCTTGATTTCTGCCACACGCTCCAGGCGGCAACGTCGCGTGCTGTACTAAGTTGCGCGTACTGTCTGGCAGTGTAGTAAGTAAAGTAAATGGTTACTGTGCGGAACAAATGTAATTAATATTCTTTTTCTCTTCACAGATAAACGAACGCAAACGCGAAGCCCAAGTGACAGTAACCCGCCAAGAACTAAGAAAAGAATATGCCGTCAAGAAAGAAGAACAGAAAATAGTTACGGAGAAAGCTAAAGTCGACGAGGACTTGAAAGTAGCTCTGGAGAAGTTGGCTAAAGACAGCGAGGAGAAGAAAGCAGAGTACGAGGTCAAGCTGAAAGAGTTGCAGGTCCAGGTGTTCGATTATGCGTCTTATGTTGGTGAGTTATGGGTTTATTTTAGTGCTGATAGCTGTCTTGTGCTTCTAAAATTTTAATTGAAATGGGTTATAACGACATGATTTTGATTTCACTAGTTACCGCGACTTTCAGCTCGTTGTTATCCTCCATCTATTAAAATAGTTATTTGTGCAAAGTTGCTTTTTAACCGCGTGCTGAATTTTGATGACCAAGCAAGAGAAGGACTAACAGCGAGTGATTCAAAAATTAGAATCCTGAGCGTTAGCGAGGGAATCAAAAATGCACGAGGTAAAAAATCTTTGCACTCGAATGCAACACGTAACTTTTCATCCCACCTCAGCGAGGAAATGAATAAAAGCAAAAAAAAAAGGTATGATAAATTCGGCATCATGGAGGGAGAAGTAAATAGGTTTTGAATTCACAAACATAGTGCACACAATGTTCTAAATTCAATTTATTTTATCCTCTAGTGGATAAAAACGGCTTTTGTACTCAGATATTGAATAGCAAAAATACTCTTTCCAAGATGGGGGATGAAAAATATATTTACAATGTCAGAATTTGACATTGGATGTTTCTGTTTCCAGCGTGGAGTTAGAAACAGAATGCAGGTGTTTTTTAGAGTTCCGTAGTCAAACAAGGAACCCTTATACTTTCATTCAATCTGTCTGTATGCCCCGCCTCAATAACTCGCTCATTTTTGCACCTATTGAATCGAAATTTGGCATGAAGACAGATAACAGTAACCCAAAAACAGAAATGTAGTAGTTATGATGAAAACCATTTTTTTCGACCCGTCCTATACAATGTAAGAGGGGTTGGAATGAAATCGAGTGCGGTGTCGTTGGATAGGTCTTGTCCAAAGGAATAAAACTCCAATAGAAACTAAATCGATATAATGCTTCTGTATCGAGATATCTGGGGTCAAAGTTAAAAAAAGTGTATAGTAAAATAAACATTGAAAATGCTGAAATTCTTTTTCATTTTGCTTGCGTAGTTTTTCTTCATCACGGAACAACTTCATTCGGTCAAACGAAGACTGTCGCGTAATTGGTTCTCTTTAAAAAATTTGGTGCTCTTTTGGTTCTGACACTTTGGAGCGCGGACCCGACGTCTAGTAGTTGCACCGAGAAAAAAATGCTACGTATACGTAGCCCGTCTCAGCTTACGTACCACGTAGCTTACGACGCGATACTGATTACGAGTGCTGCATCAGTATTTAAGTTCGAAATTAAATATCTCTGAAATGTTACACCCTAGGACAATTTTTTTTGCAATTTATTGCAAAGTATTTAAGTTGTCTTATACTTCATAATGAAGCTTCATTGTGAAGTACTTGACAACGTAAATACAGATCCAACACTCGTAATCAGTATCTCGTCGTAAGCTACGTGGTAAGTAAGCTGCGACGAGCTACGTATACGTAGCATTTTTTTCTCAGTGTGGTAAGTCAATATACATGAATATAAAGGCAAGTTTCACGCACAGGTACGGACCGGGCCTACCGTCGGTACTGGCTGCACCAACGAGTAGCCGGCCTGTTCGTTGAGGCAGGAGCGGAGCCGCGGGGACCGTGCCGGGACAAACCCGTGCCGCCCGCGCCGCCCGGCCGCGCCGACACACTCGCCTACGTCACCGAGCTGTTCGAGAGCGAGAGCGAGCGGGAGCGAGGTGAGTCTAGTATGCCAGCGCGTAGCCGGGCTGTTCGTGGAGGCGGGGACCGTGCCGACACAAGCCCGCGCCGACACACTCGCCTACGTCACCGAGCTGTTCGAGAGCGAGAGCGAGCGGGAGCGAGGTGAGTCTAGTATGCCAGCGCGTAGCCGGGCTGTTCGTGGAGGCGGGGACCGTGCCGACACAAGCCCGCGCCGACACACTCGCCTACGTCACCGAGCTGTTCGAGAGCGAGAGCGAGCGGGAGCGAGGTGAGTCTAGTATGCCAGCGCGTAGCCGGGCTGTTCGTGGAGGCGGGGACCGTGCCGACACACTCGCCTACGTCACCGAGCTGTTCGAGAGCGAGAGCGAGCGGGAGCGAGGTGAGTCTAGTATGCCAGCGCGTAGCCGGGCTGTTCGTGGAGGCGGGGACCGTGCCGACACAAGCCCGCGCCGACACACTCGCCTACGTCACCGAGCTGTTCGAGAGCGAGAGCGAGCGGGAGCGAGGTGAGTCTAGTATGCCAGCGCGTAGCCGGGCTGTTCGTGGAGGCGGGGACCGTGCCGACACACTCGCCTACGTCACCGAGCTGTTCGAGAGCGAGAGCGAGCGGGAGCGAGGTGAGTCTAGTATGCCAGCGCGTAGCCGGGCTGTTCGTGGAGGCGGGGACCGTGCCGACACACTCGCCTACGTCACCGAGCTGTTCGAGAGCGAGAGCGAGCGGGAGCGAGGTGAGTCTAGTATGCCAGCGCGTAGCCGGGCTGTTCGTGGAGGCGGGGACCGTGCCGACACACTCGCCTACGTCACCGAGCTGTTCGAGAGCGAGAGCGAGCGGGAGCGAGGTGAGTCTAGTATGCCAGCGCGTAGCCGGGCTGTTCGTGGAGGCGGGGACCGTGCCGACACAAGCCCGCGCCGACACACTCGCCTACGTCACCGAGCTGTTCGAGAGCGAGAGCGAGCGGGAGCGAGGTGAGTCTAGTATGCCAGCGCGTAGCCGGGCTGTTCGTGGAGGCGGGGACCGTGCCGACACACTCGCCTACGTCACCGAGCTGTTCGAGAGCGAGAGCGAGCGGGAGCGAGGTGAGTCTAGTATGCCAGCGCGTAGCCGGGCTGTTCGTGGAGGCGGGGACCGTGCCGACACAAGCCCGCGCCGACACACTCGCCTACGTCACCGAGCTGTTCGAGAGCGAGAGCGAGCGGGAGCGAGGTGAGTCTAGTATGCCAGCGCGTAGCCGGGCTGTTCGTGGAGGCGGGGACCGTGCCGACACACTCGCCTACGTCACCGAGCTGTTCGAGAGCGAGAGCGAGCGGGAGCGAGGTGAGTCTAGTATGCCAGCGCGTAGCCGGGCTGTTCGTGGAGGCGGGGACCGTGCCGACACACTCGCCTACGTCACCGAGCTGTTCGAGAGCGAGAGCGAGCGGGAGCGAGGTGAGTCTAGTATGCCAGCGCGTAGCCGGGCTGTTCGTGGAGGCGGGGACCGTGCCGACACACTCGCCTACGTCACCGAGCTGTTCGAGAGCGAGAGCGAGCGGGAGCGAGGTGAGTCTATGCAGTATGCTTTCTCTAATTGTGCGCAACTCTGCTTTTTTCCTGTACCGATTTTCGCTTTCTAAAGACCGCAGAAAGAGGTCTTCGCGGTACTAGACGGAAAACGTAGAGGAACCGTGTAACCTTTTGAAATGAACAATATTATTTTTAATTAGTTTATCATGATCAGTCTATCATACGTGCCACTGCAGGGCACAAGTCTAACCTCAGGCAGGGTGTTTGGGCGTCAACTTCACATACGCATCAGAATTTCTTCTTATGCGTCTGCAGATTTCCTCACGATGTTTTCCTTCACCGTTTGAGAGCAGTCGGTATTACATACATAAGTTACAAAATACTTATTGGTACATGGCATGTCTTCTGTGCGGATTCGAACCCAAACATGATTGAGGGTCGATTTTAACGCGCCACCGAGGTTCACACGAAGAGGCGAAATACCTACCCTAGAAAATATTTTTCTATACACATGCTTGTAAAGTGGCTCTCATCGTTCTTTTAGGTATAATGTAGCTTAACACCTGTGCGCCCGTGTACTAAATCGAAACAAGAAATACGCCCGCAGTGTTTTACAAATATTTAACATGACATTTTGTTAATATTTTCCCCTTAAGTGTGTTGAAAATCGTCGTATGAAACACGTGAGCATTGGTCATTACAGTCTCGGCTGTTTACCGCTCTCGCCTTCGGCTTGAGCTTGCAATCCAGCCTCGACTGTAATGACCAACTCATTTGTATCATTTGTATCCTTATTACATAACATATTCCAGCAGGCAGTGACAAGGAAAACGACTCCGCGGCGAACTCGCGCGGCAATTCTCCCAAAAAGCCCCTCGCCAACTTGAACGGTCTCTCGCAGAAGCTCAACGGTATCGACGCCGCGCAGCAGATGAACGACCTTCTCGTTTGCACTGGAGATATCAACACCTGCTTCGTGCACGGCAAGGTAACTACTAACTATAGAAATTAAAATGTAGAAAATCTTCGAATAAATAAGATAGAACATACTATATAGGGTCTTTCTTAATATGCTGACACTTTTTTAAGGGGACGATCAGACCGTCAAACTGAACAACTTTCTCTATGGCACCAACACCGAAATCGCGAATAAAAACAATCTGCTGTCACATACATTTAGCTTGAGTAGGTTTGCAGTTTTTCATGGACCAGCTGATTTTTTTTCGCGATTTCGATGTTGGTGCCATAGAGAAAGTTGTTCAGTATGCCGGTCTGATCATCCTCTTAAAATAGTGTAAATCTTTTCGTCCTTATTTGAAATGATGCATAATGTCTTAGATTTCCTCCATCAAAACAAATACTAAGTAGGCCAATGAAATTTATTGATTCTTCCAGAATGAACACCGTCCACAATGGCGCGTCTACTACACAGAGGAACAAATAGAAGCTCTCATACAATCGCTAAACAAGCGCGGCCTGAGAGAGAGCGAGCTACGGCAGAGCCTCGAGCAAGAGAAGGCCAACATTATCGAGTACGTCAAGAAGTGCCCCATGCATCTGTTGAACCCTAGCGTGGCGTCGGTAAGTGATTTGTTAATTATCAGATTTTTTGAGGAAAACGGAAGATCTTCCATGGGCTGTTAGAACGCTGTTCTTAGTCTAATTTTTATTTATGAAAAGTGGGTTGTCAATAAAGTGATTAAATAAATAAATAAGTAAAAAATCACTTTGATAGTGCGATTGACGCGTTATGAAGCGTTGGTCAGATCACGTACGTTATGTGCGTACGAACTCTGTGATTTTAGAGCTAGTTTTACACTGATTGAATGGATGTTTAAATAAGTTTTCAAACTGGAGAATGTGAAACAGCGCCATCTATCATGGCCTTTGACACCGAGCGTGAACAAATTATGTATATTTTCTTGGCATTTCAATAATGCTAGTCTAGAATTTTCTTTAAAATTTCCATGACAGACAGACTTTTATGCGAAAATATAGATAGTTCAATAATGCTCTTGAATATTCGCGCTGACACAGGACGCGATTTATTTTGTAACTAATTGAACGAGCAATTGACACATTTTGTCGTTCACACCTGTGTTCATACCCGATTAGGCGCGCTCTATAGCTTGCTTATACATAATACTCTAAGCCACGGTTTATACAGAAAAGACGGTGTGATGGTGGCGGCTAATCTAAGTAACACAATATAGTACGTGTGGAGGAACTACTGCGGAAGGTTCCTCCGGTGAAAAGGGAAGATCTTCCGAAAGGCTAGGCGTGAAGCCTGGGGACCAGCCGTGTTCCAACAGATCTTAGTTGGACCTTGTATATACAAGGTGTTACAAAAATACAAATAAACATTTAAGGGGGTGGTTTAGACCATCAAACTGAGCAACTTTCACTATGGGACCAACATCGAAATCGCGAAAAAAAATTCTGATGTTCCATACTAAACTACAAATCTACTCGACCTAAATGTATGGGACAGGTGATTTTTTTTTTCGCGATTTTGATGTTGGTCGCATAGTGAAAGTTGTTCAGTTTGATGGTCTAAACAACCCCCTTAAAAGTTTTAAATATTTATTTTTACTTTTGTAACACCTTGTATATCGAATCTCTGTGATAATTTCTCTTGCGCGATTCATGTCTTATATACGATTGTGAACCTTACGTGTAGCGGCTAACGGGTTACTAATGTGACGTCGCAAGTTGTCTTACGTACACATTTGCTAGTGCGACCGTAGCGCCATCTGTTAGCTTCCTTGCTATAACTTGTGGGTGTTGACATCTGTGGCAAGTCCCCACAGTATGTAGCATAGCGTCGTGTTTGTCGTAAAGGAGAATCGCGCCCGCGCCTCCAGGTGACGTCGCCTGGAGGCGCGGGCGTAATTCTCCAAACGACGCTATGCTACGTAATATAAGGTTATTAATTGTGTTACTTAGATTAGCAGCCACCGCCACACGTCTCCTCTGTATAAACCGCGCCTAAGGGTACGCACCCTTCGCCATATCTTAAGGGGCCATACATCCCGGAATTACCTGGGAAGGGGTCTCTTATTTATCGGTTTTCTACAAGATTTACACAAGTTACAGAAACGAAAAAAATACACAGTATTCTTGGATAGTTTGTCTAGTGAAATCATAAATTGAATACACTACTGAAATTACTTCACTCGATAGAATTTCTATTCGAAAAGTTAAGAAAGTAACGCATTTTTAACATTATTTTCTCAAACTATAATAACTTGCAACCGTTTATAATTACTGGAATTTTACTCACATATTCACAAAATACTTTTATTAATTCTTTTCGAAAATACGGCACACGCACGTACTTTTCGGAGGGCTGGGCAATCGCGTTTCTCATAGAAAATATTCGCCTGAAACTATGGCCCCTTAACACTTTGGCTGCTGGGCAGCAACAAATGGGCCACAGTGCGCAAGAACCCACGTAGCGAGTCAGCATAAGCATATGCTCACGACTATATTCCTCGAGGGGGTAGTCAGAGATATTCTGAAACCTCAGAACATCCACGTTTCACCAGTAGTACCGAAACTCTGTCCAGTGTGACGGGGGGTGAGCCCCGAGTAGCGAGTCAGTTCAATAGCAGTTCAATTTCAGCACTGCGTGAGTGTCATAGATTTGAGCTTAGCAGCCAAATTGTTAAACATAAACAAACCATTCCAGCCGCCTCCAGTCCACCATATGACGCGGCACCGCAAGTTCCAGCCGTCTCTCCCGGTGCCGGCGGACTGCTCCGTCTCCGAAGCCCTGGAGCTATCACTGAGAGACCACATCCTCGAGCTGGAGGAAAAGATCTTCCACGGCTGTCTGGGAGCACTCAAAGTTAAGGTGAGTTCAAACAATTCCAGCCGCCTCCAGTACACCACATGACAACACCGCAAGTTCTGTCAATTTGCTTTCGTGAAATAAATGTGTTTAATTGTAACTTTTTAGGGTTCCGTATCCAAAGGTGAAAAAAGGACCCTATAACTAAGCCTACACTTTCCGTCCGTCCGTCCGTCTGTCTTACCTATTTAGGGCTGTAACTTTTGAACCGTATTAGCTAGACAGATGAAATTTTCACAGAATGTGCGTTATTATGGCGGATTTGCTAACAAATAATCAAATTTTGAAAAATTAAGGGGGGTCCTCATACAAGAAACTAGTTTTTATCAACGTTTTTTTTCTCGCTCTATCGTAAAAACGGTAATACATACAAGCTTCAAACTTGGTGTGATTATAGAGCAAACTCTACAGTTTAACAATAAATAATAAAAACCGGCCAAGTGTGAGTCAGTCTCGCGCTAAAGATCCCGGAGAAAACAAAACTTTTTTGTAAGTTATTTAGTTTGTTGTGTGGTGCGGAACCCTCGGTGCGCGAGTATCCCGACTCGCACTTGACCGCTTTTATAACTTGAATGATATATTTCAGGATCGTGAAGCATGGCGCGGCACTATAATGTTACGCAGCTACGACAAGCAGGCTGAGTACCTGACGTGGGGCCCGCAGCGGCAGTACCGCGACGACTACCACATGCCCAACGGC
The DNA here is from genome assembly GCA_963924505.1 of Agonopterix alstromeriana. NCBI lineage: Eukaryota > Metazoa > Arthropoda > Insecta > Lepidoptera > Depressariidae > Agonopterix > Agonopterix alstromeriana. Next base: position 14,795,314 of record OZ004679.1, read on the forward strand.
GTGCTCAACGTGCCCACAGGTTAGTCGGCCCGTTATCTGCCATTACCTGCCGACTCTGCTATACATACAGTCTACCCAATGGCTGCTTCTACCGCCATCTGCCTGTCGTTTGTGTAACGCTCTCTGTCTAAAAACGAATTTAAAATTGTTAGCCCACCTATTTCTTAGATCAAACTCTGAAATCTCACTTATAAAGGGTGTAATCTTAAATGAGTTATAAAAAGGGGTTAACTGTCTATGCTAAAGCTAGAATGTAATCGTAAAGCACAGATTATTTAATAGTTACTAGTATCAGATACTCCACTGTCACGATTTTGCTCGCTTCTCTGCTTTACAACCAACCGCAACAAACTAAAATGCGCCTTATGTCAATGTGCGACAGCCTGTATCTAATTAGATACGCGTGGACCCTTATCGCAACTGTCAAACGAGAGAGACGAAACACTGGTTATGGGGCTACACTCAACAGCATAATAACAGATTGAAAACCGTTACGTTTCCATAGAGTAAGACTCTATGGTAATTAGTCAGAGTTCAACAATCCTAAATTACTCTTTTATTTGCTTCGACAGATATAGAAAAATCAGAAATCCAGACGATACCTCAGAACAAGTACCGTGACCCCGGCCACTACTTGGAAGCGAAGCTAAACGGGGTCAAATCTGAGCCGGAGCCGGAGGCCAAGCCCGACGTCGTGCGGGGACTAGCCTCTGCCCTACTTCAGGTCTCACAGGCCATACACCACAAGTACCTGAAGAGACCGCTAGGTGAGTTGATAACTACTAGTGACTGACTGACTGACAATGTAGAGCCTAAACCGCTGAACAAGTACCGTGACCCCGGCTACTACTAAGTGAAATTGAACGGGGTGAAGTCGGAGCTGGGGGCCAAGCCCGACTTCGTGCGGAGCTAGCCTCCGCCCTACTGCAAGTCTCACAGGCCATACACTACAAGTACCTAAAGAGACCGCTAGGTTAGTTGACATTGAAGTTTCATAAAATCCAGACGATACCTAGACGATAACGGGGTGAAACCATTATCGACTTTGTTTGCTTTGGAATAACCTTGAAAATATATTAACTACTGGAGATTATTGAGCGCGGACCTAATGACAATTTCTTAGTGCGTCAATGATGATGTGGGGACTTGCCACAGATGTCAACACCCACAAATTATAGCGACGAAGCTAACAGATGGCGCTACGGTCGCACTAGCAAATGTGTACGTAAAGACAACTTGCGACGTCACATTGGTAACCCGTTAGCCGCTACACATAAGGTTCACAATCGTATACAAGACATGAATCGCGCAAGAGAAATAATCACAGAGATTCGATATATACAACGTGTTAATGAATAAGCGCAAAACCTTATACACCCCAACTGATTTATAACAAAATAATGAGATTGAAACAATAATTTCATTATTTTGAAAGTTTAAATTTAAAGTTATTTGCATTTTAAGTTTTGAGGCAAAAATTATTTGTTATCATTTTAGCAATGAATGAAAGCGCTAACGTGCTCATGGATACATTTTAAGAATGTTGTTTTGGTAGTAAGTGGGGGGAGAGTGCCCGAGCGGTGGTTGGAGATCGAGTTTAGTAAATTTTAAATTTTATAAATAAATAAATTAATATTTTTTATAAAATTACCTATGTTGAAATCATGATAATCCGATTCTGCTCTCGATTCTAAACAAACTGCTTTCTAGTTTTGCGTTAATTCATTAACACGTTGTATACAAGGTCCAACTAAGATCTGTTGGACCACGGCCGGTCCCCAGGCTTCACACCTAGAAGATCTTCTCTTTTCACCGGAGGAACCTTCCACAGTAGTCCTTCCACAGACTTGCCACAGATGTCAATACCCACACTGAGAATAATAATATAAATATTTATGTACACGCTTGAGCTTTTTTACCAAAATTCAAATTTTCCCCAGGCCTAGACGAAAAGGAACGAAAAGATCGTGAAGCCAGAAACAAGCCTTTAGACCTCGAAGCCCTAGAACGGTGGGAAGTCTCCCTCATGGAGTCCAGAAGCTTCGCGTCCATAGTGCTGCATCTCTTCACCCTGGACTCCAGCGTGACCTGGTCTGCCAGCATCCTCAACGCGAGCTGCAGGCTCTGCCGCCGCAAGACTGACCCTGACAACATGCTGCTTTGCGACGGGTGCAACAAGGGACATCATCTGTACTGCCTCAAGCCTAAACTAACGGTTAGTGACAATCGTAACGATCCTGTGGCGTAGATTACTAGTTACTAACATAACAGTAGGTCTACCATGAGTTTTCACTGTACTTTACTACCTTTGACTATTTATATGTGGACTAGTTACGCGTGTAATTCTACTAACAAACATTTCTGCCACTTTTTGCGCGGGGCGAGGTAACATGAAATCCGCAACTTTGGAATTTATTCCCATAACTTTAGATTCTAATTTTGAATGTTAAAAATCATGAAAAGTAGTCTCGTGTGAACCCCAAACGTTCTAAGTTCGAAGTTATTATTTCGCAATTATAGGCTGTCTCGTTTAGTGATAAGGTGTAAAATTGAATGTAAATGCACAAGATCAATTGTGCTTATACCGTGGCAGAGGGGAAATGCTACCGCAAGGCTAGTCCTTATAATAATTAGTCAAAGCGATATTCCCGCTTTTAATGTCTACTGTTAGACGGTACGCGCTAAAATGTGTCGAATGAGGTTTGACTCAGCGTTGTTAATACGTCGTGCAGCGCGCGATGTATGCGACGTTGCCTTCTGGAACGAGTGGCAGAAATCAAGCAAGCTCATCGCTTACGGTGTGCCAAAGTGTAGTGTCTCGGTACCTACGACCGAGTGACGGATGCATGCCTGTTGGCGTAGTATGACACCGCCGAACGAGATGTACCAGTCTTTGTTACTTTGCGCATTCGTTGCGTGTGGCATGCTAGCCCTGTAGGTGGAACAACAGCAACAACAATGTAAATGTTCTGAATATGCTATTTGTATAAGGATTCGTGTCTATAATCCCTAGAATGCATGGATCTATGTCAAAATTATTTCAAAATTTTAAATAAAATTGATATTCTTAAATTTCATGCTAACAGATCAAATTGGAAAGAATGGTAAAGTTTGTAAATGTTATTTATTAATAATACAAGATCCTTCTTAATATGCTGATTGTTTTTAAAGAGACGATCAGACCATAAAAATAAACGTATTTTTCTATGGGACTAACATCGAAACCTTAAAATCTGCTTTTCCATTCAAAACTGGAAACCTACTCGACCCTAACGTATGGGAAAGAAGCCTTTTTTTATCGCAATTTCTATAGTCCCGTAGAGAAAGTTGTATTGTTTCATGGTCTGATCAACGCCTTAAAAACTATTAGCATCACAAGAACTGTACATTCCTCATACCTCTGAAGTATTTCATGTACAGTCGGCTTCAGAGAAACCTGACCCCTCTATCTAAAGTTTTACAAGCGCAAGGCGGCTAGATTTCTTTGATGCTGAACATATAGACAGAGTGACTAGTGATTGAAGTAATTCTGTATGTCAAGTTTTTTTTTAGGGCTAAATAAAAAACCATTTCGAGATAATTGTCTCAATAATAATATTTTCTATGTCAGAGATTTTAGAATGAAAGGATTACAGTTATTTTTGATACAATAACGTCGTTTTTCGGTCCGTCCAGTGACGTCACTGGAAAACCTGTGAACTTCTTGGTAAACTTAAAATTAGTGGACATTAAGAAAAAAATACATTCACAATATCAAAATTTGATATTTGAGTTGCCGTTTCTGTCTCCAGCATAGAGTTAGAAAGGCAGAACATTTTTATTTTTTTAATAAAGCAGTTGTTTTTCTCCATGGAGTTCTAATTATTTTTTCTCCACCATTTTTGCATTTAGAGATTACAGGTCAAAGTAATTAAAAAATTAAATTTATATTAATAAACTCGATGAATCACAATAAGAATTAAATTGGTTTATAAAATTATGTCTTTTATCCGTAAAAAATATAAAACGAAGACCAAAAAACTTGACATACCGAATTGTTACCCTAATTCGTGATGGTTGTTGTAAACAGAAAGTGCCGGCCGGGGACTGGTTCTGTGATCAGTGCAAGCCCAAAGAGAGGACGCCGCGCAAAAGGAGGAAACTGTTCTCCGACGAGGATATAGAGGAGGAGTTGAATAGGTGAGTGGGTCTATTTTCGGTTTTAAGTACTTAATTAATTTTTGTTACAATGTGTCTTTATTATATAGGGTCCAACTTACAATGCTGACACTTTTTTAAGGTGATGATCAAGACCATCAAACTGAACAACTTTCTCTATGGGACCAACATCGAAATCGCGAAAAAAAAATCTGCTGTCCCATAAATTTGGCTCAAGTAGGTTTGCAGTTTTGCAATGAAGAGCTGATTTTTTTCGCGATTTCGATGTTGGTGCCATAGAGAAAGTTGTTCAGTTTGACAGTCTGATCATCCCCTTAAAAAAGTGTCAGCATATTAAGAAGGACCCTCTATGTGCCCTAATACATAGGATTTTAAATAATAGTAATAGGTCGGTGGTCAACATTTTTTGGCATTTTAACCACTAAAATCAAATTAAAATTGAGTGATTTAAAAAAAATTCTTGCCTATGTGTTTTATTACTAACAGAGTTCTTGTATAAATTACCGACAAATGATTTTCGTTAATGAGTTTGAGTAAGGTTATATGGAGAAAAATTTCAATTTTTTTTGTTGAGTAGCCAGTTATAAAACTTACATTGGTTTTTAGAGGACCTTTCAAAATACATTAAAAAACATCACATTCATTGCTAGGCCGCATCGGAGCTGTGCTATTAAACTTCTAAGGTTGTGTGAAGAAATAGCTTATTAGCGCTAAGACCGCCTTGTTTTGTATCTTCTATATTTCTTTACGGTATATTTTGCTGAGTAGGTAATATGTTTCGATTGATTGATTGAAAATGAGTTGATTCTTGAAGGTTTTGGTTACTTTTTCATGAACCTTTAGAGTCAAATATCTCAGCTCCGATGCGAGCTAGGACATAAATGTTCATGACAAAAGGTTTGTGTTTTGTAGTACTATAGTTATACAATACTTTCATTGGTGGCAAAAATGACAATATCTTTACTCATACCCATTTACGCAAAAATCCGGTTTCGAAGGTTAACAAAGAATTATGTGGTGTTTTTAAATCACTCTATACAACTCTTTATACCAGAAATTGAAATCGTCGGTTGCAATAATGCGGTAATAACATATTTATTATCTTGCAGCGGTGAAGAATCGGAAACGTTCACCCCCGACGCGGGTGTGTGCGGCACTTGCGGCAGCGGGGGACGGCTGGCGACGTGCTGCCAGCAGTGCGGCGCGCGGTATCATACAGAATGTGCCCAGCCGCGCCCCGCTCGCTCTGCCAGGCGTTGGCTCTGCGCCGGCTGCCTCGCGCCCACCCGGGGTGAGAACCTTCTCTACTTTTAGATATGTCTTTACTATACTCCATTTCAATTAGGAATTACAGACACAGAGATTTGAAGCACTTCTTCTCACTTATTCTTAGAGCTTTAGTAACGTTCAAGATATGTTGGATAGTATATCTTTCTGATAATTCAATTATATTTGCAAATCAGAATTGGTCAAAAAGCTATACAGGTTGTAAGAGACAGCCTAGCAAATACTGAAACGGTGAACTCAGACAATGAAACTGAACAACTTTCACTATGGAGCCTACCACAAATGTATGGGACAGCTGATTTTTTTTCGTGTTTCTTGTGGTAGGCTCCATAGTGAAAGTTGTTCAGTTTAATAGTTTAACGTTTCAGTATTTGCTACGCTGTCACTTACACCCTGTATAGGAATCGGAAAATCTTTTCGTCCTTATTTGAAATGAAGTATAGACTGAAAACTTTATAGGAACATTCCTATTCGCTGTGTGCACGATATTACCCACCATCCAGCGTAATCGAGAGGTTAAAATTTTAATAATTATGGAACAAAAAATATTGAAATAATACGAACCTAGATTGATCTAGTGAATTTTTGATTATCTACTACAGTCAATTTCGTGGCGGGACGAAATAGATGGTTTCCTTAAGAACTGGTCTGCCGAAACTCGAAACAGAGACTCTTGGGGAGAACGGAGGGAGGCCTTTGTGTGTGGGACATCAATGGCTGATAATAAATAAATAATACTACAGTCCCTATGCTAAGCGAACTCCACCTTTAGTATAAATAGTAATAAGGTATATATTTGGGTTTGAAGAGCACGTAGTGCGTCGGTGCGCCGCGACAGCAATCAGCAACATCCACCAGTACACACGCGCGCTCGACGACTCGCGGAATAGCTCCGGTTTGTGGTCCACTCCCGTACCGTACTACCTGGCCAAGTTTTCTTGACACCTCTATGATAAGAAGGATCTCTGGGAATACACATGCCTGTTCATGGCATGACAGGTGCTGGTAAACCAGCATGCCGTTTACAGGCATTCCGTGAAGCACAATCATGCCTGTGGGTGGCACACCAGTTTCTAGAACAAGCTTGTTTATGACAGTAAGCGCTAATCGAGTCCCCCCACTTCCCCAAGAGAGGAAAAAATCTAACGAGCTGCAATCTCCTGGCACGCGAGCTACGGGCAGAATCTCCATACACATGCCAGTAGCTCGTTCTTACCAGTGACTGGCATGCTTTTGTGCGAGTAACAAGCATTTGTATTCCCAGCTATAAACTTACTCGTTTATTAAAGTAAAATGTGTGCAAGGTGTAAGTGTTTACACATTATTACACAGATTACCAGCTGTCGAATCGAAGTATTTTCGAATATTAGTATTCTATCGATATATTATTAGCTGGTCCCAATCGAAGTAATCCAATGGTCGAGTTCAAATCCGAAATCGCTAATATTTTCGTGAATACGAATATTAGTACTTAATGTCATGGATATTTATATAAGTATACTATATCTTAGTCTAAACATCATAATACAAGTCTGGACTAGATATAGTTAATTACGAAAACCTATAACGAAAATCGACGTGATTGATTCTTCAAAATAATTGTTACTTACAAGGTATCCCTCGAAATATTGTTCAATTAATTTGAATTGGTTAATTCTTGATATACAGGATGTAAGGAAAAGTATCATTAGCATTCAATCACATACATACTCTACCCATCAAACTGTACAACTTTTACTATGGGAGAAAACCTGTCAGCAAAAAATAATCAGCTGTTCCATACTAAAGTGCAATACCTACTCGACTAAAATGTTTGAGATTTTTTTTTGTTCTGACTGGTTTGCTCCCATAGTAAAAGTTGTTCAGTTTGATGGGTAGAGTATGGGGTTTAAAGGTTTATCATACTTTTCCTTACACCCTGTGTAAAATACGTTACAAATTCTATGAAAAAAATACGTCACAAATCGTTAAAGAAGAAACAGAAAAACATTTTGGACACATTTAATTAAAGTAAATAAAAATAAACTTCAAGAGACTCAAGTTAATTTGGCTGGGCTGTCTTCGCTCGCATCAGTTCGCATCCTCGCTCATTAGATGACTCTTTGGTTCATTTGGGTATTTGACTACATACAATTTATTTATTTTTATCTTCTCAATAAAAAAAGGTTAGAAAATAACGCTAAACTCCCATTGTCATTTAGTTTTTAGCTTGAATACTATTTTAAATAACAAGACTTTGACTATTTATATGTGGACTGGTTACGCGTGTAATTCTAATAACAAATATTTCTGCCACTTTTTGCGGGGGGCGAGGTAACATGAAATCCGCAACTTTGGATTTTATTCCCCATAACTTTAGATTCTAATTTTGAATTTCAAATATCATGAAAAGTAGTCTCGTGTGAACCCCAAACGTTCTAAATTCGAAGTTATTCTTTCGCAATTATAGGCTGTCTCGTTTAGTGATAAGGTGTAAAATTGAATGTAAATGCACAAGATCAATTGTGCTTGTACCGTGGCAGAGGGGAAATGCTACCGCAATGCTAGTCCTTATAATAATTAGTCAAAGTAACAAGATAAACTTTAAAAAGTAATGAAATGTTGATGACGTCACAACTCAGAATTGTGTACAAATTTCATACAAAGCGCACGTTTTGACATCCAATATAGAGTAGCTGAATTGACTAGTTGTCAAGTACCCTATTAGCTGTGTTTCCTATGTAATTTCCTTTGGAATCATCTCAAGTCTTGGTTACATCGCCTTGCAGTTTCAAAAGCTATTGTAGCATGATCACAATTATTTTAAGTTGCTGTTTTTATTCTTTCATCTATTTACTAACATTTTTGGTTAAGCTTTTCATTAGCTTTCATTGGTAGCATTGGCTGTTTTAATAATCTTACTGTGCTATTTTCGCCTGGCTTTGGCATTATCTTCATTTGATGGTATAAAGTAACATTTTTGGGTAAATAGGTACTTGAAAATTGACTGGTCTTATTTTGCAAGCTTCAATTTTGTAACACCTATATCTCTTCGGCGTCGCTTCACATCGAAATGAAACGTGCGAATGTGAGCTTTATATCGTGTTGAATTAAGCTCAAAGTCAAATACCACCATCTTCTCACATATTTCAAAGCTAATAAAAATGATATTCCATGCTCTAACCTTTTCTGTCACTTAGGAACGTCACTTGCTAGAGCGAGAAAGAACGCTGCTGCTTTCTCGCTCTAGCAAATGACGTTCCTGCGGGACAGAAAAGGATAGAGCATGGAAAAATGCGATACCGCGTGTGACATATATGGGTTAACCCTTATAAGTAAAAAAATTGAAGTTTTAATTTGAAAGTTCATATTTGAATGTTTTATTATGACGTGAGGCGATAAATGCGCGCCAACCTTTAATAACAGGCTTAAAACATGAAATATTAATGAAAGAACCTTTTTTAAATGAAGTAATAGAAACAATTGTCGATGTAATCAGCAGACTCAGAGGACAGTGAATACAACACGTCGCTGGTGCAGCTGAAGACGCGCACGCGCAGTAAGGAATCCTCCCCCCTACACAACGGCACCGCTAAGAAGAGAGGACGCAAGTGAGTTGATGAGAGTTAGACATGTCAGGACAGGCTCAATACGTTAACTCTATTAGATGTATTTTACAAACACTTAATTAACTATTTTCTCAATTCCCAACCATTATGTTTATATTTTAAGATAATGTTGTTATTGAGAGGCAATTTTAGCCCTATTCTAGATATAATATTTGTATAGCATATGATTTATATTGTCTTTTGTTACTGTGCCTATTAAAATAAAATGTCGCGGATTTGAAGTGTAATAACAACGATGAATGCTAACACGATGCTACAAGATTGCACGTTGCCGCGAAAGACCATCACTGCGAAGCATTTTTAAATAATATGATGGATGAGGGCGGTGCCTGACTGGTCGTTGTGGCGATCCTCGGGGGAGGCCTATGTCCAGCAGTGGACGTCTATCAGCTGATATGATGATGATAATTATGGTTATGGGTTCAAACAGATAACAAGATGATGTCGCAACTTCCTCTTTTAAATAGTAGACAAAGTTGTATAACGGTATGCAACACCACCAGACCGCCATGTAATTCTACTCTACACGTGTTTCGATCCACCATGGAGCATCCTCAGGAGTAATGACCATGACAACGCATCGCCTCTATAAACATGACGCCTCTATAGACATGGTACTTATCTACAACGTGTTAATGATTAAGCGCAAAACCTCATACACCCCAACTGATTTGTGACAAAATAAATAGATTGAAACAGTAATTTTGATTGTTAAAATTTAAAGTTATTCGCATTTTACGTTTTCAGGCAAAATTGATTTGTTATCATTTCAGCAATGAATGAAAGCGCTACGTGCTCATGGATGCATTTTAAGAATCTTATTTTGGTAGTAAGTAGGGTGAGTGTGCCCGTGCGGTGGGTTGAGATCGAGTTCAGTAAATTTTATATTTTACAAACAAATTATGTAATATTTTGAAAAAAAATACCTATTTAGAAAACATGATAATTCGATTCTGCTCTCGATTCTAAACAAACTACTTTCTAGTTTTGCGTTAATTCATTAACACGTTGTATATGGTACTTATGGATATAATAGCAATATTTCTTAATTTTTTTTTAGATCAAAAGAAGAAATGAATACGAGTAGGAAATCAAAAGCTTCGCTCACTAATGGCGTGCACGGTAAGTTTTCCCACTTTACACTAATAATACAGGGTTTAAGTGACAGCCTACCAAATACTGAAATGGTGAATTCAGACCATCAAACTGAACAATTTTCACTATGGAGCCTACCTCAGGAACTGCGAAACAAAAATCAGTCATCAAATCAATACACCCTGTATATTCTAACCATTCAAATCAGCAGTAGAGTAGATCTTTACTAAAGTCGGGACAATGTAATAAGCCACATTTGACATCTGTCAGTTTAAGCTTCATAGTGAGGTGACCTGCTTAAAAACATCGATTAAAGTGAATGAATCGATACGGATTCCAAACATATGTGAATATCGTGATTTGTTGGAACTACGTTTTAAATCGATTTTTTTGGGTTACATCCCTAGTGTTAAAAAAGAAAAAGGGTTCACAGACGATGATTTGAACGTGTGTCTTTCAAAAATACCACTTCTGTTATCGTCTGATAGATGACATCTTGTTCCTTTTTCAAAACACCGTTTTAGAAACTAAATTTATTTCAATTTTATATGAGATTGTGCATGTTGCTCTTTTATAAGACATCAATGGTTAGAATATACAGGTGTAAGTGACAGCCTACCAAATACTGAAATTGTGAATTCAGACCATCAAACTGAACTACTTTCACTATGGAGCCTGCTTTTTTCTTGTTTTTATAATGCAATATAAAATGTTTGATGCGTTTTACCATAACAGAAGAGATTTCGACGAAGAAGCGCGGCAGCAGAGCGGCGGCGCTGCACACGGAGGCGCTGCAGCAGCTGCTGACCGACGTCATGAAGCACAAGGACTGCTGGGCCTTCTACGAGCCCGTCTCCTTAGAAGAGGTTAGTGCCCATGACATTATTCTGTATTTTTTTTAATTTTATGTCCTATGAAAAGTGTCCGTCATCACTCATCATCATCATCATCCAACGCCCTCGTCCAACGGATTCCCGCCGCCTTCATCAAGAAAACTGTCCCTAATGGAAACATTTTTTTTGCAACCTATTTTATTTTAAAACATGAAAATAGATGTTTAAATAAATAACAGATACCTATATTTCTAATTGATTTTTTATTCTGATTCTGAGACTTCCTAATCAGTAGAATGAAAAGACAATATTTTTTCAGAATCTCATTCGTAACTCTACAGGGTGTTAGGGTAAACCGTTGCATTACGTTAATGGGTGATTGTACCCATGAAACTTTCCATAAGAAAGCTAAAGAAAATGCGCAAAAAAAAATGACGACTTTTCATACAAACATTCGATCATCTGATTGCATCTTTGACTAATTATTATATGGACTGGTTACGCGTGTAATTCTACTAACAAACATTTCTGCCACTTTTTGCGGGGGGCGAGGTAACATGAAATCAGCAACTTTGGATTTTACGCCCCATAACTTTAGATTCTAATTTTGAATGTTAAAAATCATGAAAAGTAGTTTCGTGTGAACCCCAAACGTTCTAAGTTCGAATTTATTATTTCGCAATTATAGGCTCGTTTAGTGATAAGGTGTAAAATTGAATGTAAATGCACAAGATCAATTGTGCTTATACCGTGGCAGAGGGGAAATGCTACCGCAAGGCTAGTCCTTATAATAATTAGTCAAAGGATTGCATTTAGTATGGGAAGTCCAAAATTGTTTATGCTAATTTCCTATAGATTTCTTAGGGAAAGTTGTTCAGTATCATGTGTATAATCACCCCTTAAAGTAATGCAACTGTTTACCTTAACACCCTGCATAATATAAAATAACACAAAATTTTTTGTATTTCAGTACTATCCGTTTAAAAGATAGTGCATGATCATGAGATTTTCTCTGCTGACAAAATTTTTTTTTTTTAGTATGGTCTGCATTAAACATTATTTATTAAGTAGTAGATTTTTTGTAAGAAGTGAGAACCGACTACCTATGATAAATTCTGCTCGGTATTTTTAACGCAGACCCTACTCAACTAAGAATTTACATGACAACAACTTAAGAATGTACATGACTTTGAAAATGGTTTGGGTAACTTATTTAATGTCACTTGGACATTAAATAAGTTACCCAAACCATTTTCAAAGTCATGTACATTCTTATTTACACTGATATTACTTGAAATCAAAGCTAACAATAAACCACAGGTCCCAGACTACCTCGACGTGATAGAACAGCCTATGGACTTCAGCACGATCAAAGAGAAGCTTGAAGCCGGCGAGTACAGCACCGACCAGCAGCTGATAGGTGATGCGGCGCTCGTGCTCGTCAACTGTTTCACTTACAACAAGGACACACACCCTGTAGCCAGGTCTGTTACATAACGCTCACGACGCTTTGTCAACGGCGACTCGATCTCTCGGAGACCAAAACGTAGGCAACTATACTCCATTCAAAATAGCAGCGAAAATTTAAGACTATAATTACAGAAACAGAGATTTGAAATACTTACTCTCACTTATTCTTAAAACAGCTTTAGTAACGTCCAAGATATGTCGGATGGTACATCTTTCTGATAAATAAATTATATTTGCTTATCAGAATTGGCCAGAAAGCTAAATAGGAATCGGAAAATCTCGTCGTCCTTATTTGGAATGAAGTATAGGTGCTACAAAAGTAAACATTTAAAACTTTTAAGGGGGTTGTTCAGACTATCAAACTGAACAACTTTCACTATGGGACCAACATCGAAATCGCGAAAAAGAATCGGTCCCATACGTTTAGCTCGAGAAGGTTTGTAGTTTAGTATGATTAGATTTTTTTTCGCGATTTCAATATTGGTCCCATAGTGAAAGTTGTTCAGTTTGATCGTCTAACCCCCTTAAATGTTCATTTGTACTTTTGTAACACTAAACTTTCTGGCTAATTCTGATTTGCAAATATAATTTATTCGTCAGAAAGATATACTATCCGACATATCTTGGACGTTACTGAAGCTGTTCTAAGAATAAGTGAGAGGAAGTGTTTCAAATCTCTGTTTCTGTAATTCAAAATAGACTTAAAATTATATTATAGCTATAGAATAAGCCACCACTAATGATCAGTAACCATTAATGATCTGGACAATGGATCTAAATATTTAAATATAATACTCGTGCACGATAGGAAGATCATGTTGCAAGTAGGAATAACTTTTGTGTGTTTAGTCGTTTTTGACATAGATATTTATTTCCGGAAGTAGGGTAGGTCCGCAGTATATTGGTAGATTCATATTTTTGAACTCTTGTTTTATGATATGGTCGTCAATCTTGACTAAAGTTGATCTCTGATATCTATCTCCATCTCTCATTTGCTAAAGAAGAAAGTCGGATTTTAGTTTTCCCCAACAATTATATCTTTATTATTTTATTCAATATCATTGTCTAGTGTTGTGAACGATCGTCGCTGTTGATAAAGTATAAAAGGGAATGGCGTAGTAAAATTTAGGCTCTAGCCCGGCATTGCGTGAATAAGGACTGTTTTGATTGATTGTTACAAGTGGTAAAAGTATTAAGTTTCTAAATAAAACCTTTCATTTTCAGATCGGGCACACGTCTAGAAAAATACATAAACAAACGCTGCGCCGAACTCGAGCTACCTCCCCTACCCGAGATCAATCTCGAAGCAGAAACCGAGGAGGCCGCCCAGAAACGACGCGTATCAGAGCACACAGACGCGCCGCGCGCAAAAAAACCTAAGCTCAAGTGATGCATGGCCATCCCCCCACGCTTACTTGACTACGTGTGTTACTGAGGCTAGTGATTAATGTTTACATGTGATTTGAAGACAATTCTACCGAGTTTGACGGTTCTTTGGGCAATTGAGTGGAAATTTAACACATTCCGGGACATGTGTAGTGTTTATAATAAATCTTTGTGGACGTGTTAATGATTAGGGCTTCGTCACAGGGCAGTGCTTTAGGGTTGAACCTTATCTGCCATTTCCGTCGCTGCATAATTTTTTGTTCAGGAACGTCATTTGCTAGGGCGAGAAAGATAGCGGGAATGCGATCGCACGCGGCGGCAGCGGCAGTGCTGCGACCTTTCCCGTTCTAGCCAATGACGTTCCTGAGCGACAGAAAAGGATAGAGCGTGATAAAATGCGATTCGGTGCTGCCAGGTGGGGCTCAACGAAGCGAACTCTTGATGCTCAGTAAATATCGTGGCATACCGATCATATTTTTTATTGGGCGAGTAGCATTTATGTTTCTATTCGACATTCCATCCTATATGCTAAAAGTGAGCCTTGCTACAATTGCATGCTTAAGGGAATCGAATTCGGAGCTCGCTCCATACAAACGAAGTATGGTGATATTTTCAATACTAACCAATTAAAGTCGATGAAATTTTTCAGAAACAATCTAGAAACTAATCTCTATGTTTGTATGAAGCCAGATTTTCTTTAAAATGTATAATTTTAAAGTTAGTGCCTCAAAGATTTCCATACAAATATTAAATTAATCCTAGCACTAAAACTGTATATTAACAACCCATAAAATATTCGTCATATTACCACCTCGTCGGCGTGCAGGCGCCCTAGCAGATTCCTTACCATGTTTTATTCTTCTTTGGTAATAGTATATTGCATTGATGGATCGCGATGCCAATTTTGATGGTACATTGATAAATACGGTACGGATCACGATTTTATTGAACGTCTCGGAGTTCGCTTTAGAAGTACATTTTTATACAGGATGTAAAGAAAAGTAAAACCTTTAAACCACATACTTTACCCATCAAACTGAACAACTTTTACTGTGGGAGCAAACCTGTCAGAACAACAAAAATACATTTGAGTCCTGTAGGTATTGCAGTTTAGTATGGAACAGCAGATTATTTTTGGACTGACAGGTTTGCTCCTATAGTAAAAGTTGTTCAGTTTGATGGGTAGAGTATGTGGTGTAAAGGTTAATGATAATTTTGCTTACACCCTGTATAGCTGTATAAGCTAATGTCTGAGAAATGAATAAAGCTGTTAGTATGGCGTTTGGTTAGTGGACGTCGCTAACCATCCCTTGTCTACAAAATTGTGTATTCGAATCTGTAATAAAACATAGAAGGTCAATTAAATTCTTACGAATATCTCAAATTGAAGTGACACTAAATTTAAACACCAGGGCTCTTACTGTGTTTATAATAATTCTGCCGTCCCTTACTTATAATGCCGTTATCTACGAAAATGAGTTTTCGATTTACGCTGGATTTAAGGTAAAATAGATTTTTGATAAATAAACCAGCTATTTACAAGTTCGAGATATCATTGAAACTAGATAAGATAGGAAAATATGAGTTAGCTAGGTCGATAGATAATCTTTTTGTGATTATGATGACATCAACAAGTGAAAATCGAACAGATGCTGTTTAAGGGCATTAGAGGTAATGGACGGTAGAATTGCTAGTCATGCATTACTAGTACTAAAGTCCGGCCGCTGAAAGATTGCGTTTGACAGTAACCATAAAATTGTAAAAAACTGAATGAAAACTATAAATGCCGATCATTATTTAGTAGCTTTTTGAACTTAAAAGGGCAGCTAGTGCCCTGTGTACTAGAGCGAGCACAGGTAAACAATATTTTCATTCAGTTTTTTACAATTTTATGGTAACTGTCAAACGCATTCTCTGAACGGCCGAACTTTAGTAGCATTAGTAGTACATGCCATCAGATATATCGTAGCAAACAAGGTGGTCAAATATTTCTAAGCTGGTCTAATTTTCAATAATTTCTTTACACATAACCAATCAAAAATATCTTGAACGCCTAGAACATCAAATTTAACTACGCAGCCGCGGTGATCATAAACATCTGAGCAGTTTAGGAAAAAATCCTTATTCCGTTGTTTAATAATACATTAGATATTATTGGTAACATTTACTGTAAAGAATTTATTGAGGAGTTTGCTTGGCGCCATTGCTCTTGTTGTGTTTCGTGTTATTTGAAATTCGTAAAAAGTTGGTTTTAGTGATATTTGTGACATAATTTCGTGCGGATTGTGTACCAAACAGTTGCGTAAAGCGACCGACGTAACAGGAATCTCAAATAAATACGATAACAGAACATAAGTTTTGGTTCAAGTTAACTCGTACATGGTCATTTTGGCGGCAACGCGCGAGCTTACAAATCGACCATAGATTCATCGTCATCTATCATCCCATCATCAAAATAAAGAATATAAAGAAAGCAAATAACGGATGGCTCAAAAGGACTAGTATCCAGAGCCGTTAAATTGAAAATTAGCACTTACATCTTTTTAAATGTTCGTGCTCCTGACTGACGCATAGCCACTAAATTTCAAATAATAAAAGGGGTAATGAGTTTGCGAAAGAAATTAATGTCAGTAACACTGGTCTACAGTGGTTATGTTGCCCTAGATATGAAAATGATTTTGGGTCCATTTATGCACACAATTCATGAAACTATCAATGATTTTGTAAACATGCTCAGATTTTTTTTTAAACCTTTATTTTCATTTTACATTACATTATTTAACAAACCGATAATTGTTCAAAATATAAGATATGCAAAAATCATGAAAATACGAGCACATTGAGAACTTTCATGAATATATTCGTAATCTGGGCACGTAAAAATTTGCGATGATATCCAGGGCAACAAAAACACTTTTTTTGTAGAGTTGTGTAATCAACAAGGCCGCTACGAAATTCCTTCAACTATCTATACCACAAGAACAAGTTACAAATGCAGTAAGGACCGCGGCAATGTTTAAATTTAGCTTTTATTGTGATCGTGTAAGTCACAGAATTGTTTGACAGATTTAGGAATAAACTGGAATCAGACTAGCATAAAACTGAAAGAAACTTCTCACCAAAAAAGCCGTACGAAATTCGTGTAGTTTATCTATAATCAGCTGTTGATCGGCGATCACTGATAAACTCGCTAAAAAGACGAATATGTTTAGATTAATTAGATCGTTTGAACAAAGGAATCAAAAATTGAAAATGCTAATGATTATAAAAATGTCAATTGTTTAAATATTTAGTAAGGATTGTTAAAATTGTACATGCATTATAAATAAATAAAATAAAGTCACACCGCTTTGCCCGCCTTCATTTTCCAATCGAGTACACACGGCGACACATCAAGCTATACAAAACCAAAATAAGCTGGCCGCGCATAGGTCTAGTAACGTATAAAGTGGCGCGGCCAGCTTATGTTGGTTTTGTATAGCTTGATATGTCGCCGTGTGTACATAGCTCAGATGTTTGCATTTTGCTCCTTTCATGAAACGTTGATTAATAATTTTGCATGTAACAATTTTGACAGATGTAATGTAAAAATTTAGTTGTAAACAATGTAATGATAAATTGTAGTCTTGCTACTTACGAATGTGAATGAAACTGATTGCTCCAAATTAAATTGTGACTATTTGTAAATACAATCGTTTGACGCTGATTTTAAATTATAAGGCAAAAGTAATTGCAGTAAATTGTCACTGGTTCTATTCTCCTGTTGGTTAATATTTATATTTTCGTTTATACAGGGTCCAACTTAATATGCTGACAGTTTTTTAGGAGGATGATCAGACCATCAAACTGAACAACTTTCTCTATGGGACCAATGTCGAAATCGAGAAAAAAAAATCTGCTGTCCTATACAATTGGGTCGAGTAAGATTTCAGTTTACTATGGAACAGAAGATTTTTTTTTCACGATTTTGACATTGGTCCCATAGAGAAAGTTGTTCAGTTTGATGGTCTGATCATCCCCTTTAAAAAGTGTCAGCATATTAAGAAGGACCCTATATAGAAGAGACGTTTGGCGGTGGTCGGCGTGCGGTCGGGACTGTTTCAACTACACGGTCACCAACCAACCATTATGATATTCGAGCAGTAAAGACATAGCATGGACGAAGATTTTAATTTTTCAATCTTTTTACTGATGCCACATTGGATCTGGCTCATTGATTTTCAATTTTGTCACACAAAATCTCACATGCTAGGCTCTTCTGTTTGCATCTTTATTATTCTTTACAACTGAGATCCCACATAGAGGTCTCTAGGTTGTCTGTGTACAATTCTATTAATTCTGGAACAATTCATTATTCGTTTTTTTTCCCGCCATTTTGCACGTTTTGTATAAACAAATGGTAGAAACGCGTGTGACCGACGCGACGATTCACAGCGACTGACATAATAGCGGTCGGCAGTGTTGCCAACAGTTAAATTAGCTCTCCACTAGATTCAACTCCTAAATCCACCAGAAAACCACTAACAGAAAGTGGCCCTATTCTCATAATCACGGATTTTCCACTAAACATGAAAACAATGCGTTTTTTGGTAATTTGTTACCTTTACTATACATATTGTGTGACGGTTATTAACGTAACGTAAATCGGCTTAGTGGTTGACTGATCATCTTTCTACTTATTGGGGTGCTATTTTTTGAATCGGACACATTCAAAATTATGATCGAATAATGCATAAACTTATAACTTACCACTAGAAAAAAACCACCAGCCACTAACGGCAAAATATCTCCGCTAAAAGGGGGGTCGAAACCACCAGTTTTAATGGAAAATTCACTAAGTTGGCAACACTGGCGGTCGGCCACCAACCCAACGCCCTCTATTCGCCCTTGGTCGCTAGCTCAGCTCCCGCTGCCAAGGACGTTGGAAGGTTAAATCCAATTTGGTTGCAAACTGTCTACACGTTTGGAAACCACGAAGATCACCTCTGTCGGACGTTGATTGGCAACCGTGTATTCAGTACTGTAAGCAGTTGCTTAAACCACGGTTGAATGTAGGCCAAAACGACTGCGAATGCGTCTTGCACGCGAGCTATATTCAATCTGAAGGCGTGATAGCGGTCTTATTTAATTTAAAACATGTCAGAATGATGTCAGTCCATAATGTATGCAATTATTTTGCCTTATGATCTTTGCTCCTTAGTATGTATTGTTGCACTAAGTATTTATTAAATAGTCTATTATACTATCTAAATTATATAATATTTTCAACGGTTATTCTGGCCTGCATTTAGCATTTAAATTCGGCTGGCTGCCCTTAACATTAATGTTACTTATTAAATTCACATCTCGAAAAAAACTAAATTTTCTCTAAAATTAGTTTTGTCAAGCAGATTTTGTAAATATTTTTTTTCATTTAAATTAATTCGATAGGATTAGACGGGAACACGTGACGAACAGACAAACACACATTATAGGCCCTTCTCAATATGCTGACACTTTTTTAAGGGGAAGATCAGGCCATAAAACTGAACAACTTTCTTTATTTGACCAATATAGAAAACGCAAGAAAAACAGCTGTCCCATTTGCAGTTCAGTGCATCCAATTGCAGTTTTGTATGGAACAGCAGATTTTTTTTTTCGAGATTTCCATGTTGGTGCCATAGAGAAAGTTGTTCAGTTTGACGGTCTGATCATCCCCTTAAAAGTGTCAGCATATTAAGAAGGACCCTGTATTATAAACAGAACATAATTATCACAAGGTTTTTTGGCAATCATACAATCCTGAAATGTATACCTCTGATATCAGTATTGCATATTGTTACTCGACTGCGGCTGAGCTAAAACGTTGGGTAATGTTATTGTAATGATGTTCTCCACGTTATGCAAATTTGTTGTGTGATTACAAGGCTTCGCGCCTACGCTTAGTACCTATTTATTTTATAGATAGACATTTAATTTAGTTTTACATTAGTTTAGCATTTCTGATAAGTTTTTTTTTTTTTTCAAAATTTTGGTTTTTCTTACAATTAAAACTAGTTTTCGATGCTCTGGTTACGTTTTGTTTACAAAATTTTATTGTTTTTTTTTGTTTTTTTGAGTTGCCAGATAGATTTAAGGCACCGTTCATGCATAATGGACTAATAGGGAAGTAGTAATCTGGCTACACACAAGCGCCCCCGAATCGAACCATTTGGCCTAAAGGTCTTGTATCCAGGCCAGTAAATAAATTAAATTTAAGAAAAAACAGACGAGCGCCCCGTGGTGACAACAGAAGACCGATTGCGCTAATTTAAAACAACGAATTCTATTCTTATCTAATTTCAGTTCTAATCACATTGCAATCCAATTACTATTCAACTGTGCTGAATTCCGCATCGCGCTAAACGCTACTTAACTGACAGCCTTTGACATCTGAGCGATCTGTCAAAACGGCTCTAACGGCTGTCATGAGCTGTACCGCGATTAGCGCAATATCAAATGTGTCAAAAGTTATGTTTCGTACGTAGTCCAGTCACGGTTCAATCACCGAATATTTACCGCGATTGCAGCCCAGTATCACGTGATAAAACCTTCGCGCTAATTTCCGCGATATCGAGTCACTGCTTCCGTATTAGTGTATGGTGGTTATCGTTCTGAGTATTTTTAAACTGTCACAAATCTGGCAACACTCACTAAGTGGGCACACTCATAAGCTTTCAATGAGGCATTTTCCAAGACTAGTAAAAAGTAAAATCTGTAATGACAATATTAAATAGAAAAAGCTGTCACATTGACAGTAAAGAGTGCTGTCTGTCTATGGTTTGCATTAATTCTGACAGGTGGTGTTGCCAATGGATAAATTGTTCACTACCAATTCATATTAATTGAAATAATAACACTGAAAATTTCCGTTGTTACAGAAATTAATCTTTACTGTACAAAAAGTCGATGAATTCAAAGTAAAAAGAAATCCACAAATTGCTCCCTTAAAGTAGGGAATCTAGAAAAATCGATTTGATTTTATTCGATCTGACAGCTAAGTTTCATGGTTGTAAAGCGTGACCAGAAGCATAAAAATCCGGTTTTGGGGGCGCTAAAATCGATTATAACCTTCAATGACAATGTTTCAAGTACAAAAATTAGTTCAAATGTTATTCCGCAACATGGCGAGGTTTTTTATTTTCTGGTCAGGCTTTAACGCCATCCTTCCTGTGCCTTTAAACAATTTAAAAAGTCCTCATTCATTTGTCTCTATACATCATTCCTGTTGAACATTGACATTGTTGTATTATTTACAATTTTGTTTGCATAATGCCAATAATGATCATTTTGCTTCCGATTATTTATTGATGTAAATGCATAAGTTTTATAATAATTTATATTGTAGTGAATAAAGCACTTTCTAAAGACCATTTTTTGTTTTTTTACCTAATGAAAAAACGTCAGAGTTAGGAGGTGGTAGGCATATTCAGGGACTTGAAAATAGAGTGTAAAATTGGTTTTAGTGATATTCGTAATATACTTTGTGTACCAAACAGTTGAGTAAATCGACAAACACCGGGAATCAGTCAGCAAATTTCTCATTTCTTTATTTTTTCTGTGGTCGATTTTCGATTCGCCCAAATTTCCTTGGTCGAGTTAACTTGAACCAAAACTTATGTTCTGTTATTGCATTTATTCTTTATATATAAAGAGCTCCTTTGTAAATGATGCGGTTTCAAATAATCAACTTCCTAGGAAAATTCCTGCATATTTAAAAAAAAAACTATTATTTACTATTTATTTTAATTTGTATTTTAATAACTGCAAGGTTGCACATCCATCTCGTCTCAACGCCATCTATCGAGCCATTTGGAACTACATTTTCTTTTTTCATGGCTTTCGGAAATGGCCCTCGCATTTAATTTTGTAGGAAATCATTTTCACAGACCTGGCAACTCCTGTTCTAAGGCAGTCTCTACAAGGGGATTTCCCATCTATCTGTTGATGTTTGTACGCCATATAATTATGAACTGTAAATTCTCGTGGATAAGGTCCGTATTCTTTTCTTACTGCAACACTGGAATTTGATCAATTGGATAACATTGCACACGGTCGGCCTTGGTAAATTTGTTCAGGCCTATGAGAGCTTTAGTTCTGATAGAGTCGTTGTGGCGCTGAAGTCTCTTTTTCTCATGTAACGTCATCATTGGACGATGATAGGAAGCCATATTGAACTTACAGCAACAGCAGCGTTATGCCGTGTTGTTACGTCAGAAGCTTATATCTTGTGTTTTTCCTGGTATTTCCGCTTGAGTTGAGAATCCTTGAGAAGCCCTAATTCTTCTCCGTTGTATGACATAATAATATCACTGAATAGTTTGTTACTTGGTCAAATATCCCTACTTTTGCATTCTGGAATAACTGTTTACATACCTATTACTACAAGTTCTATACAAATTAGCTTGACGACAGGAGCGCCACAACGGTGCTGTTGGAACTACGTGAAAATTTCACTGTCGCATCTGTAGCTTGAACATATCAGTAAAGTAATCTGTGCTCATTTGGTTCGACCTGTGAGTACTTCTTCGTGCCGAGCAATTCTATCGTTGTTTTTATTATATTATCAATTGTTTTTTTAAAGCGTTCAGTGCCAACAACACAAAAATGGGAGGCATGGGGTTTCATGTGTGGTACTAATGCTTTTTCTCATGGCTATTTGTTAGTGTGCGTTGCGGAACAAGTAGTGTTGTCTTGTACGTGATTCAAAAAAATAAAGTAGAAAAAGAGTAGAAACAACAACAAGTTAAAATTAGGTGTATAATTAAATAAATACATGAATTTATTGAAATTGAATGTCTATTTGTCAATTCTTTGATTATTTTGGTACTATATGTATAATTTATTTGTAAATGTAAAGTAAAAGTATAAGTTTAAAGCTTTAACCTAGCAACCCCATCACAAACGTCACTTACGGGGTTTTCACTTATGGCGTGTAATTTAAAATTTTGTGAGACTTTGTTTAATTAATTTTCTGTAGTTATTGGACAAACATGTCCACAGATATTTACCGTAAGTGCTCAAAATGCGGAATTACACCGCAACAGGATAATTTGTTACCATTTCATCGGTTTCCAAAGCCTGGAAAAACAAACATTTTGCGGTGAGTTTACCTAGCTATTTTTACACCATGATAGAAATACTGAAGCTTATATCAAATGCAGATTCTTCATTAATCTACGGATTCTTCCTCATCATACAACAAGTGGTCATCTGGTATTTTGGGAATCTGGTACAAAGGGAACAAAGCGTATTACCTACGAACACATTCTTACCGGATTGCGGTTTTAATTTGTGTTAACAAAATAGCTTTACAGAATTTTTGTTTCAGAGCTAAAGCATGGGCTAAATATTGTTGGCCAGAACAGGAATCATGGTCTTTAGAGTCGCTTAACAAGCTATTTACTAGCACCAAAGTTTTATGTAAAAGGCACTTCGAGGACTCTTGTTTCACAGACAGTGCTATTATATAAAATAAATAAGATGTTTTTGCACCTAAGAGAACAGTTTTATTTCTTTGAACAAACTAACGCACAATTTAGAAGTGCTCGTTTCCCTTTAGACTAGGCGTGCACGAGCAACTTTTGTCTCCGTAACTAATTTGTCTCTCACATCAAGTCTATAGGCTTGTATGAAAGTGCGCGCATGTAACGACGAGACTTTCCATACAAACCCTATGAGAGACAAATTAAGTATGTAGTTGCGGAAACAAAAGTTGCTCGTGCGCGCCTAGTCTTAGCTGTCAAATTTTTCTGCAACCAAAAAAAAAACTTCCCTTTTTAAATTTCCCGCTTTTTTTTAAAATTTGAGATTAGTTCACTGCGGATCCGCGGTGTCTCAGTAGTATATATGTATGTCGCCTTTGATTGGACGGCGGTTGACTTTCTTCTCTCGGTAGAGAGTAGTATATTCCTTGATGGGAGGTGAAATGGTATTTACTCACAACGACAAACCGATCGAAGATCTCGAAGCTTACAAAAAAATATTGAAAGAAATCCAAAAAGATTGTGAAACTTTAACACAGGCAAAGACAGGCGTAGAAATAAGTCTGATAACAAACCCGATTTCAAACTGGAAAAATGGATATATCACGAGATATGACGCAGCCGCCGGTCAAGATGACGATTATGAATTGAGTGTCGATCTGAGGCCGGGGAGAAATCCGGCAAATCATTATTACGTTCTATTTCCAAGAGACCCCAATACATTGAAAGTTCTTTCAAATACACACGGAAGAGGAATGAATGGTTACAATAGAAAGTGGATACATTACTATCTTTTAAAGTTCGTGACAACATTTCCGGGCGTTTTCGAACTATACTATGGAGATGCTGACGAAATTTTTTATGGCATCGATAACTGTGGAATCTATTTTCGCGACGGCTCAGATATTCCGGTTAGACGCACGTACCCAGCGATAATGAATTTTTCTCACAACGACAAACCGATCAAAGATCTCGAAGCTTACAAAAAAATCTTGAAAGAAATCGAAAACGATTGTGCAACTTTAACCCAGGTGGAGACGGGCGTAAAAATTTCTCTTATAACAAACCCGATTTCAAATTTTAAAAAGAGTTATTTCACGAGATGTAATGATGCCCTTCAAGATGACGATTATGAATTAAGTGTCGATCTGGGGTCGTCGCAGTCGGACATTAATCAAGAACGTAATTGTTACGTTCTATTTCCAAGAGACCCTAATACAGTGAAAATTGATTCACATTTAGACGCCAAAGAAATGAATGGATGCAATAAAAAGTGGATTCATGACTATTTCCTAAAATTCGTGACAACATTTCCGGGCGTTTTCGAACTATACTACAACGATGCCAACGACATTTTGTGCGGCGTTCATGACGAAATCGTTTACCGCAACGGCTCACATGTTCCGGTTAGACTGGACTGGACCCATGGATTCCAATTTGCACGAGCAAATTATAAGCGTTATTAAAATAGATAGTTATGATTATATATGTAAGGCCGGTTTAAAACCAATGAGGCGTTTTCCATGAGTAATACGAAAAATCACTAGATGGCAATAATAAAATGAAAAACCTGTCACATTGACAGTAAAAAGTGTTGTTTGTCCAAACCATGGTTTGCATAATGTCTGACAGGTGGTGTTGCCAATGGATAAATTGTTCACTACCCATAAATACGCAATAACACCGACATTTTTGTTTGTTATACATAAATAAACATTAACTGTACAAAAACTCGATGAATTCGAAGTATCACGTCTTTCATATAAAACCATCTTAATCATATAAATAAATAAAAAAATTGCTCCCTTAAAATAGGGAATCGAGAAAAACACAACACTTTCGAGTTGACAGCTCTATGAGCACGATTGTAACGCCATCCTACCAGTGGATTTAAAAAAAAAAGTAATGCGCCTCATTAAACCAATCCGTTTAAAACGAAAAAAAAAACGTTTAAAACCGAAACCTTTTTTTTTAATTTAAAACGGTTTGTGTTGATGACTATGTTTTTCTTAATTATAACTACATTTTCTTGATTTTACTGAGGTAGGGATATGACGGAGTACCTATAACCTGTGTAAAGATTTACATCATTAATGCAATAAATAAAATTCAAATAAAAGCAGCATTTTCAATTTTAGTAGTTAAATTATATTTTATATCAATAATTCTAGTTGCTAATTAAAAAAAAATTAAATGCATGATTTCTAAATGCTTTCCTGTAAGAACAATTTGAAAATAAGATAAAATGGCGTACTCGAAATAACACAGCCTAAGCCACGTTATAACTCCCATAAACCTCTGTAAGCGTTAGATACCCACCAAAAACTACTGCTACAACTACTAAAGTTCTACAGAGAAGGTAGAGCAACCGTATAAGCTGTTTTGGGAGATACAAGTGTTCGATTTAGATGGCTAGTAGATCA
Source organism: Agonopterix alstromeriana (assembly GCA_963924505.1). Lineage (NCBI taxonomy): Eukaryota > Metazoa > Arthropoda > Insecta > Lepidoptera > Depressariidae > Agonopterix > Agonopterix alstromeriana. The sequence goes on from OZ004679.1 coordinate 14,821,077, forward strand.
TAATCCTATTATCATCTTTTAATTAAATGTTGATATTCTAATGTTATTTTTCTTTTGCAAATGGTTACTATTTTTCTTTGTACCTTCGTGCCTATAATGTTATTACAATTAAAATCTTTGGTACAAAATAAACAGTTTGAGTAACAACATAGTTACAAGTATTTCTTATAACATTATTGAGCTACAGCTTAAAGCATTATAAAGCTGTAAATTAAACCCAGTGAGATCTTCTGTACAGCTTAGAGTGTTACACTGGTGGGTATTTCGCAATAAAACCGACTAAGCCTGTATACGCTGATTTGTAACACTGCACGTAGTACTATAGCGTCTTAGTAGAGTTTACTAACACTTCTTAAGTGCCAAAGCATAATTAGAATACGTTTATAGATCGCGTAGTGTTAAAACAGGGTTTATAATATCATTTTAAAACCATTTGCCTACCTTAAGCTAGTTAATTCACCTTACAGCAGTATAGACGTGGTATAAACGTGTTATTATATGCTCTTATAGCGCTTAGTATGAAGAAGCGATACAAGTTACCAATATACGACGGTTGTCCAGTCAGCCTTTCCATTAGTCGTATAATTAGCTTATACACAGGTTAGAGAAGATACAAAAGCATTTATAACGCTTTTATGCCACTTTAAGCTCTACAAAAAGCTGTATTAGTTGCTTCTGTGTTCGTTGGGAGGTAAGTACACACGGCGACACATCAAACTATAAAAACCAAAACAAGCTGGCCTCGCGTAGGTAGAATAACGTATAGTGTCGCGGGGTCGGCTTGTGATTGTTTTGTATAGCTTGATGTGTGGCCGTGTGTACATTGGCGCTTCTATAAATATTTGGTTAAGTAACTGCAGCTGGAATTGTCTAAACTACTTATACCCTTGTAACATTCACTTTACAGAAGCCAGAAATGTGGTTGCATAAATGGACGGCTTTAAAAGAAATGCGCAAGCCGGGGGCAATAATTTTCGATACCTTGTAGAATACTACTATCCGAGCATGTCGCCTCTTGTAATGGACAGTGGGTACAATACATGCCTCGAAATTGAAGCATGCAGGTTTCCTCACGATGTTTTCCTTCACCGAAAAGCCAGTGGTGTTACAAATCGTACATAAATTCCGAAAAACTCATTGGTACGAGTCGGACAAAAAAAAAGTAGATAAGTTCTTAGTACATAAAATTTAAATTTTATTAACAACAATACTAACAATAAATGCACCCAAATGCAGTACAAACCACTTCATTACAGCACACGTTTATAAAGTTCATTTCACTTGACAGACAGTTCTTAAATGTTTGCTGAATTTTAAGAAACATACTAAGTAAGTATAGAGTTTGTTTTGCGCAAAAGCATTCCCAAAAAGTCCCATCTTACAACATAAAGGTGGGTTTCCGGTGCTTGTTTTTTAGCAGACATAACACAAAAACATGATACAAAATGGCGTCGCCCCATACAATTTTGTCTCAAAGCAAGATGGCGGAAGACAAAAAGTGAAGCAATGTTTTGATTTCCTTGTAGCATGAGACACAGCTTGAGGAGTACCAAAAAATGTAGGGCGCCACTTTCTTTGCAAAAAACGTCAAAATCACGCTTAACCTGGCAATACCGTTCTTTATTACGTGCGAATGGGAGTTTTGCTTGGCGCCATTGCTCTTGTTATGTTTCGTCGTATTTGAAATTCGTAAAAATTGGTTTTAGTGATATTTGTGACATAGATTCCTTTTTTTTTCAATAGCAAATGTGGCTCCTCAGTCCATACGCACATTTTTTTTTATAATGTCTTTAACGGCTCTGGATATTAGTCCTTTTGAGCCATTAGTTATTTTTTTTTTATGTTCTTTATTTTTTGATGAGGGGATGATTGATGACGATGAATCTGTGGTCGATTTCGTAAGCTCGCGCGTTGCCGCCAAAATGACCATGGACGAGTTAACTTGAACCAAAACTTATTTTCTGTTGTCGCATCTATTTGAGATTCCTGTTACGTCGGTCGCTTTACGCAACTGTTTGGTACACAATCCGCACGAAATTATGTCACAAATATCACTAAAACCAATTTTTAACGAATTTCAAATAACACGAAACACAGCAAGAGCAATGGCGCCAAGCAAAACTTTTTACAGTCAAAAGTTAAGGGTAATTGCCAGTACTATCATTTGATACCTTTTAAAACTGAACCACTGCGAAAGAGGATTTTGCGAATTGCAACCCTACACTGTTTACTGTCGAACCAACGGAATAAAATTAAAGTTTTTTTGTTGTGAACTGTTCAATATTCAATCTTCCTTCACGCTGCTTTCGCTTTCTCCAGCTCCTGCTTGTACTCGTGTAGTTTGGTCCACTTCTCGCTGACAAGCCACATCCATTGCGCCAGTTCGTAGTCCTGAGCCTCTATCGATGGCTCTGCTTTTTTCATGTCTCTGAAAATAATATTAAATATTAATTTAAAAAATAAGTTAGTAAAATTATATTCAGATTAAAGATTAAAAAATTAGGTCTCGGGTGGGACTCGCGCTTTGATTTGAAATAGCTGTAAAATGTTTGTCGCAACATGGCTGTAAAATGTTTAAAATTAAGTAATTAATAATATTTTTAAGTAAATATTATTCTTTTTAAACACATTATTTTTGTTTATTTCTTATTATGTCACTATGGTGCAATGTGAAATCAAATTAGAAAATCATAAGAATTCGCACCAAATTTTACAATTATCTAATTAAACGGTCTGATCATCTCCTTAAAAAGTGCCAGCATATTAAGAAGGACCCTATACAACGTGTTAATGAATTAACGCAAAACTAGAAAGCAGTTTGTTTAGAATCGACAGCAGAATCGAATGATCATGTTTTCAACATAGGTAATTTTTTCAAAATATAAAATAATTTGTTTGTAAAATTTAAAATTTACTGAACTCGATCTCAATCCACCGCACGGGCACACTCACCCTACTTACTACCAAACAAGATTCTTAGAATGTATGCACGAGCACGCTAGCGCTTTCATTCATTGATGACAAATCATTTTTGCCTCAAAACTTAAAATGTGAATAACTTTAAATTTTAACTATCAAAATAATGTAATTATTTTGTTATAGATCAGTTGGGTGTTTGAGGTTTTGCGCTTATTCATTAACACGTTGTATAGTTAAGTATGTATATACGTACACGTAGTAATCACCAGCGCATTTTCCCATCTTGTCATCGAGCGCAGCGTGCACGATGACCTGCGCGCCGATCTTGGGAGTCTTCATGACGGGCCAGAACAGCGGGTAGATGATAAACCGCGTCATGCTCTTCATCATGGACATGTGCTGGGTCAAATTGGAGTCAGTCAGGCCTGGGTCCACTGCTGTCACTGCTATGTTTTTGTCTGGAAGGAAGAGGAAGATTGTATTACTGGGTTTGTGGTTGGTGGTTTTTGGGAATGAATAATTTTATGGTTGGGTGTTTTGTGTTGCGTATTTCGATATATATATATTTTTTTGAACTGATATAGACAGCGTTGCTCAGGGAGCATTTACTGCTTTTTACTGCGGACTATTGGAGGGACCAGAAGGGTCACCAAGCCAATTGAATGAACTTAAGCAACCGACCTAGGGCACCCCAGGGGGGTACGGACCTCGGCATAGGACGTTGCTGGGGCTACGCGGCGGATTGGGTAGCTGGGATCGGTGAGAAGAGTATTACGAATCATGTATTGTACCCACTGTCCATTATAGTGGCGACGGGCTCACCCCCCGTCACACTGGATAGAGTTTCGGTACTATTGGTGAAATGTGGATGTTCTGAGGTTTCCGAATATCTCTGACTACCCCCTCGGGGAATATAGTCGTGAGCATATGCTAAGCTATGCTATGTGTTTTGTGAATGAAAAAAATTTTTTGGTACAGTACAAAAAGTTTTTTACAACATAATTTCAACTATTATTGATTATAAACATGTTAAAGCCATGTTGTGTTATTTCAAATCAAATTAAAGATTGAAAAATTTGTCTCGGGCGGGACTTGAACCCGCACTCTTCCAAACCGGGGAAGTGCGTTAACCAATTTCGCTACCGAGTCCACTACCCAGAGAACTTTGACTATTTATATGTGGACTGGTTACGCGTGTAGTTCTACTAACAAACATTTCTGCCACTTTTTGCGGGGGGCGAGGAAACATGAAATCCGCAACTTTGGATTTTATTCCCCATAACTTTAGATTCTAATTTTGAATGTTAAAAATCATGAAAAGTAGTCTCGTGTGAACCCCAAACGTTCTAAGTTCGAAGTTATTATTTCGCAATTATAGGCTGTCTCGTTTAGTGATAAGGTGTAAAATTGAATGTAAATGCACAAGATCAATTGTGCTTATACCGTGGCAGAGGGGAAATGCTACCGCAAGGCTAGTCCTTATAATAATTAGTCAAAGCCAGAGAAAGAAATTTTCAATCTATTGCGTCTTAAGGGGACGTGAGCGCCATCTACTGGAAGTTATTACAAACTAACCAACACGCAAGTCAAGCATTACAACTTGAATTCATACGATATAGATGACACACCCTGTTCCAATTTCAACTATTATTGATTATAAACATGTTACAGATTTGTTGTTGTTAAAGATTGAAAAATTGGTCTTGGGCGGGACTTGAACCAGCACTCTTCCAAACCGGGGAACTAATTTCTATACATGTATGTATATGCTCATGACTAAATTCCCCGAGGGGGTAGTCAGAGACATTCTGAAACCTCAGAACATCCACGTTTCACTAGTAGTACCGAAACTCTGTCCAGTGTGACGGGGAGTGAGCCCGTTCCCCACTTTAAATGCACAGTGGGTACAATACATGCCTCGAAATTGAAGCATGCAGGTTTCCTCACGATGTTTTTCCTTCACCGAAAAGCCAGTGGTGTTACAAATCGTACATAAATTCCGAAAAACTCATTGGTACGAGTCGGCCTGGACGGGGTTCGAACCATCGCCTCCTGCACGGCAGGCAAGGTTACTCGCCACTGGACCACCACAATAATTTTATAGTTGGTGGTTTTGTGAATTACTTAATAATTTTATGGTTCGTTGTTTTGTGAATGAATAAGTTTGTGGTTGGATGTTTTATTTGTGAATTAATATTATGGATAGTTGTTTTTGTGGATGAATTTTTTTTTGTTTGGTTGTTTTTGCGAATGAATAATTTTCTGTGTGATTGGGCATTTGTATAATAGGTTTTTTTGGAAATATTCTTGATTCATAATTTTTATGGGACAATGGCTCGAGCTTATGTATGTCCTATAGGGTCCAATTTAATATGCTGACACTTTTTAAGGGGATGATCAGACCATCAAACTGAACAACTTTCTCTATGGGACCAACATCAAAATCGCGAAAAAATAATGGTGTCCCATATATTTGGCTCGAGTAAGTTTGCAGTTTTGTATGGAAGAGCAGATTTTTTTTTGTGATTTCGATGTTGGTACCATAAAGAAAGTTGTTCAGTTTGACGGTCTGATCATGTCCTTAAAAAAGTGTCAGCATATTAAGAAGGACCCTTTATATAATTTTTATGTACAGCTTTTTGAAGCTAACCTAATAGCCTCCTGCCCAGCTCCCTCGCGAACAACACGTTAGCGAGCTTGCTCTGCGCGTACGCAGCCGCCGCGTCGTAGTTCTGCGTCATGTTGAGGTCTTCCTTGTGAATGTGACCCTTGTGGTGGGCGCTGGCCGATACTATGACTACACGGCTGGGAACTGACGCCTGGAAAAGAGATTATAAGAATATAAAGCTCCATTATCAGCATTTTTCAGCTTTCACTATAGGGCTACATCCTGAACAACTTAACAGTTCCACGTATCCCTTTTAGACTTTCAAGACAACAGCGAAATCCTTTAAAAAAACGGACTATAAGTAGAACAAATACGGTATTTTATTAAAAATTAATACAAAACAGCAAACGATATTATTTTTAACAATTATTATTATTTAAAACAAGCTTGTTTTTTGTCGCAAATTGAGTCGACTATCGGAGATTTTTTCTCAACTTCAATCTTTATATTCTATTATACCTGTCCACACATCCCCCACAACAGCATACCTGTAAAGTGTCCAGCAGTAGATTGGTAAGCAGGAAGTGGCCCATGTGGTTGACGCCGAGCTGGGCCTCGAGGCCGTCACGCGTGACCCTCTGCGGGGGCTCCAGGACCCCCGCGTTGTTCACCAGCACGTGCAGGTGAGGCTCCTCCGCTTTGAACCTGCCGGTGATGTTGGTAAATGGTAGATAAAGGTGGTTACTACTTGTCAAATCAGTAAATCTTTATCGGACATCCAAATGTGCGCTTTGTATGAACAGTTGTGCCACAGAGTACTAAAAATTAAAAATATCTTGGACATTGCCACACAAACTAATTAGTCACATTTAAAGTACCAGAATCACAGAATAAATACTAGTACCTACCGGTACAGAAGAATCACTTCGAAAACAGATTTAAATAAATAGCACGACAATAAGATGCAAAGTTATTCGCCCCAGTCCTATCGTACAATTCGCGAATAACCTACCAACCGTCACAACGGCGCGCGTGCAAACAAAAATGAACCGAGTCACTAGACACGACAGCTTGCTTAAGATGGCCTCCCTCTTTCATTCTTTCACGTGACGTCGCTGGGGTTTTCAAGTCTCGCATTGACTATTCACCAAGCTACTCACAAAATGGCGGCAAGTCTAATGAGATTTGCCCAAAATGTTTAAACGGTATACCTAACCTATTGCCATTCACCACTCGGTGGACATCGCCGTCAAGCGTACCTGAGCTGTGGAGTGAGGGAGTGAGACAGCCCTGCCAGAATCTAGCCTGGACTTGTATTATGATGACTAGACAACGATATAGAATAAATATATAGATACAAACATCCATGACTCGGGTACAAATATTCATATTCATCATACAAATATTTGTCCCTTACGGGACTCGAACCCGCGACCCTCGGCGCAGCAGGCAGGCTCACTACCGACTGTGGTAGGTATCGGACCGTCAAAATAATTACTAGTTGTATCTATTATACAGGGTGAAATTTATATCATTAGCATCCTTTTATACTAAGAGTCTACCCATCATACTGAACAACTTTTACTATGTGAGGAAACAGATAGGAGCAAAAAAAAACGATTTTTTTATTCGCGATTTCTTCATTGGTCCCGTAGTGAAAGTTGTTCAGTTTAATAGTCTAAACCGGGGTGGCTTAAGTGTTTATTTGTATTTTTGTAACACCCTGTATAATGTGTGCGGATGAAGTCGCGGGTTAACTCTAATTAATTTTATAGAGATAAATAAAGGTAAATCGTCTGTTGCGAAATTTTTACGTACGTATCGCTCTTTTTATTACGTGATACGATTAATTATACATTTCAAATTGGTTGACTACGTAAAAGTAACTGCTCTTACACGGTGAAACCTCCGAAAGAAGCTGGAAAAAAAATCGTATTCCTTTCCTCACTTCACTATGCTTTCCTTCACCGAAAAGACAGGTGTCAAATATGTACTGTATTACAGAAAATTTTAGATAATTATTGCGTACCTCTGTACGAACTGCTTGATTGAGGCCAGACTGGAGAGGTCGCAGGGCCGGCAGTAGACGTATTTGTTGTGTGTCTCCAGCACGATGTCACGTCGCACCTCCTCACATTTCTCCATGTTACGACATGCCATGAACACCTGGAACATATGAAGCTGGAGTTAAAGATAAATATAAATAAATATCTTGGACATTGTCACACAAATTATCTAGTCACATTTAAAGTACCAGAATCAAGCCTGGAATTGTGTTATGATGACTAGACAACGATATAGAATACACATATAAATACAAACGTCCATGACTCGGGTACAAATATTCATATTCATCATACAAATATTTGTCCCTTACGGGATTCGAACCCGCGACCCTCGGCACAGCAGGCAGGTTCACTACAGACTGTGCTATCGGGCCGTCATTGATTAAAGATAATGATTTAAAGATAGATTGGGATAAGATATAGGTTACTGGGATCCTCTACATGCAGGTCTAACCTCAAGGTGAGTGTGTATGGGTGGGTGTTAGTCCACAACACGTGCCTAATGCACTCTTAAACGCACACGCAACACGCACGTTCGTATCTACATCCGCACGCACGCATATACGCACGCACATCGTCACACAACATAGTGGGAGTGAGGACGTTTATATCTTAAATAATTTTGCCAAGGAGGTACCTCCTAAGAAATTAGAAATAAGGAATTTTATTTGTGAAATCAGGTAACTACATTATAGGATTTAACATAAAACATATTTTAAGCCGCCTTAATAGGCCTCAGACCTTCTTGACCTAGGACCTCTGGCGACGCCCTTGCACGAGGATAAATCAAAACTCATCCATTTTGAAAACCGTTTTATAAACGCTTAGTTATACTGCCTGGACACCTCCGTAACCACCAGTCTCCCTACCCCCGTGTAATTTTTGCGAGGCTGCAGGCCGAGCGACCCCCCTGGTGGATCTGGTCTCCGGGGTCAATCTGCCAGCCCAGCGAGACCGCTGACTTTACGTGAAAGCCCTGCGTTTACCTTGGCACCTCGTTGAGCAAATTCGGCGGCGGCTTCGCGTCCGATGCCACTGTTTGCTCCGGTCACTATCACGGTCTTGCCCTCAGCAGACACATTGCGGTCGTACGGCGGACCACCGTGCATATCTCTGTAAAGAATATCGAAACAGATCACAATGGTGTTCTTATTACAGGGTAAATTTTTACAGGATTTTTTTTTGCGATTTCGAAGTTGTCTCCATTGTAAAAGATGTTCAGTTTGATGGTCAGAATAACCCCCTTAAATAATATATTACTAAGGTGTTTTGTTACACACTGTATAGGTAGCATTAGCCATTTTGTAATGTGGCGTAATACATTATGGCTGCGATATATCATTACCGAACAAACGCTTTTAAGGTTTTGAATTAGCTATCCCTTGCAAATTTGAGGATTTGATAATAGCGATCCTTACTTGAAAACACAGGCAGCTCCCGCGGTGGCGCAAACTGCGCTGATCACGGTGATGGGCAGGTTGGGCACCCACATGGCTTCTGTAACGAACAGAAACAGGAACTTATGAAATGAAGTAAGTAAGCATTTAAAGTACTTACCTATAATTTGCGGTATGTAATAAGTACCTAAGTAAATAAAACAGTGAGGGTCCTTCTTAAGCCGTGGTGGTCCAGTGGCGAGTAGCCTTGCCTGCCATGCAGGAGGTGATGGTTCGATCCCCGTCCAGGCCGACTCGTACCAATGAGTTTTTCGGAATTTATGTGCGATTTGTAACACCACTGGCTTTTCGGTGAAGGAAAACATCGTGAGGAAACCTGCATGCTTCAATTTCCGAGGCATGTATTGTACCCACTGTCCATTATAAGTGACGACTGGCTCACCCCCCGTCACACTGGAAAGAGTTTCGGTATTACTGGTGAAACGTGGATGTTCTGAGGTTTCAGAATATCTCTGACTACCCCCTGGGGGAATATAGTCGTGAGCATGTGCTTATGCTTTCTTAATATGCTGACAGTTTTTTAAGGGGATGACCAGACGATCAAATTGAACAACTTTCTCTAAGGGACCAATATCGAAAAACAAGTCTGCTGTCCCATACATTTGGCTCGAATAGGTTTGCAGTTTAGTATGGAAAATCTGTTTTTTTCCCGATTTCCATGTATGTGCCTTAGAGAAAGTTGTTCAGTTTGACGGTCTGATCACCCCCTTAAAAAACTGTCAACATATTAAGAACCCTATATAGCTTAAGCCTCCAATATTGTACACACGACGACACATCAAGCAATACAAAACCAAAATAAGCTGGCCGTGCGTAGGTCCAGTTATCGTATACATCGCGCGGCCAGCTTATGTTGGTTTTGTGTAGCTTGATGAGTCGCCGTGCTGCGGACCAAACTGTTGATTCCGTCTGAATGTAACACCTTTTGTACACAGTATGAACAATAAAAATTCTTATTCTTATTCGGTCTTGACTTTTCATTACATTATGACGAATTTAAAAATGTTACTATTAAAAAAAAAACACAAAGCACCTCAGAAACCTTACCAAATGACATTTTAACCTCTAGGGTTAAGTATTTGTGTCCAATCATCATCATCACCATCTTATTTAAGAGTTACGATCTTGTCGATAGAACATTGTAAACAATAGGATTTAACAAAGAGTAACTAGGTTTTCAGAAACTGAAAAGGAGTACGATTTTGGAATCTCATTCGTTGAACTCATCAGTTGAAAATGTCAAAATTACTATGGAAATCTTTCAACTGCTGATTTGACTATCAAAAATCGCACTCCTAAAGTATGATTTTTGAAAGTCAAGTAGTCAGCAGCAGTTGAAAGATTCATATCTACATAGTAATATTGACATTTTCAACTGAGTTCAAAGTATGAGTTTCAAAAATCGCACTCCTGAACTTTACTTTTTTATTGGAGTTACTCAGTTTGATCGGGGAATAAAATATAAAACGACATATGTTTTTGATCATTTTTATATTTTTGTTGATAACTTTACATGTTTGAGTGTAAGGCTAAGTGATGGTGTACTAATGCATATCGTACAGTGCACTCAACTAAACAATGACGTCACTAATATTTAATAAAATTTTAAACAAAATTTTATTTATGTATATGTAACAATACTTATCAGGTAGAAAACGTTTGTTTTATTATTATAATCGAAATCGAAACGTCGATAAAAAATATACAGGGTGTAAGTGCGAAACGGTGAACTCAGACCATCAAACTGAACAACTTTCACTATGGAGCCTACCTTAGGAAACGCGAAAAAAATCTGCTGTGCCATACATTTGAGTCGGGTGCAGTTTTGTTTGAAACAACTGATTTTTTTTCGCGTTTCCTGAGGTAGGCTCCATAGTGAAAGTTGATCAGTTTGATGGTCTGAGTTCACCGTTTGATTATTTGCTGGGCTGTCACTTACACCCTGTATAATAAATCATTTTAAAACAAAAACTTTATGTCAACTCGTAGGGAAAAGGTTCCTAAAAAAGTTGGTTGGTTTCAAACTCTGTAGATTCTTACTAAATCATAAAAGATGACTTAAACGTAATGATTTATCGTGGTTGTAATGTAACAGCGACATTATTCAGACAAAAATATCGAAAAAATAGATTATATCAGAAGAAAAATAATGTTATTTAAGTATTTGGTTCCTAGATCAAGTATTGCCACATATATTTTTGTATAAAAATTTAAAACTTCTAAAGCAAAACAATATACTATAGTCCTTATAAAAGGCTAAGTATCGGCATGTATTTGTCTCATAAATTACAAAAATATAAATTTTTTATTGTTTCAAAAACAATCAGGTACACAGCCCTATATATTTACATTTTTTTTAGCAAAAACGTCTATTTTATTTATGCGATTAAGGCTGGAGTCACACTGTGCGGAAAGAGCGCAATTTTTCTAATAACTTTTTGCCGCTATAAAACTCCGCTATTTTCACGTTACTAAATATATTAAAAATTGAGCGTGTCTTTAAAAGCAAGCATTGATTGGATGTGTATTTGACATTTATTTTATTCTTCATGTATATTATTATCTAAGTTGTGTACCCGATTATACTAAAATCTTTAACATAAATCTACTTTTTTTACTATTTATAACATGAAATCCCTTTTTTGGAAGTCAACAAAAGTAATTGAAAGCATGTAAGTAGTACAAAAAACATAAGAGTAAACAGCGATTTATCAATACCTATTGGTATTTTACTACAAGGCCATATGTGCCATTTTTTAAATTTCAAAATAGTAATATTAAACTTTGTAACATCGAATGGTATTCTAATTAAATTTTTTTGGTCGTCTCTAATGGAAATATTGCCATCTTATCACAAGTTTTATTAATTTCTTTTCTTGCCAATGTCCTATTACATAGTTACTCAAATAGTTTTCCGACAATTAGGACCGTGTTTACAACATTTTAAAAAGTTTTAGTAAAATTCCTATAGTAGTAAACCCATCGGAATTTTACTAAATCTTTTTCGAAAACAATACTTGTAATAAGAGGCAATGGTACTATAATTTCTGATTACGACTAAATGTATATTCTATTTTGCCACAGCCAGTTTTCCTAGACATTCTGATTTAAAAACAAAATAAATGGTCACTAAGTTTTACTAACATCGGATAACATTTATTTTAATCGGTACAACTTATTCGTAAAATAACACAAAAAGCAATATTATGTTATCGACACAACTAAAAATCTTACTTTTTATACAATCTGTTTAGTGAGATGATCAACCATGGGGGACAATGGCAAAGTTTGATATTTTTGAAAACACAACTTGACCATCCACTAAAACAGATTTAACATGAATAATATACACAAACGTAGTAAAATATAAATAAACTCTTATTCTGCGTGAAAAAAGCGTATTACAATCTAAGTACATAGTGTTAAAACTATACTTTATGTAAAATTGACAGATTTTTAAAGTTTAATTTAATATATAAAAGTGCACACATTCAAGTTTAAACTACTTACGTACGATTTTATTTAGGTCCAAGGTTTTACATGGAAGTTTAAATTGTTTAATAATTAATAAAATTTGTTACTATATCTTGCTCTTGCCTGTGTGCACTCAGCTTTGATTTCGTCAATATTTAAAAACTGATTTTCTTTAGCATAACGCGATCAATCTCATATTTGATGACATTTGCAATAATATATTAATGAAAAAAAATCATATTGTCACATATTATCTAGTCCCAATCTAAGTTGCCTAGATAAACAGGAAAATAGTTTTTAAAAAAACTCAAATTCACATACTTTTTGTTACCTTGCATAGTTGCCATACCTTGAGGGCTGATTGTACCCATGATACTGAACCACTTTCCCAAAGAAACCTATAGGGAATTCGCAAATTTTTTTCGACTTTTCATACATACCTGATCAATTAAATATACCTAAACAAAAAATTGTTTTGCGAAAATTGGTTTCTTAGGGAAAGTTGTTCAATATCATGGGTACAATCAGCCCTCAAGGTATGACAACTATGCAAGGTAACACCCTGTATATCAATTTTGTTGCTGAATAATACAATAACTAACCAAGAACATATAAATAACATTTAGGTATTAGTAAAAGCGGAATATAAAATAAATGCAACATTATCACTTAAGTATAATAATTTCAAATTACGTATTTGAAGTTTTCTTGAAGAAAATTAAGTAAACGACAACCATTGTTAATGAGTTTGTTAGTAAGTAAATATATTTATATTGTAACATTTATATCACATGTGCTAATCTAAGGTTTTGTGCACTTTTGTTAACATACTGTATAACATATATTACATTAAAATACAAGAGATTTTTAGTTTAAATAATACAATAACTTTTTAAGAGAGTTTAAAAAGAAAATCAGAGAATACAATGCTTTGTACAAATACAATGATTTTTAAAACATATAGTAAAAATTAAAGCACAATGAAAAATAAAATAAAATAGTAGAAAATTGGCAAGAACTCAATTCACAATCAAATCCATAGATTTTAACAATTCATCCCCTTTTCCAAAAAATGTTTCAATGTACCTAAGTATCATTAATCAATCGAGGTCCGGGTTCGAATTCGCACGGACGATATGCCATGTACCAATGAGCTTTTCTAAATTATGTAAGTAATGCCGACTGCTCTCAAACAGTGAAGGAAAACATCGTGAGGAAACCTGAATACGCTGAAGAAGAAATTCCGATGCGTATGTGAAGTCTGAGAGGTAGAGGACACATGCCTGCGAGATGGACCGATGCGGTAAAAGAAATTACCGAGACAATACTACAGGCCAGCATACACCGGGCCCAAGATCGAGCGGCCTGCTGTGGTGGCACAAGCGGCTCACGATGGCCACGTTCCTCAGCCATGAGGTTAAGAAGAAGAAGTGAAGTCTACCGATGCGCATTGGCCACGCGTGGTAGACTGATGCCCATACACCCTTCCTAAGGGTAGGTCTGTGCCCTGCAGTGCGACGTATATAGGCTGATGATGATGATGAATGAATTAATGTAATTTTTGGATGTTTTATACTGCACATAACTTAAACACATATTGGAAAGGGGATGTATTTCAAGCTTTCAACCATCCTAGATGATGAGATTCAGAAATTGATCTTATGCTTATTTACATAAAAGTTATATTTATATAAATTGCTCCCTTAGGTTAATATCTACAAGTTTTTTGTGATAATTACATGCTAGTTTTACTAAAAAATTTAATACTTTTTAAAATTTCGATTTATGGCAATTTGCTTTGGAGTTATTTACGATATATATGGAAGGTTAAATCTGTAATTTGCAAATGGTAAATGTAGGTTTGATTCTTGGCTATTTAGTCCACCAATTTGAACTCGGCAGTTGATAATGTCAATATTACTATGGAGATATGCCACATAGTCATATCGTCACAATCAAGGAGTGTGATTTTTGAAAGTCAAATTTTCAGTAGAAAGATGCATACCTCCATAGTAATTTTGACATTTTCAACAGCTGAGTTCAAGGAATGACTTTAAAAAATCGTACTCCAGGAGTGCGTTTTTGAAACTCACATGTCCAAATCAGCAGTAGAAAGATGCATATCTCCATAGTAATATTGACATTTTCAACTGCTGAGTTCAAAGTATGAGTTTCAAAAATCGCACTCCTGATCATACGATTTTTCCACATATATATCTAGTAGTTTATATTTTGTGAATATTGAAGAGAAACAAAATTGAACTCACTAAATAACAAACCTATCTGGTGTTTTCAAATTTGATATCTAAGTAACAAATATGTAATCTGCACATGGGTTTTAGATTATTTCTATTCTAGCTGCCATATTTGTCAAATCTTCCAGGCATTCAAAACGTACGTTTAATTTATGAAATGAGTGCATTACCAAATGGTATGTGAACCTATTTATAGGAGTAATATTTAGTAACTACCTAATAAAGCGTAAATTATTATTGTATAGATCGTTGAGCTCTGTCCGAAGTTTTTGTTGAGCTTTTTGTTTTAAATAAAATGCCTAAAATCTCGTATAAATCATTTTGTTTCATTATTTCCTATGGTGGAGGACATGGACATTTTTAGATCTTTGTTATGGAAATGTAGTCTTTAAAATGAGACCAATTAAGTTTTTTTTTGAATACTGGACAATCACTTTGTCCAGTCTAAAGACTATATTTCTTTTAGTCACTTTCATTAAAGCAATAATGGTGTATGAATGAATGGAGGACTGCGTCGTGTAGTTATGGTACCACGCCATTTCTTTTCGAAGGAGTCGTACGAGGCGACTAAGGGATATGGTTTCTTATGAAGTGTTTCTGCAGGCGAAAGCTTCTATATGTTAAAAGTGAGCATAGCTGCAAAACATGGTAGGTAGTTGCAGTAAAGCTTTTGATCTCCATAGGGATTATAGTCGTGAGTTTATATTTGAGTTTTGACTTTGGAGAGGGGTTTATGTTTGTTCCTTTGGGAGTTGAGACCCTGCAGCCATGGGGACCCGATGCAAAACAGCTTGTAAAGGACATCGGCACGCCTTATGGTGAGACCACTGGTGATAAGAGGGCTGGCAGTTACCTACGTCAACGCATAAGCTTGGCAATTCAGAGGTGGAATGGTGTCAGTGTTCTTGGAACCGTCTCTCGGGGAGAGGCTTTGGAGGTTTATAGGTAGGCCCTCTTTTATGTTTGTATAGGAATTTGACGAAGCTTGTTGCAGATATGTAGGATGTATTTATTGACGAAACATGTTGTGGATCAGAGTGGTGTATTTTCTTTGTAAAAGCCTGTTTTGACTTTAGACTTAGGCATTTAGTACTGGACGGGACTAAATAAACTTTTTGCACAAAATGGTTTTTGGCTAATAAAGTTTGGAGACTTCAGACATTTTATTTAAAACGGTAGGCTTCAAACATATCTAGCGTCTACGCGCTGCGTTCAAAACGCCCGATATGTAAAACCCTAAGCTCAAATTCAAGTAAGCGTAAATAGATATGACTTCGACTTTGACTAGTACAATTTCATAATCACAAAAAGTTAAGATTAACTCGGTTTGTTCAGTGTTGTTGTGCTTTTAGACTTGGTGGATTCGTGCGATATGGGGCGGGCTATGCCTACTTTGACAATGCCTCTCGGAGCACCTTTCAATGCCTGTACAGCTTGATCTAAAGTTGCATTTCTAATACTAACACCATTAACTGACATCACTCGGTCTCCTGGAGATATTTCACCGTTTTTCTCTGCTACTCCGCCGGGAACCAAACTTCGTACTACAATTACGGTGCCATGAGGATCGATGGGGTCTTGATAGTCAAGTATGGAGAACCCAAGACCTTGTTCGCCTTTGGTAAGTTCTACGATATCTTCTTTACTTTGCCACATGGCTAAGCCAGATACACACTCGAGGGAACGGGATTTTCTGGAGTGACCAGAGTGGTTCGTTAAGGTAGCGGTGCTGGAAGTGTTTATGGAAGTATCGGACTGTGCTTTGACGATCGTAGTCAAGTTATTAAGGCTACCGGATATGATTTTCCTGGCCTCAAAACCTTCACGATCTGGTGCTAAGTTTATAACCGGTCGTGGTCCACAATCGATGCTGCTGCGAGCACAGACTAATCTCACACGGTTCGGAAGCTGTTTTAGTATGTTAACAACTTCTGTATGAGTTAATCCGTGTAACTTGTATTCGTTGGCTTCGAGTAATTCGTCTCCCGCTAGCAATGTTCCTTGTTGTCCTACTGGGCCTTCAGGCAGCACTGAACGTATGTAGTGATGGGGTCTGACCTCTTGCCCGCCTTCTACATCCACCGTACCTTCAAGGCTAATTCCCAGACCATCTAATTTGCGTACTTCGGCGACTAATACCTGTTTATCTGGATCAATTTTTCCCTCCCACTTCTTCTTTATTTCTTCTTCACCTACCGCTAATATTTCATCTAAACGTTTATTTAATTCCTCTTCAGAAGGTTCAATTATTTCATTCTCACCTATTTCTAGAACACCGGAGTCTATGGTCGTGTTTGATTCACCTTCGGGCTCTATTAAGGTTGTACTATTATCAGCAGAAGGCACTGGGAACCAAGAGAGGGTTGTGGTCGAAGATGATGGTGATGGAGGACGTTCCTCGTTGAAAATTGCTAACTGAAGATGCTCATACTTTGGACCTCTTAAATACCTCTCTAGCACTAAGTGAACAGATATACCCGTATTCCGCAGACACTCTACGGCCTGAGGGTTACTCTTGTCAGCTAAAGAAACACCGTCTACTTCAATAATTCTATCGTTAAGCTTAATTTTACCACTCTGCTCGGCGCTGCTGCCCTCTATAATACTCTTCACAAATATACCAGATAATTCCTCTTTTTCACAAACATAACCTGCTACTGTTATTCCTAGACCGTAGACATTCTTGCTAAGGTCTACATGGACGATTTCAACTTCAGGTAAATTGGGTAACTCGACAGGAACTGATATCGTTATACTTGGAGATACAGACTCAGCGTAAATCGGATGATCTGGTATTTGAATAGGATTGATACCGATGACGCTGACGGCTGCCGCTACAATATTTTCTGCATCACCATTCTGACCGTTAACATAATCCTCGTAGCATAGAGACAGATCGTACACAGCACCGTACCCAGTTTCTATGAGATGTCGATCGAGGAGTTCAGGATCTGATAGCAACTTTGTTGGTACTAGAGCTGTGCCGGGAAGTGGAGCTCGTAATGCTGCAGCAGGATCAGCCGGGCGAGCAACGAGCAATCTCACAGCGGGCCCGGCTTGTCTCAGCACCGCAGCGACCTGCTCAGAGGTGAAACCTCGCAAATTAACAGGGCCTACTTGCAGTACGTGGTCGCCACTTTGAAGTCTCCCGTCTTTATCAGCAGCTCCACCAGGCAGGACGTATTTTATGACGACCCCTGTGCTCCTCCCGCCTACGAGGTTGAACCCCAGTCCGTTACCGTCATTGGTTAGCTCGACGACTTCGACTTGCGCCCACTCGGTGCTTAACACCATTGCGGTTTGTCTGACCATCGGGGCACTCCCGAGGTTACGTGATCCAGGTACCGACCAGGTTATGCTGCAGTTTTAAACACATTGCGAGTTTAAATGGAGAGGTTTGTACACCAAAACTGTAGCGCGACGGTTGGGAATCGCACGTGCGCCGCGTTTAACGTAAAAATTTGTGTAAATTATATATAAAAGTGACATTTACATACTTGCTGAATCGGAGACAGCGAGAATGTGGCCAGCTCCCGGCAGGTGTTTCCGACGAATAAAATTATTTGACTTGACTTCGGTGCTGAAATGTCAAAATATTGTTTCGAAAAATTTTGTTGACGAATATCAAATGTTGATTGCAAAGTTGATAATATAAATTTTTCTAAACAGTACAATTATTCTAATAATTCATGAAAAAAGAAGAAAATATAAGAACAGTTTTGTTTCGCAAATCAATAAGCGCCCTCTATGATAAAGTAAATGCAAATTTTTGTTCTTTCAACGCTCTCCTGTAGATGTCGCTCCAGATGCATGAGTGAGTTAGTATTTCTATTCACTGATAGATGGCGCGACTTTTAAGTTTAATTTTACGTCAGTGTGGAATGTTTGCACTACTAGGCCATAGATGGCGGTGAAATTCGTATTTTGAATGTTTATCATAATCAAATCATCAATCTTTATTTATTTTTTGATATAATGCAAGATATGATTAGGATATTTGGATACCTACAGATACAGGCTGAGGTGAGTAGGTTAATCTGTGGTAGGAAGTAGGTATATCCAAGATCAAACGGTCTAGATGAAAAACAGCGTTTAGCAATGCTAGCAGACTAAACTTTGAACCTCGTCCCAAATTCAAAATTGTTCTTTTCAATGCCATCTGACGTTGCTGCTCTTGGAATGAGTATATTAATTAATTGATAATACTGAAATACCTACGTGTTTTATTAAGACTACTATTCAGCATTTGAAAATGTCAAAATTACTATGAAGATATGCATCTTAGAAAGATGATTTGACTATTTATCAAAAATCGCACTCCTGCATAGGTAGCATGCCACCGTGATACGGCGCTATCACCTTCGCTCTCTTTCTATTTGCACGCGAACGAACGAGATAAAAGACGTGATACAGCCGTATCACGTGTAGCATGCTACCCATGCAGCATGCGTACTATCACGTCTATTATCTCGTTCGTTCACGCGCAAATAGAAAGAGAACGAAGGTGTGAGAAGTAGGTAGATAACTGTCGATTAACAATAAAACTAATGCGGTTATGATGGCTGAACTACAATTCCTAAAATAAAACAATAAACGATAATGTTCAACAATTTTTATTCTTGTATGATCGACACAAAACACAATAGGTAGGGATATAAAACGGATAATAATTATAACAAACTTAGGTACCTAATATTAACTACGAACCAGCTCCTCAAAGAACAATCCTCATCAGCACTTCTTGAGTAACCGAGTTGTCACAGCATGGAACAAACTACCCGAGGAAGAGGTCTCGGCACAGACCATAAATCAGTTTAAGAACCGTCTCGACCTACATATTTCCAAAAACTGATAAGAAATAGTAGCTGCGACCAACAGGATACAGGCATTATCAGTTGCATCAACTGCCTGCCTGATAAATAATAATAATAATAATTATATCTAATATTATAATGTGCGCACTTTCAGAAGTTGCAGATAGGTGCTATGGATACAACAAAATGTAATGGGTAGGTACATAGCTATACGTAATTTAGATATGGAATATTACAATATTTCGAATATACAGGGTGTAAGTGACAGCCTAGCTAATACTGAAACGGTGAAATCAGACCATCAAACTGAACAACTTTCACTATCGAGCCCCCTTAGGAAAAGCGAAAATAAATCCGCTGCTCCATAGTGAAGTGGCTCCATAGTGAAAGTTGTTCAGTTTGATGGTCTGAATTCACCATTTGCTGAATAGATTTGGATGAAATTTGGCACACAAGTAGAATATGTTCTGGATCAACTGCTAGGATACTTATTTAAAGTCGACGCAGACAAAGTCGCATGCAAAAGCTAGTACAATACAATTTTTTATTTAAACACTTAGCCCCGCTTGCGCCAACCCGGGCTACCAATAAACTCTAGGTTAAGAGAAGTTTATTCCGAATGCGTAAATGCGCGCTGCATACAAACGAAGTCTGGTGATATTTTCAATACTAATTAATTAAACTCAATGAAATTTTGCAGAAACAATCTAGAAACAAATCTCTATGCTTGTATCGCGTCCGATTTTCGTTTTAATATACAGTTTAAATGCTAGGATTAATTTAAGATTTGTATGGAAATCTTTGAGGCACTGTAACTTCAAAACTATACACATTAAGGAAAATCGGACAAGATACAAGCATAGAGAGTTGTTTCTAGAATGTTTCTGCAAAATTTCATTGAGTTTAATTGTTTAGTATTAAAAATATCACCAGACTTCGTTTGTATGGAGCGCGCCAACAGTAATATACCCTTAAGTTTGTAACCCATGACTTTTTGTATAGGAAAACAATTGAGAGAGCTATTTTACCCGGAGTTAATTGCAAACCTTCTGCTATCCCAGGTTGACGCAAGTAGGGCTTAGACGGTCAGTTGCACATAAGTTTATTAAAGTTAATCCTCCATTAAATCTATTCCTAGCTTTTACTACGTCAACAAGACAAAAAGTGACAACAAGAGATTTATTGGAGGATTAACTTTAATGAACGTACGTGCCACTGGCAGTTAGTGGCTTGCACAAAAAGTATTTATTCATCGCTCTGTCTCTAAAGGTGCACTTCCGATGCCAGCGGCCGATGCGACTGACGCGCGCGGCTCGTGGCAGACGGCCGATGCGACAATATTAGTTACTATGAAATCGTATAGCGCCGCTTCCGATGCCAGCGAATAACGCGTGCGTCAGACGCGCGCGGCCGATGCGATAAACATATGGCATATGACAGAACCACGCGTCAGACGCACGCATCGGCCGCTGGCATCGGAAGTGCACCTTAAGGGGATATAATTCGGAGCGCGCTCCATACAAACGTACTATGGTGATATTTTCAATAATAACCAATGAAAGTCAATGAAATTTTGCTGAAACAATCTTGAAACATATATCTATGCTTGTATGGAGTCAGATTTTCGTTAAAATATACAGTTTCAATGCTAGGATTAATTTAAGATTTGTATAAAAATCTTTGAGGCACTGTAACTTTAAAACTATACATTCTAACGAAAATTGGACTCCATACAAGCATAGAGATTTGTTTCTAGATTGTTTCTGCAAAATTTGATTGAGTTTAATTGGTTAGTATTGAAAATATCACCATAGTACGTTTGTATGGAGCGCGCTCCGAATTATATCCTTAACACTGCCCATACTGATAACAGAAACAGATTATTAAACATGTTTACGCCTAAATAGTTTTCGGTGCAAGCCTTACGCTGCTAGGTATAGCAAATACCAATGTATAACGATTAATGAACCAATGCCTTGACACGGAGGTCGTGGGTTCGATTCCCACCTATACTCCATTCAAAATAGCAACGAAATTTTAAGGCTATTTTGCATTACAGAAACAGATTTGAAACACTTCCTCTAACTTATTCTTAGAACAGCTTTAGTAATGTCCAAGATATGTCAGAGAGTATATGTATCCAATAAATTAATTACATTTGGTAATCAGAATTGGCCAGAAAGCTAAATGGGAATCGGAAAATCTCGTCGTCCTTATTTGGAATGAAGTATAGGCCTAGTGGAAAGTTACTTTCTGCGTTTTATCCTACAGTTGGTTGGGACGTTGCAGGCTGAATCACCTTATTGTCTGAAAAGCACAGGACCGTGAGGAGTGGCGCAATAAAAAGGAGGCCTATGCCCAGCAGTGGGTTGATGTGGGCTGATTTGATTGATTGATTGAACCTATAGATTCTAAGTAAAGTTATCATTTAGAGACATAATCTAAATAAAAAAAAAAACTTATTAATTATGAAAATAAATCGGTAAAAACAGGGTCCAACTTAATATACTGACAGTTTTTTAAGAGCATGATCAGACCATCAAACTGAACAACTTTCTCTATGGAACCAACAACGAAATCGCGAAAAAAAAATCAGCTGTCCCATACATTTGGCTCGAGTAGGTTTGGAGCTTTGCATGGAACAGTAGTATTTTTTTCGCGATTTCAATGTTGGTGCCATAGAGAAAGTTGTTCAGTATGATAGTCTGATCATCCTCTTAAAAAAGTGTCTGCATATTAAGAAGCACCGTACAGTTAAAAAAAAAAAATTATAATAATAATAAATAAAAAGATAGATAGATTCATATAAATTTAGAAAAAAAACGGTATAAAAATTTTTTTCGCGAGTTTTTACGCAAGCCTGATGTACATCGACAAATTTTACTTTATATAGAAGAGTCGATGTACATACGGTGACACACCAAGCTATACAAATCAAAACCAACATAAACTGGCCGCGCCACGTTATACTCGACCTAGGCGCACGCAGCCAGCTTATTTTGGTTTTGTACAATCATCCATTTTAAGGGATGGGGGGGGGGGGGTTACTTTAGTAATGCAACCTTTTACCCTAACTCCCTGTATACAAGGTTTTACAAAAATACAAATTAGATTGAAACAAACATTTAAGGGGTGGTTTAGACCATAAATCTGAAAAACTTTCTCTATAGGACCAATGTTGAAATCAGGGGAAAAAAATCGGATGCTCGGTCCATACTAGACTACAAATCTACTCAAGCTAAATGTATCGGACACCATTTTTTTTTCGCGATTTCATTGTTGGTCCCATATTGAAAGTAGTTCAGTTTGATGGTCTAAACAACCCCCTTAAAAGTTGTAAATGTTTTTTTACTTTTGTAACACCTTGTATACAAAACTCTAAGCCTAAAAAAAAACAAAAAAAGAACTGTATACAACGTGTTAATGAATTAACACATAACTAGAAAGTAGTTTGTTTGGAATCGAGAGGAAAATCGAATTATCATGTTTTCAACATATTTTTTTCAAAATATTAAATAATTTGTTAGTAATATTTAAAATTTACTGAACTTGATCTCAACTCACCGCACGGGCACTCTCACCCTACTTACTACCAAAACAAGATTCTTAAAATGTATGCCCGAGCATGAAAGCGCTAGGCTTTCATTCATTGCTGAAATGATAACAAATCATGTTTGCCTGAAAACTTAAAATGTGAATAATAAATTTAAATCTTAACCATCAAAATATTGAAATTATTGTTTCAACCTAATTATTTTGTTATAAATCAGTTGGGGTTGTATGAGGTTGTCAACGCCACTGCCCCTGCCTAAACCTATACGCCACCGCTGCGGGACGACCTCCACTCCACCCCGCGAAGTCATATATAAGGCTCTGGCGAGCGGCATTCACCCCCTCTTTTTCTCCACTTAATTCCATTCATTTTGTATTTATATCGAGCCAAAAAACGCAAAATACTAGCCATCAAACCATCTACCAGCTTTTTATTTGTCAAATTAGGCAACATACTAAATGTACGGCATCTAAGCGCGTACAGAGGTTTTGCGCTTATTCATTAACACGTTGTATAAAAAATCATCTGTTGTACCTATCATAAGGTAATTAATTGATTTCATTTCACTTTCAACAGTTCGTAATAACCATTTTTGCTTTTCATAAAATTCAATTTAGGCAGTGTGCTACTTTTTTCAATTCCAAATTACGAAATTGGCATATTACATCCTACGGCGCTCCAGAAAAACGGAGCTCCGTTTTAGTTTGGATATTTAGCCATTAAAGGAAAAAAATAAGTTTTTAGAAACAATCTTGAAACCAATATCTATGTCGGTATATTGTCAGATTTCCGTTAAAATAATAAGTTTCAACGTTGTCGTGGCTCAAATATTTCCATACTGTTTTAAATTTTTATTCATAATGGGTTTGCGCTTGGCTTCAGGTCACCAGATGGAAAGTGTTGATGAAGCCGAGGATGTAGCGCGGTCACCCAGAAAAAACCAATTAACTCTTCTTTTAAAAACACCCAGGATTGCGATTTTTGAAACTCATACTTTGAACTCAGCAGTTGAAAATGTCAATATTACTATGGAGATATGCATCTTTCTACTGCTGATTTGACTTTCAAAAATCATACTTCAGTAGTGCGATTTTTGAAAGTAATTTTGGCATAAATACTAATCTTTAACCGGTAACAAATCTGTAATAAATCCTATAGCATTTGAGACTAAGTATTTTAACGGAAATCTGACACGATACCGCATGGATAAATAATCCGAAATAAATAGTTTGAAAAGGAAATAATCGAAATCGCGAAAAAAATTCTGTCCCCATACATTCGGGTCCAGTATGTATGCAGTTTTGTATAGAGCAGTTGATATTTTTTTCGCGATTTTGATGTTGATTATAATTAGGTACTGTAGCTATTTATACCTATTGAATAGGATTTTGTTGAATTTAGAATATTGAGGAATTGTGAATGTAAAATGAGCAAAAAACTCAATATGCCTACCTAACATAAAAACAATTTATGAAATGGAACATTCCTGGAAGTAATTGAATTAGTGAAATAAATATCTTTAATCAAAAATATAATCAAAACAGATACCTAGGTAAGGTATTGTGTATTATTTTCACAAATAAGGGGCAGTGACTGTATTTGCTAAATATGAGTTATTTATGCGTCAAAATGGCGTCAAACATTGATGTCTTATGCGTCAAAGTAATTTTATGAATAGTGAAATGTGGATAATGTCGTTGTGTTTCGAATATCTCTGCGTGTCGTGAGCATATGATTTATTAACCTATTGACTGTTTGTACGTTAATTTCGTTTTAGTTCATGGCTAATATACCTAAGCCCCAAATGAATATACAGAGTCCTTCTTAATATGCTGACACTTTTTTAAGGAGATGATCAGACCGTCAAACTGAACAACTTTCTATAAGGGACCAACATCGAAATCGCGAATAAAAAATCTGATGTCCGTACAAAACTGCAAACCTACTCGAGCCAAATGTATGGTACAACAGATTTTTATTCGCGATTTTGATGTTGGTCCCATAGAGAAAGTTGTTCAGTTTGATGGTCTGATCATCCCCTTAAAAAAGTGTCAGCATATTAAAAGAAGGACCCTATAGAATGACGAAATCTGTGTTTGTTTGGCGCACTCTGGGCAGTCAGCCTCGCTCCATTGTTGATTAGAAAATCTTTACATGCAATTTTACAGCTGACACGAAATTAGAACGAAGAATACTTTTTATTACCCGGTTAACATTATGAAGTTATTATCTATGTCAACCCTCAAAATCGCGTTAGGTAGGCAGAGAGAATATATTTTCTAAATTATGCAGGGTGAAATTGATATATCATTCTCTTAAACTAAGAGTCTACCCATCAAACTGAACAACTTTTACTATAGGACCAAATCTATCGGACCAATAAAAAAATCTGCTGATCTATACTAAACTGCAATGCCTATTCGACTCAAATGTTATCTTGTTTTGTTATTAACAATAGTTTTAAGATAAATGTATACTAACACTATATAGACATCTTGTCTGAAATAAATTATTTGAATTTGAAATGTATGCAACGGCAGATTTTTTTTTGCTCCGATCGGTTTGTTTCCAAAGTAAAAGTTGTTCAGTTAGATGGGTAGACTCTAAGTTTAAAAGGATGCTAATGATATCAATTTCATCCTGTAGAGATACTTTCCATCACCATCTTCTGATCTTCTAGCACAATCCCTTGAGGTTGAGGGAACAATAAAGTTAAATTTCGCCTGCACTTCATAATAAAAACCTAATAGTCACCCTTATCGTTTAAGAAACTCGGCGATAATCGGATTTAGAGGAGTCTGTTAAAAATTAGGAAATCGGAACACAAAGTAGGTATACAATTGACCTAATTATCATAAGGATTTCGTCGAAGCTTACACAACACTATACCATAAACAATACAGTTATAGAAATACTTAATAAAAACACACATGTAAGTACCTAACTACCAACCTTCATAATATAAACATACACATCTAATTAATGTAACCTGCCAGAACAAACAACTAATTCTATAACAACATCAAATTAAGGTATTTCACAGTAATCTGCAAATTGTCCCAACCGCGCAACAATTAGCAAACCGTACACCCGTCACTGAACACCATCCCCCCCACGACGCGCCGCACACTGCCGACTGCAGACTGCGCTCCGACCTGGCAGGGCCCCTGCTCATCACGCAGCGGCGACCAATCAGCGCGCCGCGGCGCCGCGATAGGTCCGCGCCGCGCCGGGGGCGGGGCCCCTCGAGTGCCCGCAGCTCGGGGGCTCCGGGCGCCACTCGCGCCCCGAGAGCCACTAGAGGCTGAGCCGTGGAGTGGCATCGAGTGTCGGCCGGTCGGATGTCCGCGGAGGGCGGCGGCTACTCGCCGTGTCCGGCGGAGGCGCTGCCGGAACTGAGCGCTGCGGAGCTGGCGATGAGCCTATCCCCCAAATCAGCCTTGCTGCAGCAGAACCTGTCCCAGCTGCACCTTCAGCACTCGACCCCGTTCTCCGTCACGGACATACTGTCGCCGATCGAGGAGTACCGCAAGTTGGAGCTGGCCAACAACCCGCCTTCGCCGTACAGGTGCGTGGATCGATCGGGGGGGCGCTCCCCCTCTCGTTTTTCGAGTGGCGAAGGTCCCGACGAGAGTGCTTGAGCGACGCTCCGACTCGAAGGATGCTCGTATAGTTCGGTGACGTTTGTTTGTGCAGGTATGTTGTTGTGATCGCCGGTCAAGTGATGTGAGTGCTCTATCATGTGCTTTAGGTATGGACTTAACGCTATGAGTACCTACTACCGATGATATAACATTACCTTGCAGCTGCGCGATAAATCTGAATTGAACAACAACATAATCTGACAATAAAATCAAAACTATCGATATTCAATGAAAGCGGACCAATAGTGTAACCTTGTGTGACTCCATAGCGGCTTCGGACATCAGAGCGATGCCTATCGAAGCTTACATGCATATGTATGTATAAACATTTACATATACCTAACAACGGGTAATTAAACATCGTAAACTAATGACCGAGTATTTGGAAGAGGTTCTTCAACTCTTTCAACAAGTTGTTCAACATCGAATGATTGAGTGAAGTCGAAATATTTTAAAACTTGAATCAATACAATATTTGCTCAACAATAGTGGAATAGGTAGGACTGGTACTTGTGTGTATACACACGATTACCTACAACACAATAATTATGAATTGTTGTCAAATATACCAATAACAATTTATATTTAAATAAACATAAAGTCTTATTTTTTACTCGCGGTTTTTAAATAACTAGCCTATGGATACCTAATAACTATATTACCTATGTATCCCAAGAACTTAGGCCTATTTACAGCAAAGTCTTCAAATCAGATCTGATTATTCACCGACTAAGAGTTAGAAGGTTTTAAATATTAATCCTAATAAGATACAACTCAAATAATACTAAAAGAAAATTCTTTTCTTTTCTATTTAAAGTAGGTAGAGAGATTTTTTTACCGTTTACTAATTTTTGTTTTAGTACGACCTGAGTAGATCCTTTTCGGACTAAAAGTGGTTATTAATGATTTAATGTTTGTAAGTAAGTACTAAAAACACAACACACATATTTCAAATACAATTTATATTGTTATTAAATAAAATAATTAAGCCTAGTAACTTACTACGGAAAACATAGATTTCCCAAAAAAAAACTTTAATGAAAAACAACTTCAATAATAATTTTAATGACCAATATAAATCGGAGAGGTAAATTAGTTACCTACTTTACTAATATAGTTTCTTGTAGATAATTTCAGTATTTAAATTATATACTCATTCGTAATAAAGTAATAATAATAATTTATAATAATTTATTTATGTAAACAACATAGTAAGTATTTCAATATTCAATTGTTACTTATAAATATATTTTAACGGCTGATTAATTACAGGATAAACACATTAGGTAGATATACATGCAACTGCGAATTAACTTAAGCTCACGGTTTTTTCATTTTTGGGGTTGTCAAAAGCTTGCGGTTAATTGACTTAGGTACCTATATAATTAATACCATTGATGTATTTTGTACTTAACAAAACAATTGACAACATAACATTTTTAAGCACCTGTTTTTGAAAAAAATCTAAAAATAGGTTAAAAATAAGAGATACGTATTTGTTCGATTTTATTTTTGACCGATATTTCTATTTTAATTTACTTTTGAATTTTCTGAAAAACGTAGGAGTTATGGCTAAGATACCTTGGCCGCAATAACATTAAAAATAAAAACTGTCAAATACAATAGAAAAGCCAAGCAGGCAAAGGAATAAAATCTCATTCAACCTCTATTATATTTTTCAAATAACTTGAGAAATAATGGATAGAAAAATCTGATAATTTTGATATAAGCTTTGAATCACATAATCTCCAAATGGTTTTCTTATTTTGGTACCTTTCTTAAAATGAAATGTTGTCAATTATGATGTCTTTTGTACAAAACAAAAGACATCAACGAGGCCGACAAAATAAGTAACTCGGGGGTTGTCAGAATAATTCGTGTTTTATTTTAATCTAACCAGACTGTCACGCTTTTAATTAAATCGTAAACTTTTATCAATTTACGTAAAACTAAAACAGTTTTTCAACTTTAATTAAAAATCAGTCTTTCCCGCGCGGACCCAACCTGCACCCTAATTTTAGGGGTGGGTACATAGTTTTAAAAGTTCTTACTTTTTAATTTTAATGTATTTTTTTATGTAAATATATTAATAACATTTTGAGTATAACATTTTACAGAGGGCTGGGAATGTGCGGAAGGGACGTAAACATACAATGTTTGCGAAAAGAATAAATAATAAATAGCTTTATTAACACAAAAAACCAATAAAATAAAGATGTGCATTAAAAAAAAAACATAAAACTAAATTATTTATATTATTAATTGAGGCTTTAAAATAAAGAACCCGTTTTATTTTATCTGGGATGTTACCAATAAATGAAGAATAAAATTTAAGTAGGTTGTATACCGTTTTTATAGAAGAGAGTTGTGTAGCAAAGAAATCTACATCAATTTATTTCGACCAGTTTTTAGTATTAAAAAAATGAAAAAAAACTGAATAAAAGCATTGGTACTCATATAAAAATTGTACAAACAGTGACTATAAAATTAAAAAAGTAGAAACGAGGAACAAATAAAAAATAATATGTAAATGAATCTCGGCATCCGTCTCGACGTGTCATTACAAACAATCATTGTATGTCAATACATAACCTAACCACTTCAAAATGTATGAAGTGTGAATGACGCAATTACCTACTTTTGCTACGCAGATGCCAATTTTGAACTAAACTCTTTAAATAATTTGGGTTTCCGTGCGATAAAAAACTATGCACAAAAAGTTCTTCAGTTTTCGAATGAGTAATTTGCGTAAAAATAATAAAAATGCAAAAAGAAATGCAGACAACATTTTATTTTAGAAAAAGTACCAAAATGCGAAAACCATTTGGATTAAAGACCGAAGCTTATTTAAAATTAACAGATTTTTCTATAAATTACTTCTTGAGTTATTTGAATAAAAACCGGTCAAGTGCGAGTCGGGTCCACACAACATATTAACTTACAAAAAAGTTTGTTTTCCGGGAACTTTAGCGCAAGACCAGCTCACACTTGGCCGGTTTAAATTATTTGTTGTTATGACAGGTTTCTCATTTTGTCGATTTGTCGTGCGAGGCATGCTATAATATATATATTTATAGCTCTATGTATACGCTATACCCTCAGTATTATTTCACTGCTTGGATGCGCGCGCCTGTCTATGTATGTCCTTTGTTCTCACTATGAAAGTCTTCAAATATGGGGTGAGGTGCGGTATCTGAATTCAGTGAGGGGCAGGGAGTGGCCAATACCTACCGTGAACATTTGAAATCATGGTTGATATAGATGGATGACGTATTAATGAAGCTGATACCGAGAAATGGGATAACGGTAGAAGGAAAATGACGTAGAAAGGGAGGAGATTAGAAAGGACTTTAAAAAAAAAGTTAGTCGCAAAATCGGGCAGGCTTTATTAATTACACTGAGTGCGAGAGAAAATCTATGTTGTTTATCCGTTTTTACTAGTATAAGAGATAGACGTACTTTTTTGATTGAGTAGGTACAGACGTTCAAAGTCATTAATTTTGTCAACTTTGAACGTCTGTACCCACTAAACCGACGACCGATGATGAGAGTTTTTGTACTCTTCACAAAGCTATAGTGTATATTACACTAATATCCCATGATCAGCCTTGCAGCTGATCGTTCATTTTTTACCGACCTTTAAACGGATGTAATTCCTAAACCGACTAGAGTTTTGTAGGAATACCTGGTTCACCCCCATCACAGAGATGCTCTACACCCTGTGAATACTGAATCAGCCTTGCAGCTGATAATAGCAAAAAGTACGTCTGCCTCCTATAATATATTGCGTATGCGATATTTTTGTTCGACTTAGGTAGTTGAAATTGCTTGCAAAATCTTGCAGCGAAGTTAATCAAGTGCACAATTTTTCATATATTTTTGTCCTATCTCCATCCCTTTCCAGTATACGCCCTCAACATGCCTAGATAATAATTATTCAGTTTATGGAAAATGATTATTAATAAGCCTTTACAATTAAATACATTAATATAATAACTTAATTACTAACCGCTAGCAATTAAACTAAGAAAACAATGCACAAAATGAAAGAAAACAGCCAAGATTAATTAAATTATCAACAAATTCAACAATTAATGCAAGCTAACCTAAAAACGTTTCGCGTTAAAATTTCCCGCCCTGTCAAAACTCAATTTGTCAAGTCAAACATCAGGGTGTTTTATAGTACACATACTGCCGTTACTGAAAATAAATGGTGTTAATCTTTATTGGGTAAAACTTAGAGTTTAAAATCGTAGTGAATTATTTTCTAAGTGCCAAGGGATGGGCTGATAGATTAAATTGTGTAAATAGGGATTATGAGATAAGCCTGCTATTGTTTGAGGTGACGAGTTGGCGCCTGACAGAATAACGGTTTTAAACGTTCTGCGTGTGGCATATTTGGGTCAATTTGTTGTTTTGGATTAGAGATAAATTGTTTTGAAATGGAAAGAGACTAAAAATACGGGTGTAAACATTAATGCATTACATTACTTAAGTTTACTTACTTACTTACGTATCCAACCTGGAACACGACTCTCCATACTAATCGATGTGAACAAGCGCGTGGCTCCGGTCAGATTTTAGCAGTTTTCTTTGAAAATTGAAAAATTTTAACAAAATAAGAAAACCAAATATTCTTTGTTGTATTGTGAAGTATGTTGTAAATTTTCATGTTCTTCCGAATCCAATGTATGAGTAAAATTGTTACAACTGGACAAAAGGGATGACTTTAGATTCCTTTTTTTTCTGTTCTATTAATTAAAATAGATTTCGAGAAAAACCAAATCACTTCTCATATCCTGTAGATTGTTGAGTTTAGTTTTCTGCTTAAAATGTGCCATAGTTAATGTATGAAATGGTTACAAAGTTACCCAATTTTACGGTCAAATTAGGCTATAGAGACTTCAAGAGTGCGATTTTTGAAACTCATTCGTTGAAAATATCAATATTGCTATGGAGATATGCATCTTTCTACTGCTGGTTTGACTTTCAAAAATCATACTTCAGGAGTGCGATTTTTGAAAGTCAAATCAGCAGTAGAAAGATCCATAGTTATTTTGACATTTTCAACTGCTGAGTTCAACGAATGAGTTTCAAAAATCGCACTCCTGCCCCACTAGACAAAGTGACATTCTATTGGCGTTGTCGCTAGTAGAAAATGACAGAATGTATGGATTTGATATTAGCAATCGAAACATTTTGACGTTTGCTTTCGTCACCATACGTCAAGTCCATACATTTTTATGTTTCCTACTGTCGTTAACGCTAATCGAAAGATTCTTTGTCTAGGGGCCCTGGCATGGGCATCAAACTAAACAATGTTGATTATGGAACAAACTTTGAAATTGCGTAAAAAAACAAATTGTTAAATAAGATTTTATTTTTAGGACACCCTTTATTTTCAATGACTGCGTCTTTCCTTTCAGTATTTACAATTTGCAAATCAAAGTAAGTAGGTCATAATTTTTCCAGTAGATACTTAGGGTTGTATTCAAATTTAAACAATAACAAATCATTTTTTTTTTCAAAAATCGCTCCATTGCTACTGGATTCTAAACCAGACAGACACATTCTCAAGTGGGCAAAGCAGAGTCTAATAGTAATACCTAATTAAGTAGCCAAAATACAGAAAATACTATTGATAAGAAATGCCTACGTTATTCTCGGTGGTAGGTATTTTTAGGGTTCCGTAGTCCGACAAGGAACACCCGTAATACCTAATTCCCCGGTTAGACAGTATTGTTCCTTATAGGTACCTTAATTTGTAAGTAGAAGCACAGCATACTTTACCTACACCTATACTCCATTCAAAATAGCAACGAAATTTTAAGGCTATTTTGCATTACAGAAACAGAGATTTGAAACACTTCCTCTCACTTATTCTTAGAACAGCTTTAGTAGCATCCAAGATATGTCGGATAGTATATGTATCCAATAAATTAATGACATTTGGTAATCAGAATTGGCCAGAAAGCTAAATAGGAATCGGAAAATGTCGTTGTCCTTATTTGGAATGAAGTATTGGTACTACCTACATAGTATACTCGTATAGTAGTATAGTATCTATAAAGGGCTGCAATCGCGGTAAATATTCGGTGATTGAACCGTGACTGAACTACGTACGAACCATAACTTTTGACGCATTTGGTATTGCGCTAATCACGGTACAGCTCATGACAGCCGTTAGAGCCGTTTTGACAGATCGCTCAGACGTTAAAGGCTTTCAGTTACATAGAGTTTAGCGCGATGCGGAATTCAGCACAGTTGAGTAGTAATTGGATTGCAGTGTGATTGAAATGAAATTGGATAAGAATAGAACTTCGATATTTTAAATTAGCGCAATCGGTCTCCTGGTCAGTGTATCATTATTGAATTATTAAGATAATTTCTCAATCTAATTTTGGTGCAAGTTCCCCATTATTACCTATAAATATCTCCAACTCTTTAACCAATATTCTAACTACTCTTTTCGTCCACAGATCGAATTCGTCCGGCAGCAGTATAAACTCGCCTCTGGGCGCATCGTGCGGCATGGCGGCGAATCCATACGCCGTGCCGCTCTATGGTGGCGCCCCCGTGCAAGGCTACGGGTGCGCCCCCTCCGACCTACCCCACTACGGCGACATGAGGGGCGCTAGCTGGTACCCTGCCTCCAACGACCCCAGGTTTGCCAGTGAGTCGCTGATTATATCGTCGCGTTTTTTTGTTTGGGTGTTGGTATTTGGCGCCGCAATGTTATTTTGCGCCCCCACGTTATTTGGCGCCCCTGATTTGATTTTACTAATAGCAAGATACGGAGCGTTGGTTCATCGTAATATTTGAATTATTTCGCTATCTACTTGCGTATCACATCATAATTCACATATATTAAAGACATAATTTTTATAGGTCATCAATTAAAGAGAAAATATTTTTTGTATACTTAAAGCGAATTTATTGTGTTTTAAAAAAATCTTTTTTAGTATTAATTTATTTAAAATAACACATGTTTTATGTTTGTTGAAGAATGCATAAAGTTTACCGCGAGAACTAATTTGTGGTTCTCATCTCATTCCATTACTTCAATTAAATATATTTAAATACTTAACATTGAGTCGATCATTAACGATAATTTTTGTTTTTTATGGGATTAGAATACGGCGAACTGCCGCACAGCGGCAACATGAGGGGCGCTAGCTGGTACTCCGCCAGCGACCCCACATTTGCCTGTGAGTTACAAAATAAATTGACGCGCTTATTCACACTATATTAATTTAGCGACCCCATTGAATTTCAACATACACGGGGGCGCTAGCCTGATAAATATGTTAGGTACTGATCAAAGATAAAATGACGCGTTTTTCGTGTTTTTTTTGTCGGTTAATAAACCAACCAGATTTTAACAAAATTGTTGGACTGCTAATAGCGGGGGCGATCAGCTTAATTTTATTAGTAGAAGAGGTGGATGAATAATTAATGGACTCTTGCTTGTGCTTTAGCACTGCATTTCCGCAAATGTCAAGTAGTTTATGGTAGTATCTATCCCAATCTCATGGATGGTTTTTGATCAAGAACAAGAAGAGATTGAGGATTGCGGAGCCTCGTGGCAGGCAAAAACGCGATGCGCGAACACCACGCGAGACAAGCGCTCGTGTCAGAACATGTACCGTGACTCAAACACCTACAGTACAAATGCCTCGCAACTGGAAGCTCACAGATGATGTTAACATAATGTTACCTATCTTTATAACATCAAATTGGCATATGTAACGCGATACGCCCTTTACGCGATATCGCAAGGTATCGAGTTACGAACAGTGGGGAAGTGTGAAGGTGACGCATGCGTACTTGAGTATCGCAGTAAAGTGTCCAAGTCAATGATATTGATAGCTTTTACAATGAATTTCTGAAGAGAAGTTTATTCCGAATGTGTAAATGAGTGCTGCATACAAACGAAGTCTAGTGATATTTTCAATACTAACCTATCAAACTCAATGAAATTTTGCAGAAACAATCTAGGAACAAATCTCTATGCTTGTATCGTGTCCGATATTCGTTAAAATATATAGTTTTAATGCTAGGATTAATTTAAGATTTGTATGGAAATCTTTGAGGCACTGTAACTTTAAAACTGTATATTTTAACGAAAATCGGACACGATACATGCATAGAGATTTGTTCCTAAATTGTTTCTAAAAATTTCATTGAGTTTAATCGGTTAGTATTGAAAATGTCACCAGACTACGTTTGTATGGAGCGCGCCAACAGTAATATACCCTTAACAGTGAATTTGATTCTCCCCGTTTCACACTGGACAGATTTTCGGTAATACTGGTGAAATGTGGATGTTCTGAGGTTTCAGAATATCTCTAACTACCCCCTCGGGGAATATATTCATGAGCATATGCTGATGCTGCAGAATTTGATTCTTACTCTCAGTTGTTTCATACAAAACTGCAAACTTACTTGACTCATAATTGTATGGGATGGCTGAAATATTTCTTTTTCGCGATTTTGTTATTAGTCTTATACAATAGGGTGTTAGGGTAAACAGTTGCATACTTTAAGGGGTGATTGTACCCATGATACTGAACAACTTTCCCTAAGAAACCAATAGAAAGCAAAAAAATCTCCTTTTCATACAACTTATATTGATCAGCTGATTGCATTTAGTATGGAAAGTGCAAAATTTTATTTGAGAATTTCCTATAGGTTTCTTAGGGAAAGTTGATCAGTATCATGGGCACAATCACCCCTTAAAGTAATGCAACTGTTTACCCTAACACCCTGTAGATAAAGTTGAATGAATGAATGAATGAATGAAATTATACTTTATTTATACCAAACATAAAGTACTGCTAGACTGTCTCAAGTTGTTTAGTGGTATTTTTTTGATTTTGGTATTCCGATCATCCCGTTAGCATGTTAGAGACATATACAAAGTGTATTCAACTACCCTTTTTGAAAAAAAAATTTCAGTTTGACCATCAAACTGAAAAATTTGCACTATGGAGATAATCTCCGATACATTTGAGTTGAGTAGGTATTGCAATTTTGTATGAAATAACATAAATTTTTATTTTTCTCGATTTCAGCTCCATAGTGAAAGTTGTTCAGTTTGATGGGCTGAAGCACCTCCTTAAGTATTACTAGGGTGTTTTGTAACCTATGCTGACACTTTTTTAAGGGGATGATCAGACCGTCAAAATGAACCACTTTCTCTATGGCACCAACATCGAAATCGCGAAAAAAAACAGCTGTCCCATAGATTTGGCTCAAGCAGGTTAGCAGCTTTGTATGGAACAGCTGATTTCTTTTTCGCGATGTCGATGTTAGTACCATAGAGAAAGTTGTTCAGTCCTTTAAAAAGTGTCAGCATATTAAGATGGACCCTGTATAAACATTTTTGTTCAGCCATCAATTCTGTCCCACAACAGAATTGTCTCAAATTGCTCGCCGCATTGTGTAAACACCATTAGCTTTAAGCTGAGAAGTTAACAATAAAAAATAATAAGCTCTTCTGTCCGTGCTGCAGTGGAAGCCCATGATCTTAGTAACCTTAGAGTGATGAGGGATGATTCAGAAGCGACTGAGTTGTGAAATCCAGAGAGTTTTAATCAGAAATCAGTAATCAGAAAGTTTTTTCATAGAAATGGGTACATAATACATTAAGGTGACACATTTAAAAATAAAGTCTCTCCAAATCTTGCCCGAAGCATAGCATATCCTCACGACTATATTCCCCGAGGGCGTAGTCAGAGATATTCTGAAACCTCAGAACATCCACGTTTCACCAATAGTACCGAAATTCTGTCCAGTGTGACGGTGAGCCCGTCGCCACTTGTAATGCACAGTGGGTACAAATACATGCATCGAAATTGAAGCATGCATGTTTCCTTACGATGTTTTCCTTCCAGACAGTGGTGTTACAAACCCCGAAGCTTGCCTGAAGGCGTACAAATATTAATAATACATGACATAATAATTATTGCCTTGATTATTTTATTGACTTATATATTTGTTTGCATACAAAACTAACAATAATACCGGTCAAGTGCAAAGTCGGGCTACTCGCGCACCACCACACAACATACTATTTTTTTTGTCCTGAACCTTTAACACGAGACCGACTCACACTTGGCCGGTTTTTGTTATTTCTTGTTATACTGTAGAGTTTGCTCTATAATCACACCAAGTTTGACGCTTGTATGTATTACCGTTTTCAAGATAGAGCGAGAAGAAAAAACGTTGATAAAAACTAGTTTCTGGTATGAGGACCCCCCTTAAATTTCAATTTTTCGATTGTTTTATTATTTGTTAGCAAATTCGCTGTAATAACGCACATTTTGTGAAAATGACAACTGTCTAGCTATTTCGGTTCAAAAGTTACAGCCCTAAATAGGTACGACGGACGCACGGACGGACGGACAACGTAAGCTTAGTTATAGGGTCCAGTTTTCACCTTTGGGTACGGAACCCTAAAAATACAAAGTGAATAAAAAGAAATATTAATTGCTAGCTGTGGCCCGCAACTTCGTGTGCGTGGACTTTAAAAAAGTAGATATGAGTGACAAACATCCAAACATCTAAACATTCAAGTTTTGACTTTGTAATATTAGTAGGATAGAGAAAAATAGCTTTATCTTGTACCTGCTCGAAATTAAATCTTCTTTTTAACCTCCGACGCAAAAAGAGGGGTGTAATAAGTTCGACGCCTGTAAAATAAAATTTGAGTAAAAACAATGCATGGAACAAAAACAAAAGTGGTCATTGCAGATAAAATCCTATTAAATAAAAAAATATATATATTTTTCTTCTAATAGGTTGAATGGAATTTAGAGCATCACATTTTTATTCGATGTTTAAAATAAGTCTTTTTTTTAACATTTAAAGTTTTAGAAAAAAAAAGAGTGTTGCCACAGCGCAAAATCACGCGGGTTGGAGGCGCATTTGGGTTCTAGTTTTAAGGCGCAATAGTAGGACGAAATACTTCTTCTTATTACTCATTTATCGACTAAATTTATACAATTTACCGAAACAAAAGTCAGTATTCAGTATTCTTGGATAGTTTATCTGGTGGAATCATAAATTGAATACACGATTGAAATTACTTCACTCGATAGAAAATAGACAAAGATGACATATTTTCATGTATTTTTAATCATTTTTCTCGTTTTAGAAGAACTTAAATAGTTTCCGATTTTTGGTATTTATACTCACATATTATTCACCATTAGTTTATATAGGGAAATCATAAACAAATTACAGAAAAGTACTTTTGTTATTTCTTTTTAATCGAAAATACCCACGCACTTTTCGGAGGGCTGGCCAATGGCTTTTCTCATAGAAAATATTCGTCTGGACTTATAGCCCCTTAAATAAGAAAAGAAAAACATTTTTTTTCTAATAGATTGAATAGAATTTAAAGCTTCATTTTTATTCGATGTTTAAAGTGGGTCTTTTTTTAAACATTTTTATAAATATATCTATAATTTTAAAAAAACAAATGTGTGTTGCCACAACGCAAAATTACACGGGTTGGAAGCGCATTTTAAGACACTAATGTTAAACTGGTTTATTCTATATATAGGTAAATGTGCAATGACTAAGTACTATATCTTCAACATCCGAAACTATCAAACGATCGACCCATCTTCCCAATAACCTGTAACATGATATCACAGACGGGAGCACTGTGGATGCCGGTGTATGTAGTGTGGATAACTTGCCTTGTTGTCCACCGTTCTGTTCTAAAACCAATATTTATTGAGAGTTCAGTTTACGACGAAATGTTGAGGCTATCTTTGGGACGTAGAGTTGTGGATCATTTTAGTAGCTAGTATTTAGTGTCTAAAAGGTGTTACAAAAATACAAATCAACATTTAAGGGGGTGGTTTAGACCAACAAACTGAACAACTTTCACTACAGGACCAATATGGAAATAGCGAAAAAAATCTGATGTTCCAGACTAAACTACAAATATAGGTACTCGAGCTAAATGTATGGGA
Source organism: Agonopterix alstromeriana (assembly GCA_963924505.1). Classification (NCBI taxonomy): domain Eukaryota; kingdom Metazoa; phylum Arthropoda; class Insecta; order Lepidoptera; family Depressariidae; genus Agonopterix; species Agonopterix alstromeriana. Next base: position 14,859,854 of record OZ004679.1, read on the forward strand.
CAGCAGATTTTTCTTCCGCGATTTCGATGTTTTTCCCATAGAGAAAGTTGTTCAGTTTGATGGTCTGATCATCCCCTTAAAAAGTGTCAGCATATTAAGTTGGACACTATAGTATCGCGAATGAAGCCACGGTCAACAGAATAATAGTTAGAATTCCTTCTTATCGTAGTCGTTGATGTCTTTTGTATGACGAAACTAGAAAATGTCAAAAAAAAAATCACCTGCCTCCTCTTTCAGAAACGGCAAATGTCAAATTCTGACATTGTAAATGTTTTTTTTTGCTTAATGGTTAGTTATTACAAGTTGATTTTATGTTTACCAAGGAGTTCGCAAATCTAGCGAGTGACGTCACTCACTGGACCGAAAACCACGTTATTTTATCAAAAACTTTGACTAATTATTATAAGGACTAGCATTTCCCCTCTGCCACGGTATAAGCAGAATTGATCTTGAGCATTTACATTCAATTTTACACCTTATCACTAAACGAGACAGCCTATAATTGCGAAATAATAACTTCGAACTTAGAACGTTTGGGGTTCACACAAGACAACTTTTCATGATTTTTAACATTCAAAATTAGAATCTAAAGTTCTGGGGAATAAAAGCCAAAGTTGCGGATTTCATGTTTCCTCGCCCCCCGCAAAATGTGGCAGAAATGTTTGTTAGTAGAACTACACGCGTAACCAATCCGCATATAAATAGTCAAAGATCAAAAATATCTGTAATCATTTCATTTTAAAATCTCTGACTCTCTATTATCGTTATTGAGATATTTATCTCGAAATGGTATTCGATTCAGCCCCCCAAAAAAAACTTGACATTCCGAATTTTATAGTTAGGTATTTTAAGCTTCTTGTGTCGTGATGGATACAAGGAACTGGCGGAAAAGAGACTGGCTAAATACTCTACAGACACGAAGATGATAAAAAAAGCGTGATGTCGACAAATAAAATTAAGGCCGAGATTCAGAGACGATTTGTAAGTCATAGTTCGGACTCCCGTATGTCAAAATCCATACATTTTCGCCACGCTTAGCTCGAGCTAAGACCAAAAAAATCGTCTCTGAATCTCGGCCTAAGACACCTACTGTTTTTGTATCTCGGAAGAAGAAACAACATTAAACAGGCCAAAGGCGTTTATGTCCATTAATTATTATTCATAATTAAGGACATGCATAAATAAATACCAACTCTCTTCAAACATGAAAGCAAACAAGATTGTGCAAATGATAGCTAGGTACTTCTCGACTCTAGAAACTTGAAATTACTCCTTGCTAATAGTGTAAGATCGCACAGTAGTATTTTAATGTGTGTTGACAAATGACCACAATCGGAAAACCATTTGTAAGTGTAGAATAGAATCGTCCTATACATTTGGGTCGAATATGATTGCAGTTTTGTATGGAACAGCAGATTTTTTCACGCGATTTTTTGTTGATTCTATCGAGAAAGTTCAGTTTAATGGTGTGACCACCCTCTTAAAAACCTCTTATAATTTAACGAAAAACTATCGTCAATCTATACGTTTGTAAAAAAAATGTTTTTTTTTGTTTTTTCATTCTCAAAATGCCGTTCATTTATTGGGATACAATATCAACAACACATATGGGACATCATATGGGACAATGTCAACAACACATTTTTTTAGATTTTCAATACAACGTGAATATTTTCGTTCAAATATTAACTCTATTTCTTGAGATTTTCAACAAAAAAACAATTATGATCTATAAACATTTAAAGTCCGAGTTTAGAAACTGTAGTGTCCAACATAACACCAACGAGGCCAATAAGTACCTATAATTTTTATCTAGAGATATTTTTGAAAACTTTGTAGTTTTTTCTATCCCATTTTCTCCCATTTTTGGGCAAAGGTCTTCACCAAGCTTTTCTAGCCATAAAATAATGATGATACTTAATTTAAAGAAATTATTTTCATGGTTTGTAGAGATGTTTATTTAGCTGTAGGATTTAACACTATAAACATAGGCAGTGCATAGATAAACAAAGTTAAATCAAATCAAACCCAAACTAATTTGTAAAATCTCTCGAAACTAACCAACACCGGTCTCTCAAGCAGTAGACAATGCACAGACCACTGAGAAACTTAATCTAAATCAAGAACAACCAGTAGTAGGAGAAAGTGCAAACAACTTGAACAAACGATGACCATAGAATAGAATAGACTATAGAGAACAAAGATGGCGGGTAATCGGATGATAATTAGGCGCGAAACGAACCGTGAATGAATGCAGTTACTTGAATTCTATTATACTCCATTCAAAATAACAACGAAAGTTTAAGGCTATATTGCATTACAGAAACAGAGGTTTGAAACACTTCTTCTCACTTATTCTTAGAACAGCTTTAGTAACGTCCAAGATATGTCGGATAGTATACAGGGTCCTTCTTAATATGCTGACACTTTTTAAGGGGATGATCAGACCATCAAACTGAACAACTTTCTCTATGAGACCAACATCGAAATCGCGAAAAAAAAATCAGTTGTCCCATACAAAACTATGAACCTACTCGAGCCAAATGCCAGCCGATTTTTTTTGAGCAATTTCGATGTTGGTCCCATAGAGAAAGTTGTTCAGTTTGACGGTCTGATCATCTCCTTAAAAAAGTGTCAGCATATTAAGAAGGATCCTGTATGTATCCAATAAATTAATTACATTTGGGAACCAGAAGTAGCCAGAAAGCTAAATAGGAATCGGAAAATCTCGTCGACCTTATTTGGAATGAAGTATAGTGCCATTTGAGGGTTAGAATTAGTTGGTTGTCTTTGGTTTGTTGGTTGACATCAGGAAGGTGGCATAGGTATTGTCTTTACCTGGAGAGTAGACTGCCTTACAAGCGGTCGGTAATGTTAGTCCTTTAGTAAATTTCCGTCGGTGTTTCCGTCGTCAACATGAAAACATGTCTTTTACATATAAAGAGGAAATGAGATGGGAAACATAAGTGACGTCATCCAAGGTCATAGTTTTTGGCTTAAAAAAATGTTTGTAATGCAATCTCCACCTCTGTAGTTATTTTAAACTTCTTGGCTAATTATTAATAACTACGCAATATTATCAGTAAATACACAATATTTACCGAACACCAATTGCATAAAAGTCGATCAATTCACACTCAGTTGCAGAAACGCTCATTAAAGTTAATCCTTCATTAAATCTCTTGCTGTCACTTTTTGTCTTGTTGATGCAGTAAAAGCTAGCAAGAGATTTAATGGAGGATTTAATGCAATGAGCGTTTCTGAAACTGAGTGTAAGAGTATTAAATACGTCTTTCACATTATAATTATCAAAATCCTTCTCCATAAAATTACGGAATAGACAGAAAGCTTAGGCTTTCTGTAAAGTGTTTAGACACTTTACATCCGAAAACCAAATTTTTTAGCGTCATCCAGCAAAAGTCATTACACTTTTTATTCTGAAAGCGCCTCACTGCTCTATGTAACAAGCCCATTAAGTAAATAAACTAAGAATTAAAAAAAAAACTACTGTTACGCAATTATTTTTAAAGTCAGGAGAATAACTGTCCCAAAATCCTTTAAACATTCCTGCAGCGCTCATACAACGGTAATCGGACGAAACGTGAAAAAAATCTGCCTTGACTACATTCAAATTTACAAGTAATTACACAGACAAGCTTCCGCTTAGATAAATTTTAAGAGCAGATTAAACGGTAAACCTTTACAAAAAACACTCGAATACCGTCCACCGAATTATTACGACAGAAAAAAAAGTCTGGACTCCCGGTAGGTACCTGTAGGGCTTCGTGTAGGCAGAGACAAAATAAGCAATTCCGTTCGATCGGTCCCATGTTTGTCGACCACTAGAGACTTGGCTACGTAAACACAGGGTCTCACGTCCGCAAATAGCATGAGGTCGACGCAGTCCAAGCCTTTAGCCTACTAAAATTACTACGGACATAACATAAAATATGAACAAATAACTCTCAACGTTTGCTACTAAAAGAGGTTCTTATAAGTGCCAACGACAACGACACGTTACAAGAAAAATAAACGCTTAAATTAATTACACGGTACGTTAAAAAACCTACCTGCGTTTTCGAGTGTTGCCATACATCAAACGGCGTCGGAGACACTCGCACGGTCAGCTGGGTGAAATTAAAATTGCCGCGGGGTAAAAAATAAGTGTGTGTCGCGTCGTGTGAGTGTGACGCACTTAGTTTCCATGTAGGCGAGGCTAATGCGGGGAGTGGACGCGTCAGCCGCAGACCGCCGCAGTTTATCTTTCTTTAGTGTGGCAACACTGAGGGAAATAGCCGCGGAAATGTTTGCTGTTACATTTCCCAATGCTGGCGGGAATTCTGATTTTAGTAAAATACTTATGTATACGATTTTTGTTCAGTGTTTTGAGAGAGTTAAGAGATATAAAGTAATTTAAGTATGACAAGTTCTTATAAGAATGAGTTACACAACCGAAAAGGCTTATTGAATTGAGTCGGATTACCACTATCCTGCTTCCGCCAATCAGCACCGGGACTGCGTGGAGTTTAACCAGCTCCGTTTCACTCTTTATTGCGATAGGAGCTTGTGCCATGGACATGACATATTTTTCATCCGCGACTTCTTTGACGTAGAATTTTTATGCCTATGTCCACTACTACCTACCTCTATACCAAATTTTGTCAATATCGGTTCAGTCTTTTAGTCGTGAAAATATGACAGACAGAGACACTTCCGCATTTCATTCATTTATTTATGCCATTAAAACAATGTACATTTCCTACAATATTTGTTAAGTGTTATAAATACAGATGGTACAGTACATGCCTCGAAATTGAAGCATGCAGGTTTCCTCACGATATTTTCCTTCACCGAAAAGCCAGTGGTGTCGATATTTTAGTATTAATAAACCCATTCATACGCAATATGTCTTGCCCTATCGTAAGCGATTCTTCAAAATTAGAGTCCCCGGATAATTCTTGCAAAAATTGATAGCTAAAACATGGAATATTGAGAAGCAAAACCTTGTAAATAGTCACATTTCAAAGATACAAGAAACCAAAGTTCCAAAACTAAGATCCATATATTATCTTCGAAATTTAACGTTTTACAAGGATGCCAAAAAACATTTCTTGTTTGTATTGACGTTGGCTATCGATTGATGTAAGAATTATCCGGGGACGCCATTTTACAACAAAATCATCGCAAACCTTTCTGACTACCCTTATATGGGTTACGCTCACAATAAAATGTGTGTCTGTAATGAAAGTTTGTCTTGCTTGAATAAAACAACTGACCCAGTTTGTCAATCTAAAATTGATCGGAACGAAATCCTAGCCAGCCGCTCTCTCGCATCACATTGTGATCGCGAGGCGAGGGGGTGATCGTAACACAATACATCTATTATTCCCCGATGTTTATCCACGCACAATTTGCTTCAGTTTATTTAGCGTTGGCAACACTAGCTTGATACTTTATTGTGGGGAGACGATCAGAGATTCAGAGCGGAGGATAAAATTGTTGTAGGTAATGAAAAAAGAAAATGAACGATTAAATAATTTGAGGTTGTCAAAATAGTCAAATATAATATACCTACATAAAGAAAAGCGCACGAATACTGGCTCTTTTATACTGTAGGTTTCTTAAAGGGATGTTCAGACCATAAAACTTAACAACTTTATCGATAAAGGTAATATATTTGATTTGATTTGATGGTAGATACTCAGGTGGTGAAAAATAATCGGCTATTCCATACAAAACTGCTAGGCTTCTCGACGCAAATGTATGTGACATTTATCTTTTTTTCGCGATTTAGATTTACGGAGAAAGTTGTTCAGGAGTGCGATTTTTGAAACTCATTCGTTGAACTCAGCAGTTAAAAAGGTCAAAATTACTATGGAGATATGCATCTTCTACTGCTGATTTGACTTTCAAAAATAGCACTCCTGAAGTATGATTTTTGAAAGTCAAATCAGCAGTAGAAAGATGCATATCTCTATAGTAATTTTGACATTTTCAACTGCCGAGTTCAACGAATGAGTTTCAAAAATCGCAAACAACTTGAAAGACAGAAACATCAAGAAATCTATAGCTAATTATACGTAATTTTGAACAAATCATCTAAACTAATGTACAAATTCAATAAATTTCACTTTTAATATCCATTCTCTAATAGTTCCTTCGTTCGCGAAAATCCATTAGTTGTCAGTAAATATTGATATATTCGTCATGATGACGCACCGTCGCTATCGACATACAAACAGACAGACTGGCATGAGGAGCACGTTCGAGTGGATAATTACAAGCATTCCAACATTTCGTTAAAGATAAATAAATAGGTGATGATGTGGGAAAACTAGCGTGAAAACGACTCTCTTTGATTTAATGAGGCATTTTCATCAAAACAAAAAATTTACGAAGACAATGGAAGGAGATACGGTCTTATATATGTCAGATCAAAAGTGTGGCGTGTTTTTTTCGATTCCCTAATGCTAGGGAACAATTTGTTAATGTGAAAGATTTATATTACTACTATTTGTGCAATCAATGTTCATTTTACGACTAAAACGAATATACAATTAATCGTCGATCTCAACCCACCGCACGGGCACACTCACCTTACTTACTACCAAAACAAGATACTTAAAATGTATCCACGAGCACGCTAGCGCTTTCATTCATTGCTGAAATTATAACAAATCATATTTGCCTGAAAATTTAAAATGCGAAATGAAAATGGTTTTAGACATTTGTAAAACAGATTAAAAAAGACGATTTTAAAATTGAATTATAAAATTTACACTGCATTTTTATAATATTGACGTTTCTCGTTTAATTTTTTCTAAATTTGTCAATGCATTAATTTTTTCTAAATTTGTCAATAATAAACATGCATTTTTAGATTTTGTCTTACATGGTGTAAAATACCCTATTTAACTTCGTTTGTATGGGGAGCGCTCTATCGGGTATATCCAGGATCCAGCGCGGACTAAGTCGCGGGCAAAAACTAGAAATGTAAAAAACTTGTATAATAATCCTTCTGTTAAATACATTGTTTATATGGAACAACTTAGTGAAGAAAAATGCGACAATTTATAGCATTTCGAAAAAAAATCGACAATGACATTTTTCATTCGGTAATTCACTGATTCACTGACAGCTCAAGATCATTGCTACGTCATAGTGATTGAGTTGATTGGTCGATTCTTTTAATAGAGCTCGCAATATTTATCGATTGTTTACTTTTATGTCATTCGATGACCTTAACTTTTTATATATGTTATTAACATTGAGCAAATTGCTTTTAAACGTTATATCAACAAGTAATTTAAATACTATGTTTATTTTGATTTCAATACGAAATTAACGCGAAATACTTTCAAGTAGATAAAGTAGGTACCTACGTATGTTACAGCCTCGGCTAGATCTGCACCACTTGCCTGCGATATACCCCACTGGGGCCACTACTGGGAAAGATGCGATGTTATGAGTAAAACATTATTATTCATCATAGAGTGAAAACATTGTTCCACATATATTTTTTAAATGTGATAATAAATCTTATTCAGTCGCGAAATACTTACATTTTTCTATCTACCTACTTAAAAATTGCTGTCTAAAACACATCAATACAACAATTTGTTACCATTTCGGTCGACGAGTTATAATGTTACTACATGTGTAGTAATGTTAATAAACTGGTTTAGTAAGTAAAGTAGTTAGAACAATAGAGTGAGCCATACCAATTGTAAAGTATCCACTTTTTTTGACGTTTAGGTTTGAGTGTGTGGTGTAAAGTAGTATGGACAAAAGGCACCAAGTGACATATGGCCTTATGTTTACGGTCACTTTTCACACACACTAGCTCAAAAAAAAAGTGGACAGCCGCATAAACAAATATCTATAGTTCCATCTCCTTCTAATATTAAAGGTACGTCATAAGACAAAAGAGACTAACTACAATCGTAAATTTATGCGGACTCAATGGAGATCCTTTCTCTGAGTTAGAACATTACCGACCGCTTCGTGTCTCGATACTTGCAAGGAGGATTGGCATCCATTGGTTTAATATCCATGTGCCAACCATAAAGTTATTATACCTAACAGGAGTAGAGGAACTGACATGATTTGTCAAATGAAACCGTTTTTGGAGGTTTTCAGGAGATTATCTGCAGAGTAAAAATTCGAGTTCTGTGTATAATTCTGAATGTAACGTGAAATCGTGGATAATTTAATGAAATAGTATTAGTATATTTCACAAAATTATCTACGATATCACTTTAGATTCACAATTATTCACAGAAACTGAATTTAGCCCTGCGTTAAGATCACCAAAAAACGGTTCTATTGCCTCGCGTCACGTATCTCTTTCTATTTTGTAGTGGTGCCGTTTGAGAGAGCGAGATGTACCTAGGTGCATCTCGCTCTCTCAGCTGACAGTCTCTCTATAAGTAATTTTAAGGTGCCAACCTAACGATTTTGATAAGAATTCACTATTAACGAAATAAGAATTGACGGCCCGATAGCACAGTCTGTAGTGAACCTGCCTGCTATGCTGAGGGTCGCGGGTTCGAATCCCGTAAGTGACAAATATTTGTATGATGAATATGAATATTTGTACCCGAGTCATCGATGTTTGTATCTATATGTGTATTCTATATCTTTGTCTAGTCATCATAATCCAAGTCCAGGCTAGATTCTGGTACTTTAAATGTGACTAGATAATTTGTGTGACAATGTCCAAGATATTTATTTATTTAAGAATCAACTATCTATTCTAATTTCCAACCAAACTTTTCATCACAAATCCACCAACAAAAACAACTTTTTCGGACATCACATTACCCCAAACACGTAACAAACTTTAACCATTACGTCGGCTAATTGCACAAGTTGTCCATCCCAGCCCCCCACAACCCCCTGTAGCGTCCCTCGACCCCCTAACTACCCCTGTGGCCAATTTCACGCCAATCGCGCGGTCATCAAACGCATACAGCTTAACTTTAGGGTAGTTGATTTGGCAATTTTAGGGAGTCATTCTGACTGAGGAATACCTTAGATTTTGACTAAGTTAACAAGTCTTGTTGAACCATTGACGTAGAATACTATGGACGCCGGGTATAGTAAAAAATTCTCGAAAAAAGTGTCCGAGACTAAACTACACGAAGGTACTTAGTAAACCAACTAAAAACGTTGAGAATGCTGAAGTTCTTTGGTGCGCGCCGCGTGCCCGCGTGCGCGTAGTCGGCCGATCAAACGAAGACTGTCCCGTAATTGGTTCTCTTTTTACGTTTTGGTGCTCTTTTGGTTCGGACACTTTTGAGCGCGGACCCTTCGTCCAGTAGTTGCTAAGTCAATGCGTTGAACTATAAAATCGTTTTTAGTCTGTTTTGTTATTCCCTCGAGAGCCGATTACGAATAACCTGGTGAAAAAGGTGTTAATAAAAAAGGTAAAAATCCCTTCTGTAGGGCTATTGCATAAGTTTTCCAATTATACATTTGGGTTAAGGGTATATTACTGTTGGCGAGCTCCATATAAACGAAGTCTGGTTATATTTTCAATACTAACCGATTAAACTCAATAACATTTTGCAGAAACAATCTAGAAGCAAATCTCTATGCTTGTATTGTGTCAGATTTTCCTTAAATTGTACAGTTTTAAAGTTACAGTGCCTCAAAGATTTCCATACAGATCATAAATTAATCCTAGCATTGAAACTGGATATTTTATCGAAAATCGGACACGATACAAGCATAGAGATTTTTTCCTAGATTGTTTCTGCAAAATTATATTGAGTTTAATTGGTTAGTATTGAAAATATCACCAGACTTCGTTTGTATGAACTTCTCTTAAAAGATAAACGTCAAATAATTACAAAAAAAATTAAGAAAAAAATGAATCAACATTCCTTTTTTAATTAAGGTAAAATGTCGATGGTCGTAATTTTTTAACAATGATATTCTACAATAATCTAAATGATTTAAAGCGCTATATTATCTCAAAATTCTAGCTTCGAAACCAATTCCTACATTATAATGACCGCACCAGGGCTACAACAGTAAGGTACGGCCCTTCGGTCAGTCCTCGCCAACCCTTGGTTCAATTACCGAAGTATTTGTTGTCAAAATATATGCATACCTTTCTGGACCCCTGTCACATGACAGGCGGATACGAGAGATGTGAAATTAGACTTGTGTGTCTGACTATGTAAGTCCTTCTTACGTTATAATATTTATAGTGTTCCGTTGGTATTTATTTCAACAAAAATAAAAAAAGGATTTTAAGAAAAAAAAAAAAAAAAAGAGAACTTAACAATTTCGGTGCATCATAATCATTAATTTGATATCGCTATATTTTTAAAATAATGTAAGAATTATACAACGTGTTAATGAATTAACGCAAAACTAGAAAGTAGTTTGTTTAGAATCGAAAGCAGAATCGCATTATCATGGTTTCAACATTCGTAATTTTTTTCAAAATATTAAATAATTTGTTACTAAAATTTATAATTTATTGAACTCTATCTCAATCCACCGCTCGGGCACTCTCACCCTTCTTACTACCAAAACAAGATTCTTAAAATGTATCCATGAGCACGTTAGCGCTTTCATTCATTGCTAAAATGATAACAAATCATTTATGCCTCAAAACTTAAAATGCGAATAACTTTAAATTTTAATTATAAAAATAATGAAATTATTGTTTGAATCTAATTATTTTGTTATAACTCAGTTGAGGTGTATGAAGTTTTGCGCTTATTCATTAACACGTTGTATATTAACGGAGTCACTTTGCAAGCTTCGTCACGAGCGGTTGTATCAATACGCGGTTTTCACGCGGTTCGCGTTTGAGAATGCCACGAGGCACCGCCATCTCTTCTCAAATCTATTTTTGCATAAAAACAATCCTAGAGATTGGGATAAACAAACTCCTACTTGACATTGGCAGAAATGCAACGCTAGTCATAAGTAAAACGCCAAAAATATAAAAAAAAAACATATTTAGCTCCTACTGTTTAAGATATAAACGACAAACAGTAAAACCATCAAATTGCCGTTTAAATTAAGTTCTTAAACATCTATTTACGTGTCATTTAACAGTTTAATTTACATTTAACCACCCTCATACAAATCTATTCAAAACCAAACTAAAATAGCGCAACTTTTCAATTAAATATCCACTAAAAGATTCTTTACCCGATAACAAAATGTCTGGTGATGCATTTATATTTTGAAAAGAGAATTTGAATGAACATAGAGACTGAATGTCACCGATTCGGATACTGATTCGGGATATTTGAATACTTTTATGTCGGTTTCGGTTACGGATATTTAACGTGATTTTTTTTTTTATAAGTAGCCGTTTTAAAATTAAGATTGACAGGTTTAAAAATATGATTAGCGATAGACCCAGGCTCACCCACAACTCTCTCTACGGGACCAACATCAAACAAAATATTGAAAAACGAATCAGGTTACTAATACATTTGGGTCGAGTACGTTTGCAATTTTGTATGGAACAGCTGATGCTTTTTTTGCGAATTCAATGTTGGATCCGTAGAGAAAATTGTTCAGTTTGATGGTCTGATCATCTCCTTAAAAACTGTCAGCATATTAAAAAGAACCCTATATTTCAAATTTTTCAATTTCTCATCGCAAACAGAATGCGATTTGTACCAGATAATTATTAGATACACAATCAGCGGTCCAAAAATGGCAGACCCCTAAGAGAATAACGAACTAACGAATAAAAGTACCTGTACCGACCAAATACGACTAAATTTAATAATCAAATATGACGTTTATTGCAAAGACATGTAAGAAGTATTTACAACTTTAAACCTAGGCAATAAGGTATATGTTCAATTAATACGTATTATGTGAAAAGATAACAGAAAAAAGGCTAGTGGTTTGAATCTCTTTACAAAAATTTAAAAGTATGTGTCAATTCGGACAAAAATTAGCTAAGATTTAAAATGAGACTGTGCATCTTGTTCTTTTATATGACATCAATGTTTCGGATCCGTCTTCGGTTACAGACATAGAGCTTACAGCACATCTCTAATTTAGTCTACTTTTTTTTTCGATCTGAGGCAACGATACGAAATAATACAGCCAAAACAGAAACTGCTCACACAATGGCAGCCTAAGTAGGAATGGGGAGTAATATTTTATTGAAAGACCCTTTCGTTTCGAGTGTTGTGTAAATAAAATGCGGCAAATCGTCGTAGTAATGTGTGGAATATTGCTTCAGAACGTAACCGCTGACGTTATAATAAAATGTTATGAGATTTATAATATTGGTTTGCTGAATCCATACGTCTTGCGTATATCGTGCATCATTTTAAATTCTACCGGATAGAGAACAGTAGAACAGCAGTTTTTTTTTTTCATTTCTATGTTGGCTCCGTAATGAAAGTTGTTCAGTTTGATGGTCTAGACTAGAGCACCTTAATATGTAACGCGTTTAACTGTATTAGTTACTAGGTTTGTTCTGTACTATACTCCATTCAAAATAGCAACGAAATTTTAAGGCTATTTTGTATTACAGAAAAAGAGATTTGAAACACTTCCTCTCACTTATTCTTAAAACGACTTTAGTAACGTCCAAGATATGTCGGATAGTATATGTATTCAATAAATTAATTACATTTGGTTATCAGAATTGGCCAGAAAGCTTTTATAGGAATCGGACAATCTCGTCGTCCTTATATCGTTGATGTCTTTTGTATGGCGAAACATAAAAAGTTCGTAGGCATGTTATACCGGATTATTTTTTTACCGTTCCGAAACTTTCAGGGGTGGTTCAGATCACCAAACTGAGCAACTTTTACAATGGGGGCAAACATGAAATTGCAAAAAATCATATGTTACTAAACTGCAATACCTACTTGACTCAAATAACTGTATGTGGCAGCATATTTTTTTTACGAATTCAGCTTTGCTCCCATAATAAAAGTTTGTTCAGTTTGATGGTCTGAACCACCCCTGAAAGTTTTGGAAGGGGAAAAAATCATCCAATATAATAGGCCTACGAGCATGCCTACGAACTTCTTAGATTTCGCCATACAAAAAACATCAACGATACATAGTACAGAACAAAATATACTTAGTAACTAATGCAGGGTGTAACTTTAAATGCGTTACATATTAAACGGGGTGCTCCAGACTATCAAACTGAACAACTTTCACTATAGGACCAAAACCGAAATCGCTGTCTGAAAAAATCTGCTGTCCCATTCATTTGGCTCGAGTAGGTTTGCAGTTTTGGAACAGCAAATTTCTTTTTCGCGATTTCGATGTTTGTGCCATACAGAAAGTTTTTGACGGTCTGATCATCTTAAAAAAGTGTCATATTAAGAAGGGCCTTGTGTGAGACGGCAAATTTTTTGCAATTCCAGTTTTGCTACCATCGGACAAGTTGTTCAGTTTGATGAGTAGATTCTCGGTGCTAATGACTTCAAATTCACCATGGATTACCTCCTCAGACCTTACATCTCCTATAGGCTATACATTTTTTAACACCTTTCAAATATTTTAACTGCTGACTGTACCTAGAGTTGTTAAATAATGATATTAAAACGCCGGGATCTTGCAGCGTGGAAATTGTCTCGTTTCTAGTGTAATTATCATCAGAGAAAATGGTGGAGTTTATAATTGCCAGCCAGGAGTTTAATTCTACCGCGGGGAGGATACAGAATTATAAAAATTGCTTACATTTTGAACGGCGACATATTACAAAAAGATTATCTTGACATATTTGTAGCGACTTTTATGTTACATAGGCCTAAATATTTATTAACATAAAACACATAAATGTAGGTAGGTAAAGTAATAATTGAAAATAATGAGAACTTATAACTAACTTAACCTAAAATATGATGTAGGTCTGGGCCGTAGCCAAGATGCTGGCAGCGTTTCCTCGCTGAACGGCTAAGCTGATCCGTTGAGCGAGGAAAGCGCCAGCCCTTGGATCCCCGGTCGAGTCTACCAGGCGCTTTGACAGGTCTTTAAAAAGCGCCTGGGCGCCGGGACCCCACGGTCCAAGGGTTTCGACACCGAATGCCATGAATTTGTTTTGGGTGCCGATACCCATATTAGGAAAATAAATTTAAAAAATTAAAGATTATTTTAAAACCGGTCAAGTGCGAGTCGGGCTAAGTTTAAAACAAGACCGACTCACACTTGGCCGGTTTTTATTATTTATCGTTATACTGTAGAGTTTGCTCATTACAGTGAGTACATTGTCTCCATAGAGAGAGCTGTTCAATTTGATGGTCTAAACCACCAATATTACTGGGGTGTTTTCTCACACCCTGTATAAGAATGTACATAGGAAAAGGGCAATGACCCAAATGAGACCATATATCAAATTAAGGATTGAAAAATTAAGTCTCGGGTGGGACTTGAACCCGCACTCTTCCAAACCGGGGAATTGCGTTTTCCAATTTCGCCACCGATCCCACTACCCAGAAAATGAAACTTCCTTAATATGATTTGAAATAGCGCAACATGACTGTAACATGTTTATAAACAATAATATTTGAAATTGACACCATAGATACCTGTAAGGTTTTAGTGGTATAAACGTTTTCACTATTTGTATGGAAACTGCAAGCCTCACAGTCAAGTTTATGAGTTGTCCGCCACGGTTTATACAGAAGAGACGTGTGTGTGTGGTGGCGGATAATCTGAGTAATACAGTATAAACCTTATAGTACGTAGCATAGCGTCGTTTTTGTCGTAATAGAGAATCGCGCCCTCGCCTCCAGGTGACGTCGCCTGGAGGCGCGGGCGTAATTCTCCAAACAACGCTATTACTCCACCGGCTGAAGAAAAATTGGTTTTGATATTATTAAAGTCTGCAATTTTTTATATATTATTAGGTATATGATGTATATATTATTAGTTATACTCCAAACAATTCTAAAAAACTAGAACTTGCTTTAGATATTAGTTCGTAACCTGGTTCGCCGATATCTAACATTTATAACAACTGTATAATATGAAGCTAACAACACATAATGACAGTTGAAACCAGAAATATTCAATTTTAGATCAATATTAATATGAGATAATGAGAATACCTAAAGTGTATTAACCATAAGTTCGAAAATGTTATAATATTTTATAAACATGTATTTATACACATATATTTTTGACACATCATCAACTCTAATATTATTATAACTAAGTGGTTATTTTACGGCTTCTACGTCCGGACTATATGCTACGCACCATAAGATTTATAATTGTGTCACTTTGACTATCCGCCACCGCCACACGTCTCTTCTGTATAAACCGTGCCTAAGACCAGCGATTAATACCCTTATCGCAATAGTAGGTAAGTTTAAGTTTACGTACCTGAACGGCTGCTTTAGTTTCCAGGCTGATGACGTCCACGTCGGGAGGGATGGGCCACGTCAATAACATGGGGGGCCTCGCCGCGTGCGCAGGGCCCGACGCCAAGCCCATGCAGTTCCCCCTCGCACAGAGACGGAAACGAAGAGTCCTCTTCACCCAGGCCCAGGTGAGATACATTTATACTTGTAAAAGCCGGCCACAAAAATAAAAAACCTCGCTGTGTTGCGGAAAATAACTGTAACGAATTTTTGTACCTGGGACACCCGTTGGCGCGCTCATACAAACGAAGACTTCTCATATTTTCTGAAATTTTTCAGAAACAATCTAGAAACAAATCTTTAAGCTTGTAATGTGTCAGAGCATATGCTCACGACTATATTCCCCAACGGGGTAGTCAGAGATATTCTGAAACCACAGAACATCCACGTTTCACCAGTAGTATCGAAACTCTGTCCAGTGTGATGGGGAGTGAGCCCGTCGCCACATAATGGACAGTGGGTACAATACATGCCTCGAAATTGAAGCATGCAGGTTTCCTCACGATGTTTTTCTTCACCGAAAAGCCAGTGGTGTTACAAATCGTACATAAATTCCGAAAAACTCATTGGTACGAGTCGGCATGGACGCGGATCGAACCATCGCCTCCTGCACGGCAGGCAAGGTTACTCGCCACTGGACCACCACGGCTTTGTGAGCTGTACTCTGTGAGCAAATGATATACTATGATATACAGGCTGTAAACTTATTCTGAGAAAAAATGTGCTGTTCCATAGAAAATGTCAATAGCTACTCTGCCAAAAATATCTGAAACATCAGATATTTTCGCGATTTTGATGTCGATCCCATAGAGAAAGTGTTCCGTTCGATGGTCTGATCTCCCAATTAAAAAACCGTCGGCATAGTTTATCTACTTATCATCTAAGACCAATAATGTATTAATCATGTAATGTGGCAAATAAATTATTTCCATTTCTATAGATTCGGTACTAGCTATAGTTACCTACAACGTGTTAACAAATTAACGCAAAACTAGAAAGTAGTTTGTTTAGAATCGAGAGCAGAATCGATTTATCATGGTTTCAACATAGGTAATTTTTTTCAAAATATTAATTAGTTTGTTTGTAAAATTTAAAATTTACTGAACTCGATCTCAACCCACCGCTCGGGCACTCTCATCCTACTTACTAACAAAACAAGATTCTTAAAATATATCCATAGCGCTTTCATCCATTGCTGAAATGATAACAAATTATTTTTGCCTCAAAACTTCAAATGCGATTAACTTTAAATTTTAATTACCAAAATAATGAAATTATAGTTTCAATGTAATTATTTTGTTAAAAATCAGTTGGGGTGTATGAGCTTATGCGCTTATTCATTAACACGTTGTATAATTTGTAAACCTACATATAACGCGTCACAAAATTACCTTCCTATAATTACCAGACCTTTTCCTACAAAAATAGAGACAATTATCCTTTAAACCACCATCAAACGGCAGTTAATCCGGTGACTTTGGGTCAGGGAACGTGCCGCCCTGCGCGCCAGATATTGATTTTACGAGAGCCTTCTCTCGAGAGGTACGTAACTACGTTGTCAAGGCCAATCTAGTAGAAAACATGCGGGATTTTAATAAACTATACAGGGCCCTTTTTAATATGCTGACACTTTTTTAAGGGTATGATCAGACTTTCAAACAACTTTCTCTATGGCACCAACATCGAAATCGTTAAAAAAAATCAGCTGTTCCATACAAAACGGCAAACCTACTTGAGCCAAATGTATGGGACATCTGATTTTTTTTCGCGATTTCGATGTTGGTCCCATAGAGAAAGTTGTTCAGTTTTATGATCTGGTCATCCCCTTAAAAACTGTCATCATATTAAGAAGGACCCTGTATAAAGGATGTAAGAGACAGCCTAGCAAATACTGAAAGTTTACGTAAATTTCAGCATCAACTCACAATATCACTGTAACAACATAAATTTTCACTTAAATTTTGTAAACAACATTATGAAACATTCCACCGAAATTACTTTTAACCTGTAAAGCTATTTAATTGCAAAAGGCGTGCCCCTCCCCTTCCCGCCTCCTTCCTGCCCACGCCCCGCCCA
Source organism: Agonopterix alstromeriana (assembly GCA_963924505.1). NCBI lineage: Eukaryota > Metazoa > Arthropoda > Insecta > Lepidoptera > Depressariidae > Agonopterix > Agonopterix alstromeriana. The sequence goes on from OZ004679.1 coordinate 14,877,310, forward strand.
GAGGGGGTAAGTGGGGATGCATACATACATACAGCCTATTCGCTCCATGTAATTAATTCTATTCCAGGAATTTCCCCGTTGCTAGTTTGTTTTGTATGTATGTGTGTTGCTGTGTTACTACATGGTTAGGTTACAAGGAAATTTATAACCCTGATTTCAGTAAGTAGGTAATATGGTTAGTGAGGGACTTAAAAGAAATCCTTTATAAGCATAAGCATATGCTCACGACTATATTCCCCGAGAGGGTAGTCAGAGATATTCTGAAAGCTCAGAACATCCACGTTTCACTAGTAGCACCGAAACTCTGTCCAGTGTGACGATGGTGAGCCCGTCGCCACTTGTAATGGACAGTGGGTACAATACATGCCTCGAAATTGAAGCACGCAGGTTTCGACAAGCCAGTGGTGTTACAAATCGTATATAAATTCCGAAAAACTCATTGGTACGAGTCGGTCTGGACGGGGATCGAACCATCGCCTCCTGCACGGCAGGCAAGGTTAATCGACACTGGACCCCCATGACTTATTTAATCCTTTATGTAGACAAGAATGTATATACTCATGACTATATTCCCCTGGAGGAAATTAGAGATATTCTAGATAAAGCATATTCAGTATATCCAAGTTTTACTAGCAGTGATCAAACGTTGTTTAGTACAAGTAGGAGAATCTCAGATTTACTTTATGGATCTAATCTAGCCCTCAATATTTCTTCCCGTTCATGCTGTACAAAGCGACTATAGGATAAGATTTCGTTTGTAGTGTCTTTGCGGGCGTATTTAACCATTTAACACGTTGAAAACGGTGATATAATCGTAGATCCGAATATTTTTCTGTAATTTGGCAGACAAAAAATTAACATAACTCCTGTTTTTCAAGCCCTACGCTAAATAGGAGCTGCAACTGTTTGCTTATAACAGGCTATAGGTAGTTGTAGCTAAGCTTCAGGTCACCCTCGAAAGGAATCATGTCGTGACTTGATTTCATATATTTTTTCAGAAAATATAAATCAAATTAGAAGTAAGATGTCTAATTTTTTTCAGTCCCATGTCGGGCGCCATTATGTTTCATTGGCGCCCAACTAGGGGCAACTTCATATTTATCTAATCATCATCGATTGGGTATGGCATATAAAACATTAGTAGTATCCTAAGTCTACCACACGGCTTATTACAATCATCATCAGCTTCCTTCTGCCCTTATTACATTAATTATAGTTGACGCAATATGCCATGTTTCATACATCTCTCATAGCCGTAACTTCACTTATTTCTTACCCAAATCTTCTTTCACACAATTCATTAATCTTTTTTCGTGTTAATATTAATTGTAATTTTATGTTTGTGCAGGTATACGAGCTAGAACGAAGGTTTAAGCAACAGAAATACCTTTCAGCGCCGGAGAGAGAGCACCTCGCTTCTCTTATACATTTAACGCCGACACAGGTAAGAAAAATTCTTTAAAATTTAATATTTAAACTGACAGCAGGTTGACTCATAGCTTGACTTGACAAAACGTACTACGCTCGCGCTCACTTCTCCTTTATTCTTGTGAGGAGGCCTATTGCCTGCAATTTAGATTATACAGCTACTAATGAACTTGGCTCATTTCATTAATAACAATTTTTATTTGTTTACACAAAGTTAATCGTTTTACCGCAGCCCTGCCCATTATAACGTGTTAACCACAATGGGGCGTCGCCTCAAGCAACTGTAACCGACAGAGACAACATAAATCACGTCGTAATCGCTTTCATAGCCGCCCGCCCGCCTCGGGGCTATGACCCGCTACCATCCCCTATTGCCCCGATTCAATTACCGAATACAAAACGCCTACGATAAAATACCCGAGAGGGCGCGAAACGCCGCGGGCGGCCATGTAATCGTGTTCCACGACTTCCGTTTGTTATTTTAACCACAGCATATCGCCGGAAGATACGTTAGCTCGTTAGGTTGGCATCTTGTTTCATGCTCCGGCGGCGGCAGCAGTGGATCGAGGGAGGCTCGCTTTGATTCTCGAGAGTCGTCGTCAGGATATTTTCCTTGTTTGATTCTTTTTTGCGGTCTCAAGTGCTGTCTCCAAATTAGTGAGCGTACAAACATATGAGTATACGCAGATATAAGTAGGTACGCAAACAACTTCCATTATAAATATCTGTCAGCGGCACGCGACCCGTTTTCCCACATTCGCGCGCAGCGTTCGAAATTCAAATCCTACATAACAAAGACTCGATAATCTCGGCCGTGTCAATATAAATTTCATAAACTCACAGTGTAACCCCAACAATAGGTCGCAAACATCCATGAATAATCTCCATTTTGAGGGTGTCAACACCATTTACGGGCGACGCGTTTGAATTCGCGCCAAAACAAACGTCAAACTGAGTCTGCGGGACAATGGTGGCGGGTGTCACGGAGGCGCGCGCTAATTTGCCGATTATAATGTGGTGTATTGTCGTAATATTAATTGGTTCGCATATACAACGCACATCGGCCGTGGCATTGTTTGTCTTGCGCGGAGAGTATCGATTGGGCATCGATTCTATCGACAGGATAGTCTATAGTACGAGGCGTATATTGACGGACTTTATAGTCATAATACTGGAATTGTGACTTGCAAAGCAATAAGACTGAAATAATCTAAGTAGTACACTATTTAGATTATTTGATGTCCTGCAAAGTACACACGGAGACACATTAAGCTACGCAAAACCAAAATAACCTGACCGCGCGCAGGTAGAGTAATGTATAACGCCGCGCGGCCAGCTTATGTTTGTTTTGCGTAGCTTGATGTGTCGCCGTGTGTACTTATTTAATAGTTAGAGGCATTTAAGGATAGTCTAAAATCGTTGACTAATTATTACAAGGACTAGCCTTGCGGTAGCATTTCCCCTCTGCCACGGTATAAGCACAATTGATCTTGGGCATTTACATTAAATTTTACACCTTATCACTAAACGAGACAGCCTATAATTGCGAAATAATAACTTCGAACTTAGAACGTTTGGGGTTCACACGAGATTACTTTTCATGATTTTTAACATTCAAAATAAGAATCTAAAGTTATGGGGAGTAAAATCCAAAGTTGCGGATTTCATGTTACCTCGCCCCCCGCAAAAAGTGGCAGAAATGTTTGTTAGTAGAATTACACGCGTAACCAGTCCACATATAAATAGTCAAAGTCTAAAATAGTCTAGCAGGAAGTTGTTCTCGGCTTGTTTTCGCCATCCAGCGCGATATTTTCGTCCCTTCAGGTCAGTCGATCTCAGAAAATTGGCTTTGTTATGCAAATCTTAGTCTAACCTCCATGCTCCGTCCACCAAATAGCATCTAACAAAATTGATGTTACTGGTCACTCCCTGTCCCCCTGACCCTCGTGATCCCCTGTCATTGTCAGGAGCACTCCGACGCGTGCTCGTCACCTCCACGCTTAGACTTATCTATATCTGCTACCCGTGTATTGAATTACACTCTTTAATGCACTCCGGATTATATTGTTTGCACCATCGTGGTGGATCTGTGTTGGAAAGTGGAATCTATTTTCGAAAGAGCAAATTGACTTTCAGTTTGTCTTGAACGAAAGAAGCTTTCGATTGCATTTTCTATATTGACGAACTAGCTACATCTTCGGCTTTTGTTTCTTGAGTTTCTATAGAGCTAAATGCAAACCCATGGATTGTCATTTAAAAAAAAGGGGTACTAAATTGTTGAGCGAAAAGTCTTATTACAATAAAGGTCAAGTGTGCGAAGCGGCAACGGATGATCACGAACATCCAGTCTATTTTATTTTTAACAAAATCTTTTTAGCCACAAAACCAATTATCATAACTGAAAATCGTCTCACAATTTCGCCCTAAGCCCCTCATTTAGAAATCTCGTTCGTAGCTAAACGCATTCCGTTCTGCATATTCATAGGCAAGTTTAAACAGAGGCCGGGGCGCAATAAAGGCGAAGTTGGAGTCAGGACAGCCACAATATTCCGCAGTATTTGACGTTTGGAGCGGGCAAACAGAGGGCTAGAGTTTCGTTATTTAACTTAAGTAAATTTCGATGTTCGCGACGCGACGCCACTGTTGATACTGCGACTCCCAGAGGATGGCCGCTTCCATTTTCAAACATTTCGACTTTGATTTCTTTTTAATAATCGTAATGGCCAGTGCTGTGCTTACTTTTATGATGGTATGATTTTAGTTCTAAAATGTAATTTTGTTAGACTTTAAAACAGTAAAAGTAATGAAATTGTTATTGTTTTGTTAGAAGATTCCATAAGTAATCGCTGTAAATATAACTATTTATGTCCTTCAGAGCAGTTCAGAGCATATACCTCGAGCAGAAAATGTACCACGCAAAATATTGTTCACTGGGTATCTAATCAGAAGCATTTGATACATATTTATACCTTTGTATATTGTACTTACTTTGGTACCTACTACTTGAATGCTGTGTAACAGAATATTACCAACACAACTTAAAATTTCGAATCTTCCCTTCGATCTTTGAACTCTAGCTTCCGTGAGAGTTTAGAAAAAAACAGAAACAAAGACTCTTTGGGCGAGCATCACTTTTGTCTCTGGTCACGTCTGCGCATGCCGGATGCGCGCATGCGGGCCCTCGATACTAATGCGACCAATAAGATAATGACAGAATCAGTTAACTGTTGCCAACAACGGCTGTCAGATTGTCTGACTTTAAGTAGGTGTAAAATTGCATCAACTGCCATTTTGAATTCAATATTATTTGAATGATTTATAAATAGCAATATCAGCTGATATTTCAATGTCTTCATCGGGGGTATTGGAATCGAGGGTACAGTGCTATTTAGTTGGATCTCGTATTTATGGAAACTCTTACAAATTTCGGTTGAATAATTTCTGGGCTCGACAATTTTGATTGTTTTAAACTCTGGCACGGGTCTTATAATGTCTTATTCAAATGGCATTGGAGCAGTAGGTAGTCTCGCTTGTTCAGCTCTCTAATAGCTACAATAGGAGCAAGTATTTCAGTTGTAATGTACTGAAATCGTAAATACTGATACGGTTAAATCAGGAAGCTGGCATAGGTATTGTCGGTTAAATCCGCCTTGCTTCAATCAAAATTACATTTTAATAAAACCGATCATAATTATTTAAGCTACCAATATTGGCCGCAAAAACCTTTACCGTCGGTATCTTTGAGCTGCCCTATAATTTTCCAATAATTCCACTTCACTTTTTTTCTAATCTCACTAATCTCCGTGAGATTTCAATACACTTCCTGTCAAAGGCTGACCGAAATGAAATCATCTGCCTTATTTCGTTTTATAAAAAGTAAAAATTGTTTATGGTATCATTGTCCTCCGCCCGCAATACGAACGCAGCCCTATTCATTACTACCAACATGTCAAAACAAATTTCGAAAAAAGAATCTGATTCGATACCGCGCTGTGATTGTGTAATAACCGCGAAAAATATTGCCCTCGATTTTGGTTCGTTTTGCATTTTTCTTTAATGTGTAAGCAATTCGAAGGAGATTATATTTTGATGAATGGGGTAGTTTTTGTAGCGTTTCATTGTGCGGGTGGATTAGTAGTATCATAGGGGATAATGCACCTGACACGGGTGCTTTGTACGGCAGGTAAGGAGGCATTATGTCTTCATGCAGAATTTGTAAATGCTAAGTGCATTACCGATATTGCGTGTTTGCGTAGGACTGCCGGTAGTTTTTGCTTTTATATTTTTGCTAATAGCGTGGATAGCTCTTTACTTTATTCAAAACGAAAATCGAAGTTTCGAATAGTTTACACAAGTCCTACAAACAAATCTAGGACTATTGATTTGAATGCTAACAATTCCTAATCATTCCTTCGAGAAGTTTGGGGCAAACAGAATAATTCTTCAGTTCTAAACACTACATAATGTACCTTTAATAACATACAATATTTGCTTCGCTAAAACAAAATTACATTGCTCATAAGCTAGAGATTAAAGCGACTTAATCAGTGGATATTAAATAAATATTAATTTATGAATTGCCATGTTAATATTTGTGTTGAACTTTATAACTCACGGTTGACGGGCAGGGGTCGGTAGATACAAAATGCGGGGGCGGACAGAGTAAATACGATACTAATTATGTACATAATATAACGATGATGGATGATAGATGCGTATACATCTACCTATTATGTCAATTTGTACATAGTAGGTACCTACTTAAGTGTTTAGGTAGGTATTTCGCAAGGTCAAATGTAGAGAGCACTAGAAACTTGAAAACAAAAGTATTTTTTGAGTATCAGAATCGCACTGACTTAACCATGCTTTGACTTAGGGGGAGTGGATAACATTCCACCAAGCTGGCTAAGTTGATGAAGGCATACAAGCACAGCAATTATAAGATAGGACATAGGTACGATCTTAAGAAGATATAATTCGGAGCGCGCTCCATACAAACGTACTATGGTAATATTTTCAATACTAACCAATTAAACTTAATGACATTTTTCAGAATCAATCTAAAAACAAATTTCTATGCTTGTATAGAGTCAGATTTTCGTTAAAATGTATAGTTTTAAAGTTACAGTGCCTCAAAGATTTCCATACAAATCTTAAATTAATCCTAGCATTGAAACTGCATATTTTAACGAAACTCTGACTCCATACAAGCATAGATATTTGTTTCAAGATTGTTTCAGCAAAATTTAATTGACTTTAATTGGTTAGTATTGAAAATATCACCATAGTACGTTTGTATGGAGCGCGCTCCGAATTATATCCCCTTAAATTAAGAAATTTAACTGAATCCTTATAAAATTCAAATCGGTATTGCTGTTTCTTTAGTATTCAAGTATTATTGATTTCACCCTATTGCTGAATCTATTAATCTTTTCAAAGAAACGAAATAGATTTAATCCGAAAATCCTATCACCTGTAAAAACATCACATTCAATTTCCATCGAAATTCAGAATATCAATCTATTTGTCGCTACATTCACTCACGTTTCGTTCGCTTATAAATTTTACACTGACCACACTTCAACTGCAACCACTTAAAATCAAATATTTAATATTGCATGGACATAAGGTTCAATACAGCTTGTTTCTGAGCATCCGACGTGCAATATGATAGTGCCAGTACATTTTTTGCTTCGGCCGCATGATATTTTTATAAGTTACTAAATAAATGAAGCGTATTGATCGGGTGTCAGAGCGACGGACGCATATTTACTCAGCGTTCGTTCACAGTTTTTCTTTGTAATAAAATGTGACAATCAACTATTGTTAGACTGCGTACGACTGACAAATCAGTGACATTACTGTTAACTATGTTTCGAAAGTCTGTTGCAGACGGTTTTGTAAAGACGTAGTTACTAAATATTGTTCTATACATAAAATGTCATCTTCAAATGCTATGAGGGCGCAGAAAGTTCGGAATGCTGATTCACAAAGAGTAATGTTAATACTTGAGATTCTATCCGATACTAAGTAGATAGTAGAGAGTCATTTCTTTAAACGTTCCCAAAGATACGATAACATTAATGTTATCTTAAACGAAAAAGACAACTAGGTAGGTATATCATAAAGAACTCTCCAAAAGATCCGCGGCCCAATCACTATCAACCTCGATTAAGTAGAACGTAGTAAGAAAAGAACATGAAAGAGAGAGAGAGAGAAGAATTAGTCCTGGGGGGTCAACACTTAAAAATCGTATACAAATTAAATACTGAACCACCACAGATAACACATAAACGAACTTGAAAAACAATTAACAATCATTGTGTCTATGACATCTGTCAATATCTCAAAGAGAATACGAAATATCGAAATTAAAACGTACACTCATCGTTGAAAAAAAATATTACTGCACCAAATGAAGAGCTAAACAAATATGAGAGCAATCTTTATTTATAATAATTGTGGCTCGAGATCCAGCAAGTCATCGTTCGCAGGAACGGAACACCTACGCGCATGCGTCCACTGATAATGTACCATACAGCTTAATTCCGTTTATTCAAACGACAATAGAATTTGAACTTTATGAAGATCAAGTTAAAATAAGATTTTCTGAAATGGTACGAATTCGCGCCAAAATTGACTTGTATTGTTAAGATGTCAGCGGGTTGGGTGGCCGCCATCTTTCTTAACCGTAACAATTTTCAAGCCCTTTCAAGATAAATTATGGGAATCTTTTTTAAGACGCTAACAACTATAATTTAACAGAAAAAAAATGACCACCTCTGATTTTTACGTAGCATAAAGATATATAAGAAATTCCAGTAGCCAAGATAAAACTTAAAATAGCAGATGGTTGTTATATAAACATCACACTCGGTAGCCAAGTGGGTGTAAAGTTCTTAACACGTAATGTAAAAGGCCCTTAGACACACCCAAAATGTCGCATCGCTCGACGACAGAACTACTGTCATCTAGCTGTAAAACAAATAAGTGAATAGCGCTCTCTACTTGAGAGTGCGTGCAAGGAAACACCAAGCATTATGCACAAGGAGATTGAAAAGAAAGTACTCGACACGAGAGCGTCCAAGCCTCGCCGGAGTGCAATAAGCGACGCCCGCCGTCGGGGCCCGTTCATTAACTCTCACCTACTCCATAAATAACCTAGCAGCGTCGTTCCTGAACGCAGCCAGACAAAAGAGCGCGTCACTGCTGCCAACATTCCCACAACGCGGACGGGTCCGTTCCGTCTACGGCTACACCTTCTGAGTAAACACAAAAGAAATACAAATAAGACTCCAATAAGCTCTCCACGGTCTTTAAGTGGACTCTACAACGCGTTTCATAGCCATGTAACGATTTCATTTTGTTTTTATAACGGATCTCACGAACTTTATATCGGTCTGAGACGTCGACAAAATGGCGGGTATTTATGCGCGAGTACGCGATTTCATAACGGAACGGCGCGAGAAACTCAGCCTCGGGAGGGGCACACATCCATTTCAAAGAATAAACACGGAGGAAACGCTCTCGATGTATAAATAATAAATAAAGAGTAGGTATATTTTGCTGCGTTTCGAGCGTGCGTAGACAAAGGCTGCCCGCTCCGTGGGGCAAACATCGCATGAGCTGTGTTTATTCTTTCGTCATTAAGGTGGAGTGTTGACTATACTGTAGCGTGCTCTAGCGCTAATTTCAGGGAGGTCAGGATAGCGGGTGTTGTTGACATTTGTCTCGCTATTTTGTATGGGATTAACACGTAGGTATGTCACGTATGAAAGATTCTCCACAATAAGTCACGAGTTTTTCCGTAACTTAGGAAGAGGTTTCTATGAATTTATGCGTTTTTCACTTCGTAATGACATGGCGAATCACTTGCAAATGTATCAAAGAACATCAGGTTTTAACGCAACGCAAAAAAAGTATTGGTGGTTCGGAAAGATTTTATTTGAAGTTTGGTATCAATTCATTCATCAGTACACATGTTGGATAGATACAGCCCGTCAATTAAAATAATAATCGGAGTTTAAAAATAACCACGTATAGATAAACAGATTCATTTTGCCTGAATCGCTCGCTTTTGCTCTTAGGCTGAGATTCAGAGACGCGTTTTAAGTTCGAACTCCCGTATGTCAAAATCCATACATTTTCACCCTACTTAATTCGAACTAAGACTTAAAAAAATCGTCTCTGAATCTCGGCCTTAAACTTTTTATAAAGCATCATACAATATGAAATTATTACTACCAATGAACTATTAAACTATTATAAAACTGTAACAAAAGTGTCTGTACATTGAAGATATTTACAAGAAAAAGATTACGATTATGGTTTTTAGATTGTCCCTCCACCATGTGGTGTGACTTCAAATCAACCTTTTATAGAAATTTTGTCCGTCTGTTTGTTTGTTTGTTTGTGTGAGCATCACGCAAAAACTACTGAACCGATTTTGATGAAACTTTTTTATTTGATATCTTGTGATTTGACTTAAAATCTGGTATAAAATTTGGGCGGACGAAGTGACGGGTAAACTCTAAAAAAACATTATTAATTGGCATAATGATGTAGCGTATGCTGAAGATTCCTCAATCCCGCGCTCCGTAGGTATATAAAATTTTGGATTTTTAGCGGAAAATACCTTTAAATTAAAATTGAATTAGTTTCTTATTAAAACCGATTCTCTGAGTCGCAAATTAAGCGCAAACAGAGGCCCATAATTAATTGGTTTCGTAGATAAGTGACGTAAGCTACACGCAACTTCCACTTCCGTCGTTTTCTTTCATTATTCGAATGTTGGTACACTTAAGGAAGCGTTCAATTACTTTTAATTTTTAACAAGTGAAATGGTATATTATACAATTTCACTTGTTAAGAAATTTAAAGTAATTGAACTTAATGAGTTTACTTTCCGAGGTGGAAGATTCTGAAAATTATAGTATAATATTAATATTCAGAACACCTATCTACAATACTAGCAGTGCCATAGCTCTGCCCACAGTGACAGGTGCTAGTGCGCCCTAACTCCGAAAAGTAACAAATTACAAATCATCTTTGTACATTTTTTATTCTTTTTTTTTTCACTTTTAGTGATATGGCCGCCTTTTGTAAGCGTATATTGTTTTTGAGAGTTACGCGGTTATTAATTAAGCTAAAGTTAATCATTTTAACGGGTTCTTACCGCGTTTTTATTGTTTTTGGAGTTCCCGATATTTCAGCAGTGTTGAAACTGACATGATCACGTGATGACTGTAGAACTGCAGGTAGATTTTTAAGAGCAAACAAATCTGTCAAATCATGGCAGTTGCAACACTGCTGAAATATCGGGAACTCCAAAAACCAGTAGCGGATTTACCAGCAGGCTGAGTAGGCTCGTGCCTAGGGCGGCAGATTTTGGGGGCGGCAAATTTGGGGACCGAATTTTTTGTAATTTTTTTTTACCTCATAGAAATCAAAAAGATTTTTCCATTACGGTTTTCTGATGTCTTACAGATAGAAGTCTGCAACAAATTTTGACGATGACTTTTCTCTCTCACTTGTCATTGTCATTGCACATTCCGAGAGTAGCAAAATTCCATATTCTAGAGTAAAGCAGCTAGTTCGCCGCCCCTCAACCAGTACATGATTGAGCTTCGATTTGCTCAAAAATATACCGAAAAATTATTTTACGTGCAATTTCAACGAAATTGTTGCATTGTAAAAATAATGTATTATATGCCAATTGTAGAGGCAAGGGCGGCAAAAACTATTCAGCCTATACCTTGAAAATTTGTAAATCCGCCACTGCCAAAAACAATAAAAACGCGGTAAGAACCCGTTAAAATGATTAACTTTAGCGTATATTGTTGTTGTTTTTTGTGTATTTTGGTGTGCAAATAAAGAATATTTATCTTATCTTATCTTTAAGTACTAAAAAGTCATTTGTATTATTTTGATTTAGACTGGGATCGAACCACGCGTGGTTCGCGTGGCCATGGCCACACCGCCTTCGGCATGTTACTAACTAGACAGACCACAACAGCTTTTGAAGTGTCAAAGTGAAACTAATTTTGTTATCTTGTTTCAGGTTAAAATATGGTTTCAAAATCACCGTTATAAGTGTAAGAGACAAGCTAAGGAGAAAGCAATGGCAGAACAAAATCAACATAATCAGGTAAGAAGTATTTAAGTTAACATTATGTATATACATACTAAGTAACAGATTGGCAATGTGGAAAAGATCAAACCAAGATCGAACTACATCCGTGCGAATGTAAGAGCAAGACAGATAAAAAAGCTATTCCACAAATAAGCTACCTACAGGCTTTTATCGGCCTGCCCGATATGGATTTGACATTAGCGATCGAAACATTTTGACGATCGCTAATGTCAAATCTATACATTCTGTCATTTTCTACTAGCGTCAACGCCAATAGAATGTCACTTTGTCTAGGGGGGCTGGAGTGCGATTTTTGAACATCACACGATCAATGCCATGTTATTAAGAAAGCATTAGCTTCTAGTTTATGTTTTATGTAGTTTCGTAAATTTTCCAATGTGGTATCACATAACAGAGTAAGGCCGAGATTCAGAGACGATTTTTTTGGTCTTAGCTCGAGCTAAGCGTGGCAAAAATGTATTGACATACGGGAGTCTGAACTATGACTTACAAATCGTCTCTGAATCTCAGCCTGAGTATCTACGAGTATAGTATAGTAGTCAAGAATCTTGCTAACGTTTGATCTAATGATTTTAGACTGCGTGGTTACAATATCCTATTTATCCTTATTATTTGTGTTTGATTTGTGATTAAATGGGTATGAGTAAGGTTGTATGGAGGAAATGATGGGCCAGTAACAAAACTTATGTAGGTTATTAGAGGACCTTTCAAAATACATTAAAAATTCATTACATTCATTTCTAGGCTGCATCGGATGCATAAGGTACAAATAACTTCTAAGGTTGTATGGGAGAAATAGCTTTTTAGCGCTAAGACCGTCTTGTTTTGTATCTTCTGTATTTCTTTACGGTATATTTTGATAAGTAGGTAATATGTTTCGATTAATTGATTGAAAATGAGTTGATTCTTAAAGACTTTGGTTATATTTTCATGAACCTTTAGAGTCAAATATCTCAGCTCCAATGCGAGCTAGGCCATAAGTGTTTATTACAATATGTTTGTTTTTTATAGTACTATAATTATACAATAATACTTTGATTGGTGGCCACGACTTTAAAAAAAATGACAATACCTATTCAATTTTTGTTTAGTGGCATCCGATGTGTTATCACAATTCAGCCATTGTCTCGTTATGTGAATAGTATATGAAGGAAAATGATCAGTAGTATTTATTAAGTCTAGAGTGGCAGTTTTGCCAATGTAAGTAGTTTATAATCTCAAGTGATTGTTTTAAGGTTAAAACACAAAAGAGTTCACAAAATGGTGGAGCCACGTGCAATCCTAACGCGCCGATACGCAAGCGTCCGTACTCCGCCAGAATTGCAACGCGACTCTACAATACCTTTACTCATACCCATTTGAATCGAATGACGTGTTTACTACAACGTCCCTTCCTAAATACCTATAGATTCTTCAAACAAAAAGTTTAAGGGTACCAGAACGTATTATAAATCTATAGCACACCGGCTATTAAGTACCATCAAGATTAAAATTTTATTTCCCACCAGTTTCATAATGAATATTAAAAACGTAAGCGATAAAAATCATTCGCTGACATCGCGGACGGTCCCCTGTTTGCGAAGGCGATAGACTTTGAGCACTCGATGGCAATCTCCCGCTGAGAATGGGTAACGATAATAACGAAATACGGGACCCGCACCGGTGAATCTGGCAACCCCAGCGCAATCATTATTAGGTGCGTGCTTCTCAAAGATTTTGTCTTTAATCTGAATTAAATGTTTCAATGCAATTCATTGTATCCCTAAGAATGGATTACACAGGTAATACAGGTACCTAGTTATAGTTAGTGCAGGAGACGTGACAAAGCGGTTCATTGACAGCGAGTTTATGAAAACGATACTTTCTAAATGTAGAGAAATTAGCGACAGATGTAACTAACACGCTAACTAACTTCATCAATGACATAACTTTAGGTTATGTCAGAACAGAATGAATCCGTCATAGGCTGAGGTCATAGAATAAACCACCAGATATCTTCCAGTTCATGTCTTACTGGGCAACTAAATGGGGATAACGTTTCTTTGGAACGTTTTCGTAAAGCCTACCTAGGCTGCAATCGCGATAAATATTCAGAATTAAGCGCAGTTGAATAGTAATTGGATTGCAATTTGATGAGAACTGAAATTGGATAAGAACAGAACTTCGATGTTTTAAATTAGCGCAATCGGTTTCCTAGACAATTATCAACGTTCGTCATATCATTCGACACCAAGATAATAATGCTATTAAGAGACATTCACAGTTATTTTTTAAAGTTTAGGTTGAACACCAAACTGAACAACTTTCAATATTATGGGACCAATATTGAAATCGCGAAAATTAATTTTGCTATTCCATAAAAAGCGTCAATGGCTACTGGACCCATGTGGACCCCTGGAATGTGTGGAACAACAAATTTTTTCAACGTTGGTCCAATAGTGAAAGTTGTTTAGTTGAATGGTCTGAAGCACCCCCTTTGATATGTAACGCATTTACCTTTAAACACCTGTATAAATTAAGAACTGACAACACCGAAAAGAAGAAAACAGCGTGATTTTATGAAACGTGAAAAATCGTCCAACTACGGAAGAAATTCTTTTTATTACAAATCGTTCGAGGAATTTTAAGATGGGTAAATTATGTGAGGGGGTGTAACCCTGACGACGTGTGTTGCCAGCCTCCGTAAATTGCCTCAATTTGTGAGCGCGAGGGGTGGCCCGGAGCGTCGACTTTTTGATCGTTAATTCCAGTGGGCGTTGTTCGGAACATTTTCGTGTCATTTAGTTTGTTTATTGTTAATCTGATTCGATTTGTACGTTAAAGAAATGATTTTATTTATGTTAGATAGGTAGGTAGTTAGTGGAAATATTAGGGCTTTCTTGTTTCTTATTATAATGACGTATGATATTTTTTGTTGTTCTATGCAATTCTGTACTTAAAAGTATGTAAACAAAGTACCTACCGAGACCTAATAACACAAATGGAAATATACAATGGTCTGAAAGAAATAATAGGTAATAATTTCATTATTATTGTATTTCACGGGCCGTGTAGCCCGGACCTTTGGATGGCTTGCGTGTGGGACACAGATCCAACACGTAGGCTCCTTTGAGACACTTTTATTTAAAAAGTCAAAGTCAAAGTCAATATAATTTATTCAATATAGGAGCTTGCAGCACACTTATCAAACGTCAAATCTTTTTTTAAAGCTACCACCGCGTCGGAACGTGTTGTCGCTGTAGAGAAGATGCGGCCAAAAACTCTACAACATAACACGACTTAATAACTATTACAATATAAATTCTTAAGCTAAAGTTATGTATACAATAATACATAGTCTATTTAATAAAATAATTGATACTATACAGTAAAGTAAATAAACTATAAGCTAGTGACCTCAGACCCAAGCATGGGATGCACCAAGCGTGGTCTATCTCTGAATGCAGTGTATAAATACGCCAAGAGATATATACCACGTTAAGTGCAGAGACTATTGCAGAACGGAAAGAAAAACTACTAAGGTTATTGATGAGTTTTTCTAACTTATGTACGTAATACCGACTGCTCTTAAACGGTGTAGGAAAACATTGTGAGGAAACCTGCAATGGTTTGAGAAGATATTCTGATGCGTATGTGAATTCTACCTATCCGCATTGTGGACGCGTGATGTGGTGGACTAACAACATACACTCTCCTTGAGGGTAGGCCTGTGCTATGCAGTGGGTCGTATATTGGCTGTCGATAATAAAGCAAGACAAACAACCGTGCAAACACACAACTGAATGTTCAATAAGTAAACTGTAGTTATAGCAAAGTCTAGACAATATATTTCATGATGATCAGAAACCTGTCATGACATTCTACCGTATTTGAGCGTTATTCTGTTTGAGCTTCCCTGTATGTTTAGCCAGAACACTTAAATCTAAAATGCTATTTCTAACTAACCCTCTCTTCCACAGTCATCATCATCACCACGAAGAGTAGCAGTTCCCGTCCTAGTAAAGGACGGGAAGCCTTGCGGGTCAGGCGAGTCATCTTCCCCGGCCCACAGCCATTGCGCTACCCCCACCTCAGGGTACTCCGCCCCGCAGCCCTCCCAGGCCGCGTGTAGCAACCCTCTAGTGTCGACCTACCGGCAACCAGCAGCCTACCAACAGCAGTGCTCCGGCTATCTACCACTACAAGGCAGGGCCTGGTAGAAATTCCCACAGCTTTACCACGAGACAATGTTCAAGGAAGAGATGTATTTTGATTAGGTTCGCAATTTTGAGGTTATCTTTTAAATGTTGCCGTGTTCGATTTACCCAGATTTCAGGGTAAATTTGTGTTAAAATTTTATTGTGTGCAATATTAAAAAGGATTGTGGACGTTTTCTATTTTGTCTGTTTAGGAATATTATTACTTAATGCTTACGAATTACATTGTGTGTAAAACTAAGGTTACATTTAATTTATTTGGATATTTGTAATTTTGCCGTTTTTTATCCTTTCAAGAACATTGTCCCTGGTAAAGTGCTGCTAGTTACAGCTGTAATATGGAAAGACAATTTTGATGTTAGGAAATAGTGGAAAAGTGAATGTTGAAGTGTTTCAAATTAAAGTGGAAAGGGACTATTTCTACCGCGATCGGTAGGAGGGTAAAGTGTATATATTTTTAGTCATAGTTAAGCGCAACAAAGGATTTGACTTCATCCTTTAGTTGTGTTCTCAATTATCATACTAAGAACCTTAGTTTGAATTGTACAATCTGAAAAATCTTTTCGAAACGTGTTCTAGAAACTTAAATTGCTAAAGATTCGTTATTTTTATGTTATGTTGGTAACGCTGAAAGACTACCAACAATAATTACAAGCAAATCAAAGATAGTCGTTTCTTAGCGTGTGAAATTCATTCGGGGTGCCAATACGAAAGAAAAAAATCATACGAAGACATGTATGGTAGAGTGAGATAGATAGACTCCCCGAGTGATTTTACACCATTTGAAATGGAATCATATTAATATTGTCCAAGCAACCTATCGAATATTCTCGATTTCAAAACCATTCATTGTTTCAATGTTTTCCAGAAAACATTATGATTGACTTTGATATTAGATGGCATTCGATTAAAAATAATTGCAAAAAACATGACATTTTAAAACAATCATTATCAGCTATTCGCGACATCTTGCCAGTTCATGCCAATTTTGTTAAAATTGGTTTCTTTTTATGTACTTGACATTTGAGAATTCAATAAGTGCCATCTATTGAGTAAATTAAACACTTTTCATATTAAATTCTTATTTTTGTCAGTTTTTTTTTTATAAAATAATTATCTTGAAAAATAATGCAACCCTACCCCTATTCAATGTCTGAAATGATTAAATACAGGGTACTTCTTAATATGCTGACACTTTTTTAAGGGGATGATCAGACCGTCAAACTGAACAACTTTCTCTATGGAACCAACATCGAAATCACGAAAAAAAAATCTGCTGTCCCATACATTTGGTTCGAGTAGGTTTGCACTTTTGTATGGAATAATTTTTTTTGCGAGTTCGATGTTGGTACCATGTAGAAAGTTGTTCAGTTTGAAGGTCTGATCATTCTCTTAAAAAAGTGTCAGCATTATTAAGTTGGACCCTGTATACAGGGTGTAAACTTTAACATGTTACATACTAAAGAATGCTTCAGACCAGCAAACTGAAAAATTTCCATCAGGGGACCATAATTGACATTGTGAGAAATAATTAGGTATTCCAACATATTTTGGGTCGAGTCACCACTGTTTTTTTTTTTCAAATGTTGGTCCCATAGATTCTGAAAGTTTTTCAGTTTGATGGTCTGAAGCACCTCTTACGTACCTTTGCAACACTTTTAAGATTACACTCTGTATAATTTGAATTGTGTACTTTTTGTAAATAATTGATAAAGGTGTTAGTTAATTGTTGTGTGAATAGTATAAAGTATAATAATGTCAGTGTTTCGTGTGTGTAGATAGTATCTTGTAAATATAGTAAGGGCCCAGTGTTCAATGTGTCATGGATTCAATAAAACATTATTTTTTATGAAATAATAAAGATAAAGTAGATTATTTTATTCAGATCGTCCAATTAACGCATTTATAAGATTTATTTGAATGTTGGTAATTTAAACAACGAATTATCGAATCATCTAAGTTTAAAAAAGGTACCTGTCACCATTGAGCTATAGTGTACTAACGTACTAGAAGTGACGCGACGAACTATCGTCAATGGCCACATGCGGGTAGAAAGAACGCAGATGGATGAAATAGAATCTATCGATTGAGTGAATCGATATCGCCAGACTAAAAGTGCAGTGTCTCCTCTAGTATTGTAGCATATTATAGCTCAATGCCTAGTACATAGATTAATTTTGAAAATATTTTGTTAGTTCTACGAAACCTGCTAAGTAAGGTCAAAAAACTATTGTGAAATTCTTGTGTTCACGATAAATGAGGATAACCATTTTTTAGAGTTCAACTTATTTATTCACAAACAATTTGCTTTGTACTTAAGGCCAACTTTGTTAGATATCGCAGAAATTGGCGCTCTAATGTAAATATAAATAAAAATTAGGGAAATTAAAACAGGGCGTTGGAAACACTGCATCCAAATGCCACGTCCTCAAGCGCTCCAAAACAATGAAAATAGCAATAAGCAGCTAATTTTAACTCTAGACTAATTCATCAGTTGTAATAAATCGAGAAAATTTGTTTTTTAAACATAATTTATATGTTTCGAAGTCTAGATCGATGTAATTACTGTAGGCTTAGGGGAGGTTATAATTATAAATAATAGTAATAATAACTGAAAAGGAATTTGTAACTATAATGAGAAATGAGGTGTAATGAATTTCGATTTATAAAATTAATAAAAATTAACGAGTTTTATCATTGTTTTTAATTTTATTACCTTTGCATCTTCTTCGAAAAGTCAAAACAAACGCTATGCCCTCCAATCAATTATTTTCTAATCCCCTCATAACGTTAACAATAAAGAACAAAACATTTCCAAACATTTACCTTTGTTACCCCAGCTCTCGACCTCGTAAGCTCATTTTATTGTCTTCAATATTCCCAGATTACCCTGTAATCTCTCATAACTCGCATAACAGTTTATTCCGCATGGCAACATCGACTATTTGACGTCAGTCACTACCCGCCAAAACGAAATAATAACATGGCCGCTCCAATATTACCTTAACCTAAGTTTCAACATTTGTACTTTAAATTTTACCATCTACAACGTTACTATAAAGGGTATTTTCGATTTGGAAGGCCCTGTAGTTACGCTGTTTCTATTCCGGAGGGTAAATTTGATAGAACAAAGGCGCAGAAGAGTGCACGTGTGCGGCATTAGGATGGCACGGTAATAAAATGGCGGATTAGCTGTGAGGGACAGACAGGTGAGAGCGTCGAAATTGAAAACTATTGGCCTCTTCAGAAGAAAATTGGTGTATCGAGTGAGTTTCGAGTTACAACGGATTTGTTTCAGTTGAATGACGTGATGGGAATTTTTGGAGGGATTACAATTTGTATCTGTGAAGTAGTTTGATTAATTGCAGCTTGTTTTGCTACATACGAACTTGGATGACTCAATGTTAAATAGAAATAATATTTACATATTGAAATGGTACGAGTAAAAGTACTGACATTTTTTAAATAGTCGCGGCCACCAATGAAAGTATTGTATAGTTAGTTATTTTGTAATGAACACTTATGGCCTACCTAGCTCGCATCGGAGCTGTGATAAATTGACTCTAAAGGTTCATGAAAAAGTAAACAAAAACATTAAGAATTAACTTATTTTCAATCAATCAATCTCTAAATTGTATAAGAATCAATCGAAAAATATTACCTACTCAGCAAAATATACCGTAAAGAAATACAGAAGATACAAAGCA
Organism: Agonopterix alstromeriana; assembly: GCA_963924505.1. Lineage (NCBI taxonomy): Eukaryota > Metazoa > Arthropoda > Insecta > Lepidoptera > Depressariidae > Agonopterix > Agonopterix alstromeriana. The sequence continues at coordinate 14,896,794 of OZ004679.1, forward strand.
AAGCGGTTGTAGCTTCCATACAACCTAACAAGTTATTTAGTACCTTAATAGCACATAGGCCTGAATTTGATGTTTTTTAATGTATTTTGAAAGGTCCTCTAAAAGCTATGTCAAGTTTTATTACTGGTAGGCTTTGACTAATTATTATAAGGACTAGCCTTGCGGTAGCATTTCCCCTCTGCCACGGTATAAGCACAATTTATCTTGTGCATTTACATTCAATTTTACACCTTATCACTAAACGAGACAGCCTATTATTGCGAAATAATAACTTCGAACTTAGAACGTTTGGGGTTCACACGAGACTACTTTTCATGATTTTTAACATTCAAAATTAGAATCTAAAGTTATGGGGAATAAAATCCAAAGTTGCGGATTTCATGTAACCTCGCCCCCCGCAAAAAGTGGCAGAAATGTTTGTTAGTAGAATTACACGCGTAACCAGTCCATATAAGAATTAGTCAAAGCTGGTAGCTCAACAACAAAAAAAAAATTTTCTCCAAGAATCACAGATTTTATACTCGGTTACCTAACTAAAACAACATTTTGTTGACAAATACATGACGTTTCTTCAATCTGAATAATATTATGAATGTTAAAGTTTGGATGTTTGGATGTTTAGATGTTTGTCACTCAATCACGCATAAACCGCTGAACGGATTTGGTTGAAATTTGGGACACAGTTAGAATATGTTCTGGATTAACACATACCTGTACAACGTGTTAATGAATTAACGCGTTAATGTTTAGAATCGAGAGCAGAATTACATTATCATGGTTTCAACATAGGTAATTTTTTTCAAAATATTAAATGATTTGTTCGTAAAATTTAAAATTGTTTGAACTCGATCTCAACCCACCGCTCGGGCAGTCTCACCCTACTTACTACCAAAACAAGATTCTTAAAATGTATCCATGAGCACGTTAGCACTTTCATTCATTGCTGAAATGATAACAAATCATTATTGTCTCGAAACTTAAAATGCGAATAACTTTAACATTTAACTATAAAAAAATTAAATTATTGTTTCAGTCGAATTATTTTGTTTTAAATCAGTTGGGGTGTATGAGGTTTTGCGCTTATTCATTAACACGTTGTATAGGATACTTTTTCAAAGTCCACGCAGAATTCATAATTTTTTTCGTAACAGATAAAAGCTATATATATATATATATAATATTAAATAACACGAAACACAGCAAGAGCAATGGCGCCAAGCAAACTCAAAAATGTCATAGATTTTTTTTTTTTAATTTCTTTAACGGCTCTGGATACTGGATCCTTTTGATTCATTGGATCCTTTTGATCCATTCGTTATTTTTTTTCTTTATATTCTTTATTTTTTGATGAGGGGATGATAGATGACGACAGATGACGATGAATCTATGGTCGATTTCGTAAGCTCGCGCGTTGCCGCCAAAATGACCATGTACGAGTTAACTTGAACCAAAACTTATTTTCTGTTATCGTATTTATTTGAGATTCCTGTTACGTCGGTCGCTTTACGCAATTGTTTGGTACACAATCCGCACGAAATTATGTCACAAATATCACTAAAACCAATTTTTTACGAATTTCAAAAAACACGAAACACAACAAGAGCAATGGCGCCAAGCAAACTCTCCAACTGACAATGTCATAGAATATTAAACGTGTTGCCAGCACAAAAATAAAGATTAAGTTACAAAATATCACGAATCACGGCATAAGTAAGTAATTAAGTTTCCAGACAATTATTTTTAAGAACAAAATAAAACAATCCGCCAGTAACAATTGAGAACAAAATATCAGAACAAAAATAAAACAGGCAGCAATTAACAAACAATAAAGGATCAAAAAGCTCGAGTGTCGAGGGCTTTCGTGCTTTTCCGCGTATTTCTGTAGGCGCTAATTAGCAGATGTATTGTGACGTCATAAAATGGCGGGTAGTCCGCCATTGTTAAGCACGTCGCTCCATCGATCGGGTGATAGGACACGTGGAGTATGTGAAGATTTGCAGTTTTTATTCTTTTTTTATTTTATCGACAATCAGAAGGGGTGGTGGAGATTGTGGTTGATAAGTCTGTTGCAATCGAGATTTGTAAGAGGTCTGATTTTTAAGGTTCCGTAGCCAAAGGGTGAACACGAAACCGTATTCCTAAGCCTACGTTGTCCATCTGTGTGAGGCTGGGTGAGGTGTGACTTTTGCTACAAATTCCAGAATTGGGCCTACAAAATGGGCATAGAATCCTTTTTTCAATAACGAATGTGACTCCTCAATCCATACAAAATAAGAGTAGCATAGACAGGCATGGAGCGGGCCATGTTAGACTAGGCCTAAGAGGAAGGATCTCCATAGAGTCCGCATAAATTTACGATTGTAGTTGGTCTCTTTTGTCTTATGACGTACCTTTAATAGTAGAAGGAGATGGAACTATAGATATTTGTTTATGCGGCTGTCCACTTTTTTTTGAGCTAGTGTGTGTGAAAAGTGACCGTAAACATAAGGCCATATGTCACTTGGTGCCTTTTGTCCATACTACTTGACACCACACACTCAAACCTAAATGTCAAAAAAGGTGGGCACTTTACAATTGGCATGGCTCACTCTAGTCTTAAAGAGAGATCCTTCCTCTTAGGACTAGGCATAACACTTCTAGACCACGTCACAAACTTCGAGATCCGACGTCGATCCTACTCGACCAAAATGTATGGAACAGCTGTTTTTTTTCGCGCTTTCGACCTTGGTCCTATTGAAAGAGTTGTTCAGGTTCATGGTCTGATCATCCCTTTAAAAACTGTGAGAAAATTAATTAGGCCCTATAAAGGGTCCTTCTTTAAGGGGATGATCAGACAAGCAAAACTATGGGACCAATATAGAAAATTTGGTGCCCCATACATTTGTAGGTTTGCAGATTTGTATGGAACCGTTGATTTTTTTCGCGATTTCGACGTTAGTGCTATAAAGAAAGTTGTTCAGTTTGACGGTCTGATCATCCCCTTAAAAAAGTCTTAGCATATTAATAATGTATAATAACTGGTGAACGCGGACTGCTATAACTTAGATGTATGTATTTATAGATTCCACATCTGAGGAAACGCTATTTTGGAGCCGGCAATGTGTTGTAGAGTTTCTGACCGCATCTTCTCTACAACGGAACACCTTCCAACGCGGTGGTAGTCACAAAATGACGCCAAAAAGTTATCAAAGGTGTGTGATATAATTTATTGTTTCACAGGAAGCTCCAAAACATAAACTACTACCAACCGTACAAAATAAATCAATCCAAACATCGACACAATAAAAAACCCATAAAAATAATTCTATCACTCAAAATAAAAAGGTATATTTCCTCCCCTATTACATTTTGAAAAGCGAATACAGTCGATCAGTAAACAAATTTGCGAATATTATTCCTGTAAGGGGGTTGGAACCATGAATAACCCCTGAACCCTAAAGGGGTGAACCATTAGGGGGAGAGACTTAAGATTTTCCATTCATGGGGTTACAAGTAAAACGTCTTGCATTTAAGCATGGGGATGTAAATTGCATGCTATTCATGATTGTTCTTAGGTAACATAAATTGTGCCAATTATTTTATGTACCTGGGCCTTCGAGCTTACATCAAGGACCATCCTCCGCTTCCTATACAGGGTCCTTCTTAATATGCTGACACTTTTTTAAGGGGATGATCAGACCATCGAACTGAACAACTTTCTCTATATATTGATACGGTAAAAAAAAATTTTTAAACCAATCAAGAGCGTGTCGGAATTCCACAGTACGTATTCCAACCTCTTTCGGTGTATGGGAGCTTTGACTATTTATATGTGGACTGGTTACGCGTGTAATTCTACTAACAAACATTTCTGCCACTTTTGAAATCCGTAACTTTGGATTTTATTCCCCATAACTTTAGATTCTAATTTTGAATGTTAAAAATCATGAAAAGTAGTCTCATGTGAACCCCAAACGTTCTAAGTTCGAAGTTATTATTTCGCAATTATAGGCTGTCTCGTTTAGTGATAAGGTGTGAAATTGAATGTAAATGCACAAGATCAATTGTGCTTATACCGTGGCAGAGGGGAAATACTACCGCAAGGCTAGTCCTTATAATAATTAGTCAAAGTATGGGAGGGAGGTCGAACAATTTTTATTTCTTCATGACTATCACATTTCTGTTTTTAGGTTACTGTTATCTGTCTTCATACCAAATTTCGATTCAATAGGTGCAAAAAAATGAGCGAGTTATTGAGGCGGGGCATACAGACAGACAGAATGGACGAAAGTATAAGGCTTCCTTGGTCTACGGAACCCTAAAAAGTCAATAGTCCTATGGCACCATTAAATATTCCTAGGTAGACTAGTGTAGACTAGTTGGAATACCTAATTCGTTGACACAAATGTTTCTTTATAAATCGAGAAAGACTGATCTAAAAAGAGCGATGAGTCCTTCACCATCCATGCTGCTCGGTTGTGGAACTCACTCCCCGCCGACATTCGCGATTCTGAGTCTATTTCTATATTTAAAAAGAGAACGAAAGAGCACTATCTCTCTCTACCATAAGTGATATATATATATTTATATATATAGACATAATTATATATATTGTATGTTGTAGGTATATATTGTATAATATATTTATTGTTTGTGTACACAATAAGTTTGCCTTGTAATTATTAACTGTCTCTTTTGCGGGTCTGCTGGAAGAAATCTCTTCAGAGGTAAGCTCGCCCTTTGTACATGTTTTCTCAACTTTGTATATTATTATGTCTTTGTGTACAATAAAGTGTTATAATAATATAATAATGATAGTTCATACGGAAGAAAGCTAGCGCCTCAATCATAAGGCGGCGATTCGATTTCTGTCCTGTAACACTAAGGTCTTCGGAATTTATGTACGGGCGTATTTATCATAATTACTAGCTCGGCGGTGAAGGAAAACATCGTGAGGAAACCTGCATTTCCGAGAATGAAAAGAAAATACTATAAGTTCGGAGGTATGCGTAAAATATGGGTGAGCTTGGGGCGAACACAAAGGTCCAGCGCTGGTCGCAGTGTTACATAACGACCCTCGCTTGCAATAGCCCAGCCACAAATCAATCAATCAAGACTGATCTAAAGTCGCTGGGTAGGTACTCTTAAAATATTTAGGCAAGGTTTTCCTTTTTGAGTTTTGGAATCCTAACGACATGCGTAGGCGTGTCGTGTTTACTGCTCCTTGTCATGAAAGTATGAACATTGTAGCGTAGAGTTTCCACAAAACTGAAGGAATAGCATAAATTAGTTCTTTATACTGTTTATAGGATTTTTTTTTTTTTCAAATCTCGAAAGAGGAGAAAAATACGCACCATAAAGCCAGCCCTTTTATAAATCTTTTATGAGAGGACAATTTTTATAGCATAATACAATAGTAGGTGTAGGATATAGTTGTATAGGTGCCCACAGCACAAGATCTGCTGAGGGGCTGACTAATTAGAACAAAAAACGCGGGAAAGCACAAGTACGCTTGACAGTGAGTCAGAGACAAAGAGAACGAGGTTTTCGACCAAAAAGGTTTTATTTGACATCAAAGTAGAACAGAAAATTGAGTCTTATAGTAAAGAAATACAGTAGAGTTTAGTTCCAGCAGTTATTTCAAGCCTGAACATTTATTTTTCGAATTTTCCACCAGCTCAAAAGTCTTAATTACATTTTGAAGCGATCAAATAGCACCTCAATTCCAACGCTGCAGATTCCATTTTCCCGCGCACTTGTGGGCAGTTTTCCGCCATTTTGTGTGCTCTATGGCTGCGTAGAGAAGCGCCACCGCGCCGATTGTCTCTGGCACGTTCGGTAGAAGAGGCCACAATCGATAGAGCACGGGCGTGCGTTGTAATGAATTTATTAGAGGACTAGCGCTTTTTCCCGGGTTTTGGTGCTTTTGTTCATTATTTTTAGCTTTGATTCTACTTCTTAGCGATAATTACACTTCATTTGGCATTTAAACTTTTAAGTGGTTAACGGTTTTGAGTTTTCTTAATGACTCTTTGTCGAAGTCTAGAAGTTATACCTAATTCCGATTCGATGTTAATTTTGACTTTACATAACATTTTTGAGTCGGTAGTTTTTAACGGTAGGTAAGGTAATGGTACATTATAGTTTATCAGTTTATTTTCACACTGTTGAACACTCGGATTTCTTTGACAAATAGATTATCATATTTGAACCACTTAAGAAGGTACTTACCTAGGTATTTATAACTGCAGTCTGTCTACAATATTTGAAATCTAGGGATCATATTTCAGATATTTCTCTCCGAGACAGTCTGCAGGAGTATTCGTGCAATGCGCCAAGTCACTCAGGACCAGCCTGTCAGCAGGTCACCCTCATTAACACTAGGTGCGTGCCTGCGAGCGTGCTGTCAGACCACCGTGTCTCTTGCATCTGGGCGAGGGTTCCCTATGATTTAGTTAAGTTAAAAGAAAAGTCTAAAGATTATTTGATGGTATTTATATTATATTTCTGAGACGCCGAGAGCTTGGAGTGGAGGCCGATACATAAGAAGTTCCATATTTTATGGATTCTTATGGAATAGATAAGTTCGAATTAAGGCCAAAGCAGTGCACCGTCACTCACATAATCACATTTGACAGCTGCAAAAATGCCTACGGCGCCACGTATCGCACGCGATACGCGATATTAGGCGCATTTAAGTTCGTCGTTTCTGAATCGTCAAGTTCGAAATTCGAAAAGTCACGCGAAATCAGGAGAGTGCAATATCTGTTACAGTACTGTTATACTGTGTACTGTTATTGAATAATCTGTGGCCAAAGAGACAAATGAGACCTGACCAGAACCAGACGAGAATAATGTGCAGTCTGGGGCAACAGAGACGTCAGATGCCTAAGAATGTCGTGGCTCGCGAATGTGAAGCACTGGATAGAAATCGCCAAAATCAAGGAGCCTGTTTGGTCTGGCAAGAGGTAAGCATAGATACGTTGAGGACTGGCGACCTCCAGTAATGGGAGAATCTGAGGAAGAAAAGGTGACATCATTGGATTTACGTTTTACGTTATTCAATGACCTTTTGTAGCATCCTTTGACAATTTATATGTGGACTGGTTACGCGTGTAATTCTACTAACAAACATTTCTGCCACTTTTTGCGGGGGGCGAGGTAACATGAAATCCGCAACTTTGGATTTTATTCCCTATAACTTTAGATTCTAATTTTGAATGTTAAAAATCATGAAAAGTACTCGTGTGAACCCCAAACGTTCTAAGTTCGAAGTTATTATTTCGCAATTATAGGCTGTCTTGTTTAGTGATAAGGTGTAAAATTGAATGTAAATGCTCAAGATCAATTGTGCTTATACCGTGGCAGAGGGGAAATGCTATCGCAAGGCTAGTCCTTATAATAATTAGTCAAAGGTAGCATCATTCTACTTTAAAAGTTTTGGATAATGCCACTTTTTAAAACATAAAAGTTCAGCGAGATGGTCACATTGTGGAGTGGAGCATATTAAAGTAAAAGGGTGTGGGCTATACTCGTAAGAGAGTATACCTAAGTCAATGCTTGTAAGCCTAACGGTGGTGGGGAATAGTGATCCTTGCTATCAAACTAAGAAACGTGAATGCAATTCTCAAAGCATTTTAACATTCACCAGTGGAACCCAACATCTCAGCACCTCGTCAGTGACTCAACAAATCAATCCTCTTCAATAAAATGCCTTTTATTTTAATCCATTCTCAGAGGAGAGTTATATTTTGACAAGCGTTCGACGCCATGACAGGTGGCACTATTATTTCGATATGTCAAAACTTTTTTTTGTGAAGGTTCATTATAACAAATTCTTGACTGTGTTGTTTTAATGGTTCTAATTTTCTATTAAAGAAATATTTGTCTGGACTGGATTGATTGCTTGGATGTTTTAATGGGGGATGGCTGTAGGTAACTGGTGTTTTAATTGTTTGGACGCGTTTGTTTCTAAAAACTAAAACAGGTTAAGGTAGCGAGATACCTATACTCCATTTCAAATAGCAACGTAATTTTAAGGCTATTTTGAATTACAGAAACGCTTCCTCTCACTTATTCTTAGAACTTTCTGATAAATAAATTATATTTGCAAATCTGAATTAGCCATAAAGTTTTTGGAATTTATGTACGATTTGTAACACCATTGGCTTTTCGGTGAAGGAAAACATCGTGAGGAAACCTACATGCTTCAATTTCGAGGCATGTATTGTACCCACTGTCCATTATAAGTGGCGACGGGCTCTCCCCCCGTCACACTGGACAGAGTTTCGGTACTACTGGTGAAACGTGGATGTTCTGAGGTTTCAGAATATCTCTGACTACCCCCTCGGGGACTATAGTCGTGAGTATATGCCATAAAGTTATTACAGGGTCCTTTTTAATATGTTGACACTTTTTAAGGGGATGATCAGACCATCAAACTGAACAACTTTCAATATGGAACCGACATCGAAATCGCATAAAAAAAATCTGCTCTTCAATACAAAACTGCAGACCTACTCGAGCCAAATGTATGGGACAGCTGATTTTTTTTTGTGATTTCGATGTTAGTTCCATAGAGAAAGTTGTTCAGTTTGTCGGTCTAATAATCCTCTTAAAAAGAGTCAGCATATTAAGAAGGGCCCGGAAAATCTTATCGTCCTTATTTGAAATGAAGTATAGTTGTTTCACGGTCCATTTTTACTCTCATCTAATTTAAAAACTCTGGATTGGATATATGTTTTATACGGTGCTAGGTGGCCGTTAGCTAGCCTTTCACCCCCAAAAATACTAACAAAACAACCCTTTCCTTTTATATTTCAGCAAAATCCTGAAATACGCAAGTCACTGTAGGCGCCACACAATTCCTTTCAGCTTTAATCTTCAGCACAAAAGCTCTACAAAGCCATTAGGTAACCTGTTTGAAGGGATAAATACATCGAGCTCGCGAAAATGGCGCGCGATCTGACAGTTCTTTGGCGCGCTTTTGATTGTTGCCCACTAATGGCGCGTTCACGAAACAATAGGTATAAAACGTTCGGCTACAAAGATGGCATTTCCGTTTGATGTGGATTGCTAGATTGCTGTGGAAATCGCCTGAAATGCGGGGATTTCATATTTTATTTTGATCGCTACTAGTTGTAATTGTATCGCATCGCAGCAAAAGCCTTGACGCATTGGATTTAGATCGTAATGAAAAAATAATATTGTCGTAATTTTATTTTATTTTATTACTATAATTCATTCCAAATAAGGACGACGAGATTTTCCGATTCCTATTTAGCTTTCTGGCCAACATACTGATTACCAAATGTAATTATTTTATTGGATACATTTACAACGTGTTATTAGAATTAAAGCAAAACTAGAAAGTAGTTTGTTTAGATTCGAGAGCAGAATCGAATTATCATGTTTTCAAAATAGGATTTTTTTTTCAAAATATAAAATTTTTTTTTTGTAAAATTTAAAATTTACTGATTTCGATCTCAACCCACTGCACGGGCACACTCACTTCTTACTACCAAAACAAGATTCTTAAAATGTATCCATGAGCATTCATTAATTGCTGAAATGATAATAAATCTTTTTTGCATGAAAACATAAAATACGAATAACTTTTAATTTTAACTATCAAAATAATGCAATTATTGTTTCAATCTAATTATTTTGTTATAAATCAGTTGGCGTGTATGAGGTTTTGCGCTTATTTGTTAACACGTTGTATTATCCGACATATCTTGGACGTTACTAAAGCTTTTTTAAGAATTAAGTGAGAAGACGTGTTTAAATCTCTGTTTCTGTAATGCAAAATTGCCTTAAAATTTTGTTGCTATTTTGAATGGAGTATAGACAACCCGACCGACGTGGTCGTGTCTATTTTTGTTGTTTGTTTTCTTTCCGTAAGAACCTTCTACAAAGTATTAATTAGAAAACTTTTAAAAAAAAGATGACTGAAATCGGTAAAGTCGTTCTCAAGTTATGGCGTGACCAAGGGAAACAGGGATTAATTTTATATATTATATAGAGCTAATTATTAAATTGTATTAAAACTCCTAGTTGTAATGCAGAAGTCGCTCCAGGTTTTAAATCATATTGCAACCAGCTCGCGTAAAATATATCAGTAGGTATATTGCAGTAAAATCTCAAGCTCGTTTCGCTAGCTCTAGATTTTAGTTTGTTAGGTATTATACTCCATTCAAAATAGGGGCGAAAAGAAGGTAAAAAGGGTTCTTTATAGTACACACTTTAAAGAAATACGAATATTGTATCAAAAAACAAAATGGTGATGTTGAAAGACCTAAAGAAGCAGTGGTGTGCACATGTGGTTCGTCTTTGACATCATTCTGTCATCAAACACTGACATAAGTGTCTAGAATTTTTATAAAATGATCACGGTCTGAAAAGGTTTCGTGGTCCTACTTCTGTGATCTTCTTTTTTTCGTCTTTATTAGACATATAGTATAGGTTTTATTGCAAAGACCTAACATGGACCTGCCCCTCCTAGGAAAAAAATATTGCTACGTCCATGGAGATGGTACCAATTTCAAGTTTTTGTCCCGGGTCGGGAAAATATAATAGATCCGGGGCTGACTTTGCACACAGACAGACAATGGATGAAAGTATACCCTTATACTTTCGTCCATTCTGTCTGTCTGTATGCCCCGTTTCCTTGTTTGACTACGGAACCCTAAAAATCGGTGGCGAATGGAACTTGAGCCTACGACAGATTTATTGCGCCGCGTATTTCTCTTTTCTTGTAAAGTCTACAAAGGCATAAAAGTAAATTGTAAATAATACTTTAATTAGTCAAATTGTTAAATATCAGTAAAAAATAAAAAAAATAATGAAAAAAAAACATAAAAGTAATTTTTAAAGAAAAAAAAATCCGTTGCAAAGGGTGCGTTCATTCAACCTCATTACATAAATACATGATGTCGTCACCTTTGCGAGGCACATGCGCACATAATTGCAGTGTACTTACAATGAATCCGGTTCACATAGTTGCACGGCTTTCAATGGCGACACTCCAGCCGAGAGGCTAGGGAGATTACGAAACAATAGATTTTTCCAAAATACATAATAATGCGCCACGTCAAATGGCGCGGTTTTGTGAGCGAGATTAGAGATCCGCGGGAATGGAAAATATCACTGAAAAAATGGGTTAGAAATAGAAATATTCTTCGCTCGCTTCTTCTTTCGTGTCAGCATGAAGTACATACAGGGTGTAAACTTAAAAATGCGTTCCATTATTAAGGTGCTTCAGACCATCAAACTGAACAACTTTCACTATACAGGGTCTTTCTTAATATGCTGACACTTTTTTAAGGGGATGATTAGGCCGTCAAACTGAACTACTTTTCTCTGTAGGACCAACATCGAAATCGCGAAAAATAAATCTGATGGTCCATACAAAACTGCAAACCTACTCGAGCCAAATTTATGGGGCAGCAGAAAGTTGTTGAGTTTGATGGTCTGATCATTCTCTTAAAAAAGTGTAAGTATATTAAGAATGACCCTGTATGACCAAAATAGAAATCGCAAAAAAATCTGCTATTCCATAGAAAATATTAATGGTGACTAGACTTAAATGTATGGAACAGCAGAATTTTTTCGCGCTGCGCATCTGGTATGCTGTCGCCACTCGAAAACTCTTCGGCCCCATCGGCCATCTTTTCCGCGAGCAATGTGCCAACCCATTGCCATTTTAGTTTAGCAATTATTTGGTCTAAGTCGGCTGGTTCTCCTGTGGATCTCTTAAGGGAATATAATTCGGAGCGCGCTCCATACAAACGAAGTCTGGTGATATTTACAACACTAACCAATCAAAATCAATGAAATTTTTCAGAAACAATCTAGAAACTAATCTATAATTATGTTTGTATGAAATCAGATTTTCGTTAAAATATACAGTTTTAGTGCTAGGATTAATTTAAGATTTGTATGGAAATCTTTGAAGCACTGTAACTTTAAAACTACATTTTAACGAAAATCTGACTTCATACAAACATAGAGATTAGTTTCTACATTGTTTCTGAAAAATTTCATTGACTTTAATTGGTTAGTATTGAAAATATCACCAGACTTAGTTTGTATGCAGCGCTCATTTACGCATTAGGAATAAACTTCTCTTCATTTCTGATTTCTCTTCGTTTAAAAGACATTTGTAGAAACCCACAATTCCCCTTTGGCGAATATATTCTTCACCAAAACTGATTATGCTTTATTCTAAGTCAAACTACTGTTTAGAAACCTACGGAACCCTCAAATTCTGTTCCGGTGTAGCGCGACACATGGATGATATTTCGAGATTTTTTTGGGTCTGAACTCAAGTGTCCTCAGCCGCTACGCCGCGCGAATTATTAAAAAGCATAAAATAAAAAAATATGATATACTCGAAAGGGCGGTCGGCCGTAAAATATAACATGGAAGCTTAGTTATGGGCACGTTAATTGATGTAGTTTTGTATTGATTAAACGTAAAGAGAAAAGAGCTCACCCTCCCCAGATACTCTACCCATCAAACTGAACAACTTTTACTATGAGAGCAAACACATCAAAACAAAACAAAAATTCTACTAAACTGCAATACCTATTTGATTTAAACGTATGGGACAGCAGAATTTATTTTTTTGTTAGACAGGTTTGCTCCCATAGTAAAAGTTGTTCAGTTTGATGGGTAGAGTATGTGGTTTAAAGGTAATGATACTTTTCCTTACACCCTGATTGTAAGAGTGTAAGTGACAGCTTAGAAAATACTAAAACGGTGAACTCAGATCAGACCATCAAACTGAACAACTTTCACTATGGAGCCTACCTCAAGAATCGCGAAAAAAAAATCTGCTGTCCTATACTAAACTGTTCTACCTACCAGGGACAGTTAATTTTCTCTCGCGTTTCCTGATGTAGTGAGTCCATAGTGAAAGTTGTTCAGTTTGATGGTCTGATTTCACCCTTTCAGTATTTGCTAGGCTGTCACCTACACCCTGTATACTAGCAAAAATATGAAAATGTCTACAAAGATGTCTACTTTCTTTAAAACATAAAGGAAAGTCGATCAGATATTATTGGTGGTCCAGAATCTAGAACACCCCTTCAATATAATTTAACTTAGGTTGGCTTGCACCAAAAAGTATTAAATTAAGGCTTGTTAGTTGTTATAGCCTGAAGAATCCCACTGCAGGGCAAAGGCCCCCACGAATATAGGTGAGCCATGTTGGAGGCAAGTTTCCAAGTTGCCTTAATACGCCTCTGACCTGGCTTAACGAATAGTTACAACGCCATCTGATGGAACTTTCCGAGACCAACTGCTTGACGTGCCTTCTGAAGCATTGAAACGCTCGAGATTTAATACCACTAAACGTTTACAGTAACGGTCGCATTTAGGCTTAAACTTGTTTAAATATGATGCTGTCACTGTCATTTGTATGAGCAGTGTGAAGGATAGATCACTAAATACGTTTAAGCCGAAATACATGTTGGTGCAAGCCGGGCTTAATGTGAGAACTGTTCAAAAATAAAACAAATATCATTAATAAATATATCGCTTCCAAAAACAACACTATACCTTTAAAAACCAGTAGCGAACAAAAACGCATCCAATGAAATAATTCTCCCTCAAGATACAATCTAACCAACCGCACGACAAAAGAATTAGTCCAAATAATACAAAAAATTGTTAACAATAGCTTTTAAAACGAGTTGTGGGCGAAATTGTTACTAAAGTGTAGCAACATCTGTCTCGAGGGGAGAAAAAAAATTTCTAAACATTGCAACACTAAAACTGAATCACACGAAAATTGACTTTAAAATTTGGAGCATTCGATTCAAAATTGCAAGTTTTCAAGCGTCGGATAAGCTGTTTCTTTATTGGCTGAAGCGGAGTTAACGCCATTACTGTCAAATTGTAAGCCAATCACAGAGAAGCGACGCCGACCAATAGACGCGTAGCGGATGCGTGTTCCGAATGCAAAATTTGGGGGAAACTAGAACAATTTGTAACTTTTTACGATGTTTCGAGTGGCAACTAATTTTCGCTCGAGCGTGAAGCGTAGTTTCGGGAAAGGAAAGGTTAATAAAAAGTGTGGGATGGTTTTGGGCTGCTAGATTATTATAATAGCTAATGGTATAAAAGCTTATCGAAAACTTCATCAATGACGAAAGCACCAAATCGTAGCTTTAAATTCAATAGGGGAGTTAAGTACATAAAATATATTTTTAGTTTTAACTGATCAGTAAATAAACCGTTTGAAAATAACGCTAAACTCACATTTTCAGTAATTTTGTTGCTTGAATACTATTTTTAATAACTGGATAAACTACAAAAAGTATCAAAACGACGACGAAAAACAATGACGTCACTATTCAATTTTTAGAACAATATTTCATTTATAGAACGCGTTTTGACGTTTGATAAAGAGTTGTTAATTTGACTAGTCGGAAACTCGCGGATTGCAGTTTGGCTTGGGTTTGATTGGATTTATGATAGTTAGGTATTTGTGACGACTGGTGTCATGCCGTCTACCCAATAGAAATGCATTTTCTTTATATCCCGATTTACACTTCCACAAGCATAGAAGAAAGTTAATTTTCGAGGATGATGAGTTTAGAGAAGTTTATTCCGAAAGCGCTAATGCGCGCTGTATACAAACGAAGTTGGGTTATATTTTCAAAATTAGCCAATTAAAGTCAATGAAATTTTGCAGAAATAATCTAGAAACAAATCTCTGTTTGTATGGTGTCAGATTTTCATTAAAATATACAGTTTCAATGCTAGGATTAATTTAAAAATTTGAATTGAAATCTTTGAGGCACTGTAACTTTAAAACTATACATTTTAACGAAAATCTGACAACATACAAGCACAGAGATTAGTTTCTAGATTGTTTCTGAAAAATTGCATTGACTTTTATTGGTTAGTATTGAAAATATAACCAGACTTTGTTTGTATGGAGCGCGTCAAACGGTAATATACCCTTAAGAGAAACCATTATCCAAATGTTTCTACATAACACGCCAGGCATGCATTATACTCACGCTCATCAACCCTATTAGGGAAAGCAGAGCCTCAGTTGTATATCAAAGTGTATACCACTTGTCACTTTTGACAAAATCGATATTAAAGTCCCTTTTAATGGAAATACACAATAAGAAAAAGTTGTTCTAACTACATACGTACGAGTAAAATAACGACCATAGTCCCTTTCGGGGTGGTCTGAAACTGTGAAGCATATGCTCACGAACGACTATATTCCCCGAGGGGGTAGTCAGAGATATTCTGAAACCTCAGAACATCCACGTTTCACCAGACCTACTTATAATGGACAGTGGGTACAATACATGCCTCGAAATAGAAGCATGCAGGTTTCCTCACGATTTTTTCCTTCACCGAAAAGCCTATGGTGTTACAAATCGTACATAAATTCCGAAAAACTCATTGGTATGAGTCGGCTCGGACGGGGATCGAATCATCGCCTCCTGCACGGCTGGCAAGGTTACTCGCCACTGGACCACCACGGCTCTTACAACTGTGAAACAACTACCAATTGTCTTTAAACAAGAACTGACCAAACACCTCAGCGTACCTGTCACCCTTCAAAAATCAGCAGTTCCCACACCGTCAATCTAAAACCCATATTCCCATCAAATAGGAAATTGCTCATTCACACTCCGCCGATTCCACTCAAACGGCACTTACAAATTCTCAAGACCTTAAAGTCAAAGTCATCTGTCAAATGGAATTTGAATTTGGAACGGGGACGGCTAGCGGCGCGCGCGCCATGTGACGTCATTCAACGTCACGCGAACCCAGCATGGCGCCCGCTATCACGCTGGCAACACCGCCCTTATGAAGTCATTAGTATAATGCGTATAAATGATCGACAAAAGACAAATCTTTTCTTTTGACACGTTAGTTCATGGTGAAGTGAACATTCTAGATCTTTGCGAATTTATGGGAAGTGAGCAGGAGTTACTTGTCGTCACGCTTGAAATGTGATATTGTGATTTGATGGGAATATAAGGATTTATTGAGAAGGAAGTTATGTGGGATTTTGATTTGTTAGTATTATTTTATTCCTTGTGTTACTCCACTTCTTTACTTTAATGACATAGGCGACGAAGGTTTGTGCCGGCTGTGGTTTCTTTTGCATGCGTAGAAGCCATAGATATAGTATAGCGTAAGGCTCAATTTACTTTGCGGCGGAACGGAATGAAACCGAACGGAATGTTCATGTCATAATGAAATTTATGTCAACTGCGTAAGGTGCAAACAGTTGAAGCGGGAATTCCCGAGAATGCGCGAGAGTTCTGTGGAAGACGCGCGATCTATTATTTAGCTCGTATCAAGTTTGCACGTTACACAGTTGAAATAAAGTTCATTCTAACATGTACATTCCGTTCGCTTCCATTCCGTTCCGACTCTATGTATATTGAACCTGAATGAATAATCTGAAGCAAGACAATAAAAACGCTACTTGACATCCATTCACACTTATGACAACCATCCATCAGAAAAAGCGGGATGTCTATAGCAAACAGATGCCATCTTGTAATCTCTTGTCACCAGCTGGAGGACTACGTTATTTCCGTATGTCAAGGCTGAAATTTGTTTGAATTTGCTTAAAAAGTGGTGCCGTTTTACTGATATTGCCGGTCTCTATGCAATTGTAGAAGCACTAAAAGAGAAGTGGAGCTCCGGTTGTTCAATGTGGAAGTTCATTCTCGTGAGCTTTCGCAAACCTCTTAGGCTAGGCTTCCTACTTTGGACACCAGCTACCCCAGACTACAATAATGGACAAAGTAGAGAGCAAAAGCAGCGTCTTTAGGCCACGAATGCCGTGGCTTGCGCATAAAGGGGTGGACAGGTACCGCCAGCTTTAAAGAGCTGTTTCGTCTTACGAGAGATAGGCAGGGATATGCAAATCTGACTGTCAACCTCCAGTAATGGAGAGGAACTCGAAGATTTTTTTTTTGTGTTCGAGCGAGTTGGGAGCTTCGATGTTGGAAAAGATTATCGAAGTTAGGCAACGCCGACATGTTTTTGGATCCTTTAGACGCTTGATGTATACTTTACAAATAGCCAATTTCTCATTTTGACTAGTTCTCAAAGTGAGTACATCGCAAATGGCCAACTCCTCTTTTTCATAACTTCCCGAAGTGACTGCTTCGCAAATGGCCAGTCTCATTTTGACTACTTCTCAAAGTAACTATTTGATGGTACAGTTTCATACTGTTCTTGGTATTTCATCTCGATAGCGTCTATGCTTTAAACCGCTTATTTTTTTACACTTAACTGTAATAAACTAACGAAAAAATAAATCGCTGTGAATCTTTGATTAAATTAATTTAGTCAAAGCTGTGAATATTATCGACCCAGAAGTCAAAACAACAAATAAGTGTATCTCTCCGTATTGGCTAAATGGATTTCAGCATTGACATAAATACTAAAGACTCTAATGCCGAGATTCAGAGACGATTTTTAAGTCTTAGCTCGAACTCCCGTATGTCAAAATCCATACATTTTTGCCACGCTTAGCTCGAGCTAAGACTAAAAAAATCGTCTCTGAATCTCAGCCCAAGTCTCATACAAAATCTTAACAAATTTTTGGCTGAATCTGACACATAACATAACCCACATAAACTTAGTCGTATTTGGCATGTTTACTGTCAGCTAGTACAAAAAAGAGCTCTTATGAATTTCAATTGTGAATTTAGTTATATAGGTACAGGGTCCTTCTTAAATTTCTGACACTTTCTAAGGGGCATGATCAGACCATCAAACTGAACTACTTTCTCTATGGGACCAATATCGAAATAATAATAATATAAATATCTTGGATCACACAAATTATCTAGACACATTTAAAGTACCAGAATCTAGCCTGGACTTGTGTTATGATGACTAGACAACGATATAGAATACATATATAGATACAAACATCCATGACTCGGGTACAAATATTCATATTCATCATACAAATATTTGTCCCTTACGGGATGCGAACCCGCGACCCTCGGCACAGCAGGCAGGTTCACTACAGTCTGTTCTATCGGGCCGTCAAATCGCGAAAAAAAAAAATCATTTGTCCCATACTAAACTGCGAACCTACTCGAAACAAATGTATGGGACAGCAGATTTTTTTTCGCGATTTCGGTCCCTTAGAGAAAGTTGTTCAGTTTGATGGTCTGGTCATCCCCTTACAAAACTGTCAGCATATTAAGAACGACCCAGTAGTGTTTACGTCTTAAAACTAAGTAACGTACCTAATTTAAAATCATCTGTCAGCTTCATAACGCAATGCATTATTAACAGTCCATTAAACATTTTACCTGGACAAAAAAATGCTTCAAAATCTCCGTTAAGTTTGTTCGAACCTCATTCATTTCTCGAGTGGCCTCCAGCCAGCCCGTAGGGTCCCTAATTTCCTTTCATGTCAAACAATTTTGTTCTGAACCTCCGATTGTGGTACAAAAAAACTATTGATCGCGAACAAACGCCACTTCAGACGTTTTGTCCGCCATATTGGAAAACGTTTTGACAGCGAGTTACTTAAAAAAGTTGAAATAGTTTGTTCAATTTGAATGCATATTAAACTGTATTGCAAGAAATTATATTCGAAAAAAAATCAAATATTTGTTTTTATAAAAAACGAAATTTCGCAACTAAAATGTTAAAATATTGTCTATTCTTACCAAAGAGATTATACCTAATAGAGTGAGCCATACCAAGTGTAAAGTGTCCACTTTTTTTGACGTTTAGGTTTGAGTGTGTGGTGTCAAGTAGTATGGACAAAAGGCACCAAGTGACATATTATGGCCTTATGTTTACGACCGCATAAACAAATATCTATAGTTCCATCTCCTTCTACTATTAAAGGTACGTCATAAGACAAAAGAGACTAACAACAATCGTAAATTTATGCGGACTCTATGGAGATCCTTCCTCTGAGATTCTTACAAATTATGAATTTACTAACATATGCTCACGACTATATTCCCCGAGGGGGTAGTCAGTGATATTCTGATAACTTTGAACATCCACGTTTCACCGTAGTACCGAATCTCTGTCCAGTGTGACGGGGGGTGAGCCCATCGCCACTTATAATGAACAGTGGGTACAATACATGCCTCGAAATTGAAGCATGCAGGTTTCCTCACAATTAAATGAATTTACTATTAAACTACTAATCTTTTCTTCGTTATCTAAGATTAGTAGATTAATAGTTAGCCTACCTAGACAGTAATCTTAGCTAATCTAAGAAACTAATGTAGGGATTTTGATACGGTTTTCACTAATAGATAGACTGATTCACAGGGAAGGTTATGTATCCAAAGTCGGGGCGGGTGGCTAGTATTATATAGGGTGTAAACTAAACTGCGTTACATAATTTAAGGGTACTTCAGACCATCAAAGTGAACAACTTTTCACTTTGGGACCAAAAATTTAAAAAAATGTTATTTTTTTGGACAAACATTAATTTCGCGAAAAATACCACTATAAGTATGTAACGCATTAAGTTTACACCCTGTATACAATTGTTCATACGCACGAGTGAACGGATGTTAAAGAGACTTAAGAGGTTGTTCAGACCATCAAACTGAACAACTTTCTCTATCGGACGAAAAAAAATTCTGCAACATCAATACATTTTGGTCAAGTATAATTACAGTTTTGTATGGAACAGCAGATTTTTTTCGCGATTTCAAAGTTGGCTTCGTACTAAAGTGGTTCACGTTGATGGATTGAAGTCATAGTCATAGAGTATTACTAGGGTACTTTATTACACCTCATATACACACCGACATAACCCCCCCGCCCCCCTGGACAGAGTTTCGGTACTAGCGAAACGTGGATGTTCTGTGGTTTCAGAATATCTCTGACTACTACCTCGGGGGCATATGATATGCTGTATAAATCTCCCGGATCCAATAAAAATATATTAATAAATTCTCATAGCCGTCTGTGCTATTATTATGTTGTGTGTATGTATCATTGGGTAACTGCCTCCGTGGTCCAATGGTTAAGAGCATTGGGCTCTTGACACGGCGGTCGTGGGTTCGATTCCCACGGGGGACACCTAGTGATATGTCACTTTGTGCGTTTTTCCCCAGTTGGTTAGGACATTACAGGCCGATTGTACCCGATTGTCTGAAAAGAAAGATGATTCCGTGCTTCAGATGGCACGTTAAGCCGTTGGTCCCGGCTACTATCTCTCGTGGTAGTTACATAAAAACCACGTCAGAGGCCGGAAGGCGGTCTGATAAAACTCTGACACCAGGGCACAGAATAGCTAATAGTATATAGTTCTACGTACAGAACGGCCACTCCCCGCCCTCTTCTGATTTCAGATACCCCACCTCACCTCACACTTTCTGGGAAACTTGAGGGAAGCCGAGCAAGGGAATGCAGTCAGCCGCGCGCAGCCGTTGGATTTGATTACATAAAATTGTCTTTTCAGTGCATAAAAAACTTTGAAAATTAACACTAAATTCACATTTTCAGTAATTCTTTAGCTCAAATACTATTTTTAATAATAGAACGAACAATAAAAAGTAACGAAATGAAGATGATGTTCAACGATGCGTGGTAAGTCAACCCTACATTATATGTCAGAGACAATTTGCACCAAGTGCGCATGTGCGAACGCCATCATGTCAAATCCAAAACGTTGTTTGAAGTGCCGGACCTGTGACCAGGGTTTGCCCACACGATAAGAAGAAGATTAGGTAATTAAAAGCTATAAATAAAATATAATTTCAAGGTGTTTTGTATTGTTTATTTTAAATTTTACTTAATATCTATCGTGTCAAATTATTTTGGAATAATTACGTTTTTAAAAATAATAAACCAGTAGACACGTCAAATAATTTTAACATTTAATTGTAGGTAAGTAAACGAAAAATATAAAAAAATTACATCGTGTTTACTAAGTTAATTTAATTTTAATTCATAATAAACTTTCTCTGAAACTGACTAACAGGACAAAACAATCTATACTCCATTCAAAATAGCAACGAAAGTTTAAGGCTATTTTGCATTACAGAAACAGAGATTTGAAACACTTTCTCTCACTTATTCTTTGAACAGCTTTAGTAACGTCCAAGATATGTCGGATAGTATATGTATCCAATAAATTAATTACATTTGGTAATCAGAATTGGCCAGAAAGCTAAATAGGAATCTGAAAATCTCGTCGTCCTTATTTGGAATGAAGTATAGTAATACTTAAGGAGGTGGTTTAGACCATCAAACTGAACAACTTTTACTATGGAGCCAACATCGAGAACAAAAAAACTGCTGTCACATACAGTTTAAAGTCGGGACAATGTAATAAGCCACATTTGACATCTGTCAGTTTAAGCTTCATAGTGAGGTGACCTGCTTAAAAACATCGATTAAAGAGAATGAATCGATTCGGATTTCAAACATACGTGAATCGAATTATATGTGAATATCGCGATTTGTTGGAACTACGTTTTACATGGATTTTTTTGGGTTACATCCCTAGTGTTAAAAAAGAAAAAGGGTTCACAGACGCAACATTGTAACGACGTTCAGTTCTTTGGAACAGAAATTTTTTATTATGTTTAGAATGGTTTATTCGTGAAAGTAAATCGTAAAATTACCTTCTTTGGTCATTATTACAATAAATATGTAATCGTAATAAAAAAAAGTAAAGCAATTGTAAAGTTCTAACTTCGAAAAAAAATTTATTATTCTATGCCCGCCGTTACAAGGTTATGATTGATGAAGTATCAAAAGATGGCTTTTTAAATTGTCCCGATTGTAGTCGAGTCGGTACTGCAGTTTTGTATGGGACAGCACATTTTTTAATTTTTTCTTAATGTTGGCTACATAGTGAAAGTTGTTCAGTTTGATGGTCTGAAGCACCCCCTTAAGTATTACTAGGGTGTTTTGTTACAGCCTGTATATTGAAAATATTGAGTACCTACAGTATCTGCTAAAAAGAAAGAACGCTAGGATATTTCCATGGCATCGGTAATGTCTTTTACCATAGGATGAAATAAATTATAAATTGTTACCTAGTATTTTAGGTATCTTAGATAAAATGTAAGGTTATGTTGGAATATGGTCGGGAAAATACAATTGAATACGCCTACTATACGAATACATACAATCACAAAATATACATCGTGTTAATGAATTAACGCAAAACTAGAAAGTAGTTTGTTTAGAATCGAGAGCAGAATCGAATTATCATGGTTTCAACATAGGTATTTTTTTTAATATTAATTAATTTGTTTGTATAATTTTAAATTTTCACGTTAGCGCTTTCATTAATTGCTGAAATGATAACAAATCATTTTTGCCTCAAAAAATGTAAATAACTTTAAATTTTAACTTTTAAAATAATGAAATTATTGTTTCAATTTAATTATTTTGTTATAAATCAGTTGGGGTGTATAAGGTTTTGCGCTTATTCATTATCACGTTGTATAAATAATTAAATAGCTAATATTTTTTCGAGGGGGCCAGATACCGTTACAAACCACCTTTAGAACATAAAATAATCAAAATAGTAGATAGATCACAATAGAACTACTCGTACCTGCTTTCCCTCTAATTTTTTACTATGAGTGCAAATGTCAAAACATGGCAAAAGATCAAATCACTGTATCATAAAAAATGTATGCCGATAAAATTTCTCAAATATTTTATAAATCATTTAAAATCGTGACATAAAATTACCAATTTTTAAGACGTGTATTACATATAAGTTGTTATTCTATAATTTTATTAAATTGTTTTTGTTCTTAAATAAGAAACAAAATATCATTTGCCGCCTTCCACCAAAATCAACTTAATCTATTTTTTATTTACAAGCATCGATCAATAACAAAATAACTAGATATGCTGTCTCGTATCAAATCTTAGCAAATTTTTGTTCTAATTGACATGTTTACTGTTAGCGAGATGGAGCAATACTGAGATAAAAGTGCCCTCAGAATCCTCAGATATCCGTTTGAGGCAATGACCAAAAATGTTCGCTATTTCGCTTACACTAGTAGACAGATCCTCGGCCTAACCAACCTCTTATGAGATAGCGATATGGAATTGGAAAATTTGAGCTTCTTGCTCTGACATATGTGGCCAGCCATAGAACAAAAATATGGTTAAAGCTTCGGTCACACACAGGCGGTACCGGAGGCGGGATTTTTTGTGATGTACGAGTTTATAGGGTCCATCTGCCACACAGCAATCCGGGCCGGGAGCGGCGCGGTGCGGCGCGTTACCGGGCAGAACGCTATGAAAAACGGGCGGCCGCGTCGCGGGCCGGAGGCGGCGCGGGCGTGGCCGGTGTATTCCATTGTAGTCAATGCGAGGTGTCACACTGAGCGGTGGCGGGTGCGTCGCGGTCCGGAGACGGTATTTACCGCGCTGTCATTTTGTATATTATGCATGGCCGCTTTCGATGTCACATCGGTCGCCTCTGCCCCGCCACCGCGCCGCTATGCCGCCGCGGATATCGCGGCAGACCCTGTGTGGCAGGCCCCGGAACGCCATCGCTTCCCGCAGGACCGCCGCCGGTCCGCCTCTGTGTGGCCTGGCCTTAAGTCAATAAGGACATAATCTCCTTTTTTAACAAATTTGCTATATCCATCTCATTAGTGAATAGGACAAAACGCGTACTGACCTGTAGTGCCTTATCTCTCTATGGTTTGAGGGCACTTTTGTACCTGTAATTGTTGAAGCTTTAATTGTCTATCTAGTATTTTTATTATTGATCGAAGATTACAAGTCAACAAAGTCTATCAACGCCAAGTGGAATTATCCCTCGACTGGCCCCTTGAATTACCTTGATATCTACTCTGCTGGTACGGCTGCCTACTCTGCGAGTTGTAACCTTGGTTACCGTGATGATGACCTTGGGTACTGTTGTGGTGGCCTTGGTTACTGTTGTGGTGACCTTGGTTACTGTTGTGGTGACCTTGGTTACTGTTGTGGTGACCTTGGTTACTACTGTACTTATCCTGATTGTATCGGTTAGGTTGGTAGCCGGAACCGTGTGGTTGCTGGCGGTTGTAGCCGAACCTATCCTGGCCGGATTGGCCGTAGCCTGAGCGGCTTTGGTTCTGTTGGTAGCCGTAGCCCTGATGTTGTTGTTGGTGTGGGTTGAACGGTACGTACCCGCCGCGGTGTGGTCCGCCGTATGACTGCGAACGATCTGTAAAAGAAAGGGAAGTTTTATATCTGGACGACATTATCAACATCTATGCATGCATGCATATGCTCACGACTATATTCCCCGAGGGGGTAGTCAGAGATATTCTGAAACCTCAGAACATCCACGTTTCACCAGTAGTACCGAAACTATGTCCAGTGTGACGGGGAGTGAGCCCGTCGCCACTTATAATGGACAGTGGGTACAATACATGCCTCGAAATTGAAGCATGCAGGTTTCCTCACGATGTTTTCCTTCACCGAAAAGCCAGTGGTGTTACAAATCGTACATAAATTCCGAAAAACTCATTGGTACGAGTCGGTCTGGACGGGGATCGAACCATCGCCTCCTGCACGGCAGGCAATGTTACTCGCCACTGGACCACCACGGCTTTTCAACATCTATGGTGTCCACTAATAGGGTTGCTTGGCGTTAGTCCACAGTCCACCAATAACCACAAAACGGGGTGGAAGGAAAAGTATCATTAATCTTTAAAACACATACTCTACCCATCAAACTGAACAAATTTTACTATAGGAGCAAAGCTGTCAGAACAAAAAAAATGTCAGCTGTCCCATACGTTTGAATCGATTAGGTATTGCAGTTTAGTATGGTTTGCTCCCATAGTAAAAGTCCAGTTTGATGGGTAGAGCATGTGGTTTAAAGGTTAATGATACTTTTCCTTACACCCTGTATATCTGGGTGAAAAACTATTAAAATTTTACGACAAATATGTTTTGTTATTTGTTATCCCCCTGCAACACCTTATGGCTGTAATTTTATAGATTATAGAGCTTTTTTTATTTTTTCAGTAATTTTTTTACGCCGTACGTAGGTTTTTTTTAAAAAAAAAATACTTTTTCTTCATTCGCTTTTTAGTAAATTTTTCACGCAGTAGGTTTTTTTAAATTAATTTTCTACGTTTTTAGCTTTTCAGTTAATTTTTTACGCAGTAGGGTTTTAATTTTTTTAATTTTCTTCTTCTTTCGTGTCAGCATGAGCTATAGCGCATGACAAATACTCGTGGTCTTACTTTGCTCAATATTCTACTAACGTATTACGTAGTAATTATAGTACACCGTGGTATTACCATAAAGGTATTATACCAGCACGTCTAGTATGATTTCTCTACACGCGCGCGACGCGGCTTCGCTGCATAGAAAATAACCTGTTCCCGAGCTTTTCGGAAAAAGCAGAGTCGCGCGCAAGTAGAGAAATCATGCTAGACGTGCAGGAATAGAGAATGAAATGAAACCATTTTTTGGGAATTTTTTCGGCAGGGTCAAAATTCGAGTTCTGTGTATAACTGTGAATCTAACGTAAAATCGTAGATAATTTAATGAAATAGTGTTGGTAAATTTCACAAAATAAACTACGATTTCACTTTAGATTCACAAATTATTCACAGAGCTCGAATATTTACCCTGTCGGTTGTGCCCATAAGTTTCCAAAAACGGTTCTATTGCCTCGCGTCACGTATCTCTTTCTATTAAACAGTACTGCCGCTAGGTACATCCCACTCTCTCAGCTGTCAGTTTCTCTATTCCTGCTATAATACCTCTATGGGTAATACCTATTTTAAAACAAAATCGAGTAGCATTTACAACGGCACCCGTAGCAACATAAAACGTCGGCTTAACATCTCCTTTCAGACACAACGGTTGTATTGCGACACTCGTAGACTTAAAACCGCTTGCGAATCGCGAGCCCGTGTGAAACGCACACGTCAAGTGTTTAATCGTTCGCTTTGTGGAGCCCTAATGTCGCTTGCCGAGGATGTAGAGTCGACTGGAAGGGTTTTATGTTTGACTATTTATATGTGGACTGGTTACGCGTGTAATTCTACTAACAAACATTTCTGCCACTTTTTGCGGGGGGCGAGGTAACATGAAATCCGCAACTTTGGATTTTATTCCCCATAACTTTAGATTCTAATTTTGAATGTTAAAAATCATGAAAAGTAGTCTTGTGTGAACCCCAAACGTTCTAAGTTCGAAGTTATTATTTCGCAATTATAGGCTTTCTCGTTTAGTGATAAGGTGTAAAATTGAATGTAAATGCACAAGATCAATTGTGCTTATGCCGTGGCAGAGGGGAAATGCTACCGCAAGGCTAGTCCTTATAATAATTAGTCAAAGGTTTTATGGGCTGTGAGAAGCTGTCTGGTTCCTGCTTAGAATTTGGACTCTTTAATAAATGATGGATGATATCGAATCGATATCATTACCAGTGGCGTAGCGTGGGTTTTTGCCGCCACTTATTTTACCTACAAAAAAAATTACGGAGAGAGCGAAACGAGCTCGAAATTTTTTTGCACATCTATTCCGGTTGTGGTCAGACATCTTTTGGTTTATCCATGCAAAAATAGAAACTTTGAGCGAGCTCGACTTTTCTCCTCAATACGAATCGGTTAGAGCCAGAGCTTTTTACGTACAAAACACGTGCAAAGTAACCAAAGTAAAAGCTATGGATCGAGCGAAGCAAGCTCGAAATTTTGAGCACCACGTGTTACCTTACGTTTTACTTTTCTCTACGAATTGGTTATAGACAGAGCTCAATCAATCTATATTTTCCCCAAATTTGCCGCCCCTAGTAAAGTGCCGCCCAGGGCATTTGCCCTCCCTCCCCCTGCTGCCCCCCCCCCCCTCGCTAAGCTTCTGATCATTATCTATTTCAGGTGATGAAACTGAACACAACTTTTACTACGGAGCAAGATTGAAATAGCAAAAAGTTCCATACTAAACGGCAATGCCTACTCGACTCGTAATGTATGAAACAGCTGATATTTTTTTATTGCTATTGCAGGCTTGCTTCCACAGTAGTAGTTGATTTACTAAGGGAGCAATTTAGTCAATGATTTAATTGTACAAACCCCAAAATTGAAGTATTTAGGTGATGATTGACTTCACAAAAAATTCAGTTGTCATTAATTGTACATAAGTCCCTAAAAATCATTCGTACCAGTTGATGATTAAACCGTGTCAGGGTATAATTCACTCCACAGGACCCTGACAAATCTTTCCCGCCACTGTTACTTTTGTAAACCAGTAGGCCTCGCATGCCACCCCCGAGAAAACGATAAAAATCGAGACGTGCCTCCATCTTTATTTTTTTACGTACGCCAAGAAGCGCGCATGACGATTTTCTCGTTTAAACGCTTTGTCGTGGGCGGCATGCTAGCCGTGCTGGATCGACAGCGTCGACCACACAAAATACCAGACAATAAAGCGAGCCCAGCGGATGACTCTAATCTGTCTTAGAATCCGTAATGAATTTAATCAAAGAAGATGGGATAGGAGAATATTTGATTTGATTTTGAAGAATCAAAAACAAATAATAACGCCCTATGTCTAGCGATATCGACGCAGTGCAGTCTGACCAACGTGAACTTCAAGTCATCAGTCGCTGGCGAGAGGTTGCGCAGGATCAGTAAATGTAGCCCTCTCTAGTTGCGGAGGTAGCCTGCTTTGGGTCACTGAGCCAGGGTTCGGTATGTCAAGTTTTTATTTTTATTTTGTCTCAATAACAACATTTTCTATGACAGACATTACAGATATTTTTAATAAAATAACGTAGTTTTCGGCCCAGCGAGTGACGAAACTCGCTAGACTTGCAAACTCCTTGGTAAACTTAAAATAACTGACCATTAAAAAAAAAACACATTCACAATGTCAGGATTTGACATTTGATGTTGCCGTTTCTGTTTCCAGCATAGAGTTAGAAAGAGAAGGCAGGTGATTTTTATTTTTTTTAAATAAAGCAGTAGTTTTTCTCCATAGAGTTTAAAATAAAATGAAAAAGGTGTCTTAAAATTATGTCTCCTACAAAGAGATTATACCTAATAGAGTGAGCCATACCAATTCTAAGTGTCCACTTTTTTGACGTTTAGGTTTGAGTGTGTAGTGTCAAGTAGTATGGACAAAAGGCACCAAGTGACATATGGTCTTATGTTTACGGTCACTTTTCACACACAATAGCTCAAAAAAAAAGTGGACAGCCGCATAAACAAATACATATCTATAGTTCCATCTCCTTCTTATATTAAAGGTACGTCATAAGACAAAAGAGACTAACTACAATCGTAAATTTATGCGGACTCTATGGAGATCCTTCCTCTGAGGTCTCCTATCCGTAAAAATATAAAATGAAGACAAAAAACTTGACATACCGAATTAGTCTTTATTGTAGACTAATTCCTTACCCCTTCCATTTCCTCCACATCAGCGTAAGTCACGCGTAATCCCAGTTTCAGAGCAACGTTAAGCCGTTTTATATACATCAAAGTTCAGTTCTAAAAGGATTTCGAGGCAGAAAAGAATTGAAATCATCGATAGCCGATTATATTCGGCGAGTACAGGAGCTTAGCTTTTGTATGGCATTCACTTTTTGACTTCAGAAGAGGGAATTTACAGATGCGAGGGTTAACAGATCTGGTCGCCAAATCTACATATAAGTCTTTCTTTATGATGACGATGTTTGAACGGGATGATCAGACTATCAAACTAAATAACTTTCTCTATGGGACTAACTGAAATCGAAATCGCGAAAAATAAATCTGCTGTTCCATACAAAACTGTCTGACCAAAAATGTATAGGTTAGTTAATATTTTTTACTCGATTTACATCATAGTCCCATAGAGAAAGTTCTTCAGTGTGGTGGTCTGATCATCCCCTTAAAAACACAACATAAAATAAATTTAGTGGTCTGCGCGTTAGACGTCGCGGGCAAAGCTAGTCCTATACAGGTTCCTTCTTAATATGCCGACATGTTTTATTAAGGGGATGATCAGACCATCAAACTGAACAACTTTCTCTATGGGACCAACATCAAAATAGCGAAAAAAAAATCTGCTTTCCTATATAGGTACTGGGTGTTACAAAAGTAAAAATAAACATTTAAATCTTTTAAGAGAGTTGTTTAGACAATCAAACTGAACAACTTTCACTAAGGGACCAACATCTAAATCATCTGTCCCATACATTCAGCTCGAGTCGATTTGTAGTTTAGTATGGATAATCAGATTTTTTTTCGCGATTTCGATATTGGTCCCATACTGAAAGTTGTTCAGTTTGACGGTCTGAACCACCCTCTTAAATGTTTATTTGTATTTTTGTAACACCTTGTTGGCTCGAGTAGATTTGCAGTTTTGTATGAAAAACCTTTATACGCTATTTCGATGTTGGTACCACGGAGAAAGTTGTTCAATATGGTGGTTTGATAATCCTTTTAAACAACCGTCAGCCCTGTATACAAAACTAAAGCTGTATACTCACTATCACCTCAAAAAGCGGTGTATAATTTGGTCGGAAACCCGTCATGTTCTTATTTGCGACGCTTTCACTCGCTGAATGTGTCGCCGGGTCCCATTAGATGCCTATTATGTCTACCAGCTCTCTATGCTACAACTTTTATACTTTTTTAGCTCTACTTGAATACATGAGGTGTCGGGATTATGTCCTGTAAAGCTTAAAGTTTTGCTTGTTTTATTTCTGAATAGCAATAGTATTCCCACATTTTGGACTCAGTAAAGTCAACATATCTTTCATAGGGCACTGGGCTGCAATCGCGGTAAACATTCGCTGATTGAACCGTGACTGGACCATTAAACCATAAATGTTGATACATTTGATATTGCGCTAATCGCGGTACCGAGCCGTTTTGAAAGATCACTCAGACAGACGTTAAAGGCTGTCAGTTACATAGAGTTTAGCGCGATGAGGAATTCAGCACAGTTGAATACTAATTGGATTGCAATGTGATTAGAACTGAAATTGGATAAGAATAGAACTTCGATGTTTTAACTTAGCGCAATCGGGGGGGCTGTATACGCTATTATAATGAGATATTAGAGGATATTAAAACTTGCACGACAAAAAGTTTAAGTCCCATGCTTTGACTAATTATTATAAGGACTAGCCTTGCGGTAGCATTTCCCCTCTGCCACGGTATAAGCACAATTGATCTTGTGCATTTACATTAAATTTTACACCTTATCACTAAACGAGACAGCCTATAATTGCGAAATAATAACTTCGAACTTCAATAGTCAAAGGTCCCATGTTAAGCAAGTCCTCTGTAAAAAAGGCTACTATAAACTCGATGAATAGATGAATGACCAAAATGTCTCTTCTGACAATGTTACACTATGTAATTCAATATTGTATTTGTAAGTGTACTTTGTTTATATATTTTTTTAATAAATAGATGTGTTTTTAAGAGTTTACGGCTTTGACTATTTATATGTGGACTGGTTACGCGTGTAATTCTACTAACAAACATTTCTGCCACTTTTTGCGGGGGGCGAGGTAACATGAAATCCGCAACTTTGGATTTTATTCCCCATAACTTTAGATTCTAATTTTGAATGTTAAAAATCATGAAAAGTAGTCTCGTGTGAACCCCAAACGTTCTAAGTTCTAAGTTATTATTTCGCAATTATAGGCTGTCTCGTTTAGTGATAAGGTGTAAAATTGAATGTAAATGCACAATATCAATTTTGCTTATACCGTGGCAGAGGGGAAATGCTATCGCAAGGCGAGTCCTTATAATAATTAGTCAAAGGTTTACGGCCGCATCTTCTCTACAACGGAACACCTTCCGATGCGGTGGTAGAGTGAAAAATGACGTCAGAAAGCTATCCATGTGATATTGTTTTGAAAAACATTTTGGGTCTGAGTTTGAATATTTGAGATTAATGCATGTGTTTTAGTGCGGATGGCTTGCCACTTCACAGATGAAAAGACGCTATGCAGTAATTATACTGCATAGCGTCTTTTCATCTTACAATATTATACAATATCGTGTTTTTATTCTTTGCTGCAAATCCAGACCATACATTAACTCAAGACCATAAATCCCCTTCGGGGTAGTCAGCAACCTTGCTGCAACTACCAATTGTGTTCAACACTTTCGCTGCTGACGACCTACGTGGTAGGTCGGCGACAAATGGGCCGCAGTGCTGAAGAACCCACGTAATTAGTAGGTTCAATTGCATTTCGCCTGTGCTCATGACCTACCGCGAGTCACCGAAAACCATAAGCCTGCGCGGGTGACCTACGACGCGAGCCACATTTATCGTTTCAACGTTACGACTGTGCGCACGACCTACGAGGGGGGTTAAGTTATATTGCAGTCACCTTTGCTCATGACTTACAGCATGAGTCATTGGAAGCAAAGATTCATAGGCGGGGTCAAACGGTCAGATGGAAGACCACCAGCCAGAAGGTCGGATAATATCAGTAGAGTATAGCCGACATAAAGGGGATAAGCGAGACTGGCGTGGGACCGTTCTAGTTGGCGTGAGAATGAAGAAGCCTGTACCCTGCTCTACGGTTTACCGGGCTGATGATGATGAAGCAAAGATACGAAGCTTATCATCACTTACGAAGCGCTCGTTGGCGTAGTGTAGCTTCGGTTTTGGAAACGATCACCGAAGATAAGCAACGTCAGGTCCGGTCAGACTTTGGATGGGTGACCGTTTAGTGATATTTCATATCGAGCGTTTCCATGCTTCGGAAGGCACGTTAAGCAGTTGGTCTCAGATAGTTCTGTCAGATGGCGTTGGTAACTATTCGT
Source organism: Agonopterix alstromeriana (assembly GCA_963924505.1). Taxonomy (NCBI): domain Eukaryota; kingdom Metazoa; phylum Arthropoda; class Insecta; order Lepidoptera; family Depressariidae; genus Agonopterix; species Agonopterix alstromeriana. The sequence goes on from OZ004679.1 coordinate 14,928,530, forward strand.
TAAGCCAGGTCAGTGGCCCATTAAGGCGGGTTGGAAATTCTCTGACAGCAAGTTGACCACTAACTTGGCTCTACCAACACGTACTGGGCCCTCGTGGTGGAGTATGGCCCACTCCCTCTCACCCTTATTCGTGAGAGGAGGCCTTTGCCCTGCAGTGGGATTCTACAGGCTATAACATAGTTTACGCTTATCATACTACTAAGAGTATCTTTTATATCTTCATAGTAACATTTCCCAATAAAAAAAGAAATCTAACATCAAGTGCCAGAAACATCCCTTATACACTTGACAATTTTCCTTAAAGAAAAAAGAAAAGTAAATGAGAGACACGGCAGTCCACTCGAGCGTCGCGACGCAAGGAGCCAGGCAGCAAAACCTGCGATTCTCCAGCAATAATTAGAGGCTGCGGCGACGCGTGCTCAAGTGCCTAAATCTTTGACGTGGGTACCTAGGTAGGGACAGTTTGCGTTTTAGAGTTCCTTTGTTTTGGCTTTACAAGTCTGAGCAAGATAAAATGGTTCAGGGTCCTTATAAATTATCTGACGATTTTTAATGGGATGATCAGACCATGAAACTGAACTTTCTCTATTGGACCAAGGGGCCTAGACAAAATGCACACACTACTTATTCTACAAACGTCAACGCCGCAGCGTTATCGACGATAGAAAATTGACAGAATGCTAGACAATGTCACAAATTATTGACGATCGCTTATTAGAGAAAAAAAGCTAAATCTGCTCTATGATTAGCGTTCAGTTCACTCATACATTCACTCTTTTTTCCTTTGAATATGCTGGATCGTGTTCGATTTTCAAAAGAATTTCTTTCAAATTTTCCGCCCGCCATTTTCTAGCGTTATCTACAAGGCCTTGTTGATCGACAAGAAGCGTTCAAAACGAAACGCTCACTGTCGAAAGCAACTGTCAAAAACTGCATGTTGTCTAGGCCTTTTCTATTCGTTTTCGTTCTTTTCTACAGTCCCATACATTTTTTATGTTTTCTACTGTCGTTAACTCTAATCGAAAGGTACTTTGTCTAGACCCCCAAGGTGGAAATCGCGAAAAAAAAAAACAGCTATTCCAAAATAAAACTGCAATCCTACTCGACCCAAAATAATGTATGCGACAGCTGATTCCGATTATCGTCTCATAGAGAAAGTTCAGTTTGATTTTTCAGTTTGATGGTCTGATCATCCCCTTAAAAACCGTTATCATATTAAGTTGGACCCTGTATTTCCCTAACGCCAATACCTATATTGAGGCAGGACTGTCTCACTCCACAGCTACTCAGGTACGCTTGATGGCCGATCCCCACCGAGGGGTGAATGGCAATAGATTAGGTATACCGTGTAAACTTCTTGGTCAAATCTCATTAGACTTGCAGTTACTTGCTCGTGGGATCTCACTGGGTTACGGCAAAAAACCGGACACCCTGATTAGCAGAGGGCACCAGAGGACTTTACTGAACAATGTTGTCATTGTTCAGTACAAGCACTATTACGAGATATTATTAAGCGTTAATACGAATAGATACGTACCCATTTTTAAAAATTAAAAATTAGAACCACCATTTTTAAGAATTAGATTTAATTTTTTTTTACCGACTATGTTGTAGAATTTTTTGCGGTTGACATGTATTTGCTGTGTGCACGACATTAATTATCTAGTGTCATTCCGGTGTTAGATGTAGGTTTGTTATCTTAACTATTATAAAACTGTAACAGAAGTGTGTCTGTTCATTGAATATATTTACAAGAAAAGGATTACGATATAGTTTTTAGGTGTCCCTGACTCCAAATCATCGTTTTTTAGCATTTTTGTCCGTCTATTTGTCTGTTTGTAACAGTATCTCGCAAAAACGATTGAATTGATTTTAATGAAACTTGTTTTGTTAGAAATCTGGTACATAATTTGGGCGGATGAAGTCGCGGGTAAACTCTAGTTTGATTATAAAAGTTAAAATAATATATACTAGCTGTAATACCCATACAAAAAATGAAATGTTGATGTTCTGAGGTTTCAGAATATCACTGACTCCACGGGGAATATAGTCGTGAGCATATGCTATGCTATTCTAATTCCCATACAAACTTTCACTCCCGTTCTTACACCACCTTTTGGGGGTTATATTGTAAAAACCCCTTTTTAGAGAGCACGTCAATCTTGCCTGCCGTGCAGGAGGCGATGGCTCCATCCCCGTCCAGACAGACCGACTCGTACCAATGAGTTTTACGGAATTTACACCACTGGCTTTTCGGTGAAGGAAAACATTGTGAGGAAACCTACATGCTTCAATTTCGAGGCATGTATTGTACCCACTGTCCATTACAAGTGGCGACGGGCTCACTCCCCGTCACACTGGACAGAGTTTCGGTACTACTAGTGAAACGTGGATATTCTGAGGTTTCAGAATATCTCTAATACCCCTCGGGGAATGTAGTCGTGAGCATATGCTACGTCGATCTTTAGAGCACGTCGATCTTTAGATGAATATTGGTAAGTAATAACGTTTTGTTATTTCTATATTGTGCAGAACCATTTTAATCCCTTAAAAAAGTGCTTTAGTTCAATATTTGGCAAAGAGAATCTGTCTTTGTGGTGTATTTATGCCGGAGGACACGTCGACTTGAGATCGCTACTTCAGCTTGTAGCTTTTTTTTACTAAAAAAAGCGGCCAAAGAGTTTTTTTTCATGGAAGCATATACAGGGTGTTAGGGTAAACAGTTGCATTACTTTATGGGGTGATTGCACTCATGATACTAACCACTAAGAAACCTATAGGAAATTCGCCAATTTTTTTTTTAACTTTCCTTACTTAACGCAATCAGCTGATCGAAAGTTTGTTTAAAAATTGCGAATTTCCGTTTGTGCCTTTGCGAAAGTTGTTCAGTACCATGGGTACTATCAGTTTGAGGGGTAGAGTATGTGGTTTATAGGTTAACGATACTTTTCCTTACACCCTGTATACGTCCCACTGTAGGGGCTAGCTGGGCCTACCCTTGAGAAGAGTGTATGGGTATGGGTACAGATTACTTAATTGAAATTGAACAAATTATTAATAGAAAAATGTTATTTTACAATTCAAGATTTCTTTAATGATGTATTTTAATTAATTAGCTATATTATTCACTATTTTTTATTTGACTTGATTTATAATTACATTACACTGACATTTTATCATACGATTTTAGTTTTTTTGGTTATACAATTATTTTCTTGGATGGTTTTAGACACTACTTGTATAATTTTATTAGTTTGACATTTAATTTTTATAAATATTTTTTTGTTTTTTTTATTGACATTACTTTAATATTTCATTGATATGACCACATATTGTTATGCTCTAATCTTGGCCACGAATTTATAATTAAGTAGTGTAAGATATTGTAATGAGTTAATTTAATACTGGAATTAGCATCTCTGACATTATCATAATAATAATTTGTAAGCCGTAAGGTAAGACATGTAGGACATAATAATTATTGTAACACCTGCTGGTAAAACTACGCATGTCATACAAATAAATGCATCTTTATCTTTATCTTAACTTAATAGTTAGTATGGGCGTTAGTCCACCACGCGTGCACAATGCGGATTGGTAGACTTCACATACGCATCAGAATTTCTTCTTTACCGGATGCAAATTTCTTAATGTTTTTCTTCACAATATGGGAGCAGTCGGTATTACGTGCATTGTTTAGAAAAACTAATTGGTACCAAGGCATGTCACGGTATGGCAAGGGTTAGTCCTAAGCTCCAAAATACAGTATTTATGCACACGTCAATCGCAAAATCAAATAAGCGTGTTCAATTAAAAAAACCCCGTAGTTTGGGGGTGTTCGCATAATTGGGCCACGTGCCACCCCCAACCAATTTAAACATATAGCAATTTGACCCGTATTACCTTAATGTTAAGAGCTATAAAGATTTAACGTCTTCTTGATTCGTATTTGATTGATTTGAATGCAACGATAAATATGAATTAATTGGAAGTCATTCGTTGGTAGAGTTTTTTCAAATAAGGTTAATAATTTGATGATTTTTTTCCGCCGTTTGCTTTCGGCTCCATTTCTTGCTGTGGGTGTCGTATAAGGCGACTAAGGGATATTTTTATGACGTATTTTAGTGGGCATAAGCGTGATCACCTAATGAGTGGTCCCAGGCATTCGCTAGATGGCGCCACGATTTGTCAAAATAAATGTCAAACTTCCAAAATTAATGTTTCTGCATAAGCATGAGCTCACGACTATATTCCCCGACGGGGTAGTCAGAGATATTCTGAAACCTCAGAACATCTGTTTCACTAGTAGTACCGAAACTCTGTCCAGTGAGACGCGACTGAATGGTTCTGACTACCCCAAAAGAGAATACGATCGTGAGTTTATTTATGTAAGTATGTTTTTTTATTATATTGGAGCCAATATTACAAGAATTTAAACTCCAATAAAGGAAAAAAAATCTATTTTCCTTGAGTGTTAGTTAAAAAAAGGATTTCTGAAGATATCTTAAACGGATTAACGCAAAAAAGTATCTTAAATTCGTATTAAAACACCTCAGCAGCTGGTTAAATAATAAAATCGATAAAAAACTTCCGACATTGTAGCTTTTAATCCTCTCCTACCGGATAAAAGGAAGCACTTGAGCCGATCGACCGGTTATTTAAAAAAAAATCTCCCCTATTGTGCTAGCAACCCCCGATAATTATTATTTTCGTAGTTGGCGACACTGCGTTGGACAATGGCGTCCCTTCGCACTTCCTGTTTTCGTTCGCGCGCTATTACACGTCAATGCCTCGCGGGACGATAGGCCAATTTGAATTTCGAATTTGGAATAATGGATTCCTTTCACGGATGGGTATTGGTTGTAATTTTGTTTTCTTAAATCTGATGGCTGGTAATTTGACGTATAATGGCCAGTGTTTAGATGTTTTGTATCGGTTTTTATCTTTGATGTCTTTGTAAAGGCATCCTGTTAACATTAGCTCTTTTGTTACTAAATCTTTAAACATTACGTTTATAACATACTCGAGTTAACCTGCGACTTCGTTCGCACAAAATATACAGCTTGTTAATGAATTAACGCAAAACTAAAAAGTCTTTTGTTTAGAATCGAGAGCAGAATCGAATTATCATTTTTTCAACATAGGGATTTTTTTCAAAATATTAAATAATTTGTTTGTAAAATTTTAAATTTACTGAACTCGATCTCAACCCACCGCACGGGCACACTAACCCTACTTACTACCAAAACAAGAATCTGCAAATGTATCCACGAGCACGTTAGCGCTTTCATTCATTGCTGTAATGATAACAAATCATTTTTCCCTGAAAACTTAAAATGCGAATAACTTTAAATTTTAACTAAGTATCAAAATAATGAAATTATTGTTACAATCGAATTATTTTGTTATAAATCAGTTTTGCGCTTATTCATTAACATGTTGTATATCAGATTTTAAGTCAGATCATAAGCTATCAAACAAAAAAGTGTCATCAAAATTGGTTCAGAAGTTTTCGCGTGATGCTCGCACAAACACACAAACAGACGGACAAAAATTCTAAAAAAAAATGATTTGTAGTCAGGGACACCTAAAAACCATATCGTAATCTTTTTCTTGTAAATATCTTCAATGTACAGACACACTTCTGTTTACAGTTTTTAAGATTACCAGCTAGCGACGCGGCTTCTGCTTTTATCGATTAGTGAAAACCGTAACATATACTAAAAATAGTGACTGATAGAGATAGTATACTATCTTAGAAACAACTGTAGGGATTTTTGATACGATTTTACAGGACGACAGAAAACCGCGAAGAAGACTTTATAATAATTATGTAGGTACTATGTATTGATAATATAACGCAATTTTTATAAGCAATCAATAAAACATACTGAACAGAAGTAGATAAAATAGGCTTGTTTACCGCAAATAAAGATCAAATTAAAGATCTTTTAAGGGTATATTACTGTTGGCGCGCTCCATACAAACGAAGTCTGGTGAAATTTTCAATACTAACCGATTAAATTCAATGAAATTTTGCAGAAACGAGCTAGAAACAAATCTCTTTGCTTGGATCGTGTCAGATTTTCCTTAAAATGTACAGTTTTAAAGTTACAGTGCCAAAGATTTCTATACAAATCTTAAATTAATCCTAGCATTTAAACTGTATATTTTAACGAAAATTGGACACGATACAAGCATAGACATTTGTTCCTAGATTGTTTCTGCAAAACTTCGTTTGTATGCAGCGCGCATTTACGCATTCGGAATAAACTTCTCTTAAATACCATATTCAGAATATTAAATTTTTATTAGTTATGCTGGTAAATAAAACCTGTCAAGTGCGAGTCGGGCTACTCGCGCACTGAGGGTTCCGTACCACACCGCCACACAACATATTAAACTCACAAAAAAATTGTTTTCTCCGGGACTTTTAGCGGGAGACCGCCTCACACTTGGCCGGTTTTTATAATTTGTTGTTATACTGTATAGTTGGCTCTATAATCACACCAAGTTTGACGCTTGTATGTATGACTGTTTTTACGATAGAGCGAGAAGAAAAAACGTTGATAGAAACTAGTTTCTTGTATGAGGACCCTGCTTAATTTTTAACTTTTTGCCAATTTTATTATTTGTTAACAAATCCACCGTAATTTTATCTGTCTAGCCATTACGGTTCAAAAGTTACAGCCCTAAATAGGTAGGACTGACGGACGGACAACGTAGGCTTAGTAATAGGGTCCCGTTTTCACAATTTGGGTACGGAACCCTAAAAACAATGAAACAACACGAAAAATCATAAACTCTCCATTAGGGTTGTCACCCGTCAGCCGTAGTTAACGAAACAAAAAAGCGGAACAGTCGACAATTGAGGCACTCACGTCTGCCTCTAATTAACACAACCCTAGTTACGGGGAGACAAAGGACTGATTGGAGTACAATCTAAGGGTACAATGTGAGTACAACACTATGCATTAATTGCTGTTACAGTATTATTCATTGCAGTTTAGTTTCGAAAATTATAAATTTTAAAAACCACCAATAGTCTAGGAAAAATAAGGTTTGAGATTGCATTAAAGACACTTTAGTAAATTGTGTTTGAAATAATATTACTGTTAGTTTACAACACCTTTGTCGAGATTTCGTGGTTGTATTGGCTCAGGAACCTGAGAAATACCTTAAAATCGATTTATACATTACAAAGGGCAAGCTTATTTGAAAGATATTTCTTCCAGCATACTAGCAAAAGAGATTAATGTGTACAAACAAACAGTAAATAATTTAGTTTTGAGGTTATAATTTTCGAAGACTTACAAAATATTAAATATCTACTCAAATTTACGGTATTAACCGGGGATTATTATTGTTATAAATAAACCGTATTGAATGAAGCCATCCTGTACAAAATCACCAGTTTTCCATTTTTTGTTCATACCTAAATTTAATGTTTTGTAAATGTTCTCATTATTCAATAATAAACAATAAAAAATCGGGGATTATTGAGAATTTATGATTTTCAGGTATTTATCTACTATATTCCAAATTATCACCAAAAGTGCAATTAATGCAATCTTCTCCATACAAAAATCCGTAGATTTCCCCGACTATAACGCCAAAAACAAACATTTAAAAGTAAAAAATAATTCGCCCACCTATTATTTTTGATGTAAGCAAATGTATGTTTTACTTCTTAATTCTCTTTAAGATATTTAGCTTAGCTTATGCTCACGACTATATTCCCCGAGGGGGTAGTCAGAGATATTCTGAAACCTCAGAACATCCACGTTTCACTAGTAGTACCGAAACTCTGTCCAGCGACTGTACTATAAAAACAAACATTTTGTTATGAAAACTTATGGCCAAGCTCGCATCTGAGCTGAGATATTTGACTCTAAAGGTTCATGAAAAAGTAACCATAGCCTTTAAGAATCAACTCATTTTCAATCAATCAATCGAAACATATTACCTATTCAGCAAAATATACCGTAAAGAAATACAGAAGATACACATTAAGGCGGTGTTAGCGCTAAAAAGCGATGTCTCCCATAAAACCTTAGAATTTATTTGTACCTTAATAGCACAGCTCCAATGCAGCCTAGCAATGAATGTGATGTTTTTAATGTATTTTGAAAGGTCCTCTAAAAACCTATGTAAGTTGTATTACTGGCCAGTTGACCACTCACCAATAGTTATTTGTTATACAAGAGTGCAAAGTTGCTTTTTAACCGCGTGCTGAATTTTGATGACCGAGCAAGCGATGGATTCTAAAATTAGAATCCAGAGCGTTAGCGAGGGAATCAAAAGAGCACGAGGTGAAAAATCTTTGCACTCGAGTGCAACACGTAACTTTTCATCTCACCTCAACGAGGAAATGACTAAATGCAAAAAAATAAGGTTGTATGATAAATTTGGCACCATGGAGGGAGAAGTAAATAGGTTTAATGATATTTTGAATTCACAAACTTAGTGCACACGATGTTCTAAATTCAATTTACTTTATCCTCTAGCGGATAAAAACGGCTTTTGCACACAGATATCGAAGAGCATAATCCTCTTTTCGAGATGGAGGACGAAAAAAATACAATTCTTCTCCATACAACCTTACTGACTTTACTCGACGGCCCGATAGCACAGTCTGTAGTGAACCTGGGTTCGAATCCCGTAAGGGACAAATATTTGTATGATGAATATGAATATGTGTACCCGAGTCATGGATGTTTGTATCTATATATGTATTCTATATCGTTGTCTAGTCATCATAACACAAGTCCAGGCTAGATTCTGGTACTTTAAATGTGACTAGATAATTTGTGTGACAATGTCCAAGATTTTTACTCATACCCATTTTCTTCACCCCTCCGAATGTCATTTTAAACGTGTCACGGGGGCGGTGGACTCAATTAAACGTCATAAAATAAAACTTGGTGACGTGCGCGCGCGGCGCGTGTCTCGGATTAATTTATAATGCCCTGTAGTTTGATTTGACGTTGTTTGCACGTTTTTTTTTTGGTTTGATGGATGTTATGAAGAAATAATTTGTTTAATGTGGGACAGTGCGAAATAGCAACCGCCTTATCTTCCTTTTACTCAACATAACAGTATAATTTGGCTATGTGCACGACACTAGCGCCCCTAGCGGTGTCGGACCGTCGTCAATTATTTCAAGTAACATGCTAGTTAATAGTTTATTAATTTTATAATAAAATAATGTAAAAACTAAAGAAATTAGGATCATTATCGATATTAAACATTTTTAAATACCTATTCGCTAGAATCCACGATATTTGCAGTGCCAATTTAAGTACAAACTTTTATCCCGGTTTTCACATCTTTGGAGATAAAATTTCAAAAACCCTCTTTAGTGAGCACCATAGAAACTTATATGCCAAATTTTAAGTTTGCAGTCTTTACAGTTTTGGAGATTTCGTGTTGAGTTAGAGTGTGGATTTGCATAGATTCAGGCAAGTTGTACACAGCTTGTCCAACAAAAGTACACATTTCTGCCAACCTGGGCGCTGGGATCGATTTCACTCACAGTATAACAAAGAGTATTTAGTACTATATACAGTATGGACACTCTCTGCCTCCCACCAATTTAAACTTCACCCCCGCTTGATAAGAAGCGTGGCGTATAATGTAGACAATGACGTATTCCTGTCTCACTCGCATTATCTCTCAGTATCGCACATCATCTTCTTGTAAATTTTTCTCATTTGTATGAAATGACAGCTTAAGTCAGTGCACCGTTACTCACCTATGACAGCTGCGATATAGGTTGTCATAAGGCACATTTTAGTTCGTCGTTCGAAAAAGCACGCAAAATCGGTAGAGTGTGGTATCTGTAAGGCGCGGTTTATACAGAAGAGACGTCTGGCGGTAGCGGATAGTCAAACTAACACAATTATAAATACCTTATAGTACGTAGCATAGCGTCGTTTGGAGAATTACGCCCGCGCCTCCAGGCGAAGTCACCTGGAGGCGCGGGCGCGATTCTCCTTTACGACAAAAACGTCGCTATGATACGTACTATAAGGTTTATATTGTGTTACTTAGATTATTCGCCACCGCCATACGTCTCTTCTGTATAAACCGTGGCTTAGAAGTTGACAGATCGTGTCGAGTAGTTTGACCTCCTAAACTATAATATTGCAAGTCAAATGAGAAAATTATCTAAAAGTACAATAAATCTGCTTGGTACACAAGTTTGCGTATTGCAATTTTCCTTCACGACAAAAACGACGCTATGCTACGTAATATAATGTTTATATTGTGTTACTTATACTTCATTCCAAATAAGGACGACGATATTTTCTGATTCCCATTTAGCTTTCTGGCCAATTCTGATAAGCAAATATAATTTATTTATCAGAAAGATGTACTATCCGACATATCTTGGATGTTACTAAAACTGTTCTAAGAATAAGTGAGAGTAACGGCCTGTTTCACCACTTTTGGATAAGTCATTGTTATTTGACAGATCGTTTGACATATTTCGTATGAAAGATATGTCTAATTATCTGTCATATAAGCTAACAAGAACTTATCCAGAAGTGGTGAAAAAGGCCCTAAGTGTTTCAAATCTCTGTTTCTGTAATTAATAATAGCCTTTTTTCGTTGCTGTTTTGAATAGAGTATAGATTATCCGCAACCACCACACGTCTCTTCTGTATAAATCGTGGCTTATAGTAGTAAATATTGAACAATCTGTGGCTTAGGGCCTGATTCCTCACTTCTTAGTAAGTTTTTGTTAGCTTATCCGAAATACACCGTGTTAATAAATAAGCGCAAAACCTCATACACCCCAACTGATGTATAACATAATAATTACATTGAAACAATAATTTCATTATTTTGATAGTTAAAATTTAAAGTTATTAGCATTTTAAGTTTTCAGGCAAAAATGATTTGTTATCATTTCAGCAATAAATAAAAGCGCTAGCGTGCTCATGGATACATTTTAAGAATCTTGTTTTGGTAGTAAGTAGGGTGAGAGTGCCAGAGCGGTGGATTGAGATCGAGTTCAATAAATTTCAAATTTTACAAAAAAAATATTTAAAAATTTTGAAAAAAAATCCTTTTTTGAAAACATGACAATTCGATTCCGCTCTCGATTCTAAACAAACTACTTTCTAGTTTTGCGTTAATTCATTAACACGTTGTATATTTTGACGATTTTTATAAGAGGTAGTATAGTGATGTTGTACTCACTACGTTCGCGGTCGACGCCGGCAGGGGGCGGCACGGAGCCGTATGCGCGCTCGCTGGGCAGGTGGTGGCCCAGCATCCGGTGCCCCGCCTGCTCGAGGCTCGCCACCGTGTGCGACCGCACCATACCTGTGGATATCACACTTGTTACAAGTTATACATCATTTTGAAGCTAGTAGGCGATCGGTAGATGACAAACGTGCATTGAAAGTCCGAACATCAGCAGCTGTACAAGATGTAAATGGGTATGAGCAAAGGTATTGTCATTTTTTAACAGTCGCGGCCACCAATCAAAGAATTGTATCAATTATAGTACTATAAAAAACAAACATATTGTAATAAACACTTAAATTAAAAAGTATTTATTTGTCTCCTATTACAGTTACATAATACAATAGAGCTTGGTTTTAAAAATAGCATGGAGACAAAAAGGTTAAGGACTCACTTATGGCCTAGCTCGCATCGGAGCGGAGATATTTGACTCTAAATTTTCATGAAAAAGTAACCAAAGCGAAACAAATCATTTTCAATCAATCAATCGAAACATATTACCTACTCAGCAATATATACCGTAAAGAAATACAGAAGATACAAAACAAGGCGGTCTTAGAGCTAAAAAGCGATTTCTCCCATACAACCTTAGAAGTTATTTGTACCTTAATAGCACAGCTCCGATGCAGCCTAGCAATGCATGTAATGTTTTATTAAAGGTCCTCTAAAACCGATGTAAGTTTTATTATTGGCTGACAAACAAAAAAATTTAAATTTTTGTCCATACAACCTTACTCATACCCATTTAAGTGTGTTACATATTAAACACTTAATTGACAAGTGTTCAATATATATATATTGAGCATAGCATATTATGCTCATGACTATATACCTGAGGGGGGTTGTCAGAGATATCTGAAAACTCAGAACTTCCACGTTTCACTAGTAGTACCGACACTCTGTCCAGTGAGACGTCCCCGTCTCCCGTGAGCCCGTCGCTACTTGTAATGGACAGTGGGTGATACAAGATGCCTCGAAATGGAAGCATGCAGGTTTCCTCACGATGTTTTCCTTCACCGTTTGAGAGCAGTCGGTATTACGTACATAAGTTAGAAAAATTCATTGGTACGTGGAATGTCGTCCGTGCAGACTTGAAACTTAATGGTAAAAATACTAATTTCAGCGGATTCTTATTCCCAAATATTGGGACAGCATATTCTTTTTCTTCACGTCCTTTGGAACGCAGTCAATTAAACGAAAGTCTTCGACCAGTGTGTGTTACCAGTGATGACATATGGACGTCCATCGGCTGGGATGATGATGATTATGAGATTCTTTTTTCGCGATTTCGATGTTAGTCCCATTTAGAACATTTTTAATGGTCTGATCATCCCCTTAAAAACCTTCAGCATATCCTGAAAGTCCATACTAGATTTTGACCCTTCGTTTGGGACTAGATATTATTATACAACCATTATATTCAAAGTGCGTAAAATTAAATGAACATACCAATCTGCGGCCTCCAGTTCCTATTCTCCTGGTGCGACAGGTTCCCCGGCTTCAGTACCCTGGCGGGCTCCACGGCGCCCTTCAGCCTCCTCGCGGGGAAGATGAAGTCCTCAGGATACTGCGGGTCCTCATAGCATACGCACACCGCACGGTTACCGAGTACGGGCCGGAGTCCGATGACAGGCGAGGCGAGTTGGCTGAGGGATAATGTAGCTAATTAGTATTATTGTTAGTTTATAACACTTTGACGTAAACGTCTTAATTATTCAATAATACACAATAAAAAATTTGGGGATTATTATTAGTTTTTAGTATTTATTAGTATTTATGTACTATATTCCAAATTATCACCAAAAGTGCAATTGATGCAACCTTCTCGATACAAAAATCCGTAGATTTCCCCGACTAGGTTACATTACGCATTACATAGCATTAGCATTACTTTAAATTCTTTGGAGGGTAGGTAGTACTCTTGACACTTAACAACTTTCCCCGAGGAACCTATAGGAAATAAGCAAATATCTACCAGGGGATCTTTACCTTGTATGTATTTAGTTAGGTAAGCCGTGGTGGTCCAGTGGCGAGTAACCTTGCCTGCCGTGCAGGAGGCGATGGTTCGATCCCCGTCCAGACCGACTCGTACCAATGAGTTTTTCGGAATTTATGTACGATTTGTAACACCACTGGCTTTTCGGTGAAGGAAAACATCGTGAGGAAACCTGCATGCTTCAATTTCGAGGCATGAATTGTACCCACTGTCCATTATAAGTTGCGACGGGCTCACCCCCCGTCACACTGGACAGAGTTTCGGAACTACTGGTGAAACGTGGATGCCCTGAGATTTCAGAACATCTCTGACTACCCCCTCGGGGAATATAGTCGTGAGCATATACATACATACATACAAACATACATGTATTTAGTTTTACGAAGAAGATTAATAAAGAATATTTTAATTTTTAATATGAGTGTGGAGAGAGGTGTGGGCACACGGCATCGCCCACATCCTCGCACGCATCCCTCGCGTACAACTCGTCCACCGTTTCTCGCTTGCTTTGTAAGTAGAAATAGAAACACCTCGCTTCTCTAAGCCCTTTTCCACCAGAGCTGAGCTGAGCGAGGCTAAGAAAATGAAGTGATTCTATTGGTGGTTTTTTTCCTCGCGCACCGCTTAGCTTCCTCGCACATCTATGGTGGAAAGCAGCCTTAGTGTATAACTGACCCCCCCTGGCAGACGTCGTCAGCACTCAGCAGCACATCGCCTCTCACTCCGTCGCAGCGGAACGGGTAGCGCTGCTTGCCGTCGATCAGCGCGCGCAGGTTCGACCCCGCCTCCTGGTAGAGGCCGAGTAAGAACTCGTAGCTTTTGTTGCCTGTTGACACGTAGAGGCGGTCGTGGCCGCGGATGTTGCGCTGCTCTGTGGTTAGAAAGATGACATATAATAACAGTTTATGTGGCAGATTGGTTCCGGTATTTAAATAGAATCTTTTGCCGTGCTTGCAATTAAATGAATAAATAAATATCTTGGACATTCTCACACAAATTATCTAGTCACATTTAAAGTACCAGAATCTAGCCTGGACTTGTATTATGATGACTAGACAACGAGACAGATACATACGTCCATGACTCGGGTACAAATATTCATATTCATCATACAAATATTTGTCCCTTACGGGATTCGAACCCGCGACCCTCGGCACAGCAGGCAGGTACACTACCAACTGTGCTGTTGGGCCGTCGAGCAATTAATGGATAAGAAACTTTATCCCTTTATCGTCGCATACGACTTTTTAGAAGTTTGCAAAACCATATTGAGGTACTTAACCGTATCTACAGGGTGTAATAAAACAGTTTAGTAATATTTAAAAGGTGGTTAGTAAAAATTGTTCAGTTTGATGGTTTACATCAAACTGAACAATTTTTGCTATGGAGCCAACATTGAGAAAATATTATTAATTTTTAGCTAATGTGAAGGAGTACTTAATACCTACGTACAGGAGTACTTAATAAATGCCTACGTACATCAATCAATCAAATAAATATCTTGGACATTCTCACACAAATTATCTTTTCAAATTAAAATTATCAGAATCTAGCCTGGACTTGTATTATGAAGACTAAACAATGATACAGAATACATAAATACATACTATACTCCATTCAAAATAGCAACGAAATTTTAAGGCTATCTTGCATTACCGAAACAGAGATTTGAAACACTTCCTCTCACTTATGTTTAGAACAGCTTTAGTAACGTCCAAGATATGTCGGATAGTATGTATATGTATCCAATAAATTAATTACATTTGGTAATCAGAATTAGCCAGAAAGCTAAATAGGAATCGGAAAATCTCGTCGTCCTTATTTGGAATGAAGTATAGATAAATAATAAAAACAACTATAATGATAACTGCTTACTCTCAGCCTGGGTCAAGTCCTTGTAGTAAGGCTCGAGCGCCTTGAACAGTCGGTTCTCATCGACGAAGGGAAGCAGAGCGACGCCCTGCCACGCGAACTTCTTGCCGTTCAAGTCTATCTTGAAGTCCGTCGGGTAGAAGTCGATTATGGGCGAAAACTGAGATACAAAACATTATGCAAATGAATATACAAACACACTCACATCAATAAGATAAGATAAAGATAAATATTCTTTTCATCCCCCCATCTCGAAAAGAGTATTTTTGCTCTTCGATATCCGAGTGCAAAAGCCGTTTTTATCCGCTAGAGGATAAAGTAAATTGAATTTAGAACATCGTGTACACTAAGTTTGTGAATTCAAAACATCATTAAACCTATTTACTTCTCCCTCCATAGTGCCGAATTTATCATACAACCTTTTTTTTGCATTTAGTCGTTTCCTCGTTGAGGTGGGATGAAGAGTTACGTGTTGCACTCGAGTGCAAAGATTTTTCACCTCGTGCTCTTATAATTCTCTCGCTAACGCTCAGGATTCTAATTTTTAAATTCAATTTTAGAATCCTTCGCATGCTCGGTCATCAAAATTGAGCACGCGGTTAAAAAGCAACTTTGCACTCTTGTGTAACAAATAACTATTATTTGCACACCAAGAATAGACAAATACAATTTATAACAGGGCGCTCTTATCACTAAAAGCAATTTCTTCCAGGCAACCATTGGATGGAAGAACTATTTACAGAGACTAATGCTACGGCGTCGCACTATTAGGTTATCAATGTGTGGCTTGTAGACGAAATGGAGCTTCGGTATTGGAAATCATCACCGTAGTTAAGCAACATCAGCACGTCTAGCATGATTTCTCTTCTTCAACTCGGCTTTATTCCATAGTATTTGTCGTGGCAAGCGCGGCTTTCGCTCTCCGAAAAGCGCGGGAACAGGTTATTTTCTATGGAGCAAAGGCGCGTCGCGCGCGTGTAGAGAAGTCATACTAGACATGCAGGTCCGGTCAGTCATGCAGGTAAATTATCTCACAGTAAGTTGATAGCTTACTTGTCTCCACCACTCCGCACTCGGGCTGCGCGGTGGAGTATGACCCTTTGCCTCTCCTTATTCGTGAAAGGAGACCTTTATCCTTAACTATAACCACAGGTCCGGCACTCTATAGAACGTTTTTGAATTTCGAAATGGCGTCTGCACATGCGCACTTTGTGCAAACTGTCCATGACATTGCGTGTAGGGTAGCCACGCTTTGCATTTAGCGTCATCTACATTTCGATACTTTTTATTGTTCTTTCTGTTATTAAAAATAGTATTTGACATAAAGAATAACTGAAAATGAGAATTTAGCGTAATTTTTCAACGTTTTTTTATGCACTGAAAAGACACAATTTAATGTAGTCAAATACAACGGGTGCGCGCGCGTGACTGCAGTCCCTTGCTCGGCTCTCCTAAAGTGTCCCCAGAAAGGGTGAGGTGAGGTGGGGTATCTGCAGTGTGAGAGGGGGGGGGGGGGAGTGACCGTTCTGTATATAGAACCTTATACTATAATTTAAAACTAACAATCTATGTATGACAGTAATTACTGACCGGATCGCTCATGAGCGTAGCCCATGGTTGGGGCACGTGCTGGGAACTGGCGGCAGGGAACACTCCCATCAATTGCTCTAGCGGCCGGAACTGTAATAAAATACTTCATTATAATATTGATAATACTAGCAAGCTGACTGGAAATTGATTAATGAATAGAGCTGAAACATAGTATACGAATAGCAGCTGACGTGGTCGCTGGCCGCTTGTCACTGTACAATAGTCTAGGAAAAATAAGGTTTGAGATTGCATTAAAGACACTTTAGTAAATTGTGTTTGAAATAATATTACTGTTAGTTTAAAACACCTTTTTCGAGATTTCGTGGTTGTATTGGCTCAGGATCCTGAGAAATACGTTAAAATCGATATAAATGTACAAAGGGAAAGCTTATTTCGAAAGATATTTCTTCCAGCATACTAGCAAAAGACATAGTTAATTATCACAAGGCAAATTTAATGTGTACAAACAAACAGTAAATAATTTAGTTTTGAGGTTATAATTTTCGAAGACTTACAAAATATTAAATATCTACTCAAATTTACGGTATTAACCGGGGATTATTATTGTTATAAATAAAACGTATTGAATGAAGCCATTCTGTACAAAATCACCAGTTTTCCATTTTTTGTTCATACCTAAATTTAATGTTTTGTAAATGTCTTAATTATTCAATAATACACAATAAAAAATCTGGGATTATTGAGAATTTATGATTTTCAGGTATTTATCTACTATATTCCAAATTATCACCAAAAGTGCAATTAATGCAACCTTCTCCATACAAAAATCCGTAGATTTCCCCGACTATAAGTACATATGGAGGAAAAGGCAAACACTAACTTACCTACCCCCATCTTCCTAATATTGACCTCATCCCCTGCATCGGGCAAAGGACGACTCAGCGTTCGAGTTTTCCTCTCTCACTCCCACTCATCTCCACTCCCATCGCACTCAGTATTGCACGTGCTTACCTCTCCTTTTCAGTGCGAGCCCGTATGTATGAAATGTCCAGAGTGAGCAAAGTGGGCTTTGCAGGATGCTTTTATCTCGCTGTCAAGCTAGACTAAAAACATTACATTTATTAAATTATTGATAAAATTTTATTTTTTGTTTCCAGTCAGCTTGTCCAAGAACAATTTATCACGGTGGCTTGCTCACTAACCATGAACCTAAATGACAGCCTATCTGACAAATTTATTGGGGGCAGTCTTGTGCTAGATCTACTCCATCAAATCGTATCCTGAATAGGAAGACCTGCAGGGCTAACATGCCTGACCATCATACGTACTCATTTTGGCACGCGGAAAGTAACAAGACAGAGGCTCATCGCAATCTTTATCATTTTGTAGAGGATGGTATGCTAGGCTCTCTGGTAAAATTATAGAAAAATGAACGTACCGGCTGCGTGCCCTTATCGAACTTGGTGGAGAGGCCGCATATGTTGACGAAATCCGAAGCGAAGGGCGCGTAATGGTACGGGAAGTACCACTTCCAGCTGGCACAGCCCTGGTAGTAGTACCGCAGCACCCAGCAGAGTCCGCGCACATATTGCAGCGCTACTCGGTACCTGTGGGGGAATGGGTGGTGGTTAAGGTAAAACGTTGACTCAATGGTTAGCAGTCGCAAAATATCCACAGGTCAGAAAATGTCCAACGGACATAGAATTTCCCCGGGCGTAAATTTTCTACAGTTGTCCACCGGTCGTAAAATGTCCACGAGTGAGTAATCGGCCGGTCGCACAATGTCTACCGATTGCAAATCTTCCACGGGTTACGTGATGTGTAATTATGTGATGGGACCTGTAACACAGGTCCGGCACTCTAAAGAAAAGTTTTAGAATTTCGAAATGGCGTCAGCACATGCGCAATTTGTGCAAACCGTTCATGACATTGCGTGTAGGGTTGAAAGCAGCGCTTTTCATTTAACGTCATCTACATTTCAATACTATTAATTGTTCGTTCTATTATTAAAAATAGTATTCGAGCTAAAGAATTATTGAAAATGTGAATTTAGCGTTATTTTTCAACGTTTTTATGCACTGAAAAGACACAATTTTATGTAGTCAAATCCAACGGGTGCGCGCGCGTGACTGCATTCCCTTGCTCGGCTTCCCTCAAGTTTCCCAGAAAGTGTGAGGTGAGGTGGGGGATCTGAAGTCGGAGGGGGGCGGGGAGTGGCCGTTCTGTATATAGAACTATATACTATTACCTATAATGTCTAGTCCAACGGTTGTAAAATGACTGTCGCAATTCTCACCTGAACTCCATGTTCTCCCTGGCGACCTCGAACTTGCTCTCGTAGTAGCGCTCCTTGAAGCCCTCCTCCCACAGCCGCACCTCATCGTGCTTGTCATCATCATCATCCTCGTCCAGGCAAGCCGCCTGCGCGGAGCGCTTGCGACCACGATGATCGTCCTCTTGCTGACAAATAAATATACAAGATATAATACCGAAGTACGTAAAACATACGGCAAGTCAGGCAATATTAGGGCTAGCCGCATCAGGGCGGGCCGATCCCCAAAAATCCACCCAAATCGTTTCTATGATGATGCTACTACAATTAATTTGAACTAACGCATCCCATGCCGGGCCGCATATAAGCAAAATCCACTACGGGAGTTATTGACGCGAGCTCTGATTGGTCAATAAACTCCCATACATTCCAATCATTAAAATGAGTAAACGTGTATTTAATGCAAGTTCGTAAAACTAAGTCCACTATGGGAGTTTATTAACCAATCAGAGACCGTCTTCAAAACTCCGATATTAGATTTTGTTGACAAAACGCACTACGGGAAAACTCCGATAGTAGATTTTGCTGACAAAGTCAAATATGGGAGTTTATTGACCAATCAGAGACCGTCTTCAAAACTCCGATAGTAGATTTTGCTGACAAAGTCAAATATGGGAGTTTATTGACCAATCAGAGACCGTCTTCAAAACTCCAATAGTAGATTTTGCTGACAAAGTCCGTTACGGGAGTACCAAAAATCCCGTAGTGTCCACTACGGGATTTTTGGTACTCCCATTGCTGGGTCCTTCCTAATATGCTGACATTTTTAACGGGATGATCAGACCGTCAAACTGAACAACTTTCTCTATGGGACCAACATCAAATCGCGAAAAAAAAAATCAACTCTTCCATACAAAACTCCAAACCTACTCGAGCCAAATGTATGGGACAGCAGATATTATTTTCGCGATTTTGATGTTGGTCCCATAGAGTAAGTTGTTCAGTTAGATGGTCTGATCATCCCCTTCAAAAAGTGTCAGCATATTAAGAAGGAATGTATGCTTCCGGGCCGCATCAGGGCGGAGCAGGGCGCAATTTTTTCGCGGCGGGTTTCCGTCACAGCGATGCAGCTCGTCGTAGTGTGCTATGCCAAGCGGAACTTTTTCTATCTACCAGTATTACGTCCAACTAAAATCGATTTGACTGTCCCCGCCACCCACTTCGCACATAACCAATAGTATAGAGCTGAGACAACAATCGATAAATGATGATTTCGAATACAATTGACAACATTTAATTTTAAGAAAGGTACCAAAATAAGAAAACCATTAGGAGATTATGTGATTCAAAGCTTTTATCAAAATTATCAGATTTTTCTATCCATTATTTATCGAGCTATTTGAAAAATACTGAAAAATATAATAGAGGTTGAATGAGATTTTATTCCTTTGCCTGCTTGGCTTTTCTAAAAAAAAAAAGGCTTTTCTATTGTATTTGACAGTTTTTATTTTTAATGTTATTGAAGCCAAGGTATCTTAGCCATAAATCCTTTTTTTTCAGAAAATTCAAAAGTAAATAAAAAATAGAAATATCGGTCAAAAATAAAATCGGAAAAATACGTATCTCTTATTTTTTAACCTATTTTTATATTTTTTATTAAAAACAGGTGGTTAAAAAATGTAATGTTGTGAATTATAATTGTTAATGAATAAATGATGAATTAATTACAGAAGCGACAGCTTGCATTCCAGCGAGACGTATGTTAGCCGCCTCTTGTCGCGCGTTCGCTACCGTCTTCACCTCGCCTATGGCCTGCGGACACAATAACAACATATTAAGATGTCTGTGAAATATCGTGGGTTGCAGGGGTGGAATTCAAAGACACTTAGACTGGACATTCTTTACTCCATCTTTGATCGACCTTTATGTATAATTAACCTAAGCTTATTTACTATCTCGTACGTGATAGGGGAGCTGAGCTAGCAAGAGATAACATTAGATTATAATCACGTTTTAACTATCTTCCGCTATCTCAGCACCTTACGTGAGGATATGTGACTACTATATCACATCTGAAACAATAGAAATATAGTCAATCAAGAAAGCCTTATTGTTTGATAGCTCCGTAGATCAGTCGGTAGTGAACCTGTTTGCAAAGCCAAGGGTCACAGGTTCGAATCTCACGAGGCGTTTGCCCCTTGATATGTGTGGTGAATACGAATATTTGTGCGCAAGTCATGTCTATTTGTATCTACATCGCTGTCTTGTCATTAAAATGCAAGTCTGAACAAGAGTCTGGAACATAACAATTCTTTATTTGCACACTAAATACAGCAACAACAACAGAGATGTAACTTAATTTGACTAGATAATTTGTGTGGCAATGTCTAGAATACTGTCTTCATATGCTAATGGTTTTTAAGTGGATGATCAGACCATCAAACTGAACAACTTTCCAACCAACCTCGAACTTCGAAAAACAAATGTGGTCGAGTAGTATTGCAGATTTATATGCAGATTATTTTTTCCCGATATCGTCGTTAGTCTCATAGAAAGTTGTTAATTCTGATGGGCTTATCATCCTCTAAAACCGTCAGCATAATAAGGCCCCTGTATATTTACCGCAGGTGCAAACTGAGTCTTCTCCAGCAGGCCGAAGTTTGGTCGCTGCTGCTGCCTCTTCTTGGCCTTGTCCCTCGCCTTGAAATTCAGCTCGTTCTGGTGTCGGCGCCTGAAGATCTCGTCCTCCACGTGCCCCAGCTCGTCCATTATAACCTGGACCCTGTCTAGGTTCACGTCACCAGAGTCTGTTATCCAGCCCTGCAGGGGAAAAGTACAAGATTCGTAAGGGCTAAAGATTCTTGACATAGGCACTATTAACCCCTCGTATGCGGCAATTCCGGACACAATAGAAAACACATTGTTCTTTGTGGAGATCTGCGCCACAGCACTCTACGGGTTATAGGAACTATTTGGTTGATCACTCAAGGCCTCATAAAAATCCTAAAGTCACTTAAAGCAAGCCTCTGACAATACCGTACCTACCAAGCAGAGCGACTAAACGTCTCAGCGAGAAAGAGAGGCAATTAAAGCGTGTGATCGGAGTTTCCCTGCGGGATCGAAACAGGAATGAAGAGGTCCGCAAAAGAACCAGTGCAGCTGACATAGTTCAAAGCATAGCTAAACTAAAGATGCAATGGACGGGACACACTGCTCGTAGAATGGATGACCGATGTGGCTTGCTAGTTCTAGAGTAGCGACCGTGTACCGGAAAGCGCAGCGTGGGTAGGCCCACTGCTGGACCTTGCCTTAGCCAAGGACCTCCACAACGACCGGTCCTGCGCTGTCCTCATTCAAACGGGTTCCAGCCACCTTGACCTTCACAAGGTGGACCCACGACGTGATGATCTGTTCCCCACCCATTGCCACTTTACTTTAGCAAGTCTTTGGGCTATATCAGCTACTCTAGTTCTTCTGTGGATCTCTTCATTTCTGATTCGATCTTGCAGGGAAACTCCGAGCATAGCCCTCTCCATCGCTCTTTGGGAGACTTACAGCCTTTTTATGAGGCCTTGACTGATATGTATGTATTTAGAGATTATAGCTACTTACCCTGGTCTTATAAACGCACTTCTTGTACAAGGTGACCAATCGATCGACGGCTCCCTCCCTGATCTCCAAGCTCGGCAGATGCGGTAGGAAATCATTACCGACGAAGAAGCACATAAACACCCAGTCGTCCAACGCCCTCTCGAAGTCGTAAGAGAACGGTAGGTTCGGCATCTGGAGCTCTTTCTCCAGATACTCTCTTAGAACTGTAAGCCGGACGAAGATGAAGCTGTCCTGGTTGCCGAAGGCCGGATCGGAACGGACCAGGGACACGTCCGGTGTTGTGCCCGTGCATTCTTTCATTTCGTGCCCTGGAGAAAATAGTACAAGTATTGAATGAATGAATTTACCTTTACAAGTATAGTCTGGCCATAAGAGCCTGTATTGCTCTGCTTCTCATAGCTGATTAAGACTTCAGTGACCGCTTTATTAGAAACGGTGTGCATATCAGAGTAGTTGACGACGCCTGAAGGAATTAGTCGTTTCGCACGACACTGACCAGCTGTAGCGCTCCGTAGGTAGCTGCGCGGTCACATGCGAGGACAGAAAAGCCTGCTTCGCTCTGCTGAAGCACATTCCACTCTGCCATTCCGTCGTAGTCTTTCGCGGCGGCTACTCGGGTTTTTTTGTACCGGACTGTGGTCATACGCACATATGAAAATAATCTAGAGCTCACACCTAAAATGCAGTACAGCCATTGTGGTCATACTATAATGCATGAAGTTAAAACAAAGGGGTAGCCTCCCGGAAGGACACAGTTATGACTTTAAAAGTATCGTCAATACATCGCAATCTCAATCATAATACACACCGCGATATCACAGTATTAATACTGAAAAATTCGGTAATCCAAGATCAACAAACTGTAGGTTAGCGTTTCGTCTAAATTTGCGTTGTCACTTTTTCTACAACATCAAACTGTTTTTAAGTGTAATGCTAACCTGCCTCTCTTTTGACATTTGTCTGCTGTGAATTTATATGTATCAAACAATACCTTTGCCCGCTTCCTGGTGTCAAAGGACATTCAAAAGTATCTTCTCTTGTTTATTATGCATCTGTGAAATGAGTCGATTCATTTACGCTCAGTAAAGTATAAAAATGGACTAGGAGAATGGACTTCCTCCTAATTAAAGTTTGGACTATAAATAGTAAGTTCAGGAACATACCTAACTGGCCGCAGACATCGCAGGGCCGTGGCTTATTGGGCTTAAACTCCTCACGGATGATGGTGAAGTTAGGCTCGTGTGTCGCCAGCCCCAACATGATCAGATCTGCGTCGGCGCCGCACAGCACGTGTTGGGTATTCGCGTCGTGGTCTGGTTGAGCTGCAACCGTAAAACATATACAACTGTTACACACTCTTGTATCATACACCTTTTTACTAAATTCATTGGGGGAGTTGACAACATAAAATATATTTTAGATTTAACTGCTCAGTAAATAAACAGTTTGAAAATAACGCTAAACTCACATTTTCAGTAATGCTGTTGCTTGAATACTATTTTTACTAAACTGGATAAACTATAAAAAGTATAAAACGACGAGGAAAAACAATGAAGTCACTATTAAATTTTTAGTACAATATTTCATACAACGCACGCGTTTTGACGTTTGATAAAGAGTTGTTAATTTGAAATACTGCTTACCTCTCTGTCTACGGATATAATCCATAATCTTGTGTTCTCCCTCCCCGGGAACATTGGCATCTGACAGGATCACTTTGATACCTTTCCATCCAGGGTCATTGTTTAACCTGAAGCACAAAATGAAGAAATTTAAAAATTCTATTTGACAATAGTACATTATGATACAGGAAGCTAATTTGGCCATTCCAATGAGGCTGGATTGCGGCACAAGCCGCAGGCGAGGGCTGTAGACGAGCCGAGACCAATAACGAATGCTCACGCGTTTCATACGTTTTTCAACACTATTGCGAGGAAAACATTAATCAAATTTCACAAAAAGGTTTAGATAATTATTTGTGAAAAATGGCGCACAGATTTCTTTCTTCCCACGCTGAAATTAACGCACTAGTACGGTAGTGTAAAGTAAAACGTACGCGTGTTTATAAACTAAAGTGTGAATTACAAATAGGTTTAGATTAATATTTATGAAATATGGCACGCAGCACCAACATGCTC
This sequence comes from Agonopterix alstromeriana, assembly GCA_963924505.1. Taxonomy (NCBI): domain Eukaryota; kingdom Metazoa; phylum Arthropoda; class Insecta; order Lepidoptera; family Depressariidae; genus Agonopterix; species Agonopterix alstromeriana. Next base: position 14,953,227 of record OZ004679.1, read on the forward strand.
TGGGCCCGCGTGGTGGACTATGGCCCACTCCCTCTCACCCTTATTCGTGAGAGGAGGCCTTTGTCCTGCAGTGGGGTTCTACAGGCTATACCTTACTTTTTTTTACAGTATGCAGATTTCTTTTTTCGCGTACCGTGCGCCTGTGGTGGTTTTTTTTTTTTTTTTTTTTATTGTTCTAAAGCGGCTATTCGAGTCTTCTGCAGACTAGTATCACTTCGACCTTATGTAGATCTTTTGTGTTCGCCACAATAGTTACAGTTCACTGCTAATACCCACTTCCTTTAGGAATTGTAGGATTTCTTTAGCAGTGAAAGATTTTACTTCACTCGGATGAACAAAGTGTTTACCCAAGTGTGCATATCGTTTGTCCATTAGTGGGCCACATTCACAAAGGATGTGAATGGGGGTTTCGTCCTCCTCCAGACATAATCTGCAGAGTTTCGTGTCCCTGATGCCTAGGGTTGTAAGGTGTTTGTTCAGCCTACAGTGCCCCGTCAGCGCCCTCACTATAATGCGCAAGTTTGTCGTGCTGAGCGCGATTCTCTCCTTTGCCATTTTGCAGTCATATGCCGCAATAAGTGCCTTGGAATGGTTTAATCCTGGCGTATCCATCCAGTGATCAGTCGATTTTTTAAGACATAGGTTCCTAAGCGTTACATTGACTAGGCTTTTAGGGACCCCACAGAACGGCTCTGGTCCATACTGCGTGCCACCAGCACCATCTCTCGCTAGCTCGTCGGGCCTTTCATTACCTACGATGCCCGAGTGCCCAGGAACCCATCTTAAAATTACCTTGTTCAATGCTCTCAAGGTATTGAGGAGAGTCAAGCAGTTTTCCACTAGCTTCGAACTTATTGTGTCGGAAGCCAGCGCTAATAGGGCTGCTTGACTATCGGAGTTTATGTTGATAGTATGGTTGACATAGCGCTTTTGCAGATTTGCCTCCGCACATTCTAGGATGGCATATACCTCTGCCTGGAATATTGAGGCGTACCTTCAGAGATTTGTACTTTTCATAAACCTCGGACGCTCTCCATATACTCCACAGCCTACGTCATTTCTAGACTTGGAGCCATCAGTGAACCATACAAGACTGCCGGCTTTCCAGTGCACATTGTCACTTAGCCAGTCAGTTCTGGATGGTAGCTCCACAGTAAAGCGTTTTATACATATGTTCTTAGGCTGCATAACATCTGTTATCATGCCTAGAATAGGAATTGCCATGACTGAGTCTTTAAAAGATCTCAATCCTTCGGAAAGCCAGTTCACTGTCGTCTGAGAGGCGATTCTGTGCATACTGGCCATTGCCACTCTTTGCACGTGTAAATGCAAGGGCGGAAGCCCCAATAGACATGGTGGACATGGCTCTGGTTGCTATTAAGCAGGCGGTTCTTTGTAGACTGCTTAGCTGGGTGATTGCAGTCCGCTGTTTTGTCTTCCTCCACCATACCACAGAGGCGTATGTTACTACCGGCCTCACAATGGCGGTGTACAGCCACAAGGTTGTTCTGGGTCTTAGTCCCCAGTTCAGCCCTGCCATACGACTGCATGTGCCCAAGGCAATTTTGGCCTTCTGCAGTACATTTTCTAAGTGAGGGTTCCAGGTAAGCTAAGTAAGATATTTAACTTCCGTGGAAAATGGTGTGGAGGAGTTTAGTTCTTACTACTGCAATAGGCCACCTTTTTTACCCTTCTTATAATACGATTTGTCTGTTTTTGGTGTACAAATAAAGAATATTTGTTTATATGTGGATTAGAATCTCTGACTCGAGAATATAGACGTCATCATCATCAGCCTATCATCGTCCACTGCTGAATATAGGCCTCTCCCATGGCAAGCCACAAAACTCTGTCCTCTGCCTTCTTCATCCAGTCGCTCCCTGCCATTTTTTTAGGCCATCTGTCCAGCGAGCAGCAGGGCATCCCACACTACGCCTACCAGTTTGCCTCCACTCTAGAACTCTGACACCTCATTGGTTGTCAGTTCTTTGGCAGATATGACCAGCCCATTGCCACTTCAGCTTGCTAATTTTCTGAGCTATGACGTGAGCTACGCTTATTTAATGTATACATCCATACCTGTCATGAATATAATAATGCAGACACTTGCTCAGGCGATCCATGAACGGAGTGCCCGGAGTGATGCAGTTGGAATCGAAGTGCGCCTCCTTGGGCCTCTCCGGAGGCAAGTACGCTCCTTTAGCTTGAAGGTCAGATCGTATGCGCGCAATCTCCTCTATCTTCTCTTGAGTTTCCTTGGAGGCACGGAAACGACGGGAACGTTGTTGGTTCATTTTAGCTCTAGGTGCCTGTTGAGGGAAGATATTGTTTTTTTAAGGGATAGATCGAAAAGACGTCAAATTATTAAGAATTATGACTGAGGAATCAAATACATATAGTGTCCTTCTTAATATGCTGACACTTTTCTAAGGGTATAAGGGGATCAGACGTCAAACTGAACAACTTTCTCTATGGGAGCAACATCAAAATCCCAAAAAAAAACTGCTGTCCCATACAAAACTGTGAACCTACTCGAGCCAAATGTATGGGACAGCTGATTTTTTTTTCGCGATTTTGACTAAGAGGAAGGATCTCCATAGAGTCCGCATAAATTTACGATTGTAGTTGGTCTCTTTTGTCTTATGACGTACCTTTAATAGTAGAAGGAGATGGAACTATAGATATTTGTTTATGCGGCTGTCCACTTTTTTTTTGAGATAGTGTGTGTGACAAGTGACCGTAAACATAAGGCCATATGTCACTTGGTGCCTTTTTTCCATACTACTTGACACCACACACTCAAACCTAAATGTCAAAAAAAGTGGACACTTTACAATTGGTATGGCTCACTCTAGTCTTAAAGAGAGATCCTTCCTCTTAGCATTTCGATGTTGGTCTCATAAAGAAAGTTGTTCAGTTTTATGGTCTGATCATCCCCTTAAAAAAGTGTCAGCATATTAAGAAGGACCCTGTAAAGGTATATTAGTTTATTCTTTCAAACAATCTGTCAATCTTTCCAATGGTCTCCCTAACGATCTACACACACCTTCTTGCCTGCACATTTAAAACAGCATGGTTTTACGGTTTTACTTGAACACAAGGCAGAACACAGAGCGCTGTCCACACGGTACAAGCCTTCATGCAATCCCGCGCAAACCTTAAAATTCTGGGAGCCACCAAGTAAAGATGTTCTATCGCAGCTAACAGAAGATTTTTTTTTGGTTCCAAATTTCATATTCTTTTCCATTGCATTTTAATCTATAATATAAAATCCAGCATACCTCTTACCCAAAGTGACAACGAGTCCGCATAACCGCTCAGTAACAAAACATAATATTATGTGATTTTCAATCAAGTAACAATCAATCAATCAATAAGCCCCTTGTCCTGATCTTTTACCTTGTGAGGAGTGTAGTAGTGATTATAGGATGTCTTTCAGATCAGTTTGCCTCTCGGCAAAGGCCTCCGCCAACAGTATCCATTGTACCCTATTCCTGGCAACTCTCCTTCAGTTTGCACCCGCTTTGAGTTTTATTTCGACCTCCCATCTTCCCATCAACAAGCGAAACAGAGGACCATTTTATTTGTTTTGAAGGTTTTTTGTTAGACACGAAAATGTATGAATGATTAGTTTACTAAAACATAGATAAGGTACTCACAACACCGTCAATAGCCATGTACAGCAGTTTCCTCGGCCTCACGATCCTGAACAGCCTGTCAATACACTCGAAGATGGCCACCATCATCTCGTCCTCATCCTTCGGCGGCGGCTTATCTTCAGGATGCGTACATGGATGGATTATACCGTTCATGTCCAGGTACAAATTATCAAATTCTATACCATTGGGGTTCGGTAGTGACGAATCTACATACACTAGTTGTCCATCTACATCGGTTGGCTGGAAATAAACAGGGAATTCACGTTACAATCAAGAGTTTTTGGAGATTAACAGTAAATTTTGAGGTTATGTTTTTACCCTCTGTTCAACACATTCGACGATGACGCTGGCGTACTTGCGGCTGAGCCAGCGGAAGAATGCTGGTACTCCCATCTTGAGGAGTTTGACCTGGTCCTATTTGGTTTGATCTTGTTCAATAAATTGAATTTGTCACGTATTCAACACAAACAAATCGACGCAGATGCCATTTTTGAGTGAGCGAGACAGACATTTTCATATTTGGGGTCCGTTTCAAAACGTTTAAAAATCACTCGGGGAGTGTGTACGAAAGAGAATAAGCATTTGAAGAAATGTATGCTAGAGTAGGATAGATCGACTCCCCGAGTGACTTTTAGAAACTATGAAACGGACTCGTTGTAAAATAGAGAGAGCATGCAGGGGCACGTTCCAAAAATGTATTGACATGTTTTTCAAACAATGAAGAACACAGATTCAGTTTCAGGAATCAGTTTTCATTAAAAGGTACAGAATATGCTTGCACTTAACTAACTTGAAACAAATTGTAGCAAAAACAACGAGAATTTAGTAATGACAAGTTCTAAATAAAATCTAATTTATTTAGTGATTGTCATTAGTTGAGGAATAAAAATTAGTGAACGTTTAATAGTTTTCAAACACATCTGACAGCTACTGTCAAAACCAAAATTTGGCTGTTTTCTTAAAAAATTGGCTGCGTTTCTTAAAAAAAATTAACACTAAAACGCAGATTTAACTTCTCATATTCTTTTTTTCTTTCTTTCAATATGTGATGAAAAAAGAAAGCAATATAACTTTTCCGTGCATTTTCACTTGCATCGACTGCGTAGCATATGAAGTTCTTGAAACTCAACTCAGCTAAATCAGCTGAAAGACACCGACATGAAGAAGTTTAATTTTGTAAATATTTACAGAAAACTAAATAAAAATGCACAACTACGAAGATATTCTAGTAAACCAGACGATAAGAGTCATAACAAAATAGAAAACATTCGTAACATTGGTATATTGGCGCATATAGATGCAGGTTAGATTTCCCCGTTTCAAAATTTGTAATTTTGCTTTATTCAATGATTTGAGCTGCTTCTCATGAATTCTCCAGTTATCATAGCTTATACAATGTGTTAATGAATAAGCGCAAAACCTCATACACCCCAACTGATTTACAATAAAATAATTAGATTGAAACATTTAAGATTTGAGGCAAAAATTTTTTGTTATCATTTCAGCAATGAATGAAAGCGCTAACATGCTCATGGATACATTTTAAGAATCTTGGTACTAAGTAGGGTAAATGTGCCTTTACGGTGGGTTGAGGTCGAGTTCAGTAAATTTTAAATTTTACGAACAAATTATTTAATATTTTGAAAATTTTAAATTTTACAAACAAATTATTTAATATTTTGAAAAAAATTACCTGTTGAAACCATGATAATTCGATTCTGCTCTCGATTCTAAACAAACTACTTTGTAGTTTTGCGTTAATTCATTAACATGTTGTATATGTCCCACTGCAGGGCACACGCATACCCTCAGGGAGGGTGTAAGGGCGTTAGTTCACCACGCGTGCCCAATGCCGATTGGTAGACTTAACATACGCATAAGAATTTCTTCCTCAGCGTATGCAGGTTTCCTCACAATGTTTTCCTTCACCGTTGGAGAGCAGTCGGTATTACGTACTTAAGGGGCCATACGTTCCAGAATTACCAGGGAAGGGGTATCTTATTTTTCATTTTTCTACAAGATTTATACAAGTGACCGAAACGAAACAAATACACAGTATTCTTGGATAGTTTATCTAGTGAAATCATAAATTGAATACACAATTGAAATTACTTCACAGGATAGATTTTCTTTCGAAAAATAACACATTTTTAACAATATTTTTTGAAACTCATATAACTTGCAACAGTTTATAATTACTGGAATTTTACTCACATTTCACCATTAATTTATCCAGTGAAATAATAAAAAAATCTATAAAAAGTTTATTTATTAATTCTTTTATAATCGAAAATACGGCACACACACTCACTTTCGGAGAGCTGGGCAATCGCGTTTCTCATTGAAAATATTCAATATTCTCAATGAATATTTGAAAATATGGCCCCTTAACACTTTATGTGCTAACCACCTACGTGGTAGGTCAGCAACAAATGGGCCGCAGTGTGCACAACTTGCAAAGTGAGTTAGCATCGTATCGCATTCCACAGTGTTAGCACAGTGAGAGTATCATTGTTTTGAGCTTAGCAGCGAAAGTTTTAAGTTAGAAAAACTCATTAGTTACATGACATTTCTTCCGTGCAAAATTCTCTAGTTATTGTAATTAAATTAGAATTAATTGTAGGTAAAACAACGACAACAGAGCGTATGCTCTTCTACTCGGGCACTATCAGGTCGATGGGGGAGGTGCATCACGGCAACACTGTCACTGACTACATGGAGCAGGAGCGACAGAGGGGCATCACCATCACTTGTGAGTTATACAGTTATATCTTATAACAGGGTGGCTGCTCTTGTACTCGGACACCATCGATGGGGGAACATATCCTTTGTGACTGTATACGCTATTATAATAAGATACCAGAGGATATTCTAAACTTGCCAGACAAAAAGTTTAAGTCCCATGTTAAGCAAGTCCTCTGTAAAAAAGGTTATTACAAACTCGATGATTATATGAATGACCAAAATGTCTCGTCTTGACAATGTTACACTATGTAATTCAATATTGTTCTTCTAAGTGTACTTTGTACATTTTTTTTTTAAAAAAATGTGTGTTGTAGAGTTTCTGGCCGCATCTTCTCTACAACGGAACACCTTCCGACGCGGTGGTAGAGTCAAAATTGAAGTCAGAAAGCTATCCATGTGATATTATTTTAAGGCTAGAGTTTCTGGCCGCATCTTCTCCACAAAGAGGTTGTAGATAAGATGCGGCCAGAAACTCTAGCCTTAAGGCAACGTGACCCCAAGGCATAGCTCCAATAAAGGGGGTGAGGTGCGGGGCTTGAGGGGAGAACATGCAATTTAATTCGAAATTTAAATATAAAAATTAAAGTGCTCGTAATTCTTCAAGATGCCACAGTATATAAGTGATACCAGTCGAACAACACCAACAACGTCTTATCTTTTAGTGTCAGAAATGGATACTCCGTTCCATGTTGTAAAATTCTGCATAATAGAGTCTATTTAGTCAGTACCCACTACCCAGGTCTGTCACCCATGTGAGGAATGTGCTATTGGGTAAGATTTGCCCGTCTTTCAAGCTGCTAACTCTTGGAGAACATACTGGAAATCTTATATACTGTGTGTTACAAAAGTAAAAATAAAAATTTAAAACTTTTAAGGGGGTTGTTAGACTATCAAACTGAACAACTTTCACTATGGGACCAACATCGAAAACGCGAAAAAAAAATCTGCTGTCCCATACATTTAGCTCGAGTAGATTTGTAGTTTAGTATGGGACATCCAATATTTTTTTCGCGATTACGATATTGGTCCCATAGTGAAAGTTGTTCAGTTTGATGGTCTAAACCACCACCTTAAATGTTTATTTGTGTTTTTGTAACACTTGTATACCAAATATTTCAATTGCCCACAGCCGCTGCAGTGTCATTCCCCTGGCGAGAGAGCCAGATCAACTTGATAGATACCCCGGGACACATCGACTTTACCATGGAGGTGGAACAGAGTCTGGCTGTACTGGATGGAGCTGTCGTGGTCTTGGACGCCTCTGCTGGTATGATAATTTTGTTCAATGAGCATTTTTCTTTTACTCAATTTAGCATAGCATATGCTCACGACTATATTCCCCGAGGGGATGTCAGAGATATTCTGACACCACAGAACATCCACGTTTCAGCAGTAGTACCGAAAGTCTGTCCAGTGTGATGGGGAGTGAGCATGTCGTTACTTGTAATGGACAGTAGGTGCAATACATGCCTCGATATCGAAGCATGCATGTTTCCTCACGATGTTTTCCTTCACCGAAAAGCCAGTGGTGTTACAAATCGTACATAAATTCCGAAAAACTCATTGGTACGAGTCGGCCTGGACGGGGATCGAACCATCGCCTCCTGCACGGAAGGCAAGGTTACTCGCCACTGAACCACCACGGCTTTTATTAATTTTACTTCCGTAATATCTCATTGTTCATCGCTCTATATAATTGCATTGGAGCAAGTCAATGTCCTCAATGTCTATCAAAACTATGGGCAAAGGGATGGCGGCCATACATAAATAATATAACATAAAACTTTTTTTTATTTGCACACGAAAAACAGACAAATACAATTAATAACAAGAAAAAGGAGAGTCACGTTGCAGGTTCTGACATGAGCACTTGTCTCGCGTGGTGTTCGCGCGTCGTGTTTTTGCCTGTCACGAGGCTCCGCAATCCTCAATCTCTTCGTGTTCTTGATCAAAAATAATACCTGAGATTGGGATAGAAACTCCCACAAACTACTTGACATTGGCGGAAATGCAGTGCTAACGCACAAGCAAGAGTCCATTGATTATACATTAAAAAAAACAATAATGAGAAGGGTACTAAATGCGGCCTTATCATTAAAAGCGATTTCTTCTAGGCATGTTATCTTGTTTTTATGGAGCGCATCAGTGTCCCACCGCTGGGCAACGGCTTCCCCTTTTACTCTCCAATCCTCTCCATTGTGTGCAACTATTGACAGCCTTTGTTAGACGTGACAGAATAGTAACACAATAAAAAAATACATACAGATGAATTGAGGACCTCCTCCGTTTTTGAATTAGGTTAGTTTATTATTATTATTATCATTATTGGCTGGGCTATTGCAAGCAAGGGTCGTTATGTAACACTGCGACCATCGCTGGTCTATGTGTTCGCCCTAGCTCACCCATATTTTACACATACTCCGAACTAATTTTTTTCCATTCTCGGGTATGCAGGTTTCCTCACGATGTTTTCCTTCACCGCCGAGCTAGTGATAATGATAAATACAACCGTACATAAATTCCGTAGAACTTAGTGGTACAGGCTTGGGCCCCTAGATAATGACAGTAAAAATGTATGGACTTGACGTATGGTGGAGAAAGCAAACGTTAAAAGGTTTCGATCGCCAATGTCAAATCCATACATTCTGTCATTTCTACTAGCGTCTACGCCAAAGAGATTATACCTAATAGAGTGAGCCATACCAATTGTGATCCTTCCTCTGAGGTCTACGCCAATAGAAATGTTACTTTGTCTATAGGCCCAGGCCAGAAATCGAACCGCCGCCTCACGATTCAGTCGCTAGCTCTCTTCCGTATGGACTATCATCGTTCCTAGTTCCGCTACCTCGGTTAAAAGAAAACATTTTATCCCATCAGGTGTGGAAGCCCAGACGTTAACAGTATGGCGGCAGGCGAGCGGCTACCGCGTCCCCCGCCTCATCTACCTCAACAAAATGGACCGGGCCGACGCCGATGCGACCGCCTGCGTTAAGTCAGTACGCGACAAGTTACAGGCAGAACCTCTACTGCTTCACAGGCCGGTGGTGCACGAAAACAGACTCATAGGTGAGTGGTTGCCATGGTAACGGTTGTCAACAGGATGAAGAAACGGCAAGATGGTAGCCTGTGTGACGTCAGTACGTGACAAGTTACAGGCAGAGCCTCTACTACTTCACAGGCCGGTGGTACATGACAACAGACTCATAGGTGAGTGGTTGACATGGCAACGGTTGTCAACAAAATAGCCTTAAGAATTGAAGGAGTATTTCACCCCCCACCCCTCACTCACTACGGGTCAAATCAATCTAAATGGTCTTAACTACCACTGTGCCGAGCGGCTTGCCTTTAACAAAAAGTTCAGTATTTTTATGAAATTTCCGATGAACCACTAGCACTATTTAATTATATCTTATCTTATATATATCTTACATGACATTGTCATACAAAATTATCTAGTCACATTTAAAGTACCAGAATCTAGCCTGGACTTGTATTATGATGACTAGACAACGATAGATACAAACATCCATCAACAAATGGACACGGGCTCGGGTACAAATATTCATATTCATCATACAAATATTTGTCCCTTACGGGATTCGAACCCGCGACCCCTGGCACAGCAGGCAGGTTCATTACCGTCTGAGGTACCGGGCCGTCGAATAATACTTGGTAAACCAAATAGACTTGCCAAGCTAGTCAAATCTCTCTAGAGATAAGCTCGCCCTTGGTACTTGTCTATTATGCTATTTTCATTTATATTTCTGTCTGTACAATAAAGTGTTGAAATAAATCAGCAACTCTATTGAATGTCAAAACCTTGTACTAAAATCTGTCATAAAATTACGTTTTTTTAATGAGAATTTAAAAATACAATACTTATCATTTTTGCCGTTGGCAAATATCCTATTTCATTAGTTTTTCATGTGGTTGTCAAGCGAAGTTGCATCGCAAATTCCCATTCTTCATTCCAGGTCTCATCGACCTAATAACGCAAGAAGAAGTAATCTGGACACAAGGCCGTGGACAGAACTTCACGCGACGGAAACTAACAGAAAAAGAAGACGGAAGAACATGGGAGACTACCGCAGACAGCCATAGACAACTAATAGACACCCTATCATCCATAGACGATAATTTAGCAGACATTGTAATTGAAAGAGAGTCGTTAGATGATGTTGATGATAAAGAAATTGAAATGGCTATTCGAAGGTCCACAATTGATATGAAAGCGTTTCCTATTTTAGCTGGAAGTTCATACAAGAACATAGGAGTCCAAACTTTGATGGATGCAGTGATCTCTTACCTCCCTTCGCCGTTAGAATGTAATAGATTATACAAGAGTTTTGGCGCGGATTTGTCTGCTAGAGCGTTTAAAGTGCAACACGATGATCAAAGGGGAGTTTTGACGTTTTTGAGGTTGTATAGCGGAGAAGTCAGTAAGGGACAGAAGATTTATAGTTTAGGACAGGATAGGAGTGAGCAGGTAAGACTGATTTAAGTTTATACCACTGAATGTTTCTTCCCGTGGGTATCGGCGAAGTGTTTTTAGGTCGAAGGCTAGCCACCTATCACTAATTCGGTATGTCAAGTTTTTTTAGTCTTCATTTTATATTTTTTAATGATAGAAGACATAATTTTAAGAAACCAATTAAAATTTTATTGCGATTCATCGAGTTTATCAATATAAATTTAATTTTTGTATTACTTTTATCTGTAATCTCTAAATGCAAAAATGGTGGAGAGAAAATAATTTCAACTCCATGGAGAAAAACTACTGCTTTATTAAAAAAAAAAATTCCTGTCTTCTCTTTCTAAATTTATGCTGGAAATAGAAACGGCAACAAGAAATGTCAAATTCTGACATTATGAGTGGGAGTCGCGCTGCAAGTCTGGCGGAGTACGGACGCGTGCGTATCGGCGCGGTGGGCTTGCACGTGGCTCCACCATTTTGTGAACTCTTTTTGTGTTTTAACCTTAAAACAATCACTTGAGATTATAAACTCCTTACATTGGCAAAACTGCCACGCTAGACTTAATTAATACTACTGATCATTTTCCTTCGTATACTCTCCACATAACGAGACATTGGCTGAATTGTGATAACACATCTGATGCCACTAAACAAAAATTGAATTGAACTGAATTGATATTATGAATGTATTTTTTTTTCTTAATCGTCAGTTATTTTAAGTTTACCAAGGAGTTCACAGGTTTTCCAGTGACGTCACTGGACGGAACGAAAAACGACGTTATTTTATTTAAAATATCTGTAATCCTTTCATTTTAAAATCTCTGACAAAGAAAATATTATTATTGAGATAATTATCTCGAAATGTTTTTCGATTCAGCCCTTCAAAAAAACTTGACATACCGAATTGACACGCCATTCTATCCTGAAACCTTCAATATAATAAAAGTGAGCCTTGTTACAAATGCACGCCTTAAAATATGGTTGGTAGTTGTAGTATGTATGAGTTAATGTATGTATGAATGTAATATTTAATAATAGGTAGAGGCCGGTACGAGCGTCGTCGGTGGCGCATTGCGGAGAGCTAGGAAACTCAATCTTGAGGTCCAGGTTCAAATCCGCACGGACATGCCATGTACCAATCAGGGTGTATGGGCGTAAGTCCACCACGCATGCCCAATGCGGATTGGAAGACTTCACATACGCATAGGAATTTCTTCTTCAGCATTTAGAAGTTTCCTCACGATGTTTTCCTTCATCGTTTCAGAGCTGTCGGTATTATAGTCTGACCACAAGGGCTGTACCGTTCCGTAGGTAGCTATACGGTACGATGCGGGGACAAAGAAGCCCGCTCTGCTCTGCCATTCCGTCTTGTAGACTTTTCTCGACGGCTACTTGGGTTATTTGCACCGGACTGTGTATGTCATACGCAAATGAGATAAAATATTAAGATCTTTATCGCACCCAATGACCATGCGTATTTAAGTTAGAAATCTCTTTGGTACATGGCCCTTATCAGGCCTCCATTACTCGGCCGTAGTTACCGAGACAAGTACCTACACTTAGGCGCATTGTAAGCTACGCGTTTGCTTGATTTCTGCCACTCGCGCCAGACGGGAACGTCGTATACGTCGTGCGCTGTTCGTTGTAATAACAACGCTGTGGCAAGCTTCATTAGATACATTTTTGCGCGTACCGTCGTAGGTAATTTATAATTTCTAAGGAAGTGATATGACTGTTACGTAGTAATTAGTAATCTATGCCCTTATGATTAAAATTTCACGCCTCTGCGTTGGAAGAGCTGTCTCAAATCTGTTTATAAACATAAGATGTGTTATAGACAGGATCGTTGTACGTGGCACTTGCAGACGAATACCAACCCGTCGAGAAGGTGACAGCTGGCAACATCGCCGTAGTAAGCTCTTTGAAGGTAAATAAACTATTTGTTAAACAGTCTAATACATTAAAAAATTAAATATCGGTCAGGACTTGAACCCGGTCCCTGCCAATCTGAGTCTCGCTTTTGTCCAATTAAGTGCCAAGTCACTACTAGCACCATAGCGGTGCAGCGCCGAATGACGCACGCGGCCGCGTTCTCCATACAGATATCCGACGCTGCCGCCCGCAAAAAAGATAATAGTTCTAACCGAATGGAAGTATGAAAAGCTACTCTTGTTGCGCGGCAATAAAGTACAATACAGCTTGCACCGCGCTACGTACCAACAATTTTGTGTAATATCATCATCATCACCTCAGCCGATGTATTCTGTTGGATTCACTTTTACATTTATAATTCATTTTTTGTAACACCGACCCGTACTTTGTTATATTTCCTCTACCCTAAGGTTGTCTGGAAGAAATCGCTTTTTAGCGATAAGACTGCCTTATTTGTACCATAACCAGTTTTTGTTTCCTGTGCAATGTATTTTATGTTTGGTGTACATAAAGTATATTGCATTCATTCATTCAGCCGATAAACTTCCTGGAAATAGGCCTCCCCCAAAGATCGCCATAACGACCGGTCTGCCACCTTCACCAGGTCGTCGGTCCACCTTCTGGGGGATCTCTGTCAATACCCACGCTGCGCTTTCTGGTACGCGGTCGCCACTCGAGAACTCTTCAGCCCCATCGGTCATCTGTTCTGCGAGCGATATACCGCCCACTCCATTGCCCTTTGAGTGACTTGACGACTCCGTTTCAGTTCCGTATGGTATCACTGACAGTCCACACTCATCAAAGTCTTTCATCTTGACACACTACGGTATTTTGTAGAAGGTCAACTTCTTCAAAATACAAACTAACCCAACATAGAACGTTTCAGACAACAATGACGGGCGACCTGATCACATCTACCCAAGCGGCAGCCAACCGAGCCAAGAGCCACCTCTCCTCGCTGCTCAAGGACCCTGGACAGCTGGAGGAGCTGATGCTTCCCAGCGCGCGGCAGCGGCTGCAGGCTTTGGACGCTGAACCTTCTGTGGAAGAGGCGGCTGAGGTGCTCCTAGGGATCGGTAAGTGAGAATCGCACGAATACTTCAAGTGGCCAGGATCCAGTGCGAATCGATTGAGGTCAACATCCACAACAACGCAAGTTATAGCTGCGAAGCCAACAGAGTGCGCTATGACTAGACGAGAGTGCTATTCTCCATACTAAGTGGCTTACGTCGGAAATAGCTCAAAATCCCGTCGCATAAATGGCGCTGACTCCTTACCTGCATGTAGATGAATTGCCCTTAGGAATTTTGATTAGTCTTCCAATATTATGCACCATACCAACTACGAAAGAGAGTAGTAGCTTAGGTAACTAAAAAGAGTAGTAGTAGATCCGAAATTGTTGATGCAAAAATAGCGAAATGATCTTCTCGTCTCCTTTACTCTATGCTGACAATAAATAAATAATGAATGCACTGTCTTGTTACCAGGGACAACAATACCAGACCCAGTATTCATATGCTCCATCGAACCCCCGAGCGTCGCGTACCAGACCCAGCTGGAGACAGCCCTGGCTGAGCTGCAGCGTGAGGACCCCAGCTTGCGGATCTCCACGGACGAGGACAGCGGCCAACTGGTGCTGGCTGGTGAGTCATCATCAGCCTGTATATCCTCCATTATTAGGTCCTGCTTAACTACCAGAGCTGAATGATGAAGCTAGACAGTAAGTTTATTATTGGCTCGTGTCCAATTCATATACGCATTGGAATTTCTTCTTCAGCGTATGCAGGTTTTCTCACGATATTTTCCTTTACCGTTTGTGAGCAGTCGGTATTACGTACATCAGTTAGAAAAACTCAATGGTACACGGCATTTTGTCCTTGTCGAAAACGGACCTTAAGATTGAGTTTCCATATCTCTCCTCTCCTCCGAAGGCTCATCTGAAGTATGTAATGCATTAAAGTTTACATCCTGTATGTATAATTTGCGTTAACTAAAATACAAATTTCTATTTATAGGTATGGGAGAACTGCACCTGGAAATAATAAAAGAGCGTATAATAAGGGAGTACAAGATAGACGTGGAGCTTGGTCCACTGCAGATAGCTTACAAGGAGGCACTGATCGGCGCGGGGAGGCAGGCCGTGGCGGTCGACAGGAAAATCGGCAGCGCCAGGCAACTCGTCAACGTGACGCTCTCCGCTAGGACTGTCAGGGGAATCGGCCAGGATAAGGTGTTGAAGTAAGTTTATACAAGGAGGCGCAGGGAGGCAGGTCGTCTCGGTCGACAAGAAGATCGGCAGCGCCAGGCAGCTCGTCAACGTGACGCTCTCCGCTAGGACTGTCAGGGGCATTGGACAGGATAAGGTGTTGAAGTAAGTTTATACAAGGAGGCGCGGGGAGGCAGGTCGTCTCGGTCGACAAGAAGATGAGCAGCGCCAGGCAACTTGTCAACGTGACGCTCTCCGCTAGGACTGTCAGGGGCATTGGACAGGATCAGGTGTTGAAGTAAGTTTATACAAGGAGGCGCAGGGAGGCAGGTCGTATCGGTCGACGGGAAGATGGGCAGCGCCAGGCAACTTGTCAACGTGACGCTCTCCGCTAGGACTGTCAGGGGCATTGGACAGGATAAGGTGTTGAAGTAAGTTTATATAAGGAGGCGCAGGGAGGCAGGTCGTCTCGGTCGACAGGAAGATGGGCAGCGCCAGGCAACTTGTCAACGTGACGCTCTCCGCTAGGACTGTCAGGGGAATCGGCCAGGATAAGGTGTTGAAGTAAGTTTATACAAGGAGGCGCAGGGAGGCAGGTCGTCTCGGTCGACAAGAAGATGGGCAGCGCCAGGCAACTTGTCAACGTGACGCTTTCCGCTAGGACTGTAAGGGGGGTCGGACAGGATAAGGTATTAAAGTGAGTGGTGAAGTTGAGTGCATTACTTTGGGGTGATTGTACCTATGATACTGAACAACTTTCCCTAAGAAAACTACAGGAAATATTTCGACTTTTCATACAACGTTCGATCGCTGATTGCATTTAGTATGGGAACTCCAAAAATTAAGACGAAGTGGCGGGAACACTAAAAGTCTAGTTAAAAGTATAAAATTGTTTGTAGGCTGGACAAGACACCGGACAGTGCAGCCAACCTGGCGCACCTACACCCTCGGAACCTGAACGCGATCCGTCAAGGTGTCCACACTGCGCTACTGCACGGCCCTAAACTAGGCTGTCCGGTAAGTTTAACATAATCCATATTAAGGGCCTATGTCGAAAAATAATTGAAGCGAAATGGGCGTGTGATAGCTTATATTACTGCCTGATGCGAGGGAAAGAGACAGGACGGCGCGCGCGCCTGAAACGACGCAAGCATAAAACAAACTTTATTTAATTGTGATTGTACTATTTAAGTAAGTTCAATTCTGCTTTAATCAAAATTTATAAAAAATCTATCTTTTTTTTTAAATCAAGCCTCTTGTTTCTAATATTCACCGTTTAGCACTTCCAAGCGTTTATCGATAAAGACGGAGGCTACTTTGGCTTGTTTTTCTATCGAGAAAATGTGTCTTAATCGTGTTTTGGCTCTAATCAAAACTTCAATTATATGTTCAATTTACACATATCCGCAAATCATACTCCTACTGTTAGTACTTCATGAGATATGATGCTTTGAAGAATCCTATTTTTTTCACATAGCCTCTTAAGGATGATGACTGATCCTGAAAATTCATATCTTGTAATGAATTACAAAAATATCGTTACTTTTTGTAGTTCATTCTGTTATTAAAAATAGTATTTAAGATAAAGAATCA
This sequence comes from Agonopterix alstromeriana, assembly GCA_963924505.1. Classification (NCBI taxonomy): domain Eukaryota; kingdom Metazoa; phylum Arthropoda; class Insecta; order Lepidoptera; family Depressariidae; genus Agonopterix; species Agonopterix alstromeriana. The sequence goes on from OZ004679.1 coordinate 14,969,836, forward strand.
CTGAAAATGTGAATTTAGCGTTATGTCCCAACGTTTATTTTTACTGAGAGGATAAAAATTCAATACATTTAGGGCCTGTTTCACCACTTCTTAGTAAGTTCTTGTTAGCTTATCCGACAGATATTTGGATATATCATTCATACAAAATATGTCAAACTATCTGTCGGATAAGCTAACAAGAACTTACTCAGAAGTGGTGAAACAGGCCCACGGGTGCATGCGCCTATCTGCATTCCCTTGTTCGGCTCCCCTCAAGTTTCCCCAGAAAGAGTGAGGTGTGGTGGGGTATCTGAAGTCAGAGGGGGGCGGGGAGTAGCCGGTATCTAGAACTATATACTATCACCTATTCTGTACCCGTAGTAAAAGTTGTTCAGTTTGATGGGTAGAGCATGTGGTTTACAGGAACTTTTAGACACAGGAAATTTTAGAATGACGTCGATACGAGTAAGTTTCACAAGAAGTGTAATTTATGATATGTTTGAGGGTTTTCTTAGCATTGATTATTCATCGATAAAACAATAATGCCATTAAGAGGAAAGGGGGACTGCAAGAAAACAGAAGAATAGGTTTTTGATAGATCAATTGCTGTCGCGCTGTTCTCGCAGAACCGAGCTACCAGTGCGATAATGACAACTGCAGCTCGGACAGATTTTACATACATAAAATAGACGTTCACGATTTCGATTTTAATTGTTCTTTCAAGAATAATATGAGAAAGACATTGGCTATATCTGTGTGTTTTCCTTTTATTGTTTATCTTTTAGTGGGTATTTCCGATTCAGTTTGCATAGAACGTGCTGCCATCTAGTAAATATCGACGCAGAACTATGAAGAAATTTCACTGGATCGATGCGGGATTGAACGAAAACTAGTCTTCAAAACAATAATATCTATCGGTATGAGTAGATATAAGTAGGTATGTATCAAAGAGATTTATACCTAATAGAGTTAGCCATACCAATTGTAAAGTGTCCACTTTTTTGACGTTTAGGTTTGAGTGTGTGGTGTCAAGTAGTATGGACAAAAGGCACCAAGTGACACATTTACTAGATGGCCTTATGTTAACGGTCACTTTTCACACACACTAGCTCAAAAAAAAGTGGACAGCTGCATAAACAAATATCTATAGTTCCATCTCCTTCTACTATTAAAGGTACGTCATAAGACAAAAGAGACTAACTACAATCGTAAATTTATGCGGACTCTATTAGGTATAATCTCTTTGGTATGTATAGTATAGGTTGAATAACTGCTGATGAAACATAGATGGAGCCAGCTAGCTTTCAATTTGATATAAGGTGGATGCATAATGTTGCTACGAGTAGGTTCTCTTCTCTAAAATACATACGTCTGAACAAAGCGGTAAAATTGAGAAATTTTTTTGTCATTTTCGAAGGCTCCTAGATCTTATAGTAATTGATGTATGGAAAAAAGGAACATAGCAGAGGTAACATAGATTGTATCGTAACAAAATATTGGCTCTAGTATCATTATTCAGTCTCACCGATCCCCGCTAACCAATCCGTCGCGTAGCCCCAGCAACGTCCTATGCCGGGGTCCGTACTCCTCTGGGTGCCCCGAGGTCGGTTGCTTAAGTTCATTCATTTGGCTCGGTAGACCCTTCGTGGTCCCTCCAATAGTCCGCAGTAAAAAGCAGTAACTGCTCCCTGAGCAACGCTGTGTTAGTCATTTCCAAAAAGTCAATACGTTTGTATGGACAAAACGAACCCGTCTTTCCTTTTAATGATAGAATTTCCCATTAGTAGCTGTTCGAGTACCTAACTAAGTATCTATTATTGTTTTTCATGACTCCTTATCTATGACAGCCATGACTAATCCTATAGGAACTTTATTTTTGTGCTCGAAGTACCCACTTGAAAACAACATAAGTATACAAGATGTTACAAAAGTAAACCCCCCCCTTCAATGTTTATTTGTATTTTTGTAACACCTTGTATAATGTGTTAATGAATTAACGCAAAACTAGAAAGTAGTTTGTTTAGAATCGAATCGATTTATCATGGTTTCAACATAGGTTACATTTTTCAAAATATTAAGTAATTTGTTCGTATAATTTAAAATTTTCTGAACTCGATGTCAACCCACCGCACAGGCACACTTACCCTACTTACGACCAAAACAAGATTCTTTAAATTTATCCACGAGCATGCTAGCGCTTTCATTCATTGCTGAAATGATAACAAATCATTTTTGCCTCAAAACTTAAAATGCTAATAACTTTAAATTTTAGCTGCTAAAATGTCTCAGTTTGTAAATGGCCTACTTTGACTGGACAAATGACAGTTTGACACTCTCATGTGAAAATCTATATTTTTTTAACTTTTATTCACGCTGCAAGTCTGGCGGAGTGCGGACGCGTGCGTATCGGCGCGTTGGGCTTGCACATTGCTCCGCCATTTTGTGAACTTTTTTGTGTTTTAACCTTAAAACAATCAATTGAGATTATAAACTACTTACATTGGCAAAACTGCCACGCTAGACTTAATTAATACTACTGATCATTTTCCTACGTATACTCTCCACATAACGAGACATTGGCTGAATTGTGATAACACATCGGATGCCACTAAACAAAAATTGAATTAAATAATTTTTTTTATGCCATGGGATTCTGGTCGACCTATAGAACTCTTTGATATTTTTTTCGCGATATCGAAGTTGGCTCCACCTGTCTATGTCCTATTTTTTAAATTACAATAAATATTTTCAATGGGTAATATAAAAATGGGTAAAATACAAAGAATAGAATATAATTATTTATTTCATATTATCAAATTCATAATTACAAGTAAGTACATTACATAAAAATAAAAATGTCAAAGGATAATATGATCGTCAAGAATATAAAATAGAACAATAAAAATGTCAACATAACTAATCTAGAGGGTAACAATGTCAAATAAATATGTAAAATATAAGGATATACAATTCTAAATAATAATTGAAATAAAATGTCGCTACAATTACTTATTGTAGTCTACTTAAAGTCAAACAAAAGAAATTCGTTTACAGAATAAAATTCACCATCCAGCAAAAGACTTTTTAGTTGGCGGTAAAATGACTCGGTTGATTGATTGGTTACATTCCTCAGATGTTCAGGAAGTTGCTCATAATAAGTCGGACCTATTGCTCGTGGGTTTTTAGAAGCCATTTCTGTATGACGAAAGAGGTACACTACAACAATATTTATTTTCAAGGAGCACACATTTTACAGATGCGGCCCGGGGAGGGGGGTTCGTGTTGAGTCTCATCTGTCAGCACGGAATCGCATTTTTTCACTCTCCATCCTTTTCTATCACTCAGGAACATTATTTGCTAGAGCGAGAAAGGTCGTAGCACTGCCGATGCTACCGCGTGCTATCGCATTCCCGCCATCGTTCTCGCTCTAGCGAATGACGTTTCTGAGCGACAGAAAAGGATGGAGCGTGAAAAAAATGCGATTCCGTGCTGCCAGACGAGGTTCAACCCTTACTCACTTCTACGTCAGATCTTGATCTTAAGAGCATATACCGCACTCCACACAAACACAGTTAAGTTCTATTTTGAACAGATAAACCAATCAATTTAATACATGATCTATAAACTAAAATAAAATGTATAGTTTCAAAGTTACAGTGGCTCAAAGATTTCCATACAAAACTTAAATTATTCCTATCATTGAAACTATACAACGTGTTAATGAATAAGCGCAAAACCTCATACACCCCAACTGATTTACAACAAAATAAGTAGATTGTAACAATAATTTCATTATTTTGATGGTTAAAATTTAAAGTTATTCGTATTTTAAGTTTTGAGGCAAAAATGATTTGTTATCATTTCAGCAATGAATGAAAGCGCTAGCGTGCTCATGGATACATTTTAAGAATCTTGTTTTGGCAGTAAGTAGGGTGAGTGTGCCCGTGAGGTGGGTTGAGATAAAGTTAAGAAATTTTTAAATTTCACAAAAAAAAAAAAAAAATTTTGAAAAAAATTACCTATGTTGAAAACATGATAATTCGATTCTGCTCTCGATTCTAAACAAACTACTTTCTAGTTTTGCGTTAATTCATTAACACGTTGTATATTTTAACGGAAATCTGAGAAACCAAAGATACAGAGATTAGTTTCTAAACAATTTAAAAAATCGTTGACTTTGATTGGTTGATATTGAAATTAGGATCAAATATTTGTATGCAGCGCGCCCGCAGTTATATATCCTCTTAAGATAAGTTTATTCCGAATCCAAGCAATAGTAATAAATAAGCGCGCTGCTTACAAACGAAGTCTGTTTATTTTTTCAATACTAACCAATTAAAGTCAATGAAATTTTTCAGAAACAATCTAGAAATTAATCTCTATGTTTGTATGAAGTCAGATTTTCGTTAAAATATACAGTTTTAGTTCTAGGATTAATTAAAGATTTGTATGGAAATCTTTCAGGCACTGTAACTTTAAAACTATATATTGTAACGAAAATCTGACTTCATACAAACATAGTGAATAGTTACTAGATTGTTTAAAAAAAAATTATCGACTTTAATTGGTTATTATTGAAAATATCACCCGTCTTCGTTTGTATGGAGCGCTCTTCGTATTATATTCCCTTAAGTATTCTAGATGACGTGATTAGTTAGATAATGCTCGACTTGTATTAGGCCGAAAGCTTAATAATATAATGCTCCATGGTTCTTCCTTGTGATAGAATGAATGAGGGATTCCGCGGAAAACATGGCTAGGAACTGAAAATAAAGAAAAATTCATTAGTTCGGATACGTAGCTTTGTGTGTGTAAAAGACAGTAGATACCTACGAATTATTATTATTAGTTAGATCTCTCATCCATCAATCGTTTTATGTATTTCTTAACAATTAGATATACCAAGTGTTTTTATGTATTTTACATTTTTTACAAATAATCATAATTATATGAAAAAAACCCGCAGTTTTAGCGATATAGCGATAGCACTACCGGCTGCCCACATAAGCTCCATTCAAGTGCAAGTGTGCAGGCAGGAAGGGAAAGAAATGCGATGGGCCATAGTCTGAGGGGCAACACTATATTCACACCTTAGGTTCGATCCATCGATAAAACCCCATTTGGACAAGTTCTCCTTACTCCAGCCGACTTGAGTTCGGAGCCTATGTAAAGATCTCCAAATCGGTCTGGGCAGTTCATATTCTGGGGGAAGGCTTTTCAAAGGAGGGCAAACGGGTTGGGTAGCGTGCTCTTTTCTGCTCGTGCCAGAGATCACATCTAGCTCGAGGACCCTTATACAACGTGTTAATGAATAAGCGCAAAACCTCATACACCCCAACTGATTTATAACAAAACAATTAGATTGAAACAATAATTTCATTATTTTAAGAGTTAAATTTAAAGTTATTCACGTTTTAAGTTTTGAGGCAAAAGTTATTTGTTATCATTTCAGCAATGAAAGAAAGCGCTAACATGCTCATGGATACATTTTAAGAATCTAGTTTTGGTAGTAAGTAGGGTGAGAGTGCCCGAGCGGTGGGTTGAGATCAAGTTCAGTAAATTTTTAAATTTTTCAAAGAAATTACTTATTATTTTGAAAAACCTACCTACCTATATTGAAACCACGATAATTCGATTCTGCTCTCGATTCTAAACAAACTACTTTCTAGTTTTGCGTTAATTCATTAACACGTTGTATAGGGGCGACACATTTCATAAAGTTTTTGCGGCTCTTGAGCTTTTAGGTTACAGTAGAGTATCAGAACATAGGATGCCATGGATCAATCTCGAGATTTGCTCTCTTGATTGAGCTCGCAACGGCTCTGCGGACTTCTGGTGGCGCAATCCCAGCCAGTGGATAAAGCCCATTTAGTGGTGATCAGTTTTTGCAAGAGGTTGTTGATAAATATTAATATATTTTTTCAAATATTAAGATCTGTGATCTCTAAATGCAAAATGCCAAAGCCAAGGAAACAAGCCTATACACTCATGTCCCACATAAATAGTTTCAAATTTTTGATTAAAATGATCCGTGAAAAATGAAATATTGCATTAAAAGATGCGTTGGCATCTTTTTGATCATCTTCTCCCTCTTTATATTTTAAAATAAACATTATTCGCGCAGTCCGTAGCGCGTAAGTAAAATTATGCTAACGGCAACCACAGAATGCCTACACTCATCACATACAAACCCTCGTAGTTTAAGTGTAGTCTAGGAAAAATAAGTTTTGAGATTGCATTAAAGACACTTTAGTAAATTGTGTTTGAAATAATATTGCTGATAAAGTCCGGCCGCTGAAAGATCGCGTTTGACAGTTACCATAAAATTGTAAAAATTTGAATGAAAATATTGTTTACCTGTGCTCACTCTAGTACACAGGGCACTAGCTGCCCTTTTAAGTTCAAAAAGCTACTAAATAATGATCGGCATTTATAGTTTTCATTCAGTTTTTTACAATTTTATGGTAACTGTCAAACGCAATCTTTCAGCGGCCGGACTTTAGTTTATAACACTTTAGTCGAGATTTCGAGGTTATATTGGCTCAGGAACCTGAGAAATACGTTAAAATCGATATAAATGTACAAAGGGCAAGCTTATTTCGAAAGATATTTCTTCCAGCACACTAGCAAAAGAGACAGTTAATTATCACAAGGCAAATTTAATGTGTACAAACAAACAGTAAATAATTTAGTTTTGAAGTTATAATTTTAGAAGACTTACAAAATATTAAATATCTACTCAAATTTACGATATTAACCGGGGATTATTATTGTTATGAGTAAAATGTATTGAATGAAGCCATCCGGTACAAATTCGCCAGTTTTCCATTTTTTGTTCACACCTAAATTTAATGTTTTGTAAATGTCTTAATTATTCAATAATACACAATACAAATTTGGGATTATTGAGAATTTATGTTTTTCAGGTATTTATCTATTATATTCCAAATTATCACCAAAAGTGCAATTAATGCAACCTTCTCCATACAAAAATCCGTAGATTTCCCCGACTAGTGGTGTTTACATCTATGTACAGCATTAAATTTGTATTTTTGGTAATAAAAAAAACTCATTACCTCCACAGCAATAATTCCAATGAAGGCATGACCGGCACGATGGAGATTTATATCAAAGTAGTCAGCTATTACAGTGTTACAACCGCTGTAGGTGAAGACCCTTGTGAAGACGCTCGACGCGCATCTATTATTGATAGGGTTTGCGCAACACGTCGCCGGTATCGGGAGGTGTCTAGTCGCATATGCGCCTGCGCCGGTTGTGCCACAACATTCGAACTGTAAACAATCATCGTTACTTTGGGGAACTCTCGAGCGGAGTGTGTGAGGGTTGTAGCGATGTTTAGGGCAGTTGAGTGAAAGCTTTTGAGTATCGGTGCGGACTGATTTAATACGGAAATTGTTCCCTGATTTATACAGATCGGCGGTTCCCTATTTGCTGGTGACCTGCCAAGTTAAATGTAAATATGGGTACCCCACAGTTACTGTCTATGTGCGAATTCGGTATGTCAATGTTTTTTTTTTGTCTTAATTTTATATTTTTTACGGATAGAAGTCACAATTTTAGAACACCTATTTCACTTTTATCGCGATTTCAAATATCTTTGTTTTGAATCTATGCAAATCCACACACATGAACCTCATCTGGCAGCACGGAATAGCATCATTTTTTGACGCTTCAACCTTTTCTGTCGCTCAGGAACGTCATTTGCTAGAGCGAGAAAGATAGCGGGAATGCGATAGCACGCGGCAGCACCGGCAGTAATGACGTTCCCGAGCGACGGAAAAGGATAGAGCGTGAAAAATTGCGATTCGGTGCTGCCAGATGAGGTTCAACCCTAACTCAACACGAAATTTGCTGTTTCATACAAAACTGCAATCCTACTCGACCGAAATGCTATCAAAGCCAAAATGTATGAGACAGCAGATTTGTTTTCGCGATTTCGATGTTGTTCCCATAGAGAAAGTTGTTCACTTTCATGGTCTGATCATCCTAATCCATATTAAGAAGGACCCTTTTTGTATGTATATAGTATATTTGTATTATCTTATGTGTAGGTACATTATAATTAGTGAATTGAATAAATTATTATCGTATCTTAAAAGTACTTACACACTTTAGCCCGAAATACTTGACTATTATTGTAAATATTTACTTACGAAGGATTCCAAATTATGGAAATTCACGTGGCCGGGTCCGAACCGAACCGAACCGAATTGTCCTTCGAACGAAAACTCCAGATATGTCTCCACCCTGCTTTCTATCTTGTTAATAGTCCGGAAGATCACCACTGCTATGTAGATCTTAGCAGCGGCCAGGATCATTATGCAGATCGAATACTGAAAAGTAAATAATATAATAAGCATATATCCTCACGACTATATTCCCCGAGGGGGTAGTTAGAGCTATTCTGTACCGAAACTCTGTCCAGTGTGACGGGAGTGAGCCCATCGCCACTTATAATGGACAGTGGGTACAATACATGCCTCGCAATTGAAGCATGCAGGCTTCCTCACAATGTTTTCCTTCACCGAAAAGCCAGTGGTGTTACAAATCGTACATAAATTCCGAAAAACTCATTGGTACGAGTCGGCCTGGACGAGGATGGAACCATCGCCTCCTGCACGGCAAGCAAGGTTACTCGCCACTGGACCAATAATAATAATAAATTCGTTTATTACCATAAAAGTGTAACAAATTAAAAGTTTCCTGGCGGACCGCACAAGACAGCAAAGGCCCGGTTCGTGGCGGCCCAGATTTACATAATATAGTTATTACTAGTACACAGAATACAAAATACAAACTCGGTTGACACAAATTATTCATAATAGGTCATTAACTTATTTTTACGGTTAAAATTTTTCTTAAAATATATTTTTATATATATTTTTTAGATACACTAAAGAGATAACGGTATAGTGTGAGTGTGTATGTATGTGAATGTGTGTGTAAGTAAAATAGGATGACATTCAAAGATTTTTAAAACTATTTCTGTAGCGCCATAGCATAGCACAGTAGAAATGTTGCTCCTGTTTAACACGCTACGAAAGAGGATTCCGTGTTTCGGATGGCATGTTAAGGGTATATTACCGCTTGGCGCGATCCATACATTTTAAGGAAAATCTGACTTCATAATACATATAAATTAATTTCTAGATTGTTTCTGAAAAATTTCATTGACTTTAATTGGTTAGTATTGAAAATATCACCAAACTTCGTTTGTATGGAGCGTGCTCCGAATTATATTCCCTTAAAGGTATATGGCGCGTTCCATACAAACGTAGTCTGGTGATATTTTCAATACTAACTAATGAAAATCAGTGAAATTCTTCAGAAATAATCTAGAAAGTAATCTCTATGCTTGTATCTTGTCAGATTTTCGTTAAAATGTATAGTTTAAAAATTACAGTGCCTAAAAGATTTCCATACAAATCTTAAATTAATCCTAGCATTGAAACTGTATATTTTAACGAACATTGGACAAGATACAAGCATAGAGATTTGTTTCTAGATTATTTCTGCAAAATTTCACTAACTTTCATTGGTTAGTATTGAAAATATGACCAGACTACGTTTGTATGCAGCGCGCATTTACGAATTCGGAATAAACTTCTCTTAAGCAGTTATGTAACTGCAGAGTAATAATGCACATCATTTTATGGCAAATAAATATTATGAAATTTAATAACGCGGTTGTCCATCTGGAGTTAAATACATATTAATTCAGCTTAGTCGTAAACAATCTATTTTTGACCACTTTGTAAAAAAATTATAATATAGTATTTTCCTTATAATATCAATATATTACATTAGGTTTAGTTTGGACATTATTTCCTGGAATACAAGTTAACTTGATAAATAATTATATTTTATAACATCAAGCAATCATTCAAAAGTAGTTAGTAGCCTGGAAAATGCTCACGACTATATTCTATATTCTTCGATATTCAAAGATATTCTGAAAACTCAGATCATCCAGTAGGAGTGAAAGTAGTTAGTAAGCCATCATCATCATCAGCCTCAAAAAAAGTGGACAGCCGCATAAACAAATATCTATAGTTCCATCTCCTTCTACTATTAAAGATACGTCATAAGACAAAAGAGACTAACTACAATCGTAAATTTATGCGGACTCTATGGAGATCCTTCCTCTGAGTCTACCACGTATGCCTAATGCGGATTGAAGGACTGCACATATGCATCTGAATTTCTTCTTCAGCGTTTGCAGGTTTCCTTACGAGGTCTTCCTTCACCGTTTCAGAGCAGTCGGTATTACGTACATAAGTTAAACATTTGGTTCCAAATAGATCAAGGTGTGAAGGTCAAAGGCCTATAGAGATGACTTGAAAATTATCTGACAGTAAGATCTGTGGGGACTTGACACAGATGTCAATACCCACAAGTTACAGCTGCAAATCCAATTTAGGAAAATTCTAAGTAGCACCTCCACAATGGTAATCCTCGACAAAGAACATCGCAACCTGAACAGACCAGCACCAATACAGAGCAACCAGCACCAACAAACCCTTCACTCCCTCGACCAGGTCAAAACAAGCAGTCACGCGCCATCAAACCGAAGCCGCACCAGGTCCATCGCAGCTTTCTTCGCCGTTTCCTGGGCCTGCAGCTTCCTCGTCGACAGTCAGCGTCTGCATAGAAAGATCTCCCGCAGCTCACTTGTCTGAGCGCACCTCAATGTGATAGTCTGGTCACCTTCTCCGCGCCTGTCACTGGCCCTCATCACATCAGGACTGATCTCCCTGACTGATGCACACGCAGCAAATCGCTCGTCAACTACACCTACACTTCGAACAACTCATTGACCTCCGGTCTGAGGGAGGAATATTGTGGGGACTTGCCACAGTTGTCAACACCCACAAGTTACAGATTCAAAGCCAATTGAGGGTCATTTCAAATAGCACCTCCACAGACCTACAATCCACACTGGGCCCGCGTGGTTGATATGGTCTCTCTCTCTCTCGATCTTATTCGTGAAGCCTTGGGCAATAACTTTCTCTAATATATATCTTTGGTGAAGAGCGTCGGTGGCGCGTTGCGGAGAGCTATGCATACTCAATCTTTTGGTATCTAACTTATGTACGTAATACCGACTGCTCTCAAATGGTAAAGTAAAACATCGTGAGGAAACCTGCGTACTCGGAAGATGAAATTCCGATGCGTATATGAAGTCTATTGGTAGACTTGGGCACGCGTGGTGGACTATCGCCCATCCATCCTCCCTGAGGGTAGGCCTGTGCCCTGCAGTGGGACATATATATATAGGCTGTGATGGTGAATATCGATATTTGATAAATAAAATGAAAATAAAGAAAACAAGTAATCAAACCAAAATGAGCAGCCATCTATTCTCGCACAAAGATCCACAGCATCCGAGGAACGAGACGAGGAAGACGATGCATCCCAGGACAATGACGGTGATCGCCACGTCCGTAAAGATCTCGGGGAGCTGGTAAATTTCCTTTAGTTGCTGAATTAAGGTGGCGAAGCCGATCAGCGCTATGCCGACCAACTGGACAAAACAAACGGGTTTTAGCGATCCTTTCACCGTACAGTGGCGCCCTCATCACAATAATTATGATTTGTCAATCAAGAAACAAATTAAAAAAAAATTATACTCGAACTTCGAAATTAAAGCTGTTTTATAATATAAATAGCTGTTGCCTGCGACTTCGTCTGCGTTGTCTCTAATAAGTATCCTAATGTGTTATTAATCCGGAACATCCTGAGTGCCAAATTTTATCCAAATCAGTTCAGCCGTTTATGCGTGATAGAGTCACAAACATTGTCAAAAACTTTCACATTTATAATATTACTAGAGTTAACCCGCGACTTCGTCCGCACAAATTATATACCAGATTTTAAGTCAGATCATAAGCTATCAAACAAAAAAGTTTCATCAGGTTGGTTCAGTAGTTTTTGCGTGATGCTGTTACAAACATAAAAACAAACAAACAAACAAACAAACAGACGGACAAAAATTCTAAAAAGGTTGATTCGTAGTCAGGGATACCTAAAAACCATATCGTAATCTTTTTCGTGAAAATATCTTCAATGTACAGACACACTTCTGTTACAGTTTTATGATAGTTAAGATAGTAGGATACTTTTATAGGATTTTATTATTACAGGTATAAACGAATACATTTAAAAACCCTAAAAAGAAAACGGCCACATTTAAATTTACTTCGATATTCTAATTTAGGCTAAGCTAGGCTATTTTAGGCTAATTCGTATGGATCTTATAATTATCACTAATATTAGAATTAATAATTCTTACCACAAAAATAAAATTAAAGAACAACAAAAGATATCTAACAATATCAAAACACCACATTTTTGAAAAAAAAAAAATGCTTAAGTATAATTAATTTTAAAATGAACCAGCTAGCGTTTTTGCATGAATAACCAAATTATATGTCAACGAATCTTTGAATAAGCAAACAAATAATTGTAACAGGAAAAAATTATCTCAACGGGAAAATTTGTGACATTTCACCACACAGAATTCTTTTCAGTATCGACACAAAAGGTTCACTCTGCACGGAGACTTAGTGTTGAGCCTCATCTGCCAGCATCGAATCGATTTTTTTCACGCTCTATCCTTTTCTGTCACTCAGGAACGTCATTGGCTAGAGCGAGAAAGGTCGCAGCACTGCCGGTGCTGCCGCGTGCGCATTCCCTCTTTCTCGCTCTAGCAAATGACGATAGATACCCGGATATTTCCCCCAAGCAACGTATATTAAAATGATTTTGGGGATCATAATAAGCATGCATAGCATATGCTCACGACTATATTCCCCGAGGGGGTAGTCAGAGATATTCTGAAGACTTAGAACATCCACGTTTCACCGTAGTACCGAATCTCTGTCCAGTGTGAGGGGAGTGAGCCCGTCGCCACTTTAAATGGACAGTGGGTACAATACATGCCCATGTGCATGTGATCATAATAAGGATGCCCTGAAAAGGAATATTTCGATTTCCACAGAAGGTCGACTCTTGACGGGTGATGTCAACGGCCCGTGGAAACTACGATAGATTGGGTTATGGACCTCGAACAAATGTCATAGAGGACTGGTCAGATTTGGTTGGCGGTAAAAAAATCCAAATAAAGAAATCCAAGATGGCTGCCACGGAAATTTTAAACGCCAAAGCAGCTTTTAAAGGTTCACCGAATCGACAGAAAATTTTTATTCTGGAGTTTTGGGGTCGCTGATTAAGAATACGAAATCATCTTCTTTTTATCTTCAACTTTCATGGGGGTCGAAATGTTATCAGGTTTAATTTGTACCTTTTTCGATACTACTTATAGACATCGAGATGTATGATAAAACCAAAAGACGGGACCTTCTTTGTGCCCCCCTTTCGGGCTTACCTTAGAGGGGTGGGGACTTTTAGCATATTTGTCTCCTTACTATACTTCATTCCAAATAAGGACGACGAGATTTTCCGATTCCTATTTAGCTTTCTGGCTAATTCTGATTACCAAATGTATTTTATTTATTGGATACATATACTATCCGACATATCTTGGATGCTACTAAAGCTGTTCTAAGAATAAGTGAGAGGAAGTGTTTCAAATCTCTGTTTCTGTCATGCAAATTAGCCTTAAAATTTGTTATTTTGAATGGAGTATAGTCCAAACTTTGACTAATTATTATAAGGACTAGCCTTGCGGTAGCATTTCCCCTCTGCCACGGTATAAGCACAATTGATCTTGTGCATTTACATTCAATTTTACACCTTATCACTAAACGAGACAGCCTATAATTGCGAAATAATAACTTCGTACTTAGAACGTTTGGGGTTCACACGAAACTACTTTTCATGATTTTAAACATTCAAAATTAGAATCTAAAGTTATGGGGAATAAAATCCAAAGTTGCGGATTTCATGTTACCTCGCCCCCCGCAAAAAGTGGCAGAAATGTTTGTTAGTAGAATTACACGCGTAACCAGTCCACATATAAATAGTCAAAGAGTCCAAACAAAGTTCCGTAGTCAAACATCCTGCTTTCGACTTTTCCATCCACAATCATTATAACGAATCCCAGTTTAGGCAACGAGCCTAAACTAATAGCCGTTTCACGTGCAACATGCTGCGGCAGCTCATTGACTTTTGCTGTTGACTTTACATATTTTAATAAATTCTTATTGGAATATCTGATCAGCTGACATTATAAATTGAACCCAAATTCTATACATATGTCTAATTGCGATAAAGAAAAACACCGAAAAAATACAATATTTATAAATGAAATATAAATAGGTACCAAAAATATATATTTTCATGAAGCAGATATTTTACATTATGTTTGAAAAGTAACACTTAGTTAAGTTAAGATGCGACTCGGGCGGTTTCGGAGTGCACTGCCTTCGGTGCTCACTTCTAGACCAAACACGTGCGCTTAGCTACATTACTGCTTGACTAGTATCAGGGTTGTCAAATTCGAAACCCCTGACGGTTTCGCGAACTTTCTAACGGTGCCCAGACCACATACAGGGTCCTTCTAAACATTCTGACACTTTTTAAGGGGGTGATCAGACCATCAAACTGAAAAACTTTTGTCTATGGGACCAACATCCAAATCGCGAAAAAAAATTCTGCTGACCCATGCATTTGGCTCGAGTAGGTTTGCAATTTTGTTTACAACAGCAGATTTTTTTTTGCAATTTGGATGTTGGTCCCATAGAGAAAGTTGTTCAGTTTGACGGTCTGATAATCCCCTTAAAAATGTCAGCATATTAAGAAGGACCCTATATTTGCGTCCATCCATAATTATATGGGCACATAGCGAAAGAATTAAAAGTAGGGACTGAGTGAAAATCGTAGATAACGAAGGATAATAAATGTGTTAAAGCTTAATTCAATTAGTAATATACTCTTCTCTGTTGTTTCTTCCTTGTGATAGAGTGGTTGAGGAATAGTGCGAATGCCATGGCTGCCAACTGTAAATAAAGAAAAATATATTTACAATAATATGGTGCTGAAACATGGACGCTCACTTAGGAAACTATGCACAAAATCAAGCACAGAGAGTCTTGACCACGTCACAAACGTCGAGATCCAAAGTCATACTAAGGTTCAGGACGTCGGGGACCGAATACTATAGTTATTACTAGTACACAGAATACAAAATACAAACTCGGTTGACACAAATTATTGATAATTAACTTATTTTTTCGGTTAAAATCTTTTCATTTCATTTTTTGTTTTTTTTGTTTGGATGATCAGATAATAAAATTGTAGCTGTCCATTAAATTTGGGTCGAGTAAGTTTGCAGTTTTATATGGAACAGAAAGTGGTTCAGTTTGATGGTCTAATACACCCCAGGACGTAACCAATATACCATAAAACTAAATAACTTCCACGATGGAGCCAAAATCTAAATAACATTAAAAAAATCTGCTGTTACATACAAAACTGTAGTACCGACCCGACCCTACTCTAAATGTATGTAATTGATCTGAGGAGACAGCAGTTTTTTTTTTATGTTGTCGCCATAGTGAAAGTTGTTCAGTTTGATGGTCTAATTATTATCACTACTGTGTTTTTGTGCAAACCCGACTGATTTTACTTACCTCCACGATAATAACAACAATGAATCCAACACCGATATTGCTACCGAAGTTACTGACGAGATCTGCTACTATAGTATTGCAGTCGCTGTAGGTGTCTGCCCCCGCGCATGTATTCTCGATGGGATTTGCGCAACAAGTCGGCGGTATCGGGAGGTTTTGACTCGTGTATGCGTCTGCGCCGGTTGTACCGCAACAGCTGAACTGTGAACATACAGAACAATTGTTATTGCTTTCGTCTGTACCGTCTTCTTGGGGTCCTCCCCATTACTGGAGGTTGGCAATCAGCTCTGCATATCACTGGCTGTACTGCACCTTATTCAAATTGGACATAAGCATAGCATTATGCTCACGACTATGTGCCCCGAGGAGGTAGTCAGAGATATTCTGAAAACTCGGAACATCCTCGTTTCATCGAAACTCTGTTCAGTGTGACGGAGTGAGCCCGTCACGACTTATAATGGGAAATAAAAGGTCTTATATCACTTTGAAGAGTTTGAACTTATACCATATAACAATGGACGTGGCAAAGGCGGGCGTACCCCTCTGCCATGCCATGTGGCCTTTAATTCCCATGCGCGTTATATAGTTCACGCTGGTCCGCTACCATTCGGTATCGTTTCGTGTCGCAAAACAGTACTCCCAGGAAAATGGATAATTGTGTTGTTTTTCAATGTAAAAGGCGATCTGACACTTTAAATCTGTAGGACTATGGCGTTTCTTATCCATTATGAGTATTCTTACTAACTATCAAAATTGTATTTAAAGTACAATCTCCAAATAACCTAAAAGCCGCTGCAACAAGTAAACGATAAAAAAGTACAGTGGTACAGAGGTAGCTCGCACGCAGTACAACTCGTTTTGTTTGTGGTGTCGCTTTTAGATGTGTTTGTTTGTATCAGGTTAAATCTTTGTGTGTGTTTTAAATTTGTCGTGGTGTGTTTGACGTGTTTACCTCGTCTCCCGCTAAAAGTGTCAGAAAAATTTGTTCGTTGAATTAGCGCCATGACAACTCCACTGTTATATTCTCAAAGAGTTTGAAGTATTAGTGAATAACAAAAAAAAAAACAAGCACCCCCGAGCGCGGTGCCTGCCAGCAGTTTTTGCCGAGCAAATCGCTGCACAATATAACATGTATCTCTCTACCAATGCAATAGCACAACATAAGAAAGAGTATCTAGTACTACGTACAGTAGGACACTCCCTGCCTCTCAACAATTCTGCCGTCCATTACTTATAATGCCGTTATCTACGAAAATGAGTTTTCGATTTACGCGGGATTTAAGATAAAATGAATGCTGTTTGATAAATAAACCAGCTATTTACAAATTCGTGAAACTAGATAAGATAGGAAAATATGAGTTAGCTAGGTCGATAGAGAATCTTTTTACCCGACTGCGCCAGAAGGAGGGTTATGTTTTTCGAGCGTATGTATGTATGTATGTATGTATGTATGTATGTATGTATGTATGTATGTATGTATGTTTGTATGTCTATTTCTTTGGCACGGGCTACAGCCTAAACGGCTAGATGGATTTTAACGTTCGAGGTGTCATTGGATTCGTAAAAATTGTGAGAGTGACATAGGGTATATTATTTCAAGATGGCGTCTATGAATTAAAAAAGAGAGGGGGAATAAACCATTTTTTTTGTAAAAAATTACAATATGGGTATCAAATGAAAGCTAGTAATCAGACGATTCCAAATATATATTAATATTATAGTACTTTTATGTTACCGTTTCGACACAAGACTAAAAAGTATGAAATAAACGGAATTATTAAGATAAACAAAAAACCCGACTGCATAAAAAACCTATTAACTGAAAAGAGAAAAACAAGCTCTATAATCACTAATCAGCTATAACAACTTTGTTTGAGCAAATATAATTTGAATGTTATTAGGTAGGTATTGCAGGCGGGGAGAAACCAATTAATAACCAACCAAAAATTTTCTTTGTCCCCGTTAACGATACCTACCTAATAGCAATCAAATTATATTTGCTCAAACAAAGTTGTTATAGCTGATTAGTGATTATAGAGCTTGTTTTTCTCTTTTCAGTTAATAGGTTTTTTATGCAGTCGGGTTTTTTGTTTATCTTAATAATTGTGATTATGATGACATCAAAAAGTGAAAATCGAGTAGTTGCCGTAGCATGTTACACGTGATAAGGCTGTATCACGTCTTTTATCTCGTTCGTTCGCGCGCAAATAGAAAGAGAGCGAAGGTGTGATAGCGCTATATCACGGTGTGATGCTATGCCTATGCTGATGTTACTTAAGGGCCTATGTCGAAAAATAATTGAAGCGAAATGGGCGTGTTATAGCTTATATTACTGCCTGATGCGAGAGAAAGAGATGGGGCGGCGCGCGCGCCTGAAATGACGCAAGCGTAAAACAAACTTTATTTAATTGTGATTGTAATATTTATATAAGTTCATTTCTGCTCTAATCAAACTTTACAAAATATCAATCTCTTTTTTTTAAATCAAGTCTCGTGTTTCTATTATTCACCGTTTAGCAGTTCCAAGCGTTTATCGATAAAGACGGAGGCTACTTTGGCTTATTTTTCTATCGAGAAAATGTCTCTTAATCGTGTTTTGGCTCTAATCAAAACTTCAATTGTATGTTCAATTTACACATATCCTCAAATCATAATCCTACTGTTAGTACTTCATGATATATGATGCTTTGAAGAATCCTATTTTTTTCACATATCCTCTTAACGGCATTATAGGTAATGGACGGCAGAATTGTAATCTCGGCGGGGGCGCTTGGTAGGAAACTGGTATTCCTGTCTCGCTCGCACTGACTTGGTATTGCACATGCTTACCTCTTCTTTTAAATGTTTCCCATTCATATGAAATGACAGCTAAGTGTCCAAGATCTGGCAATAGCTTTTTGGTACAACAAATGCAGTGGAAATAAAGACTTTGCAACAGAAGACTTTTCCGGTGGACGCTCTGAGGTTTCAGAACATCTCTGACTACCCCCTCGTGGAATATAGTCGTGAGCATATACATACATACATACTTTTCCCGTTATTGTAAATACTCACGAAGTGTTCCAAAGCCTGGAAGGGTCCCCCCAGGGGTTCAATGTTAAACTGTTCCTGCAGCCAATCCTCCACGTAGCTTCGCAAGTTGTTGAGAATTCTGAAGATTACCACTGTTATGAAGATCTTAGCAGCGGCCAAGATTATCATGCAGACCGCGTACTGAAAATTTTTCCTAACAATCATTATCATCATCATCATCATCAGCCTATACAGGAAGTAAATTTAAATGAGTTACATAGGTAAACGGGGCCCGGGGGTGCTTCAGACCATCAAACTGAACTTTTCAAGCTTAACTTTCGCGATTTCAATGTTGGTTTCATAGTGAACGTTGTTCAGTTTGATGGTCTGTGCACCCTGTGTAGTATATGTAACTCATTTGATTTTACATCCTGAATACGTTCCACTGCAGGGCACAGGCCTACCCTCAGGAAGGGGGTATGGGCGTTGTCCACCACGCATACCCAGTGCGAACAACAAAAATAATATGCGGAACCATTGCGGAAGAATTTAAAATCGTGTGGCAATATTACAATTCTAGTCACAGAATAAATAATGTAGTACTACATACAGAATAGCCAGTTCCTGCCCTTCTCTAACCGCATCAAAAATCTTGACTAACAATAATCTAAACTTTTATAAAACTGTAACAGAAGTGTGTCTGTACATTGAAGATATTTAAAAGAAAAAGATTACGATATGGATTTTAGGTATCCCTGACTACAAATCAACCTTTTTTAAAATTTTTGTCTGTCTGTTTGTTTGTTTGCATGTTTGTAACAGCATCACGCAAAAACTACTGAACCGATTATAATGAAACATTTTTATCTGATAGCTTATGATCTGACTTAAAATCTGGTATATGATTTGTGCGGACGAAGTCGCGGGTAAACGCTGGTAACCTAATAAAGATAAAGAAAGAAAGAAAAGATAGACAAAGAAACAAAAAAAAAGAAAGTATTATAAGGTGACTAATGGATATTAAGAAATAACAACGATCAATCAACATAATAACTATTTATGATAACCATGTCCTTCACAAGTGAAGTAGGTACCTGCCTACTCGCTAAATCGTCACTAAGACTTAACAACTACTTGGAAAGTCTAAAATGATCAATGCACCGATGCACAAACAAATACACAGAGGAACACACACGACACGTCACTAGCCCTGAAGGTCCCATGCAAGAGTCTCTCCCTGGCCAAGCTCCGTCGCCTTCGACAAGGGATGTTTACATTCCAAGCGGGGGAGATGAGAGGCGTGAGACGGGAACCTCGTCATCATTCTCCTTATAGTATTTTCTATTTTTCTTTCTAATAAGAGGTATAAAGTAAATAAGTAAACAAACCAGTATAAGCATGCATCTCGATTCACGTATAGCGCCACAGCATCCAAAGAACGAGATGAGGAACACGACGCATCCCAAACCAATTACGAAGATGACCACAGATCCCAAGATCGGGGGGATCTGATCAGTTTCCAAGTTTAGCTGCTGGTTGATCACAATGCCCAAGCCGATCACCGCTATACCCACCAGCTGAACAAGATATACAAATTTGTTTAAAACGGTAGTGGCTAGCATATCATAGCCCAGTCATTTTACGGAGTTTTGTTAGGAGGGGTGGTACGTAATTATCAATGGGACTTTTAAACTGTACCCGTGACGAAAAGACTATCTAAATCGTATTTAAAAAAAATCGGTACGCAACATAGAAATCAAGATTGTGTTTCCCATAAAGCTTTTAACTTAATAATATTAATACCAATGCGCGCATTTTAAATAGATTCTACTATATAAATCACTTTTTAGCAATAAAATTGCTATCGAAATTTAAAATATGAATTATTTATTAGAAAATAGTGATGTATTTTTCAAAACTTTCTAAGTAGACAAACATATTCACTCTGTGTTGGAAATGTGTTTGGTAATGGTAAAAAATTACCGTCAGGTTTTTTAGAACGAGATTATAAATTCGGGCTGTTGCTGACGTGATTTATTTTAAGTTTCGTATGTTTCTAGGCTAAAATTCGTTTTGAAATGAAATACCGAAAAAAATCTTAATTAGTCCCGGGTCAAACCGTAGAATGACTGGGCTAATCAACCCGTAAGATAAAGGGGACAAAGAGTCTTATTATGTAATTACCCGATTCAATCGGTATCAAATCGACAAGGTGTTTTTTGTCAGTTTTTAGGGAATTTTAGCTGCAGGTTGATCACGATACTCAAGCCGATCACCGCTATACCGACCAACTGAACACGATGGACACTTTTTTAAATCGGTAGTGGCGGCCCTAGCCTATCGAGTGCTAAGCCACAACCCTAGTGCCAATACATTGAAATATAATAATAATAGTTGTTCCATAGAATATGACAAGGTTGATGTCGTGTCGTATTAAGAACTCAAGACACTGAACCTAAGAGGAAAGATCTCTCTTTAAGATTAGAGTGAGCCATACCAATTGTTAAGTGTCCACTTTTTTTGACGTTTAGGTTTGAGAGTGTGGTGTCAAGTAGTATGGACAAAAGGCACCGAGTGACATGGCCTTATGTTTACGGTCACTTTTCACACACACTAGCTCAAAAAAAAGTGGACAGCCGCATAAACAAATATCTATAGTTCCATCTCCTTCTACTATTAAAGGTATGTCATAAGACAAAAAAAATCAACTACAATCGTAAATTTATGCGGACTCTATGGAGATCCTTCCTCTTACCACTGAACAGAGAAACAGGATTGGCGAATACTCCATATGATCCGATGATAGAAATTGTCAATAGCAACTCGATCCGACTCGTATGGAACAACAGCGCATTTTTGCTGTTGTGCGCAGACCCGCGAATGTTCCCGAAAAAAAAGTCTACGCAAATGCACAGCTATACTCCATTTCAAATAGCAACGAAATTTTAAGACTATTTTGAATTACAGAAACAGAAATTTGAAACACTTCCTCTCACTTATTCTTAGAACAGCTTTAGTAACGTCCAAGATATTTAGGATAGTATATCTTTCTGATAAATAAATTATATTTGCAAATCAAAATTGGCCAGAAAGCTATATAGGAATGGGAAAATCTTTTCGTCCTTATTTGTAATGAAGTATAGCATATAATAAATATATAAAATTATTGGGCACAAAAAAAATGTTTTATTTATTCGATACTCAAGTTTGAAACAAATATTGCCCTTATATTAAATCACTGATAATATTATAACGATAGATGCTCACCACAAAAATCAAATTAAATAAAAACAAAAAATATTTCGCAAAACATTCACACATTTTTGAAAATTTTTATAATTATCTAACACAAAAACAACTAATACTTGTGCATAAATTGCAAATTTAATTGTCAGTGCTTGACTAAGTTAATACTAATCGGAAGTGTATATTAAACAAACCTTACAGATATATTAATTATACAGGGTGAATTTAAAGTCTTTGGCATCCATTTAAAAATTAAGACTAATAGGTACTCTACAAATCAAACTGAATAACTTTTACTATTGGCATAGATATATTATATAGAACTGCACTAGATACACAATCAGTGGTCCAAAAATGGCAGACCCAAAAGAAGTACTGCACTAATAACATAAATATTCTTTATTTGCACACCAAAAACATACAGCAACAAAACAGAATACTAGTACGTAAGGGTACAAATGGCGGTCTTATCACTAAAAGCGATTTCTTCCAGACAACCATAGGATGGAAAAACTCTTAAGTAAAAAAACTTGCTATGGCGGTGTAATAAATAAGATATAAAATAAAAATTGCTTACAATACATACGAGTATATTATAATACATACATATATATATATATTACAAATAGATATTACTTTTTTGCCATATGAAGTTTGCTCTCATAGTAAAAGAAGTTAAGTTTTATATGTACTTTTATTTTAAATGTATGCCAACAAAATCAATGTCACCCTGTAGATATCGATTGTAAAGATAACTCCAGATACTTGAATAGATAGTGTCACAATTAAATTATCAGTATTTATAGCCAGTAAGCAGGGAAGTCCCATCAAAACAGTAGGTAAGCCTGCATATTCATGGGCGACACGATTTTTTACCCGACTGCGCCAGAAGGAGGGTTATATTTGAGCGTATGTATGTTTGTATGTCTATTTCTTTGGCACGGCCTACGGCATAAACGGATTCATCGATTTTAACGTTTGAGATTTCACAAGATAAACAAATAACCCGACTGAATAAAAAAAATTAACTGAAAACAGAAAAACAAGCTCTATAATCGCTAATCAGCTGTAACAGCTTTATTTGAGCTAATATAATTTATGATAAAGCATGTTATTAGGTAGGTATTGCAGGAGGGGACAAACCAATAGCCAACCAAAAATCATATTTGTCCCCGTTTGCGATACCTACCTAATAACATGCATTATATTAACATAAATTTTATTAGCTCAAATAAAGCTGTTACAGCTGATTAGCGATTATAGAGCTTGTTTTTCTCTTGTCAGTTAATAGGTTTTTTATGCAGTCGGGTTTTTTGTTTTTGTTACTATAACTTCTGTTTATATGATTGACATAAATACTATACAGGGTGTTAGGATAAACTGTTGCATTACTTGAAGGGGTGATTGTACCCATGATACTTAACAACTTTCCCTAAGAAACCTATAGGAAATTCGCAAATTAATTTCGACTTTTCAGACAAACGTTCGGTCAGCTAATTGCATTTAGTAGAAATACCGATTTATTTTCAGTATCATGGGTAAAATCACCACTTAAAGTAATGCAACTGTTTACCCTAACACTCTGTAGACTCCAAGTCTCATACAAAATCTTAGAAAATTTTTGTTTGACTCTGACACATAACCCACACAAATCAAGTATGCATGCTGTTGAGTGGCACGAATATGTTGTTTTTGATTCATAAACTTAGTCGTATTTGGTATGATTACTGTCAGTTAGTACAAAAAAGAGCTCTTATGATTCTGCCATTTTTGGATCGTTGATTGTGAATCTAGTTCTGTTTTAAGATATCAAAGGTTTATATGATTACGAGGTTTTGCCCGCGACTTCATCCGCACCACAGAGGTGACAGGAGGTCTACTAGGAAATTAACTATATTAAGTATTCCTTCCAATATCAAATCTATTACAATGCAGTTCGGAGTTTCGGACAGAAATGTTCACCAATTTTTTTTTTAAGTTTCAGTTTTGCTCCTGTAGTAAAAATTGTTCAATTTGATGGTCTGAACCACCCCTAAAAATGTGTCGACTCTGTTCAATTACATCCTGTAGATCAGTGGTTTCCAATTAGTGGTATGCTTATCTTCAGGGGTACGTGAGGTAGCTTGAAGGGGTGGGTTGGGTACACGCGGCAGTCTCTTGACCAGGAAGGTGGCAAAGGTATTGTCTACACCTGGAGAACAGACTGCCTTACAAGTGGTGATACACGAAAATACTCCTTGGCGATGTCGGCATGGATTTGTAACCAATGATCCATAACCTCCTTACAAGCATGGAAACACGAAAATTGACCATGGCAATTGCGGTAATGTTCGTCCTTCTTTCTGTTGTTTCTGATGTTGGCAACACCAACATAAAATGTAGTAATTAGTAGTTGGCGCCATTGCTCTTGCTGTGTTTCGTGTTATTTGAAATTCGTAAAAAATAGGTTTTAATGATATTTGTGACATAATTTCGTGCGGATTGTGTACCAAACAGTTGCGTTAAGCGACCGACGTAACAGGAATCTCAAATAAATACGATAACAGAACATAAGTATTGGTTCAAGTTAACTCGTACATGGTCATTTTGGCAACAACGCGCGAGCTTACGAAATCGACCACAGATTCATCGTCATCTATCATCCTATCATTAAAATAAAGAATATAAAGAAAAAAATAACAAATGGCTCAAAAGGACTAGTATCCAGAGCCGTTAAAGACATTATTATAAAAATATATAAATATATAGTAATTAAAAAAGTTGTATTTCCGTTTTTCCGCCTTCCATATTGGTACAGTGCTTGTGCGTGTAACTAACTCTGGTGTAAAAATCACTAAAATAAACCTCCAGTGCTGCAAACAAGACTTTCCTTTACATCGAACCACTCCTGACACCAGAAAAACTACAGTCCACTAAAACCTCTCCAGCGGAGCCGAATAAAACACCGGTAGGCCACGTTCCCTACATATGATTTTACTTTTGTCCCTTATTATTATTGTCGAATACGAAAAAAGGAAGAACATCAGGAGTATTTTCATGTTTCGCCGCTTGTAAGGCAGTCTGCTCTCCAGGTACAGACAATACCTATTCCAACTTCCTCGCAGTCGGTAATGTTCATCGTTCTTTCGTAAATCCGTCGTTGTTTCCGACGTCAACTTTGTTCCTTCTAATCCAATGACAAAAATTGAAGAAGAAGAAAGGTGCAAAGGGACAAAGTTAAAATATACAGTTTATACACAATGCTAGGTTTAAGACAAGAATTTTATTTATAAAAGTTTTTACTCGTATTAAAATAGGTTCTAAGGACTATCCTCTAAAGTTTCTCTTTGTGATTTTCTCTATTACTTCCATGATTACCATGGATATTAATTTTTTTTCATTTATAATCTAGGCCAGAGTCGTAGCGTGTGGCGGTCCGTGGTCTCTGCCTACCCCCATGGGACAATGGCGTGAGCTTATGTATGTATGTATGTATGTAATCTAGGCTATAGGGTGCGTGAGCTTGAGCTCTTCCTTGAACGTTTATACTCAAGAAAAACTAATTGGGAATCACAGTAAGTTATAGCTTGTAGAAACCCACTGCAGGGCTAAAACCTCCTCTCACGAATAAGGAGCCATACTCCACCACGCGGGCCCAGTGCGTGTTGGTGAAGTTAGTCGTCAACTTGCTGTCAGAGAATTTTCAAGCTGCCTTAATATGCCTCTCACCTGGCTTAACGAATAGTTACAATGCCATCTGACGGAACTATCCGAGACCAACTGCTCAACGTGCCTTCCGAAGCACGGAAACGCTCGAGTTGAAATACCACTAAACAGTGACCCATCCAAAGACTGATCGGACCTGGTGTCGCTTAACTTCGGTGATCGTTTCCAATACCGAAGCTCCACTACGCCAACGAGCGCTTCGGGAATTTTTGTCATATTCCTGGCCAGGATTTTAAATTAAAACAAAAACACCAACAATCGTTTCGTTCTTTGATTTATAGTTAAAGACATCAGAGGAAAATGAAACGTTAAGGGCCTGTTTCACCACTTCTTAGTAAGTTCTTTTTTATTTGATTTATCATTAATGGACTTCTTGCTTGTGCGTTAGCACCGCATTTCCGCCAGTGTCAAGTGGTTTTGGGGAGTATCTATCCAATCTCGAGAATTGTTTTTGAGTAAGAACACAACTGAGAAGGATTGTGGAGAACACCACGAACACCACGCGAAAGACAAGTGTTCGGGGCAAACCCTGCAACGTGACTCCATAAGTTCTTGTTAGCTTATCCGACAGATATTTTGACATGTCTTTCATACAAAATATATCAAATTACGCTAACAAGAACTTACTCAGAAGTGGTGAAACAGGCCCTAAATATCGCTTAGCATCATGAGATTTTTAATGGACGGCGGCGACGGGTTGCTCGTTGTTTTTCAAAGTTCTTCGGTATGTGCTTCTGCATTGGATCCTGGGCATGCATAGGAAGTCTTGAGGCGTCTCAATACTCAGTCGTAGTTTTGGGGATTAAGGGGCATGGCCCCTCTGGGATTCCCCCTGGATCCGCCCTCGTTAGGGTCAGCTTAATAATGTGATCCCCGCTGTTTCCTCCTTGTGGCAGAATGACTGAGGAATAGTGCGAATATCATGGCTACCAACTGGAAATAAAGAAAAATTTATTTGTACAAAAGGTTAGATAATGTAGCTAAGCGTTATTAACAAAAACATTTAAATGATTATGTCCATAAACTCATGAACAAAATCCCTTTCGGGGTGGTTAGAAGTTTTCCTCAAATTATCACTGCACAAAGTTTACTTATGACTTTTTGTAGCTTTCTCGTCTTGTCGCTATGTAGTGCGTGGTAGCCCTATTGGTAGTTCTGTGAGAACGAGACACAATTTTACGGTATGTTCTCTACTTCTCTGGAAAGCTCCGACGCCGAACTCACAGTTTTATCGCGAAGGCATACGGTACATTTAAAAAAAAATTTCAGTGTTTCTTAAACCTTCATGCGTGTTCATTCTGACATGCATTAACAAAGGCAGAGGCTCATCTCGATTTTCCTCGTTTTGTCGGAAGTGGCATGTTAAAGTAGAGGAAACTTTTCTTCTATAAACTTTGATACTACTGACGATAGTTACCTCCACTATAATAACAACAATTAAGACATAGCCGATACTACTGCCGAAGGTGCTGAAGTAGCTATCTGCTCTCGCAATGCAGCCGGCGTAAGTGTCGCCCGCGCAGGTCTGGTTGATGGGGTTCGCGCAACACGTCACCGGAACCATGAGGTTTTGGTTTTGGTAGTTCTCCACACCAGTTGTGCCGCAACATCTGAACTGCAAACAACATCACAACTTTTAAATACATATCCTGGATTGCACGAAGGAAGATATTCGGGAAGATTTTGGGATTGACAAAAAGAGAGGATGGAAGTTGGCGAGAAATAAAATTCACGCGACTGTGCTGGCTTGGATACTTCGAACAGATGGGGGAAGGTCGTGGGGCGAAGAGAGCAAATCTGGGGTAATTGCACCTATGACCCCTATTGCCCTATGACTATTGAGGGGTGGTTGCAATTACCCTGGGAGACCTTACCTACATATTTTGAGGGGTGATTGAGGATCGATACAAATACAAATATATTACCACGCACAACAAAAAAATACGCCTTAAATTACTTGCAAGTCTTTCGTACTAAAGTTACGGAAAACAAGTAATTTCGCCAACTAGCGCCGATTATTAAGCAATAGCATAATCATATGCTCACGAATATATTGCCCGAGGGAGTAGTCAGAGATATTCTGAAACTTCAGAACATCCACGTTTCACTAGCAGTACCGAAACTCTGTCCAGTGTGGGGGAGTGAGCCCGTCGCCACTAGTAATGGACAGTGGGTACAATACATGCCTCGAAATTGAAGCATGCTGGTGCACGATATTTATTGCCGGTTATTATACCTAAATATTTACTTACGAAGACTTCCACGACCTGGAAGGGTCCGCCCACAGGGTTCTTGTCGAACATTCCCTGCAGCCAATCCTGTACGAAGTTCTGCAGGTTGTTGAGACCCCTGAAGATAACCACCGTTATGAAGATCTTAGCACCGGCCAGGATTATCATGCAGACTGAGTACTGAAAGATAAACAGCATGTTAATTATTAACCGGTTTCAAAAAAGGAGCGTTAAGCCGTTGATCCCGGCTACTATCTCTCGTGGTAGTAGTCGTTACATAAAAACCACGTCAGAGGCCGTAAGGCGATCTGAAAAAACTCTGATACCAATGCTTGCCCACACGATAAGAAGAAAAAAGGACGATGTTATCGATTCATTTGTTTTTATATGGCAGTTGCATCAGGCTAGACAAGAAAAAGCCTGGAAGAGCTTTTGGTCCATTGTCCAAGAAGACATGAGAGAAGATCTCCCATTGCCACTCAAACGCAAGCTCATGAATATGTGCATTCTTCCCATTATCACCTACGATGCTCAGACGTGGTCTTTAACAACGGATCAGAAGTCGAGCCTCAGGGTTAGTCAAAGGGCTATGGAGTGTAGCATCCTCGGTTTAAAATTAATCGACCGAGTCAGAAATGAAGTCAGTCGCTTGGGATGGCGTGGCCAAAATGCGCCCGATAACTCGACCGCAAATCTACTATTTATGGTCGTTACTGCATCATGCGCATTTTTGTCACTAGGCTCCGCCATTTTGTATTAGCTAAAATGTGTTCAAAATGTGTGCTAAATTGTGTTGTTCATAACACAATCCTTGAGATTACGATACTCCCAAAAGCCACTCTGCATTTATGCCTATGTCGAGTGGAATTGGAGTGGAGCAAATAATAGCACAGATCATGTGCTGATCATGTGAGCTAATCAATCTAATTGATTGATATCAATTCAGGAAAACACTATCATAACAAATACGTAGAAAAAGATATAATTTACGAGTAAAATGAATCAGTCCCCTAATCGCTGGGAAATTGAGTCATTGAAATGCATAATACTATTGGCTATGTGCACGACACTAGCACCCCTAGCGGTGTCGGACCGCCGTGAATTATTTCAAGTAACACGTTAATTAAAAGTTAATAATTAATTCCTATTTGCTAGAATCCACGATATTTGCAGTGCCAGTTTCCGTACAAACTTTTATCCCGATTTTCACACTTTTGGAGATAATATTTTCAAAAAACTCTTTTTAGTGAGCACCTAGATGACAATAGAAACTTCCATGCCAAATTTTAAGTTTGTAGTCTTTACAGTTTTGGAGATTTCGTGTTGAGTTAGTGTGTGGATTTGCATAGATTCAAGCATATTTTACACAGCTTGTCCTATAAAAGTACACATATTTGCCACCCTGGGCGCTGCGATCGATTTGTCAGTTCCCATCACCACTTCGCATATAGCCAATAGGGATTGTTGTTATTCGAAAAATTTGCTTTGGTATATTTTTAGGCTCAAATTGGCTCTTGAATGATAATCCCAAAAAAAAAAAACTTCGATCTTAATTAGTCCCGGGTCCCGTAAAATGACTGGGCTATAAAAAATCATACCATAATAAGCAGGCATCTCGACTCCCGTATAGCTCCGCAGCATCCAAAGAACGCGATGAGAAAGATGATGCACCCCAGCACAATGATGGAGATCGGTAGGATGTTCAGGACAGCAAGTGTTTGGTCATCTAGCTCGTTCAACTGGGTTATTATAACGGAGCCCAAAGTGATCAGTGCTATACCGATCAACTGTGAATATAAATAAATAAATAAATTCGTTTATTACCATAAAAATGTTACAAATTAAAAGTTTCCTGGCGGACCCCGCACAAGGCAGCAAAGGCCCGGTTCGTGGCGGCCCAGATTTACAGAATATAGTTATTACTAGTACACAGAAAACAAAATACAAACTCGGTTGACAGAAATTATTGGTAATTAACTACAGTATTGGTATTATTTTTACCGTTACAAATTTTTCTTAAAATATACATATTACATTTTTTTTTTTTATTAGATTCTCTAAAGAGAAAACGGTATAGTGTGAGTGTGTATATGTATGTGTATGTGTGTGTAAGTAAAAGAGGTTGTCATTCAAAGATTTTTAAAACTGTTTCTGTAGCGTCATAACTAAGAGTATAACCAGGTTGCAATTTTCTTTTTTGCTTCCCTCATTGAAATATTTTTCATGTCACACCATGATGCCACAACATTGTAAATGTAAGGGAAAGAGAAGTGCCTAAAGCGCTGAGCAAAGGAGGTTTTAACTATTGGGGTGGGAACACGGTAAACTCTCTTTTTCAGAATGTCAGGGTAACAAGAAGACAGCAACAGGGACTTGTGCTCTGCTAATCCCACTCTCAAAATATATAGTTGCCTAACCGTCAGTGTATTCGTTTCTTTGTGGAGATCAAACGTTGGGTACAAGTAGGGCTTTTTATACATGACCTTCAGAACCGATCGTTGCGAATATAATACAGATACAATGTTAATAGTTAAAATCCAGCCAAGAGCGTTCGTACCCGCCTACGGGTTCCGTAGCCATTGTTTAAGGGGGCGGTTTATAAAGCGATGATAGCTCATACGGAAGAGACTAGCTCTCTTCCCCTCAATCATGTGGCAGCGGTTCGATTCCTGACCTGGGCCTATAGACAAAGTATCTTTCGATTAGCGTTAACGACAGTAGAAAACATAAAAATATATGGACTTGACGTATGGTGACGAAAACAAACGACAAAATGTTTCGATCGCTAATGTCAAATCCATACATTCCATCATTTTCTACTAGCGTCAACGCCAATAGAATGTCACCTTGTCTAGAGAACCTGGTCCCCTAGACAAAGTACTTTCGATTAGCGTTAACGAAATCAAATCATCAATCATCAAGGGGGCATGGATGCTATAGTGCTGCCCTCTTAGACAATATAACTATGGACGAGCTACGCATGTAATCTACTAACGAAACGTCAACGTAACAAACTTTTCTGCCGCTTTTTGCGGGGGACGAGGTAACTTGAAATCCGCAACTTTAGATTTTATTCCATTACTTTAGATTCTAACGCGAATAGTTTGAAGTTATTGTTCCGCGAATATAGGCTGTCTGGTTTAGTGATAAGGTACAAAATTGTATTTATATGTACATGATCAATTGATCTTGTAACGTGGCAGAGGGGAAATGCTACCGCAAGGCTGGTCCCTAGTTATATTTTCTAAGGCTGCCCTCAATCGTATCCTTTTTATTTCTGAAAAATTTATACTTTAAAAAAAAAAATCAAACTCAAACTTGAAATTTGTATTCAAAATTTTAGCTCATACTTAGATAACTTTCTGGCGTATTTTTTTTAATCTACCACCTCTTCGAAAGGTATTCCGTTGTAAAGAAGATGCGGCCAGAAACTGTACAATGACATATTTTAACAAAACAAAATATACAAAGAACAATAACAAAATTACATAATATTCACATTGTAGTCATTGCTGATTTTCAATTTATCGGGTCACTTCGGATTTGTTTTATACAGGGTGTCTCAAAAGAAATTTTATATTTATTTAGCTTACTGCGTGAGCGCAACGTATCCGAGGGGCGCGGGGGTTATGTCAATCGGTAGCCTGGCTCTTGGGAATTCAGTCGCTATGGAGCGTTTCTCGGGAGCAGACCGCGCGTTGTGCGTGCGAGAGTTTTACAAAAACGGTGATTCGGCGACTGTAGCGCGTAGAAAATTCCACTTAAATGATGCGCCAAGCATTCCTCTCATTCGACATTGGGTTAAAAAGTTTGAAGAGACCGGTACAACGCTAGATAAATCAAAATCCGGGCGACCTAGGTCATCAAGAACGGTAGAAAACGTGGAGAATGTTAATCAGTCTGTTCGTGACGACCCGAACCTTTCAATTCGGAAGCGCGCAAGTGCTTTAAATGTGCATAGATCATCATTACATCGCATCATGCACAAAGACCTAAAGCTGCACCCCTACAAAATTCAATTGGTGCAAGAATTAAAGCCCCAAGATGCCAGTCAGAGGCTTCATTTCGTAAATCAGGTGATTGAGCGATTTTCAACGTTTACCAACATTTTGTTTTCGGATGAAGCTCATTTTCATCTTAATGGCCACGTAAATAAGCAGAACTGCCGCTACTGGAGTGCAACGAATCCAAAACGCAAACATCAGAAACCCGATAAACCGACTTCACTGGCCCATTTGAAAGAAAATATCCGTCACGAAATGGCAGCCATCCCTGAATCCACCTGCCGAGCCGTCATAAGTAATTTTACTGTTCGATTAAATGAGTGCCGAGAACGCGAGGGTCTACATTTAGACGATATCATTTTTAAGAAATAAATCCCCAAAAAGTGTATTTCAATAATTAATAAACATTTTTTCTATATACGGCTTACTTTTTTTTTAATCGATCCACTAAAAATAAAATTTCTTTTGAGACACCCTGTACTTAACTAGCTGTTGCCCGCGACTCCGTCTGCGTAGACCTTAAAAAAATATCCTATTTGTTAATCCAGATCATATTCTATCTGTGTGCCAAATTTCATTAAAATTCATTCGGTAGTTTTTACGTGTTAGAGTAACAAACATCCATCCATACTTACAAACTTTCGCGTTTATAATATTAGTAGGATTTTTGTAGTTAACTAAAGTGGAGTTGCCACTTTTGGAGGTTCTAAAGCTAATAAATACAAGCGTAAAACAATAATCCGTAATGTGTCGATGAATCGAAATTGAATGTGACATTCTTGTTTTTCAAAATGTTGTATAATTGTTTAGAAAAAAAAACCTATCGAGGGCAGGACTATAGTTTCGGTACGCACTTAATTAATGTTAATAAAAAGGTTCCCAATCCTTGTTTATGTAGGACCTATCTGTCAGTTGCACGTACGTTCATTAAAGATAATCCTCCTAAGAGATTTAATAGAGGATTAACATTAATGAACGAACGTGCAACTGGCAGTAAAAGTTGTTTAGTTTGATAGTCTGATCATAGCTTTAAAATATTGTGCACTATTAATTTCAATAGCACCCTGTACAAAAAAAAGTAAGTAACTTATGTACTTACCACAAAAAACAGATTACCAAAAAACAAAACATATTTTGATATGAATTCCGCGCAACACATTTTTGAAAATTGTTATAATAATTTTAGACTAAAATCAACTAAATTATGCTTTCAATATCAGCGAGTCCTTTCTTAGTCTGATACTGATTGTGAATGGATTGTGAGCTTCGCACATTGCGGTATGTAAACCTTATATTTAACAAAGATATCGATTGTAAAGATAATTCCAGATAATATACCTACTTGATAAGATAGTGACTCAACTGGGAACCTATATTTCTCGCTATTCTGTCAAACTATCTATACTTCTTTCCAAATAAGGACGAAAAGATTTTCCGATTCCTATTTAGCTTTCTGGCCAATTATGATTAGAAATAATTAAAAAATATATTTGATAAAGATTAGGAAGATATGCTATCCGTCATATCTTGGACGTTACTAAAGCTGTTCTAAGAATAAGTATAAGTGAGAGTAAGGCGCGGATTATACAGAAGAGACGTGTGGCAGTGACCAGATAGTCAAAGTAACATAATTATAAACCTTATAGTACGTAGCGTCGTTTGGAGAATTACGCCCGCGCCTGCAAGTGACGTCATCTGGAGGCGTGGGCGCGGTTATCGTTTACGACAAAAACGTCGCTATGCTACGTACTATAAGGTTTATATTGTGTTACTTAGATTATCCGCCACCGCCACACGTCTCTTCTGTATAAACCGTGGCTAAGGGTCTGTTTCACCACTTCCGAATAAGTTGTTTTGTTAGCTTATCCGACAGCTCATTTGACATATTCTTCATACAAAATCTCTCTATGTATGAAATACGTCAAGAACTTATCCAAAAGTGGTGAAACAGGCCCTAAGTGGTGAAAATCTCCTTTTCTGTATTTCGAAATAGCGATTTGGAATGGAGTATATATAATATACATAATTTTTAGTATTCCGGCCAATGGTTCCGGCCAAAAATGCAAATCAGGGACAAAACGGATCACTTATCTAATCTATCGAATCGAATACTTTAAATGAGCTAATCTTCTATAGAAATATAATTATATCGGATTATGGTTTCTCGAAAACGGCTCTACAGATTTGGATGAGTGTCTAGATAATGTTTGACTTTCCAAGTTAGTTTAGAAAGGTTTCATTCCTGAGAAAATCCGTGGTCACACAAAAAACTATTTTTATTTAAAGGAAAAAGCCTAATCCCGTTTGGGAACGAAATAATTGTTAATATGATTGTTATAATTATAATATTTATATTACATCCATTGACATCATAGACACAAAGTCAGGATTATAAGTGTTCTTTGGACACAAACTAATAATAGAGTCACAGATTTAAATAAATAGTATCGACCAAAGAATATCTCAGAGGAAGGATCTCCGGGTATAATCTAGGTATAATCTCTTTGATGAATATACTACTCTCTCCAGGAAGCTGGAAATAGGTCTATACCTTGGAGTACAGACTTCCTTACAAGCGTAAGCGGTGAACAAAGGCGGTCGGTAATGTTCAACCTTTTTCGTACGTTTTCATCGTCTTCTTTAGTTTGTCCCTTTCTAATCCAACGACGAAAATTTTTGTTCTGATAGAAAGGGACAAACCTCAGAGGAAGGATCTCCATAGAGCCCGCATACATGTTCGATCGTAGTTAGTCTCTTTTCTCTTATGACGTACCTTTAATAGTAGAAGGAGATGGAACTATAGATATTTGTTTATGCGACTGTCCACTTTTTTTTGAGCTAGTGTGTGTGAAAAGTGACCGTAAACATAAGGCCATATGGCCACTTGGTGCCTTTTGTCCATACTATTTGACACCACACACTCAAACCTAATCGTCAAAAAAAGTGAACACTTTACAATTGGTATGGCTCACTCTATGCCTTTAGGTATAATCTCTTTGGGACAAACCTAAAATTTGAAACAGCGAAGTACGAAGAAGGTTGAACATTACCGACCGCTATGGCCAATTTTCGTGTTTCCATGCTTGTAAGGAGGATTTGTAAAAATGACTCTCCAATAACTCTACATAGATTGACATAAATACTATAGACTGCAAGTCTCATATAACATCTTAGCAAATTTTTTTCCGAATTGACCATGAATTGACCTAAGAATTCGGTATTTCAAGTTTTTTTTGGTCTTCATTTTATATTTTTTACGGATAGAAGATATAATTTTAATAAACCAATTTATCTTTTATTGCGATTCATCGAGTTTATCAATATAAATTTAATTTTTAAATTACTTTGATCTGTAATCTCTAAATGCAAAAATGGTGGAGAGAAAATAATTCGAACTCCAAGGCAGGATTTTATTTTTAAAAAATCCTGCCTTCTCTTTCTATATCTATGCTGGAAACAGAAACGGCAACAACAAATGTCAAATTCTGAAATTGTAAATGTTTTTTTTTATATGGCCCAGTTATTTTAGGTGAATTTACATTTCCTTCGGAATTTTGATATCTTATCACTCCTA
Source organism: Agonopterix alstromeriana (assembly GCA_963924505.1). Lineage (NCBI taxonomy): Eukaryota > Metazoa > Arthropoda > Insecta > Lepidoptera > Depressariidae > Agonopterix > Agonopterix alstromeriana. The sequence goes on from OZ004679.1 coordinate 15,005,201, forward strand.
TTTTGTGTATAATTTCAGCTATATTACTATTATATATTGGATACGAATAGCATTTACAGGGTGAAATCGATACCATTAGCATCCTTTTAAACTAAGAGTCTACCCATCAAATTGAACTACTTTTACTATGGGAGCAAACCGATCGGAGCAAAAAAAATCTGTTGTTTCATACTAAACTGCAATGCCTACTCGACTCAAATGTATGCAAGCAGACTTTTTTTTGCTCCGATCGATTTGCTCCTATTGTTTGCAGTTTAGTATGGAACAGAAGATTTTTTTTCGCGATTTTGATGTCGGTGCCATAGAGAAAGTTGTTCAGTTTGACGGTCTGATCATCCCCTTAAAAAAGTGTCAGCATATTATGAAGGACCCTGTAGAAGCAAACCTGAATTCGTTAAAAAAAATCTGCTGTTCCATACTAAACCTCATTGCCTACTCGACTCAAATGTATTAGACAGCAGATTTTTTTTACCAACCCTGAAAGTTTCGGAACGGAAAAAAAATCTTCCGGTATTTTATCCTTTGTGCAGCCCTACCTTACTTTCAGTTCTAGCTTCTGTAACAGACCATCTGGTGTATAAAGATCTCATTTGTTTCCAGATGATAGACGTGCAGGTGACGCTGCACTGGTTTGAAATTGGCAGGGGTACTTCCGACTCCGTGGTCTCCGCCACCGTCGTTCAGTGCCTTAGAAAGGTATGTCAATATTTTTTTGAGCATTAACCACTCTTTACCTCTTCGCTACAGTAAAAGTGAGCCTTGAAACAACGCTTAAGGGAATATAATTCGGAGCGCGCTCCATACAAACGAAGTCTGGTGATATTTTCAATAGTAACTAATTAAAGCCAATGAAAATTTTCAGAAAAAATCTAGTAACCAATTTCTATGCTTCTATGAAGTCAGATTTTCGTTAAAATGTTAGTTTTAAAGTTACAATGCCTCAAAGATTTCCATACAAATCTGAAATTAATCCTACCATTAAAACTGTATATTTTAACGAAACTCTGACTTCATACAAGCATAGAGATTAGTTTCTAGATTGTTTCTGAAAATTTTTCATTGACTTTGATTGGTTAGTATTGAAAATATCTCCAGACTTCGTTTGTATGCAGCGCGCATTTACGCATTCGGAATAAACTTCTCTTAAGGCGCAATAGTAGGACGAAATACCTTGGAGGCATCTTTTATTTTTAATTTTTCGTCTAGATTTATACAATTTACCGAAACCAAAGTCATACCTCAGTATTCTTGGATAGTTTATCTAGTGAAATCATAAATGAATACACGATTGGAATTACTTCGATCGATAAAAAATCGTCACAAAGATGACGTATTTTCATGTATTTTTAATACTTTTTCTCGTTTTCGAAGAACTTAAAATAGTTTCCGGTTTTTGGTGGAACAAAGCTTTATACTCACATATTCACCATTAATAAATATCTTGGACATTGTCACACAAATTATCTAGTCACATTTAAAGTACCAGAATCTAGCCTGGACATGTATTATGATGACTAGACAACGATATAGCATACATAAATAGATACAAACATCCATGACTTGGGTACAAATATTCATATTCATCATACTTACGGGATTCGAACCCGCGACCCTCGGCACAACAGGCAGGTTCACTACAGACTGTGCTATCGGGCCGTCGGACCATTAGTCACTGACTTACCAAGACCGAGTCGCCATCTAGTACAACTAGCGACCCCCATGTTTTATGTATTTTCTACAGCAATCAATAAAACTAGTATCCAGGAGGCCCACATGGGAATCAGAGCATTTCTGTCGACGGACCTGGTGATGGGAATCTGTCCGGGCTTATGCCGGTAAACCGTATAACATAACTTATTATTCTGTGTCGACAGTAAATAATGCTATACTGGTTGCAGGTGTTCGAGGAAGCCGAGTCGATGCTCCTGGAGCCGGTGATGTCGCTCCAGGTGGTGTGCCCGGAGAGCCACTCCGCTCGGGTGCTCGCAGACCTGACGCGCCGCCGCGCAGACATACAGAATATCTACGTGCGACATCAAAATAAGGTATAAATTGAGCTACGTTTATGAATATTTAATCTTTTCGAAATCTCGTGGTAAATAGTCAAGTGACGTTATCATTCGTAAACAGGCCGGGGTTAATGTCACCTACATTATTCATGTTTCACTTCATCACCAGCCTATACAGGGTCCTTCTTAATACACTGACACTTTTTTAAGGGCATGATCAGACCATCAAACTGGACAACTTTCTGTATGGCACCAACATCAAAATCGCGAGAAAAAAATCAGCTGTTCCATTCCACAAAACTGCAAAGCTACTCGAGCCAAATGTATGGGACAGGAATTTTTTTTTTTCGTCATATCGATGTTGGTCCCATAGAGAAAGTTGTTCAGTTTGACGGTCGGATCATCCCCTTAAAAAGTGTCAGCATATTAAGAGGGACCTTTTAAAAGTCCCACTGCAGGGCACAGGCCTACCCTCAGGGAGGGTGAATGGACGTTATTCCACCACGCGAGCCCAATGCGAATTGGTAGACTTCACATACGCATCAGAATTTCTTCTGCGTAAGGGGAAAGCGGCGTGCCGGGAATAATCCTCTTGACCTGTAGTCTCCTATCCCTCCCCCAGGTGGTGGACTGCCTAGCCCCGCTGTCTGAACTGCTGGGCTACTCGTCAGCCCTCCGCTCGCTGAGCTCAGGGCTTGCCTCCTTCACCATGCAGTTCCACTCCAACCGACAGATGTCACCACACGATGAGGAGAAGGCCATCAAGAGCGTCACAGGCTTTTAGTATCCTAGACTAGTACTCGCCCGTATCGGGACTGTTTTAGACTTGATAATAGTTATAATAGGCATCACACAAGCTTTTTTTGAACGTATATTTCGCAACGGCACCGAAACACAGATTGTTCTCAGAAATATCGCGGCGATATTTCGACGATATCGTTATGTCAACGCCTATGCTCAAAAATCGCTTGTGTGATATGGCTCTTAACACGTTCGTGGAGAGTAACTGGGTATAGCAGTGACAACAATGAAAGTTATATATCTCTTTCACTGTCCACGAACGTGTTAAGGAAATTCAAGTCGGCATCGTGACTTGAAGTGATAATGTTGTAGAAGATTCTTATTTTAGAAAACCTGTAATAAAAATGAGGCAAGAACATTTAAATCTATTTTTTTAATGCTTTTAAAAACAGACATTGATTTTTGACGTTTGGCCATTTTATCGTGTAACATCGGCCGTAGCGGTCGGCGGCCCTCCCTTCGTATCCCCTCCCTTTTCGTTCCTCCCTTTTTGTTCTAATAGAAAGGGACAAACCTCAGAGGAAGGATCTCCATAGAGCCCGCATAAATTTACGATTGTAGTTGGTCTCTTTTGTCTTATGACGTACCTTTAATAGTAGAAGGAGATGGAACTATAGATATTTGTTTATGCGGCTGTCCACTTTTTTTTGAGTGTGTGTGAAAAGTGACCGTAAACATAAGGCCATGTGTCACTTGGTGCCTTTTGTCCATACTACTTGACACCACACACTCAAACCTAAACGTCAAAAAAGTGGACACTTTACAATTTGTATGGCTCACTCTAGTCTTAAAGAGAGATCCTTCCTCTTAGGTACGGCCAAATCACATGAATAAAAATTATACCAGAATACTATATACGGTAGCAATGGGCGACTGAGCTCTGCTCGCTAAAAAAGAGTTTTTCCAGATATGAGCTTCGCTCGCTTGACACAAACATGCTATTTTATTGAAGGGCCTATCTCTCAAACACTCAATTGAATAACCAAATGTTAAAATCAAAATCTTTGAGACAATTTAAAAACACCGGCCAAGTGCCGAGTTGGACTCGCGCACTGAGGGTTCTGTACCACCATGCAACATCATTCTTTACACATGATTCTAACAAAAATTTTCACTTTGAAGCTTAATATTTCGCTAACGGATCCCTAAACCGAAAAATGGTTTATTTTGAAAAGACCTATACAACGATACGCCGATAGTCGAGAAAAAAATTGTATCCCCACTATTTGTGTTGGGGAGGTACCCTAAAAAAATATTGTTCAAGAATTTATTTTACCACTTTGTCGGCGTGGTTAATATGTATAACCATGTCAAATTACAGCTATCTAGTACTAAGCGTCTCCGAGCTAAGCCGCAGACAGACGGACATGGCGAAACTATAAGGGTTCCTTATTGACTACGGAACCCTAAAAAACGTGTTATCCTTAGCGCACACAGCTTACTTGAACGGTTTTTATTATTCGTTGTTTTACTTTAGAGTATGCACTGCTCACTTGTATGTATTACCGTTTTTACAATAGACTAAAAACAAATTATGTTGAAAAAACACGATTCTTGTATTTAACCCCATACATTTGTTACTTTTTGTTTTCTTAATTATTTGTTAGCAAATCCGTCAAAATAACGCATATTCTGTGAAAATTGCAACGGTCTAGCTATTATACTTCAGAAGATACAGCCCTTCATAGGTAGGACAGACAGACGGACGGACAGATGGACAGCGTAGGCTTATGAATAGAGTCCCGTTGGCACCCTTTGGTACGTAACCCTAAAAAGACGATGTAAGTATTGTAATATAATTTATTGCTTATACAGGATGTTAGGGTAAACAGTTGCATTACTTTAAGGGGTGATGTTACCAATGATATTGAACAACTTTCCCTACGAAACATATAGGAAATTAGCAAAAAAAATTCGAGTTTTCATAGAAATGTTCGAGTAGCTGATTGCTTTTAGTATGGAAAGTCCAAAAATTTTATTTAGAATTTCCTATAGGTTTCTTAGGGAAAGTTGTTCAGTATCATGGGCTCAATCACCCTGTATAATGAGTTGTGGTCGTATATTACAGTGATATCGTTTACGTAGGTAGGGCTGCAACTTAATCAGAGACAAGTTGAATATAAATAAATATACGAGTAACTCAAATAAATGTTGCTGTTCTACTCTTCAATTTGATTTCTCACGTTTAGATTCCTTTTTAATGTGCTACTCCCTGAAACAAAAATAAAATAGTCAATCGTTTTCGTAAGAAAGAGGCTAAAAAATAACGCGTTTTTTTGAGTTGAAAAGGGTTAAAATATAACTAAATTTTTCCATGTGTTTCATACGAAGCAAGTAGGTAGTCGCAAAGTTCTGCGCACCTGGCACCTGCACCTGGTGAAATTGACAACATTTCATTTGAAGAAAGGTACCAAAATAAGAAAACAATTTGGAGATTATGTGATTCATAGCTTTTACCAAAATTATCAGATTTTTCTATCCATTATTTGTCAAGTTATTTGAAAAATACTGAAAAATATTGAATGTTGGATGAATGAGATTTTATTCCTTTGCCTGCTTGGCTTTTCTATTTTTTTTTTATAATGTCTTTAACGGCTCTGGATACTAGTCCTTTTGAGCCATTCGTTATTTTTTTTCTTCATATTCTTTATTTTGATGAAGGGATGATAGATGACGATGAATCTGTGGTCGATTTCGTAAGCTCGCGCGATGCCACCAAAATGTCCATGGACGAGTTAACTTGAACCAAAACTTATGTTCTGTTATCGTATTTATTTGAGATTCCTGTTACGTCGGTCGTTTTACGCAACTGTTTGGTACACAATCCACACGAAATTATGTCCCAAATATCACTAAAACCAATTTTTTACGAATTTCAAATACGACGAAACACAACAAGAGCAATGGCGCCAAGCAAACTCTGGCTTTTCTATTGTATTTGACAGTTTTTATTTTTAATGTTATTGCGGCCAAGGTATCTTAGCCATAAATCCTACGTTTTTCAGAAAATTCAAAAGTAAATTAAAAATAGTAATATCGGTCAAAAATAAAATCGGAAAAATACGTATCTCTTATTTAGTAACCTATTTTTATTTATTAAAAACAGGTGGTTAATAAAATTGTATGTTGTCAATTCTGCGCAGAGCCTTTGTCACTGTCAAACCATTATCGACTTTGCTACATTGAAATAACATCGAAAATCAATTAACACACTACTAGTCCCCGAGAGCGAGAGCGAGTCGAATTGAGGCGACTCATATCTCCACATCTACTGCCCTGGTGGCATAGAATTATGGAAACTCCAACTTGAGGTCCAGGTTCGAATCCGTACGGACGACAAGCCACGTACCAATTAGTTTTTCGAATTTATAGGTACTCAAACTTGTAGGTCTACTCGTAGGAACGTAATACCGACTGCTCTCAAATGGTTAAGGAAAACATCGTGAGGAAACCTGAGTACGCGCTGGAAAAGAAATTCTGATGCGTATGTCTACTGACTACTAATCCGCAATGGGCACGCGCAAGCATGATTGACTAACGTCCATACACCTCCACCGTCCACAGGCTATGCCTGTGCCCCGCAGTAGGACATAATTACATAAATAATATAACATAAATATTCTTTATTTGCACACCAAAAACATACAGCAACAAAAACAGAATAAAAAGAACGTTAGGGTACAATTATATGGGCTGATGATGATGATGATAGCCCTGGTACTCACCCTGAACAAATTGTCAAGTTCATCGAGATGCGTCTCGTGCCTGAATGAGATGCGCACATCGGGCACGTTTGTGCGCGTGATATCGTTGCCCGTAGTGCCCTCCTGCATATAGTTCACTCCTAACCAATGCTGCTTCATCTGGAACATTCAACGTCATGGATCAGAGAGAATTCCAGAGCGAGACTGGATGGAAACAACCACGACTTTTAAGTACAGGCGTTGATTACGCCGGACCATTTATAGAAACGTAAATTGGTTGTTATATGTATAAAATCTATATGTGGATGCTTGTAAATGGCAAATGGTTTGTTATTCTAAACACATTATGTTGTAAAAAAGGCTGTTAGCATCCCGAATAATATAAAATAAAATAACACTGTTTGATCTCAGAAATTCCGCGGCGATAACGCGGCGACATCGTTCCGTCAACGCCTACGTTCAAAAATCGCTTGTGTGTCACGATCGTCAAGGAATGTACCCATGGAATGTCTAAATTCATAATTTTATCGATGATCAAAGTTGTAGCAGCTTTCTAACAGATAGTGCTATCAGTTTTCCTCGCAAAAATACGACATGAGACAATTTGCGATGTCACATTGGAAGCCGGTAAGCTGCTACACTAAGGTTCACAATCGCATGCAAGACAAATTGCGCAAGAACTATTATCACAGAGACTTAATATATCTACAAGTTCTGACCAAACATCGATGGGACCACGGCCGCTCACCAGGCATCACAGCTAGCCTGGCGGAAAATGTTCCCTTTTCAATGGAGGAACTTTCCACCTCAGTTAATCCATGAAGTCTCGAAAACTTACCTCATGCGGGAACCCTGACATGATGACGGAGTTGCGCGCCAGCTCACACATGTCACACGAGCTGAGCTTCCACGCCTGCGCAGCGATGCTGTACTCCTCCATCAGCGGCTCCTGGCAAAATTCGATAGCAGAAAGACGTAAGATATTCTTACAAATAGTGCTACAGTGAGGCTGGTCTAGCATTTGTCTTTCGGTCTAAGGGATGTAGAGCCCAGAATTTGAGCTAATCGAATTACTCGCAAACACGCACACACATAGTCTTAATGATCTGTGCACATAGTTTTGTCATCGTTGGTTAATTTTTTTTGCATTTGGCATTGACACCATCACTGACGTTTGGTCACTGATTATTAAAGAGTTGCTAAGTAACAGATAAATCAGTCCCTTAGGAAACGATAAATTCGCACGCTTTAATTACCTCTTTCTTGCTACGACATTTTGTTCGGCGCTCTCGCTTGCTCTCTTGGCAATCAACTAGCGAGATCAGCATTTTCGGTGGGGGAAAGTGTAGACACTTATCGCGGTAGGCACGGTCGAGTGACGAAGGCCTGGTTACGAAACTCCAGGACTCGTTGAATCAACATAATGGCAGATAAAGTATTAATCATACCCTAGTGTAGTGAAACTGTAGCGGATCGTCGGTGCTGAGCGTGACCTTCAGTCCCCTCGCGAAGTAATCCGGGAGAGGGTTGCGGTGGTAGCGGAGGAACAGGGAGTTGTTGCTCAGTGGAGACATGGCTATGTAGATCTGTGCTAGATAGTACATGTACTGGAGGGTTGGCACCTGCAATATGTATACAATGGTACAGTTCATGGTTTCAATTATGATTAGGTATAATATTATGTTCATGTTCGATACTACATAGCCCAGTCAGGGTACCACCAACAGTCACATTCGCTTGTAGTGTTAGTGACAGGCAGATTGGCAACCACTGATAAACTGAGGTAAGTTAGGTACAGATGGAATGCTGCTGTCTTTTACTTGATAAACTCTACCGCCTGTTCACACGATCCCCTCGAATGTTCGGTAGGGACCTGGCTTTAAATCCGCCAGCACGTGTGAAAGCTTCCATACATGCCCATACACATCGCTTTCAAGTACCTACCCGGTGCTGTGTACCCGGAACGTATGAAAAGGCAGTCAGTTAAATAAACTGCAGAAAATACGGTAAATGTTAACTAAGTGTATGCAATGAAAGCTTTCGCAGGTAGGTAAGTGAAGTGAAGTGCGGATTGTGGTAAGCGCAGTTGACAAATTTTAATAGCGCGGGAAATTATATTTACTAATCAGGATGTGCCAACTGCAATCCCTTGCAGCTATTAGCTAATTGTGTTCGCGCCCTTTTTGCTGCTATATTATTTTATTTTATTGTTTTTGGAAGACCAACAGCACAATGCAATACATTAAACAGTATTATACAACGTGTTAACGAATAAGCGCAAAACCTCATACACCCCAACTGATTTATAACAAAATAATTAGATTGAAACAATAATTTCATTATTTTGATACTTAAAATTTAAAGCTATTCGCATTTTAAGTTTTCAGGCAAAAATGATTTGTTATCATTTCAGCAATGAATGAAAGCGCTAGTATGCTAATTGATACAATTTAAGAATCTTGTTTTGGTAGTAAGTAGGGTAAGTGTGCCCGTTGGGTGGGTTGAGATCGAATTCAGTAAATTTCAAATTTTACAAACAAATTATTAAATATTTTGAAAAAAATTACCTATGTTGAAAACATTATAATTCGATTCTGCTCTCGATTCTTAACAAACTACTTTCTAGTTTTGCGTTAATTCATTAACACGTTGTATAAGTAACAGAAGGCCAATTAAAGGTTTAATTATTATCCTAAGATGCTATCCGACTTTGCACCCTATGATTACTAAATGACTTCGGGTTCTGACGGGGACTCGGGTCTGCTCTGCGCAAACGAAGATTGACGAGGGGAGTAATTTTCTTTGTCGTACTGTACCGGCGTAATTTCAATGACAGTCCCAACACTTTCGCGCCGGGTACCCAACTATTCTGCAAACGGAACGTGGTATAACAAAAGCACATACCTTCCTCAATATAAGGCCGTGGGAGATGTTTTCTGCTAGTAGGAAACCAGCGCACAAGTGAAGTGACGGACCCGCCTCGCCACAGTGGGGACGCAACACGAATGTGTTCAGACCTTGCTCTCTGATATTTATAAAGTTAAAGGATCAATGGAGTGTGTTTCCTCTGAAGCGGAGCGGAGAAGAGATGTATAAAATCGACAAATCGAATTGCAAAATATTCCTCGCTTGACTCCGTCTAACAGAATCAAGCTATTTTTTATTAGGTTGATTTTTACACATCTCCGTTTCGCTTCAGTGGAAACAAGTTTATGCATAGAAATCGATAATTTATAAGCCTATCGTCACACCCTTGGTACTCCATAGAAGGATCTCACGATACTAGAATAGAACCTGCTACAGAAACAGGATAGCAGGCGTCAGCACACGCGCCGTTCCGCTCGCACGAGCGCGCTTGCTTCTTGCTCGACTCCTCTAAAACCGCCCCTGAAGTGCGGGTTGAGGTGCGGTATTTCAAGTTAGGGAGGGGCAGAGAATGGCCATTCTGTTTGTAATATTATTATAATATTCTGAGCTATAGCCTCCTTCTCGAGGCGTTTTTAGAAGAAACTAAACTACGAAATTACGAATTGTCAACTTGTTAGAGTAGGTACCTATTTTAATTTTGCTCTAATAGGCCTCTAACTTGTTAACGAAAGCATCTGGGATCAATTGCCGAACGAAGCAACGTGTCTTCTTTTTGTTCTTGAGTTGTCTCAGAATTTGGTTTCCGTACAAGACAAGTTGTACCTTCCTACACGACAGAGTATTCAAGAGTGGACATACTTCAAACAAGCCTTCTAAAATACATGCACACAAGCAGGGGTCACAGAGAAGTGGATATCGTAGCCCGCTGCCCATTAATCGCGCTCTTTTGCGATGTCTTTCCAGATTGTTCACTCTGAAAACTCACTTGCGGATCTGATTGAGGACGACCATGTTGGCGTACATATAGTAGAGATAGTAGGAGTACGGCGGGTTCTCCTCGTGGTCCCACTGCTCTGGAGTCTTCATGTTATTCGTCAGGTTCGGGTTCTCCGGTTTAGACTCGTCGTCTACGCTATCGAAGCCAATCAGGTGCTGGAAAACACAAATTATGAAAGTGTTTCGGTGTTTTTAAAGTACTCCAAACCTTGGTAAACGCCGTGCCGATATTATTTTGCGCTTGCAGTTCTTTTTAAATTACCTGGAACTCACGTGGCCGAAATTACGTCTTGTCTTGCCCATTGAACTCAAGATCTCTTGGAGGTACAATGCGTATTGGGACATATTATTCACAATAGACAGAAGTAGCAAAATAATTCGTTTTTTCGAGGAAGGTAGTAGATACCTCGAAAATCAAGAAAAAGTGATGAGGCAACTCCGATGTCTTTCTCAAGGGTTGACCAGAGCTAAAAATGCCTAAAAAAGTGACAACTTTACGCAGGCAGATAATACTTAATTGGATTTACCGAGAGGAACTTGTGTAGTTCAGGGTTGGTGCTGGGATCGATGGAGACCTCGAACAGAGGGTCAAACAGGTTGTTCAGGAACTCCTGGAAGTTCTTCAGCAGCTTATTGATGCGATAGATATCGCTGCAAAGCAAAAATAAAGTACCAAGTTACCATTTCGAAATTAAGCCCACAATACAAATTTGACACAACAAACTATTTGCAGCCCTGCTTCTCTGAAGCGTTATGTAGGCTACACTTCAAGTTATGCCACACAGATTGATAAACCAATCGCACCCAAAAAATTTGAGATATCTCCTATTCTCCCTGCTTGAACCGTGTCCACTGAAGCCAAGCTCTTCTTGGGGTTTGACCAGCGGCGCACCGGATGCCAACTGTTTAGGGACGACACCCGTCCGCAAATAAACAAAAATCTTTAAAAAATTGTAAAAAACCTAATTACCCCAGAATTAAAAGGAATATACATCCACAAAATCTTAATTGCTCACACAAAAGTCATGAGCTGGAAATCGAGAAATAATGTAGAAAAAATAGGTACTCACTACAGCCTCGGGACCTGCACCAGCCACCGCACGTGGGTGGAATGCACGCTGTTCCTGAACGCCCACGTGGCCAGTTTACTCCACTCGTTTTTGTTCTTGCAGTAGATTGATATGCGTGGCTCTATGTTTGTGTACTTGTTTTCACCGAGGTCTGACATCACTTCCTGCGGGTAATTGCATTTTGAGTAAGGGTACGGAGGGTTTTTGTATGGACGGTGGCGTCTTTTTTCCCTGTATTGTTTTGGCGCGGCCATCAACCAAACTTGAATATTTCAGTTCAGAACAAAATACCAAACAAAAATGTTTAAAAGATGTAACTATATCTTTTAAAAAGTGACGGAGAATTTCTCTGGCCATCCAGAGGGGCAATGCGGCCAGCATCTTAGGGACCTTTGAGCCGGTGTTGCGCAGGGCAGTGCCTTTAGATTTGTTAGATGCATGCGGATTATATCTTGTGTGTTGCCATTGAATTGACGAATCTTGTAGCGGATATAGATGAATTTGATTAAAGGTGGACTTCCGATGCCAGCGGCCGATGCGACTGACGCGCGCGTCTGACGCGTGGTTCTGTCATATGCCATATGTCTATCACATCGGCCGCGCGCGTCTGACGCACGCGTCAGTCGCTGGCATCGGAAGCGGCGCCATACGTTTTCTTAGTTAATAGTATTGTCGCATCGGCCGTCGGAAGTCCAGCTTTAGGTTTGAAGAAGCCTGCGTTGCGGATTCGATTTGTTTGGTATATCGTTTTTAATTTGAATAAATTTTAACAAGTTTTGTTAACTTCTTTTATAACTATTTCCGTTCGGTCGGACTGAATTTTCAGATATACTTGTCATTGTCATAACAATTTCTGTTTGTTACGTACTTAATTTTGAACTAAAATATCCAAGTAGGTATAAAAATGTCGAAATAAAGGCGCCATTTTAGGCATTGGTTTTAAGGGTGGTTTCCATTTAAGCAGAGCCGGAGATGCGCAAAATCAACAAATAGAAATAGCTTGATTCTATCCTTTCACCTTTATAATCCTAGCGAAGTACGAGCCATTTGTGTAATTGTCGGTCTTGAGGAAGACTTCCCTTAGTCTGCTCTCACCTACGGGGTTGTACTTTGCGTTGAATCTGTCAAATCTTTGAAATGTGTTACGGTCCTGGAACAAGCATTAGGTATTCATAATGGTACTCAAGTGGATTCATCATCATTATCAGCCTTTATACGTCCCACTTCTGGGCACTGGCCTACCCTCAAGGAGGTACACCATCCTGGGCGTTAGTCCACCACGTGTGCCCAATGCGGATTGGTAGACACGTACGCATCGGAATTTCTTCAGCGACTGGAGGTTTCCTTACGAAGTTTTACTGTTTGAGAGCAGTCGGTAACTACGTACATAAGTTAAAAAAACTAGGTAGGTACTAAGGCATGTTGTCCTTGCACATTTGAACCCGGACCTCAAGATTGAGTTTCAATACAGTGTTGACTCTGACTAAAGTAGATGACCTAAAATAAAGGCACCCTGCCTAAACCAACCTTACTAAGTGAGAAGGGTAATGAATTAAAAAAAAACACTAGTTTACATGGCTACTGTTGTTTTTTTTTATTTATAGTTAATGGACTTTTTTGCTTGTGCGTTAGCACCGCATTTCCACCAATGTCCCAAATCTCAGGGATTGTTTTTTTGATCAAGAACAAGAAGAGATTGAGGATTGCGGAGCCTCGTGGCAGGCGAAACCGCGTCGCGCGAACAACACGCGAGACAAGTGCTCGGGTCAGAACCTGGAACGTGAATCCTGTATTGTTGTTACTCAGGCAGCAAATCCATGACCTATAACGTCGTATTGACTTTTGAATAACGTAAATTTTCGTCGGTGACGTCATTTTTTGTCGATGACGTCATTTTTTTCGCGGACGACGTCAGCTGGTGTGATATTTGGGTACTTTTTCTTCTTATCGTGTGGGCAGCAAGTTGAGGTGTCAGAGTTTTTTTCAGACCGTCCGGCCCCTAACGTGGTTTTTAGTGTACCTAGCTATTTTCTACCAAAAAAAGTCTTACAGCATGCACATCCAGGATATCCACATTAAGGTCATAAGCATCTAGCTGCATATCCTCGAACACTGACTTGAGGGTCTTGGGAGTGCCGTGGTGCAGGGCCACCACCTCATCCGAGTACTGACGCAACGCTCGCTTGATGAAGCGCAGGAGATGCTTCTGGTTCATGCAGGACGCTGCGTGGATGTGGGTGTCCACCTTCCTGGAGAAACACATTATAAATCACTCAACATCATTATCTATAATACTGGTTGAAAAGACAAATAGCAATGAGAGTGATCATCATCAGCATTATGTCGGCCTATACAGGGTGTAAGTGACAGCCTAGCAAATACTGAAACTCAGACCAGCAAACAACAACAAAGAACAACTTTCACTATGGAGCCCACCTCAGGAAACGCGAAAATAAATCAGCTGTCCCATACATTTGAGTCGGTTTTGAGCAGTTTTGTATCATATGGGACAGCGGATTTTTTTTTCGCGTTTCCTGAGTTAAGTTCCATAGTGAACGTTGTTCAGTTTGATGGTCTGAGTTCACCGTTTCAGTATTTGCTAGGCTGTCACTTACACTCTGTATACGTCCCACTGCAGGGCACAGGCTCCCTCAGGGAGGGTGTATGGGCTTTACTCCACCACACGTGCCCAATGCGGATTAATAGACTTCACATACGCATCGGAATTTCTTCTTCAGCGTATGTAGGTTTCCTCACGATGTTATCCTTCACCGTTTGAGAGGCCAGTCTGTATTACGTACATAAGTTAGAAAAAGCTCATTGGTACAAATGGCATGTGATCCGTGCGGATTTGAACCTGGACCTGAAGATTGAGTTTCCTAGCTCTCCGTAATTCGCCACCGACAACTCTCTGAGGCGCAATGAGAGTGTCGTTCGAGAATTATGGACTTTGGAACTTACCTACTCTAGAATTCTAGATCCAGTGGATATAAATTTATGGCGCAGTTTTTATTATTGAACATTGAATTTTGCGAATGTGACATTATGCGACTGATCCTTTCCTCTTAGCAGAGATCGCCATGCCAGGAATAGGCGAATAATGATGTTTGTTAAAATATGATGAACTTAACTAACCGGATATTATAGAAGTCCCTATGGGGGACAGCCTTCTGCAACGCCAGCTCATGAAGCTCATTCAAGAGGACATGCATCTTAAACTTGGAGGACAGGTAGCTGAGCCGACGGAAGCAGAACGATTTCCTACAACACAAATGTGTTCGATGATGAGATATGTCACTTATTTGAAACTGGACACCATACGGGACATCTCGTTACAATTATGTAACGACTTGATAGGTACTAGAATCAGACAAATCAAACCCCCTTGCGCTTATAAAGCTTACGGATAAAGGGGTCAAGTTTCTCCCATACTGTACCTAGGTCTCAACAGGTCAACCTGTTTACCTCATTGTGATACTATAAGGAGGTAATTGCATCTCAGGTAGTTAATGACAAACATTGAATCCATACAAATTATCCTTCATTAATGCATCATCTATTTAGCAGATTCCTCACTTATGTTTGATACAATTTGGTTGCATGTAACCAATTTCGTAAGATACCAGTTCTCAGATTCTCAGATCAGATTCAGGAGGATAGCATAGCATATGCTCACGACTATATTCCCCGAGGATGTAGTCAGAGATATTCTGAAACCTCAGAACATCCACGTTTCGTCTTTCCTTTCAAGCTCTTTTGAGTGTGACGGGGGTCGGCCCGTCGCCACTTATAATGAACAGTGGGTACAATACATGCCTCGAAATTGAAGCATGCAGGTTTCCTATCGATGTTTTCCTTCACCGAAAAGCCAGTGGTATTACAAATCGTACATAAATTCCGATAAACTCATTGGTACGAGTCGGCCTGGACGGCGATCCTCCTGCAGGCAAGGTTACTGCACCACGGCTACTCAGGAGGATATAATCAAGATGAATCAAGAAACACGCAAAGATCTCCCTCTTACGCATCCGTGAAAGTATATGCGCTCTTGCACGTTTTTTCAATTCCAATGTCGCTAAATAACTTACAGCGGCCCGTCTGAAATCATCTCGTTAAGTCTGGCCATATCTTCAACGAACTGCGTGAAGGGGATGAAGTTGTACGGTATAGGACGGTCGGCTTCGACGTCGTCCTCTGTCCGGTAGACCGTCACGACGCCTTTGACCCAGCGACAGGTGTAGCGACGGTCAGGTGGGTTCTGACATGCCCACGGATCCAGATGGATGCCTGGAAAAAGGTGATTTTAAGGGATCTTAGATATTTAATAAGGAAAGGAATTCGGTCATATTTTGGTCTTCGTTTTATATTTATTACGGATTTTTTTTTCGGGCATAGGCCCACCACACATTCCCAACGCTGTTACTCCTGTGAACCAGGATTAACAGCGGCGACCATTCACAACACTAGACAATGAAGTCCAGCGAGCCCGGGGGATGACTCTAATCTGTCTTGGAACCCGCAATGAATTAATCAGAGAAGATAGGAGGAGTGGGAAAAAGAAAAGCAAGGCTATTAGAGAGCCAATTCCATTCCAGAGAAGAGGAACCTAAAATTGTACTGAAATTATGACTTATTTTGCTTCCAGTAATAAGTATGGCAAAAACGTAAAATTTCATATGTACTAATAGACCCTCCCGCGGACTATTCCCGAGGCTCTCACGGATCACCGGTTGGGAACCACTGTTATAGACTTAGATCAAAGTAAAATTAATGGATAGGCCTAAAGCGCGTTAAGTTGAAGCACACAACTAGTGCAATTGGTCCATACAAACTAGCACAATAATTGTCTGTCATCTCGGTACAAATATCAAGTTCACTTTAAATTCATTTGCTTTCCCTCATTTTGCTGGTTTGAAATGTTCGCGTAAGGCAAAAACGACGCTATGCTACGTACTATAAGGTTTATATTGTGTTACTTAGATAATCCGCCACCGCCACACGTCTCTTCTGTATAAACGTGGCTAAGTCCTATCCATTAATTTTACTTTGATCTAAGTGTTATAGATATATGATTACCTTGTATACTGAGTCCTGCTATATCGTCGTGGCTCTCGAAGGACATCCTCGCCGTGTCACCAGGTCTGATGGCGGCCGACGTCCCCATATTATGTGGTACTATTGGCAGAAGATAAAGAGAACGTACTGAAATGTTAGGGTAAACAGTTGCATTACTTTAAGGGTGATCGAACCCATGAAACTGAACAACTTTTCCAAAGAAACCTATAGGAAATTCGCAAAAAAAAAACGACTTTTCATACAAACGTTCGATTAGCTGCTTGCGTTTAGTATGGAAAGCCGAAAAATTTAATTGCGAATATATTATAGGTTTCTTAGGCAAAGTTGTTCAGTATCCTGGGTACAGTCACCCCTTAAAGTAATGCAACTGTTTACCCTAAAACCTTGTAGATAGGAGGATAATTCCTCCTTTTAACTATCTGATGCGCGTTGCTGTTCCGAATCTACCTAAAGAGTAAGAGACCGCCTTATTTGTACCTACTTTTAATTCTTTATCTGTATTCAAATGTATGTTCTGTTTTCCCGGCTCGGCCCAGGCTGCCTGCGCGCGAACAGGCCTATGACAGCTTTAGTTCCGATATAGCCGTTTTGGCGCTGAAGTTACATTTTCCCTCATGAAACATCATCATTGGACGACGATAGGACGCCATATTGAACTTACAGCAACAACAGCGTTATGCCGTGTTCCAAGATAGCTCCGTGATTTTGACAATCGTTTTAGAGCGATTATTTTAAAGTTTAGATGGCTCAAACAGTTTTAAAAAGTACTATAAAATCCCTAAAACCACCTGTCAAAATCATGGCGCTATCTTGGACGCTCTATAGGTAGCTGTTTACGTTTAGTATCCGAGTATTGGTTTTTGAACAATGGAGTCGGTTGGGTCAGAATTTCTTCTGAGGAGCATCCGGTTAGCTGTAGATACTGCTCGGCCGCTTCAGCTGCAAACATCGTTCATTAATAATTATAATCTAAATTATTATTATTATTATTTTTAGAAAGGGCATTGCACAGGAAGGAGATACACAGTAGGTACAGTAACTTCATGTAAGCACTCGAATCGCCGAGTGCCACGAACACGGCCCGCTAATAAGTAGGTAATTCGAGGCTGTTACTGAGCATTTGCATGAAGTTGCTTTACTGTGTATCTCTTTTCTGTGGCTATTGCAAGCCGTGACCACAGAATAAATACTAGTACCTACCGGTACAGAAGGATTACTTCGAAAACGAAGACTGACGACCTGACGTTGCTTAACTTTGGTCATCGTTTCCAATAAAATCAAGCCCGATTCGGCACACATAGCTTGCTTGATCTTAGTGGATCTTCGGTATTGGAAATTTTGGCTATCTGTCCACAACAGATGTGCGATGTAGCTAAGCCGTGCGAGGATGCGTAGCGAAACTATGAAGATATGTCCAACAAAACTATGCGAAGGAACTGAACGATGCGAAGATAGGTAGCTTAGCTTAGCCACATCATAACTAGATATATAGTCCTTACTGTACGGCAACGGATGTTGCGCAGAGCAACGGAGAGCGGGGAAGCGGGGGCAGGGGGATCATCCATGAAAATGAGGGCATTGACTGCGCAATCAAATATGATCCATAGCAAATAAAGCCAAGATGTTGAAGATCATTGCTATATTTTTCATTCATTTGTATGTCTTTCAAATAACGAGAAGATAGCTTCAAAAACCAGCAAAATATGACCCCTGCGTTTACATAGTGGAAGCTTCTTAACAAACCATCTAGATTTAGCAGCGCGTCATTAAAGATCCTGGAGTGGTTGACATCCCTGTACCGCTTGGACGGCAGGTCGTGCTCGGTGAGGTAGTTCAGGATGTTTTCGTTGAAGGACTGGTTCGAGATGTCCATGTAATGCCGGCGCAGGTCTAGACCTTCTATCAGGAGAGTGGCGGCGCGGATCAGGTCTTCTAAGGGCACCTGGTGATTTGTGCTCATATTAAACATGAGTACATAAATATAAGCCGTGATGGTCCAGTGGCGAGTAACCATGCCTGCCGTGCAGGAGGCGATGGTTCGATCCCCGTCCAGGCCGACTCGTACCTATGTTTTTCGGAATTTATTTACGATTTGTAACACCACTGGCTTTTCGGTAAATGAAAACATCGTGAGGAAACCTGCATGCTTCAATTTCGAGGCATGAATTGTACCTACTGCCCATTATAAGTGGCGACGGGCTCACCCCCCGACACACTCGACAGAGTTTCGGTACTAATAGTGAAACGTGGATGTTCTGTGGATTCAGAATATCTCTGACTACCCCCTCAGAGAATATAGTCGTGAGAATATGCATGCATGCATGTAATAAATTCATCAAACATAAACTCACTCATAAACATGTCGCAAGGATTGGTGAATAGTTACTCGGTGACATAAACTCATGAACTACGACCATAATTCCCTCTAAGCACCCCGTAAGAAACATTGCGACAACTGTCAACTTTCTGTTTAAGAATATAGTTGTAGCATACAAACAAAGTCTGGTAAATTATTCAGAAACAATCTAGAAATTAATCTCTATGATTGTATGAAGTCAGCACAGCTAGCATGCCACCCACGACAAAGAGTTTAAACGAGAAATCCGTTATGCGCGCTCTTTCTTGCATACGTAAAATAATAAAGATGGAGGCACATCTCGATTTTTATCGTTTTCTCGGGGGTGGCATGCGAGGCCTACCGATTTTCGTTAAAATATAAAGTTCTAGTCCTAGCGGATTAATTTAAGATTTATATGGACATCATTGAGACACTGTAACTTTAAAAATAAGCATTTTAACGAAAATCTGACTTCATTTAAACATACAGATTAGTTTCTAGATTGTTTCTGAACAATTTCATTGACTTTAATTGGTTAGTATTGAAAATATCACCAGACTTCGTTTGTATGCAGCGCGCATTTACACATTCGGAATAAACGTCTCTTAAACGATAATAACTCTTACCCCAGTAGTATGGATTCCGAGGACCGATACCCTCTGAAAGGGTACCTCCTGGCGGGGTGGCATGTGGGTGTCGCCGGGTACCCGGACCTTTGGCGTCTCGCTGGCATCGTCCGGGCCTCGGATGTAGGTCCGGGTTATACCGCCGCGTAGGTGACGCCGTGTTTCACTAGACAACATTAACGGCCGTCACAGACACGCGCTATAATATGTTGCTGTACTCTTCTTACGCACGCAAAATTACATAAGCACGTCCCTTTCCTGCGTGCGAGTGAGAGGAAGCTATTAGTAAATTGCGTGCGTTAGAAAAGTACAGCAACATGTTATAGCGTCCGTCTTTGACGGGCCGACATTAACACTTTTTTTAGATCATAGAACTAAAATAGTATAATTTTCTTTTCGACGTGTCATGAAGTCCCGGGTGCTGTTGCAAACCATTTAAAGGAGGAAAGTCGCCTACCTTGGTCATATCTTGAGAAATGAGCGATACCAACTGCTCCAGACTATAATAATGGACAAAGAAGAGGGCAAAAGAAGCGTCGGTAGGCCACGAATGTCATGGCTCGCGAACATGAAAGAGTGGACAGACATCGCCAGCGTCGAAAAGCTGTTTCATTTGGCGAGAGATAGACCGGGATATGCAGAGCTGACTGCCAACCTCCAGTAATGGAGAGGAACCCGAAGAAGAAGAAGAATTATATTTTCCTATATAGGTAGTATAATTCCGTACGCTATCACCTACCGCCCCGTGGCGATGGGCTCCGTCACATTGGATAGAGTTTCGGTACTACTAGTGAAACGTGGATGTTCTGAGGTTTCAGAATATCTCTGACTATCCCCTCGGGGAATATAGTCGTGAGCATATGCTGAGCTTTAGTGTCACCTATCTAAACATGTTTTAGTTTACATACTCCAACTTAATATGCTGACAGTTTTTTAAGAAGATGATTAGACCATCAAACTGAAGAACTTTTTCTATGGGACCAACATCGAAATCGCGAAATAAAAATCAGCTGTCCCATTTGGCTCGTGTAGGTTTGCAGTTTTGTATGGAACAGCTTTATTTTCGCGATTTCGATGTTGGTCCCATGGAGAAAGTTGTTCAGTTTGATGGTCTGGCCAGCCCCTTAAAAACTGTCAGCATATTAAGAACGAAATTC
Organism: Agonopterix alstromeriana; assembly: GCA_963924505.1. Classification (NCBI taxonomy): domain Eukaryota; kingdom Metazoa; phylum Arthropoda; class Insecta; order Lepidoptera; family Depressariidae; genus Agonopterix; species Agonopterix alstromeriana. The sequence continues at coordinate 15,025,846 of OZ004679.1, forward strand.
CGTGTGGTGCCGGCTAAGAATAGCATCATCCCATTTCCTCCTGTAGGTGTCGTAAAAGGCCACTAAGGACTACCAGAGGATGGGCAGCAGCATCCTCTGAGTATACATATCCAACCAACTGCGATCGCCAACCCGCCTGCCAAGCGTGGCGATTATGGCAAAACCCCCAAACATGGACCGGCCGTTGTAGCGGTCCTTGGGCGAGGCCTATGTCTAGCAGTGGGCGTCCATCGGCTGAGATGATGATGATGATGATGTATTAAGGACGACCTAGTATACTGGGTTTTTGGGTAAACAGTTGCACTACTTCAAGGGGTTATTGGACCCATGATACTGAACAACTTTCCCTGAGGAACCTATAGGAAATTCGCAAAAAACTTTTGATGTTTCCGTACTAAATTCAATCTGCTGATCATACATTTATATGAAAAGTTGAACATTTCTTTTGCGAATTTCCTATAGGTTTCTTACGGAAAGTTGTTCAGTATCATGGGTCCAATAACCCCTTGAAGTAGTGCAACTGTTTACCCTAACACCCTGTAGATAACAGAACAGTAGTTTGCCTGCTATCACATTTATTGTAGGAAAGGTAGCAGGCAGGTCAGAGCCCAGGGTTCGAGGTCGCGTATCTAAATGTTGGTGTAATTGCCTACTCACTTTACGAATAAGCTATAGGGCCCTTCATAATATGCTGACACTTTTTAAGAGGATGATCAGGCCGTAAAACTCAGCAACTTTCTCTATGGCACCAACACCGAAAAAGAAATCTGCCCTTTCATACAAAACTGCAATCCTACTCGATCCAAGTGACAGCAGATTTTTTTCGCAATGTCGATGTTGGTAGGTACCAGTAGGGTAGAATTGGGGGTTCTAGGCCACTTCGTGGCCCAGAACCCGCCAATTCTACCCATTTTTCCCCCCTAATTATTGATCATTTTAAATGCTCGGATCATGCTGCAGAACACCATAATTTTACTCTATATCATTATTGTTTGAAACAACTTTATAATTCAGAACTTCAGTCAGACAGATAGACAGACGGATTGACAATTTGAGAATAGATTCGTAACACATCAAGCTGGGAAAGGTATTGGTCCAAACTTTTTTTCTTTGCACTGTATTTTCAGCTAGCTAACTGATCAGTATTTGATCTCCATTAAGTCTACGAAGTGTCTGTCTACTCGAATAACTTTGGCTGATAACTGAATACCTTTACGCTGCTGACTGTTCTTAATGATGCTGCTATGATGTGACAATAGTAAAGCGGAATATTCTTCATTGTTTTTAATTTTAACTTCCCATCCTAGCATCTTCCAGTCATTAATAATTGTTACTAAAACTATATCTCCAACATTTAACCCCATTTTAATATAATTAAGTACCTTCTCTAAATGGTAATTAATTACTATTATTTAAGTTTTACTTCTTTTTGAACAGCATTCATAAATTCGTGAATAATCTAGAATGAGCGTCTCATTTATAGCACAAGCTATTTATAAGTGATCACATGATATGAGAAGTAGGAAAAAAGAAAACTTGCAATTAGAAGAAAAAATAATAATAAAAAAAAAAAAAAACAGTATCTATAAAATATTTTTATTCAAACACCATTTTCTTAAGCAAGTTACATTTTTAAGGGCACATATGGTTGGATGATATATACAGTTAAATACATCGCTTGATAATCTATAATCTTCATACAGAGTTAACAATTTAGGACAGTTCATATTTTCTAAGTTGATTACATCATTACGATCTAAAATGTTTTTTAACCATGTGACTTTTTCTACGCCCTTAGAGTAAATTATTTTATCATCTAAGAAATCTTCAATATAGATTTGGTAGTTTTTATAAGGAATGAATCCTTCATTCCAGTGTATCTTTCTATTCTTCTGTATCCACCATACTTGTTTACGTTCTGATATTGTTAAATTGTGCAATGGAAAAGGGGGTTGAATAAGAAGATGTTGTATTTGATCATTAAAAACGATGGCGATTTCCTTTACAATAAAGCCATTCTTGTCTGTTTTAAATCCTTGAACATCAACTATTGCTGCTGATTTCATGTTAGCTTTCGCACTATATTACTCAGAGGTTTGTATTCCACTAAACGATCGTTTATTATTAAACAGTAAGCACTGGTATTGTCAGGAATGTCCTTTGATGTTTCAATTTCTAAGCGAACATCAACTGGTCCACATTTTAAATTTTCGTTTTGCCTTGAACAATCAATTACAAACAAAGGAGCTTTATCTTTAAACTTTTGAAGATCTAGCAACGGATCTATAGGAAGATTATAAAACGACTGACGAAATCGAGCATACATGTCGTATAATATACTATATTTGTTTTCATCAAATTTCAAGTTAAGGGCGTCATACGGGTAATAGTAAGAATTTAAGAATAACGTTACATTTGTTAGATCACAGTGATCAAATAATGCATTATCGCTTAATTTGTTATTCTTTCTGTTCGTTTGTAAGCCAAATATGACATATCGAGGTTTTTCAAGCTGTGAAGTTGTTTTTACAGACCATGAATGTTTAGTAGTCTTTGGTAGCAAAGGATATTCATACAGATCCCAATTTCGAAATGCAATTTGAATAGGCTTATCTTTTTCTAAATGTTTTAACAAAGCAAGTCTTTGAGCATCTGATACTTTAATATGAGGCATTCGCCACTGTACCTTTCGAATATTCAATTCTACAAAATCATCTTCGTCAGCTATAACACTGTTTAAATTCGTATTACTTCTGTTAAGTACGAGTTCATGTTTACAGTTTATGATTATTTTTTGATAATCTTCAGCAAAACCTAATAGCTTATTTAGTGGTAATAGAACACAAAATCTTCCTTGTTTATTAATTAAACCATCCACGTTCCAACCCCACATTTCAGCGGCCCTACTTTCTCCACCATTCATAGAAACTAAAGATTTCATTGTAGTTGTGATTCCAGCATTTCTAATACGATCTATTTCAATACCATTAATTTCGTATCTTATATCTTGGAAAAGAAAAGCTATGGAGTTGTTAATTAATTTGACTTCCTTTTGCTTCTTAACGTTGGTAATAGCATCTTTAGTACTTATACTAAAGTCTCCTTCGATGTAAATTGCGCTTGCGGAGGGAAGTATGTAGATATCTTGCTGATGAATAGGTATTCTTATTTCATCGTTCTCATTGTAACTATTATTATAAGGATTGTAAGTGTGAATTTCAAAGCTTTCGATAGAATTGTCGAATTGAGCATAATCTGTTACTTGAAGAATATTCATATTTTAAATCCAAGAGCACGTAGAAATTCTTTATTTTTATCGCTTATTTTGATAGATTTCTTACGTCTTAGTCGTTGGACTTTACTTTTAACAATGGTGCTTCGTTTCTTCATACTTTGGATTTTATCGCGGGTATAATTATCATTAAATACTATCATTTTATTTTTCGTAAATGAAGACACAAATGAATGTTTTCGTTTTTAAAATTAATTAGATTACCTTTTAAATCTAATATTTTTACTGTAACAGAAGAAATAAATTTTTGTCTCAAAGGGAAGTATATGACAGTTTTCGGTACTTCAATTATTTGATGTCCTGGAGGAATATTAAGCACAAATTCATGTAATATATGTGTTGGCAAACCATTCGTGTAAGAGCCTTGAATTAGATCACATTCAATTCGTATCACAGACACTGGCACAATGCTAACAGGTGAGTCTGAATCATGCCATTTATTTGGTTCTAATATGGAGTGGGAGAATCCCAATAAAGGACCTATACTATTTTTCACTCCAAAATTAATTTGTTCAGAACAAAATAAGGAACACGTTAAAGTATTATTGTTTGCTTTGACTTTAATTTCACAATCTTTCATTTCATTTTTAAGATAGTCATGTAGATCAAATAAATCATATGTACCGGTAGGAATTTTTATTTCTTTTTGTTTACCATAAACAAATACATTATTACTTTCATTTACATTGGGTATTGAGTTACATGTTGAAAAATACAATAGGCCACACTCATAGTTGCCATTTAATATTAAAGGCGGAATAAATTCTGATTTGAGGATAGACTTTTTTCCAGTGATTGTTAATGTTACAGACATTGTAACGAACTGAACTGTTTTTTATAACTTCTGTCTATTTATTTTGATTCCAAAATTTTTTTAGAAAATTTATACATAAGTGTCCACATATGTATGAATGCCTTTTTTGTTCATTATCATAGTTATAAAAAACATTAGATCCAATATATTTAATAAATTCTTCAGGGGGTTTCAGATTACCATAACTATCAAAATATTCTATATGCTTATTAAATTTAGCATAGGCTACCCAATGAGTACCAGGGTTTTGAGAACTATCAAGGTTTATAATACCACATTCTTTTTTGAATGGACGTTTTGGAAGTGTATCTCTCATAAAAACTCCTCTAAAAAATGGGATATCACTACTATATTTTAGTATGTCGATGTTTGTTAGCGCTCTTTTAGGTAGCCTCTGAATTAGTTTTTTTTATTTGTTCTATAAATGCCTAAACCATCCTTATGCTGTTTAAGGCATATTCCGTTTCCGATACAAAGCTCTTCCATTTTCTGATTATGTCTTTTAAGTTCTTGAAAGCGCTGTTTTGCTGATTTTATGGCATTGACTGCTTTAGCTATTCCAGCTGCCCCGCCTGCAATACCTCCTGCTGCCGATAAGCCCGCAAATATTGGTATTAAGGGTAGAAATCCTCCAACTTTGGGAACAGGAATTACACGAGGTACACTTACAGACGTTCCTGTATCTGATGTCAATTCTTTTGCAACAGCAATAGCTAATTCTATTGCTGCCTTTTTACATTTCGGTTTAAATTTTTTTAAGTGACCTTTTGTTATAGAAACAATATTCTTGAATGTTTTCTTCATTCCAGAACCTGTTTTGTTTTTGCCTTTTTTTGATTTGATCTTATTTTTTTTCTTAAGTTTCCTAACTGATTTTGTTTCATGTTTTATTTCCATGCTGCTTTGAATTAAAGCCGATAATTATATGCTTATTTAACACTGTTTCTTGAGCCGAATACAAATTACGAATGATAGTAAAACAATCATCTAATTCCTTATAAAACTTTTGACTTGTCGATCCAACTATTTTCGTCTGAAGGTAAACCTAGCCATTTTACAAATAATTTACTTCCTTTCTTCTTAATTACTTTTTCCACAAGATAAACGTTCGGATGTTTTGTTTTTTGTAATTCTTGAGAATAAAATGAGCCCAAGATTGGGCGATGTCTTGCATCTTGTATAATATATGTTACGGGGTTTGTGTTTTGTACTTTAAATATTGAAAATATTTCAGTTGACCAATTTGGAGTATACCCTTTTTCAAATGTACCCTTATACTTACTAATACGAACAAAATCTCCAACATTGAATTTAGATTTTTTTTTACTCAATTTATTGTTTGACATTAGCTTATATTTTTTTAAAATGAATTTCTTATTATTCTCGTTAACTTGATTCGGCTTGATACCGATAGTTCTGTGTTTCGTGTTATTATATTCCTTTTCTAAGTTTAGAAGTACATCACCTTTCCATTTGTAGTTTCCTTGCAGGCTAAATTGCTTATATAATTTACCCTTAAGAGTTCTTATAAATCTTTCAACAATAGAGGCTTTTTTCGTGGAAAATGTTGAATAATGATTTATTTTATATGAATCTAATAATGATTTAATTTTTTTATTGTAGAATTCTGTTCCTAAATCTGTTTGTAAATTTTTAGGGATACGACCTTTTTGAAACAAGTTTCGAAAAGCTTCATATATATGATCCTTACTCTTTTGCTTTAACGGATATAGCCATCCATACTTTGAAAATGTGTCAATTACCGTTAAAATATAATTGTAATTATAATTTTCTTTAGAAACTGATTGCATGTCAATAAGATCAGCTTGCCATAGATCGTCGATATCTTTCATTACTACATGCCTTCGAGGAAAGTTTCTCCTTGCTTGTTTATGTATTTCATTTATAACAATTTCTTTACTCATTTTTTTCGAGCTTTTTGAGATACCAAATCTATGCTTTGTTTAAGACCGTTAACTTCTGTTCCTAATTGGCTCAGGGTTTGATTTATTGCTTTTAATTTATACAACCAATTCTCTACAGACTTATCGACGTATTGCTTAGTAGCGCAGTCTCCTAAATCTACAGGTTTTCCTATATTTTTAATAACCTTATTTCTAGCATTTAAGCTACCGTCTTCTAACAATACAAAAGTAGGTTCGACACAATTACAAATTTTCTGCTTTTTGAACACATGAAGTCCAAACTTGTCAACATTCATGTTCGATCTACGCTAAACGACTGAAATGAAAATGAACTTTAAGTTCTATTTATTCTTTGATAATTCCTGCTTCTTTCAGCTCCTCTATGATGGAAATAATTTCATTATCATGACTCGTATTACCAGCATCTTTAGAAGCTATTAAAATTTTAAGCCTGTCAATGAGTTCGTTGGGGTCATCCCAGTATACCAAATCTATATTTGATTTATATTTTTTTAGTAACGGTAAATGACCACCTTCTTTCACATTTTTTGTGTCATTATCATAAAAGAGAGGTTTTATAATTTTACAGTATTTAACTCCTGAGTTTCCTTGAATTTGACCTGATGAACAAAATCCTCTCTTATGTGCATTTGTATTGATTAGAATGTCTTTGTATACAAGCTTGTCTTTCTCGCGTATTATTTCCATGTTAGGTTTACTTTGAAATAATAGATCTGATAAGCCTGGTGTAACTTCATAACTTTTACCATTTACAGTCATCATAGAGATTTTATTATCACCAACCGATTTAAAAGTAACAGGAGTATTGCCCATCATTAGCTTGTCATCATTACTCCTCACACCAAACGCAACATTTAAAGCTTTATGCTGGCTTAGGTCCCTGTTTTTCATCGGAGTTCTTAGTTTGTCAATGTGATCTGTTTTTGCTGGAGTTTTGAGTTGTTTGTTAAAGTTACCATTTAGTTCTAGATTTTCGTTTATACTTTTATCGTCATCACTCAAGCAAGAATCATATTCCTCAGGGCTTTCACTCACTACTTTCTTAATTACTTCTTTTCCATGTTGTGTTATTTTATTAAGTGAGATCAGAGCTTCTAAGGGGTCGGTTATTGGTTTGAGTATTTTACAACGTGTGGTTTCTAAATCATCTTTTGCTTGTCGCATTTGTTTTAACTTATTTTTGATATTTTTTACGGATTTTATCAGCTGTATTTTTATATCTGACTCCATCGTAAAAATTTCAAACACATCTGTTAATTGTTGTGGATTAAACTAAAGTGACTAAATTTTAAGTTATTATCTGTATATGTAAAGCAAAACTTAATTAAATTTTACAAAAACGTCAAATGATTTTCGATACCTTCCATTATTTAATTCACAATCTTTATTTATTATCAAACATGCATAAGGATCTGCCCATATCTTGGAGGCTAATAATTTGAAATTATGCCAACTAATGTCAGAATTAACATGCTCATTATAAATGTGTTTTAAATTAATATCATCCTGTTTAAAAATGATTAAAAAATTTACATTGTCTCGTATTAACTGTTTCGGTATCTTAGAATACGTCTGTGATAAGTAAAAACAATCTATCTCTTTATGTCTACCCATGGAAAAATAATTACGGATATTTATTTGACTTTCACAGGTTACATCATCGAAGATAAATACGGAATTACTCAAAGCTTCATTAGGTGAAATAACGTCTTTATTATCTTGAAACATGAACAACTTTACGTCAGGAACTTTGTTAAGGACGTCCTTTAAAAAGCGGTATTTAGGTTGAAATGTTGTTTTAGAATAAATGTATGCATTTTGAAACTTTAGCCCATTTTCATGAAGTAATAGACTTATCATTATATTCGTTTTCCCACAGTTTGATGGGCCACATATAATGCAGCGAATAGAATTCGGTAAAAGCACACTATGCCTTAGGGTTTTAATATTTGGTTCAGCATTGATTTTATCAATATCTAAAGAGACTGGTTGTTTTATTAGCTTCATTTTACTGTCTGACAGCTGAATGCAGAAATGATGAGTTATATAGAAAATATCTTGGAGAGGGTAAGCACTTCGTAAGTACCTACACAAACATCAAATATTCATATACATACTTGTCTATACAAGTCGAAGGCAACTTCTTAAATTCCTGTGTATTAAATCCTTTTAACAAAATTGTTTTTAAACTGCAACTTCAATGCGCCTTATTTGCACTTTATAAGATCGATATTGCAATGAGATACGCGTATAACTTTTCTGCGCAAACAAAGTCGCGGCGACAGCTATTATCATAAAAATAGAAATGCGTAATCAGCAGAAGTAAAAGTATAAAAACATAGTGACATGAATGAAAAGTTTTTATTTCTGCTGAAGACTTCGGACTAACTTCTTCGTTTCAACGTGGCTGCAGTTTCCTGAACATAATATTATTTGTAAGTACCATTTGTCTCTTTTGTTATGTATAATATAATTTAGAACTTTAACATTATTCTACCAGTACTCTCTTTAGACTTTAATGAAAAATATTGTACCTAAATTAAAAATAAATTGCCTTTGTTACAGAACATGGCCGGCTCTCAACCCACTGAAAAATTAACTAAAGACACTTTCGTTTCCTTTTACTCTCAGCCGCACGAAGAACATCCTGATGATCCTTTTCTATACTCGCAAGACATCGATGGCTATTTAAAATATCAACAACAGTATTTAAATCCTTCGCAAAACATCAAAGCGCAAGATCTTTCGAAGCAAGCGGATCAGTTTTTAAATCCTTCGCAAAACACCAAAGTGCAAGATCTTTCGAAGCAATTTGATAAAAATCCAAAGAAAAAGATATGCAAAAGAAAGGTCGATACGAAAATGGAAATCTTGAACTCTCATGTTATTAAAAGAGTGAAAAAGGGAAAGCGTCTTATAAATATCAGCATTACCGACATAGATGGAAGCAACGAGCCAAATGAAACGTCTGCGCAATATGTCGTTCAGCAACATAGCGATGAATTGCTGAGTGCAGCAGAAGAACTGATTGAAAAAATAGTTAAAAGATTAAGTGTAGACATAAGATCATAATTAATGTGTTACTTATTTAATTTGTTGTTACGTTTATACTTGATCATAATAAATTCTTATATTGATATTTTAAACTAGTTTTCATTGTTTAGTTCCTCTAGACCACTAAACTTAATAAGGTTAAGAAAGGTGTAAAATAAAAAAATAAAATCAGTTATTAAAGACACATTTATTTAGTAAAAAAAAAAAAGTTATAAGACATTATTATGTTATGTAATTGCGTTATAATAATATGATATTATAATTGAGTCAGAACTCATACAAATTAATATAACAAGGTTATTTTTTTCTTATTCATAGGCACACATACTTTTACTTGTAAACCTACAAGTTATAATTGAGACTAACCTCATGAAAAGTAAAGTTGACAAGGTTCTGTAATTACCGTCAATAAGTACAAGTTTGCGACAGTAAATTTAAATCTAAGATTATACATAGAAATCTTTGCCTCAAACCCCTCGATTACTTAGGTATATTGTTTGCAGCTAATCATAATTAGGTACCACAGCGTTAAACAACAATAATACAGCAAAATGCTGCAGGTATTTATAAATATCACAGCTTTAGCCACCATAATAACATTTCGAAATAGACAAGATAGTCTCTAAACTAGAAAAGTGAAGTTCTGTGACCCCAGGGTCGCGTATCAAAACTTTCATTCAACAGCAGCCTTTTGTCATCGTTTGAATTCAATACAAGTTTATTTATTTTCTGTGTAAACACTCGATGGTTTTGAGAGCGAATCACGTACATAGTTTCCCTATGAGACTCGTTACATATTAAAGCATTTTTATACTTTTGTATATCAAGTCGTTTTGTAACTGGCTTTTTAATTCCTTTAGCTTTCTTAATGACAGAGTTGGTCGACTTTATACAATATAATTTGGCCCTCAAGCCCACGAATTCAGATATTATCTCTCCACCCATTTCATCTTTAAAAAATCCAGGTACATGCATATTTATTCTCGGCAAACAATGAATGTTATTAGACTCAAAATTACTGGTATCAAAAAATTGTATATGGTTTTTCATGTCTTTGTAAAAGTCATCAGTACGTATATAATACAGAAGGCTGTCCGTGTCTGTGTAACATAGTCGAATATTTTGATTGTAAATTTTTTTCATAACAGAATAATGAAAACGATACAAGTGAGTTTTTGCAAGTTCCAAAATAGTAAAGCCGATGTATATAGGTCTGTCCAAAATAACTTTAGATGGTTCTAATTGAATAGCTACCAAGCTCTCAGAAAATATTGACAAGTTCTTGAAATTTGGGGCGCTAATATACTTTTCAGCACCACACAATTTATTTGTCTTATTATAATTGTCAGTCCATACATTTACAAGTTTTACATCAACTTGTTTTCTTTTGTTTTCTATGGTCTTACCAAAAATAGAATTATTTTGTTTTTTGAAAAAATCCTTTTCAAATGCTGACTTAGCTTGCTGTCTTAGAGATGTATTTAGTGAAATGTATGGTTCTAGAAATTTTTCCTGGTCAAAACAAAGTATTCTATGAATTTTTAATAGGACTAACCCTTGTTTCAAACACTCCTGTAAATGTATGTAATGAATTACATATTTGTGTTTGTCATAAAGGCTAGCTATTAACTTCTTGTTTTTTCCTAAAGGAATTGGAACTTCTAATTTTTCTACTGCAAAAGGCAAATCGGAATGATCATCATGTAATTGAGGAGGGTAATGTAGATCAACTTCGAGAATATAACCTTTTTCGCTGTCTTGATGTATGCTTTGCATATCAAAATTAGAGATTTCTCTGTCTTTTAAAAATCTGAAGTTTTTGGTGGGTAGCATTTGCATCATTGCATATCCATATAGGTTTACACAATCTAAATATGCTAAAAAAGTGTTTGGAACTGAAGAATCGTAATCTGGTAAATATTTATTGTTCGCCTTTGCATATCTTAAAGAGCATTGTGCGAGACCTCCTCTTATACCTTTTTCTAACATTTGGTACACTTCGATATTTGATATCAAATCAAGTTCAACTCTTGTGTACAACAGCATTGCATCCCAGCTTAAAGAGGGCGATGAAACATAATAACAAGGATCCAAGTTATAGAAATTTAAACTCATCGACCTAAACTTTTCAAAGACATCGCAGAGTAACAAAACATCGCATTTAAGGTAAAAGTCTGTGTAATCACCCAAATTTTTTATGTTAAATGTTTCCCATACATTGAGGGCATGATTATAATCATCAATAGAAATAGGCTCTGAATTAAGCTTGTTATAAAAATCGCTCCTCTTTGGCAGCTTGGTTTCATCGTATCGTTCTCGAGAATTTATATAATCATAGCAATAAACACCTTTTCTACGAACCAAATCGAATAGTTTGTCATCTTTATAGAAAGATCTTAAATAAGTGAAGTCAGTGGGATCTAGTGTCTTAACTAAATTATCCAAACCAGAGCTTAAAAAGTTAAAAGAATCGAGAAATTTCAATTGTGCTACATTTTCAGCATCTATAGGAAAAAATTTAGTAAAAGAAATGTATTTTTCTTTATTCTTTGGTATAAGGTTAATTCGCCCGCAAATATTTGAAAGTTCGTTTATAAACAAGTGACAGTCATAACCAGAAAGATTATGAAATATGATTGGAATAAAAGGACATATTTTGAAATTAAGATTGCAAGAATTATGCGCTGGTCCTCTGTATTTGCCAGTAAAATGATCATGGTCTGCAACAACTTTATCGTCGGGTAAAAAACTTTTCTTACAAATATGGCAAAAGGTAGAATTATTAAATGCCGTCTTTTCCTGATTAGTTAGAGCAATCATATCTTTTTTCATAGCTAGAATGTTATATAAATCAAAAACGTCCTTAGAAATTGCTTCTACAAATTTTTGAGAACAATTAGGACCTCGATATGAGACAAAGTCATTCAGCTCTGGATTGGATTTACAGCAGATAAAATAAGCAAAACATGTGGCTTCATGAATTTGAACATTTTCCACATGTAACGATTTACTCTTGTCAGAATATTCTCTTAGCAGACTTTCAAAGTCACCATAAATTACTATTGGCATTCTTTGAGTTCTCTCAAAATTTACAAAAGAAAGTTTAGTATTATCATCAGGCAAAACCGTTCGAGTTCTCGCACAATTGTGAGACATTAATTTTACTTCGGTTTCAAAGTAAATAAAACATTCGTCACAAAGATAAATTTTAGATTTATGTTTTGAAAGCTGATTGTGTACAAGCTTGGCAAAGTTTTTTATTAGACAGAAATGATTTTTTCCATCTTTATTCAACAGTAAAAGGTTAACGTGTTGTATTTTACGCTGTGATGTTTTGTATAAAGGACCAGTGACAGTATTGTTGCTTTCCAGACCATAAATATTGACGCTTACATGAGGATTGTTTTTCTCAAACCATTTAATATCTGCAAAAGTGGGTGGAAATGACATACCTGAAATATTAAACAGTCTAGAATAGTGAGGATATACTGAAACTCTGTTTGTGTGATGTTTTGATGGATACAGATATGAAATAATACTCCAAAGAAAGCAATGTTCATCATCATTATGCACATTAATACATGATTTTGTATTCTGAATTCTTTTTGGCAGCGGTATATATGAGCCTGATCTTAAAGGATTGTATTTAGCAATGTTAAGTTCCAAATGACTAATAGATTCTATAGTCCATCCAGACTCCGAAAGCTCGAATTCCGAACACTTATTTATTAAAGTATTTGATAGATCTTTGAACATTTGTAAAATATCAGTGCTCTGAAATACCATAGAATATTTGGTATTAAATGACTTTAAAGAAACTTGTTCATTTTTCGGCAAAATGTATGTTACAAAGAATTCTAAGTTTACTTTTACTGATTTATGTATTGTTAATACTTTTTGAATGAGATTACAAACTGATATTGAAATTTCAGATAAAAACAATTCTGGGGTGACATGTTTTTTTGTAGGATTTAACTTGAAACTTACTATCCTGTTCTTGAATGCATTCGCTATTATCTGAACATTGCTAAATTCAGTTCTAAGTAAACAATTGGATTTATGAGAGTTAGTTCTCTTGTGTGATGAAAAACGTGAAAAATGTATTCGACAGTCGGAGCAGAAACCCATATTTAAAATTGATTGATACCAGTAATTAAATGAAAAAATATCTCACCAACTGTTCAGTTTAGATTTTTTAAATTTAGAGTTTATTTTTATTTTGGTATTTGGATTTTGAATTTTTGGCTTTTGGTTTGTAGCTGCAAAAAAAAAAAAATACAAAAGTAGGTATAGGCAATTATCGTAGGTATATAGACAAAAAAAAATCAGCAACTTAATTAGGTATTCAAATTGATCAGGTTTGATTAAATTTGTTATATTTTGGCATTTGGTTTTTGATTTGTTTTTTGGCTTTTGGTTTGTAATTATTGTAGCTGCAAAAAATACACAAAAAAAATTTTATAGGTCATTAATTATCGTATATTGAAAAAAAAAATAGTCACTTATGTAACTTGATTCATTAGTTAAAAACAGGAAACAAAAATAGGCCACTATTTTAATATATTAAGTTGGCACTAAAAAATAAATCTAGCGAAAATACAGTAGGTAAGTACGCTTAAGTAAGTCCTTTAAACATATTGCCGAGTCTCAGAAAATAGTGGTTAAATATTCGAGCCCTGCATAAAAACAAACTAAATTGGTGAAAAAAAAAACAAAACAAAAAGTAAAACAAAATGAAACCCCTAAAAATTAATGAGGTGTAAATTAGTAAATATTATTCGGGTATAATATTGGACGAATCCCGCTAAAATCGTCTTTAGCGGAATCGATTAATTTATGTAAGTTGCGCCAGACTACTGTATTTTCATTGAGCATTGATTTATATGATATCAGGGCGTGTTTCCATCTATCTGGGAGATCCTCAACTTCACTAGTGTTATAAACTCGCAATTCGATATAGTAGTCTCCTCGTCGAGTAGGGTCACTTTGTAGCGTGTAGCCGCTACCAGCGCGCCTCGACAGGAAGCTCTTCAAGACAGACGCCCGTATTGGAACAAGCTCTACCCGTTCTTGTTCATCCTGAAATAGATTTAAAAAAAAAATTGTAAGCTAACTGTTACTGCAAATTTAGTTCTGAATGGATTTCTGGTGCAACAATTATAATACATACGTACATACTATACATAAACTCGTGATCATAACCCCTTGCGGGCGTCAGAAACCATCTACCAAATACTTTATAGGTTAAAGTGATAATATTACCGCAGACGCAGAGTAATACCTACATTTTTTTTTCAGAATTGAAATGTTGCGAACTTGTAATAAATAAAACTTTACAAAATAGCTTTGAGGCTTTATATAGGTAGTACGTTAGAATAGCACTTTTTGTTTTAGGTTTTATTGATTGGGACATCTTAAATTTATGATGAGGGGCACCACTGAACCGTAAAAGGACTCTTAAACTATGTGCTAATTAAAAAAAAAAAAGAGTTTATGTAATACCTTAACAAAGTAATAATTTAATTATTTTCATCATCATCACAGCCTATACGTCCCACTGCAGGCACAGGCCTACCCTCAGGTAGTTTAATTATTGTAATGATGACCAAATTATATAAAGACATATTTGCTGCTACCCACATAGGTAGTCTAAGTGCACGAAACAAGAAAAAAAAAATGTACATAATTATGACTTACCTCAGAATCATGAAAAACGTTCGTTTTGCGTTTTCTGCCGGCTGAAGTTGAAGGTCTAGGCTCTTCTCCCTCGGAGTCCGAGTGGACTTGCTTACGTGCGAACAACTCGTTCACACTTGGAAGCGGTGCTAAAGCGGTGGCAGCGGGCGCAGATTTTTTTGGTCTGCCAGCAGACGGCTTGGAAATTGTCTTCGACCTGCTTACAGCTTTTTTCTTGCTAGCGCTGACAGCCGGCGCTATACTACTGTATTCCAAGTCCGAATCGAATGGGTTGTTAGACGTCCTGAAGATGAAAAGAAAGAAAAAAAGTAAGTGTGTAGGTATGTTGCTTATGCAAATAAATTTCTAAATCTAATCTATCTGTATAAGTCTATTAACTGCTATATTTCGTTAACGTTACAACCTTTCGGTAGTATATTATAGTACTCTGTGGTTACAACGATTAGTAATAATTTATCTGATCAAATAAACATCTGTTTAAAATATACACAAACTCACGAACATGATCCCTTTCGGGAGGGGTGGGGAGGATGCCCCTCCCTACAACTACCGACTTGTAATTTCTGTTTAGAATGTAGTTGTAGCGATGCTTTAGGCATTTTATGTTTCAGATTAAAATGATTCGGGGGGATAGGTAGTAAAATAATATTAACCATTCACACATAAACACTGTGTAAGAAAACTATGAAGAAACCCGAAAGAGAATTAGGGGTGGCCCATTTTAAACTAAAACATAAGAAAAATAATTTTAAACTATGATAATAAACTCTATACTTACATACTTATTCTTTTTTCTTGCTGTAGATTGATTAAAAAAACACTTTTTCACTGGACTTTAAACTTGAGGACTTAGGTAACTGCTAGGCAGGTATGTGCTACAGCCGAAGGCGCGATTTAAAATGAGTAACTTTGCAAGCATATTCATGAATAATTTACAATTTCTAAAGGCACGTCTACTTAACAATTAAGTAGATCAGTAAATTTTTATAAGTAATACTAAAATATGAGATTTTCAATTAACGTCTTTATGGCCACATTGCATAAAGATGTTATTGATTACGGTTATTCAGACATCAAACCTCCAATGTTAATGCATCCTTACTTAGATAGTTTTGTTATGATCTACACTAAATATGGCCGGAGTTTGTAAATTGAGACAACAATCGTAAAAGGTATGGGTATGTACTTAGCCACTAATAGAGGCCAATCAAAATAAAGAAATGAAACAAACTTAAGGAAATACCAACATAGTCAGATCTACGACATTTGAGATATCAATTTATATTAGTCGTTCATTTGATATTCAATAAAACCAGATTAATCTGACCTTTGGCATGTTGGATGCATGCATACTTATTGCTTTCGTCTAACGAAATTATAAAATTTAATCACGACCTACATTTCTTTCAGAGTGGCCAGAAACATTGTTACAACTAGTTACTAAGTATTTGTTCTATCTACACTTAAGTTTTATATTCTACAGACAACTCTGCCGATCAGACGCCTATTTCGTGCTTACAAAAATGTCGGTAAGTTAACATGTATTATTATTTTAATCCATTGATATGACATAGCAAACTAAAAAAATGCTAAATCTGAACGTTGCTACAACTTTTGTTATTAGAAAGTTAGTAAAATATTCTGACCACTACGATTGGATTATGGGCATAATAAGTTACGGTGTATGTTTTTAAATAGTCTTTTTTTTTTCAGTTGTCGCCCTGGTGTTATTCACCTCTACCAATGATGGATCCCGCAACAGTTCAAGGCATTACTTCATATCTTGAAAATGAAAATAGTGTAGATACCCCTGTGAACGTCATAGAGAGCAGAAACTTGTCATCCAGCTTCAAGATTACTTCCTCAGGCAAAAAAGTCATACGCATTGAGATTTATGACGCTGTGCAATTCGACAGCGTGGAAAAATCGATTTGCCGCTGCAATGCACGTTTATGCACCCAACATGTGGTTCAAGATTTAGCTTCGGATAATATATATCACCGCATTAGGGAAATTATTAAATGTATAGATAACAACTTTTATAAGGCTCTGTAATTACATTGATAACTCTGATCAAATAAATATCGGTTTACAGCTTTAAAACAATCTTTCATTTACTTATTGTACTATTTGCTATAGATATTTTTATAGGTAAGTAAGTATAACACATTAAAATATTCCATTTTCATTTATTGCATCTCACTGCATACAAACCCATATATTAGATAGTGATACAAATTGATTTAAAGTTCGATGCAATTTTACTCATAAATACCTTCGAGAGTAGCAACCTATTTCTATATATATATATATATATATATATAGACCTGGATATAAACATCTGAAAATAAAGCATGTCAGATTTATAGATTTGACGTTGTAGTTACATAATTCATGCTCAATATCATTTCAGCCAAGAAAAAAACAAAACAATGTAATTATTAAATATTACCTAGTTACCTACATTCTTGTAAACAGAAAGTTGGTAGTTGTAGCGATAGTTCTGTCTACCTGTCTGTTTATGAGGGACAACAAGTATAGCTTTCTTAATATCGATAAAAATCCTACAGCGTGTAGTTAGGTTGGCAAAATTTTTTCTCTGAATTTGATATACAAGACTGGTAGGTAATGACTAATGAGGCTACAGACTGATGTCAGAGTACGAAAATGATCGAAAGGAAGCGTTCGCCCTCCCAATCATGACTATCTGTCTGACTGAAGTTCTGAATTGTAATGTTGTTTCAAACTATAATGATATAGAGTAAAATTATGGTGTTCTGCAGCATGAACCGAGCACAGCGATGTGACATGGACAAATTTAAAATGATTAATAATTAGGGGAACAATATTGGGTAGAATTGGCGGGTTCTGGACCACGAAGTGGTCTAGAACCCCCAATTCTACCCTACTGGTACCATAAAGTTGTTCAGTTTCATGGTCTGATAATCATTTTTTAAAAAGCCGTCAGCATATTAAGACTCTGTATATAACCTACTTACTTTCGTGAACGAGTCCATTTTTTATATTCTTTGTAAGTACCAAACATGATGTGAAAATGTTTTATTTTTAAGTTTATTATGTTATAAGTAATTTATCCCATTTTGTAGCCTTCTGACAGTTGACATTGTTTTGTCAGTTTTGTCTATATCGTCTATATATCAAACTGTAGTCTTTGGACAAAAAGTAGACCTAAGAGGAAGGATCTCTCTTTAAGACTAGAGTGAGCCATACCAATTGTAAAGTGTCCACTTATTTTGACGTTAAGGTTTGAGTGTGTGGTGTCAAGTAGTATGGACAAAAGGCACCAAGTGACATATTATTATTATTATTATTATTTATGATACACTAGCAGCTTAGAGCTGATGCGTGTATATCACTGCACTTGTTTAGTTTCTTAAATATTGGTCAAGTCTATTTTTAAATGAGTTCACTGAAGGCGCACTTATTACAGTCTCAGGCAATTTGTTCCACTCGCAAACCATACGATTGGGCAAAAAATGTTTCCGGGGGTTGCTTGTAGACAGCGAGCCATCAATTTTAAGGGAGTGTCCTCTGAGATTGTGGTTCTGGTTCATCCTGTATAGATGTTCAATTCCTTGGACATCATAACGTCCAGTAAGTATCTTATAGGTCTCTATGAGGTCACCACGTTGTCGCCGTTGTTCAAGTGTCGTTAACCCAAGCTCTTCTAATCGTCTCTCGTATGGCTTGTCACGCAGTCCAACAACCATTTTTGTTGCTCTTCTCTGGACCTTTTCTACCAGATCAATGTCTTTTTTGAAGTATGGATTCCAAATTTGGAAGCCATATTCAAGTGATGGTCGAATATAGGTTTTGTAAATCTTTATAAATAACTCCTTGTCAATGTAGCTAAAGGTTTTCCTAATCATGTATGTTAGTGAGTTAGCCTTCTTGGTCATTGCTAGTATGTGAGCATCCCACTTTAAATTCTCTGTAATTGTAACACCAAGATCTTTTTGTGATGAAACAGGTTTTAGAGATTCAGAGTTCAAGGTATATGTTATTTTTGGGTTTTTTTTACCAACATGCAAGACGGTGCATTTTTGGGAGTTCAGAGTAATAAGCCAGTCCTTAGTCCACTGAAAAATGCGATTAAGGTCTTCCTGGATGATATTGTTAGATATGAGTGGATTTCCCATTATCTTTGTGTCATCGGCAAACAAGGATAGTCCTGATTTGATTACGTCTTTTAGGTCGGTCAAGAAGATGCCAAATAGAATTGGACCGAGCACAGAGCCCTGTGGGACACCACTGAGTACGTCATAAGGATCTGAGAATTCCTTACCAACTCTGACCCTGAAAGTACGACCACTCAAAAAATTTTCAATCCACTGAAGAAGACTACCGCGAATTCCAATATGGTCTTATGTTTACGGTCACTTTTCGCACACACTAGCTCAAAAAAAAGTGGACAGCCGCCGCCGCAGTTCCATCTCCTTCTACTATTAAAGGTACGTCATAAGACAAAAGAGACCAACTACAATCGTAAATTTATGCGGAATCTATGGAGATCCTTCCTCTTAGAAGTTGACCAGTTGGCAAAGGTGGTTGACAACTTTGACGTTTTAAGGGTTCCGTATGTAAAAGGCGCCATTTTCAGGCATTGGCTTTTCGGTATCATTTCAGATGTTTTTAGCAAAGGAAAACTACGGAGGTGACACATCGTGATGAAACCAATTGTACCTACCCACTGTCCATTACAATTGGCGACGTGGTCATTCCCCGTCCCGTCAAACTGGACAACTATGTTCTGAGGTTTCAGAATATCTCTGACTACTCCCTCGGCGAATATAGTCGTGAGAATATTATACTTATGCATGCTGCTTATGCTGGAACTCCGAAAATAATAAGACAAAAAATATTAAACTTTTAAAGGCTTTATTTAAATTATCCATTACATTACAAACAGAAAATGCTTATAAACTAAATTTTTATTAAAATGTTACTTATGTAAAACTTGTAAAGTTTGTCTAAGTATACAAGGTGTAACAAAACACCAAGGTGCTTCAGACCATCAAACTGAACAACTTTCACTATGGAGCCAAAATCGAAATAACGAAAATAAAACCGCTCTTTCATACAAAACTGCAGTACCGTCTCGACTCAAATGTAGGGGGAAGCAGATTTTCTCGACGTTGGCTCCGTTAAAGTTGTTGAGTTTGATGGTCTTAAGTTACACTAGGGTGTTTTATTACATCCTGTATAAGGACAGTATAATATTTTTAAATTGTTTTGTTTTTTTAAGTTACCTCACAGAATAAAAATACCTGAATTATAAAATGTGTAACTGATAAATTGTTACTTAAGTTTCATAATACAATAATCGTAATCGCTCTAATTTCTAGTTGATCTTGCGCTAAAATAACATAATTCCCCTTTGCCATGGTGCCGAATATTAATCCACAGATACCCTTACAATCCTTAGGCGCGGTTTATACAGATGAGACGTTTGGAGGTGGCGGATAGTCAAAGTAACACAATTATAAACCTTATAGTACGTAACATAGTGTCGTTTGGAGAATTACACCCGCGGCTCCAGGCGACGTCACCTGGAGCACAGAATATCTAAGAGTACCCTGGAGGCGCGGGCGCGATTCTCCTTTACGACAAAAACGACGCTATGCTACGTACTAAGGTTTATATTGTGTTACTTATATTATCCGCTACCGCCACACGTCTCTTCTGTATAAACCGTGGCTTAGGCAACACAGAGCATACCAAGCCTATATTGCTCCTTCCGAGATGTTTTTGCATCTATGGATAATCCAGGTACCTACTTTATAACTAGACAAGAGAGGGTCGCTTCAAGCTCACGATGGGCGCAGAGGAGTAGGGAGTCGGTGAGGAGTCACCGTTCAGCTCAGGAACGGGGGCGTGGAGGGCCTGCAATATCCATAATGTTTGACACAGATAATACAATGTTCGAATGGTTGAAGGTGCTAGCTAAATAAAAAATGTGCTTTGGGGGCGCTATAATCGCATATAACCATTAATGTTAGGAGTATTGTGTGAAGTAGGTCCCCATAGAAAAAGCGAAAGGGTTTTTGTTCCTTATAGCTATACTCCATTCAAAATAGCAACATTACAGAAACAGAGATTTAACACACTTCCTCTCACTTATTCTTAGAACAGTTTTAGTAGCGTCCAAGATATGTCGGATAGTATATGTATCCAATAAATTAATGACATTTGGTAATCAGAATTGGCCAGAAAGCGAAATAGGAATCGGAAAATCTCGTCGTCCCTATTTGGAATGAAGTATAGGTATAGTATAGGTCTGATAATCCCCTTAAAAAAGTGTCAGCATATTAAAAAGGACCGTGCATACGTCCCACTGCAGGTCACAGGCCTACCCTCATGCATAAGATATAATAGTTAATTAAGTAATTCAATTATAATTTTGGGTTTAGTGGGTTTAGTGTAACCCAGTACATTTTATGTACCTAGGTAACTAAGGATCATTAATATTAGATCAGAAAGCATGCTAATAAAATTGCCATCATCTATTTTGGTTAGTCTGAAGAAAGGTTCGTATCACTAACGAACAATTTTGTTTGTAGATGTTCGTATGGAAACCATGATGGACAACCATTGTACATCATTTTAGCCTATTATGTCCTGCTCTCTCTTTCGCACTTATATTTGCTGCCATTAAGGGGCCATAGGTGCAGACGAATATTTTCTATGAGAAACTTCACTAGGGGCGGCAAATTCGGGAAAAATATAGATTGATTGAGATCTGTCTATAACGAATTCGTAGAGCAGAAAGAAGTCTAGCTCGCTTCGCCCGCTCTAGGTTTCTGTTTTAATTATCGTGCCTACACATAATCCTAAAGAGTTCTGACCACAGCTAAGTCGTGGTGCTAAAAATTTCTAGCTTGCTTCGCTCGATCCATAGCTTTTACTTAGGTTACTTTGCACATCTTTTATTCGTAAAAAGCTCTGGCTTTAACCGATAAGTATTGAGGAGAAAAGTCGAGCTCGCTCCGCTCGTTCTCAGTTTCTATTTTTGCATGGGTAAACCAAAAGATCAGGCCACAACCTGAATCGATATGCAAAAAATTTCGAGCTCGCTTCGCTCTCTCCGTTCTGTTTTGTGTAGGTAAAATAAAGGGGCGGCAAATTAGGTCTGTGCCCCGGGCAGCAGAAACCCACGCTTCGCTACTGTTTTTGTGACGATTTTCTATCGAGAGAAGCTATTCTAATCGTGTAAGTATTCAATTTATGATTTAACTAGATAAACTATCTAAGAATACTGTGGTATGACTTTGGTTTCGGTAAATTGTATAAATCTAGTCGAAAAATGAAAAATAATAGATCCAAGGAATTTCGTCCTGCTATTGCGCCTTAACGACAGTCTTTTCGCTTGTACACCTACGTCGATGCCTACGTGGTGGTATGTTATACTACGAACCAACCAATATATTACTGGCAATTTTACATGATCAAACAACTCAATACCTTAAAAGAAGTTGGTTGTGCCAAGCCGCTTTAGCTATTCCAAAAAACAAAACACAAAACACATTAAAATTAATCTAGGGGATGTCTATAGGGGTCTATTCTATTTGACATACAGTAACCAACAAGATTACGCTGACCAATTATCACAAATCAAAACAATGAGGAAGAAACTCACTTAGTACCTCTACCCTATAATATTATCAGTACTCTGTGATATATTATCTAACTCTGAGAAGACGGCTGCCAATTTTTTCCGCTAGAGGCGCCACCAATAAACTATTATATGCATGCCATTCAAACCACAAATGAATGAAAAGGAATTAATCACTGATTATGGCACATTATTTAATCTGAGTGTGGCACCATCTGCAGAAGTAGATAAGGCTTTGAACCGTCTTCCAGGGCTGCGCGGTAAATATTCGGTGATTGAACCGTGACTGGACTACGTACGAATCATAACTTTCTACAGCGACAGCACGTTCCGACGCGGTGGTTGCTTTAAAAAAGATTTGACGTTTGATAAGTGTGCTGCAAGCTCCTATATTGAATAAATTATATTGCCTTTGAGTTTGATACATTTGGTATTGCGCTAATCGCGTTACAGCTCATGACAGCCATTAGAGCCGTTTTGACAGATCGCTCAGACGTTAAAGGCTGTCAGTTACATAGAGTTTAGCGCGATGCGGAATTCAGCACAGTTGAATAGTAATTGGATTGCAATGTGATTAGAACTGAAAGTGGATAAGAATAACTTCGATGTTTCAAATTAGCGCAATCGGTCTCCAGGATTGCTTTGACGAAATGTCTGATATATACTTAGGTACCTACTTGAAATACGTACCGAGATGACACACCAAGTGCGCACCGGCGCCTACTTTCTGTGGCGCTTCAAATAAATGCGCTTTGCGCCCATCCATTTACTTTACTTTGATATAAGGCCGAAATTCAGAGATTCAGAGACAGATTTTTTTAGTCTTAGCTCGAGCTAAGCAGGGCGAAAATATATGGATTTTGACATACGGGAGTTCGAACTATGACTTAAAATCGTCTCTGAATCTCGGCCTAAGCATTTCAGGTAATACCTCACTATAGGTAGGTACACAGCGCACTTCAACATAGCCAGTGAGTGAAAATTGCTATGGAAATTTATAGGTAGGCCACCATAAAATTTAAATTCCAACCAAGATGTTTGTCTCTAACTCCATGATTCCAACCAATAATTTTTGTAGAATTTTTTTTACATATCAATATTAATGTGGTTGTAGAGTTAGAGTTGTCAATTTCATACAAAAGTTTGACGCATAATACGCGTAGACGGTAGTAATATTTTATATAATATGGAAAAATGGTTATCAAATAACATTTGCAATTTATAATATATAATTATGAAGATATGTAAAATGCTTTGAAATTTTCTATGGATAAGTTCAAAGCTTTATATCTTCATAATTATATTATAAATTGCAAATGTTATTTTATATGCGGCAACTAGATTTTCTAAACTATTTTTCCATATATAAAATATTACTTTTATACTGGGTGTTACAAAAGTAAAAATAAAAATACAAAACTTTTAAGGGGGTTGTTTAGACCATCACACTGAACAACTTTCACTATATATACTTACCAACATCGAAATCGCGAAAAAATTAATCAGCTGTCCCATACATTTAGCTCTAGTAGATTTGCAGTTTAGTATGGAACATCAGATTTTTTTTTCGCGATTCCTTTGTTGGTCCGATAGTGAAAGTTTTTCAGTTTGATGGTCTAAACCAAAACTATGCGTCAAACTTTTGTATGAAATTGACAACTCTGCAACCACCTTAATGAAAATCGGTCAGTCCAGTCCAGTGTTAACAAACATCACAAATGTGCTATAAACAAAACATACATCATTTTTGGGTTAATAAATGTACAAAGACGATGTCGAATGAGCAATTTTTATTTCCAACAACATGATAACATTTTATTTCGTCGGTATTATTTAAATATGTAATATTGTGATTTATAAAGATCCGTACAAACATCTTTTTATTTTATTTAAAATCCTACTAGATCCGACTTAAAGTTTATGTTTAAGCTTAACATTAGAATATTAAAAGATCTAAGCACTTAGCAATAAAACTTGATTCATACAAATATAATTAAGGTCCGACCTTGGGTCAACTTGCATCACACCGTTTTTAAACATAGTGTTACCGAAATTACAAGGCGTAATTTCGTTGGTTAGGTACTTGAAAAAATGGTGCCGATTGGTGTTTTGCCGGCATCGGTATATGGAAAAGCATTGCACGCGTAAATTACGTCGTTTAAATTCGGCATCACTTGTAACTAGGTATTTAGTGAATAATTACTTCTTTTATTTTTATTCAGAAATTAATGGATTTTTGCTTGTGCTGATGAAGGTCAAGTGTCAGCATACATTAAATACAATTAAAAATAGTGACTTGCAACTCGACCCTTATTAGGCTCTAGCACCAGTGACGTCCCGAACTATTTTATTTTATTAGATTTAACCCTTTAAGAGAGCCTATTTATAACCCTATAATGGTTCGATTCCCGGCTCGGACACACGAGTTTTTTAATAAACTAATTGTTTTTATTGCTCGATAGTGAAAGAAAACATTGCAAAGGGGTTTGTACAACTTTGTATGGACAAGTGTCTTCATTTTTTTTCCTGCGGCCACTTATACTTCAATTTCATGTATGCACTATGGGTCTGACTACCTGTGATATGAGATAGATATTCTAAATAAATGTTATTTTAAGATATTAGTAAAAAAATATTTTATTCAAATTGAATATAGATAACTACTCGTAAGTATAGGATGAGATATTAAAAAATTTAACTAAATAGAAGAAGTCAATGACTTTGACTACTGACTTAAGGATGTCGCAAAAGTCACTGTTGTTAGAGCCTTAAGGATAAACTAGTTTTATTAATAAGGCTTCTAGGGTTAAGTACTTATAAATGATGATTTATGATTTAGATTTTTATAACTGATAGTTAAAATAACACTTTTGATAATTAAAAACAAGTGGGTAGTAGAAGAAAATGAACTGAAGCTATTTTCGGTTTTTTTTCATCATTAAATTGTAGTGGATAAAAAAATTAAATGCAATAAACTGTTTAAAATCATTCTCAAAATGAAAAAAAGCTTTAGTTCATTTCATAGGACCTTAGTAAAAAAACAAAATTATTATAACAAGATAAAAACCCGAATAATTAAAACAAAAAACACAACAATGGTATAATAATGTTAACATTAGACAATCACAACATTACTTCACCCTCATTTTGCAGTTGGGTAAATATAGCTGGAGGCCAAGTTTTCTAGTGTACAACCAACTTTCAGAATAGTTGAAAACTTTTAGCTTTTGTAGACAACAGAAGAACTGTCGTCATTAAACACGTTGACTTTAGACTGGTTTCAATAGTGCTTATACAGCCGCGTGGCTAGATAGTGGTGCGGCTGATCAACGGTGCGGCTGTTAAGCAGGGTCACTTTCCGTTGGCCAGCCGTGACTCTATTATCAGTCTATGGTGTCTTTCCACTATTGACACGAAAAGAAGAAGAATTGCAGTCTTAAATTTACTGTTGTGATAAACACTGAAATACTACTACATCGTAGAAGGTCTTACAGTAGTAAACCTATGCTTCCAGCAGCCAAATAACCAACACCCACATCTAAACAGATCAAGAGCATAGTCTACAAATCACCTATAGCTAGCTAAAGTATGATTAATTTATTACTTATGTAGAAAAACATAACCCTTGTAACACACAAGCTCGCACAAGTAGTAGCTGTATAGGTGCTGTATAGAGATGACCACACCTCTATACAGCAACTATACAGCCACTGTAGAGCTTATGTGGCTTACTTGGGAAGTGAAATACAAACTAAATTACAGTTGCTATTATTTTCGGTTGGATAAATAAGAATATTGTATTGTGATTGTAAATCATACTTTAGCTTAAAGCGATAGCATCCAACAATGTCACACAAAATGTAAAACAGGATGTTGATTAAAAGGCTATGTTTGATGTTCGTAAAATGATATAAATGTAGGTAGGTAGGTACACACGGCGACACATCAAGCTACACAAAACCAACATAAGCTGGCGGCGCGGATGTTGCATAATGTATAACGTCGCGCGGCCAGCTTATTTTGGTTTTGTGCACATGATTAACGTGTTATACAAATATTACAATAACAATTAGGGGAAATATGAAAACACAGGAAATCGAGCCCACAATTATTCTACATAGACTTAATTTAGATAATTTGTTAAAGATAAAAGAGAGTGAAACGATTCCTACTAAAGACAGATTTTAGATAAATAGAATTTATTTGACGATTCATCTTCTTTTTTTTTACGGCGACGAATTCACTATAGATCTCAGACTGGACACAGACAATGAAATATAAATATTCTGAATATCCCCCGTGAGCATAATTATTGTTTATAGATTTACTTCTGGTGTTTTTTCTTAGTAAAATACAGGGTACCCAGTAATAGAGTGCAAAAACGAAAGGCAGAGAAACTATATAGGTACCTACAAATAGATCGTTAAAAAGAATAAAAAATATATGTTTAATTCTTGATCTCCAATAGCAATAATTATGTGGCTTTGAAGGTAAGTTATTAGGATGCCTCGTAGTTAGATGAATTTAATTTTTAAGCTGGCATCATGAAAGAGTCATCTAAATTCTATCTAAATAAAATCATATTACTATGCCACTAAATGTTTGGTCTTGTTATTAGATTCCTAGGTTCGAGAATAGAAGATTAAGATAAGATAGCACCTCATTCTACAGTTTAACTAGAATTAAGCCTTTACAAGAGGGAATTTAAAAACTTGTCGCCAATAGATGTCGCTGTTTTCTACGTTCTGTTCACGTTCTCGTTTTGCTCAATTATTTTCATTTATTCTGTTGCGAAGTTTAAATATGTAATAGCTAGGTCATTTTCCGACAAATGTCATCGTTAAACCCAAGTTAAACCTGGATTAAGAGTCGGTTAACTTATTGTTCATTTGTGGATATACGCTATTATAATAAGATACCAGAGGATGTTCTAAACTTGCCAGACAAAAAGTTAAGTCCCATGTTAAGCAAGTCCTCTGTAAAAAGGTTACTATAAACTCGATGATTATATGAATGACCAAAATGTCTGGTCTTGACAATGTTACACTATGTAATTCAATATTGTATTTGTAAGTGTACTTTGTATATATTTTTTTTGTTGAAAAGATGTGTGTTGTAGAGTTTCTGGCTGCATCTTCTCTACAACGGAACAACTTCCGACGCGGTGGTAGAGTCAAAAATGACGTCAGAAAGATATCGATGTGATTTTGAATAAAACATTTTGAGTTTGAGTTTGAGTGGTAGTATCGCAATTAAATTCTAGAAGGATAAAGCGAGAAACAGTTAAGATGAAAATCGGAAATGGCACTAACAATCTCTCATTATCAATATCACATTGAGGGGACCATTTCTAAATATCACACATTCATTTTGGGGCACAAACTGCGACCCTTAAAATTGATTAAATATATTAGTCTTTCGACATAGTAGGTACTATAATGTTCCAATAAATGATTTTTTAAAACTAAAGTCTATAGGGTCCTTCTTAAAATGCTGACACTTTTTTAAGGGGATGATCAGACCGTCAAACTGAACACCTCTCTATATGGCACCCACAGTCCCACACCACACCAATGGTATGGGACAACTGAATTTTTTTTCGCGATTTCGATGTTGGTCCCATAAAGAAAGTTGTTCACTTTGATGGTCTGATCATCCTCTTAAAAAAGTGTCAGCATATTAAGAAGGACCCTGTATATCAAAGTCGTCGTTACATCCACGGGTCTTCGAATGGATGCATTTATCTGCGGGCTGACATTCCTTCCTGAAATGTTATGGCTTCATTACTTTATTGTCCTTTGAACGGTGCATGTTAAAGTGCCTGTTAATTGTGAAATTCGCGTGGGATTAGCGGCTGCATTTTATGAAGTCACTTGAGTTTGCAACCCCACCGTACCACAAGGGTATGGCCTGGTTCCGAAGAGTCAACAATCAAATAGGTACTATAGGTATTTCATGAAAGGCCAGTAGAAATGCAAGTGACTTCTAAAAATACACAATATTTTATGTTAGTGAATCACACTTCACAATGATACTGTTAGGAATTGAAGTTATAGAATGAGTCAATTATCTTATATATAGAAACTTTATTGAAACACAACTTCTAAATTAGCCCGATCGCAATGCAAATTGAAATGGAAAAAAATAATATTGCGGGACAATCATTATCGAGATTTCATAGCTAAATCTAGTTGGCGTCGAATATCCGGGCAAATAACCTCCATGTGAAGAATAGGTATATTGGATAAAATATTTGGTTAATTTGCCTATTCACTCAAATATTTTGTTTGTCATTCGGTTGCAAGTGTGGATAGAAAGTTTGTGATATGACTGTACGAATACATCAAATATTTGCGCAAATACAGCGAATATCCGCTACAAGAACGCCGTGTGAAATGCCACTATAAATTATAGGTACAGTATGAATCGGTTGCTAATGTGAAAATACTTTTTAAAATAATTGTTTTTATAGATTTATTAAATGTTTCCATTGAAAATAATCGTCTCATAATATAACAATTTGGGACCAAGCAAACAATAATTAGATACAATCAGCAAATATGTACAACATCAAGCAAACATTCGAGACACACAGAATTATTAGTACATCGTCAACGTATGCGTCATGTTGTTAACAATCAAAACCCTAAACCTGAAAACCGTTTTTCCTGATTAAATAACTCAATAATTTGTGAGACTAATGTAGCTTATTAAAATTATAACGTTTAATTTCAATTCATCATTTGCTTCGACGAATAAATAATAACCTACAATCAGCAAAATGAAATCTAAAAAGAAAACGGTTGTCGATCTTTACTTGGATGTACATTTACTTATTTATTCATTCTAATAAAAGTTGTCAAAAGTTAAAAGTATGTTGTGATAACGTCTAGCTAAATTAGAGACATTGATTTAAAAAAAAAAATCTACTAAGGAATTTCACAATACAAACCCCGCCATTAAAGAAAACCCTATAACATCGTGGCCATATTATTATGGTTGGCAAAATCGGAAGACAAAAGTAGAAATCTACCCAGATTGATATTGAATCTTTCGCCTGTGTGTAAACGCTGTAATTATCCACGCTGTACACACTATAAAATTGTATGGCGCTGTTAAAAAGGTTCAATATGGCAGCGTGATGTGGCGCTATCGCGTCTTAACTCTCTTTCTATTTGCGCGCGAACAAACAAGATAAAAGGCGCGATTATAGCCATAACTTGCAAGAGTTTCTTTACTGGCGTGGGTTTAAACCTCTGATTCTAAACTAAATCGTGTCAAAAGGCTTGGCAGTGCTGTGAATACATCTTAAATAGTGTAATAAATATTAGGTACCTTGAATATGTTGGTGAGTTCGTCGAGCAGCGCCTCGTAGCGGAACGAGACGCGTATGTCGGGCACGTTGGAGCGGCTGATGTCGTTGCCCGCGACACCCTCCTTCATGTAGTTGGGGCCGAGCCAATACTGCTTCATCTGCACGATTGGGACGTTGTATTGTATGACACTATATTAAATCCTAGTAGGTACCTATATGGTAAGCTGTTAGAAATCTCACCCTTTATGCCTGTACCGCAAGAACGTATTCAGACCTTTGGTTCGGAGAATATTCATAGAAACAACAATTTGAGAGAAATTGGTGTAATCACTGTAGGTATTTCCTTAACATACATTATTATATTGGGATTTGGGGGAAGAAGTCATAGTCTGTCCACACGGCCAGCGGCAGATCAACCAACCCATAGTTGGCGGGCGGGTTCGCGGTGGGTTGGTTGTGTAGCTCTGTCCATGAACATAGAGTTCAACTATAGGTAGGGTGATCTGCCAGTTGTATAATAAAGTAGGTATAAGTATCCGTCGGTCTCGTAAAATCTCAAACTAATGACTCAAATAAAATAAAATTTAATCTTATTTCTTTTTCTTCTGTAAAGTCGATATCATGTTATAGAGTTTAACTTTGCCATCGCATCGAAGAACAGATTTGCAACGTTGCTTGCCCAGTTTGCCGAAAGTATCCAGGGTGCAGTACGTAACTCGGGAAGGAAATAAAATGAAAACGGCACGTACCTCGTGCGGGAACCCGGACATAAGCACAGAGTTGCGAGCCAGCTCACACATGTCGCATGAGCTCAGCTTCCACACCTGCGCCGCGATACTGTACTCCTCCATCAGCGGCTCCTGTGGTGAGCAAATAATAATTATTATTATAATGAAGAACATGTTGTGATGACATATGGAACGAGACGTGGTCGTTCACTCAAGGCCATAAAAAGGCTGAAAGTCACCCAAAGGGCAATGGAGAGGCCTATGCTTGGAGTTTCCCTGCGAGATCGAATCAGAAATGAAGAGATCTGACAAAGCCCAAAGAATTGCTAAATTGGCAGTGGGCGGGGCACATTGCTCGCCGAACCGATGGCTGATAGGGCTAAAAAGTTCTCGAGTGGCGACCGCGTACCGGAAAGCGTAGCGTGGATAGGCCCCCCACACGGTGGACCGACGACCTGGTGAAAGCGGACGAGGGCACCGCAGGACCGGTCGTTATGGCGATCCTTAAGGGAAGCATATGTCCAGCAGTGGATAAGGAGGATGATGAAGAAAATGTTATGGTATGAGCGACAATCTGCATAGTCACTGGAAGCAACAAAACAGGACTGGACCAGAGTATATTCAGACAGGTGCAATGTCCAATTCATGGTTTACTGTCGACTGGTGGTGATGATGATGATAATGTATTTACTATAGCAGATTTTTATGACTATCATCCGATTGATCGGTAATCAACTAATCAGATCCTATCACAGAATAGGTTTGTTTAAACTTAGTGTCACCATCCAGACAGATATAAAACAAAGCAAAGCATATTAGTATGAACAGTACTGTTCATTGAAGTTCAAATCCGGAAACGTATAAAATCTTATTTCACAACCCAGCATACCTTAGTAAAGTGGAACTGTAAGGGATCGTCAGTACTGAGCGTGATGCAGAGCCCCCTCGCAAGGAACTCAGGCAGAGGGTTGCGGTGGTAGTTCAGGAACAGAGAGTTGTTGCTGAGGGGTGACATAGCGATGTAGATCTGCGCTAAGTAGTAGAGGTACTGGAGGACTGGCACCTGAGGAAAAATAATGTCATTAGTCTCGCGGTAGAATTTAGGAATCCTCTCACAAATAAGGATGAGAGAGAGCGGGGCACATTACAGAAGATAAATTGCAGTAAATGTTTAAATTTTAACTTAAAATCGTATTCACTCTATTTAAGTATCCAGAATAGTTGCAACAAAATATTAAAATTAGTTTGATGCAGTTGTAATAATCGTCTCCTTTGATTTTGATCCTTTTGAGTTTCAGGAAAGAATGATAATAAAATTAGTTATGTCACAAGCTGGTCACAATATTTTTACATTGATGCCAAATGTTTAATGTTTCGAACTTCCTCTTTGGCATTAACTGCTCCAGAAATCATTAAAAGAGTAGTAGTTAATATAAGTATTAAAAGAGTAGTAGTTACTAATTCTAACTAACCTTCCTCAGAAGTAATCCGTGGGAGATGTTCTCAGCAAGAAGGAACCCACAGACGAGATGCTGCACTGGTCCCGCTTCACCACAGTGAGGTCGGAGCACGAACGTGTTCAAGCCTTGCTCCCTGGGGAAGACAATGAGTTAGTAGATACGATACGGTAGGTAGTGCGAGACGGAATGCATAAAGGTTACAGGCATGCAACAGAGACAACACAACACATCTTGTATGCAGGTGCATAAAAAAGAGAGTCGTTCTTCATCATCCTGTCATCGTCTACTGCTGAATGGGCATCACAAAACTCTATCCTCGTCCTTCCTCATCCAGTCGCTCCCCGCCACCTTTTTTAGGACGTCGCGTCGGTCTAGTGCCGGAGGGCGTCCCACATTACGCCTGCCAATTCCTGGTCTCCACTCTAGAACTCTGACACCCCATAAGTAGTAGTAGAATGAGACGTTATGATTCCGAAATCGTGACACCGACGTTTTCATAGTATTTGAAATACACAATTGACAACAGCAATCGCAAACTTAGAAACCGCTTTACAGCGATAAGACCTTATTTGTACCATAATCAGTTTTGTTTCCTGTTGTGCAATGTACCTATTTTATGTTTGGTGTAAATGACGTGTGCAGGGTCCTTCTTAATATGCTGACGCTTTTTTAAGGGGACGATCAGACCATCAAACTGAACAACATTCTCTACGGGACCAACATCGAAATCGCGAAAAAAAAAACATCTGCTCCATACAAATCTGCAAACTTACTTTAGCCAATTGTATGGGACAGCAGATTTTTGTTTTCGCGATTTCGATGTTGGTCCTATAGTGAAAGTTGTTCAGTTTGATGGTCTGATCATCCCCTTAAAAAAGTGTCAGCATATTAAGTTGGACCCTGTATTTCATTCATTCACTCATTCATCAGCACGTATTCAAATTCCACCTATCCTCCCACTCCTCTCCATGGATACGTGGTGAGATAGCAGTTGGACCACGACCTCAGGCATCACACCTAACCTAGCAACAAATCTTCCCTTTCCAATGGAGGGACATTTCACGTCGTTCCTGGTGGTCATAAACGAAACATGAACCAACGACTGGTAGACAATATAAGGACTTACTTGCGGAAGTGATTGAGCACAGTCATGTTGGCGTACATGTAGTAGAGGTAGTACGCGTAGGGAGGGTTCTCCTCGTCGTCCCAGTCCGCGGGCACCTTCACCTCGGGGTCCAGGATCGGGTTCTCTGGCTTAGACTCATCGTCCACGCTGTCGAACCCTACTACGTGCTGGGGAGGGTAACTTTATTATTTAAGTTCAGAATTAAGAATATCATGCAGCCGGGTATGGCATAAAGATGTGTAGCCCGTGTGCGGCGAGCTTTAGCGGTATGTTGAATTCATAGAACATTCTATTTATAAAATTTAATTAGCTGTGTCATATAAAACTGCACTACTGCTGCAACTGACTCAAATGTATGAGACAGAAGATTTGTTTTCAACGTTTTATTATTACTAGATTGTTTTCTTACACCCCTGTTTACATAATTATTTGATTTGGAACTGATGACGCTCATAATCAGCAGTGAGGAAACCACAATAATTATCTACCACAAGTCCAGTGGTTTGTTCTCGATTTCATCCGATAAGAATTTCGCATGAAAATCTCTCATGCCGTAGTGCAAAGATTACCTAATCACAAAATGATCTACATAAAGTTATCTACAGCTGAGCATCTTAGGAACTCAGATTTCGCCACTCGGGAAGGCAGACTTTCCTTGCATAAAAAAGACAAACAAAAACTTACAGTAAGAAATTTGTGCAAGTCAAGGTTGCTGTTGGGGTCGTTGGTGACCTCAAACAGCGGCTGGAAGATGTTGTTGAGGAACTCCTGAAAGTTGTTCATTATCTTGTTCGATTTGAAGATATCGCTGCAAACAAACAAAGAGAATATTTAATAACGACTACTTTATTTCCTGAGGAAACCTGGCATGTTTTATATGGTGTACCCTGTACCAGATGAGGTTACTCCCTTTCATACTGGACTGTGTTTGATTGAATAGTGGTCAAACACAGTAGTGCAATTTTGGTATTCCGAACATGATTAAAATTGAGAATATCTTTGATTCCTTGGGTAATCATGATTTTAACAACCTATAAAGGATTGTGGTGTATGTTTAATCAGCGGTCTCATACATACATACCTAACTCATCTTGTGAATACTCATATTATAGCCTAGGTATCTGTAAGAGCCAGTGCTAGCTATACTCATTAACTCATCTTGTAAACACTAACTACAGACTTAGTACCCATATGAACAATCTTGATTTGATTGAGTATTTAAAAGATAGCTCATATTCCCAGTATTTGTATGAGCCAGTGAAATCATACTTAACCCATCTTGTAAACACTCACTACTGCCTCAGTATTCGTACGAGCCATCTTGTAAAATACTCACTATACCTAGCCTCGGAATCTGAACGAGCAGTATCCATATGAGCCGTCTTATAAATGGTCACTATAGCCTCGGTATATGTACGAGCCAGCACACTCATACTAA
Organism: Agonopterix alstromeriana; assembly: GCA_963924505.1. NCBI lineage: Eukaryota > Metazoa > Arthropoda > Insecta > Lepidoptera > Depressariidae > Agonopterix > Agonopterix alstromeriana. Next base: position 15,060,349 of record OZ004679.1, read on the forward strand.
ACTCATCTTGCAAATACTCAACTCCGGCTTCAGTATCAGTATGAGCCGTCTTGTAAATACTCACTATAGCCTCGGTATCTGAATGAGCCAGCGCACATTGTCCGAGTACACGTCGTAGTCGACGGCCCACTTGGCGAGCTTAACCCACTCGCCCGGGCTCTTGCCGTAGATAGAGAGGCGAAGCTCAGCGTTCTGATACTTGCTCTCTTCTAGATCGGATGCCACTTCCTGAGAACATATGGAATACATTCGATGTTTTATTATTACACTGGAAAAGAACACGACTGGATCAAGGACTTATCACTGGGCACAAGCCTATTTTTATGTTGAAGGCTTATTTTTATGTCGATGGACTTAGTGCACCAAGCGACTTCACTATATGCATCAGAATTTCTTTTTCAGCGTATTTAAGTTTACGCACAATGTTTTCCCTCACCGTTCGTATACGTCGCGGCACGAATCTTCAGCGCTTTCCTCATTTGCACTGAACCTTATGTACAAGGCAATATGCACTATTTTCGCCTAAATACACTCGTTCTAACGCTCAAGATTTTTAATTTGGTCAAAGCATTCTTTGGGATAGAGCTACTGACGACCCGATAGCACAGTCGGCATTGAACCTGCCTGCTGTGCCGAGGGTCGCGGGTTCGAATCCCGTAAGGGACAAATATTTGTATGATGAATATTTGTACCCGAGTCATGGATGTTTGTATCTATAAATATGTATTCTATATCGTTGTCTAGTCATCATAATACAAGTCCAGGCTAGATTCTGATACTTTAAATGTGACTAGCTAATTTGTGTGACAATGTCCAAGATATTAATTTATATTTTATTTACTGATGAGTTAGGGTTTGGTCGTGAGTCTTGTCGTAGCAGTTGGGATTTTTTTGTGACACGAGGGCTTCCCCTTAGTTCTAGTTGAGTTCTGCTCGTGCTATTATCTCCATTATATTATTATATATTGACTCGGCTTGAATGATTAAAATGTAATAGGTACTCCTTACCTTGATGATCCTGGCGAAGTACTTCCCGTTCATGAAGTTGTCGGTCTTGAGGAAGACCTCTCGCAGCCGGCTCTCACCGATCGGGTTGTACTTGGCGTTGAACTTGTCGAAGCGATGGAACGTGTTGCGGTCCTAAGAGCGATAATGTACCTACATTACTTTAGTTACATAGCGTAAGAAACTGCAAATTCCGCAGTTCTCTGTATTTTTTTAATTTAATGTGACAGATTCATCAGGAAAACGATGAAGTGGACAACGGACCCCTGAACCTAATAGAAATCATTCGCATACTTCCAAACTAATGTTATGAATGCTCTGTCTGTTACGTTTTCATGGGTAAGCCGCTGAACCACTTTGGACAAAATTTCGTATAGAGATTATTAGAGATAGCTTGAACTGAAGAAGGACATAGGAATAAAAATTCAACGCAGATTTAGTCACGGGAATTTGAAAACTCACAATGGTATTTACATAAATTATTGGGGCTCCAAATATTTGAGAACCCTGTATTGGCAACCAGATTCTACCTCAGTAAAGTTCGAAGATGTCCCATTGCATATCTTGATAGACAGGAGACCAGACAAGGTACCTGCAACAATAATTTCCAAATACCTAATAAAACTTACCGCATGCACATCGAGCATGTCAACAGTGAGGTCATACGTGCTGAGGTTCATGGACTGGAAGACAGCCTTCAAGGTCATCGGGGAGCCCTTGTGTAGTGTCACCACCTGGAGTAGATACAAGGTCAATTAGCACTACAATGTAACACCTCAGCCTGAATTAAAATGTATACTGCATTCACACATTTAAAAAAACAAGCTTCTCAAAGCGGCGTTGATCTGGCGGAAGCCAAAGAATAGCCATAAGCAGGGTACAGCTTAGTGAAAAAGAGTTTAACGTGGTGACAGGTGGAACGAATTTTTAAGTACGGTTGTCTTGCCAGGTTATGCGTGAATGCGGACGTGAAAAGCTGTATTCGCATATACATGTCGACCGCATTCCATTTCGGGACGGTTAAAAACCTTGCTAGGTCTACCAATATCATAATTACTAAATTAAATGGCATTCTTAGTTTCATGACCAGAAAAGCATACCTCATCAGCATGGGTCTTGAGAGTCTTCTTGATGAAGCGCAGCAAATGCTTCTGGTTCATGCACGATGCTGCGTGGATGTGGGTGTCCACTTTCCTGTGAGCAAAATAGTTGTACCATGGTTAATTATGACTTCCATCAAATCAAATCAAATCAAATCAAATAATGTATTTGTTGAAAGTAGGTACAATGCATATAGATCTTATAATATAACATAATAATTAGAGTTCTTGCTACTCTCAGCCAACAGTGGCGTACAAATATCAGTAATGAATAAATCCAAAAAGGTGGAAGTTGTATTGAATCAGCGACATACCTTATGTTGTAGAAGTCTCTATGAGGAACAGCTTTCTGTGAAGCCAGCTCCCGGAGCTCATTCAGAAGCACGTGGAGCTGGAACTTGGACGACAGGTAGCTCAGACGACGGTAACAGAACGATTTCCTGCAAGAGGACATTGTCAATTGAAATATATTGATAGTAGACACGGTGTATCTATTTTTCCCCTTTGTGATAAGTTCGCCAGCATCATAATTTCTGACCAAAGTAATGCATCCACTTCGACTTTATTTTCAGCATTTGTCATAAAGCTAGTTATATGAGTGGTGTTTGACTGCAAGTAAATCTAAAATGAAAGAGAAATCAATACTTACAAAGGTCCATCAGACATCATGCTGCACATAATAGTCATGTCCTGGATGAACTGGGTCAGCGTGATGTACTCGTAAGGCACCCTGGTCTCCTTCCCGTCCTCTCCCTTGCGGTACAGGTTCAAGACGCCCCGGTCAGACTTGATGGTGTAGCCCTTGGGTTCTGGACAGGGACCTTCCCAGGGCTCCTTGTCTTTCCTGAACGGCGGGTGTACTATATGATCTGGAAATGTAAACGAGAGATTAATGGTTGATTATGAAGATACAAACCCATTTCTTATAAACTCGTTGATGATTCTAGCATGTCATGCCATAGTATAAGAAAGAATATGGTGGCATGTACAGTTTGGACACAAGAAGCTTGCAAGGTATTGGGATCGTTAGGATACTAACTGCCCCCCACCAATTTTTACCTCACCCCCTCGTGGAATACTAGTGGAAGACGACGTAAGCTATAAGGGTCCTCTCTCACTCGTACTTACTCAGTATCGCACGTGCTTACCTTTTTCTTGTCAGTGCTCATTTGTATCTAAAGTCAAGGAATGTTTTTCGGCTGACATGATGACTGAGTGTGATCTTGGAAAACTTAATCTACGCGAGAATTATTGTATATCTACAATCTACTGAATCTATCGAGATGATGGCATTGAGTTTGTCTTGCCATCGTGATAAGGAGATATTTATAATTAATCGGATTCTTCATGTTTAAAACCTTTCGTGTCAACATGAGCTATTTCACAAGAAAATCCCTCACACTCAGTTCATTTCTGCTTAAAACTTGTTTAGTGGCAAACTTACCAGCAATATGACTCTTCGGTTGCTTAGCACTAGGTGTATGAGCAGGAGCGTCAGCGTCCATGCTGCGAAGAAACTTGGCAGTCATGGTGGAGAAGCTCTGCCTGGACATATCCGTGTACCTCTTGCGGAGCTCCAATGCTTGCACGAGGAACGAGGAGGCTACCTGAAGATCTTCCAGGGGTACCTTTGGAGACCAAGGAATGTTTTCTTCAGATATTTTACTTGCTTGTTTTGCCACACAAGAGGGCACATCTGACCGACTGTCAAATTAAGCCAGCTTGACAGCAACTGGTCTACCTTGAGGCAACTGACTCCCAAGATGTGACTGTTCAGAGATTCTGGTGGTTTATTCGAAAAACTCCTCAAAGAAAAGTTGGATGTGGAAGCTCATTGGCTTAATAGTTTCGGTATTGGAGACGTTAGTTAGTAAGTAGCTATGAGGCCAGTGCACATCTTGGTGACGGCTTTAGAGTTTCATCTCTAGCACAACCATGCTTCGGAAATCACGTTAATCAGTTGGTCCCAGATAGTACCGTTGCAGGGCTGACAGCAAGATGACCACTAACATGCTGAAAATCTGAGGGAGAGAGCCTACATCAAAATGGTTTAAAAACAGCATTTAAAGTCCTTGAGCTGATTTGGTATCAAGAGCAGATTCATGACTTTATTAGTTTCATATACTGGTTCTTCCGACCTTTGCTTTTTATTTGTACCCAAAACCCTCAGCCTTTTATCTGACATCTGTTTCTGTTCTGATCTTGAAACCTAGTAGTATATACTAACCCCAGAAGTATCCTCGCCGCTGATAGCGACCCTCTGGAAGTGAGGCAGCACTAGATCCGGCTCGTCGTCGTCCGGCATGCGCAGGCGCACCGCGTCCTCGAACACGGCCGCGCCCGCGTCGCTGCCAGCGAACGAACGCACTGACTGCCCACATTCTGCTGCCCTGGAATGATGAGAAAAGATTAATAATGAATGACTAGTGAAAAGGGAGGAATTTAAGAGGGGTCTGGACAGAGTTTTGGCATTCACCTCAGTCGATAGATGTCCACAGTCCTCCCCCAAGGATCACCACAACGACCTTTTTCTGCGCCGCCCTCATCCTACGGGTTTCCGCCGTTCGTTTAGGCAATACTAGTAAAATATTATGGCTATCTACAGCTGTAGTATGGCAGCGTGACATAGTGCTATCGCGCTTTCCCTCTATTTTCGCGAGAAAGAATGAGAAAAAAGGCGTTATATAACCTTATCACGCGCATCATGCTACGGCCTCTGGAATATGTCATATTCAGAAGGTATCTTGACTTTCCTGACTACCCCCTCTGGAGATACAGGCTGTTAAAACAACACCAAACCGTTAAGAATCTATAAAGTGCCGAGTAGTCGGAACTTTAAATAATTGACATACGCAATATTATTACTATAAACATTGGGCGTGAGAGTTCGAAGGTGACGTCAAGGGCCATTCGAGCACACGCCTCAGGAGAGGAAACAGTTTTATACTGTTTTGTCTCTGATCAAATTTATTTAAATATGTTGTATTAATGTGACAGCTGTAGAGTTTCTGGCCGCATCTTCTCTACAATAAATTTCTGAAGCGACGGTAGAGTCAAAAAAAAAATGATCTGTGTTTTATCAAAATATAAAAGTTTGTTTTTTTAATCTTTCAAAAGATATGGGTAAGCTAATATTATTTCGTTCTGTTTGATCATTGTACCTATGTCTGACTACATGGGCTGTACCAAGGCAGTACCACTGAGATGCAGGGGCCTTAGACCATATAACTAGGGACCAACGTCTCGCGTTAGCTTTATTTAAACCGAGTCTCGCAAAATAATTTGTGATACAGACCTTTGTCGCTCCCAATGAGCGCCAGTCCTTGTGGTCAGACTACAAACAATCGATCTGAATAAATAAAGTTGCCCTTTATAAGGTCTGTCTAATTATGTTTGTACCGCAATGATTAATTACTATAACAATATTGATATTGTGAGCTTTGTTCAAGAGTTTGAGTTAATTAACGCTGCGCTCGCTCTTTGAAGAGCAACAACAAAATGGCGCAGATAAAAATAAAAAAAAAGCACTCGGCACCACTTTTATGTTTTCTTTCTCCGAAGAAGCCGAGGTGGTCCAGTGGCGAGTAACCTTGCCTGCCGTGCAGGAGGCGATGGTTCAAATCCCGTCCAGACCGACTCGTTCCAATAAATTTTTCGTAATTTATGTAGGTACGATTTGTAACACTACTGGCTTTTCGGTGATGGAAAACATCGTGAGGAAACCTGCATACTTCAATTTCGAGGCATGTATTGTACCCACTGTCCATTACAAGTGGCGACGGGCTCACCCCCCGTCACACTGGGCAGAGTTTTGGTACTACTGGTGAAACGTGGATGTTCTAAGGTTTCCGAATATCTCTGACTACCCCCTCGGGGAACGTAGTCGTGAGCATATTTTACCAAAAATGGCAAAAAAAACACTTTGGAATCGCCTCGCCTATATGAACTATTGACACGAAATGAATAATTTTAATTTTGAAATGACTTCATTACAAAATAGGTAAGGCAGGTCACTATAATAATAGTCAAAATCGACTGTTAGCAAACAACATTATAGAAGTGTCTTTATTAGTTGACTAGCTGTTACTAGCGACTCCGTCTACGTGTCCCTTAAAAAAGTTAAATATTCTATCTGCGTGCCAAATATCATCCATATCCCTTCAGCCGTTTATGCGTAATTGAGTAACGAACATCCAAGCATCTAAACATCCATACTTTGACATTAAAATATTAGTGAGAGATTTTAGGGATTTTAGTGATAGATAGATTGATTTCCTCAAGCTAAGCAAAAGGTGAATAAAGTCAAAGGTTCATAGTAATTCAATTCTTTCATTGTCCACCTAACGCAGCGCAGCGTGGGTAGGCGCGGACAAGGTGGACCCACGACCAGCATAGGTAGCATGGCACCGTGATACAGCGCTATCACACCTTCGCTCTCTTTCTATTTGCGCGCGAACGAACGAGATAAAAGATGTGATACTGCAGACGGCAACTGGTAATGGTGGCGCGATTCAGTTGGATGAACAGCAGTGGACTTACATCGGCTGATACGATGATGTCAACCTTATTCGTGGGCGCCAAGTTGTCTTGATAAGCGAAGTTCAATATAATGCAACATTGCAATGTTCAGTTTATTTTAATTAAGTGCTTATTTTGTTTGAGTGGACGCTTTTTATCTTATCGGAATAATAATACTCATTTCACGTTATTGTCATCATTATCAGCCTCTTCTTATCGTGTGGGCAGCAAGCCCTGGTGACATAGTTTTTCCCGACCGCCTTACGGCCTCTGACGTGGTTTTATGTAACGACAACTATCACCAGAGCTAGTAGTCGGGACCAAAGGCTTAACGTGCCATCCAAAGCACTGAATCATCTTTCTTTTCAGACAATCCGGTGGTTCCGCCTGCAGTGTCCTAACCAACTGGGGTAAAACGCACGAATTGATATATCACTAGGTGTCCCACGGGAACCCACGACCTCCGTGTCAAGAGCCCAATGCTCTTAACCATTAGACCTCAGAGGTAGTTATTATCAGCAAGTTAGAACTTAGGATCATTACAATTCGAAACAATTTCGTAGGAACCTACAGCTTGGGAAAAAAGAGTTTGACGTGGTGACCGGTGGAAGTAAATTTTAGTACGGCGGTGTTGCCAAGTTACGCGTGATTTTGATGTTATTGCAAAGAAAGTGGCGCCCTCATTTTTCCCAAACTCTTTTCTGCCAAACTATAACTCGTTTTAACTGAATTTTAATACCTAACGTTCGAAATACGCAAAAAAAAAAACTGCGATTGCCCAGCTCTCCGAAAATTTGAGAAAAAAGAATTAATAAAAGTAAGATTTAATTTTTTATTTATTATTTTATGATTTCACTAGATAAACTAATGGTGAATATGTGAGTAAAATTCCAGTAGGTAATTATACACGGTTGAATTGCAAGTTATTCTAGTTTGAGAAAATAATGTCAAAATTTTTATTTTTTTTTGCTTCGCGTTATATTCTAAACTTTTCGAGAAAAAAAAACTATCGTGTGAAGTAATTTCATTTCAATCGTTTATTCAATTTATGATTTCATTAGATACACTATCCAAGAATATCTAAGTGTGTATTTTTTCGTTTTGGTAACTTCTTGTAGGAAAACGAAAAATAAGATGTTTTAACTAAAATGTTTTAACGGTTAACAAAATTTTAAAAGATTCAAAAATTTTATTTTTAACGAACTATACTTTTTTTTAAATAGGAAAACCAACATTTACGTTTGTCCGGAATATTAAGTCGTAAAAAACCTAAAATTTTGGAAATTAATTGCAGGATGTGATTGAAATCGACGTCGTTGTTATTTCAAAATGTTTCACGGCTGCAATCGCGGTAAATGTTCGGTGATTGAACTGTGGCTGGACTACGTACGAACCATAACTTTTGACACATTTGGTATTGCGCTAACCGCGGTGCAGCTCATGACAGCCGTAAGAGCCGTTTTGACAGATCGCTCAGACGTTAAAGGCTGTCAGTTACATAGAGTTTAGCGCGATGCGGAATTCAGCACAGTTGAATAGTAATTGGATTGCAATGTGATTAGAACTGAAATTGGATAAGAATAGAACTTCGAAGTTTTAAATTAGCGCAATCGTACTCCTACTCAAGTTAAATTCGAGAAACTAAATTGGAGAAGTCATTAAAACCAGTACCGACCAAAGTGGAGATCCATTGTCTCTGCCTGCCTACCCCTCTGGGTGTAAATGCGTGAATTTATTATTATTATGATATGTACGTATGTGAATTATAATAAAAGGTTAGGTACCTATTGTTCCTTGAAGATGTCCATCTTTTACACTCAATCTTACTTCCAAACATTTCACAACCACAATTTTTTATTCCCTCCAATTTTTATTTTTTTTATTTAAAAGGCAAATTTTCAGCACCATACTGCCACGCGATCCGAATCGCGATCACATTACGAATGACACTGAGAACGATCATCCCCCGTGGTAAGGGTGGCTATACCAAGGTTGATCCAATTATACCACAAAGTTATCTATTCATGCGGCAGTTTTCGGAACTAATCGGTCACTTGTATCAATTTTCTTTCACAGGTTTTGCTGCACACTAGCGCCATTATAAGTTTGTTGTGGGTTTCTGTGAGACCATTGATAGTTGAGTGGGTTGTCGTTTCTCTTCATTTTACCGTTTCATTGATGCTTTTATGTTTGTCGGAATGAAATTGATAATAAAACTGGATAAAATGTAATCGAAACAGTTACTATTGAGTGCTGAGAGGGGATGCAAAGGAGAGCACTTAATTGCCCGTCTAGAAGAAATTATAAGATAAAAACCGGTCGAGTCGGGCAACTCGCGCACCGAGGGTTCCGTACCATACCATACACATACGTAACAACATATTAACTTACTAAAACATTTTTTTTTCTCCGGATCCTTTAGCGCAAGACCGACTAACACTTGGCCGATTTTTGATGAAGCAAAATAAGGTGGTCTCGATTTTGCTTTACTACTCGAAGTATTTATTTATTATTAGGTACCTACTTTCGTTGATTTTGTTTTAGTTTAGCAATATGAGGGATACTCATACATATAAATAAGTACTTAGCCTATAACATAAGTTATGAGTTCAAGGACTCACACAATTGAATTATGAACACACGCCACGAGGCAACGGAAATAGATTGAATTTGTTGAATTTATATTTTTTTCAGTAGGTAAAATGTACACGTTGGCGGAAAATCCTCTAAGATTTGATTGTAGCAAGGATCACCTTGAGGATAATGAAGGGTTCAGGATGTAGTATCCGTGCCAAGTTGTGATAGGCGTTTTTTTTAATCAGTCATGATGATTATTATTATTTAACTCTTTATTGTAATAATTTATATAGTTTATAAAAGAAAACAACATAATAGACAATTACAAAGGGCGACCTTATCTCTAAAGAGATTTCTTCCAGGAAACCCGTGACAGAGAGAGAATATACAAAGTGAGGTAGGCATAGTGTGCACATTTAACTAATAAATCAATATTGAACACTAATAAATACATATTAAATAAAGATACAGGTATGATATAAAATATCCAGTATGATATATAAATAAATAAATATACTAGTTTATTGAAGAGAGATAGTGATCTTTGACTGGTTTTTTAAATGATGCGATTGTTTGACAGTCTCTTTTAAATACTTTGACTATTTATATGTGGACTGGTTACGCGTGTAATTCTACTAACAAACATTTCTGCCACTTTTTGCGGGGGGCGAGGTAACATGAAATCCGCAACTTTTGATCTTATTCCCCATAACTTTAGATTCTAATTTTGAATGTTAAAAATCATGAAAAGTAGTCTCGTGTGAACCCCAAACGTTCCAAGTTCGAAATTATTATTTCGCAATTATAGGCTGTCTCGTATAGGGTGTAAAATTGAATGAAAATGCACAAGATCAATTGTGCTTATACCGTGGCAGAGGGGAAATGCTACCGCAAGGCTAGTCCTTATAATAATTAGTCAAAGATTAAATAGGAGAGAGTTCCACAGCCGGATGATTCTTTTTTTTTTTACTTTTTAATTCATTGAGATCCATGGGATCAAAACTCCACTCATAATAATAAACTGACTTTGGGGGTCTACCGAACATTTGATATTCGCAATTGAGTAAGTCAAGTTTTTTTTTGGTATACCCCCTTAAGTATTACTAGGGTGTTTTGTTACACTCTGTATTATTGGTAAACCTACTCCAGGCATCGTTTATGGCAAGGGCAGAAGACCCTGCAGCAAAAGAACCAATAATAGATACCTATTAATATTGATGAAGCCCTTAGAGGAATTATACAACGTGTTAATGAATTAACGCAAAACTATAAAGTAGTTTGTTTGGAATCGAGAGTAGAATCGAATTATCATGGATTCAACATAGGTAATTTTTTTTCAAAATATTAAATAATTTGTGTGTAAAAATTTACTGCACTCGATCTCAACCCACCACTCGGGCAATCTAACTCTACTTACTACCAAAACAAGATTCTTAAAATGTATCCATGAGCACGTTAGCACTTTCATTCATTGCTGAAATGAAAACAAATCATTTTTGCTTCAAAACTTAAAATGAGAATAACTTTACATTTTAACTATCAAAATAATGAAATAATTGTTTCAATCTAATTATTTTGTTATAAATCAGTTGGGGTGTATGAGGTTTTGCGCTTATTCATTAACACGTTGTATACGAACCCGCCTCGCCTTAGCATTTCCCCTCTGCCAACGTGCAAGATCAAAAGACATACAATTTTATACCTTATCACTAAACGCTTCAGCCTATAATTGCGGAACAATAGTTTCGAACTTATGACGTTTGGGGTTCACACGACAGTTTTTCATGATTTTTAACATTCAAAATTAGAATCTAAACTAATGGAATAAAATTCAAAGTTGCGTATCTCGTGCTACCTCGCCCCCCGCAAAAAGTGGCAGAAAAGTTTGTTAGTAGAATTATACGCGTAACTTGTCCTCATATAAGTAGTCTAAGATGAAGCCTCAAATTTTGTTGAATGGGAACTTACTTGACGTTGAGCTGTCGTTGTATGAGGAGTTTCTTCTCTATCTGTTCGATGGGGAACTGGGGCACCTCGTAGGGGGCCGACAGCTCGTTGGGGAGCTCCCGCGGGGCCTCCGCTCCCACTGTATTGGTGGGGCTTTCGCTACCTGTGGACCAATTCAATTCAATTCATTTATTGCTTTCACGTACCTACAGTATTAAAGGTCTTAAAGGATTAAGAATGAGTACATGAAACCTGTTGATTAACTATACATGATAATTAACAACAATTTCAACAATGAACATAAAATAAATTATTATACAGAAAACTTTGAAATTATAAAATATTGTATACATTTAGGACCTGTTTCACCACTTTTGGATATGTTCTTGTCAGCTCATTTGACATATTTTGTATAAAGAATAAAGCTAACAAGAACTTATTCTGAAGTTGTGAAACAGGCCCTTAAAATTGAAAATAAAAAATGGAAATTGGTAATATCAAAACCAAAGCGTTGTGAACATGTTATTCATTTTTTTAATTCTAACATTTTCAAGATTTATTTACTTTCTATTTTTAATGAAAAATACTAGACTATAATATCACAAATCATCATGTTGCTTTTTTAAACAAACGAGTATATTTAATTTGATAAAATCTTTCACATTATTTTCTACAGGACCCTAAATAAGGGTGACCATAATTTTGCAATCGGTCTCGGATTTGCGAACTTTTTCTTTGTTTTTGTTTTCTGTTTGAAACTATTAACTGGGTATATTTTTTTCCTTAAATTTTCATAACTTTTCTGGTTTCCAAATAAAGATAATTTCTACACATATTTATGTAGGTAGGTTAAAAATCCGAATACTTATCCCTTAATTTCAAATACTTTCTAATTAGTATTTGAAATTAAGCATCTAGTTCCAAAATTCTTAGAAATGACAATGTTAGTGTTAAAAGTATTTGAGTAATATTACACTTTATCTAATCGCTCTAAATGCATAGTCCTACTAGGATTGATTACATATTTATTTAATTTAGCGTCCGCATTCATAGTAACTAATAATAAATTCTTGAGATAAGCGTTGTTATTGTTTCTTTTCTACGAATAAGACAATTTTGAGATAAGTAGGTGGTACTTATCTCAAAATTGTCTTATTCGTAGAATTTTAAAAAGAATTACTTATATCTTAATAGTATCACAAACCAAAACTCATATCTTATCTTAACTATTATAAAACTGTAACAGAAGCGTGTACATTGAAGATATTTACATGAAAAAGATGACGATATGGTTTTTAGGTAGGTATCCCGGACTCCAAATCAACCTTATTTAGAATTTTTGTCTGTCTGTTTGTATGTTTGTAACACCATCACGCAAAAACTACTGAACCGATTTTGATTGCACCTTTTTTTGATAGCTTATGATCTGACTTAAAATCTGGTATATACGACAGCGCGGGTAAACGCTCGTTTTTTATAATATGATAAATGCTAAAACGCCCCAGTTCTAAATTACTCGCTAGATGGCGCTGTAAATAATCAACATCATTCGCGGCTTCAGCCGGTTGCAGTGCAGCCACACGTAAAATAATTAAACTAAACAGCTGATCGTTGCCAATAGCTAGATGGCGCTGTAAATAATCAACAACATTCGCGGCTTCAGCCGGTTGCAGTGCAGCCACAAGTAAAATAATTAAGCTAAACAGCTGATCGTTGCCACTAGCTAGATGGCGCTGTAAATAATCTGTAAATAACATTCGCGGCATCAGTTTGTTGCAGTACAGCCACACGTAAAATAATTAAACTAAACAACTGATCGTTGCCACTAGCTAGATGGCGCTGTAAATAATCGACAACATTCGCGGCTTCAGCCGGTTGCAGTGCAGCCACACGTAAAATAATTAAACTGAACAGCTGATCGTTGCCTCTAGCTCCGCCGCTATTCACCACGTCTGTTTACGAGCGGTTCGAGGTCACGAACGCAGTTTAAATCGATTGAAGCGAGCGCTAATTTGTGAGTCGAATCACACTTGCAGCACGCTAACCATTCGCGCCAATAATGCTCTCTATTAGCTATGAGAGTTTCCTACGTCAAAGGAATTGTCAATTAAGCCATTAATTTATCACTAGCTTTTGGCCTGGATTCGCTTGCGTAGATTTTTTCTTCAGATAATACAGTATGAAAACTAACTAACGACAAACCTTTAAACAACGTAATCTGCCCATCAACCTGAACAACTTTTACTATGGGAGCAAACCTGTCAATGCAAAAAAAATCTGTTGTTCCATACTAAACTGCAATGCGTACACGACTTAAGAGAAGTTTATTCCGAATGCGCAAATGCGCGCTGCATACAAACGAAGTCTGGTGATATTTTCAATGCTAACCAATTAAAGACAATGAAATTTTTCTGAAACAATCTAGAAACTAATCTCTATGCTTGTATGAAGTCAGATTTTCGTTTAAATATACAGTTTTAATGCTAGGATTAATTTAAGATTGTATGGAAATCTTTGAGGCACTTTAAAACTATAACGAAAATCTGACTTCATAAAAGCATAGAGATTAGTTTCTATATTGTTTATGAAAAATATCACTGACTTTAATTAGTCAGTATTGAAAATATCATCAGACTTCGTTTGTATGCAGCACGCTCTGAATTATATTCCCTTAAGCGTATATAACAGCAGAATTTTTTTTCTGACATTATTGCTCCCATAGTAAAGTTGTTTAGTAAAGTTAGTTTACATACTGTATAAAAGCCATTACTGTTCTACTACTGGCTAGTTACCTCTTTTCTATTTAATAATATTATAAATCGGTGTTTGTTTCTCCCTTATGCGTTACTATAGTTAGTCCTATTGCGATGAAACATTGGTGGATTGTTGTGCGAGAACCCGGGAAGATTTCTGACTAAAAAAAATCCGCATTGCAACGCTCTCCAAGCACAGCTAGTATACAGGGTCCAACTTAATATGCTGACAGTCTTTTAAGAGGATGATCAGACGATCAAACTGAACAAATTTCTCTATGGGACCAATGTCGAAATCGTGAAAAGAAATCAGCTGTCGCATAGAATTTGGTCGAGTAAGATTTCAGTTTAGTATGGAACAGATGATTTTTTTTTCGCGATTTCGTTATTGGTCCTGTAGAACAAGTTGTTCAGTTTGACGGTCTGATCATCCCCTTAAAAAAGTGTCAGCATATTAAGAAGGACCCTATATTGCACTGACAACAACGACAGTAAAAAACCTTTTAAAAGATCTAGAAGAAGAGAAAAAAAGAGAATTTTTATTTTTAATCTTATTGTAGTTATAGTTTCTGTACGATTAAAAAGGTTATGATATATTTTTTATGATACCTATTTATCAATAGATAAAATAGGTACCTAATCCCAGAAATTGAACATAAAATAACACTTTTATGGATAGTTTCACCTTGATTTTCCCATAAGTGACTTGCACTGCGTCATATAAAAACCAACTAGAAATAGCTAGGTACACCTTCCATTTATGAGTATCAAACCCAGACGTTATTGATTTTATAGCAGACAGGTACCGACGTAAAGATATTAAACCTATTATATTATACCATTATTATTATTTGTATGGCTTTCCATTCCTGCGGTTATTCTGTATAGTTTAATTTATACCCTATTGAAATTTAAACACAGATTGTCTAATTTCAACTATTATTGATTATAAACATGTGACAGCCATGTTGTGCAATTACGAATCAAATTAAAGATTGAAAAATTTGTCTCCGGCGGGACTTGAACCCGCACTCTTCCAAACCGGGGAAGTGCGTTATCCAATTTCGCTACCGAGCCCACTAGCCAGAGAACGAAATTTTCAATCTATTGCGTCTTAACGGGGACGTGCGCGCCATCTACTGGAAGTTATTACAAACTAACCAACACGCAAGTCACGCATTACAACTTGAATTCATACGATATAGATGACACACCATGTTCCAATTTGAGATTTCAAATGTCTAGCTATTACGGATTAAAAGTTACAGCCCTAAATAGGTAGGATAGACAGACAGACGGACGGACAACGGCTCAGTAATAGGGTCCCGTTTCCACCCTTTGGGTACGGAACCCTAAAAATAAACTCTCGCTGCAATGTCTGTTACTCATAGCTCAATTAACAGATAATAAAAATATTCGGATGCTGACACACAGTCGGCAGCCATTGCCAAGTTCCTGTACGCATTGCGGACTGGTGGCCAATGCCTTTTATTTGTTTAAGAAAAAACTAAAAAAGTTTATAGAAATTATTTTACTCTGTTGTGTTGGAGAAAAAAAAATGCAAGCTAACCTATTCAAGTTTATTCAGGAAAAACATTTGTAAGCGCCGATTTGTATACAATGTGTTACAAAAATACTAATAAACATTTAAGGGGGTGGTTTAGACCATCAAACTGAACAACTTTCATTATCGGACCAATATCGAAATCGCGAAAAAACTGATGTTCCATACTAAACTACAAATCTACTCGGGCTAAATGTATGGGACAGCAGATTTTTTTTCGCGATTTCGATTTTGGTCCCATAGTGAAAGTTGTTCAGTTTGATGTTCTAAACAACCCCCTTTAAAGTTTTAAATGTTTATTTTACTTTTGTAACAACCTGTATTTTACACGAGATTTTAATTTCGTTATTCAAAAGACAAAAAGGTCATATAAATAGTCAAAGAAAAAGGTACACTAAAATTATTAGGAATGCAATCGAATTTTATACTTAATAACATATTTTTATTTTAATATTTTTATCTTTTAATTCTAACACTATACAGGGTGTAAGGAAAAGTATCATTAACCTTTAAACCACATACTCTACTCATCAAACTGAACAACTTCTACTATGGGAAAAAAAATTATCAGCTGTCCCATACTAAACTGCAATACCTACTCGATTCAAACGTATGGGACAGCTGATATTTTTTTTTTCTGACTTGTTTGCTTTCATAGTAAAAGTTGTTCAGTTTGTTGGGAAGAGTATGTGGTTTACAGGTTAATGATACTTTTCCTTACACTGTATTATGCTTTTAAACAAGGAAATTATACAATATTTTCTTGTAAAATACAGGATCGAACTTAATATTCTGACAGTTTTTAAGAGGATGATCAGACCATCAAACTGAACAACTTTCTCTACGGAAGCAATTTCTAAATAGCGAAAAAAAAATCTGCTGTCCCATACAATTGGGTCGAGTACGAATTCAGTTTAGTATGGAACAGCTGATTTTTTTTTCGCGATTTCGACATTGGTCCCATATAGAAAGTTGTTCAGTTTGATGGTCTGATCATCCTCTTAAAAAAGTGTCAGCATATTAAGAAGGACTCTGTATACACTAATAGGCGCTTACGATTTTCTTCCTGAAAACGCTCGTTTTATAATCTTTTACTTATTTCGTTTTGAAACAAACCTAATAACATTTTCCTTAATTTTTTTTAACAAAATTTCTTTTCTGTGTTTTTAAATAGGTATTAACAAAGTAATTTTAATTATTAAAAAATGTCTGCCCTTATTATTGTTTGGCCTTAGATAAATAGTAGGATGCATATCATGATGACATCAAAATGGGACAATTTTAGTATTTACCAACTTTATTTTTAACGATATACCGGGTCCAACTTAATATGCTGACAGTTTTTAAGAGCATGATCAGACCATCAAACTGAACATCTTTCTCCATGGGACCAACATCGAAAACGCGAATAAGAATCAAGTGTCCCATTTGGCTCGAGTAGGTTTGCAGTTTTGTATGGAATAGCAAATTTTTTTGCGTTTTCGATGTTGGTCCCATAGAGAAAGTTGTTCAGTTGGACGGTCTGATCATCTTCTTAAAAAAGTGTCATCACATTAAGAAGGACCCTATATTGCTCTCATAAGAAAATATAATTTGAATTTTATTGTTGTGAATAAATTAACTAAAATTTAGCAAGATTAAAATATTACGTCGTGCATCCGATCCTTCGTCCTGCGTTTCCGATGGCTGACGTTGCACGTGCCATATGTCTTTGTCGAAACTGTACATTTTTATTAGTTCACTTATTATTACACATAAATTCACACTTCCACATTATCACACTTTATTTTGAACGACGTCAATAAATCACGTAATCTGTAGAGGTTAAAAATTATCAATGAAAGTAGAAAATGATAATTAATGACACTGTGACATTGCATAATTTTATGTAGCTAGAAAATAAATTATCAAAACACATTGTTACACATAACATAATTTTATTATTACACATAAATATATAAATTATAACACGTGACACGTTTTAAAAACGACATTATTCAGAAGTTATTTTTATTTTACTCGGAATTTCACCAGTAAATTGTTGTTTAGCGTGAGCATTCAAATTAGTAGGTAATCATGTAGATTTATTTTTTAGACCAACTTAGGAACTAACCAACGGCCATGTTTTGAATATTATATAAATACTACATCCACTTAATTTCAAACTCGTCGTAAGTATATTTATTTAACCTTTTGAGAGTATGAACTCCTAAAAGTACACAGCAGATGTATGTTAAATCAAACAATAGTCGGCAAACAGCTGAGGAATGACACCATTTCGTATACAAAGGCATTTAAAGCATTGGCTTGAAATTGACAACATAAAATTTTTTTAACCACCTGTCTTTAATAAAAAATATAAAGGTTTTAAAATAAGAGATACGTATTTTTCCGATTTTATTTTTGACCGATATTTCTATTTTTAATTTACTTTTGAATTTCTGAAAAACGTAGGATTTATGGCTAAGATACCTTGGCCACAATAAAATTAAAAATTAAAACTGTCAAATACAATAGAACAGCCAAGCAGGCAAAGGAATAAAATCTCATTCAACCTCTGTTATATTTTTCAAATAACTCAAGAAATATTGGATAGAAAAATCTGATAATTTTGATATAAGCTTTGAATCACATAATCTCCAAATGGTTTTCTTATTTTGGTACCTTTCTTAAAATGAAATGTTGTCAATTCGGATGTTTTCAACATTAATGCTTGAATAACAAATTAGGAGTTGTCTGTTAAAACTGGACCAAAGAGTACTCTATTGTTTTATCTAGTAAACAATGTGTGAATTCTAAACAGCTAGGGAATTCATTTGTTAAACAGGTTTTGATTTAAGGCGCAATAAGCATATGCTCACGAATATATTTCCCAAGGGGGTAGTCAGAGATATTCTGAAACCTCAGATAATCCACGTTACACTACTAGTACTACCGAAAGTCTGTCCAAACTGACGGAGCTCATCGCCACGGGGCGGTAGGTGATAGTGTACGGAATTATACTATGTCCAGTGTGATGGGGGGTTATAATGGACAGTGGGTACAATACATGCCTCGAAAATGAAGCATGCAGGTTTCCTGACGATGTTTTCCTTCATCGAAAAGCCAATTTTGTTACAAATCGTATATAAATTCCGAAAAACTCATTGGTACATGTAACGAGTATCGAACCATCGCCTCCTGCACGGCAGGCAAGGTTACTCGACACTGGACCACCACGGCTATATAATTTAAGGCGCAATAGTAGGACGAAATACCTTGGAGGCATCTTTTATTTTTCATTTTTCAACTAGATTTATAAAATTTACTGAAACCAAAGTCATAACTCAGTATTCTTGGATAGTTTATCTAGTGAAATCATAAATTGAATACACGATTGGAATTACTTCACTCGATAGAAAATTGTCACAAAGATGACGTATTTTCATGTATTTTTTAACATTTAATCGTTTTAAAAGATCTTAAATTGTTTCAGATTTTTTTTATTTATTTTATACTCACATATTCACTATTAATTTATCTAGTGAAATCATGAAACATATCTATAAATAGTACTTTTGTTAATTCTTTTTAATGGAAAATACTATTAAAGCGTGTGCCACGCACGTTCTTTTCGGAGGGCTGGGCAATCGCGATTCTCATAGAAAATATTCGTCTGAACCCCTAGCCCCTAAAGGTGGTTGCAGAGTTGTCAATTTCATACAAAAGTTCGACGCGTAATACGCGAAGACGGTACAATTAAAACTAATATTTTATATATGGAAAAATAGTTTAGAAAATCTAGATGCTGCGTATTAAATAACATTTGCAATTTATAATATAATTACGAAGATATAAAGCTTTGAAATTTTCTATGGATAAGTTCAAAGCTTTATATCGTCATAATTATAATATTATAAATTGCAAATGTTATTTAATACGCGGCATCTAGATTTTCTAAACTATTTTTCCATATATAAAATATTAGTTTTAATTGTACCGTCTTCGCGTATTACGCGTCGAGCTTTTGTATGAAATTGACAACTCTGCAACCACCTTAAGTACAAGTAGCTGCTCAATATTTAAAATAATGTTTTAATTTAAAAAACTTACATTTCACAAATAGTCTCTAATTCAGTACCTAAATCTAATTTAATAAGGTTTTTTCCTGTTATTACTTATTATAACGAAAACAGTGATGTCTTCCTCATTTAAGGCGCCTATCATGAATCGTTTTAATAAAAGGATCAAACTACAATTTAATTGTAGTTTCTTAATATCTTTGACAAATAACGCAAGACTAAAAACAAATTAGCATAGCATAACATATGCTCACGACTATATTCCCCGAGGGGGTGTAGTCAGAGATATTCTGAAAACTCAGAACATCCCCTTTTCACTAGTAGTACCGAAACTTCTGTCCAGTGTGACGGGGAGTGAGTCCGTCGCCACTTGTATTGGACAGTGGGAATATATGTCTCGAAATTGAAGCATGCAGGTTTCCTCACGATGTTTTTCTTCACCGAAAAGCCAGTGGTGCTACAAATTATACATAAATTCCGAAAAACTCATTGGTATGAGTCGGCTTGGACGGGGATCGAACCATCGCCTCTTGCACGGCAGGTAAGGTTACTCGCCAATGGACCACCACTGCTATTTTAAAAACAATACTCGACAATATAAGGCGCGGCGCACATGCTGTACATTATCGGTATGCCTAGGTATGGTAAGTACAATACGTCATTGTAGCCAATAGGGCAGGGCAACCTATTTAGCTTACAATTTATTATGTAATTTCTCACTATTTACCCGACTGCGGCAGAAGGAGGGTTATGTTTTTCGAGCGTATGTATGTATGTTTGTATGTCTATTTCTTTGGCACGGCCTACAGCCTAAACGGCTTGATGGATTGTAACGTATGAGGTGTCATTGGATTCGGAAAAATCGTGAGAGTGACATAGGGTATATTATTTTAAGATGGCGTCTACGAATTAAAAAAGAGAGAGGAAATAAACAATTTTTTTTTGTTAAAAATTACAATATGGGTATCAAATGAAAGCTAGTGATCTGACGATTCCAAATATATATATATATTATATAGTACTTTTATGTTACCGTTTCGACACAATACTAAAAAGTATGAAATAAACTAAATTATTAAGATAAACAAAAAACCCGACTGCATAAAAAACCGATTAACTGAAAAGAGAAAAAACAAGCTCTATAATCACTAATCAACTATAAAAGCTGTATTTGAGCTAATAAAATTTGAATGTTATTAGGTAGGTATTGCAGGCGGGGACAAAAATAACCAACCAAAAATCTTCTTTGTCCCCGTTTGCGATACCTACCTAATAACATTCAAATTATATTAGCTCAAATAAAGCTGTTATAGCTGATTAGTGATTTTAGAGCTTGTTTTTCTCTTTTCAGTTAATAGGTTTTTTATGCAGTCGGGTTTTTTGTTTATCTTATTTCCTAAGTGGAATATTATACTCAGTTGAACTTTTCAATTTCTATAATTTAATCGGTTTACTGCCTCCGTGGTCATTGGGACACAGAACATTGGGCTCTTGACACGGAGGTCGTGATTTCGATTCCCACGGTGATATGTCACTTTGTGTTGGTTTAGACATTGCAAGCGGAATGACCTGATTGTCTGAAAAGAAAGATGATTCCGTGCTTCGGATAGTACGTTAAGCCGTTGGTCCCGGCTACTATCTCAGGTAGTAGTCGTATTTAGGTAGGTACTACACAATTTATGCATAGTAGGTTTTGAATTAGATATATCTATTATAAAGCATGGAATATACTTGGTGGAATATACTATCGTTTTTATACCTCTTTACAAATAATTTGTTAATAGTTACTAAGCTAACATGACTAGAATTTTATCATTGTTTTATGTAGCAATATTAACCCGTGATAACGAATATGCACTTGTGATTTGGTTAACAACTAAATAATACTTAGTACTTTATACAATGTGTTAATGAATTAACGCAAAACTAGAAAGCAGTTTGTTTAGAATCGAGAGCAGAATTAAATTATCATGTTTTCAACATAGGTAATTTTTTTCAAAATATTAAATAATTTGTTTGTAAAATTTAAAATTTACTGAACTCGATCTTAACCCACTGCTCGGGCACTCTCACCCTACATACTACCAAAACAAGATTCTTAAAATGTATCCACGAGCACGCTATCGCTTTCATTAATTGCTGAAATGATAACAAATCATTTTTGCCTGAAAACTTAAAATGCGAATAACTTTAAATTTTAACTACCAAAATAATGAAATTATTGTTTCAATCTAATCATTTTGTTATAAATCAGTTGGGGTGTATGAGGTTTTGCGCTTATTCATTAACACGTTGTATAGTTATAAAACTATTTCAAGAAACACAACACAGCAAGGAACTCCTATATTGAATGAATGTAAATTAAGATGCCTACGAAGCTCTGTAATATAAGAGCCTGACAACACATCACAAAAGGTTTTAATAAATATTAGCTACCTTTTTGTTTTACCACTGGCTTTTCGGTGAAGGAAAACATCGTGAGGAAAATCTGCATGCTTCAATTTCGAGGCATGTATTGTACCCACTGTCCATTATAAGTGGCGACGGGCTCACCCCCCGTCACATTGGACAGAGTTTCGGTACTACTGGTGAAACGTGGATGTTCTGAGGTTTCAGAATATCTCTGATTACCCCCTTGGAGAATATAGTCGTGAGCATATGCTTATGCTTTTTGTTTTAGAACGTTAGGTAAAAATAATTTCCGGCACAGTGCCTTATTAAGATTTAATAAACAAGCAATTATTTAGTTAAGCTCAAAGTGATCCGAGGAAATATGGAACAAACATTTACTCACTTATTCCAAGAAATTAAATTAAATATTGTTGTTTTCATTTCAGTAACTTCTTAAGATTGCTATTTTAGAGCGCTCCAGAGAGGCATTATGACGCAAATCGATCGACATTCAACTGTGTACCCCGGGGTTAGGTCACTCGTGATAACGAAAATCCGATGTTTTTATCACATTGCATCATACCGTCTCGTGTGTTTTAGGAGACTTATTTAAAAATCTAGAAACGAAAGTATGTCAAAATACTGATGATGACATTTCGAACTTTCATATCATCATCTTTATCATCTACAGCCCGAATCCACCGATTACTTACTAATTTTTTATGCTTTTAAAATATCTTGGTTTACTCAATTTAACGGTTTAATTTTAATTATGTATGCCTCCAACATACTAAAAATGAGTAGTAGTAGAGTAGTGCTCATTTGTTTTATGCTAAACAGGCAAAATGCGGATACGTAAGTACAAAAATACGGTAAAAACTAATATAATTATGTAATAAATATCATTAAACTATTAAGGATTAATAATTAATCCTTTAATAGTGCTTACAAAAACTTAACACGTTAGTTGTAATCAAAGAACTATAAAATTATCAGTGCAATAAGATTTATAAAATTAACTAAGTATAAATATATTCGTAGTTTCTAACATCGTGAAATAATATAATATCACGTGTATAAACAACAACTTATTATAACTTTCACAAAAACAAAGTTTAATATATTCAGTGACGTGGTCGTCAACTAACACCATAAAACAGCTGTTAGTCAACTAAACTTGCACAACAATTGAACAAAAGAATTACGGAAACACATTACAAGACCTAAATTAAAAAGTTAAAACAATGTTTGTCACAGTGTCATTAAAAATCGAACGAATTAATTTTCCAATATGGAATGCCACGCGAGCCAACTGTACCGAAACGCGACTGCAGCGCCACTGCCGGCGTGGTCTGCGCCCTCAGTGCTCGGTGGCCTGTTGAGGAACACGGCCAACTGTTGGACCACTTGGACACGCACTGACTGACTCGACTCGTGTGTCTACAGTCACTGCGGTATTCGCAAACAGCCGAGATATACATTTCGAGACCTCATCATTTTAATTACGGTCTACAAACATTAACGTTGCATCATAATTGTTGCAAATGTTTTGCTATACTAATGGTGCATTCAGAAAAACAGTATGTTTTGAAGTGTTATCAGTAGGTACCTAAATGGATATACAGGGTCTTTTTCAATTAAGCTGACCCTTTTTTAAGGGGGTGATCAGACCGTCAAACTGAACAACTATCTATATGGCACCAACATCTAAATAGCGGAAATAAAATCTGCTGGTCCATATAAAACTGTAAACCTACTCGAGCCAAATGTATAGGACAGCTTTTTTATTTTCGCATTTTCGATTTTGGTGCCATGCCATAGAGAAAGTTATCCAGTTTGACGGTCTGATCATCCTCTTAAAAAGTGTCAGCATATAAGTAAATAGGAGCCTATATTTATAGCAGGTAAACAGTTTAAAACGGAATTAGGTTAATAACCAAGAGTTATTAATCACAAAATCAGGATATTATATTACGTTTAAAATAATTATGAGTAAAATTAATAAGATTACTTAAAACACTGGCACTCTTTAAAACAGTTAATAACTATTCAATTTACGCAGTTAAAATAAAAAATAAAAATAACCAATGAGTGACATCGCAATGCTTATAAATAAAAAACTATTATTCGGATTCCCAAAATTTCTTAATTCCGTGTTGTTACCCTAATTCAGAACAAGCTTCCTTTCAAACAGATTGTGGCTTAAAATTTCGCCTCTATACATATACCTTCGATAGCTCAGTTGGTAGAGCGGTGGACTGTAGAGGCATAACCGATTGACATCCATAGGTCGCTGGTTCAAATCCGGCTCGAAGGAATTTTTTTATTTTTTCATTACAATTTATTTTAGTAATTAAAGTGTTAAATTCGCTTACCATCATCGAAGAACGAATCTGTCATCATTCTTGGAGACCTCGAACCATCAGACACGCCTCTTATAGACATTTTTGTAACTACACTTCACTCATTTCCTACAAAAATTAAATTTAAAACATTTTTTACTTATGCGAGTCTTGCATGCAACGTTTGCCAGCCTACTATCAGATTTGCAGTAAACCGCTACGCCATAGTTTCGAGATATTGTCAAAATTATGATGGATGCGCCTTGTTATCACTGATTTATAGTGTTTAATGTGGTTATGAGCAATTCATTCAATCCCATGTTGCTATGATTAGTAGGTAGTAGGTACCTAATCATTAATCAATGAAGACAAATCATGGGAAAGCAATCTATGCCGATACTATTCCGATTTAAGGGCCTATGTCGAAAAATAATTGAAGCGAAATGGGCGTGTGATAGCTTATATTACTGCCTGATGCGAGAGAAAGAGACAGAGCGGCGCGCGCGCCTGAAACGACGCAAGCATAAAACAAACTTTATTTAATTGTAATTGTACTATTTATGTAAGTTCAATTCTGCTCTAATCAAAATTTATAAAAAATCAATCTTTTTTTTTTAAATCAAGCCTCTTGTTTCTAATATTTACCGTTTAGCACTTCCAAGCGTTTATCGATAAAGACGGAGGCTACTTTGGCTTGTTTTTCTATCGAGAAAATGTGTCTTAATCGTGTTTTGGCTCTAATCAAAACTTCAATTATATGTTCAATTTACACATATCCGCAAATCATACTCCTACTGTTAGTACTTCATGAGATATGATTTTTTTCACATAGCCTCTTAATTCCCTAGATCCACTGAAAGCTATTCCTATACATCTTCCAAGCAGAGCACAGCCGATCGAAGTTCTATTCTTATCCATTTTCAGTTCGAATCAGATTGCACTCCAATTACTATTCAACTGTGCTGAATTGAGCATACGCTAAACTCTATGTAACTGACAGACTTAAACGTCTGAGCGATCTGTCAAAACGGCTCTAACGGCCGTGGAGAGCGGTACCGCGATTAGCGCCATACTAAATGTGTCAAAAGTTATTGTTTGTACGTAGTCCAATAACGGTTCAATCACCGAATATTTACCGCGATTGCAGCCCAGTTCTAAAAATTTACCGCTGCCGCGGCTGAGGCTCGAAATTTTTGGGTCATACATTATAGGTAGGTAGTTATGTTTCAAGATTGTTTCAGCAAAAATTCATTGAGTTTAATTGGTTAGTATTGAAAATATCACCATAGTACGTTTGTATGGAGCGCGCTCCGAATGATATCCCCTTAAATCGTGTGTCGTGTCGGTTGTTAGTCTTCTGGGAGTCGCAGTTTAAATAAGTTTGAAAAACATTACACTCCTGGTCTAAACCACCCCTTTAAGAGGATATGTGAAAAAAATAGGATTCTTCAAAGCATCATATATCATGAAGTACTAACAGTAGGAGTATGATTTGTGGATATGTGTAAATTGAACATATTAGTAAAATTTTGATTGCCGCCAAAACACGATTAAGACAAATTTTCTCGATAGAAAAACAAGCCAAAGTAGCCTCCGACTTTATCTATAAACGCTTGGATTGGAACTGCTAAACGGTGAATAATAGAAACACGAGACTTGATTTAAAAAAAAGAGATTGATATTTTATAAATTTTGATTGCAGCAGAAATTAACTTACATAAATAGTAAAATCACAACTAAATAAAGTTTGTTTTGGCGCTTACGTCGTTTTATTTAGTCAGGCGCGCGCGCCGCCCCATCTCTTTCTCTCGCGTCAGGCAGTAATATAAGCTATCACAATCTATTAAAAAGCTCAGTCGGCTTTGGCCTTTGCCCGCGTCAGACCTGCGTTCGCATGCCCGATTTCCGAATTACGATTAATTATCCAGCTTACGTGTAAATATTATAGTGTAATATATTAAATGCAATCTAAAATAAATTCGAGGCCATAGCAGCTACACATTTAAGGGAATATAATTCGGAGCGCGCTCCATACAACCGAAGTCTGGTGATATTTTCACTAGTAACCAATTTTAAAGTCAATGAAATTTTTCAGAAAAAATCTAAACACTAATCTCTATGCTTGTATGAAGTCAGATTTTCGTTAAAATGTATAGTTTTAAAGTTACAATACCTCAAAGATTTCCATACAAATCTTAAATTAATCCTAGCATTAAAACTGTATATTTTATCGAAAATCTGACTTCATACAAGCATAGAGATTAGTTTCTAGATTGTTTCTGCAAATTTTTCAATTACTGATTGGTTAGTATTGAAAATATCACCAGACTTCGTTTGTATGCAGCGCGCATTTACGCATTCGGAATAAACTTCTCTTAAGTATATTTCTCACTCAAATATGTATAGCAGTTTTTTTGGACTTCATAGACCAAGAGTTGTAGCTGTTATTATCTTTAAGTCGTCGGTCACGTAATGAATTCAATTTTCGGATTTACTATCTTGTTTTTCAATTTCTTCAAATAATTATATTTATTTGTCGTAATGGAATCTGGTTATAAACGTATTTATGAACCGTTGTCAGTATTTTTACCGAGTTGAAGGATTCTATTGCTCCGGAACATCTTGCCTGGTATGAGAGTTTGAAAACTCTGTGGCCCTTAATTGTATGGGTCGTCAGTATGGTGAGCCAGGCTAGAGGGCAGGGTAGGGAAGGCGAGTGGTCGCAGAGAGTTTCTTCTTCCAAGTTGTTTCTTTCTTGAGTGCTGGATCCGGAATGAATCTACGCCGATTTGGCGCCATTTTATATCATTTTCAAGCGACCACCCCTCCTTACCCCGCACTCTTGCCCTGAACTTCTACGCTTACAAACCAATATAATTATATAGTTAAGATACATATTTTCTTATTCTAAAAATAGCATGTGCATCATCCGCCGGTGCATAACAGAGTGCAGAACGAGCGGGAAAGGTACAATATTTATATTACCCCGGCCCCCGCTTCCTCATAACACAGGTTCCGGACGCCGGGGCCCCCCTCGCTCGCCTGTATGCGCTGACAGAGATGGAGCGTTCTGTCTCTTTCTAACACTTATTTCTAATAGGATGCACATTTCTCCCGCCGTCGCAGCTCTGCGATCCAACCTGTAGCACGACGATCCTCTTGGTCGGTCTCCGGAGGACATGCCCGTTGCT
This sequence comes from Agonopterix alstromeriana, assembly GCA_963924505.1. NCBI lineage: Eukaryota > Metazoa > Arthropoda > Insecta > Lepidoptera > Depressariidae > Agonopterix > Agonopterix alstromeriana. The sequence continues at coordinate 15,087,798 of OZ004679.1, forward strand.
GGTTACGACGTCCACGATCCTCACCTCGCCGTCTCGCCCTGGGTAGACCGCGACGATCCTTCCTGTCGGCCATGTGTTGCGGGGCAGGGTGGGGTCGCAGACGAGTACCAGGTCGCCGATAGCGTGCGCTGGTCGTGTGAGGCTCCCACCGGTGTTGGAGTAGAGGCTGGTACTCTTTGACCTAGCGGCTCCAGAAGACGTCCGCCAGGCGTTGAGCGCGCTGCGCTTGCGCGCGGTGAGGTCGTTTGGGTCCCAACAGGATGTGGTTGGGTGTAAGCGCCTCCGGTTCTTCTGGGGTCACCGCCACGTGTGTGAGTGGGTGGGAGTTGACGGTGTTCTCCGCCTCGGCGAGCAGGGTGAGCAGTGTCTCGTCGCTAGGGTACTGCTCGTGGAGTTTGACGCGCAGTGCCTCCTTCACGGTGCGTACCATGCGCTCCCACGCGCTGTCCATGAAGGGGGAGGCCGGGGGTACGTAGCGGCAGGTGATGCGCCGCGCCATCGCCGTCGCCTCCTAGCTGACCGGCGCCAGCGCGGCCTTGGCGAGCTCCTTCTCCGCAGCCTTGAAGCACGTCGCGTTGTCACTCCATAGCTCCTTAGGCACTCCTCTTCGTGCCACGAACCTCCTGAGGTCGCCGGTTGCCGGAGACGTAGGCTTCGCTCTTCGTATCTTGCATAGTTGACAGTGTTTGATGACGTTCACGCACCGTCGGTCGTATCTTCAGTACCCATAGTCGCTGCTGTAGCTCATTCACGACGGTTTCGATACCGCCATGTAGTCGCTCGTGTACGTGTTGTATGTACAGTCGCGTGAAGTAGTGTTTCCCGTCGAGCACGGTCGGGCTCGCAGTGTCTTCAACGATGTCAGGTGCTACGTGGATTCTTCCTTTGAGCCATCTTCGCCGACGACCACTGATAGCGCCGACAGCTTGTCTCCCGGCTGAGGCGCCGCGCCGCTCCTTACTCGACGTAAATCTTCGGAAAGACAATCTTCTTGTACAGGTTTCCACCATAGTTTCTCAGCGCGAATGAGATAGTGCGCTTCGATACCGATGGTGTTGCTATCTCATTTCTTCACGAACGGTGTCTCATTCTTACGTGTTTTCTTATCAATCTTTCAATCAGAGTCGTTTTTATTGTTTTCTTTCGTTCGTTTGCGCTTCGTAGCCAATACTGTTTCATTTTTCTTCTTTCGACATAAATTGACGAACTGTAGCATGCGCGCCGTAGCTCGTAGCAAAAGTGGGTACGACGAAAATCGCTCGATTCGAGGTAGGTGAGTGTGGTCAGGTCGCTGGTGGGTGACGTGACAAGCCCCCTCTCTTCTTCTGTCTTCGGTGCTTCTGTCTTCGTCTCTTGTGGCCATTCTCGTTCGTGGTTTCGTAGGAAGCTCGGCCCGTTGTACCATCGGACCTCGCTCCCGCCGATTGAGACCGTGGCGCCGCCCGAGTTGGCGGAAAACTGCTGTACTACTGAATTTGTATTGGACACCCATCCACATAGCTCGAAGCCGGCTTGCCGATTAATGTAGTCGACTGATTTCGATACTTCTTTGGCTTCTTTTTCGGTCGGAAAACTTGTTATGTAGTCGTCCATGTAGTGGTTCTTTTCAATGGCTCGCGCGGCTGCAGGATACTTTTCTATGAAGTCATGACATCGCGCCGAAGATCACCGACGTCATGCGGTACTCTCGCGGTCGCTGGTTCCCTCTCTCGTCGCCCCGCTATAGAAATCGTAGTGCCTCTCTGTCGTCCTCTTGAACTCATATTTGCATAAACATTAATTCCTTTATGTCAGCTGACACGGCGTGTTGGTGTTGACGAAATCGCATTACAACTCCCGGCAGAGATTGCAGCAAGTCTGGACCGCAGAGTAGCATATCGTTCAGACTGCGTCCGGCTGTCTTCGCTGTGGCGTTGTGTACTACTCTTATCTTCGGTTTCGCGGGGTTAATGACCGTGAAGTGGGGTAGGTACCATGTTTCATTTGGCACCGGCGGTGTGGTAGCTTCCTCGGCGTAGCCCAAAGTGAAGAGGGTTTGCATTCTTTCTTCATATTTCTTTTTCAGGTCTTCATCTCGGTCTAGTTTCTTCTCTAGGTTGTGTAGCCGTTTGAGTGAGTTTTTGTAGTTGTTCGGAATCTTCATGTCGTCTTCTTTCCATAGAAATAGAAATAGAAATAGAAATCATTTATTGCACTCATTGTATAAGTATTGTTTTGAAGCGTCTGTCGGGCAGGCGGTGACTGGTTTCATTCAATATCTTCAATGCGCGCTGCTCAGGGTCGCTATTCTGTACTCGTTTTTCTATCCCGATTGATTCAAACTCGAAAAAATTCTTCATGATCTTCTTTCGTGTATAGTTATTGAAATTATGTATTTTCATAATAACGCCAAATAATATTATACAGGGTGTAAGGAAAAGTATCATTTTACTATGGGAGCAAACCGTTATGGGAGTTACAACTCTTTGCGTTCTACCTATCTATCTCAAGAACGGTTAACTATATTAAATATTATAAAGACCAAATTTGAAGAAAATTTAAAGTTCTAAAATTTTTCTTAAAACTTCAAAGGTCATTTAGAGCATAGAAAAGAAGATATTTCCTAAAGACCTGTTTTTTGACATTTTACCTTGAATCTTTTGACCTGCATAAACGAGATTTTATGTGACATTTGACCTAACGTATAGGATGTCATACGATGATTTAAAGAAGTTTGTAGCTTATTATCTCTTATTCCGAGGTTGACCCTTTTTTCACCTAATTTTCCTGGGGTACTAGGAGAAACAGTGATAATGAAAAACAAAACGGAACAAAACATTAAATTTGAAACGTAGGTAGGAACATACCAGAAATATGAGAGAAAAGAAAAGGTAATAAGTTGTAAATGATTTTCCAGCACTCTGTGACCTAAACCTGCATATAAGTTTAGCACCCTTGCTTGTGCTCGGGTGCTAACTTCACGCTGTGCAATAATGAACGACTTAAGTCACACTTATCGTAATGTACTAATGTAAATAAATGTTGATTTTAGGTCGTAAGATAAATATTATTAGTGATTTTGTATATAAATGTTGATTTACCATTTTAAAATTCATTCGGACCTGTTATAATATCCTTCATCATCCTCATCCTTCAATGCTATGCCATGCATCTGAGGGATGCGAGGTATTTTAGAATTACCTATGGATTTTCAAAATAGGTTTATGAGTGTTATACAACTTCTCAACCTGAAAGTTCTTGTGGTATCGAGAATAACTGAGATTATTGCAGTATTACGAAACTTATTTTTTCACGTTCTTCTTACATTTTTGTTGACGACGTAAAATAACTTCCAGGTTTCATCTAGATAGTCGGTATGTTTTGAACATAGAATGTTTTGACTTGTATTATATCAATTACAAGTACAAAATAATAAGTTGAATTGATTTGATTACGGGACCTAATTACGTAAAGTTACCAACAGGTAGCTCTCGTACTATAAAGTAAAACAAAATCCTGTAATGATAGTTTTTTTCCTTCTAGATAGGTACAGTGATTTTCGGTATGATATTAATGAGTTTTAAGTTTTTTAAGTGAAATCAATTAAAAAGTATCGTTAGTTAGGTATTGTTTCTCTCTATAAATTGGTTGTCCGTAATTGATCCTGTAATAAATTAATAATTGATCAAGGAGGATAAATAGAACGATACTTAATTATGATATATTGTGTTTTTTCATACGACAAAAGGTACTAATAATATCTTAACAGCGAAGCGTCTTCTACGCATTTTGAGTGATTTGATTTTCGCGGGCTAGTGCGCGACGATGTTCGGTAGCGGGGCGCGGGGCGCTTGCTGCGACTAAGCCACGCCCATTTCGCTTCAATTATTTTTCGACATAGGCCCTTAAATATTACTAGGGTGTATAAAACGACAGATCACATTCACATCTCATTCCATTAAAAGCCAAAAATATAATTCAAAGGCGGCAATAAATATTATAATCCAAACCAGTCCAGAAACTGAAATTAATTCGCCTTTTTAATCCTTTCAAGATTTCCGTTTTCACGTTTGATGTTATTTGGGTCGCATGGCGTCCTGCCCTATATCCGACGACGACCTTGCTTTTAAATATAGAAATGTGGGCATTCGCCTACCAATGTTATGCCGGTGAATCATTTTTAGCAAAATATTAATTATAAACAATGCCACCGAAATGATTTTCATTTAGAGATGCAAACGAGTGTACTATTCCCGCGGTGATCTGCATAGGTTTTTGGTCACCAGAAATCTGATTTTTATGTTTCGTTTCGGCAAAAACCACGTATATTTTGCAGCACCACTACATAATTAAATTGCTAAGACTAACATGTCAGGGGCAACATTTTGTTTTGACTGATACCTGGGGGTAATGTTGCGAATTATAATATCTATGTCGCGGATATCGGGAGTCGGGACACCCAGGTTAAGAGGATATGTGAAAAAAATAGGATTCTTCAAAGCATCAGATATCATGAAGTACTAACAGTAGGAGTATGATTTCAGGATATGTGTAAATTGAACATATTATTAAAATTTTGATTGCCGCCAAAACACGATTAAGACAAATTTTCTCGATAGAAAAACAAGCCAAAGTAGCCTCCGTCTTTATCTATAAACGCTTGGAACTGCTAAACGGTGAATAATAGAAACACGAGACTTGATTTAAAAAATAGAGATTGATATTTTATAAATTTTGATTGCAGCAGAAATTAACTTACATAAATAGTAAAATCACAACTAAATAAAGTTTGTTTTGGCGCTTACGTCGTTTTATTTAGTCAGGCGCGCGCGCCGCCCCATCTCTTTCTCTCGCGTCAGGCAGTAATATTATAAGCTATCACAATCTATTAAAAAGCTCAGTCGGCTGTGGCCTTTGCCCGCGTCGGACCTGCGTTCGCATGTCAAATTCCCGAATTACGATTAATTATCCAGCTTACGTGTAAATATTATAGTGTAATATATTAAATACTACACTATAATATTTACTAAGACCATCACTGTATACACATGTAAATTATGGTAAATAAATAAATGAAATAATGCAATCTAAAATAAATTCGAGGCCATAGCAGCTTCACATTTAAGAGAATATAATTCGGAGCGCGCTCCATACAAACGAAGTCTGGTGATATTTTCAATAGTAACCAATTAAAGTCAATGACATTTTTCAGAAAAAATCTAAAACTAATCTCTATGCTTGTATGAAGTCAGATTTTCGTTAAAATGTATAGTTTTAAAGTTACAATACCTCAAAGATTTCCATACAAATCTTAAATTAATTCTAGCATTAAAACTGTATATTTTAACGAAAATCTGACTTCATACAAGCATAGAGATTAGTTTCTAGATTGTTTCTGCAAATTTTTCATTTACTGATTGGTTAGTATTGAAAATATCACCAGACTTCGTTTGTATGCAGCGCGCATTTACGCATTCGGAATAAACTTCTCTTAAGTATATTTCTCACTCAAATATGTATAGCAGTTTTTTTGGACTTCATAGACCAAGAGCTAGCTGTTATTATCTTCGTAATTTTCGGTTTTACTATCTTGTTTTTCAATTTCTTCAAATAATTAAATTTATTTGTCATAATGGAATCTGGTTATAAACGTATTTATGAACCGTTGTCAGTATTTTTACCGAGTTGAAGGATTCTATTGCTCCGGAACATCTTGCCTGGTATGAGAGTTTGAAAACTCTGTGGCCCTTAATTGTATGGGTCGTCAGTATGGTGAGCCAGGCTGGAGGGCAGGGTAGGGAAGGCGAGTGGTCGCAGAGAGTTTCTTCTTCCAAGTTGTTTCTTTCTTGAGTGCTGGATCCGGAATGAATCTACGCCGATTTGGCGCCATTTTATATCATTTTCAAGCGACCACCCCTCCTTACCCCGCACTCTTGCCCTGAATACTAATCTCTTTATTTCTCATACAATCTTAATTTCTACGCTTACAAACCAATATAATTATATAGTTAAGATACTTATTTTCTTATTCTAAAAATAGCAGGTGCATCATCCGCCGGTGCATAACAGAGTGCAGAAGGAAAAGGAAAGGTACAATATTTATATGACCCTGGCCCCCGCTTCCTCATAACACAGGTTCCGGACGCCGGGGCCCCCCTCGCTCGCCTGTATGCGCTGACAGAGATGGAGCGTTCTGTCTCTTTCTAACAATTATTTCTAATAGGATTCTACCCCTTCTAATGAGGCAGTGAAGCTTATTGGCATAACTTCTAATTGGAATTTATAAGTTCTAACTCGATTCTGATTGTTTTATTTACTTGTGTAATGCGTTAATTTTATTAGGGAAGTGTACCTAATCTAATCTGGGGTAGAAATCACTAGAGAAATCGAATACGAATCCTATTAGAACTATTTACATAACTTATGTGCTAAGCCCTAATTCTAATAAGAAAATTTTATTTATTGAAATGAACACTTAACCTAAACTTATCCTACTAGTATAAAAGGGTATATAAAACGAAATAAACAAAGTAATGTAAAAAACTATGTACAAAGGTAGTCAATTCAGGTTCTGTCGTGCACATTTCTCTCGCCGTCGCAGCTCTGCGATCCAACCTGTAGCACGACGATCCTCTTGGTCGGTCTCCGGAGGACATGCCCGTTGCTGGTTACGACGTCCACGATCCTCACCTCGCCGTCTCGCCCTGGGTAGACCGCGACGATCCTTCCTGTCGGCCATGTGTTGCGGGGCAGGGGGGGGTCGCAGACGAGTACCAGGTCGCCGATAGCGTGCGCTGGTCGTGTGAGGCTCCCGCCGGTGTTGGAGTAGAGGCTGGTACTCTTTGACCTGGCTCCAGAAGACGTCCGCCATCGTTGAGCGCGCTGCGCTTGCGCGCGGTGAGGTCGTTTGGGTCCCAACAGGATGTGGTTGGGTGTAAGCGCCTCCGGTTCTTCTGGGGTCACCGCCACGTGTGTGAGTGGGTGGGAGTTAACGGTGTTCTCCGCCTCGGCGAGCAGGGTGAGCAGTGTCTCGTCGCTAGGGTACTGCTCGTGGAGTTTGACGCGCAGTGCCTCCTTCACGGTGCGTACCATGCGCTCCAACGCGCTGTCCATGAAGGGGGAGGCCGGGGGTACGTAGCGGCAGGTGATGCGCCGCGCCGTCGCCTCCTCGCTGACCGCCGCCAGCGCGGCCTTGGCGAGCTCCTTCTCCGCAGCTTTGAAGCACGTTGCGTTGTCACTCCATAGCTCCTTAGGCACTCCTCTTCGTGCCACGAACCTCCTCAGGTCGCCGGTCGCCGGAGAAGTAGGCTTCGCTCTTCGTATCTTGCATAGTTGACAGTGTTTGATGACGTTCACGCACCGTCGGTCGTATCTTCAGTACCCATAGTCGCTGCTGTAGCTCATTCACGACGGTTTCGATACCGCCATGTAGTCACTCGTGTACGTGTTGTATGTACAGTCGCGTGAAGTAGTGTTTCCCGTCGAGTACGGTCGGGCTCGCAGTGTCTTCAACGATGTCAGGTGCTACGTGGATTCTTCCTTTGAGCCATCTTCGCCGACGACCACTGATAGCGCCGACAGCTTGTCTCCCGGCTGAGGCGTAAATCTTCGGAAAGACAATCTTCTTGTACAGGTTTCCACCATAGTTTCTCAGCGCGAATGAGATAGTGAGTTTCGATACCGATGGTGTTGCTATCTCATTTCTTCACGTACGGTGTCTCGTTCTTGCGTGTTTTCTTATCAATCTTTGAATCAGAGTCGTTTTTATTGTTTTCTTTCGTTCGTTTGCGCTTCGTAGCCAATACTGTTTCATTTTTCTTCTTTCGACATAAATTGACGAACTGTAGCATGCGCACCGTAGCTCGTAGCAAAAGTGGGAACGACGAAAATCGCTCGATTCGAGGTAGGTGAGCGAGGTCAGGTCGCTGGTGGGTGACGTGACAAGTCCCCTCTCTTCTCCTGTCTTCGGTGCTTCTGTCTTCGTCTCTTGTGGCCATTCTCGTTCGTGGTTTCGTAGGGAGCTCGTCCCGTTGTACCATCGGACCTCGCTCCCGCCGATAGAGACCGTGGCACCGCCCGAGTTGACGGAAAACTGCTGTACTACTGAATTTGTATTGGACACCCATCCGCATAGCTCGAAGCCGGCTTGCCGATGAATGTAGTCGACTGATTTCGATACTTCTTTGGCTTCTTTTTCGGTCGGAAAACTGGTGTCCTGTCATTTCACCGACAGTCAATTTGCAAATTTTTACTTGACAACCAACTACTGGCAATAAAATGAATCGTTATTTCATCTTTACACAATTACAGATTTTACAAATTATTCAAGTATTAAACTAATCACCTGACTTATTTTCATTTTGCGACATATCATTTGACAAACGATTCATTTATCATTCATGTTATTTAAACAAACAACACTTGGTGTATTGCATTATTTGACATGTTGCATTATTATTAGGCACACATTTTACTAATGTCAACAAAAATAATTAATAAAAAAAAACATCATTATCATTCGTAATTTTAATAAATCAACAAAAGTAAAAATTAACAACAGCCTATTTTAATTTCAAAGGGATTGCTAACGATCTTAATAGTTTTCGAATCCAAAGTAAAATATATTAATTCTGTTAGGTTAGGTTTGACTTGCGACCAGAACCGAATCGCTCGTGTTAAACTAGTTTAGCCGACTTCACTAGGCTATCCAAAGTAAAATGAGTCGGTTAGGTTAGGTTTGACTTGCGACCACGCCGCACGAGCCGAGCGAGCGGAGCGAGCGTGCCGCGGCAGCGGCCGGCGAGTGCCAGAACCGAATCGCTCGTGTTAAACTAGTTTAGCCGACTCCACTAGGCTATCCAAAGTAAAATGAGTCGGTTAGGTTAGGTTTGACTTGCGACCACGCCGCACGAGCCGAGCGAGCGGAGCGAGCGTGCCGCGGCAGCGGCCGGCGAGTGCCAGAACCGAATCGCTCGTGTTAAACTAGTTTAGCCGACTCCACTAGGCTATCCAAAGTAAAATGAGTCGGTTAGGTTAGGTTTGACTTGCGACCACGCCGCACGAGCCGAGCGAGCAGAGCGAGCGTGCCGCGGCAGCGGCCGGCGAGTGCCAGAACCGAATCGCTCGTGTTAAACTAGTTTAGCCGACTTCACTAGGCTATCCAAAGTAAAATGAGTCGGTTAGGTTAGGTTTGACTTGCGACCACGCCGCACGAGCCGAGCGAGCGGAGCGAGCGTGCCGCGGCAGCGGCCGGCGAGTGCCAGAACCGAATCGCTCGTGTTAAACTAGTTTAGCCGACTCCACTAGGCTATCCAAAGTAAAATGAGTCGGTTAGGTTAGGTTTGACTTGCGACCACGCCGCACGAGCCGAGCGAGCAGAGCGAGCGTGCCGCGGCAGCGGCCGGCGAGTGCCAGAACCGAATCGCTCGTGTTAAACTAGTTTAGCCGACTTCACTAGGCTATCCACAGTAAAATGAATGTTTTGTTTTTAGAAAAAAAAAAACTTTAGTACTTACTTACCTGTAAATTATTTGGCCCAAATGGAAATTGCAACCGTGCAGGACTGTGTTTTCAAAATTTAATCGCAAGCTTAAGATAGCTGCTTTTTCAAAGTCTAATATGCAGACTTTTGGTTTGAAATCAATGTTATTTTCTGTTCCATATTCTATAAGCTATCTATTTTGTTAAAACGTGATTTTGTAAAATAGTAACAATATTACATGAAAAATACATAAAAGAAAAAAATACATTAGGTACATTTGTAAAGACAAGCTTTTGCAAAAAATATTTTTGTTAAGCGATTATTTGTAAAATGATCAATTTGCGGAACAAGGTGTTTGTAAAATGAATATTACATGAAACGTTGCTTGTTAAGTAATAATTTGCCAAAAAGTTTTTGGACAAACATTAGTGAACCCGGAAAACTTGTTATGTAGTCGTCCATGTAGTGGTTCTTTTCAATGGCTCGCGCGGCTGCAGGATACTTTGCTTTGAAGTCTGAAGCATTTCTATTCTTCACGTATAGCGCGGTGCCGGTGCATGGTGATGACATTGCGCCGAAGATCACTGAAGTCATGCGGTACTCTCGCGGTCGCTGGTTCCCTCTCTCGTCGCCCCGCTATAGAAATCGTAGTGCCTCTCTGTCGTCCTCTTGAACTTATATTTGCATAAACATTAATTCCTTTATGTCAGCTGACACGGCGTGTTGGTGTTGACGAAATCGCATTACAACTCCCGGCAGAGATTGCAGCAAGTCTGGACCGCAGAGTAGCATATCGTTCAGGCTGCGTCCGGCTGTCTTCGCTGTGGCGTTGTGTACTACTCTTATCTTCGGTTTCGCGGGGTTAATGACCGCGAAGTGGGGTAGGTACCATGTTTTATTTGGCACCGGCGGTGTGGTAGCTTCCTCGGCGTAGCCCAAAGTGAAGAGGGTTTGCATTCTTTCTTCATATTTCTTTTTCAGGTCTTCATCTCGGTCTAGTTTCTTCTCTAGGTTGTGCAGCCGTTTGAGTGAGTTTTTGTAGTTGTTCGGAATCTTCATGTCGTCTTCTTTCCATATAAGTATTGTTTTGAAGCGTCTGTCGGGCAGGCGGTGACTGGTTTCATTCAATATCTTCAATGCGTGCTGCTTAGGGTCACTATTCTGTACTCGTTTTTCTATCCCGATTGATTCAAACTCGAAATAATTCTTCATCATCTTCTTTCGTGTAAATTCGTTGAAATTATGTATTTTCATTAATAACGCCAAATAATATTATACAGGGTGTAAGGAAAAGTATCATTTTACTATGGGAGCAAACCGTTATGGGAGTTACAACTCTTTGCGTTCTACCTATCTATCTCAAGAACGGTTAACTATATTAAATATTATAAATGACCAAATTTGAAGAAAATTTAATGTTCTACAATTTTTTTTAAAACTTCAAAGGTCATTTAGAGCATAGAAAAGAAGATATTTCCTAAAGACCTGTTTTTTGACATTTTACCTTGAATTTTTTGACCTGCATAAACGAGATTTTATGTGACATTTGACCTAACGTATTGGATGTCATAACGATGATTTAAAGAAGTTTGTAGCTTATTATCTCTCAATCCGAGGTTGACCCTTTTTTTCACCTAATTTTCCTGGGGTACTAGGAGAAACAGTGATAATGAAAAACAAAACGGAACAAAACATTAAATTTGAAACGTAGGCAGGAACATACCAGAAGTATGAGAGAAAAGAAAAGGTAATAAGTTGTAAATAATTTTCCAGCACTCTGTGACCTAAACCTGCATATAAGTTTAGCACCCTTGCTTGTGCTCGGGTGCTAACTTCACGCTGTGCAATAATGAACTACTTAAGTCACACTTATCGTAATGTACTAATGTAAATAAATGTTGATTTTAGGTCGTAAGATAAATATTATTAGTGATTTTGTAAATAAATGTTGATTTACCATTTTAAAATTCATTCATACCTGTTATAATATCCTGCATCATCCTCATCCTTCAATGCTATGCCATGCATCTGAGGGATGCGAGGTATTTTAGAATTACCTATGGATTTTCAAAATAGGTTTATGAGTGTTATACAACTTCTCAACCTGAAAGTTATTGTGGTATCGAGAATAACTGAGATTATTGCAGTATTACGAAACTTATTTTTTCACGTTCTTCTTACATTTTTGTTGACGGCGTAAAATAACTCCCAGGTTTCATCTAGATAGTCGGTATGTTTTGACCATAGAATGTTTTGACTTGTATTATATCAATTACAAGTACAAAATAAGAAGTTGAATTGATTTGATAACGGGACCTAAAGACGTAAAGCCTAACCAAGAACCGAACCGAAGACCAACAGGTAGCTCTCGTACTATAAAGTAAAACAAAATCCTGTAATGATAGTTTTTTCCTTCTAGATAGGTACAGTGATTTTCGGTATGATATTAATGAGTTTTAAGTTTTTTAAGTGAAATCAATTAAAGAGTATCGTTAGTTAGGTATTGTTTCTATCTATAAATTGGTTGTCCGTAATTGATCCTGTAACAAATTAATAATTGATCAAGGAGGATAAATAGAACGATACTTAATTATAATATATTGTGTTTTTTCATACGACAAAAGGTACTAATAATATATTAACAGCGAAGCGTCTTCTACGCATTTTTGAGTGATTTGATTTTCGCGGGCTAGTGCGCGACGATGTTCGGTAGCGGGGCGCGGGGCGCTTGCTGCGCTAAGCCACGCCCATTTCGCTTCAATTATTTTTCGACATAGGCCCTTAAGAGAAGTTTATTCCTTATGCGTAAATGCGCGCTGCATACAAACGAAGTCTCGTGATATTTTCAATACTAACCAATTAAAGTCAATGCAATTATTCAGAAACAATCTAAAAACTAATCTCTATGTTTGTATGCAGTCAGATTTTCGTTAAAATATACAGTTTTAGTGCTAGGATTAATTTAAGATTTTTATCGAAATATTTGAGGTATAGGTCATTCATCGCGTCCCGACGCGACGTCCCGAAAGTTTACTCAATTCTTACTTTGAGGCACTGTAACTTTAAAACTATACATTTTAACGAAAATCTGATTCATACAAAGATAGAGATTTCTAGATTGCTTCTGAAAAATTTCATTGGCTTTAATTGGTTAGTATTGAACATATTATCACCAAAGACATTAATTAGAATCTAGAATCACAATATGACGTAAAGAGTAAGCGAAAGCGTAAATTCTTGGTCAATGGAATCATCATAAAATAAATAAAATAGAGAAATATCTTGGACATCAGATTATCTAGTCCCAAGTTCCAGAATTTAACACGGACTTGTATAAATGATGACTAGACAACGATGTACAATAAATTTATAAATAGATACAAACATCCATGATTCGGGTATGTACTAAATATTCGTATATTTCCTCATGTGGGATTCGAACCCGAGACCCTCAGCACAGCAGACAGCGTAGGCAGGTGGTAATGCAATATGTATGACAACAAAGTGTGACATTTACCGACGGTCAATTAATTTTAATCATCGTGCGATAGTCGTGCGATGAAAGTGATTGATAATCTTTGTGATGTGACAATGACAAATAACAAATGGAGATAGTGATCGCGAAATGTCCACATAAATCGCAATTAGCGATTTCCGAACGAATAGGCAGCGTGCGCTTGCGACTATGTCGTTTATTTTTAGCTGTAAACCTCTGCCAGCCGCCCACCGGTTCGAGAATCATAACAAGTCAAAGACCTATAAATTACGATTCATTCCGGGATAATGCTGATCAAAAACCATGCGGCAGCACATTCTTTGTGATCCAAATAAAACTTTATTTAAAGATCTCTTCGATTCTCTTCTTGCCATAGGTCATTCATCGCGTCCCGACGTCCAGACAGTTTACTCAATTCTTACTTCTTAGAAATTCGTTTGATATCATACTCGTAGGCTTTGAGCCAATAAATTGTAAGTAGATTGCTACAAAGCAGACATCGTATCGAGAATTGTGCAAAAATACATTTGATACCTATTTATACCATGTTTACATTCAAAATTTGGCTAAGTATTAAACTGTTTTTATCAGACAGGTCTAATCCAATGGAAAATTACTGTGATTTGTTACATTTTTGTCACCAAAGCATGAATTAGACGCCATAAAAAGATCCGTGACTCGTCACATTACACAACCTAATTTCAAAGTTATCTTACCTACCATGCATGACATGACTAACCTTGTAAACAAAAGTAAACCTAGAATTATTATCAACAGACACACAGAGGTAACGGCTTACTGCAACTGCAAACAGCACATCTTATCATAAAAATAAAACACAACACCTGCAGGATTATAAATCTGGAATATTCCAGATTTCCGAACGTGCACGCGGGTATCCGCGTCAAACGTCAAACTGCGCGCCAAAAACACTAACCTCAAAATTAAAATTAATTACTTTTAAATATTTAGTTTTTTATTTACAGAGTTTTGTAGAGAGAATGTTATTGTGCGGATGTTTAGGCGAAGACTGAGCTGTGCGCGGCTGGCACGAAGCGACGTTGTTCGCGACACGCTTTGTATTTCAGCACAATCACCATAGTAATAAATAGTCTTCAGTCAACTAAAACTGTTTTCTTTGTCAATTTCAGTGGCCTTCTCCATGCTCAAACGAAATAAGCAACGTGTTACGTCACCTTGCTTAGCTGATTTGATTACCTACTGTTAAGGGCCTATGTCGAAAAATAATTGAAGCGAAATGGGCGTGGCTTAGTCGCAGCAAGCGCCCCGCGCCCCGCTACCGAACATCGTCGCGCACTAGCCCGCGAAAATCAAATCACTCAAAATGCGTAGAAGACGCTTCGCTGTTAAGATATTATTAGTACCTTTTGTCGTATGAAAAAACACAATATATCATAATTAAGTATCGTTCTATTTATCCTCCTTGATCAATTATTAATTTATTACAGGATCAATTACGGACAACCAATTTATAGATCGAAACAATACCTAACTAACGATACTCTTTAATTGATTTCATATCATACCGAAAATCACTGTACCTATCTAGAAGGAAAAAAACTATCATTACAGGATTTTGTTTTACTTGAGTATATAGACTATAGTATGAGAGCTACCTGTTGGTAATTTTACGTCATTAGGTCCCGTAATCAAATCAATTCACTTCTTATTTTGTACTTGTAATTGATATAATACAAGTCAAAACATTCTATGGTCAAAACATACCGACTATCTAGATGAAACCTGGAAGTTATTTTACGCCGTCAACAAAAATGTAAGAAGAACGTGAAAAAATAAGTTTCGTAATACTGCAATAATCTCAGTTATTCTCGATACCACAAGAACTTTCAGGTTGAGAAGTTGTATAACACTCATAAACCTATTTTGAAAATCCATAGGTAATTCTAAAATACCTCGCATCCCTCAGATGCATGGCATAGCATTGAAGGATGAGGATGATGCAGGATATTATAACAGGTATGAATGAATTTTAAAATGGTAAATCAACATTTATTTACAAAATCACTAATAATATTTATTTTACGACCTAAAATCAACATTTATTTACATTAGTACATTACGATAAGTGTGACTTAAGTAGTTCATTATTGCACAGCGTGAAGTTAGCACCCGAGCACAAGCAAGGGTGCTAAACGTATTTGCAGGTTTAGGTCACAGAGTGCTGGAAAATTATTTACAACTTATTACCTTTTCTTTTCTCTCATACTTCTGGTATGTTCCTGCCTACGTTTCAAATTTAATGTTTTGTTCCGTTTTGTTTTTCATTATCACTGTTTCTCCTAGTACCCCAGGAAAATTAGGTGAAAAAAAGAGTCAACCTCGGAATGAGAGATAATAAGCTACAAACTTCTTTAAATCATCGTTATGACATCCTATACGTTAGGTCAAATGTCACATAAAATCTCGTTTATGCAGGTCAAAAGATTCAAGGTAAAATGTCAAAAAACAGGTCTTTAGGAAATTGACCTTTGAAGTTTTAAAAAAAAATGTAGAACTTTAAATTTTCTTAATTTTTGGTCATTTATAATATTTAATATAGTTAACCGTTGTTGAGATAGATAGGTAGAACGCAAAGAGTTGTAACTCCAATAACGGTTTGCTCCCATAGTAAAATGATACTTTTCCTTACACCCTGTATAATATTATTTGGCGTTATTAATGAAAATATATAATTTCAATAACTATACACGAAAGAAGATGATGAAGAATTATTTCGAGTTTGAATCAATCGGGATAGAAAAACGAGTACAGAATAGTGACCCTGAGCAGCGCGCATTGAAGATATTGAATGAAACCAGTCACCGCCTGCCCGACAGACGCTTCAAAACAATACTTATATGGAAAGAAGACGACATGAAGATTCCGAACAACTACAAAAACTCACTCAAACGGCTGCACAACATAGAGAAGAAACTAGACCGAGATGAAGACCTGAAAAAGAAATATGAAGAAAGAATGCAAACCCTCTTCACTTTGGGCTACGCCGAGGAAGCTACCACACCGCCGGTGCCAAATAAAACATGGTACCTACCCCACTTCGTGGTCATTAACCCCGCGAAACCGAAGATAAGAGTAGTACACAACGCCACAGCGAAGACAGCCGGACGTAGCCTGAACGATATGCTACTCTGCGGTCCAGACTTGCTGCAATCTCTGCCGGGAGTTGTAATGCGATTTCGCCAACACCAACACAGCTGACATAAAGGAATTCATGTTTATGCAAATATGAGTTCAAGAGGACGACAGAGAGGCACTACGATTTCTATAGCGGGGCGACGAGAGAGGGAACCAGCGACCGCGAGAGTACCGCATGACGTCGGTGATCTTCGGCACGATGTCATCACCATGCACCGCGCTATACGTGAAGAATAGAAATGCTTCAGACTTCAAAGAAAAGTATCCTGCAGCCGCGCGAGCCATTGAAAAGAACCACTACATGGACGACTACATAACAAGTTTTGCGACCGAAAAAGAAGCCAAAGAAGTATCGAAATCAGTCGACTACATTCATCGGCAAGCCGGCTTCGAACTATGCGGATGGGTGTCCAATACAAATTCAGTAGTACAGCAGTTTTCCGCCAACTCGGGCGGCGCCACGGTCTCTATCGGCGGGAGCGAGGTCCGATGGTACAACGGGCCGAGCTTCCTACGAAACCACGAACGAGAATGGCCACAAGAGACGAAGACAGAAGCACCGAAGACAGGAGAAGAGATGGGACTTGTCACGTCACCCACCAGCGACCTGACCACGCTCACCTACCTCGAATCGAGCGATTTTCGTTGTTCCGACTTTTGCTACGAGCTACGATGCGCATGCTACAGTTCGTCAATTTATGTCGAAAGAAGAAAAATGAAACAGTATTGGCTACGAAGCGCAAACGAACGAAAGAAAACAATAAAAACTACTCTGATTGAAAGATTGATAAGAAAACACGCAAGAACGAGACACCGGTGGAAACCTGTACAAGAAGATTGTCTTTCCGAAGATTTACGTCGAGTAAGGAGCGGCGCGGCGCCTCAGCCGGGAGACAAGCTGTCGGCACTATCAGTTGTCGTCGGCGAAGATGGCTCAAAGGAAGAATCCACGTAGCACCTGACATCGTTGAAGACACTGCGAGCCCGACCGTACTCGACGGGAAACACTACTTCACGCGACTGTACATACAACACGTATACGAGCAACTACATGGCGGTATCGAAACCGTCGTGAATGAGCTACAGCAGCGACTATGGGTACTGAAGATACGACCGACGGTGCGTGAACGTCATCAAACACTGTCAACTATGCAAGATACGAAGAGCGAAGCCTACGTCTCCGGCGACCGGCGACCTGAGGAGGTTCGTGGCACGAAGAGGAGTGCCTAAGGAGCTATGGAGTGACAACGCGACGTGCTTCAAGGCTGCGGAGAAGGAGCTCGCCAAGGCCGCGCTGGCGGCGGTCAGCGAGGAGGCGACGGCGCGGCGCATCACCTGCCGCTACGTACCCCCGGCCTCCCCCTTGATGGACAGCGCGTGGGAGCGCATGGTACGCACCGTGAAGGAGGCACTGCGCGTCAAACTCCACGAGCAGTACCCTAGCGACGAGACACTGCTCACCCACTCACACACGTGGCGGTGACCCCGGAAGAACCGGAGGCGCTTGCACCCAACCACATCCTGTTGGGACCCAAACGACCTCACCGCGCGCAAGCGCAGCGCGCTCAACGCCTGGCGGACGTCTTCTGGAGCCGCTAGATCAAAGAGTACCAGCCTTTACTCCAACACCGGCGGGAGCCTCACACGACCAGCGCACGCTATCGGCGACCTGGTACTCGTCTGCGACCCCACCCTGCCCCGCAACACATGGCCGCGGTCTACCCAGAGCGAGACGGCGAGGTGAGGATCGTGGTCGTCGTAAGCAGCAACGGGCATGTCCTCCGGAGACCGACCAAGAGGATCGTCGTGCTACAGGTTGGATCGCAGAGCTGCGACGGCGGGAGAAATGTGCACGACAGAACCTGAATTGACTACCTTTGTACATAGTTTTTTACATTATTTCGTTTTATATACCCTTTTATACTAGTAGGATAAGTTTAGGTTAAGTGTTCATTTCAATAAAAAAAAATTTCTTATTAGAATTAAAGCTTAGCACATAAGTTATGTAAATAGTTCTAATAAGATTCTTATTTGATTTCTCTAGTGATTTCTACCCCAGATTAGATTAGGTACACTTCCCTATTAAAATTAACGCATAGCACAAGTAAATAAAACAATTAGAATCGAGTTAGAACTTATAAATTCCAATTAGAAATTACGCCAGTAAGCTTCCCTACCTCATTAGAAGGGGTAGAATCCTATTAGAAATAATTGTTAGAAAGAGACAGAACGCTACATCTCTGTCAGCGCATACAGGCGAGCGAGGGGGGCCCCGGCGTCCGGAACCTGTGTTATGAGGAAGCGGGGGCCGGGGTAATATAAATATTGTACCTTTCCTTTTCGTTCTGCACTCTGTTATGCACCGGCGGATGATGCACCTGCTATTTTTAGAATAAGAATATAAGTATCTTAACTATATAATTATATTGGTTTGTAAGCGTAGAAATTAAGATTGTATGAGAAATAAAGAGATTTGTATTCAGGGCAAGAGTGCGGGGTAAGGAGGGGTGGTCGCTTGAAAATGATATAAAATGGCGCCAAATCGGCGTAGATTCATTCCGGATCCAGCACTCAAGAAAGAAACAACTTGGAAGAAGAAACTCTCTGCGACCACTCGCCTTCCCTACCCTGCCCTCCAGCCTGGCTCACCATACTGACGACCCATACAATTAAGGGCCACAGAGTTTTCAAACTCTCATACCAGGCAAGATGTTCCGGAGCAATAGAATCCTTCAACTCGGTAAAAATACTGACAACGGTTCATAAATACGTTTATAACCAGATTCCATTATGACAAATAAATATAATTATTTGAAGAAATTGAAAAACAAGATAGTAAAACCGAAAATTTATTTCATTACGTGACCGACGACTTAAAGATAATAACAGCTAGCTCTTGGTCTATGAAGTCCAAAAAAACTGCTATACATATTTGAGTGAGAAATATACGTAAGAGAAGTTTATTCCGAATGCGTAAATGCGCGCTGCATACAAACGAAGTCTGGTGATATTTTCAATACTAACCAATCAGTAAATGAAAAATTTGTGGAAACAATCTAGAAACTAATCTCTATGCTTGTATGAAGTCAGATTTTCGTTAAAATATACAGTTTAATGCTAGAATTAATTTAAGATTTGTATGGAAATCTTTGAGATATTGTAACTTTAAAACTATACATTTTAACGAAAATCTGACTTCATACAAGCATAGAGATTAGTTTCAGATTTTTTCTGAAAAATTTTATTGACTTTAATTGGTTACTATTGAAAATATCACCAGACTTCGTTTGTATGGAGCGCGCTCCGAATTATATTCTCTTAAATGTGAAGCTGCTATGGCCTCGAATTTATTTTAGATTGCATCATTTCATTTATTTATTTACCATAATTTACATGTGTATACAGTGATGGTCTTAGTAAATATTATAGTGTAGTATTTAATATATTACACTATAATATTTACACGTAAGCTGGATAATTAATCGTAATTCGGAAATTGGACATGCGAACGCAGGTCCGACGCGGGCAAAGGCCACAGCCGACTGAGCTTTTTAATAGATTGTGATAGCTTATATTACTGCCTGACGCGAGAGAAAGAGATGGGGCGGAGCGCGCGCCTGACTAAATAAAACGACGTAAGCGCCAAAACAAACTTTATTTAGTTTTGATTTTACTATTTATGTAAGTTAATTTCTGCTGCAATCAAAATTTATAAAATATCAATCTCTTTTTTTTAAATCAAGTCTCGTGTTTCTATTATTCACCGTTTAGCAGTTCCAAGCGTTTATAGATAAAGACGGAGGCTACTTTGGCTTGTTTTTCTATCGAGAAAATTTGTCTTAATCGTGTTTTGGCGGCAATCAAAATTTTAATAATATGTTCAATTTACACATATCCTGAAATCATACTCCTACTGTTAGTACTTCATGATATCTGACGCTTTGAAGAATCCTATTTTTTTCACATATCCTCTTAAGGTAAGACTAGCCTAGATGCGCCTAGATATCTAGTTATGCACATAAACTACTCTCTTTAGAAACCATTCCGCGTTTTACACAATGTCCTGAAAACTATACATAGTGCGCAGCGCATTGAGTACAAAGTATTGACTTAGATAGTATACCTAACCTACCAAAAGTATCAAAATTGTTTATTAAAAATAAAATCACATAGATAACTCTCTGACGTCATGTTTTTGAATCTACCACCGCGTCGGAAGGTGTTGCGTTGTAGAGAAAATGTGGCCAGAAACTCTACAACACACTTCTTTTAAACAAAACAAAATATACAAAGTACAATTACAAAAATCCAATATTAAATTACATAGTGTAACATTGTCAAGAACAGACATTTTGGTCATCCGTCAGGATTATAAGTGTTCTTTGATTCAAATAATCATCGAGTTTATAGTAACCTTTTTTACAGAGGACTTGTTTAGCGTGGGACATAAACTTTTTTCTCTGGTATCATATTATAATAGCGTATACAGTGCCCCATGAAAGATGTGTTGACCTTACTAAGTCGAAAATGTGGGAATACTAATTTGACCTTACCTACTAATTCGAAAATGTGGGAATACGAATACCTATACAGGGTCCTTCTTAATATGCTGACACTTTTTAAGGGGATGATCAGACCATCCAAATGAACATGGCACCAAAATAGAAATCGCAAAAAAAACAGCTCTTCCATACAAAACTGCAAACCTACTTGAACCAAATGTATGGGACGGCTGATATTTTTTTCGATGTTGCTCCCATAGAAAAAGTTGTTCAGTTTGACGGTCTGATCATCCCCTTAAAAAGTGTCAGCATATTAAGTTGGACCCTATATATTACTTAATGAATTCTTTCATCTATTAGAGCCACAGTAATTTAACTAGGTATAACGTAGAGGTATAGTGTCGATGATCTAGTAGTCACTTCATCTTTATTTATTTGGGTTTTGGGTTTTGAGTTTGAGTTGCGTCTCACGGGGAGGATACTCCTTTACGATACGACCTTTGTCCATCGAAAATTTTTGATTACGATTAGTATTAAGTTCTGAAGACGACGGTTAAAAGCTGTTCAAATAAGAAGGCACAGTACACAGCAGGTACCTATTTCAAATAGGTACCTAGGTATCTATTCTATCTAAGGATTATACAGTAACGGTGTAAGGAAAAGTATCATTAACCTTTGAACCACATACTCTACCCAACAAACTGAACAACTTTTACTATGGGAGCCAACCTGTCAGAACAAAAAAAATATCAGCTGCCCCATACATTTGAATCGAGTAGGTATTGCAGTTTTGTATGGGACAGCAGATTTTTGTTTTCTCCCATGGAGGGGCGGGTCGGACAAATGCGTATACAGTCGGAAAAGTGACCTATTCTTCAAATTTCTTCGAGAGCCTATCCTCTTGTCTTAAGGGGATATAATTCGGAGCGCGCTCCATACAAACGTACTATGGTGATATTTTTAACACTAACCAATTAAACTCAATGAAATTTTGCTGAAACAATCTTGAAACAAATATCTATGCTCGTATGGAGTCAGATTTTCGTTAAAATATACAGTTTCAATCCTAGGATTAATTTAAGATTTGTATGGAAATCTTTGAGGCACTGTAACTTTAAAACTATACATTTTAACGAAAATCTGACCGTATACAAGCATATAAATTTGTTTTTAGATTGATTCTTATAAATTTTCATTGAGTTTAATTGGTTAGTATTGAAAATATCACCATAGTACGTTTGTATGGATCGCGCTCCGAATTATATCCTCTATGGTCTCTGCTGGTAGGTTCCGATATCCTGAACTTTGTCTAGTGATTTTTTTAATTAATACAGCCTAGTTACTGACTAGGATATTTCAAATTGGTGGCAGAATAACGTTATAATAACCAACACTTATTACTCAAAGGAATAATTGTTCGAAGTACCGAATTAGTTCAGTAGTATTGAATGCGAACTACAATTCGGTATTCTCAAGTTTTTCTTGGAGGGCTGAATCGAAAACCATTTCGAGATAATTGTCTCAATAATAATATTTTCTATGTCAGAGATTTTAAAATGAAAGGATTACAGATATTTTTAATAAAATAACGTCGTGATTCGGTCTATCCAGTGACGTCACTAGAAAACCTGTGAACTCCTTGGTAAACTTAAAATAACTGGCCATTATGAAAAAAATACATTCACAAAAGAATTTGACATTTTATGTTGCCGGTTAGAAAGAGAAGAAATAACTTTTTTAAATAAAGCAGTAGGTAAGTAGTTTTTCTCCATGGAGTTTGAATTATTTTCTCTCCACCATTTTTGCATTTAGAGATTACAGATCAAAGTAATTTAAAAATTAAATCTATATTGATAAACTCGATGAATCGCAATCAATATTAAATTTGTTTCCTAAAATGATAAGATAAATATTCTTTATTTGCACACCAAGAATAGAAAAATACATTTTAAAACAAGAATGAGAAGGGTGCAAAGTGGGGTCTTATCACTAAAAGCGATTTCTTACTCATTTCAACTGAAACGCCTATAATAATATAGATTTAGGAGATTCACCCGACCACCTCAATTCGTTGCCCTCACCTTGACAACAGGGGTTAACGACATTCTTGAAGGTCTCTGAACTTGTTAGGGGGGTTGTTATGACGTCACTTAGTATGGTCTCGTCAATTCATCTTCGTAAAATAAGTTAGTATGCCATACGGCGACGGTCTAGAGTGCATATATTATTCGTTGTGTTTGCTCTGCTTTCTATTATTTTGGTCATTTATAAGAAACTAGCAGCCCGTCCCGGCTTCGCACGGGTAGACAAATAAATTTTAAGACTCATTTTTCTACACCTTCGGTTACATTGTTCAAATTTTACCAAGGATCCCTAATTTTTTTCAAAATGAAATGTAGCCTATGTCAAATTGAAAGAATGTAGCATTCTATTGGTGAAAGAATTTTTTAAATCGGCCCAGTACTTTTTGAGCCTATTCATTACAAACATACAAAAATAGGTACAAATCTTTCCTCTTTATAATATTAGTGTAGATAAAAACCGGCCAAGTGCGTGTCGGCAGGGAGTGCAACACGTAACTTTTCATCCCACCTCAGCGAGGAAATGACTAAATGCAAAAAAAAAGGTTGTACGATAAATTCAGCACCATGGAGTAAATAGGTTTAATGTTTTGAATTCGCAAACTTAGTATTAGAACACACGATGTTCTTAATTCAATTTACTTTATCCTCTAGCGGATAAAAACGGCTTTTGCACTTAGATATCGAAGAGCAAAAATACTCTTTCCGAGATGGGGGGATGAAAAGTACATTTTACAAGTTGATCGACTATTACTCGTTAACTTGTAAAGCCTACTTAGCGGTGATAGTTTTCAAACGCAGTTCAAAAATATCTTTTTTAATCTTGTCCGCACAATCTATGAGAATAAATTCTCATGTGATTCCTTGAATTTCTAATTTATGGTATCAGGCAGGACACTTGCGCGAAGGATATTTGCGCCAAAAGACACATGCTCAAATCCATAAGTTTTAATTACGGATTTCTCAAGCATCCCACTTCATTGGGCTAGGTAAGTCCACAGAACATTATAAGGGGGTAGAAGTGCAAAGTAGGCGTGGAACGTGTCGCCACAGGTTATGCAATGATTTGCTTAACACCATAAGGCGCGCAGCGTGGTTCGAGCGAGAGGGCTTAGTAATTGTAGCAGCGTGAGCGGGAAGACAAGTGGCGACAGCCGTCTCCGTAGCAAAAGCGCTACTTTGCATTTCTAACCCCTCTTATAATGTTCTGTGGGTAAGTGTTCCGGAACCGACTCAGAGCACTTCACTTCCACGCAGTGTTATCTGTACCACCCCTAGAGTGTATTCCAATAAGGCCGAGAGTTCTGTCGATATTCGCGCAAAAGTCTCGCGCAAATGTCTCTTCGCGCAAGTGTCTTTCACGGAAATGTCCTAGATCCCTATTTTGAGTATATCTTGTCGGTTCGCTATTTACACGTTAAACAAATATACGATAAAAGATAAAGCTAGATAACGCGGTCTTTGTAAGTTTCCTATCGCGAGCGCCGCCGCGTGCTGCGTGTTAACGTATTCTTAGGTTACTTTTATAGCTACTTACCTAATATGCCTAAGATCGAATATTAGCTGGGTAATAGTCGAGTAATAGTAAAAAGCCGTGGTGGTCCAGTGGCGAGTAACCTTGCCTGCCGTGCAGGAGGTGATGGTTCGATCCCCGTCCAGGCCGACTCGTACCAATAAGTTTTTCGGAATTTATGTACGATTTGTAACACCACTGGCTTTTCGGTGAAGGAAAACATCGTGAGGAAACCTGCATGTTTCAATTTCGAGGCATGTATTGTACCCACTGTCCATTATAAGTGGCGACGGGCTCACCCACCGTAACACTGGACAGAGTTTCGGTACTACTGGTGAAACGTGGATGTTCTGAGGATTCAGAATATCTCTGACTACCCCCTCGGGAATATAGTCGTGAGCATATGCTAATAAGCACATGTGAGCATAATTTTTGTTCGGGGTGGACAGAAGCATTTGTTGTTACTGAATTCGTGGTTACAATCTTAGATGAAAGTACTATTATTGGATATGCCCAAAGCGCGTTTAGTTGAAGCACACAAGTGACACATTTTTTTTATAAGCCTTTATTCAGACATCTTTTCTTATTTTTATTCTAGAAGTTGTGCTTTGCTCGTTTTTTGTAGGTCTGTTTGCCAATCGGCAAATGACTCCTCCAACCTTTTCCATTCCTGTCTGTCGCCTGCTACTCTAATCCATGTGTTTCCGGCAACCTGACACACTTGATCCATACAAAGTAACACACTTGGCTATCATCTGTTGCAATTACAAATCGAGAAAAAATCTGCTGTTTCATACATTTCGAGTCGAGTAGCCATTGATATTTTAATTTTTCTATGGAACGACCATCGCGATTTCTATGTTGATTAAAGTTATTGAGTTTGATGGTCCGAAGCTGAAAGTTATGTAACGCAGTAACGCATTTAAGTTAACCTACATCCTGTATAACTGTCGATGCTGTAACCTGTGTAAATGCGCACTCCGTACAAACGAAGTCTGGTGATATTTTCAATACTAACCAATTAAAGTCAGTGAATTTTTTTAGAAACAATCTAGAAACTGATCTCTGTTTTTATGAAGTCAGATTTTCGTTAAAATATACAGTTTTAGTGCTACAATTAATTTAAGATTTTTATGGAAATCTTTGAGACACTGTAACTTTAAAACTATACATTTTAAGGGAATCGGTCTTCATACAAACATAGAGATTAGTTTCTAGATTGTTTCTGAAATTTCATTGACTTTAATTGTTTAGTATTGAAAATATCACCAGTATTCGTTTGTATGGAGCGCGCTCCGAATTATATTCATTTAATCTTTCGATTTACATGACTACAACATAGGATACAACATACATACAACATACACACAAAAACAAACATAACCTAGAAAATAACATAGGCTTTGACTATTTATAAGTGGACTGGTTTTGCGTGTAATTCTACTAACAAACATTTCTGCCACTTTTTGCGGGGGGCGAGGTAACATGAAATCCGCAACTTTGGATTTTATTCCCCATAACTTTAGATTCTAATTTTGAATGTTAAAAATCATGAAAAGTAGTCTCGTGTGAACCCCAAACGTTCTAAGTTATTATTTCGCAATTATAGGCTGTCTCGTTTAGTGATAAGGTGTAAAATTGAATGTAAATGCTCAAGATCAATTGTGCTTATACCGTGGCAGAGGGGAAATGCTACCGCAAGGCTAGTCCTTATAATAATTAGTCAAAGAACATAGGTGATCGCAGCTTGAAGTAATTGCGGTACCTCGTAATAGTTGGATAGGTAACTAAAAATAGGACAATCCTATTCATAATCTTATCTCAAAACATAACTACGATAGTACACAATCTACCATCAAGATCTGTGTCCGTTGAAAAGTGATACGTAGGTAATAATATCTTTTAACTTGTGTCCCAGTCACAAGCTTGAAATATTAAAAAGATGAATTGAAGAAAATCATTATTTTCCTAGACCAGCTATTTTTGAAACTCATTCGTTGAACTCAGCAGTTGAAAATGTCAAAATTACTATAGAGATATGCATCTTTCTACTGCTGATTTGACTTTAAAAATCGCACTCCTGCCCCCCTAGACAAAGTGACATTCTATTGGCGTTGACGCTAGTAGAAAATGACAGAATGTATGGATTTGACACTAGCGATCGACACATTTTGACGGTCAACTCAGCATTAGAAGCAGCATTACCTACAAAGTTAGAATGTTTTTGTTATACTTCGTTTGGGTTTAACTTTAGTGAACATAAAGACGTTATAAATGTTAAATAGTAGTTAAATTGTTCTTGTTTTTATCCTTCACAGCCTTTGACTAATTATTAAAAGGACTAGCCTTGCGGTAGCATTTCCCCTCTGCCACGGTATAAGCACAATTGATCTTGTGTATTTACATTCAATTTTACACCTTATCACTAAACGAGACAGCCTATAATTGCGAGTCAAGTCAAGTCAAGTCATTATAATTTATTCAATATAGGAGCTTACAGCACACGAAATAATAACTTCGAACTTAGAACGTTTGGGGTTCACACGAGACTACTTTTCATGATTTTTAACATTCAAAATTGGAATCTAAACTTATGGGGAATAAAATCCAAAGTTTTGGGGAATAAAATCCAAAGTTGCGGATTTCATGTTACCTCGCCCCCGCAAAAAGTGGCAGAAATGTTTGTTAGTAGAATTACATGCGTAACCAGTCCACATATAAATAGTCAAAGTTCACAGCTGATCGAGAGTGTGTGGATAATAAACAATACAGGGTGTAAGGAAAAGTAGCATTAACTTATAAACCACATACTCTACCCATCAAACTGAACAATTTTTACAATGGGATCAAACCTGTCAGAACAAAAAAATATCAGCTGCCCATACGTTTGAATCGAGTAGGTATTGCAGTTTAGTATGGGACAGCTGATATTTTTTTTCTTCTGACAGGTGTGCTTCCATAGTAAAAGTTGTTCAGTTTGATGGGTAGAGTATGTGGTTTAAAGGTTAATGATACTTTTACTTACACCCTATACAGGGTCCTTCTTAATTGCTGACACTTTTTTAAGGGGATGACCAGTCCATCAAACTGAACAACTTTATCTCTATAGGACCAACATCGAATCCCGAAAAAAAATCAGCTGTCCCATACATTTAACTCGAGTTTGTTTCGCAGTTTTGAATGGAAGAGATTTTTTTTCGTGATTTCGATGTTGGTGCCATAGAGAAAGTTGTTCAGTTTGACGGTCTGATCATTCCCTTAAAAAAGTGTCAGCATTTAAAGAAGGACCTTGTATACCTACATATGACCATTATGTATATTTAGATGTACATTGCAGATGATAGCCAGCGAGCCGCCTTCCAGTCAGCTGATGTAGGATATCGATCCAGTTACCCGAACAGAAGGAAAAGGACCCCTACAACGTGTAACAACCCAACCCGAAGGGGACGACACTAATGTGCCGGGTAACACCAACAAACTAGAGGGAGGTGTCGCAATGAAGTGACATGGGAACACAACTCGACCAATTCTATTATCTTTTTTATTTACGCAGTTTGAAGGCCATGAATTCCAACCATTGACCTAATATAACATCAATTAGGTCAGGTACCTATCGTAACATTAAATCCCAATACACATTCCAATTTCCTGCATTAAATTGAGGATGAATTCATGATACATTTAAACAACCATATGTACCTACATTATACCTAATTACGTGTAAGTATACAAACGTATACACCGCTCTTGACTGTAGAGTCAAAAATACATCATTGTAATTGGTATATGTATAAGCAAGGTAAAACTCACTTACCAAATGAAAATGCATTAAGAATTAAAACAGAAAATGGAAACCATCATACAGAACCACTCGCGGTCATTTTACGCACTGCAAACACATAACAATTGTAAACATAATTACTTCTGACAAGGAACTGACCTATTCGTTCCTTCAGATGTGGAGTACTTCTGGCTGTTTCCTCCTCTTCCACATCCATGTCGAAGGAAAATGGAAAGCTTTTCGTGGAGCCGACAAAGCCGGCAGCCATCGTTTGCGGGACGAACGGACGTCCGCCGTAGTCGACTGGCTAAAGAACTCTGACTGTATGCCTGGCCTATAGTAGTTAGGCATAACACTTGGCGGACCGGTACACGCTTGGTGTCGAGTTGTTGACTCGACTGGAAGATTTTAACTGCGAACATCTGATTATAATTTGTTTGTGGCCAGGAGTGCGATTTTCGAAACTCATACATTCAACTCGCCAGTTAAGGGTATATTACTGTTGGCGCGCTCCATACAAACGAAGTCTGGTGATATTTTCAATTACTAAATCTATATGCTTGTATCGTATCAGATTTTCCTTAAAATTTACAGTTTTAAAGTTACAGTGCCTTAAAGATTTCCATATAAATCTTAAATTAATCCTAGCATTGAAACTGTATATTTTAACGAAAATCGGACACGATACAAGCATAGAGATTTGTTTCTAGATTGTTTTTGCAAAATATAATTGAGTTTAATTGGTTAGTATTGAAAATATCACCAGACTTCGTTTGTATGCAGCGCGCATTTACGCATTCGGAATAAACTTCTCTTAACGATGTCAAAATAAGGTTTTATGGAGGTTTTATACTTCAGGAGTGCGATTTTTGAAAGTCAAATCAGCAGTAGAAAGATGCATATATCCATAGTAACTTTTGACATTTTAAACTGCTGAGTTCAACGAATGACTTTAAAAATTCGCACTACAGAGCTCCCTAATCCGTATTGTCTTTGTGGATTTACTCGCTAGATGGCAGGGATTAGAAAGGTAGTTTAGGCACAAAATTTGTGACCTGATGGGATAGTTTCAGCTAATTTTGTTAGACCTTATATTGTATACAGAGTCCTTCTTAATGTGCTGACTCTTTTTTAAGACAATGATAAGACCGTCAAACTGAACAACTTTCTCTATGGGTCCAATATGGGTCCATGTCAAATCCAAAACGTTGTTTGAAGTGCCGGACCTGTGGTGAGGAGTATTCGCTGTAATGTTTCCGCCTATAAATTCTGTTCTGCGCATTCAAGGTTTGTTTGCCGGCTATTACAGGATGCAGTGACTCTAATCGGTAGTGTAGGTACTCTTATACAGGGTGAAATTTATATTATTAACATCCTGTTAAACTATGAGTTTATCCATCAAACTGAACAACTTTTACTAAGGGAGCAAATTCAGCGTAACATATGCTCACGACAAAATTCCCCGAAGGGGTAGTCGTAGATATTCTGAAACCTCAGAATATCCACGTTTCACCAGTAGTACCGAAATTCTGTCCAGTGTGACGGGGGGAGAGCCCGTCGCCACATAATGGACAGTGGGTACAATACATGCCTCGAAATTGAAGAATGCAGGTTTTCTCACGATGTTTTTCCTTCACCTAAAAGCCAGTGGTGTTACAAATCGTACTTATGTACGGAATTTATATTCCGAAAAACTAATTGGTACGAGTTCCTCCTGCACGGCAGGCAAGGTTACTCGCTACTGGACCACCACGGCTTCACCATTAGAGGTTCTGTGTTTAACGCACATACACACATAAGTTCAATTTACGACAAATAACCAGTCACTGTAGTCAAAATTGGATGTACAACAACAATGATAAAACACAAGCTTTTTGTTAATATAGTTAGTCATAGTGACATTGATTGAACTAGTCTTGTGTGAAGGCTCCAGCTCAAACTAGAATAGAATAAAAGAGGAGTCGCGCTGCAAGTCTGGCGGAGTACGGACGCGCGTGCGTATCGGCGCGTTGGGCTTTCCCGTGGCTCCACCATTTTGTGAACTCTTTTGTGTTTTAACCTTAAAACAATCACTTGAGATTATAAACTACTTACATTGGCAAAACTGCCACGCTAGACTTAATTAATACTACTGATCATTTTCCTTCGTATACTATCCACATAACGAGACATTGGCTGAATTGTGATAACTCATCGGATGTTACTAAACAAAAAATTGAAATGAATTGAATTGAATAAAAGAGCAAATACTTGTTAAAAAATTTATCAACACACATGCGAAACAAAAGAAAAGGAATCAAGTACTAAATCTAAAGCTGATTTCAAAAATTCTGTAACATGAATTAAGAGTCCTATTACAAGCTCAGTGGCGCCCTCATCACAATAATAAAGATTTCTCAATAAAAAAAGCCTAAATTAAAAAAGTGCTACTCCTATAAACTACAAAATCCTTCAAGCTATTATTATACAATACTTTTATAGGTTCTAAACATTCCACTTTTAAGAATTACGAAATAAATATAAAAGCGGCCCTTTTTCCAAATTTGTATATTTAGACATATAAAAAAACCTACAAAAGTATTCTATAAAAATAGCTTGAAGGCTTTTGTAATTTAGGCTTTCTTTATTGAGAAAGATTTCTCAATTAATTAATGTGATGAGGGCGCCACTGAGCTTCTAATAGGCCTCTTAAATATATTTTGCTTTTAAATCTGTTCAGGCGATAGAGAAAACGAGAAATGCGCGCGCGGTCCGCGTGAAGACTATAATATAGAGCACTAAGGCCGAGATTCAGAGACGATTTTTTTAGTCTCAGTTCAAACTAAGTAGGGCGCAAATGTATGGATTTTGACATACGGAAGTTCGAACCAAGGCCGAGATTCAGCGGGAGTTCGAACTAAGACTTAAGAGAAGTTTATTCCGAATGCGTAAATGCGCGTTGCACACAAACAAAGTCTGGTGATATTTTCAATACTAACCAACTAAAGTCAATAAACATTTTCAGAAACAATCTAGAAACTAATCTCTATGCTTGTATGAAGTCAGATTTTCGTTAAAATATACAATTTTAGTGCTAGGATTAATTTAAGATTTGTATGGAAATCTTTGAGGCACTGTAACTTTAAAACTATACATTTTAACGAAAATCTGACTTCATACAAGCATAGAGATTAGTTTCTTGATTGTTTATTTTAATTGGTTAGTATTGAAAATATCACCTGTCTTCGTTTGTATGGAGCGCCCACCGAATTATATTCCCTTAAAAACGTCTCTGAATCGTTTTTTAGACACGATCCCAATACTTTTGTCAGATAATTTCCGTTAAAATTATATTATATTAAGTAGTTTCAAAGTAGGCGCCTTGGAGGATATCTTTTATCTGTAATATGTGTATAAGTTACTTGCTCTGTATTTTATCGTGGCATACATTTTTCGATAAAATTCTTAAATTAATCCTAGCATTGAGAAATAAATTTTAACGGTCATCTGACAAATGTAAAGCACAGATATTGGTTTCTAGATCATGTTTAAAAAAATATCATCAAAATCATTGGTTTGATTGATATCCGAAATATTATCAAACATACTTTTATGGAATACACCTAATATCGTTTTAAGTAAGTCTTCAGAGTCTTTGCTCTGCTTCTCCTTATACTGCTCATACATTACACGGCCACGTTTTTCGTACTTTTCACGGTCATCTCCGCGTTTCACCCATGTCGACTGCCAAATACCTTGATTTTTATTTGCTTTCTCTATAAAGACGGCTAGTATAACTGCCAATGCATAGTTATTGCTACAGCCCAGTTCTCTGAAGTGGTCGCCATTGATAACACGAGCCCAGTGGTGAGTACGCTCTCTAGATGTCTTGGCCATGTACTTCTCAAGGAAACACTTCAATTTGTGCCAGGATTCAGCCGTTTCTTCACAATACGTAGCTTCTTCTACACACTGGATATCAGTGGGACCGTCAAGTGACTGTAACATGTTCACTAAACCGAGACCGTGGCCTGCCGTGTGTCCCAGCAATGTCAACTTGAAAATGTTCCATCTCATATTATCCATGAAATCATTATCTCGTCGAATCTTATCGATGTAGAACGAGTTAATGACAATCTTGGCAAACATTTTAGATGTTTGACTGTCTCTCTTGCTGAATGTTCTGTAACAGCTCTTAACACACTTCTTCTGGGGGACGGAGTAGCTAAAGTAGCCCTCTATGAAAGATACAGAAACATGAAATTTTTTGCTAGCGAAGGTGTTGACGAGATGCATAAACGTTTTTGTGCACGCTCTCATCAAAGTTAAAGCCACGATCCCGAAGAAATATTTCAAACAGATCCTTCCCTTTTCATTTGTATCCCATTCTTCAATCAATTTACTACAAGATGCAGTGAAAGCCGAATTCTCTTTTGGTCCGTATTGTAACTTAACATTTTCCTCTGCCTTCTTATAAGTTTTATTCTTATTGCCGTACCATAAAATATCAGTGGGAAGTTTTGGTCTGGTGAAATTCGTGTTGTTTTCTGTCTGCTTCGTATCGTTGGTTTCATTAACGTTTGCTTCGAATTTGTCATTTAATTCATTTTCCTCTACTTTCTTGGGATGTTTGTTCTCAACCTCCCCATCTTCGTTTTCTGATTGTTGTATAGTTAAAGAATCGTCGTTTCCATTTTCAGTAGGATCTGTTTCATCGCTTTCTTCTTCAATGTATTCTAGGTTTTCTTTTATTTTTTCTGCTAGATTATTAACTTCTTCAGATGTTTCCTCCAGATTGTTTATCTCAGCATTGAGTTTATCTTCGGGCGTCAAAAAGAAAAGTTTACCATGTTCGCCGTAGTTTCTAGATTCCCAAATGAATTGTTCAGTATCTTTGTGCAGCGGCATGATGGCTATCGTCGAAAATACCAAATCTGTGACAGACATCCCTTTTTGTGGCTTTGTTCCGAGATAAAAGTTAAAGAATCTGTTAATAATATCTTTTTGTACTTTTTGATTTTGGACGACAGAAGGGAAATTTTCTTCGGAAGCCACCTTTAAGCACTTTAAGTTGCTCCATTGATCTTCAATGCTGCGACTAGGACCAGGGTTGGATTGGTTCGTATTTCGTTCATCCATTTTACCTGTAAGACTGAATTAAGATATAAGTCAGATTGATTCACATAAAAAGTATCTAGGGACCGAATAGCTCTAATGATAGTGGATACAACCTCTACAAGAAGGAAAGGCGAAAGACGATGCGATAAACGGTCAAGTCTTAGGTAGGCTTGCACCAAAAAGTATTTAAAGTTAACAAATTTAAATATGATGCATCACTGTCATCAGTATGAGCAGTGTAAGAGACAGAGCGTTCACTAAATACGTGTTGCACCAGCAACACGTATTTAATAGAGAAGTTTATTCCGAATCCGTAAATGCGCGCTGCATACAAACGAAGTCTGGTGATATTTTCAATACTAACCAATTAAACTCAATGAAATTTTGATGAAACAATCTAGGAACAAATATCTATGCTTGTATCGTGTCCGATTTTCGTTAAAATATGCAGTTTCAATGCTAGGATTAATTTAAGATTTGTATGGAAATCTTTGAGGCACTGTAACTTTAAAACTGTACATTTTAAGGAAAATCGGACACGATAGAAGCATAGAGATTTGTTTTTAGATTGTTGTTGATTGAAAAATTTCATTGAGTTTAATTGGTTAGTATTGAAAATATCACTATAGTACGTTTGTATGGAGCGCGCTCCGAATTATATCCTCTTAAGAATTCAGTCGTGGCAACTATGTAGGATGGAATGTCGTGAGAAGTGATGATAGCAGATAGTAGCCTACTCCTACTGTGACACACGTCAGTCAGTAGGTAGCAACTTTTTAGTAAGTACCTACACTATTACTATGTGATTGCTTTGACTATTTATATGTGGACTGGTTACGCGTGTAATTCTACTAACAAACATTTCTGCCACTTTTTGCGGGGGCGAGGTAACATGAAATCCGCAACTTTGGACTTTATTCCCCATAACTTTAGATTCTAATTTTGAATGTTAAAAATCATGAAAAGTAGTCTCGTGTGAACCCCAAACATTCTAAGTTCGAAGTTATTATTTCGCAATTATAGGCTGTCTCGTTTAGTGATAAGGTGTAAAATTGAATGTAAATGCTCAAGATCAATTGTGCTTATACCGTGGCAGAGGGGAAATGCTACCCCAAGACTAGTCCTTATAATAATTAGTCAAAGTGTGATTGTGATGTGATGTAAATATATAAAAGATCAATGGAATTAAACTTCAAACTTACCAAATTCAAAATCCGTAATCTCTTGGTTACCACTATTATTTATCTCACGTCCGGCGGAAATGACAAAACAGATCTAAAATTAATAATAAGGTATTGTTTATGCCACTTTCAACCGATGCTATGGGAGGTCTGGTCAAAACAATACTGAATTAACTACGCGACGCGACGCGAGAACTCCCGATAATATTAAATGACCGGTCGTGTGCGTGTCGGATTCTACTGCGTCTGGTTCCGAATAGCTGGCGAATATTTTAAACAATTCGGTATGTCAAGTTTTTTTTCGGTCTTAATTTTATATTTTTTACGGATAGAAGACATAATTTTAAGAAACTAATTTAATGATTATTTGCGATTCATCGAGTTTATCAATACAAATTTAATTATTAAATTACTTTGATCTGTAATCTCTAAGCCCGAGATTCAGAGACGATTTGTAAGTCATAGTTCGGACTCCGTATGTCAAAATCCATACATTTTCGCCACGCTTAGCTCGGGCTAAGACCAAAAAAATCGTCTCTGAATCTCGGCCTAAATGCAAAAATGGTGGAGAGAAAATAATTCGAACTCGAAGGAGAAAAACTACTTACTGCTTTATTAAAAATATAATAATTCCTTCTCTTTCTAACTCTATGCTGGAAACAGATACGGCAACATCAAATGTCAAATTCTGACATTGTTAATGTATTTTTTTTCTTAATGGCCAGTTATGTTAAGTTGATTTTAAGTTTACCAGGGGAGTCACGTTGCAGGTTCTGACCCGAGAACTTGTCTCGCGTGTTGTCCGCGCGTCGCGTCTTTGCCTGCTACGAGGCTCCGCATTCCTTAATCTCTTCTTGTTCTTTATCAAAAACAATCCCTGAGATTGGGATAGATACTCCCACAAACTACTTGACATTGGCGGAAATGCGGTGCTAACGCACAAGCAAAAAGTCCATTAATCTACACTAATATTATAAATCTACACTAATATTATAAAGAGGAAAGATTTGTACCTATTTTTGTATGTTTGTATGTTTGTAATGAATAGGCTCAAAAAGTACTGGGCCGATTTAAAAAATTCTTTCACCAATAGAATGCTACATTCTTCCAATTTGACATAGGCTACATTTCATTTTGAAAAAAATAGGGATCCTTGGTAAAATTTGAACAATGTAACCGAAGGTGTAGAAAAATGAGTCTTAAAATTTATTTGTCTACCCCGTGCGAAGCCGGGACGGGCTGTTAGTTATAAATAAAAAAAGTTTACCAAGGAGTTCATAGGTTTTCCAGTGACGTCACTGGACGGACCGAAAAACGACGTTAAATTATTAAAATATCTGTAATCCTTTCATTTGAATATCTCTGACATAGAAAATATTATTATTGAGGCAGTTATCTCGAAATTGTTTTCGATACAGCCCTCCAAAAAAAAACTGAACATACCGAATTTGATGGTCTGATCATCAACTTATTAAAAATATCTGTATTCCTTTCATTTTAAAATCTGACTTGGAAAATATTATTATTGAGACAATTATCACGAAATAATTTTCGGTTCCGCCCTTAAAAAAAAAACTTGACATACCGAATTGACTATTTGACAAATGTAACGGTAAAATAATAAATATATTAGATTTAGTATTAGCTTATAGGTTCACAATAATAATACAATATGTTTTTTGCATTAAAGTAACTAACTTGTAAATATTTTATTTTTCAAGTTTTTTTATC
This sequence comes from Agonopterix alstromeriana, assembly GCA_963924505.1. NCBI lineage: Eukaryota > Metazoa > Arthropoda > Insecta > Lepidoptera > Depressariidae > Agonopterix > Agonopterix alstromeriana. The sequence continues at coordinate 15,123,817 of OZ004679.1, forward strand.
TGTGGATTTCAAAAACTGAAACGCTGGCCATGATTGAGCATCGTGTGACGTCACATTTCAAAACAATAAAACGTCATGTGAGTTGAAGCGTCGTAGTTAGCTTTACTTTGTTTATTGAAATATGACGTCACAGACTCAAGTGTCACGTGATCGGCTGTTTTCGCGCGAATCTCAAATTACTGTATTTATTTTTATTTTATTGTATAGGTACACGTACAGATTACAGTCAAGATGAAACCATTTAACATTGCAATAATATAAAGAACTAGATTGTAATCCAATTACACATGTACACAGCATCACTATCTTTAAAACATGGCGGAGTGAGTTAGTTACATAAATTAATGAAAAATATTGTTTTTTTTCGAATCAATAACGCTTTTTTTAAGAAAAAGATAATTGAATAAACCTACGTACAATTTAAAATATCATTCCGAAAACTGGCTATTAGCCAATTGTACGGTACAGGACAGTGAGAAACCTTGTTACAACAACCACCTGTTTAGGTACTGTTCTTTAGGTTTCAGCTTGATTATCGTGTCGAGGTATGATTAGGTGACCGGTCTTTCGCCCACAAGAACATGGCATAAGAAACCATATTCCTTAAGGGGATATAATTCGGAGCGCGCTCCATACAAACGTACTACGGTGATATTTTCAATACTAACCAATTAAAGTCAATGAAATTTAGCTGAAACAATCTTGAAACAAATATCTATGCTTGTATGGAGTCAGATTTTCGTTAAGGTATACAGTTTCAATGCTAGGATTAATTTAAGATTTGTATGGAAATCTTTGAGGAACTGTAACTTTAAAACTATACATTTTAACGAAAATCTGACTCTATGTAAGCATAGAAATTTGTTTTTAGATTGATATCTGTATTCCTTTCATTTTAAAATCTGACTTGGAAAATATTATTATTGAGACAATTATCACGAAATAATTTTCGGTTCCGCCCTTAAAAAAAAAACTTGACATACCGAATTGACTATTTGACAAATGTAACGGTAAAATAATAAATATATTAGATTTAGTATTAGCTTATAGGTTCACAATAATAATACAATATGTTTTTTGCATTAAAGTAACTAACTTGTAAATATTTTATTTTTCAAGTTTTTTTATCTGTGGATTTCAAAAACTGAAACGCTGGAGGCCATGATTGAGCATCGTGACGTCACATTTCAAAACAATAAAACGTCATGTGAGTTAAAGCGTCGTAGTTAGCTTTACTTTGTTTATTGAAATATGACGTCACAGTGTCAAGTGTCACGTGATCGGCTGTTTTCGCGCGAATCTCAAATTACTGAATGATAAATATTGTTTTTTTTTCGAATCAATAACGTTTTTTTTTTAAGAAAAAGATAATTGAATAAACCTACATACAATTTAAAATATCATTCCGAAAACTGGCTATTAGCCAATTGTACGGTTCAGGACAGTGAGAAACCTTGTTACAACAACCACCTGTTTACTGTTCTTTAGGTTTCAGCTTGATTATCGTGTCGAGGTATGATTAGGTTGCCGGTCTTTCGCCCACATGAACACGGCATAAGAAACCATATTCCTTAAGGGGATATAATTCGAAGCGCGCTCCATACAAACGTACTATGGTGATATTTTCAATACTAACCAATTAAAGTCAATGAAATTTTGCTGAAACAATCTTGAAACAAATATCTATGCTTGTATGGAGTCAGATTTTCGTTAAAGTATACAGTTTCAATGCTAGGATTAATTTAAGATTTGTATGGAAATCTTTGAGGCACTGTAACTTTAAAACTATACATTTTAACGAAAATCTGACTCTATACAAGCATAGAAATTTGTTTTTAGATTGATTCTGAAAAATTTCATTGAGTTTAATTGATTAGTATTGAAAATATCACCATAGTACGTTTGTGTGGAGCGCGCTTCGAATTATATGCTCTTAATCACCTTGTATGATACACACGTGAGAGAGAAATGTGGTGGGATTCTAAGCTGGAAATATAATTTTTTGATCACCAACCTAATGACTCTAATCCTACTAATATTATAAACGCGAAAGTTTGTAAGTATGGACGGATGTTTGTTACTCTTTCACGTAAAAACTCCTGAATGGATTTTAATGAAATTTGGCACACAGATTGAATATGATCTGGATTAACACATAGCAGACGGAGTCGCGGGCAACAGCTACATAAACTCACGATACCTCACCCTTTACAGGGTGGCCAGAAACTTTACTACCTAACTACGAAACCCATACACGAAACCAGCCATAAGAATGACCGAAATGTCTGGTCTGGACAATGTTACACGTAATTCAATATTGTATTTGTACTTTGTCTAGTTTTTTTTTTTTAAAAGATGTGTGTTGTAGAGTTTCTGTCCGCATCTTCTGGAACACCTTCCGACGCGGTGGTAGAGTCAGGGATGTTGTATAAGGGTAGAATCAAAAATGACATCAGAAAGAAAGTTATCCATGTGATATTACCTATTTTGAATAAAACATTTTGAGTTTGACCAACAAAAACGTTGTTTTATCCTACTGGACATAAACAAATTTGATACTAAACAAATAAAATAAAATCAGTAGGTACCTAATTGTAAAAACAAAAAAAAAGTTTTTAATGTTTTGGTTCAGGTGGAAATACTAGTAGGTACACTTACCTACCTACTGCGGTTTTCTTATTTCATACCTCTTTTAAGGAACCTCTGTTTTGTTCTACTAATGACTGAATTCCGCTTTAAATTCTGGGAACATCTAAATGTGTTCCGGAAAGTCCCGCGGCGCACCGCATAAGGCTGACTGTACATAAGAGATGTGTTTGCTCGAACGAATGCATCTTATAGAAATTGATCACGGGCGGATCCAGGAGTTCATTTGAAGGAGGCTCCAGTATAAAGTACATATAAGATATAGTAGGCGCGCTTCTAAGAAATCGCGCGATGCGACGGCGATGCGACAAGATGGCGGCCATGCTAAGGGTTGTTACAATCATGTTTGGGGGATATGAAATAAATATTAAGATGATCAATATGATATAAGTCTAATCGATTATTATTTAATTAATTTGTAGTGATCATAATATCTACCAAGGTATTTATTTTTGTCATGAACTATTATTTACGTTTTTAATTCAACGTTTTGTAAGAAAAACACATTATTTTTCAATTAATAACATGTATTATGCCCAAAAACAATTATTTAGCAGCGTAGCTTACCTATTTATAGTATTACCTGCAGTTTTAAACGGTATCTCCAGTAAAAACAACAAAGTTTCAAATCTCGTTAAAAATGGTTCAAATTTATTTCCAACAACTCTTTATTTTGATTCAATGTGGAATCACATCCGTACACAATACAACCAGTTCGAACCATTGTGGTCCGTGCGCGATCGCAAGTGTACATTTTGACACTGCTGCCGGTGCGTACCCCAAGTCTCTGTTGACTTAGGGTACTGCCCGCAGGCAGAGCGGGCCGAGACGCGCTCCTCCCGCGCCCCGCACCTCGCGCACGATTGACCTGTCGCGACCCGACAGTGCGCTCACTATTATTATTATATTCACTTTGCCCAGGATTTGTGTTGTGGACCAACAACCCATTGAAAATATCTGGTTGACTATACCATTTATTTTCATAAGTTATAAAGGTCTCACAACACTACTGACCTTTACTCGTAGAGAGGGGGGGGGGGGGGGATCATATATGGCAGGGCGTTGTGTTCTGGTCTCAGCTTGGATCACTCTTATCGCAACGAAACTCATATCAATAAAAGTGACAAAACTAAATCAGCTTTTGTTACCAACTATACATCTTCTATCGAGTCGATGGCATGTCATTCTAAATCTTTCCAGCCCAGAATTTCGCCACACGGATAGCATTTCGCGTTTCCTGAGGTAGGCTCCATAGTGAACGTTGTTCAGTTTGATGGTCTGGGTTCACCGTTTCAGTTTGCGGAGGACTGTCCCTTACACCCTGCATGGTGGTCTAGCGGCGCCGGCGGTGCGAGATTTAATCCGGCACCCCGCTTGTATGAAGCATGTTTTCTGTTTTGCCCTCATCGAGATATTCATGTGGTTTAGGCATTGCTGACAGTAATTACGTTTGACGGCCGATAGCTCAGTAGTGAACCTACCTGCAAATCTGAGAGTCGCAGCTTCGAATCCCGTAATGGGCAAATATTTGTATCTTGAATATGAATATTTGTACCCAGTCATGTTGTACTAATCTATGAACAACTTTCTTTATGGGACCAACATCGAAATCGCGAAAAAAATATCAGCTGTCCCATACATTTGGCTCAAGTAGGTTTGCAGTTTTGTACAAAGAGAATGGAATCACTACGTTTTGTATGGAAGAACTGATTTTGTTTTCGCGATTTCCATGTTGGTGCCATAGAGAAAGTTGTTCAGTTTGATGGTCTGATGATTCCCTTAAAAAAGTGTCAGCATATTAAGAAGGACCCTGTATAACGTTGTCTAATCATAATAAAAATGTGGGCTACTTTTTGGTACTTTATATGGGACATGATAATCTGAGTGACAATGTCCAAGATATTATACTGTGCCGTGGTGGTCTAGTGGCAAGTAACCATGCTTGCCGTGCAGGAGGCGATGGTTCGATTTCTCTCCAGGTACTCGTACCCATGAGTTTTTAGGAATTATGTACAACTAGAGTTAACCCGCGTCTTCGGCCGCACAAATTATGTATGTATTACCAGATTTTAAGTCAGTTCATAGGCTATCAAACAAAAAAAATCATCAAAATCGGTTCAGTAGTTTTTGCGTGAAACATACAAACAGACAAAAATTCTAAAAAAGGTTGATTTGGAGTCCGGGATACCTAAAAACCATATCGTAATCTTTTTCATGTAAATATCTTTAATGTACAGACACACTTTATAATAGTTAAGATTTGTAACACCACTGGCTTTTCGGTGAAGGGAAACATCGTGAGGAAATCAGCTTGCTTCAATTTAGAGGCATGTATTGTACCCACTGTCCATTGATTCTAAAATTCGATTCTTTCGCCTCCTTCGGCTCGTTAACCTTTATTTTACACTGTTTAGTTAGTCATGTCTTTAGTGACACTCGCAAGATGACAAATCGATTGATGTAAGAATCATCAAAATCGTCCCACACATTTGGTCTCTAGAGTGCCACAAAAGAACAAACATACATACATAAGCCTGATATACACATTACCCTCCATTGCATCGCGCAATCGGGTAATAAAAAGAGACAAAATAACAATTAAAATCGTCTAATGAATTAATTTATTAAACATTACATGCACATAGCCACGTGCCACCATGATTTTAACATACATATTTATACTAAGACTACATCCATTCACTTCTTCTTCTCCGGAGCCTGTTCATTGATGGGGTCCAGTTTGGGTTCCTCAAACTTGAAGGTGGGGAATGCGGTCATGTCGACGCCGGAGCCGCCGCCGTATTGCTTCTCAAGCTTGTCGAGTTCCGTCTTCAGTTCCTTTTCGATTTCCGGACTGGCTTCTACCAGCTTACCACCGCTGAAAAAGAATTTATAAACATTTTATAAGGAGGGTCCACACAGACAGATCAGCCTCAAGGAGTAGCTCGGGCTGTGTGGACGGGCCTCGCCGAGGCAAACGCAGACACTGCCTCGCCCGATCAAGCCAAGCAGTGTTGACATTTTCGCTTTGCTCAAAGGTAGGTCACTCGTATCCAGGCCCGAAGGGGGGTGACAGTGGACATGACCCCCCAAAATCATCATAATGTATGCAATAAAATTGTGGCGACGGGCTCACCCTCCGTCACACTGGACAGAGTTTCGGTACTACTGGTGAAACGTGGATGTTCTGAGATTTCAGAATATCTCTGACTACCCCCTCGGGAACATAGTCGTGAGCATTTGCTTATAAAATTGTGTAATATGCAATAAAACCTAATTTACTCGTCATATTTTATTATTAGTAACCCCATCCAAAATTGCGACCGAGCCTGCTCGTATCGCATACTCTGGACGCAAACATATTTTGGTATGTGTCTGTTTAAAACATTTATAGCCAAACGAATAAAGAAATGCTGCAAATTAATAAGTCTCTTTATAGCAAAAACAACTGGCTATGGGAACTTTGTTGAACTTTAGTTGCGCTGCCATGATGTCTTATCTCTCCACTGAGCAAACAAAATTGCCCGGGCTTTCTGTGGCAGCCTCGTGTACCACACTTATGTGAATGAGGTTGCCTCGTGCATGCAGAGCCAGTTTCTTTGCGTGGCTAGTTCAGAGGCTTCTCGTTCTGCATGGACCCACCTATTACCTTAGGGTTGAGACACATTGACCAACGGTGGGCCCATTTAAAACTGTCATTTAGTATGGGAAGTCATCCACCACTGACGCGGCGACGACGGCAGACGGCTTCCCATACTAAATAACATTTTTGTGGGCCAGCCGTCGGTCAATGTGTGTCAACCCTTATACTAACTGTTACCCACAACTTTATATACAGGGTCCTTCTTAATATGCTGAAACTTTTTTTTAAGTTATGACCAGACCATCAAACTGAACAACTTTCTCTCAGGGACGAACAGCGAAATAGCGAAAAAAAATCTGCTGTCACATACATTTTGCTTGACTAGGTTTCCATTTTTGTATGGACCAGCTGTTTTTTTTTCGCGATTTCGATGTTGGTTCCATAGAGAAAGTTGTTCAGTTTGATGGACTGATCATCCCCTTAAAAAAGTCACAGCATATTAATAAGGACCCTGTATGTGGAATTTTTATGACTGTATTCTTCAGGGTTCAAGCTATGTTTATACCAAGTTTCATTAAAATTGGTTCAGCGGGTTAACTGTGAAAGTATCAGACAGACAGCATTTCACATTATTAATATTAGTATCAAGTCAAATCAGGTGAAGGAAAACATCGTGAGGAGACCGTGGGCGGGGTCCGATGCGTTACATCGCTGGTGTGCGTGTTGTGTGCACACACATATGCAAGGCATTAACAAACACTGCCGAAATATCGGGAACTCAAATAATAATAAGAACCCGTTAAAATGTTTAATTCTAGACAAAAAATATACCTAAGCCGTGGTGGTCCAGTGGCGAGTAACCTTGCCTGCCGTGCAGGAGGCAATGGTTCGATCCCCGTCCAGGCCGACTCGTACCAATGAGTTTTTCGGAATTTGTGTACGATTTGTAACACCACTGGCTTTTCGCTGAAGGAAAAACATCGTGAGGAAACCTGCATGCTTCAATTTCGAGGCATGTATTGTACCCATTGTCCACCAAAAGTGGCGACAGGCTCACTACCCATCACAACTGGACAGATTCGGTACTACTAGTGAAACGTGGATGTTCTGAGTTTTCAGAATATCTCTGACTCGAACTCGGGGAATATAGTCGTGAGCATATGCTGATGTTAGTATGGATGCTATTTTGGAATGCTTAAAATTACGGCCTGGATCATATTGTTCACATATATCCAGTTCCATAGAGAATACAGAAACTGATCCAGCCAGAAATAATAAAATTCTACTAAAAAAATCGACTTGGAAAGTCAAGGTTAGAAGTTCCAACTGGAAGTGTACATGACGAATCGAGTCAAAACATTATCATAACATCTTAATAATAGGAAAACTAGAAAAAAATTGCGATCAAGAAGTAATTACGTAGTAATATGGTGAAAAACACTTACGAGCTTTTCTGCTTGTACTCCCTAATTTTGTCAAGGAAAAGCTGCTGGATCGGGTCAGAAGCCTTCGTGGCCGCCGCCAGGTTCCTGGTGACTGCCACAGAGGTGCGGGCCGCCCGCAGACCAGTGAATAACGAAGATTTGAGCATCTGAACAAAAAGGACATAACCTCAAAGAACCATTACATAACTTCGAACAAAACAACAAAGTTTTGTTAAAACACTCACTTTAATAATTAATTATGGCAAAAGTATTGTGTAAATGTCTATTTCTTTTGGATATTACGAAGTAATTCGGTTAAATTTACCTTTTATTTTTATCGACTGTCTCCGGACTTTTGACAGCTGATACAGGCAGTGTTGCTATTATGAAATTTATTTTATTTATGGAGAAATAGAAAGTTTTTTAAATGCACGCCTAATGGTAATAGGATCGTCTCGCTTCAAAACTGGGAACCTCTGGAAAAATCTGAAAAATTAATGTAATGTTTGTGTTTGTTAATTAGTAAAATGGTTTTTGTTTAGACTTACAACTAAATGCAATATTTAGTTGTAAGCTGGAAGCTGGAAATATGTATTGATGCTTGTAAGTGTAATTATTTCAAGAAAAGGATATAGTGTAATTACTAATCAACATAAATAACAATTAAATATAACTGACTTAAATATAACTTACTAAAATATAACTAACTAATGTTAATGTATATTTTGATTGAATTGAAATTATACTGGCTGACAACGACAACGCTACACTGTTTAAAAAAATAGTTTTTCCTTCCTGCCTCAGCTTCCGGCATGCGTCATGCTTTCCCGCCATTTTGTTTTCCCTCGCTTCTCGCGATCCCCGCCTTCTAGATTCCAGACAAAAGATAAATTTATTACTTTACGGCTTTTCTCTAGTTTGTTTTAAAATCATTAAAACGAATCAATTTTCTGCTAATTTGAGCCAAAGTCATGGATATTTCAGAGATTCATAAGGTAGCCGGCAGGAAAAGAATGTGCACGGACGTTGATAAACTTCGCGAGAAAGTGTCTCGGGAAAATAAGAAAATTATTAAGCTGAAGGTAAGTTTGGTTACATTCGATTTCGAACTATGATTAAGATTAAAAAATAGCATATGAAATATTTATATGAAATATACGACTATAGTACCTAACAACTACTATGTACTTACTCCATTTCAAATAGCAACGTTTTTTTTTAATTACATAGATTTGAAACACTTCCTCTCACTATTCTTAGAATAGCTTTAGTAACGTCAAAGATAATATGTCTGAAGGTATACATCTTTCTGATAAATAAATTATATTTGCAAATCAGATTTGGCCAGAAAGCTATACAGGGTCGTTCTTAATATGCTGACACTTTTTTAATGGGATGATCAGACCATCAAACTGAATTTTCTCTATTGGGCCAATATCGAAATCCCGAAGAAATCAGCTGTTCCATACAAAATTTACATTAAAACTTATATTAGGCCAATTGTTTGGGACAGCAGACTTCTTTTTTTCGCGATTTCGATGTTGGTGCCCCATAGAGATAGTTGTTTAGTTTGATGGTCTGATCATCCCCTTAAAAAGTGTCATCATATTAAGTAGGACCCGTATGGTCCGAGAAAGTTAACGAAGGAATGAGAGCAGCATTCACTTTGGAAACCTTACTGCAAAGCTCATTTCTTTAGGTCGACGCTCAGTAGCTGATGATGATAAGTATTTAGGTATAGTTCGTCCAAGATAGCTCCGTGATTTTAACAGAGTTGTATCAGAGCAATTATTTTACTTTCTGAAAATGTTTGAGACGTAAAACCTTTAATTTTATGTTAATTTCTAATTAATCTTGTACAGGGTCCTTCTTAATATGCTGACACTTTTTAAGGGGATGTTTAAACCATCAAACTGAACAACGTTCTCTATGGGACTAAAATAGAAATCGCGAAAAAAAATCAGCTGTCCCATACATTTTGCTCAAGTAGGTTTGCAGTTTTGAATGAGACAGTAGATTTTTCGCTATTTCGATGTTGGTCCTATAGAGAAAGCTGTTCAGTTTGTTGGGCTAATCATCCCCTTAAAAAATTGTCAGCATATTAAGAAGGACCCTGTATATTTTTAGTATTATAAAGTTTTGACTGCTCAAAAAGCTTCAAAAAGTAAAATCAAACCTAAAACCGCCTGTCAAAATCACGGAGCTATCTTCGACGTACTTTAGCACAAAACCCTACTGCAAAGCACTATGCCCATGCTCATATTAGCTGATGATTGTAGAATACACCTTTTCTTCAGGGTTGGTTGAGGTTGATGTATATAATAAAACACAGATATAGTATTCACTAGTGAATGTGGCTAAGCGTACGTCCGCACGGCACGGCGGTCGGTGAGTGAATACCCAATGAATACCAAGCGAAAGCACGATAGATATTCACCATAGACCACACCTGCCGATAGATGGCGCTACCGGCGCTTTCCACACTAACTACTCTTTATTGCTGTACACTACAATGATGATAAGTATGTAGGTAGCGCAAGACACAGCGTACTGGGACTTGAAGGAGCAGCTACGACAGGTGGAGACAAACCATGAGAAGCTGCAGCAGAACATGGTCGAAGTACAGATGCAGTACGAATCCATCTCCGGCCAGTACCAGGAGGAACTGCGGCTGCGGCCAGAGACTTTGAATAAGTATGGTTTTACATACACACAGGGTCCAACTTAATATGCTGACGGTTTTTAAGGGAATGTTTAGACAATCAAACTGAACAACTTTCTCTATAGGTCCAAAATCGAAATCGCAAAAAAAAATCTGATGTCCTATACATTTTGGATCGAGTAGGATTGCAGTTTTGTGTGAAACAGCCACAGGATGTATTAGTATTTCAGGTCAATGGAAACAGCTGATTTCTTTTTCGCGATTTCGGTGTTGGTCCCATAGAAAAGTTGTTCAGTTTAATGGTCGGATCATCCTCTTAAAAACCGTCAGCATATTAAGAAGGACCCTATATTATGTCCCACTCCAGGGCAAGGAGAGCGCGGTTAGTCCACCACGCGTGCCCAATGCGGACTGGTGGACTACACATACCTACGCATCCGAATTTCTTCTTTAGCGTATTACTGTTGGCGCGCTCCATACAAAAGAAGTCTGGTTAGATTTTCAATTCTAACCAATTAAATTCATTGAAATTTTTCAGAAAACATTCTAGAAAGTAATCTCTATGCTTGTACGAGTATCATGAAAGTTTTTGGTTATAATGTATAGTTTTAAAGTTACAGTGCCTCAAAGATTTTCATACAAATCTTAAATTAATCCTAGCATTGAAACTGTATATTTTAACGAAAATTAGACAATATACCAGCATAGAGATTTGTTTCTAGATTGTTTCTGCAAAATTTCATAGACTTTAATTGGTTAGTATTGAAAATATCCCCAGATTTCGTTTGTATGCAGCGCGCATTTACGCATTCGGAATAAACTTCTCTAAACCCAAACGTCCACAGACTAAGCAGCACCCGCCAAATATGCGACGTGCTAGAGGACTACAGTGAACGTCTGCGGGACACGCTATCCCGCTGCAAGTCGGACCAGGCGGCTCTCTATGATGCCTACCAGAAGTCGGGACAAGTCGTGAGGGACATCAAGACGCAGCAGTCTCAGGCCGATGAGAAAACTCAACTGGTCATCGACAATTTGCAGGAGAAAAGTGAGTTTACAGATTAAAACTATAATTGTCTAGACTAGTAGTATAACCTCGCTATTTCCTCATTGTCATTCTCTTGGGGTCAACACCAAATACTACCCAATATGCAATATCTCTATTACCCTTCAATCACTAATTTCTTACACGTCCTAAATAGGGTCCAGCAAGACTGTGGAACCACATTATAAGAAAGAGTATCTATGTGGAATGAACCGGGGATTTAAACGCTTCGAAATTGAAGCACGTATAAGTATAATAGGGTTACCCCACGATGTTTTTCTTCATCGAAAAGCCAGTGGTGTTACAAATTGTAAATGTACGAGCCTCCGCCATGGAAAACTTGTCTATTGTCAACCTCGTCAGTTCATAAAATTTATATGGGGGTAGATTGTTATGGGATAGTTAATGGGAAAAGAGGAGTATGAAACTGGCTTTAGGTAGTTAGGTAATTAAGTAAAGATTCGCCATCAAAACTTATATTCAACAGTCAAAATGTCAACGGAACACCACACGCAGCTCCTTCAGTTCTTCTCCGCCGAGAAGCAACGCGGAGACAACGAGCTGAGTGAACTGAGGAACAAGCTAGCAGCTATTGTTTCCCAACGTGACGAACTAATGAACGGACGCACCGACCTGGTGCAGAAACTCGAACAGACTACTAAAGATGCTGAGAAGGTAAGGTCTAAACCGACCTGGCGAGCAAACTCGAACAGACCTCTAGAGATGTGGAGAACGTAAGGTCTAACTTATAGAACCACTCAACGGACCGACCTGGCGAGGAAACTAGAACAGACCTTTAGAGATGCGGAGAACGTAAGGTCTAACGCATTTGAATTACTCAACGGACCTACCTGGCGAGGAAACTAGAGATGCTGAGAAGGTAAGGTCTAACGCATTAGAATTACTCAACGGACTGACCTGGCGAGGAAACTTGAACAGACCTCTAGAGATGCTGAGAAAGAAGGTAAGAAGACTAAGGCACTGAATAACATAATACAGCAGAACTACATACAAAATAGCCAGTTCTTGCCCCTCACAAATACCGCACTTCACTCCGCACTTCAGTAATAATGGTACCTTACCTACGTAAGTAATTTTAGACGAGCCGAGCAAGAAAGCACTTAATAAAGAAGGTGAGCACGTGTGAGCAGGACGTTGCCTACCGACGCCATCCGTATTTTAAATTTATTATTTTTGAAGGGGCCAAAACTTAGATTTAAATGTTTTCTTCTCTATGTCTGCTATATTGGGGGACAGCCGCATTTAAGAGAGGATCTAGCCATCTGAAGGTTGCCCATAGGCTATGGATTTCGGCTCAGTAAATTATCAGATTTGCGGTAACGACGCCGACGACGCTGACATCGGTAGAAATCAGTTAGAAGAATCAGACTGTTTACTGTTGGCGTTTGATTTCCAGAAACAGGAGACCATTGCAGGTCTCCAGAACGACATAAAGCGGCTGATACAAGAGTTCAACTCTCAAGGATCCGAAATGCAGAATACCATCCTGAAGCAAGAGAAAGAGTAAGTCAACTGCTTAATACTAATTTTTTCAGCTACCACACTAGTCTTATCAGAATATTACGGTGGTATTTCCCTTTGAATTTTCAAAAAGCATCCTAAGCATTTTGAATATTGTAATCTGTCTAATGATTATTATACCTACTGATTTACGTTGGACATTCGCCCTAAAATCATTACACAAACCTTATATCCATCATCATCAACCTGCCATCGTCCACTGATGAATATAGAACTGTCACAAAACTTTCCTCTGCCATCCTCATCCAGTCACTCCCCGCTTCCTGCCTCAGGTCATCGGTCCAGCGCCACAGAATATTTAATATAATAGAATTTTACGATTCTAAATGACTACTTACTACGATATCTGCGTATTTTGTTCACATGTATGGCGCTGTCTTTAATCTTTCTTCACCAACAACTTTACGCTTGCAGTCTAAAAGAAGCGACAGCGTCTAACGAGGCTTTCAAACAGGCCCTCACCAACCAGGAGGCTTTCACGAAGAGCGTTAGTGATCAGAACAACGTTCTGCTCGACAAGGTCGCCGGGCTTGAGGAGGTGCAGGCTTCCACTGGAGCCCTGGTGAGGGAGCTGGAAGCTACGCTTGAGGTAATCCTGATGCCTGCACTACATTCTCTAGAACAGACGAGAACGAGTGTGGAGTGGATCTGATCGGAACAACGTTCTGCTCGACAAAGTCGCCGGGCTTAAGGAGGTGTAGACTTCTACTGGAGCCCTGGTGAGGGAGCTGGAGCTGGAGGTCTGGTGGTGGAAGTCTAGTGCCTCCTTAAAAGTTCTTACATACACTATAATATAGCTATCACGTCCTTACCATCCAGCACGTCTAGTATGATTTCTCTACACGCGCGCGACGCGCCTTCGCTGCATAGAAAATAACCTGTTATACCCGATTCAATCGGCATTGCAGGGGGGGTGGTGGGGTGGCGGGGCCCTGGCGGCACTTTACTAGGTGCGGCAAATTCGGGAAAAATATAGATTGATTGAGCTCTGTCTACCAAATCGTAGAGCAGAGAAAAGTCGAGCTCGCTTCGCTAGCTCTAAGTTTCTGTTTTAGTTACTGTGCCTTGAAATATTCCTAAAGAGTTCTGACCACAGCTAAGACGTGGTGCTCAAAATTTCGAGCTTGCTTCGCTCCATCCATAGCTTTTACTTTGGTTACTTTGCACAAGTCTTGTACGTAAATAGCTCTTGCTCTAACCGATTCGTATTGAGGAGAAAAGAGCTCGAGCTCGCTCTAAGTTTCTATTTTTGCATGGATAAACCAAAAGATGTCACTGATTAGATTTAACTCCGCACCTCTTTTGCAGAATATGACGCTTACTAACAACAGCCTAAAGACAGAAGTAGAAACTCAATCCGAGAAGAACGAAACTTTGGAGAAGGAGATCCGTGCTAAAACCCAGGTTTTACTTTTATTTACTTACAAGAGTTTACCCGCGACTTCGTCCGCACAAATTATATACCAGATTTTAAGTCAGATCATTAGCTATCAAACAAAAAAAGGTTCATCAAAATCGGTTCAGTAGTTTTTTCGTGATGCTGTTACAAACATACAAACAAACAAACAAACAGACAGACAAAAATTCTAAAAAAGGTTAACTAAGCTTTGTAGCTAGCTGATCAGTACACTGCGAGCGCGTTATACAGTCAAAATATTAAGAGGATGATCAGACCAACAAACTGAACAACTTTCTCTATGGGACCAACATCGAAATCGAGAAAATAGAATCAGTTGTCCCATACTTTTAGGTAGTGTAGGATTGTAGATTTCTATGTATTTTTTTTCGCGATTTGAACCTTGGTTCCGTAGCAAAAGTTGTTCAGGTTAAAGATCTGACCATCTCTATAAATACAGTCGCATATTAAGGACCCTCTACCTATACTTTTTATGATTTTGGGATGCAGTTTGAGAGAAAAATTATATTGATAATCATCAAATTACAGCTTCTGTCAGAAGCAGAAGTACAAATCCAGAACTTGAAAGACCATCTCTCAACATTGGAGACCAAGAACTCAGAGCTGACAGTGGAACTGGAGAAAGCTGTCGAGGAAGCGAAGGTCATGGAGACAAAGATCCAGGAGCTGACTGTGCTCGGGCAGGAGACGGAACGGAAGATCTCCATCATTGAGATCGCCTTGAAGGAATGCCAGTAAGTCACAGAATTCATGATAGTATTTCATACAGAAGATTCACTTTGCATTAATCAGGTACCCAAGCGCGCGTGTAGACGAGAATGTACCGAATCACTATACGTGAGATCTTATTTTACTCATGATTTCCTGTCATGTTCGCTCCGTAAGTAGGTAGAAGTTATAGTCCGAATGTTCTAGAGATGACGCGCAGCCGCTGGAAAATTTTCGCAGTTCAGAACAAACTGAGGAAAGCGCCAATAGCCAATATACTCCATTCCAAATAGGGGCGAAAAGAAGGTATAAAGGGTTCTTTATAGTACACACTTTAAAGAAATACGAATATTGTATCAAACAACAAAATGCTATGTTGAAAGACCTAAAGAAGCAGTGGTGTGCAGCATGTGGTTCGTCTTTAAAATCATTCTGTAATCAAACACTGACATAAGTGTCTCGAATTTTTATTAAATGATCACGTCTGAAAAGGTTTCATGGTCCTGCTTCTGTGATCTTTTTTTCGTCTTTATTTAACATATAGGATCTCCCCTCCAAAAGTAGAGTTTCTGGCCACCTTCCGACGCGGTGGTAGATTCCAAAAAAATTACGTCGGAAAGTTATACACCACTAATTTTTAATTACTAACTTAACTTTAAGGGTGAAACTAAACAACTTTCCCTAAGAAAAATGGGTCGAAAAACGAGAAAATATTTTAGAACTCCTATACAAAAGTGCTGATCAGCCGATCGATTTTCTATGGAAAATAAAAAAAAAAACATTTTTCGACCCATGTTCCTTAGGGAAAGTTGTTTGTTTCATTGTCTTAAAACTTGTGGTGTTTATGTGATGTTTATCTTTCTCAATAAACTTAGGTACCTAATTCTTTCCGATCTGAATTATTCCATTCCGTACTTATGAAGGCATTAAGTAGGTAGTTACTGGAAAGATGAATATTAACTCGCTGTTACCACAACATTTTACTATTACGAAAAAAACATTCACTGCCAGTTGCACGTACGTTAATTAAAGTTAATCCTCCATTAAATCTCGTGCTGTCACTTTTTGTCTGGTTGACGTAGTAAAAGCTAGCAAGATATTTAATGGAGGATTAACTTTAATGCAACTGACCGTCAAGCTACTGAATCTGCAACTTTAGATTTTCTGCTCTATTCTTGGCTCAAATGCATGATTAAAAAGCGATAACCCTTATTCTCATACACACACACACACACACACACACACCCACACACATTTCAGCTGTACAAATTAGGAATATTACGAACTGCCCGGGAAAATACAAAGAGTGTGTTGTTATGTCATCGACCATACATGTCCTGTCCAGCTAAAAATCTGTCAGTTGCTACGGAAGGGTATTTTCATTCATTATACAGTAGAATATCCGTTACCCCGTTTCAGAGATGCAGCCAAAGAGAAAATCAATCAGCTAACTGTCACTATCCAGAGCAAAGACCATGAACTGGACTCGAACGCATCCACCATCAACCAACTGATAACCGACGTGAAGTCGGTCACGGACGAGCGCTGCAAGCTCGAAGCTGGCCTGCAGAAGTTGAAGAACGAGATGGAGATAGAGAGGGAAGCTGCGGGGGAGAGGGAGAGGAAGTTGGCGAAGCAGATTGAGACGCTCGAGGGTTCTGTAAGGGTAAGACCAAAGAGATTATATCTAAAGGCATAGAGTGAGCCATACCAATTGTAGTGTCCACTTTTTTTGACGTTTAGGTTTGAGTGTGTGGTGTCAAGTAGTATGCACAAAAGGCACCAAGTGATATATGGCCTTATGTTTACGGTCACTTTTCACACACACTAGCTCAAAAAAAAGTGGAAAGCCGCATAAACAAATATCTATAGTTCCATCTCCTTCTACTATTAAAGGTACGTCATAAGACAAAAGAGACTAACTACAATCGTAAATTTATGCGGACTCTATGGAGATCCTTCCTCTGAGGGTAAGACCATGGATTTATAACCAATGGATCCATAATCTCCTTACAAGCATGGAAACACGAAATTTGACCATGGCGGTCAGTAATGTTCGTCATTCTTTCGTACGTGTCCGTCGTCGATGTTTCTGCATCACGTTTGTTCGAGAATCACGGAAAAACTGATACTGAACGCCTTTCTCTAAGAAACCTAAAGGAAATTTGCAATAAAAAAATGTGTACTTTCCATACTAAATGCAATCAGCTGATCGAAGGTTTGTATGAAAAGTTGAAAAACATTTTTGCGAATTTCCTATAAGTTCCTTAGGAAAAGTTGTTCAGTATCATGGGTACAATCACCCCTTAAAGTAATGCAACTGTTTACCCTAATACCCAGTATAATTTGTGAGGACCAAGTCGCGGATAAACTATAAAGTATTGATATTTTCGTGGAAAAGATATTTAAATCCCTATGATTTATTTCAGAACAAAGATGGTGAATTGACTAAGCAAATGAACGTTATTATGGAATTAAGAAGCGACAAGGTAAGTAATCTGAACTCAATTTTTAATCTATACTTCATTCCAAATAAGGACAACGAGATTTTCCGATTCCTATTTAGCTTTCTGGCTAATTCTGATTACCAAATGTAATTAATTTATTGGATACATATACTATCCGACATATCTTGGACGTTACTAAAGCTGTTCTAAGAATAAGTGAGAGGAAATGTTTCAAATCTCTGTTTCTGTAATGCAAAATAGCCTTAAAATTTCTTTGCTATTTTGAATGGAGTATAGGCCTCTTCTCATTTTTCAAAAAAAATTACCTAGGCCTCTTTTTAGTGAAATCAATAGCATGTTTGTAATGCAATCTCCACTTATGTAGGCATTTAATCTTTTTGTATCCTATATACATACATAAACTCACGCCTTTTTCCCAGAGGGGTAGGCAGAAACTATAGATCTCCACTTTGGGCGGTTCTGACACACCTCTCTTGCTTCCTCTAAGTCCATACATCTTTTCATACATTCCCTTCGATTTCGGCTACTTTTAACCTGACATTATTTAATGACGTCCCTGACCTTGTATTTTGTATCCTAAATTTTCATTAATTTTTATAATTACTCCTGCCAGACTTTGTCATTTTTGTACAGGAGCGTCTCCATGATATCATAGATATGATGCAGAAAAAGATAGACAACATTCAGAAGGAGCTGACTGGGGCCCCTCCAGCAAACCGTCCTTCCCGCGTCCTGCCTGAACAAGACGACAACGCGGTTATGCTTACTCCAAACAATAAGGTTATACTCTGATCATTTACAGGGTGTAACAAAAATCTATTAATACTTAAGGGAGTGCTTCAGACCATCAAACTGAACAACTTTGACTATGGAGCCAACATCGAAATCGCCAAAAAAAACAGTTATCCCATAAATATGAGTCGAGTCGGTACTGCAGATAATTTGTTCGCGATTTGATAGTTGGCTCCATTAGTGAAAGTTGTTCAGTTTGATGGTCTGACGCACCCCCGTAGGTATTACTAGGGTGTTTTGGTACACCCTGTATCCGTAGTGATGAACAATTTCAAGTAGCTTCACTAAATCTTTAATAATGATCCTGATATAAAAGTTTTGATCTCACTTCTGATAATAAATTAGATTCAATACCCAAATCAGAAGTGGGACACGAAAATATTATCATCAATATTAACCATCTTTTGTAGTTCTGCGACATTGTTTTATGATCAATACAATACAGGGACCAACATAATAAGCCGACGGTTTTTAAAAGGGATGTTCAGAACATCAAACTGAACAACTCCAACATCAAAATCGTGAAAAAAAATCAATTCTTCCATATAAAACTGGAAGCCTACTCGACCCAAATGTGTGAAAAAGTGGATTTTTGTTTGTTTGTGTTGGAGAAAGTTGATCAATTTGATGTTCTGAACATCCCCTTGAAAAACCTACAGCATATCAAGAGAAGTTTATTCCGAATGCGTAAATGCGCGCTGCATACAAACGAAGTCTGGTGATATTTTCAATACTAACCAATTAAACTCAATGACATTTTGCAGAAACAATCTAGAAACAAATCTCTATGCTTGTATCGTGTATTCGTTAAAATATACAGTTTCAATGCTAGGATTAATTTAAGATTTGTATGGAAATCTTTAAGGCACTATAACTTTAAAACTGTACATTTTAAGGAAAATCTGACACGATGCGAGCATAGAGATTTGTTTCTAGATTTTTTCTGCAAAATTTCATTGCGTTTAATTGGTTAGTATTGAAAATATCACCAGACTTAGTTTGTATGGAGCGCGCCAACAGTAATATACCCTTAAGAAAGACTATATGAACATATCCACAGAAACACCCATCAACAAACCAGGCACAGACGCATTTCGCAGTGCCTCGCTCGGAGCCCAAGCAAGTGGACACAATGCTTTTTAACTTCCTCAGCGACAATAGTATGGATGGAGACAGTACACTTGATGTTAGTACCTATCTAAATAATATCCTAGTCATTTGTGCTTGACGGAAATCAAGCAAATGACTTTAGTAACCGTATTTAAGAGAAGTTTACTCCGATTGCGTAAATGCGCGCTGCATACAAACGAAGTCTGGTGATATTTTCTATACTAACCAATTAAAGTCAATAAAATTTTGCAGAAACTATCTAGTTAGAAACTAATTCTATTTGTATGAAGTCAGATTTTCGTTTAAATATACAGCTAGGATTAATTTAAGAATTTTATGGAAATATTTGGGCACTACACTTTAATACTATACATTTTAACGAAAATCTGACTTCATACAAACATAGGTAGAGATTAGTTTCTAGATTGTTTCTGAAAAATATTTGGTGTTGAAAATATCACCAGAATTCGTTTGTATGGAAGCGCGCTCCGAATTATATTTCCTTTAATGATAAATTGCAGCCTGTCGAAGTGAACCGTCGCTTCGAAGCGTTATCACGCGGCGAGCGCATATCTCCGATGCCGATGATGAAGCGTCGTGGCGGAGTCCCCGCTGCCCAGGGAGGTCTGAAGATGAGGGCGACTGATAAGAACGAAGTCAGTATTATTTTTGCAGTATCAATAGCATAGAGTAGGGGGGGGAGAATATACAGGGTCCAACTTAATATTCTGACAGTTTATATGAGGATGATGAAAAAAAACTGCTGTCCCGTACATTTGGCTCGAGTAGGTTTGCACTTTTGTACAGAAAAGCTGATATTTTTTCGCGATTTGAATGTTGGTGTCACGGAGAAAGTTGTTCAGTTTGTGATGGCCTTAAAAAGTGACAGCATATTAAGGACCCTATGGATAGAACTCAAACCGATTCGCAGAGCGGCGAAAAGTCGAGCTCGTTTCGCTCGCTCTAAGTTTCTGTTTCAGTTACCGTGCACAATCCAAAAGAGTTCTGGCGACACAGGAACCGCTAAGACAAGGTTCCTATAATTTCGAGCTCGTTTTGCTCGATCCATAGCTTTTAGTTAATTAAGTGTACATGTTTTGTAACGAAAGAGTTTTGGCTACAGCCGATTTGTATTGACTATTGAGGAGAAATGTCGAGCTCACTTCACTTGCTCAGTTTAAATTTTCGCATGGATAATCCAAAAGATGACGGACCGCAACCCGAGTAGTGCGCTGAAAAATTTCGAGCTCGCTCCATTATTTTGTACGTAGGTCGCAAAAGTCGCAATATCGGTCTGCCCAGGCAACATAAACCCACGCAATGCCAATTGGGCAGTATTATGAATAGAAACTTATGGTAGAAACCATGGATTTTTATACAATAATAGATCCATAACATCCTTACAAGCTTGAAAACACGAAAATTGACCATGCGGTCAATAATGTTCGTCCTTCTTTCGATTTTAAGTTTGTTCCTTTCTATAATTTTTTGTCGTTGGAATAATTAGAAAGGGAACAACGTTGACGTCAGAAACAACGACGAGAATTTACGAAAAAAGGACGAACATTACTGCCCGCCTAGGAGTATTTTCATGTTTCACCGCTTGTAAGGTAGTCTGCTCTCCGACGCGGTGGTAGCTTTAAAAAAGATTTGACGTTTGATAAGTGTGCTGTAAGCTCCTATATTGAATAAAATTATATTGAATTGAATTGAATTGAATTGAGGATTCCAACTTCCTGGTAGAGACAATGTCTGATACTAAGAGGAAGGATCTCCATAGAGTCCGCATAAATTTACGATTGTATTTGGTCTCTTTTGTCTTATGACGTACTTTTAATAGTAGAAGGAGATGGAACTATAGATATTTGTTTATGCGGCTGTCCACTTTTTTTTGAGCTAGTGTGTGTGAAAAGTGACCGTAAACATAAGGCTGTATGTCACTTGGTGCCTTTTGTACATACATACTACTTGACACCACACACTCAAACCTAAACATAAAAAAAAGTGGACACTTTACAATTGGTATGGCTCACTCTAGTCTTAAAGAGAGATCCTTCCTCTTAGGTCTGATAGCTTTGTTTAATTTCCAGGATCTAATCTCGCTGTCGCAGGTGAAAGACAATATGAAAAATAAGGAGAAGATGTTTTTCAGAAGCAAGAAGAGCGAGAATAGGCAGAAAAAGATTAGGCAGACTTATTAATAATTGTGTTCTTTGATTTCTCTTTGTTATGTTTCCCTGTTAAAGTTTTCATTAATTCAAATTTAATTACTTAACCAATAAGTTACTTTCAATTAAATAAATATCTTTTATCGTTGTTCATTTGTTGTTATTGTACATTAACTTACCAACTACTGGACGGAGGGTCCGCACTCAAAAGTGTCCGAATAAAAAGAGAACGAAAACGTAAAAAAGAGAACGAATTACGCAACAGTCTTCGTTTGATCGGCCGACTACGCGCGCGCGTGGGCGCGCGGCGCGCGCCGTGCCCCGATGGGGAAATGGGACGGGAAAAAATTTCAGCATTTTCAATGTTTTTAGTTGGTTTATATTACACGTACTTAGGTTTGTGTAGTTTAGTCTCGGACACTTTTTCCGAGAATTTTGTACTAGACCTGTTGCCGTAGCATGTTACACGGTGCCATGCTACCTATGCTGGCGTCCATAGTATTCTAAGTCAATGTTATTGTAATAAAAAGAATAGAAAATTAAACTACAAGTACTACGTACATACTAATGCGTAAAATGAAACGTTGTCAAACCGAGTTTGACAGCATGTTTATTTTGCAACATTTTGACAAAACAATTCTAAGAAAGAGCCAGACAGCGCTGTACAAAAACCATAAACTATCTTCTTTGTGTGGACTAACTAACGCTCAAAACGTGCCATACAAGAGCATTCGACGTCTGTTTGGCAATTTGTCGAATGTTGACTTGTGATTTTCTCAGTATTTTTCTAAAATTACAATTGATATTACGTCTTTAAAGGCATAGTTAACTTCTCCATGAAATGATCTAACCAAGTAAATAACAGTTATTCATAAAATAAGTGTAATTTGATCATGGAGCGAGGTAAAGCTTCGTCCGCTGGTCGGGGAGGTAAAAGTAAGGCCCCGCAGCATCCCCAAGATATCTTCGCGCTGGGCAGCAAGTCCACCGTCGTGGTCTCCAGCTCAGAGAAGAGGAATATACATAAACCTTCTACCAGTGGTATGTACGTCGGTGATGTGAAAAGTTTGGTTAGGTTTTAAACGAAAGCGAAGTAAATGGGCTGCTAATAAGTTAAAGGAGCTGAAAGGGGCTAAACTGTACGTTAGTTCAGTTTTTTTTCCGAAAAGGTCTTGTTTTAGTAAAGCTAATTACGAAATTTCAACTTGCGGAAATGTATAGTTTTCGAAATAAACTTTTGTGAAATTCGATAAATCTCATAGTGAATTGCTCATCTCAAGGCAATTTCAGGGGGTCGGCGGAAGCCCCCCGTTCAACATCAAACTGAACAACTTTCTTTATGGGACCAACAACGAAATCGTGAAAAAAAAATCTGCTGTCCCATACATTTGGCTCAAGTAGGTTTGGAGTTTTGTATAGAACAGCTGATTTCGATGTTGATGCCATAGAGAAAGTTGTTCAGTTTGACGGTCAGATCATCCGCTTAAAAAAATGTCAGCATATTAAGAAAGACCCTATATAATAAAATTTATACTTTATTCAACCAGGAGTAGAAAGGAAGCGTGAGACCACAGGCTTTGGAAGCCAGCCTCCTAGCAAGAGGTCCAGGATAGGCTCCCCGGCAGAAGCCGTACTAGGAACCTCGTTGGATGTGGACCCGGTGGACCTGGTCTCTAATGTTCTGCAAGCATTGGACACCCACAACTCTGATAAACTGGTTTGTATTGTATACAACGTGTTAATGAATAAGCGCAAAACCTCATACACCCCAACTGATTTCTAACAAAACAATTAGATTGAAACAATAATTTCATTATTTTGATAGTTGGAATTTTAAGTTATATGCATTTTAGTTTTTAGGCATAAATGATTTGTTACCATTTCAGCAATGAATGAAAGCACTAACATGCTCATGGATACCTTTTAAGAATCTTGTTTTAGTACTAAGTAGGGTGAGTGTGCCCGTGCGTTGGGTTGAGATCGAGTTCAGTAAATTTTTAATTATACAAACAAATTATTTAATATTTTGAAAAAATTACCTATGTTGAAAACATAATAATTTGATTCTGCTCTCGATTCTAAACAAACTACTTTCTAGTTTTGCGTTAATTCATTAACACGTTGTATAATTTTATTAAAAACTTGAGATTGCCTGCGAATTCGTCCGCACAAATTATATACCAGATTTTAAGTCAAATCATAAGCAATCAAACAAAAAAAGTTTCATAAAAATTGGTTCAGTAGTTATTGCATTATGCTGTTACAAACATACAAACAAACAACCAAACAAACAGACAGACAAAAATTCTAAAAAAGGTTGATTTGGAGTCTGGGATACTTAAAAACCATATCGTAATCTTTTTCCACCAAAAACCATCAGCATATTAAGAAAGATCCTATACGTCCATTTATTCCACAGCTCGGCCTCCTAACAAGTTCAATACGTCTCCTCAAATCCCAGCGGTCAAAACCAGATCCGATACTCTGCATGAGTTTACTCTATCTAACCAAGATACGCCCGAACATGTTCGCCCACGACACGGTCACTCAGAGCTTATGCACTCTACTGAAGCGGGAACAAGGTGCCGCGTTCAAGAGCAAGGGTAACCCGCTGGTGTTCGTGTTGGCATGCAATATGTTGTACGCTGGACATAGGGATAGTACGAATTGGCCGGATACTTTTATAAAGGTGAGTTCTTTGTAAATAACTTTATTTTTTTTCCTTGAGTTGGTAAAGTATTCAAATCAAACAGCTTTAAAGCATGGGCGTAGGTCATTGCAATAAAATCTAAAACCTGGAGCGAGTGAAGCGAGCTTGAGTTCTTTACGCCCTAAAATCTTTAATGAGCAAAGCAAGCTCGAGATTTTTCTTCACTATTAAAACATATAGGATCCAAAACCTACAGCGAGCAAAGCAAGCTCGAGATTTCACTGAATGCTGGAGCGAGTAAAGCCAAGTGAGCTCGAGATTTTACTGCAATATAGTGAGATTAGTGCAATAAAATTTAAATCCTGGAGCGAGCGAAGCGAGCTCAAGTTTTTCGACCAAATATTTGGAACAAGCAAAGCAAGCTTGAGATTTTACTTCACTATGAAAACATACAGGATCCAAAACCTAGAGTGAGCGAAATGAGTATTAGCCCTATTCATGTATTCTAGTATTCACTTACGTTTATCAAGATACGGCAAGATAATTATGACAATTATCAATATTAATTATCTTTTCGAACCCCGTTTTCAACTTTTCAGGTATACATAGAAGATGCTCTGAACGAGCGGTGGTGGGTGGACTGTTCTTGGTGCAAGTGCCTCGTGGAGAACATCGTGACTGCGTTCAGCACCAAGCAGCCTCCACCTCAGCTGATACCCTCTGATAACACACTTGGTAAGATATGTTACTTTCTGCTTATTGCGAAGAGGAACTGGGAATATCATCCCTAATCCTCCCCATTTTAAAGGATTAAACCCGGTCCACGTCGTTAAAAAATCTGCTGTTCTTTAGAAACCTTCAATGCCTGTTGGATCCAAAAGTATGGAAGACTGTGTTGCGTACGCCGCTAAATACCAGTTAGGTTACGCTTTGTGAGCGTGTGAGCTGAGTTCTTCTTCCCCTTCTGCCGCGCTTTGTCCCGTTACACGGGGTTGGCTTTCCCAATTTATGCGACGCCATTCAGGCCTTTGGTAGACATCTTATTCGCGGAGTCCTATCGCTTTCATGTCTCGCTGGATATTCGGCAAATTCGGCAACCAGGTGGTTTGAGGTCTCCTTCCTCACCTTTTCTCTGTAGCAATGGAAAGGCACTTTTTAAGGACATGATCGTCTGGTCTCCCCATCACGTGACTGTACTATCTCAGCCTTACTTCACCTATTTTGTCGGTTATGGGTGCGATCCTAAAGCTTCCACTTACATATTCGTTGCGCACCTATGTGAGCTGATTTGAAATCTAATATTTTCCAGGCACAATGTCACCGTCAGGCTCCGGGTCACCGCTGACAGGCAGCCTGGACGAGGATGTGGACACAACGGAGCTGGAGTACAGCGTGTTCCCGCGCTACTCCACGAGCTACGAGAACGTAGAGGGGCTCGTGCTCGAGGCTATCAAGGATCAGATACAGAGGCGCGCCGCTCCCGACGCTATCGGCAAGGGATTCTTGAAGCTGCTGTCTGCTACGTGCGGGTTCCCTGAGGTGAGTGGTTTTTAGAAAAGGTATTTTCTCTCACAGGTCACTTGGCTTAGGTTTAGCATATGCTCACTATAGTATTATACTGCTACTTTATGACTGCTGTGCAAATCCACTGCTTAACGTAGGTTTAAAGGCATTCTTGAAGCTGCTGTCTTCTAGGTATTTCCGGTCGTAAATAGTTTTGACACTACTTGATTTAGCATCAGTGTATCATATTATTATATCAGCCGTCGCTGTCCCATTGTTAGGCAAAGGCCGTTCTTTCCTTGCGTTCCGGTTTTGCGTTTCAATAGTCCAGTTCTTTAAGAAGCTATCGATTTCGTACCGCCACCTTCTAAGTCTGCCTCGACGCCTATTTCGTTTAGTTATTTTTGTGTAGCATATGCTCACTATATTATATGGTCGTTGTTAATTATCGGACGGTTTTTACTATACAATGCTCCATGTCTGACGCTATTCCTGTAACCGCTGTCTGCTACGTGAGGCTTCCCTAAAGAGAGTTGTTCTTGAAGTCTCTTGCTATAAGAGAAGAATTATCAGGCCACACAAGTCTTCTGCTTAATGCTGTGCAAATCCAGTACTTAACGTAGGTTTAGCATCGGCAGGTGATTTTTGAAGCTGTTGTTTGCTATTTTATTAAAAATATAGAATCCTAACGAACTTATTGATTGTACATGTATGCCATGTTAGCTTAATCAAATTAAGTTGTAACATTGGACTTGTGAGTCAGTAGTTTGCATAAACTCTCAGTAGTTTGCATAAACTCTGGTAGATGACGCTCACGCCCCTTAAAGACGATGATATAGATTGAAAATTTCGTCGTGGCTTGCGGGGCGCCGACAGCTCTGTTTGAGTGGAGCATGCCCCGGATAGGCGTGGGTTCGAATCCCGCTCGCCGCTCGACCATTTCAATCTATAATTTGATATATAATCCTTTCATTTTAAAATCTCTGACATAGAAAATATTATTTCGAAATGGTTTTCGATTCCGCCCTGCAAAAAAAACTTGACATACCGAATTCAAATCTTGATCTATTTCCAGATTCGTATGATATCAGCGTCGCGTCTCGAAGCGTGGCTTCACTCCGGCAAGCTATGGCGCTGCGCGCAGGAGTTGCTCGCGTACGTGTGCTGCAACGCCGACGCGTGCGGCCCCACTGCAGCCAGGGACCACGAGGTGCTGGCTCAGCTGGCCAGGATGAGGCTGAAAACCAAGCCGCTGCAGGCTGCTTACCAGTCCTGTCTCAGGTGAGGTTTATACAAGGTTATTTCAAATTAGTTGGCGAAACTGAACCAGGGCACTTGTTAATGATAACAGATTGCATTATCAATGTTTATAATTGGTATTGATGATTAGCAACATTATTATTATCGTACGTAAGGCTGCAGATTTTTTTTGCGAATTTCCTATATGTTTTTTAGGGAAAGTTGATCAGTATCATGGGTACAATAACCCCTTAAAGTAATGCAACTGTTTACCCTAACACCCTGTACTTGCAATGAAAATTTTCGCTTTGTACCCCTGACACTACTAGTGTACTCTGGGCTGCTAGAAACTGGTTGGCAAATCTCTTCTTATCTAATCTAATTTTAAAATTGTGGCTCCATCGTAGTGTTGATGATTCTGCCAATATCTAGTTAAAAGAGCAAGTGCTTGACATTGTACGGTAATCGATATCTCAAAGCCCTGTTTTTACACAAAAACACACACCCGAAACCTCTATAAAATAGCGGAGCCGCGTGGCCATTTAATTCGCGAGCCGAACGACGCAAGATGTATACTCGAGAGCCCTCTAGCTACGCGACACGGCAAATTTCTTTACCACGACACAGTTCCGGCACTCTATAGAACATGTTTGAATTTCAAAATGGCGTCTGCACATGAGAACTTTGTGCAAACTGTCCATGACATTGCGTGTAGGGTTGAAAGCCGCGCTTTGCATTTAACGTCATCTACATTTCGATACTTTTAATTGTTCGTACTGTTATTAAAAATAGTATTTGACCTATAGAATTACTGAACATTTTAATTTAGCGTTATTTTTTTACCTTTTTATGCACTGAAAAGACACAATTTTGTGTAGTCAAATACTACGAATGCGGTGCCTGACTCTAAAGTGTCCCTTGCTAGGCTCACCAGAAAGTGTGAGGTGAGTTGGGGTATCTGAAATCAGAGGGGGGCGGGGAGTGGCCGTTCTGTCTGTAGAACTATATACTATTCTGTGACCACGATGGCAAGCCAAACTCAATGACGTACCATAGACTTGCTAGAGACAGCTTGTAAAGATGACGTTTAATTACAGAGAGATGGTGTCAGACAGTCCCGCACTGCTGCGCAGCGTGGTCACGCACACGATATACAACGAGTTGTCGAACGTGCGGTCACCCAACAACATGGCGGTGCTCTGCGCGCTCATACAGGCGCAGCCGCAGCTCGTGCCCGCCGCCATGGCGCACACCTACCAGGTCTACTATTATTATAACTCTGGAGATAGGGCGGCGTATGAGGGCTAAGGGATGTGGCCCTTGGAAAGTCAAAGTCAATATAGGAGCTTGAAGCACACTTATCAAACATCAAATCTTTTTTAAAGCAACTACCGCGTCGGAATGTGTTGTCGCTGTAGAGAAGAAGCGGCCAGAAACTCTACAACATAACACTACTTAATAACTATTACAATATAAATTCTTAAGCTACGGTTATGTATACAGTAATACATAGTCTATTTAATAAAATAATGGATACTATACAGTAAAGTAAATAAACTATAAGTTAGTGACCTCAGACCCAAGCATTTTGATCATTTAAATAATCATCCAGTTTATGATATGATTTTTTGCAGATAACTTTTTTGATTTGATATATGGGTGCAAAGAATTTCAAAGGTTTTTTTGGTGCAAAGGTCTTTTGAGCGGTTGTTTAGACGAAACTTTCGTGCGGATTATTAGTTGTCTATAAGTGTATAATGTGTGTCGCGCCGGCAGGAGCTGCTGCTGCGGCCAGAGGACTACCTGCGGCCGCTGCGCGCGCTCACGCGCGAGTGTGTGCGCTCGGCGCGCGCCGACGCGCAGGCGCTGCTGCCGCTCGCGCACGCACTCGCCCTCCCGCCCCCGCACGAGCCCAGCACAGAGGTATTTCCTAACACATCCACTTACACTCACTAGCATTTGGGCGTGAGTCCGGCCAACATTGCATTCGACTGACGCAGTTATCGTTCTGGGTGGAAGTCTACATAGATGCCTATGGAGACTACAATCAAACGATCGGACTTATTTTTTGTTGTTGAGAAGAGTACAGTTACTAAGCATAAGCATATGCTCACGACTATATTCCCCGAGGGGGTGTCAGAGAAATTCTGAAACCTCAGAACATCCACGTTTCACCAGTAGTAGCGAAACTCTGTCCAGTGTGACGGGGGTGAGCCCGTCGCCAATTATAATGGACAGTGGGTACAATACATGCCTCGAAATTGAAGCATGCAGGTACAGTTAATAAATAATTAAATAAGGGCAATTGACATAAATATTATAGAATCCAAGTCTCATACAAAATCTTAGCAAAGGGGTATATGTAAAGTTGGCGTCGATTTATACTTTCGCGGCCACTGATGGAAGTACTGAAATTTAGATGAGGACACTAAAGGAAACAAAGCTTACTATGGAGCACATATAGCTAAGTAATATCAGGGCTGAGATATACCTACAGAGTAGAATATTTTAGACAGGGCAGTACGGTAGGACCTTAACCGTTGTAGATAGAGGAAAATATTCTTACAAGACTATCCTTAACTTTTTTAGACATTAAGACCTGCATTCACGGATTTTGAAAAAATGTACTGTCGTGTCGGCAAGAAAATGGGCAATTCCCATATCTGCTATCTAAAATAATGTGTATATCCATCTCTTCTGGGCCCCACTGTTTATAAGCAACCATTCCAATTTGCGCCCAAATGCCTCCAAATGTAATGGATTCGCTAAAACATTAACAACTTTTCCCCTTTCACACCAGGTCAGAGAGCGAGCTTTCTCCTCGCTAGCGGACCTGTTCTGCTGCTGCTGCATGGTGACAGCGTCCCACAACAAGCACCTGCCCGAGTACAAGCAGCAGCTCTGCGTCATTCAGGGCTGCGCTGTCAGCTGGCTCTTCAGCACCGCCATGCCCATCTACAGACCATCCAGGCACGACTTCCAACAGGCTCTCAACAAGGTAAATACCCCGAGCGATGTACTGAAACTCCCAAACATCTAGCGCAACCTGGCAATCAGCAAGCCTGTAGGCCTACACCTTCGTCTGGCTCTTCGACAGTGATGCCCATCTACAGCCCTTCCAGGCACGACTTCCAACAGGCTCTCAACAAGGTAATTACTCCGTGATATATCCGGCACAACCTGAGCAGTCAGCAATCCTGTATGCCTGCACCATCAGCTGGCTCTTCAACAGTCATGCCCATCTACTAGCCTTCCAGGCACGACTTTCAACAAGCTCTCAACACGGTAAATATACTGCGATACATCCGGCACAACCTGTACAATCAGCAAGACTGTAGGCCTCGTCGGCTGGCTCTTCGATACCCTCATGCCCATTTCCAGGCCTTCCAGGCACGACTTCCAACAGGCTCTCAACAAGGTAAATACCCCGAGCGATGTACTGAATGAACTCCCAAACATCTGGCGCAACTGTAGCAGTCAGCAAGCCGATAGGCCATCTTGGCTGGCCCTTCGACACCGTCATGCCCATCTACAGTACAGTACAATATTATACCTCATCACTAAACGAGACAGCCTATAATTGTGGAACAATAACTTCAAACTAGTCACGTTTAGGGTTCACACGAGACTACTTTGAACAATCAAAATTCGAATCTAAAATATTGGAATAAAATCCAAAGGTGCGGATTTCATGCTACCTCATCGTCACCCGCTAAAAGTGGCAGATAAATTTGTTTGAAAATTCTCTGACAGCAAGTTGAACACTAACATGCCTCCACCAACACGCACTGGGCCCGCGTGGTGGAGTAAGGCCTTTGCCCTGCAGTGGGATTCCACAGACTATAACTTAAAGTCGGGACAATGTAATAAAGCCACATTTGACATCTGTCAGTTTAAGCTGCATAGTGACGTGACCTGCTTATAAACATCGATTAAAGCGAATGAATCGATACGGATTTCAAACATACGTGAATCGAATTATATGTGATTATCGCGATTTGTTGGAGCTACGTTTTACATCGATTTTTTTGGGTTACATCCCTAGTGTTAAAAAATAAAAAGGGTTCACAGACGCAACATTGCAACGACGTTCAGTTCTTTGGAACAGAAATTGTTTATTATGTTTAGAATGTTTTATTAGTGAAAGTAAATCGTAAAATTACCTTCTTTGGTCATTATTACAATAAATATGTAATCGTAATAAAAAAAAGTAAAGCAATTGTACAGTTCTAACTTCGAAAAAAAAATATTATTCTATGCCCGCCGTTACAAGGTTATTATTTATGAAGTATCAATAGATGTCAAATGTGGCTTTTTAAATTGTCCCGACTGTAATAACGTTGTTTGTATTGCCGCAGATAATGTTCGTGGAGCCGCTAGACACGTACAGTAAGACGGACAACTGGCCGCCGGAGTCCGAGCGCGCCCTCACATACAGGCTGTGCTGCGAGGCGCCTCTGCCGCAGAACACCCTGTTGTGCGTCATACTCATCGGCCTAACCAAGGTATCTATATATATTTTGTTACAACTACTCCCATAGGCCGGACCACAGATTACTGATATGTAGCAAGCTACAGATACGACACTGAAATTTGCACTTAGTTCCAACATTTCCGTTTTGGCGCTGCTGTCGTCAAGCTAATTTGTATAGAACTTGTAGTTATAGGTATGTATACAGTTATTCCGGCATGCAAAAATAGTGATATTTGTCCAAGGAACAAAGTAATCAACAATATCATTATGTCATCCAATGGAGAAGAATTAGGGCTTCTCAAGGATTCTCGACTCAAACGAAAATACTAGGAAAAACACAAGATATAAGCTTCTGACGTAACAACACGGCACAACGCTGCTGTTGCTGTAAGTTCAATATGGCGTCCTATCATCGTCCAATGATGACGTTTCATGAGGGAAAATTTGACTTCAGCGCCAAATCGGCTATATCGGAACTAAAACTGTCATAGGCCTGGGCCGGACCAAGGACCTATAAAAGGTAGCGGGGAGCGACTGAATGAGGAAGGCCGAAGATAGAGTTTTGTGGCGCGCTTTGGGATAGGCCTATGTTCAGCAGTAGATGATGACGATGACTCCCATAGGCACCGCGTAACAGCGCAGCGCAGCGTGGATAGGGGCAGTGACCCCCCGCGGACTGACCGCGGCCTATGTCCAGCAGTGGACGTCGATGACTCCCATGGACACATCCAAGGCAGCTGCACCTAACCCCTAGATCTGGCCTCTCTTTCCTTGCAGCACCCTTCTCCCGTATAATTAACTGTGTTAATTACACATCTATTTGCCCTTGATTGAGAATCAAAATCTTATTGTTTTATGACGCGCAAACGAATTTCTTCTTTAGAGTGACACTTATTTGGTCGACTGATCTGTCTTTCTTATACTTTGTGTGTGTCTGTGTGTTTAACGCTTTCACATTATATTATTTTATTTTGTTCAGAAAGTCAATAAAGTATGTAAAAATGCCTTAATCACCAGGACATCCCGGTAGCGCCGGCCGAGGTGTTCGAGCTGGTGGAGCAGCTGGTGCGGCGCGCCTGCGCGCTGCCGCCCGAGGACAACCCGCTGCAGGTGGACAAGCTGGAGATAGCCGAGTACATCTTCCAGCTGTGCCAGTTCAACCCGCCCGATAATATCACGCTGCCGGCCGGGTCAGTCTCTTACATTATGTCGAGGACAACCCGCTGCAGGTGGACAAGCTGGAGATAGCCGAGTACATCTTCCAGCTGTGCCAGTTCAACCCTCCCGATAATATCACGCTGCCGGCCGGGTCAGTCTGTTACATTATGTCGAGGACAACCCGCTGCAGGTGGACAAGCTGGAGATAGCCGAGTACATCTTCCAGCTGTGCCAGTTCAACCCTCCCGATAATATCACGCTGCCGGCCGGGTCAGTCTGTTACATTATGTCGAGGACAACCCGCTGCAGGTGGACAAGCTGGAGATAGCCGAGTACATCTTCCAGCTGTGCCAGTTCAACCCGCCCGATAATATCACGCTGCCGGCCGGGTCAGTCTCTTACATTATGTCGAGGACAACCCGCTGCAGGTGGACAAGCTGGAGATAGCCGAGTACATCTTCCAGCTGTGCCAGTTCAACCCTCCCGATAATATCACGCTGCCGGCCGGGTCAGTCTCTTACATTATGTCGAGGACAACCCGCTGCAGGTGGACAAGCTGGAGATAGCCGAGTACATCTTCCAGCTGTGCCAGTTCAACCCTCCCGATAAT
The DNA here is from genome assembly GCA_963924505.1 of Agonopterix alstromeriana. Classification (NCBI taxonomy): domain Eukaryota; kingdom Metazoa; phylum Arthropoda; class Insecta; order Lepidoptera; family Depressariidae; genus Agonopterix; species Agonopterix alstromeriana. The sequence goes on from OZ004679.1 coordinate 15,157,016, forward strand.
ATCACGCTGCCGGCCGGGTCAGTCTCTTACATTATGTCGAGGACAACCCGCTGCAGGTGGACAAGCTGGAGATAGCCGAGTACATCTTCCAGCTGTGCCAGTTCAACCCGCCCGATAATATCACGCTGCCGGCCGGGTCAGTCTCTTACATTATGTCGAGGACAACCCGCTGCAGGTGGACAAGCTGGAGATAGCCGAGTACATCTTCCAGCTGTGCCAGTTCAACCCTCCCGATAATATCACGCTGCCGGCCGGGTCAGTCTCTTACATTATGTCGAGGACAACCCGCTGCAGGTGGACAAGCTGGAGATAGCCGAGTACATCTTCCAGCTGTGCCAGTTCAACCCGCCCGATAATATCACGCTGCCGGCCGGGTCAGTCTCTTACATTATGTCGAGGACAACCCGCTGCAGGTGGACAAGCTGGAGATAGCCGAGTACATCTTCCAGCTGTGCCAGTTCAACCCGCCCGATAATATCACGCTGCCGGCCGGGTCAGTCTCTTACATTATGTCGAGCACAACCCGCTGCAGGTGGACAAGCTGGAGATAGCCGAGTACATCTTCCAGCTGTGCCAGTTCAACCCTCCCGATAATATCACGCTGCCGGCCGGGTCAGTCTCTTACATTATGTCGAGGACAACCTGCTGCAGGTGGACAAGCTGGAGATAGCCCGTACAGCGGGGTTCTCACGATATACATACAGGAAGTCCGGTAATTACTGGATAACCCGGTAACTGCCAATAGAAGACCTCAAACCCGTTCAGAAAATAGCATCACTCTTCGAGAATATTATGCAAAAAGCCGACGGCAACAACCACTTCTTTGGTGTCCATGTCCAAAAGATTGACAAAGGTACCAAATACCAGAAAAAAATTAATGTCTAAATATCTCAAAACCGTAGCACTTTAAGTGGACTTAAAAGTCAATTTTCTGAACGGGTTTAAGGTACTCTACCAGCAGGTAATGGGTTATCCATTAGTTACCACACTGAGAAAAAAATGCTACGTATAAGTAGCCCGTCGCAGCTTATACGTAGCCCGTCGCAGCTTACGTACCACGTAGCTTACGATGCGATACTAATTACGAGTGTTGCATCAGTATTTAAGTTGTCTCGTACTTGACAATGAAGCAGCTACGTGGTACGTAAGCAGCGACGGGCTACGTATACTTAGCATTTTTTCTCAGTGCGGACACCCGGTATATTGAATTTTATTTCATGTTCGGGAGGTGCCTCAAACGGCGATCTACCAAGGGTACTTTTTAGTTAATTTGTTTAACGTTAGATTTAGTGCATTGTTTGACTAATTAATTGCGATTAATTGCAGGTACACTCCACCGCCGTTAGCTATCACGTCCCTGTACTGGCGCGGCTGGATGCTGCTGACGATGTTAGCGGCTCACAACCCGCAGGGCTTCGCCGAGCGCGCCGCGACAAAATACCCCACCCTGAGAGCACTCGTTGAGACCTGCATCACCGGGTGAGACCTACGTAAATCTTAGACGATTTATATAAGGGCCCGCCTCGCCTAGGCATTTACATACAATTTTATACCTTATCACTAAACGCGACAGCCTATAATTGCGGAACAATAATTTCGAACTTATCACGTTTAGGGTTCACACGACACTGTTTTTCATGATTTTTAACATTCAAAATTAGAATGTAAAATGTTAAGCCGACTCGTACGAATGAGTTTTTCGGAATTTATGTACGATTTGTAACACCACTGGCTTTTCGGTGAAGGAAAACATCGTGAGGAAACCTGCATGCTTCAATTTCGAGGCACGTAGTGTACCCACTGTCCATTACAAGTGGCGACGGGCTCACTCCCCGTCACATTGGACAGTTTCAGTACTGGTGAAACGTGGATGTTCTGTAGTTTCAAAATATCTCTGACTGCCCCCGCGGGGAATATAGTCGTGATCATATGCTATGCTATCGGCTGAGATAATGATGATAGATGGCATTATAGTATTTAAAGAATTCCTTCTATACTTTTCCTTGCAACTCCTATAACAATAAATGCTTTAATTACAGAAAACCAAGTATAGAATGGAACGGAAGTAGTACAGCGGAAGCGGAACGCGCCGAAGCGGAGAGAGCGGCAGTCTTACAGCTGGAGACACATCTAGCTACCGCTAGTAACGCCAAGCTGCCCATCACTGAACACAGCTCCCGTCTACTCAGCCAGGTAGCTCTCTCATAATCCCGACACTATTGAATACATTCCTACCGCTGTAACCATTGACGTAGAATACTGTGGACGCCGGATCTAGTACAAAATACTCGAATAAAGTGTCCGAGACTAAATTACACAAACCTAAAAACATTGAAAATGCTAAAATTCATTTCCGTCTCACTCCCCCATCGGGGCACAGCGCGCGCCGAGCGCCCACGCGTGCGCGTAGTCGGCCGATCAAACGAAGACTGATGCGTAATTCATTCTCTTTTTTACGTTTTCGTTCTCTTTTATTCGGACACTTTTGAGCGCGGACCTTCCGTCCAGTAGTGGTAAGTCAATGGCTGTAACTCACAACACTAGACAACGAAGTGTGTATCTTAGACTATATACGGAAAAGTTACGCGTGTAATTCTACTAACAAACTTTTCTGGCACTGTTTGCGGGGGACGAGGTAACATGAAATCCGCAACTTTGAACTTCATTCAGTTACTTTAGATTCTAATTCTGAATGTTAAAAATCATGAAAAACTGTGTCTTGAGAACCTGAAACGTGATAAGTTCGAAGTTTTTGTTCCGCAATTATAGGCTGTCGCGTTTAGTGATAAGGTATAAAATTGTATATAAATGCGTAAGATTTTTTGATCTTGCACGTTGGCAGAGGGGAAATGCCAAGGCGAGGCGAGTATATAAATCATCTAAGCCTGAAAGCAAGACGAATTATATGATTAGCTTCTTTTCTGAGTTTCTGGCCGCATCTTTTCTACAACGGAACAATTTCCGACGCAGTGGTAGAGACAAAAATGACGTCAGAAAGCTATCCATGTAATATTAATTTGAATAAAACATTTTGAGTTTGCTTAAGTTGGTTAAAAAGATCGAAAAACCAGGGTACAATTTAATATGCTGACGGCTTTTTAAGATGATGATCAGACCATCAAATTCGGTATGTCAAGTTTTTTTTGGGAGGGCTGTTTCGAACACCATTTCGAGATAATTGTCTCAATAATAATATTTTCTATGTCAGAGATATTCAAATGAAAGGATTACAGATATTTTAATAATTTAACGTTGTTTTTCGGTCCGTACAGTGACGTCACTGGAAAACCTGTGAACTCCTTGGTAAACTTAAAATCAACTTAACATAACTGGCCATTAAGAAAAAAAATACATTCAGTATGTCAGTATTTGACATTTGATGTTGCCGTTTCTGTTTCCAGCATAGAGTTAGAAAGAGGATGCAGTTGTTTTTCTCCATGGAGTTCTAATTATTTTCTCACCACCATTTTGCATTTAGAGATTACAGATCAAAGTAATTTAAAAATTAAATTAATATTGATGAAATCGATGAACCGCAATAAAAAATAAATTGGTTTCTTAAAAATTATATCTTCTATCCGTAAAAAAAACTTGATATACCGAATTGAGCTCTAACTTGACATGACTTGTGACTTTTTTTAAGGGATCAACATCGAAATCGCAAAAAATCTGCTGTCGATTCGATTTAGGTCGATCCTACTCGGATTATAGTTTTTTTAAGAAATAGTAGATTTTTTTCCTATTTCGATATCGCTCCCATGGAGAAAGTTGTTCAGTTTGATGGTCTAATCATTCCATTAAAAAAACCGTTAGCATGCATGCATAGCATAGCATATGCTAACTACTATATTCCCCGAGGGGGGAGTCAGAGATATTCTGAAACCACAGAACATCCACATTTCACTAATACCGAAACTCTGTCCAGTGCGACGAGGAGTGAACCCGTCGCCACTTATAATGGACAGTGGGTACAATACAAGCCTCGTAATTGAAGCATGCAGGTTTCCTCACGATGTTTTCCTTTACCGAAAAGTGAAGTGAAGCCATTGGTGTTACAAATGGTACATACATTCCGAAAAACTCATTGGTACGAGTCGGCCTGGACGGGGATCGAACCATCGCCTCCTGCACGGCAGGTAAGGTTACTCGCCACTGGACCACCACGGCTTGTGGTTAAAAAACCGTTAGCATATTAAAAAGGACCTTGTATGAGTATTTGTTTCTTCCGCAGCTAACAACCCTGGATCCTCTAGGCCCAGCTCGAAAACCTCCCCAGTCCATCATAGAGAACCTCCAGCAGCTCAGCTCCCAGCTCCGCCTGGGCAAGCTGTTGTGCCGCCAGCCTGCCCTGCTGCTGGACCTGGTGGAGCGTCACGGCACCCGCAGGGCCATGCCCTGGCTGCACCAACTGCTGCGCCACGACCAGCTGGAGCTCAGGTCTGTCATCACACTCGTCCAGCTGCAGCGGCCCTGCTCTAGACCATGTTTTACAAGGCCGACATGTCCTGGCCACCAAAAAAATATGTGGTGGAGGGGAAGCCGTGGTGGTGCAGTGGCTAGTAACCTTGCCTGCCGTGCAGGAGGCGATGGTTCGATCCCCATCCAGGCCGACTCGTACCAATGAGTTTTTTCGGAATTTATGTACGATTTGTAACACCACTGGCTTTTCGGTGTAGTAAAACATCGTGAGGAAACCTGCATGCTTCAATTTCGAGGCATGTATTGTACCCACTGTCCATTATGTGGCGACGGGCTCACCCCCCGTCATACTGTACATAGTTTCGGTACTACTGGTGAAACGTGGATGTTCTGAGGTTTCAGAATATCTCTGACTGAATATACTCGTAAGCATATGCCTATAATTCCCCACTACATAACACAGGCCTACCTTTAAGGAGAGTGAATGAGAGTTAGTCCACCACGCGTGCGCACTATGGACTGGTATACTACACAAACGTATCACAATTTCTTCTTCAGCGTATGCAGTTTTGTCCCTCGATGTTTTCCTTCACCGTGCGAGAGCAGTCCGTATCATGTACATATCTTAGAAAAATTCACTAACTTACTGCATATCGTCGCGTTTCTTACGAAGTGACGTAACTGTAAATTTTTGATGTAACTGCTTACGTCCTTGTTATTAATTAAGTAGCAAAAATCTCTCTAATAGTTCGAAGTAAAATACATCACTGTATAGTAAGATATATTTTTTGCAAATGAGCATATGCGCCATTGTGATAACTAGTGAATGGTAGAAGATGTCAATACGTACTAATAAGACAAATCGATAGAACTTCTAAATGTCAGTTAGATCACTTCGTAAGAAAAGCGACGATATATGCTCACGACTATATTCCCCGAGGGAGTAGTTAGAGATATTCTGAAAAATTTGAATATCCACAAATACGAATTAATTGGGTATTTGACTCTCAATAAAAAAAAGGGTCGAAAATAACGCTAAACTCCCATTTTCATTGAGTTTTTAGCTTGAATACTATTTTTAATAGCAAGATAAACTCTAAAAAGTAATGAAATGTTGATGACGTCACAACTCAGAATTGAGTACAAATGTCATACAAAGCGCACGTTTTGACGTCCAATAAAGAGTAGCTGATTTGACTAGTTGTCAAATAGCCTACTGTTACTATAATAACAGTATCACTGTTGGCACAGCGTCCTCCCGGTGCAGTGCCTCTGCGAGTTCCTGTCAGCGGGGGGCGGGGTGCAGCCGGGGGGCAAGGCGGGGGAGCTCTGCGCGCACCTGCGCCGCACCGTGGCCGCCTCGCCCGAGGGCGCCGCCATCGTGCTGCAGTACTACACCCAGCGCCTCAGCCACGCACACGCGCACACGCGCGCGCAGGCCACCAGGGTACTGTGTCTACATCTACATCTACATCTACATCTAGCTCACCATCGTGCTGCAGTACTACACCCAGCGCCTCAGCCACGCACACGCGCACACGCGCGCGCAGGCCACCAGGGTACTGTGTCTACATCTACATCTACATCTACATCTAGCTCACCATCGTGCTGCAGTACTACACCCAGCGCCTCAGCCACGCACACGCGCACACGCGCGCGCAGGCCACCAGGGTACTGTGTCTACATCTACATCTACATCTACATCTAGCTCACCATCGTGCTGCAGTACTACACCCAGCGCCTCAGCCACGCACACGCGCACACGCGCGCGCAGGCCACCAGGGTACTGTGTCTACATCTACATCTACATCTACATCTAGCTCACCATCGTGCTGCAGTACTACACCCAGCGCCTCAGCCACGCACACGCGCACACGCGCGCGCAGGCCACCAGGGTACTGTGTCTACATCTACATCTACATCTACATCTAGCTCACCATCGTGCTGCAGTACTACACCCAGCGCCTCAGCCACGCACACGCGCACACGCGCGCGCAGGCCACCAGGGTACTGTGTCTACATCTACATCTACATCTACATCTAGCTCACCATCGTGCTGCAGTACTACACCCAGCGCCTCAGCCACGCACACGCGCACACGCGCGCGCAGGCCACCAGGGTACTGTGTCTACATCTACATCTACATCTAGCTCACCATCGTGCTGCAGTACTACACCCAGCGCCTCAGCCACGCACACGCGCACACGCGCGCGCAGGCCACCAGGGTACTGTGTCTACATCTACATCTACATCTAGCTCACCATCGTGCTGCAGTACTACACCCAGCGCCTCAGCCACGCACACGCGCACACGCGCGCGCAGGCCACCAGGGTACTGTGTCTACATCTACATCTACATCTAGCTCACCATCGTGCTGCAGTACTACACCCAGCGCCTCAGCCACGCACACGCGCACACGCGCGCGCAGGCCACCAGGGTACTGTGTCTACATCTACATCTACATCTACATCTAGCTCACCATCGTGCTGCAGTACTACACCCAGCGCCTCAGCCACGCACACGCGCACACGCGCGCGCAGGCCACCAGGGTACTGTGTCTACATCTACATCTACATCTAGCTCACCATCGTGCTGCAGTACTACACCCAGCGCCTCAGCCACGCACACGCGCACACGCGCGCGCAGGCCACCAGGGTACTGTGTCTACATCTACATCTACATCTACATCTAGCTCACCATCGTGCTGCAGTACTACACCCAGCGCCTCAGCCACGCACACGCGCACACGCGCGCGCAGGCCACCAGGGTACTGTGTCTACATCTACATCTACATCTACATCTAGCTCACCATCGTGCTGCAGTACTACACCCAGCGCCTCAGCCACGCACACGCGCACACGCGCGCGCAGGCCACCAGGGTACTGTGTCTACATCTACATCTACATCTAGCTCACCATCGTGCTGCAGTACTACACCCAGCGCCTCAGCCACGCACACGCGCACACGCGCGCGCAGGCCACCAGGGTACTGTGTCTACATCTACATCTACATCTAGCTCACCATCGTGCTGCAGTACTACACCCAGCGCCTCAGCCACGCACACGCGCACACGCGCGCGCAGGCCACCAGGGTACTGTGTCTACATCTACATCTACATCTAGCTCACCATCGTGCTGCAGTACTACACCCAGCGCCTCAGCCACGCACACGCGCACACGCGCGCGCAGGCCACCAGGGTACTGTGTCTACATCTACATCTACATCTAGCTCACCATCGTGCTGCAGTACTACACCCAGCGCCTCAGCCACGCACACGCGCACACGCGCGCGCAGGCCACCAGGGTACTGTGTCTACATCTACATCTACATCTACATCTAGCTCACCATCGTGCTGCAGTACTACACCCAGCGCCTCAGCCACGCACACGCGCACACGCGCGCGCAGGCCACCAGGGTACTGTGTCTACATCTACATCTACATCTACATCTAGCTCACCATCGTGCTGCAGTACTACACCCAGCGCCTCAGCCACGCACACGCGCGCGCAGGCCACCAGGGTACTGTGTCTACATCTACATCTACATCTACATCTAGCTCACCATCGTGCTGCAGTACTACACCCAGCGCCTCAGCCACGCACACGCGCACACGCGCGCGCAGGCCACCAGGGTACTGTGTCTACATCTACATCTACATCTACATCTACATCTAGCTCACCATCGTGCTGCAGTACTACACCCAGCGCCTCAGCCACGCACACGCGCACACGCGCGCGCAGGCCACCAGGGTACTGTGTCTACATCTACATCTACATCTACATCTAGCTCACCATCGTGCTGCAGTACTACACCCAGCGCCTCAGCCACGCACACGCGCACACGCGCGCGCAGGCCACCAGGGTACTGTGTCTACATCTACATCTACATCTACATCTAGCTCACCATCGTGCTGCAGTACTACACCCAGCGCCTCAGCCACGCACACGCGCACACGCGCGCGCAGGCCACCAGGGTACTGTGTCTACATCTACATCTACATCTACATCTAGCTCACCATCGTGCTGCAGTACTACACCCAGCGCCTCAGCCACGCACACGCGCACACGCGCGCGCAGGCCACCAGGGTACTGTGTCTACATCTACATCTACATCTACATCTAGCTCACCATCGTGCTGCAGTACTACACCCAGCGCCTCAGCCACGCACACGCGCACACGCGCGCGCAGGCCACCAGGGTACTGTGTCTACATCTACATCTACATCTACATCTAGCTCACCATCGTGCTGCAGTACTACACCCAGCGCCTCAGCCACGCACACGCGCACACGCGCGCGCAGGCCACCAGGGTACTGTGTCTACATCTACATCTACATCTACATCTAGCTCACCATCGTGCTGCAGTACTACACCCAGCGCCTCAGCCACGCACACGCGCACACGCGCGCGCAGGCCACCAGGGTACTGTGTCTACATCTACATCTACATCTACATCTAGCTCACCATCGTGCTGCAGTACTACACCCAGCGCCTCAGCCACGCACACGCGCACACGCGCGCGCAGGCCACCAGGGTACTGTGTCTACATCTACATCTACATCTACATCTAGCTCACCATCGTGCTGCAGTACTACACCCAGCGCCTCAGCCACGCACACGCGCACACGCGCGCGCAGGCCACCAGGGTACTGTGTCTACATCTACATCTACATCTAGCTCACCATCGTGCTGCAGTACTACACCCAGCGCCTCAGCCACGCACACGCGCACACGCGCGCGCAGGCCACCAGGGTACTGTGTCTACATCTACATCTACATCTACATCTAGCTCACCATCGTGCTGCAGTACTACACCCAGCGCCTCAGCCACGCACACGCGCACACGCGCGCGCAGGCCACCAGGGTACTGTGTCTACATCTACATCTACATCTACATCTAGCTCACCATCGTGCTGCAGTACTACACCCAGCGCCTCAGCCACGCACACGCGCACACGCGCGCGCAGGCCACCAGGGTACTGTGTCTACATCTACATCTACATCTAGCTCACCATCGTGCTGCAGTACTACACCCAGCGCCTCAGCCACGCACACGCGCACACGCGCGCGCAGGCCACCAGGGTACTGTGTCTACATCTACATCTACATCTAGCTCACCATCGTGCTGCAGTACTACACCCAGCGCCTCAGCCACGCACACGCGCACACGCGCGCGCAGGCCACCAGGGTACTGTGTCTACATCTACATCTACATCTACATCTAGCTCACCATCGTGCTGCAGTACTACACCCAGCGCCTCAGCCACGCACACGCGCACACGCGCGCGCAGTCCACCAGGGTACTGTGTCTACATCTACATCTACATCTACATCTAGCTCACCATCGTGCTGCAGTACTACACCCAGCGCCTCAGCCACGCACACGCGCACACGCGCGCGCAGGCCACCAGGGTACTGTGTCTACATCTACATCTACATCTAGCTCACCATCGTGCTGCAGTACTACACCCAGCGCCTCAGCCACGCACACGCGCACACGCGCGCGCAGGCCACCAGGGTACTGTGTCTACATCTACATCTACATCTAGCTCACCATCGTGCTGCAGTACTACACCCAGCGCCTCAGCCACGCACACGCGCACACGCGCGCGCAGGCCACCAGGGTACTGTGTCTACATCTACATCTACATCTAGCTCACCATCGTGCTGCAGTACTACACCCAGCGCCTCAGCCACGCACACGCGCACACGCGCGCGCAGGCCACCAGGGTACTGTGTCTACATCTACATCTACATCTACATCTACATCTAGCTCACCATCGTGCTGCAGTACTACACCCAGCGCCTCAGCCACGCACACGCGCACACGCGCGCGCAGGCCACCAGGGTACTGTGTCTACATCTACATCTACATCTAGCTCACCATCGTGCTGCAGTACTACACCCAGCGCCTCAGCCACGCACACGCGCACACGCGCGCGCAGGCCACCAGGGTACTGTGTCTACATCTACATCTACATCTAGCTCACCATCGTGCTGCAGTACTACACCCAGCGCCTCAGCCACGCACACGCGCACACGCGCGCGCAGGCCACCAGGGTACTGTGTCTACATCTACATCTACATCTACATCTAGCTCACCATCGTGCTGCAGTACTACACCCAGCGCCTCAGCCACGCACACGCGCACACGCGCGCGCAGGCCACCAGGGTACTGTGTCTACATCTACATCTACATCTACATCTAGCTCACCATCGTGCTGCAGTACTACACCCAGCGCCTCAGCCACGCACACGCGCACACGCGCGCGCAGGCCACCAGGGTACTGTGTCTACATCTACATCTACATCTAGCTCACCATCGTGCTGCAGTACTACACCCAGCGCCTCAGCCACGCACACGCGCACACGCGCGCGCAGGCCACCAGGGTACTGTGTCTACATCTACATCTACATCTAGCTCACCATCGTGCTGCAGTACTACACCCAGCGCCTCAGCCACGCACACGCGCACACGCGCGCGCAGGCCACCAGGGTACTGTGTCTACATCTACATCTACATCTAGCTCACCATCGTGCTGCAGTACTACACCCAGCGCCTCAGCCACGCACACGCGCACACGCGCGCGCAGGCCACCAGGGTACTGTGTCTACATCTACATCTACATCTAGCTCACCATCGTGCTGCAGTACTACACCCAGCGCCTCAGCCACGCACACGCGCACACGCGCGCGCAGGCCACCAGGGTACTGTGTCTACATCTACATCTACATCTAGCTCACCATCGTGCTGCAGTACTACACCCAGCGCCTCAGCCACGCACACGCGCACACGCGCGCGCAGGCCACCAGGGTACTGTGTCTACATCTACATCTACATCTAGCTCACCATCGTGCTGCAGTACTACACCCAGCGCCTCAGCCACGCACACGCGCACACGCGCGCGCAGGCCACCAGGGTACTGTGTCTACATCTACATCTACATCTAGCTCACCATCGTGCTGCAGTACTACACCCAGCGCCTCAGCCACGCACACGCGCACACGCGCGCGCAGGCCACCAGGGTACTGTGTCTACATCTACATCTACATCTACATCTAGCTCACCATCGTGCTGCAGTACTACACCCAGCGCCTCAGCCACGCACACGCGCACACGCGCGCGCAGGCCACCAGGGTACTGTGTCTACATCTACATCTACATCTACATCTAGCTCACCATCGTGCTGCAGTACTACACCCAGCGCCTCAGCCACGCACACGCGCACACGCGCGCGCAGGCCACCAGGGTACTGTGTCTACATCTACATCTACATCTAGCTCACCATCGTGCTGCAGTACTACACCCAGCGCCTCAGCCACGCACACGCGCACACGCGCGCGCAGGCCACCAGGGTACTGTGTCTACATCTACATCTACATCTAGCTCACCATCGTGCTGCAGTACTACACCCAGCGCCTCAGCCACGCACACGCGCACACGCGCGCGCAGGCCACCAGGGTACTGTGTCTACATCTACATCTACATCTACATCTAGCTCACCATCGTGCTGCAGTACTACACCCAGCGCCTCAGCCACGCACACGCGCACACGCGCGCGCAGTCCACCAGGGTACTGTGTCTACATCTACATCTACATCTACATCTAGCTCACCATCGTGCTGCAGTACTACACCCAGCGCCTCAGCCACGCACACGCGCACACGCGCGCGCAGGCCACCAGGGTACTGTGTCTACATCTACATCTACATCTAGCTCACCATCGTGCTGCAGTACTACACCCAGCGCCTCAGCCACGCACACGCGCACACGCGCGCGCAGGCCACCAGGGTACTGTGTCTACATCTACATCTACATCTACATCTAGCTCACCATCGTGCTGCAGTACTACACCCAGCGCCTCAGCCACGCACACGCGCACACGCGCGCGCAGGCCACCAGGGTACTGTGTCTACATCTACATCTACATCTAGCTCACCATCGTGCTGCAGTACTACACCCAGCGCCTCAGCCACGCACACGCGCACACGCGCGCGCAGGCCACCAGGGTACTGTGTCTACATCTACATCTACATCTAGCTCACCATCGTGCTGCAGTACTACACCCAGCGCCTCAGCCACGCACACGCGCACACGCGCGCGCAGGCCACCAGGGTACTGTGTCTACATCTACATCTACATCTACATCTAGCTCACCATCGTGCTGCAGTACTACACCCAGCGCCTCAGCCACGCACACGCGCACACGCGCGCGCAGGCCACCAGGGTACTGTGTCTACATCTACATCTACATCTAGCTCACCATCGTGCTGCAGTACTACACCCAGCGCCTCAGCCACGCACACGCGCACACGCGCGCGCAGGCCACCAGGGTACTGTGTCTACACTACATCTACATCTACATCTAGCTCACCATCGTGCTGCAGTACTACACCCAGCGCCTCAGCCACGCACACGCGCACACGCGCGCGCAGGCCACCAGGGTACTGTGTCTACATCTACATCTACATCTAGCTCACCATCGTGCTGCAGTACTACACCCAGCGCCTCAGCCACGCACACGCGCACACGCGCGCGCAGGCCACCAGGGTACTGTGTCTACATCTACATCTACATCTACATCTAGCTCACCATCGTGCTGCAGTACTACACCCAGCGCCTCAGCCACGCACACGCGCACACGCGCGCGCAGGCCACCAGGGTACTGTGTCTACATCTACATCTACATCTACATCTAGCTCACCATCGTGCTGCAGTACTACACCCAGCGCCTCAGCCACGCACACGCGCACACGCGCGCGCAGGCCACCAGGGTACTGTGTCTACATCTACATCTACATCTAGCTCACCATCGTGCTGCAGTACTACACCCAGCGCCTCAGCCACGCACACGCGCACACGCGCGCGCAGGCCACCAGGGTACTGTGTCTACATCTACATCTAGCTCACCATCGTGCTGCAGTACTACACCCAGCGCCTCAGCCACGCACACGCGCACACGCGCGCGCAGGCCACCAGGGTACTGTGTCTACATCTACATCTACATCTAGCTCACCATCGTGCTGCAGTACTACACCCAGCGCCTCAGCCACGCACACGCGCACACGCGCGCGCAGGCCACCAGGGTACTGTGTCTACATCTACATCTACATCTACATCTAGCTCACCATCGTGCTGCAGTACTACACCCAGCGCCTCAGCCACGCACACGCGCACACGCGCGCGCAGGCCACCAGGGTACTGTGTCTACATCTACATCTACATCTAGCTCACCATCGTGCTGCAGTACTACACCCAGCGCCTCAGCCACGCACACGCGCACACGCGCGCGCAGGCCACCAGGGTACTGTGTCTACATCTACATCTACATCTAGCTCACCATCGTGCTGCAGTACTACACCCAGCGCCTCAGCCACGCACACGCGCACACGCGCGCGCAGGCCACCAGGGTACTGTGTCTACATCTACATCTACATCTACATCTAGCTCACCATCGTGCTGCAGTACTACACCCAGCGCCTCAGCCACGCACACGCGCACACGCGCGCGCAGGCCACCAGGGTACTGTGTCTACATCTACATCTACATCTACATCTAGCTCACCATCGTGCTGCAGTACTACACCCAGCGCCTCAGCCACGCACACGCGCACACGCGCGCGCAGGCCACCAGGGTACTGTGTCTACATCTACATCTACATCTAGCTCACCATCGTGCTGCAGTACTACACCCAGCGCCTCAGCCACGCACACGCGCACACGCGCGCGCAGGCCACCAGGGTACTGTGTCTACATCTACATCTACATCTAGCTCACCATCGTGCTGCAGTACTACACCCAGCGCCTCAGCCACGCACACGCGCGCGCAGGCCACCAGGGTACTGTGTCTACATCTACATCTACATCTAGCTCACCATCGTGCTGCAGTACTACACCCAGCGCCTCAGCCACGCACACGCGCACACGCGCGCGCAGGCCACCAGGGTACTGTGTCTACATCTACATCTACATCTACATCTAGCTCACCATCGTGCTGCAGTACTACACCCAGCGCCTCAGCCACGCACACGCGCACACGCGCGCGCAGGCCACCAGGGTACTGTGTCTACATCTACATCTACATCTACATCTAGCTCACCATCGTGCTGCAGTACTACACCCAGCGCCTCAGCCACGCACACGCGCACACGCGCGCGCAGGCCACCAGGGTACTGTGTCTACATCTACATCTACATCTACATCTAGCTCACCATCGTGCTGCAGTACTACACCCAGCGCCTCAGCCACGCACACGCGCACACGCGCGCGCAGGCCACCAGGGTACTGTGTCTACATCTACATCTACATCTAGCTCACCATCGTGCTGCAGTACTACACCCAGCGCCTCAGCCACGCACACGCGCACACGCGCGCGCAGGCCACCAGGGTACTGTGTCTACATCTACATCTACATCTACATCTAGCTCACCATCGTGCTGCAGTACTACACCCAGCGCCTCAGCCACGCACACGCGCACACGCGCGCGCAGGCCACCAGGGTACTGTGTCTACATCTACATCTACATCTAGCTCACCATCGTGCTGCAGTACTACACCCAGCGCCTCAGCCACGCACACGCGCACACGCGCGCGCAGGCCACCAGGGTACTGTGTCTACATCTACATCTACATCTACATCTAGCTCACCATCGTGCTGCAGTACTACACCCAGCGCCTCAGCCACGCACACGCGCACACGCGCGCGCAGGCCACCAGGGTACTGTGTCTACATCTACATCTACATCTACATCTAGCTCACCATCGTGCTGCAGTACTACACCCAGCGCCTCAGCCACGCACACGCGCACACGCGCGCGCAGGCCACCAGGGTACTGTGTCTACATCTACATCTACATCTACATCTAGCTCACCATCGTGCTGCAGTACTACACCCAGCGCCTCAGCCACGCACACGCGCACACGCGCGCGCAGGCCACCAGGGTACTGTGTCTACATCTACATCTACATCTAGCTCACCATCGTGCTGCAGTACTACACCCAGCGCCTCAGCCACGCACACGCGCACACGCGCGCGCAGGCCACCAGGGTACTGTGTCTACATCTACATCTACATCTAGCTCACCATCGTGCTGCAGTACTACACCCAGCGCCTCAGCCACGCACACGCGCACACGCGCGCGCAGGCCACCAGGGTACTGTGTCTACATCTACATCTACATCTACATCTAGCTCACCATCGTGCTGCAGTACTACACCCAGCGCCTCAGCCACGCACACGCGCACACGCGCGCGCAGGCCACCAGGGTACTGTGTCTACATCTACATCTACATCTAGCTCACCATCGTGCTGCAGTACTACACCCAGCGCCTCAGCCACGCACACGCGCACACGCGCGCGCAGGCCACCAGGGTACTGTGTCTACATCTACATCTACATCTACATCTAGCTCACCATCGTGCTGCAGTACTACACCCAGCGCCTCAGCCACGCACACGCGCACACGCGCGCGCAGGCCACCAGGGTACTGTGTCTACATCTACATCTACATCTACATCTAGCTCACCATCGTGCTGCAGTACTACACCCAGCGCCTCAGCCACGCACACGCGCACACGCGCGCGCAGGCCACCAGGGTACTGTGTCTACATCTACATCTACATCTACATCTAGCTCACCATCGTGCTGCAGTACTACACCCAGCGCCTCAGCCACGCACACGCGCACACGCGCGCGCAGTCCACCAGGGTACTGTGTCTACATCTACATCTACATCTACATCTAGCTCACCATCGTGCTGCAGTACTACACCCAGCGCCTCAGCCACGCACACGCGCACACGCGCGCGCAGGCCACCAGGGTACTGTGTCTACATCTACATCTACATCTAGCTCACCATCGTGCTGCAGTACTACACCCAGCGCCTCAGCCACGCACACGCGCACACGCGCGCGCAGGCCACCAGGGTACTGTGTCTACATCTACATCTACATCTACATCTAGCTCACCATCGTGCTGCAGTACTACACCCAGCGCCTCAGCCACGCACACGCGCACACGCGCGCGCAGGCCACCAGGGTACTGTGTCTACATCTACATCTACATCTACATCTAGCTCACCATCGTGCTGCAGTACTACACCCAGCGCCTCAGCCACGCACACGCGCACACGCGCGCGCAGGCCACCAGGGTACTGTGTCTACATCTACATCTACATCTACATCTAGCTCACCATCGTGCTGCAGTACTACACCCAGCGCCTCAGCCACGCACACGCGCACACGCGCGCGCAGGCCACCAGGGTACTGTGTCTACATCTACATCTAGCTCACCATCGTGCTGCAGTACTACACCCAGCGCCTCAGCCACGCACACGCGCACACGCGCGCGCAGGCCACCAGGGTACTGTGTCTACATCTACATCTACATCTAGCTCACCATCGTGCTGCAGTACTACACCCAGCGCCTCAGCCACGCACACGCGCACACGCGCGCGCAGGCCACCAGGGTACTGTGTCTACATCTACATCTACATCTACATCTAGCTCACCATCGTGCTGCAGTACTACACCCAGCGCCTCAGCCACGCACACGCGCACACGCGCGCGCAGGCCACCAGGGTACTGTGTCTACATCTACATCTACATCTAGCTCACCATCGTGCTGCAGTACTACACCCAGCGCCTCAGCCACGCACACGCGCACACGCGCGCGCAGGCCACCAGGGTACTGTGTCTACATCTACATCTACATCTACATCTAGCTCACCATCGTGCTGCAGTACTACACCCAGCGCCTCAGCCACGCACACGCGCACACGCGCGCGCAGGCCACCAGGGTACTGTGTCTACATCTACATCTACATCTAGCTCACCATCGTGCTGCAGTACTACACCCAGCGCCTCAGCCACGCACACGCGCACACGCGCGCGCAGGCCACCAGGGTACTGTGTCTACATCTACATCTACATCTACATCTAGCTCACCATCGTGCTGCAGTACTACACCCAGCGCCTCAGCCACGCACACGCGCACACGCGCGCGCAGGCCACCAGGGTACTGTGTCTACATCTACATCTACATCTAGCTCACCATCGTGCTGCAGTACTACACCCAGCGCCTCAGCCACGCACACGCGCACACGCGCGCGCAGGCCACCAGGGTACTGTGTCTACATCTACATCTACATCTACATCTAGCTCACCATCGTGCTGCAGTACTACACCCAGCGCCTCAGCCACGCACACGCGCACACGCGCGCGCAGGCCACCAGGGTACTGTGTCTACATCTACATCTACATCTAGCTCACCATCGTGCTGCAGTACTACACCCAGCGCCTCAGCCACGCACACGCGCACACGCGCGCGCAGGCCACCAGGGTACTGTGTCTACATCTACATCTACATCTACATCTAGCTCACCATCGTGCTGCAGTACTACACCCAGCGCCTCAGCCACGCACACGCGCGCGCAGGCCACCAGGGTACTGTCACTATCCGCGAATAACCCATCATACAATCCGCGAATAACCCATCAACCGTTACGACGCCGCGTGTGAGCGTGACCAAAGAAAAGTAAGCCGAATTTTGAGTATGTATATGTATATAGAGCGCGCGCATCTGTCGCGACCCAGGGAGCCTAAACAAAGTGCACACGCTTCTTATTCTACAAACGTCAACGCCGCTGCGTTATCGACGATAGAAACATGACAGAATTCATTCATTTCATTTTTCATTTATTTACTTCCATTAACAATATACATTGTGTCGGAATTACACTTAATATTAGGTACATTACAAATTTACGCTTATTTTTAGAAATTTTATATCATAATTTTAATTAACACTAACAATTTACAACGGTCTTGAAAGAGGAAAATTTATCGATGTCAACAACTAGAACAAGACATTGTACTTTAAATAATAATAATCAATCTTAACAACAATGCTAGACAATGTCACAATTATTTACATACATACATAAACTCACGCCTTTTTCCCAGAGGGGTAGGCAGAAACTATAGATCTCCACTTTGGGCGGTTCTGACACACCTCTCTTGCTTCCCCTAAGTCCATACATCTTTTCATACATTCCCTTCGATTTCGGCTACTTTTAACCTGGCATTTTTTAATGACGTCCCTGATCTGGTCTAGGTATCCTCTCCTAGGTCTGCCTCTACCAATGTTTCCTTCCACACATGCCATATATATCTGTTTCGTAAGTCGACTTTCATTCATCCTTTCAATATGTCCAAACCATCGAAGCATTCCCTTCTCTACTTTAACCACTACATCTTCATTCAAACCACAACGTTCCCTAATTACAGTATTCCTTATTCTATCCCTTATAGTCACACCACACATCTTGCGTAAAGACCTCATTTCCACTGCATTTATTCTGCTTTCATTCACAATTATTTAATCTATCCATATCAGAAAGTGAAATCTGCTCTATGGTCAGTTTACTCAAGTCTTTTTGTACGGTGCAACCGTGCATTTTTATTATATAGTCGAGTCATCAATCAACGCGTGGTTCGATACTTTTATTTTACACAATTCAGTTCACGATTGGTAGCCGAACCGCGTGCTCTCATAGCAATCATTTCCATACTAGCATAAATCAGTTAATTCAATAAACTCTTCTTTTATCATATTTTCGGCATTTTACTTTACTATCAACTATCACTATCAACTACAGGTGTAGCCCGTACATCTTTATGGTCCTTCGAGCCTCCGGAAAGGCGGGATCACTTCACAAAAGACTGTATTATTCGGAACATTCGAAATCGCGTCAGTGAAAGTGTTTCTACTGCGCCCTCTACACCACTACACGGTGATCTACGTGCTGGTGGGAGCGGCAGCTGCAGCAGCAGCAGCATGCATAGTGTGGCGCGTGCGACGCGCGCGGCGCAGATCCGTGCACCTTGCCCTGCCCACCCCCCGTCCGCGCGGATTGACCGCCTCCCGTGATAGCGTTAGTGCTAATGTGATGTGCAAGTGTACTTGTAAGTGTACCATTGAACGGGCTGAGCCCTCTAGTGCAAGTGTAAAGTGTACAAGCGCGAGTGTTCTTAATAAACAAACGCTACCGTTGGCATTTGATTTTAGTGACACGGGTCTCTAATAGCATAAGAATCATCATAGACATAAGGCGCATTGTTCAATCACCTTGTTAGTAGCATAGTCTCATCACCATCAATATCATTTCATCATCTATCCTCTCAAGCCTCCCTTCATTGGCCTGGGAACATGTACGGTGCAACCGTGCATTTTTATTATATAGTCGAGTCATCAATCAACGCGTGGTTCGATACTTTTATTTTACACAATTCAGTTCACGATTGGTAGCCGAACCGCGTGCTCTCATAGCAATCATTTCCATACTAGCATAAATCAGTTAATTCAATAAACTCTTCTTTTATCATATTTTCGGCATTTTACTTTACTATCAACTATCACTATCAACTACAGGTGTAGCCCGTACACTTTTACTTACGCCTTTTCTATTCGTTTTCGTTTATTTTTACAGTCGTCAACAACGTCACGCAAAAACTACTGAACCGATTTTTATGAAACTTTGATTGTTTGATAGCTTATGATTTGGACTTTAAATCTGATATATAATTTGTGGGGTCGAAGTGGCTGGTAAACTCTAGTGGGATATAAATTAAATGACTCGGATCCTTAGAGTATGTATAAGCATGCTATAGAGCGCGTCTAATCGAGTATGAACCACGGATATGAACAACAAAACGTGTCAATTTCTCTTTCAACTAGTACCAAAATAATGCATAGCATAAGCATAAGCATATGCTCACGACTATATTCCCCGAGGGTGGTAGTCAGAGATATTCTGAAACCACAGAACATCCACCGAAATAAGACACGTCCTTATTGTGTCAGTGAGCGTTTTCAAGCGTCATTTTCAATAGTTAACATTTTATATTTTTGCATTTATACTTCTATTATGGAAATTTTAAAGAAACTTTTAGACTAGCGTTATTGAAACACTGAAATTTGACAATCATTTGCTTACGTTCATGGCCTGGGGGCCTAGACAAATTGTCTTTCGATCAGCGTTAACGACAGTGGAAAAGAACGAAAACGAATAGAAAAGGCCTAGACAACATGCAGTTTTTGACTGTTGCTTTCGACAGTGAGCGTTTCGTTTTGAACGCTAGAAAATGGCGGATGGCGAGAAATTGACAGCGATTTCAATTTTTAATTGTATTTGAAAATCGAACTCGGTTCGAGCATATAAAGAACAAAAAAGATTGAATGATTGAGTAAACTGAACGCTAACCATAGAGCAGATATCACTTTTTTTCTCTGATACGGATAGATTAAATAATTGTGACATTGTCTAGCATTCTGTCATGTTTCTATCGTCGATAACGCTGCGGCGTTGTAGTTTGTAGAATAAGAAGAGAGTGCACTTTGTCTAGGCACCCTGGTTCTGTGTCTGCATCTATCCTTAGACTACTTATATGAGGACAAATTACGCGTGTAATTCTACTAGCAAAATTTTCTGCCACTTTTTGCGGGGGGCGAGGTAGCACGAGATACGCAACTTTGAATTTTATTCCATTAGTTTAGATTCTAATTTTGAATGTTAAAAATCATGAAAAACAGTGTCGTGTGAACCCCAAACGTCATAAGGTCGAAATTATTGTTCCGCAATTATATGCTGTCGCGTTTAGTGATAAGGAATAAAATTGAATGTAAATGCGTAAGATTTTTTTATCTTGCACGTTGGCAGAGGGGAAATGCTAAGGCGAGGCGGGTCCGTATATAAATCGTCTAAACATCTATCTAACTAGCTCTTTTTAAATTTGCCTTTCAAAGTCAAAGTCAATATAATTTATTCAATATAGGAGCTTGCAGCACACTTATCAAACGTCAAATCTTTTTTAAAGCTTAAACCACCGCGTCGGAACGTGTTGTCGCTGTAGAGAAGATGCGGCCAGAAACTCTACAACATAACACGACTTAATAACTATTACAATATAAAATAATTGTAAACAATTGTTGTTCGTTGTTACAGGGTCTGAAACTAGTCCTGACTCAAACATCAGACGAGGCCGCTGAGTCGGACTACAACGCAGATGTCAGCCCTGAGTAAGTGACACACAAACACACTCACACACATGTGTATGCAAACATCTTCATTTTGATAATGTAATACACAAGAACGCATACGCATTACGAATCAGACTGTTCTTTGAAGGTTGTGTGTTTAAACTTCACCTACATATCGTTGGCTAAAGTGTCAAACCTTGTAACTCCATTTTATTTTTCAAATTACATTTCATACAATTTTATTACTAATTTCTGAATGCATCCATGGCACAACTCTTAAATGCTTTTAAAAAACCGTTTCAATAGAAAACCATATAACTCTGGGCTGCCATTTTTCGTGGTGAAGTTTTTTGTGCCTTCTGTAAAATTTGATCTAATGGAGTTACGCGGTCTGACACTTTAGTCGACGATATGTAAGCGTGTTGGGGTGAATTATAACATCAATTTGAACAACTTTTAAAAACCGGAATGATCTATTCCATAGTTTGACGTGCATTTACGTAGACACAGTATAAGAAAGAGTAAGTTTACGAAAGCGACCGCAACGAGTTTCGGACTGACCGATACTAGAATAACTTGCAACCGTTTATAATTACTGGAATTTTACTTACATATTCACCATTAGTTTATCCAGTGAAACTATTAAAAAGTACATTTATTAATTCCTTTTAATCGAAAACACGGCACACGCACGCACTTTTCGGAGGGCTGGACAATCGCGTTTCTCATAGAAAATATTCGCTTGAACCTATAGCCCCTTAAAAAACCGTCAGCATATTAAGCTGGACCCTGTATATTATTCTCATTATGTTTCCTGTACAGTGAATGGCTGGACCTCCTCTGGGAGCTGGTTCACTGGGAGGCGGTGCAGCAGGAGGTGGTGACCCGCATCCGCGCCGCCTGCCTCGTGGAGTGCATCCCGCGCCACGTCGCCGCCTACATCGCCTTCCTCGCCAAGTACATCGCGACCAGACCAGACGCCGACCACACTGATATCGTACTAGTGAGTCTACCTCGTTGATTTAACTTTCTATTGTACATCTGAATGTTAGCAGGTCTTAAAAATTTCTCATTAATAAAATAAAAAACTAAAAAAAAAACTTTCGCATAGAATGGAAGATTTCCTAAAGGAAGGCAAAGTATTGTGGCGCTTCGAACCGTAATAGCTAGACAGTAGAAATTTTCACAGATTGTGTGTTATTATGGCACATTATCTACAAGTAATAAAAAAAGAAAAAATTAAGGGGGGTTCTCATACAAGAAACTAGTTTTATCAACTTTTTTTCTTCTCACTCTATCGTAAAAACGGTCATACATACAAGCTTCAAACTTGGTGTGAATATAGAGCAAACTCTAGAATCACACCAAGTATAACAACTAATAATAAAAACCGGCCAAGTGTGAGTCGGTCTCGGTCTAAAGGTCCCCGAGAAAACAAAACTTGTAAGTTAATATGTTGTGTGGTATGGAACCTTCGATGCGCGAGTAGCCCGACTCGCACTTGACCGCTCTCTTACCATAATAAAGCAGTATAATAATGTATCGCCGGCAGGACCTAAGCCAGGTGGTGATGGAGCGCACGACGGTGATGGGGTGGGTGCTGCCCCCCGCAGAGCTGCGCGACCCCCCGCCCGCCGCGCGCCTCGAGCCCCACCTCGACCAGCACCGCACCCTGAGGGCCCTCACCGAGATACTGTACTCACACTTGTACAAGGTATTTATTCATCTAATATCGTTAGTAACTAAGTTTCCGAAGGTGTTCCCGTTACCCCCACCATCCTGCACTATAACAGAGAATGGAACGAAAACACTTGGCAGTCCGGTAGATCACGCTACCTGACCTAAACCAACACTTCTTCATATTTTGGTTGTAGCTAATGAGTTTCTTGCCGTTTCTTCTCCATGGAGACACTTGCGAAACGCTGGTAAATGTCGAGGCAGTAAAAGAAATAAAATAACTTCATTGGAATCAATTTACCGCTCCACAACCTATCGCTCGTTCTGCGTGTCTGCTCCCACATACTTTATTTACTCCAAACAAGCGCTCGTGGGCGCAATTGAACTTCGGTATTGGAAACTAAACTCCGAGTTGTGCAACGAGCAATGAAGAGAGCAATGCTCGGCATCAGGCTGCTAGATCGTAAGTGGAATGAGTGGATTCGGCGAAATACACAGTTCGAGGACGTGGTAGCCACTATAGAACGCCGGAAGTGGAGATGGGCGGGCCACGTATGGATACTCAGCGCTGGACTAGAAGAACACTGGAGTGGAGACCCAGAGAAACCACACGGGATAGAGGCCCGCGGGTCCCAACTGGATGCAGAGGGCGAGGGACAGTACGTCATGGAGAAATATGGACGAGGCCTATGTCCGAAGACTAACTGATCAAGGGCTGTGATGGATGGATGGTGGATTGGAAACTATCACCGAAGCAACGTCCGGCCCCAGTCAGGCTTTGGATGGGTATCCTTTTTTAGTGGTATTTTATCTCGAGGACAATTATTTTTTTCATATTTGTATTTTAATTGTTTAAAAACAGACTAATTAAACAGAAAATATTGTTGACATAATTTGATAGATGCGATCAGGACTGGAACAGAAAGAGACAGCAGAACAGACAGAGGCGTGGGCGGGAGCGGAACGGGTGACGTTGCAGTGGTCCCGCGGCCCTCGCTGCACTATGCACATCATACTGGCGCACGCGCATCTCAAGCTGCTGTGCTATGGACCTTCCATATGTTAGTATTTAACTTGCAGTGTTGCAGTTTCAGTGTAGACTACAAGAGCATTGATTGGGCTCTTGACACGGAGGTAGTGGGTTGTGATATGTCAGTTTGTGCGTTTTTAACCAGTTGGTTAGGACATTACAGGCTAAATCACCTGATTGTCTGAAAAGAAAGACGATTTCGTGCTTCGGATGCCACGTTAAGTCGTTGGTCCCGGCTACTATCTCTGGTGGTAGTAGTCGTTACATAAAAACCACGTCAGAGGCCGTAAGGCGGTCTGAAAAAACTCTGACACCAGGGCTTGCTGCCTTCACGATAAGAAGACTTGCAGTGTTCGATGTTAGCATTACATTAGCGCCATCTGGCGTCATTC
This sequence comes from Agonopterix alstromeriana, assembly GCA_963924505.1. Classification (NCBI taxonomy): domain Eukaryota; kingdom Metazoa; phylum Arthropoda; class Insecta; order Lepidoptera; family Depressariidae; genus Agonopterix; species Agonopterix alstromeriana. The sequence goes on from OZ004679.1 coordinate 15,181,571, forward strand.
TGGACACGTGAATTATTTGTAATTAGGTGAAGGAAATAACGTTATTGATATTATACCGGGCCGGACCGTGTGGTTTCGACTTAGAGTGGATCACCGCTTCAATTCTTCCCGTAGGTGTCGAAACTGTCGAACGAGGCGACTAAAGGATTAAAGGTTTCTTATGAAGCGTTTATGTGGGCGAAAGGCTAACCACTTCTCAACATTTGACGTCATTCCATAACTTTATGAAACTTAAATTGCTAAATATGAGCATTGCTACCACTACCAACATTCATAAACAGAATGTATGTAGTTGTAGCAGAATATTTGAAATACCTCATAATTCTACCAATTTCCAACCAGTCGACACAAACCAAGAGATGTACTCATGGCTGCAATCAACGTGGGTCGGTAACGACGCTCCTCAAGCCTTCGTGGCGGACTCCACCGAGGAGGCGGTGCTCCTCCCCGACTGGCTGCGGCTCCACCTCGTGCGGTCAGCCCGGCCCGCCCTGCTGGAGGCGGGGCTTAGAGCACTGCCGGCACACAAGCTCGCCTTGTTCATACAGACCTTCGGCATGCCTGTCGCTTCTATGAGGTTAGTTTACTCAGAAATGTTTCATTGTTGAAGCAGATACGAGTATCTCCTAAGTAAGAGAGTTCCATCCATCAGCTTACAGTCATATCACGGAGAGTCACTAGGCCTCTTCTAGAGGCATATTAAACCCCCGAAGTGTCCGACGCGTCTTGCGTAATCAGTATCTAAGCCTCTAAGGCCCGCATTGCGGAACTGACAATCTTGGAGCGCAAACAACCGAACAGTTTAGTATAATTATACAACGTGTTAATGAATTAACGCAAAACTAGAAAGTAGTTTATTTAGAATCGAGAGCAGAATCGAATTATCATGGTTTCAACATAGGTTTTTAAATATTAAATAATTTATTTGTAAATTTAAAATTTATTAAGCCTGATGTCAACCCACCGCATGTGCACACTCACCCTACTTAATACCAAAACAAGATTCTTAAAATGTATCCATGAGTTCGTTAGCGCTTTCATTCATTACTGAAATGATAACAAATCATTTTTGCCTCAAAACTTAAAATGCGAATATATTATACCATATGTCAGTATTATCATATCAGTTATTTGATTTTCAGTGTTAATAACATTTGGTAGAGAGAATTTAATACATTTAGTTTTCTTTGCATTTAATGCAAGATTATTAACACTGAACTAATCCAGAACTTGTCCAAGAGTGTCATTTAGATGGTCATTTATATCATCAACATCTTGTGCCTTTCTATTTGTTTTGAAAAGAAGAGAAGTATCGTCAGCAAATAACACTATGTTCGTCAAATTCTGTAACATGTAGGGTAAATCGTGTATCGGGTTAAATTTTTTTAAAGGGATGATCAGACGATCAAACTGAACAACTTTCTCTATGGGCCAACATTAAAATCGCGAAAAAAAATCAGCTGCTCCATACAAAACTGAAAACCGACTCGAGCCAAATTTATGGGACAGCTGATTTTTATTTCGCGATTTCGATGTTGGTTCGTGAGAAAGTTACCAGTTTGAAGGTCTGATCATCCCCTTTAAAAAAATTCTGCATATTAATAAGGACCCTGTATATACCAGAAAGACAAATGGACCCAATATAGAAGTCTGCTTTGAAATTTGTATGAATTTAGGAGAGCACGGTCCTAGTTAACTTTGATGCGAATACCTTCGATCAATTCACTTATACTCCATTAAAAGTAGCAACGAAATTTTAAGGCTATTTTGCATTACAGAAACAGAGATTTGAAACACTTCCTCTCGCTTATTCTTAGAACAGCTTTAGTAACGTCCAAGATATGTCGGATAGTATATAATAAATTAATTACATTTGGTAACCAGAATTGGCCAGAAAGCTAAATAGGAATCGGAAAATCTCGTCGTCCTTATTTTGAATGAAGTATAGGAGAGCATAGTCCTAGTTAACTTTGATGCGAACACCTTCTATCAAAGCACACTTATACTTCATTCCTAATAAAGACGACGAGATTTTCCGATTCCTATTTAGCTTTCTGGCCAATTCTGATTACCAAATGCAAAACATTTATTGGATACATATACTATCCGACATATCTTGGACGTTACTAAAGCTGTTCTAAAATAAGTGAGAGGCAGTGTTTCAAATCTCTGTTTCTGTAATGCAATATAGCCTTAAAATGTCGTTGCTATTTTGAATGGAGTATAGATATCTTAATATCTATATCTTAATATCTTGGACAATGTCACACAAATTATCTAGTCACATTTAAAGTACCAGAATCTAACCTGAACTTGTGTTATGATGACTAGACAACGATATAGAATACATATATAGGTACAAACATCCATGACTCGAGTACAAATATTTATACGTGTTAATGAATTAACGCAAAACTAGAAAGTAGTTTGTTTAGAATCGAGAGCAGAATCAAATTATCATGGTTTCAACATAGGTAATTTTTTTCAAAATATTAAAAATAAGTTTGTAAAATTTAAAATTTACTGAACTCGATCTCAACCCACCGCTCGGGAACTCTCGCCCTACTTACTACCAAAACAAGATTCTTAAAATGTATAAATGAGCACGTTAGCGCTTTCATTCATTGCTGAAATGATAACAAAATTTTTTTTCCTGAAAACTTAAAATGTGAATAAATTTAAATTTTAACTATCAAAATAATGAAATTATTGTTTCAATCTAATTATTTTGTTATAAATCAGTTGGGGTGTATGAGGTTTTGCGCTTATTCATTAACACGTTGTATTCATCATACAAATATTTGTCCCTTACGGGATTCGAACCCGAAACCCTCGGCACAGCAGGCAGGTTCACTACCGACTATGCTATCGGGCCGTCAATCGTATTCAAACACACTTATGCTGGACATTCTTTACTCCATCTTCGATCGCCCCTTGTGTCTAGTTAACCTAAGCTTATATACTACCTCGTACGTGGTAGTAGGGCTGAGCTAGCAGGAGATTAGACGTATGATTCTTATCACGTTTTAGCTATCTTCCGTTATCTCAGCACCTCACGTGAGGTGATGTGATTACTATATCACAGCTATTTTGAATGTAGTATAGATCGTATCAAGTAGTCTAGGAAAAATAAGGTTTGAGATTGCATTCAAAGTCAAAAGTCAAAGTCAATATAATTTATTCAATCTAGGAGCTTGCAGCACACTTATCAAACGTCAAATCTTTTTTAAAGCTACCACCGCGTCGGAACGTGTTGTCGCTGTAGAGAAGATGCGGCCAGAAACTCTACAACATAACACGACTTAACTATTACAATATAAATTCTTAAGCTAAAGTTATGTATAGAATAATACATAGTCTGTTTAATAAAATAGACTATGTATTATTTTATACATTAAAGACACTTTAGTAAATTGTGTTTGAAATAATATTACTGTTAGTTTCTAACACTTTTGTCGAGATTTCGTGGTTATATAGGCTCAGGAACCTGAGAAATACCTTAAAATCGATATTAATGTACAACACACAAGCTTATTTCAAAAAAATATGTTGACCAGCATACCAGCAATAGAGACAGTTAATTATCAAAAGGTAAATTTAATGTGTAAAAACAAACAGTAAATAATTTAGTTTTGAGGTTTTAATTTTTTGAAGACTTACAAAATATTAAATATCTACCCAAATAAACTATATTAACCGTGGATTATTATTGTTATAAGTAAAACGTATTGAACGAAGCCATCCTGTACAAAATCACCAGTTTTCCATTTTTTGTTCATACCTAAATTTAATGTTTTGAAAATGTCTTAATTATTCAATAATAAAACATAAAAAATCGGGGATTATTGAGAATTTATGTTTTTCAGGTATGTATCTACTATATTCCAAATTTTCACCAAAAGTGCAACTAATGCAACCTACTCCATACAAAAATCCGTAGATTTCCCCGACTAAAGGTGGGTTATCATTTATCGCGTGTTTGGTTGCAGTGCGCTGCTGTCGGCGCTGGACCAGTGCCCGGCGGGCGCGGTGGTGCGGCTGGGCGTGGAGCGCGGCTACATGGCGCAGCTGCTGGAGGTGCAGCGCGCGCGCGGAGCCACCGGCGGCGCCGCCTTCGCCGCCGCGCTGCACCTCCACCAGCCCCTCTACCCGCCAGGTCTGCATACCTCTTTGACTATTTATATGTGGACTGGTTACGCGTGTAATTCTACTAACAAACATTTCTGCCACTTTTTGCGGGGACGAAGTAACATGAAATCCGCAACTTTGGATTTTATTCCCCATAACTTTAGATTCTAATTTTGACTGTTAAAAATCATGAAAAGTAGTCTCGTGTGAACCCCAAACGTTCTAAGTTCGAACTTATTATTTCGCAATTATAGGCTGTCTCGTTTAGTGATAAGGTGTAAAATTGAATGTAAATGCGCAAGATCAATTGTGCTTATACCGTGGCAGAGGGGAAATACTACCGCAAGGCTAGTCCTTATAAGAATTAGTCAAAGGTCTCTCATTATTGAGAAAAATTTAGAAACTTTAAACCTGGCATTTTTTAATGACGTCCCTGACCTGGTCTAGGTACCCTCTCCTAGGCCTGTCTGAAAAAAAAATCTGCTGTCCCATACAATAGGGTCGAGTAAGATTTCAGTTCAGTATGGAACAGCTGATTTTTTTTCGCGATTTCGACATTGGTCCCATAGAGAAAGTTGTTCAGTTTGATGGTCTGCTCATCCCCTTAAAAAAGTGTCAGCATATTAAGAAGGACCCTATATACGGCGTGTGAGGAAGGAAACATTGGTAGAGGCAGACCTAGGAGAGGATACCTAGACCAGGTCAGGAATGTCATTAAAAAATGCCAGGTTAAAAGTAGCCGAAATCCAAGGGAATGTATGACAAGATATATGGACTTAGAGGAAGCAAGAGAGTTGTGTCAGAACCCCCCAAAGTGGAGATCTATAGTTTCTGCCTACCCCTCTGGGAAAAAGGCGTGAGTTTATGTATGTATCATTATTGAGTCTATTTTATGAGGCCTCCGTGGTCTAATGGTTAAGAACATTGGTCTCTTGACACGGAGGTTGTGGGTTCGATTCCCACGGGGGACACTGAGTGATATGTCATTTTGTGCGTTTTTCCCCAGTTGGCTAGGACAGTGCAGGCCGAATCACCTGATTGTCTGAAAAGAAAGATTCCGTGCTTCGGATTTCACGTTAAGCCGTTGGTCCCGGCTACTACCTCTCGTGTCAGTATTCGTTACATAAGAACCACGTCAGAGGCCGTAAGGCGGTCTGAAATAACTCTGACACCAGGTCTTTGCCCACACGATATGAAGAAGAAGAAGAAGAAGATGAGGCCTTGAGTGAGGGACCACGTCTCAATTCCGTTAGTTTAGTGTCCACCTAAATAATCATCAAATCTTATTTCATTCCCCGCAGACGACGCTACATTCGAAGACGATCCCCTCCCAGTGGAAGAGGAGGACGCGTGGTCGCACGTACCCACCGTGGTCCCGCTACAACCGAAAATGGTCCCCAAAATGCTGGACACCGCCTTCTGCGACGCGAACCGTTACAACGCAGATACTGCTGTCATACAGCTAGTTGATGTAAGTTTAACTAGGTTTTACAAAGTACACAACTTCCCTAAGCCACGGTTTATACAGAAGAGACGTGTGGCGGTGGCGGATAATCCAAGTTAACAATATAAACCTTATCGTACGTAGCATAGCGTCGTTTTTGTCGTAAAGGAGAATCGCGCTCACGTCTCCAGGTGACGTAATTCTCCAAACGACGCTATGCTACGTACTATAAGGTTTATAATTGTGTTACTTTGACTATTCGCCACCGCCACAAATCTCTTCTGTATAAACCGGGGCTTAGATGTTTCGTATGATCTACGGGATGAAATATGGTCTATGCAGGGTGAAATTGATATCATTAGCATTCTTTTAAATTAACTCTACCCATCAAACTGAACAACTTTTACTATGGGAGCAAACCGATCGGAGCAAAAATAAATCTGCTGTTCCATACTAAACTGCAATGCTTACTCGACTCAAGTTTTTTGCTACTTTCGGTTTGCTCCCATAGCAAAAGTTGTTCAGTTTGAAGGGTAGACTATCAGCCAGAAGAGGCTGGGTGCTGTTCATTTAAATTTTTAATTCAAACTGTTTTTTTGGTGCTTTTGCGGTAGGGTCTGCAACTCTGCCATAAATGATCTCTGGAATTGGCTCTCTAAGAAGTTGTAGTCAGTAGTTTGCATAAACTCTCAGTAGTTTGCATAAACTCTGGTAGATGACGCTGACGTCCCTTAAAGAAGATGATATAGATTGAAAATTTCGTCGTGGCCTGCGGGGCGCCGACAGCTCTGTTGGAGAGGAGCATGCCCCGGATAGGCAGGTCGTGGGTTCGAATCCCGCTCGCCGCCCGACTTTTTCAATCTTCATAGTCTAGTGTTGTAAATGGTCGCCGCTGTTTATCCTGGTTTACACGAGGTACAACGATGGGAATTTATGGTAGGCTTTGATTAAATTAAAATAGGAAGATAGGAGACGTTCTTGCATTACACACTCGAAAAATGGGCCTGCTCTTCGTGAATCTAACGAGTGAAAAGTAATGCCATGTTTTTTTCTTTTTGAATGATTTGTACAATGAGTAAAAGCACACGAAGGCATTGTGGTACCTTTATTCCGCCTAAAATAAATTAAAAGTTACAAAATTACGCAAAGCCACTCGTATTGCAACTATGGAAATTAGGCGACGGGGGCTCAATTTATGCGGTCCATACGCTGTAGACCAGTCACCTATCTTCCTGTTTTAATTTAATCAAAGGTAGTAGGCCCATGCCCGTGATTCCGAGCCGTTTTATTAGCAGAAACAATACACGCCTCAAAATTGAAGTAAGTACGCTCCCGTCAACATTTTCTCCATCCTGTTTATTGTAATAATTAAATATGTCGTCTCCACAGCTAATAACAGAAAAGCTGAAGTCGGACAGGGACGGCAACAGTGCATACGCGTCGCTCGTGATATCGTACCTGGAGCAGGTGCCGCCGGCGGGGCTGCTGCGCGCCGGCGCCGGCGCCGCCGTGCTGCTGCGGGCCCTGCTGCCTGTTACCGACGACCGCTTGAGACAGGTAGACACTATATATTGTGACGTTCTCTGGGAAAAGGGACCTTGTTGTCGGTTTTAGTTTTCAAGATATCTATACTACAACGTGTTAATGAATTAACGCAAAACTAGAAAGTAGTTTGTTTAGAATCGAGAGCAGAACCGAATTATCATGTTTTCAAAATATTAAATAATTAGTTTGTAAAATTTAAAATTTACTGAACTCGATCTCAATCCACCGCTCGGGCACTCTCATCCTACTTACTGCCAAGACAGGATTCTTAAAATGTATCCATGAGCTCATTAGCGCTTTCATTCATTGCTGTAATGATAACAAATAATTTTTGCCTCAAAACTTAAAATGCGAATAACTTTAAATTTTAACTATCAAAATAATGAAATTATTGTTTCAATCTAATTATCTGGTTATAAATCAGTTGGGGTGTATGAGGTTTTGCGCTTATTCATTAACACGTTGTATATGTTGTCAAATAAAGACGAAAAAAAGATCACAGAAGCAGGACCACCTTTTCAGACAGTGATCATTTTATAAAAATTCGAGCCACTTATGTCAGTGTTTGATGACAGAATGATTTTAAAGACGAACCACATGGGCACGCCACTGCTTCTTTAGGTCTTTCAACATCGCCATTTTGTTGTTTGATACAATATTCGTATTTCTTTAAAGTGTGTACTATAAAGAACCCTATTTACCTTCTTTTCGCCCCTATTTGGAATGGAGTATAGACAACGTGACATTCTATTGGCGTTGACGCTAGTAGAAAATGACAGAATGTATGGATTTGACATTAGCGATCGAAACATTTTGACGATCGCTAATGTCAAATCCATACATTCTGTCATCAATTCAAATCAGATCATTTCACCGATATATTTTGTCGTACAAACGAGATTAGTAAAAAAGCTGAGAAAAAAGATGACATTGATAAATTAAATGAAGTCGAAAGATGGTTTTTTATATTGCTAACTGCGCTATTTGTAAATATTTCGAGTTGTCATAATATTACTTTGAATATTTCGTAACACTAAACTACTTTATTAATGGCTATTTTTGCAATTGGATTGTATTTCTATCATATTCGTATATAGGGTCCTTTTTAATATGCATAGACACTTTTTTAAGGGGATGATCAGACCGTCAAACTGAAAAATTTTCTCTATGGCATCAACATCGAAATCGCGAAATAAAAATCAGCTGTTCCATACAAAACTCCAAACCTAGTAGAGTCAAATTTATGGGACAGATGTTTTTTTTCGCGATTTCGGTGTTGGTGCCATAGAGAAAGTTGCCCAGTTTGACGGTCTGATCATCCCCTTAAAAAAGTGTCAACATATTAAGAAGGACGCTGTATATTACGATGCATATAGAAACATTCAAATATCGTTGATATTTGTAATGGAGTAGTGTTGGCAATAAAAACATCCCTGCCAAATTTTAAGTTAGTAGTTCTTGATATTTTAGTGTTGAGTGAGTGTGCGGATTTGCATAGATTCAAGCAAATCTGACACAGCTTCTGTACAGTTCATATTTCTGCCACAGCGTGCGCTGCGATCGACTTGACAGTTCCCAACACCCACTTTGCCAATACCAATATAATGAGGAAACCTGCATGCTTCAATTTCGAGGCATGTATTGTACCCACTGTCCATTATGAGTGGCGACGGGCTCACCCCCGTCACACTGGACAGAGATGCGGTACTAAGTAATTAATTCACGTTTATTAAAACGAACAGGCAGCAGAAAGGCTCCTCAAGAAGATGAAGTGTGCGACGGGGCCGGCGGTGTCTGTGCTGCGGCAGATGGTGCAGGCTGACAGCAAGGCGGCTGTCAAGCGGGAGGACCACGATCTGCCCGACGTGCCCGCCGGGGCCACCAAGGAACAACTTATCGCTGGTACGTTACTTATTGTGGTAGCGGTTCTGGTTTAGAATGGAACACCAAGTTCTATAATGGGTCCAAGATAACTTCGTGATTTTGACAAGCGGTTTTAGAGATTATATTTTACTTTTTAAAAAGGTTTTTTTTGGGTATTCACGGCTGGTGGCGACGGGCTCACTCCCCGTCACACAGGACAGAGATGGACGTGGATGTTCTGAGGTTACACTAAAAGTATACAAGATTAATTAACATTTATTATAAATTAAAGTATTTACGGCTCAAACATTATCAGAAAGGGAAATAATCACTATTAAACGATGTGTCAAAATCACGAAGCTATCTTGGACTCACTATAAAGTCAACGCAGTCGTGACCTGGTATCCACGTAAAGAAGGAGATGCGTAGCAGCTATAGTGTAAGAGAAGCTCAGAAGAAGCACAAGCTCAAAAAGCACTGAAGCTGAGTGGAGAGGCGTGGAGATGGGCGGAGCGAAGTCGATTGGAGTGGATATGGGTGAAGCGGAGTCGAGTGGAGTGTAGATATGCGGAGCGGAGATGTGAGCTGGCTTGTTGAAAAGCGACCCGCTGGCTGTCTGCCGCTCACATCTCTGCTTTGATTGCGCCATACAATTATGAGAAATCTCTTCGGACCGCTTGAACCGTATCCATTGAAGCTGAGCGGAGAATAGATGGGTGAATAAGGAAATCCTAGCGGTTGTTCACGACACAGCTCTTCTCCGCTTTGGTGGACTTCGAGCTGAAGTCTTGGGAAAAAGCTAGTTTATAAATAAAATACTATAGTCATTTCATATATTTACCATAATTACGTAGCCTGACCAGACAAAATTAAGCATTAAAAATTAACCATTAGTGACAATGTTTCGAGTAAAAAAATTATTTTCCGCAACATACCGAGGTATTTCATTTTTCTGGTCAAGTTTTATACAACGTGTTAATGAATAAGCGCAAAACCTCATACACCCCAACTGATTTATAACAAAGTAATTCGATTGAAACCATAATTTCATTAATTTGATAGTCAACATTTATTCGCGTATTAAGTTTTCAGGGGAAAATGATTTGTTATCATTTCAGCAAGGAATAAAAGCGCTAGCTTACTCATGTATACAATTTAAGAATCTTGTTTTGGTATTAAGTAGGGTGAGAGTGCCGGAGCGGTGGGTTGAGATCAAGTTCAGAAAATTTTAAATTTTACAAACAAATTGCTTAATACTTTGAAAAAAAATCTATGTTGAAACCATGATAATTCGATTCTGCTCTCGATTCTAAATAAACTACTTTCTAGTTTTGCGTTAATTTATTAACACGTTGTATACATAGTTATAGTTCAAATGTAAATTTGCTTTGACAAAGCATAGTAAAAAAGGTAATACTACAAACTCATGTTAGGGCTACGAGTTTTTCGTGGCTCAGCCCCTACGTAGATCTCGAATTAATAATACAGTGCTAATTTTCTTCGCAGCCCTAGAGTCTGCTACTCCAAGTAACCTGGAAGCTCTCGGTAACCGCATCATAGAATCTCAGGACACGCAGCTTGTCGTCGACGTCATACTGAACCTGCTGGAGAAGAACCAGGAGGGGCACTATGAGATAAAGGTCTGTATAGTTATAGTGGCAGCCTAGGGCTGCCATGACTAACTTTAGAGACTACATAAATATAAGCAAATACTGTGTTCATCTACAGCTAATATAAAACAGAAGGACGAGATCACATAATAAATACTAGTACCTACCGGTACAGAAGGATCACTTCGGAATCAGATTTAAATAAATAGCGACTCTCTCTGCACGGCAATTAGGTCTAAAGTTATTCGCACCCGGTCAATTCGCGAATAACCTACCAAACGTAACAACGGTGCGCGTGCAAACAAAAATGAACCGAGTCATTAGGCATGAAAGCTTGCGTTTTTTTCTTTTGTTTTTCTTAATATTTTTTTTATCATGTTGTATATTTTCCTGTTGTTTATGAGATTTCAAAATTTTTAAAATATTCCTACAAAGTTCCAAGGATCAATTTAAGATTTGTATGGAAATCTTTGATCTGTATCTTTGAAACTATACATTTAAACGAAAATCTGACAAACCTTTCGTTTTAGACCGTGTTAAAAAAATGACATTGAATTTAATTGGTTAGTATTGAAAATATAATCAAACTTCATTTGTAAGGAGAGCGTTGCAAGGTCCTCTTAAAATCTTCCAAAAATGCACTCGACATAGACAGAAAGACTGTGCCTGTAGATCTTTCCTTTATCCCCACAAAAGTATTCAAGAGGTAGACCATTTCTTATTTTACGAACACTGACAATATTTGTGCCTCAACCTTAAAGTTATTATACCTTAAAGGAGAAGAGGAACTGACATGAGTTGTCAAATGAAACCGTTTTTTATGTTTTCAGGAAATTATCTGCAGGGTAAAAATTCGAGTTCTGAGTATAATTCTGAATCTAACGTGAAATCGTGGATAATTTAATTGTTATTATTATAATATAACACTTTATTGTACACAAAGACATAATAATATACAAAGTTGAGAAAACATGTACAAAGGGCGAGCTTATCTCTGAAGAGATTTCTTCCAGCAGACCCGCAAAAGAGACAGTTAATAATTACAAGGCAAACTTATTGTGTACACAAACAATAAATATATTATACAATATATACCTACAACATGCAATATATATAATTATGTCTATATATATAAATATACAAGGTGTTACAAAAATACAAATAAACATTTAAGGGGGTGGTTTAGACCATCAAACTGAACAACTTTCACTATGGGACCAATATCGAAATCGCGAAAAAAAAAACTGATGTCCCATACTAAACTACAAATCTACTCGAGCTAAATGTATGGGACAGTTGATTTTATTTTTCGCGATTTCGATGTTGGTCCCATAGTGAAAGTTGTTCAGTTTGATGGTCTAAACAACCTCCTTAAAAGTTTTAAATGTTTATTTTTACTTTTGTAACACCCTGTATATATATCACTTATGGTAGAGAGAGATAGTGCTCTTTCGTTCTCTTTTTAAATATAGAAATAGACTCAGAATCGCGAATGTCGGCGGGGAGTGAGTTCCACAACCGAGCAGCATGGATGGTGAAGGATTAGGAGTAGAAGTCCATGAAATATTTATAGTTAATGAAATAGTGTTAGTATATTTCACAAAATTATCTACGATTTCACTTTAGATTCACAATTATTCACAGAAACCTAATTTTTACCGTGCGATAAGATCCCCAATAACGGTTCTGTTGCCTCGCGTCACGTATCTCTTTCTATTATACAGTGGTACCGCTAGGTACATCTCGCTCTCTCAGCTGTTAGTCACTCTAAGGCCGATATTCAGAGACGATTTTTAAGTCATAGTTCGAACTCCCGTACGTCAAAATCCATACATTTTCGCCCTGCTTAGCTCGAGCTAAGACTAAAAATCGTATTAAAGATTGAAAAAGGCGGGCGGCGAGCGGGATTCGAACCCACGACCTACCTATCCGGGGCATGCTCCACTCCAACAGCTGTCAGCGCCCCGCAGGCCACGACGAAATTTTCAATCTATATCATCCTTTGACTAATTATTATAAGGACTAGCCTTGCGGTAGCATTTCCCCTCTGCCACGGTATAAGCAAACATTCAATTTTACACCTTATCACTAAACGAGACAGCCTATAATTGCGAAATAATAACGTCGAACTTAGAACGTTTGGGGTTCACACGAGACTACTTTTCATGATTTTTAACATTCAAAATTAGAATCTAAAGTTATGGGGAATAAAATCCAAAGTTGCGGATTTCATGTTACCTCGCCCCCCGCAAAAAGTGGCAGAAATGTTTGTTAGTAGAATCACACGCGTAACCAGTCCACATATAAATACTCAAAGATATCATCGTCTTTAAGGGCCGCCCGACTTTTTCAATCTTTAATTTGATTAAGCTAACATGGCATACATGTAGAATCAATAAATTCGATTAAAAAATGGTCTCTGAATCTCGGCTTAATAGTAACTTGATGGTGTCAACATAGGTGAAGTCAGAGAGCGGGACAGAGCTAGAGCAGCACGTGTTCGGGCGGCGAGGGCTCGGATGCGGGCTGCTGCTGGACTGGCTGTCGGAGCTGCAGCGGGAGACTCTGGGCGTCCAGCCCCACAGGCAGGCGAGTACACTACTCTTTATTTTAATTTAACACTTTGGAGGCGTCCATTAATTACTTGAGGCGATCTTGACGATTTTTCGGCCCCACTTGGTGAGATGTCGTGAGATTTGACCCCCCTTAATCTTACGTGAGTTGAATGCGTATTTTTAGTGTAAATACGGTTATCTGTGCTTGACTGCATTGGATTTATTTGTAATGTTTTTTGCTTAAATATTTTTATTTGAGACTTGTATTTAAGACTACTAAGAATCTGTTTTACTTAATTAACTCAGATTGCTCGAAATTTTACACTGTTTCCAGCTGAAAAAAAAATTATATGATTCTTGCCGACTGCTTTCAAACTGTGAAAGAAAACATCGTGAGGAAACCTGCATACGCTGAAGAAGAAATTCCGATGCGTATGTGAAGTCTACCAATCCGCATTAGGCACGCGTGGTGTACTAACGCCTAGTCAGGGTGTATACCCTGAGGATAAGCCTGTGCCCTGCAGTGGGACGTATATAGGCTGTGATGATGTGATAGAATCTACAAGGTGTTACAAAAGTAAAAATAAACATTTAAAACTCTTAAGGGAGTTGTTTATTAGACCATCAAACTGAACAACTTTCACTATTGGACCAACATCGAAATCACGAAATAATATTAGTTGTCCCATACATTTAACTCTAGTAGATTTGTAGTTTAGTATGGAAGATCGGATTTTTTTTGTTCGCGATTTCCATATTGGTCCCATAGTGAAAGTTGTTCAATTTGATGGTATAAACAACCCCCTTAAAAGGTTGAGTGTTAACATAAAGTTTCATAATGAAATGATGTTAAATGTTTATTTGTAACACGTTTTATGTTAACAATTGATTCCACAGATGCGTCTAATGTTCCGGTCTGGATGTGCCGCGTGGCGACCTCTACTGGTCACCCTGCTAGCTCACAGAGCGTCGTGGAGGACGCTGCAGACCTGCCTCACTGCGCTGCTGCAACCTAACGGGTAACCAGGGCCTATAAACAAAGTATCTTTCAATTAGCGTTAACGACAGTAGAAAACATAAAAATGTATGGACTTGATGTATGGTGACAAAAGCAAACGTCAAAACGTTTCGATCGCTACTGTCAAATCCATACATTCTGTCATTTTCTACTGACACGCCAATAGAATTTCACTTTGCAGTTCTGCGTGGTAGCGCACGACGATTTTATAGCAACAGTGAGAGGGGCGCGGGGAGTGGCCGTTCTGTATGTAAAACTATATACTATTACCTTTTCTGTGGCAGTGGGTGGGCAGCGAGTGCAGTGTTAGACTTCGCAGAGACGCTGATAGGGTCGCAGAGGATCTGGCAGGGCCGCGACAAGACCACCCCCAAACATTACACCCCTGAGGACACGCTGCGGTTGAATCATGAACAGGTATTTAAAAAATAACGCCATTGGGAACCGGTAGGTGGCAGGTGACAGGCCCTGCCACCGGCAGCCATTTTCGGTGCCGGCGCTAGCAGCCGTTATCTATACCGCCGGCATTCAAAATCGCAGCCGGTGACAGAGGGATTTGTAGGACTGGGAGCTATTTCAGCAACCGGCGCTGCCGACTTTTAGCTCGGCAACCGACGCCGGCACTGGTATGGGCAACCAGCGCCGGCACTCAAATAATTTCGATTCAATAGTAACACTCGCTAGCTATGGCGAGTGAGCCGAGCGGAGATAAATGATACAGGGTGTCTCAAAAGAAATTTTATATTTATTTAGCTTACTGCGTGAGCGCAACGTATCCGAGGGGCGCGGGGGTTATGTCAATCGGTAGCCTGGCTCTTGGGAATTCAGTCGCTATGGAGCGTTTCTCGGGAGCAGACCGCGCGTTGTGCGTGCGAGAGTTTTACAAAAACGGTGATTCGGCGACTGTAGCGCGTAGAAAATTCTGCAGTATTCGAGGTTTTCGCCACTTAAATGATGCGCCAAGCATTCCTCTCATTCGACATTGGGTTAAAAAGTTTGAAGAGACCGGTACAACGCTAGATAAATCAAAATCCGGGCGACCTAGGTCATCAAGAACGGTAGAAAACGTGGAGAATGTTAATCAGTCTGTTCGTGACGACCCGAACCTTTCAATTCGGAAGCGCGCAAGTGCTTTAAATGTGCATAGATCATCATTACATCGCATCATGCACAAAGACCTAAAGCTGCACCCCTACAAAATTCGTGCAAGAATTAAAGCCCCAAGATGCCAGTCAGAGGCTTCATTTCGTAAATCAGGTGATTGAGCGATTTTCAATGTTTACCAACATTTTGTTTTCGGATGAAGCTCATTTTCATCTTAATGGCCACGTAAATAAGCAGAACTGCCGCTACTGGAGTGCAACGAATCCAAAACGCAAACATCAGAAACCCGATAAACCGACTTCACTGGCCCATTTGAAAGAAAATATCCGTCACGAAATGGCAGCCATCCCTGAATCCACCTGCCGAGCCGTCATAAGTAATTTTACTGTTCGATTAAATGAGTGCCGAGAACGCGAGGGTCTACATTTAGACGATATCATTTTTAAGAAATAAATCCCCAAAAAGTGTATTTCAATAATTAATAACCATTTTTTCTATATACGGCTTACTTTTTTTTTAAATCGATCCACTAAATATAAAATTTCTTTTGAGACACCCTGTACAACGTGTAGTCCGAAAGAGCGTATACAAGGTGTTACATAAGTAAAAATTAAATATTTAAAACTATTAAGGGGGTTGTTTAGACCATCAAACTGAACAACATTCACTATGGGACCAACATCGAAATCGCGAAAAAAAACTCGGGTGTCCCATACATTTAGTTCGAATAGATTTGTAATTTAGTATGGAACATCAGATTTTATTTTCGTGATTTCGATATTGGTCCCATAGTGAAAGTTGTTCAGTTTGATGGTCTAAACCACCCCCTTAAATGTTTATTTGTATTTTTGTAACACCTTGTATTGCCGACTGGTGCACAGTTGCGGGGACGCAGCCACCGCTCTAACTCTAGTTACCTAACAAATGAGTTCAAAGGGAGTACCTAATAGGGTATAGACAGGTTTTTAAAAACTGTTCTACGTTAATCGCTGATGTCTAAGGACTAGAAAATGTTTATTTACGTTCCATTACATACATATAGTGCAAGAAAAAACGAAAACAATAATTATTATTTAAATATCCCGCGAAAACGCTTTTCCTGACAATATACGTGGCTACAAGCAGGTGACGTCACAATGACCTAAAATTTTGTACAACACTCACACTCTACACGCAACTGTTTACAAGCAGTTGACGTCATCAACCATTCGGCCAATCACAGTCGTTTACGATCACGTGACTAAAGTAGACAAAAAACTTACTTTCTTTGTCGATTTTCTCTTAAAATATCCAGTATTTTTCTGAACTTCCTAAATAGTTGGATTCCAAAATTCATATTCAATACGGATGCCATCATTAGATCCGTTATTTTACATGCTGTCAAATACCCTATTAAGGCGAGGCAGACAGATTATTAGATACAATGGACGAAATTATAAGGGTTCGTTGTTTGACTGCTTTAGGGGCTTTCCGGGTTCACGTAGGCCTCGTAGTTGAGTTGTAGGCATGATGCAGAAGATGTAGAAGTTGTAGGTAAAGACACCGTAACTAGTTGACGTAAGTTTATTGTCAAAAGTAAGTGAGTTCGGTTGCCTGAGCCGCTTAGTTGAATATTGTAAAACGACTGACTTTGCTAGGTCACGACTGTATTATTTGTGCGTCTCATTATGAATATCATTACTCATCAATACAGACTAAATGTATGAAATTTGTTCCGTACAAATAAGTAGTGGGGCTTTTTAGCTTAGAAAATAAGGTTAATGGTCCCACCCATCATCATCCGGCAAAGAGCATGAAAGGCCATAGGACAAAAGAGACAGTACATTTTTTTGGATATTAAAATTGCATTATTTAGCAGCCACCGTCCAAAATTAACAAAAGATCGTGTCGGACTCGCCCATGACAGGGTTCCGTAGCGTATGAATAGAAGAAAAGTAACCGTATTGTTTATCTTACCTAAGATACATTTTTGAAACAACGATAGTTTTTAGCGCGATTTAATTGAAACAACGATAGTTTTTAGCGCGATTTAACTTCGTGCAACGCCATGTAGTTTGTTATTAGAAAATAAATCAATGTTACCGTTTTTTTTGTAACTGGTTGCGCTACAGTATCTGATATAATTTTCATTGAAAGTACTTACGAAAAGCTATCTTGGAAAAATTTCAGATTAAACTACAGATTAACTCCAGTATTTTAGAAGTTAGAGGGTTGGATATGCCCTATTTTTTACTTCGAGCGCAGATACCTCGAGACAGAAGCATTACAACCATTTAGTTTCTCTCTATAGGAGTTCGACAAGACCTATCCAACGACACCTCACTAGGTTTATTTAAAAAAACTATATTTTTCCAACCGCCTTGTCGTTGCACAAATTACTAATAATACGATTAATTAATAATACTGTAATTAGTCCGTAAGTTTTCCTAAAATTAAAAAAATTAAAACGTCCCAGAGTGGTCGGAAAAAATGTTTTTCTTCATAACTACCTCTATCCTTCTATCGAACTAATTTCGAACTGTTTGTTTTCTTTTTATGGCTTTCGGAAAATCCCTTTTTATCAATGTTTGTATGTTAAATTCAACTTGAATCTGATTTTATATTCTTCGTTTGCTGATTAAAGTATTTGCTATTTTTGTTGTATAATATATCAAGATAGTAAGTTTTCAGCATTATCATGAAAATTTTAACAAAACAATTTTCACCTTCAGCTTAAGGTCCTCATCCAATACGTGATAGAAGAAGCTGAGCAAGCAGGCTCGGCGGGCCAGGAGGCGATGCGCCGGCGCATCTCCGCGCGCCTGCCTCTAGTGCTGCGGTGCTGCACCCGCCCCCACGAGCTGCTGTCCGTGGCGCTGCTGCCGCACGACATGCTGCTGCTGCTGCTCTACATGCAGGTATCATCATAGTCACCTATCTGCCGCGAGCAAGATCATAACTATATTTCCCGTAGTGTATTCAGTGGTATTCTAAATATATCGTATTTGGAGAGCCCGTCGTCGCTACTTTTATTAGAAAAAGGATAAAATGTTGCGATGGACACGATGGTTCCCGTCACCTTAAAATATAACAACTAAAAAGGAATGTTTCCCCACAGGTGCCGAAAGTGCTGCAACTTCTACAAGAATGCGAAGATCGTCCTCCCACGCAGTCGCCCCTCCAGCCGTCGTCCTCGCTGCAGAGCGTCGCGGCCGCCTCCACCAGCGCCACGGACCGCGTCTCACACACCCTGCTCACTGCCATCGCTTCAGCACACATCAAGCACTACAAGGAGAACTCGCACAAGTTAGTTCACACATACAACGCAGTATCAAAGCTGAATATAACCTGGGGGCCTAGACAAAATACACACGCTACTTATTCTACAAACGTCAACCCCGCAGCGTTATCGATGATAGAAAATTTACAGAATGCTAGACAATGTCACAAATTATTGACGATCGCTTATTAGAGAAAAAAAGCTAAATCTGCTCTATGATTAGCGTTCAGTTCACTCAATCATTCACTCTTTTTTTATATCGTGATCGATTTTCAAAAGAATTTGACTATTTTAAATTGGTGTCAAATTTTCCGCCCGCCATTTTCTAGCGTTATCTATAAGGTCTTGTTCAAAGAGAATATAATCACTACGTTTAAGAGACGGGACTCCTTGGAGCAAAATAATCCTACAAAACGTCAACTTGAAGCTACCATCCAATAGCCAACAAAGAGAAACATGTTGCCAAGGTTGCCAACCTTGAAAACAAAATGACAAGTGTAGAGTAGTGATGTGCTGTTTATATTTTAAGATGTCGGTAGTTGCAGAAAAAATAATTGCCATATTGCCGGTTGGTTGACCTTTTTATTTAAAATTACAGATTTTTCTAGTGATGGATTGATGCCAATCTTCGATAAAGTCAATGAAAATCTTTTGCCTGGAAATGTTTCTCGCAAATAAATTTGAAAAAAAATTTTTTGAAAAAAGAATGAATGCGATTAGCGTTCAGTTCACTCAAACATTTACTCTTTTTTATATGCAGTATTCGATTTTCAAAAAAATTTGAAAATTTTAAATTGGTGTCAAATTTTCCGCCCGCCATTTTCTAGCGTTATCTATAAGGTCTTGTTGATCGACAAGAAGCGTTCAAAACGCTCACTGTCGAAAGCAACTGTCAAAAACTGCATGTTGTCTAGGCCTTTTCTATTCGTTTTCGTTCTTTTCGACAGTCCCATACATTTTTTATGTTTTCTACTGTCGTTAACGCTAATCGAAAGGCACTTTGTCTAGGCCCCCTGCACTTAGACGGCAGTCTTCTAAGTGTTTAGCAGAGCACACATCTGGCGGTGAACTGTTCTAGTATATCCCAGTGCTCAATTCGGTATGCCAAGTTTTTTTGGTCTTCATTTTTTATTGATAGAAGACATAATTTTAAGACACTTATTTCATTTTTATTGCGATTCATCGAGTTCATCAATATAAATTTAATTTATAAATTATTTATATCTGTAATCTCTAAATGCAAAAATGGTGGAGAGAAAATAATTCGGACTCGATGGAGAAAAACAACTGTTTTATAAAAAAAAAATAACTATGCTGGAAACAGAAACGGCAACATCAAATGTCAAATTCTGACATTGTGAATGTGTTTTTTTTCTTAATGGCCAGTTATTTTAAGTAGATTTTAAGTTTAGAAAAGAGTTCACAGGTTTTCCAGTGACGTCACTAAACGGACCGAAAAACGACGTTAGTTTATTAACAATATCTGTAATCGTTTCAATTTAAAATCTCTGACATAGAAAATATTAGTATTGAGATAATTATCACGAAATGGTTTTCGATTCAGTCCTCCAAAAAAACTTGACATACCGAATTATTTTGCTGGTCGTACTGTACTACTCGTAGTATAAATAGAGTGGTGGTGCCTCAACACAAGTGTGTGGTGCAGGATGTGGAGCATGGACGCGTGCGTGCGTGCGCTGTGGACGCGCGTGCGCGGCGCGGGCGGGCGCGCGCTGCCGCTCTGCCTCGCGCTGCTGCGCGGCGCGCCCCCGCCCCCCCTCGCGCGCCACCACCTGCATCTGCTCGCCGCGCTCGAGGTGCTGCCCGACGACGACGACATAGAGCGAGCCGCCGCACACACCTGGCACTGGTGCGTACTGTCACTGTTACTGTTACTGTGCCGCTCTGCCTCGCGCTGCTCCCCCGCCCCCCCTCGCGCGCCACCACCTGCATCTGCTCGCCGCGCTCGAGGTGCTGCCCGACGACGACGACATAGAGCGAGCCGCCGCACACACCTGGCACTGGTGCGTACTGTCACTGTTACTGTTACTGTGCCGCTCTGCCTCGCGCTGCTCCCCCGCCCCCCCTCGCGCGCCACCACCTGCATCTGCTCGCCGCGCTCGAGGTGCTGCCCGACGACGACGACATAGAGCGAGCCGCCGCACACACCTGGCACTGGTGCGTACTGTCACTGTTACTGTTACTGTGCCGCTCTGCCTCGCGCTGCTGCGCGGCGCGCCCCCGCCCCCCCTCGCGCGCCACCACCTGCATCTGCTCGCCGCGCTCGAGGTGCTGCCCGACGACGACGACATAGAGCGAGCCGCCGCACACACCTGGCACTGGTGCGTACTGTCACTGTTACTGTTACTGTGCCGCTCTGCCTCGCGCTGCTCCCCCGCCCCCCCTCGCGCGCCACCACCTGCATCTGCTCGCCGCGCTCGAGGTGCTGCCCGACGACGACGACATAGAGCGAGCCGCCGCACACACCTGGCACTGGTGCGTACTGTCACTGTTACTGTTACTGTGCCGCTCTGCCTCGCGCTGCTCCCCCGCCCCCCCTCGCGCGCCACCACCTGCATCTGCTCGCCGCGCTCGAGGTGCTGCCCGACGACGACGACATAGAGCGAGCCGCCGCACACACCTGGCACTGGTGCGTACTGTCACTGTTACTGTTACTGTGCCGCTCTGCCTCGCGCTGCTCCCCCGCCCCCCCTCGCGCGCCACCACCTGCATCTGCTCGCCGCGCTCGAGGTGCTGCCCGACGACGACGACATAGAGCGAGCCGCCGCACACACCTGGCACTGGTGCGTACTGTCACTGTTACTGTTACTGTGCCGCTCTGCCTCGCGCTGCTGCGCGGCGCGCCCCCGCCCCCCCTCGCGCGCCACCACCTGCATCTGCTCGCCGCGCTCGAGGTGCTGCCCGACGACGACGACATAGAGCGAGCCGCCGCACACACCTGGCACTGGTGCGTACTGTCACTGTTACTGTTACTGTGCCGCTCTGCCTCGCGCTGCTCCCCCGCCCCCCCTCGCGCGCCACCACCTGCATCTGCTCGCCGCGCTCGAGGTGCTGCCCGACGACGACGACATAGAGCGAGCCGCCGCACACACCTGGCACTGGTGCGTACTGTCACTGTTACTGTTACTGTGCCGCTCTGCCTCGCGCTGCTGCGCGGCGCGCCCCCGCCCCCCCTCGCGCGCCACCACCTGCATCTGCTCGCCGCGCTCGAGGTGCTGCCCGACGACGACGACATAGAGCGAGCCGCCGCACACACCTGGCACTGGTGCGTACTGTCACTGTTACTGTTACTGTGCCGCTCTGCCTCGCGCTGCTCCCCCGCCCCCCCTCGCGCGCCACCACCTGCATCTGCTCGCCGCGCTCGAGGTGCTGCCCGACGACGACGACATAGAGCGAGCCGCCGCACACACCTGGCACTGGTGCGTACTGTCACTGTTACTGTTACTGTGCCGCTCTGCCTCGCGCTGCTGCGCGGCGCGCCCCCGCCCCCCCTCGCGCGCCACCACCTGCATCTGCTCGCCGCGCTCGAGGTGCTGCCCGACGACGACGACATAGAGCGAGCCGCCGCACACACCTGGCACTGGTGCGTACTGTCACTGTTACTGTTACTGTGCCGCTCTGCCTCGCGCTGCTCCCCCGCCCCCCCTCGCGCGCCACCACCTGCATCTGCTCGCCGCGCTCGAGGTGCTGCCCGACGACGACGACATAGAGCGAGCCGCCGCACACACCTGGCACTGGTGCGTACTGTCACTGTTACTGTTACTGTGCCGCTCTGCCTCGCGCTGCTCCCCCGCCCCCCCTCGCGCGCCACCACCTGCATCTGCTCGCCGCGCTCGAGGTGCTGCCCGACGACGACGACATAGAGCGAGCCGCCGCACACACCTGGCACTGGTGCGTACTGTCACTGTTACTGTTACTGTGCCGCTCTGCCTCGCGCTGCTCCCCCGCCCCCCCTCGCGCGCCACCACCTGCATCTGCTCGCCGCGCTCGAGGTGCTGCCCGACGACGACGACATAGAGCGAGCCGCCGCACACACCTGGCACTGGTGCGTACTGTCACTGTTACTGTTACTGTGCCGCTCTGCCTCGCGCTGCTCCCCCGCCCCCCCTCGCGCGCCACCACCTGCATCTGCTCGCCGCGCTCGAGGTGCTGCCCGACGACGACGACATAGAGCGAGCCGCCGCACACACCTGGCACTGGTGCGTACTGTCACTGTTACTGTGCCGCTCTGCCTCGCGCTGCTCCCCCGCCCCCCCTCGCGCGCCACCACCTGCATCTGCTCGCCGCGCTCGAGGTGCTGCCCGACGACGACGACATAGAGCGAGCCGCCGCACACACCTGGCACTGGTGCGTACTGTCACTGTTACTGTTACTGTGCCGCTCTGCCTCGCGCTGCTCCCCCGCCCCCCCTCGCGCGCCACCACCTGCATCTGCTCGCCGCGCTCGAGGTGCTGCCCGACGACGACGACATAGAGCGAGCCGCCGCACACACCTGGCACTGGTGCGTACTGTCACTGTTACTGTTACTGTGCCGCTCTGCCTCGCGCTGCTCCCCCGCCCCCCCTCGCGCGCCACCACCTGCATCTGCTCGCCGCGCTCGAGGTGCTGCCCGACGACGACGACATAGAGCGAGCCGCCGCACACACCTGGCACTGGTGCGTACTGTCACTGTTACTGTTACTGTGCCGCTCTGCCTCGCGCTGCTCCCCCGCCCCCCCTCGCGCGCCACCACCTGCATCTGCTCGCCGCGCTCGAGGTGCTGCCCGACGACGACGACATAGAGCGAGCCGCCGCACACACCTGGCACTGGTGCGTACTGTCACTGTTACTGTTACTGTGCCGCTCTGCCTCGCGCTGCTGCGCGGCGCGCCCCCGCCCCCCCTCGCGCGCCACCACCTGCATCTGCTCGCCGCGCTCGAGGTGCTGCCCGACGACGACGACATAGAGCGAGCCGCCGCACACACCTGGCACTGGTGCGTACTGTCACTGTTACTGTTACTGTGCCGCTCTGCCTCGCGCTGCTCCCCCGCCCCCCCTCGCGCGCCACCACCTGCATCTGCTCGCCGCGCTCGAGGTGCTGCCCGACGACGACGACATAGAGCGAGCCGCCGCACACACCTGGCACTGGTGCGTACTGTCACTGTTACTGTTACTGTGCCGCTCTGCCTCGCGCTGCTCCCCCGCCCCCCCTCGCGCGCCACCACCTGCATCTGCTCGCCGCGCTCGAGGTGCTGCCCGACGACGACGACATAGAGCGAGCCGCCGCACACACCTGGCACTGGTGCGTACTGTCACTGTTACTGTTACTGTGCCGCTCTGCCTCGCGCTGCTCCCCCGCCCCCCCTCGCGCGCCACCACCTGCATCTGCTCGCCGCGCTCGAGGTGCTGCCCGACGACGACGACATAGAGCGAGCCGCCGCACACACCTGGCACTGGTGCGTACTGTCACTGTTACTGTTACTGTGCCGCTCTGCCTCGCGCTGCTCCCCCGCCCCCCCTCGCGCGCCACCACCTGCATCTGCTCGCCGCGCTCGAGGTGCTGCCCGACGACGACGACATAGAGCGAGCCGCCGCACACACCTGGCACTGGTGCGTACTGTCACTGTTACTGTTACTGTGCCGCTCTGCCTCGCGCTGCTCCCCCGCCCCCCCTCGCGCGCCACCACCTGCATCTGCTCGCCGCGCTCGAGGTGCTGCCCGACGACGACGACATAGAGCGAGCCGCCGCACACACCTGGCACTGGTGCGTACTGTCACTGTTACTGTTACTGTGCCGCTCTGCCTCGCGCTGCTCCCCCGCCCCCCCTCGCGCGCCACCACCTGCATCTGCTCGCCGCGCTCGAGGTGCTGCCCGACGACGACGACATAGAGCGAGCCGCCGCACACACCTGGCACTGGTGCGTACTGTCACTGTTACTGTTACTGTGCCGCTCTGCCTCGCGCTGCTCCCCCGCCCCCCCTCGCGCGCCACCACCTGCATCTGCTCGCCGCGCTCGAGGTGCTGCCCGACGACGACGACATAGAGCGAGCCGCCGCACACACCTGGCACTGGTGCGTACTGTCACTGTTACTGTTACTGTGCCGCTCTGCCTCGCGCTGCTCCCCCGCCCCCCCTCGCGCGCCACCACCTGCATCTGCTCGCCGCGCTCGAGGTGCTGCCCGACGACGACGACATAGAGCGAGCCGCCGCACACACCTGGCACTGGTGCGTACTGTCACTGTTACTGTTACTGTGCCGCTCTGCCTCGCGCTGCTGCGCGGCGCGCCCCCGCCCCCCCTCGCGCGCCACCACCTGCATCTGCTCGCCGCGCTCGAGGTGCTGCCCGACGACGACGACATAGAGCGAGCCGCCGCACACACCTGGCACTGGTGCGTACTGTCACTGTTACTGTTACTGTGCCGCTCTGCCTCGCGCTGCTCCCCCGCCCCCCCTCGCGCGCCACCACCTGCATCTGCTCGCCGCGCTCGAGGTGCTGCCCGACGACGACGACATAGAGCGAGCCGCCGCACACACCTGGCACTGGTGCGTACTGTCACTGTTACTGTTACTGTGCCGCTCTGCCTCGCGCTGCTCCCCCGCCCCCCCTCGCGCGCCACCACCTGCATCTGCTCGCCGCGCTCGAGGTGCTGCCCGACGACGACGACATAGAGCGAGCCGCCGCACACACCTGGCACTGGTGCGTACTGTCACTGTTACTGTTACTGTGCCGCTCTGCCTCGCGCTGCTCCCCCGCCCCCCCTCGCGCGCCACCACCTGCATCTGCTCGCCGCGCTCGAGGTGCTGCCCGACGACGACGACATAGAGCGAGCCGCCGCACACACCTGGCACTGGTGCGTACTGTCACTGTTACTGTTACTGTGCCGCTCTGCCTCGCGCTGCTCCCCCGCCCCCCCTCGCGCGCCACCACCTGCATCTGCTCGCCGCGCTCGAGGTGCTGCCCGACGACGACGACATAGAGCGAGCCGCCGCACACACCTGGCACTGGTGCGTACTGTCACTGTTACTGTTACTGTGCCGCTCTGCCTCGCGCTGCTGCGCGGCGCGCCCCCGCCCCCCCTCGCGCGCCACCACCTGCATCTGCTCGCCGCGCTCGAGGTGCTGCCCGACGACGACGACATAGAGCGAGCCGCCGCACACACCTGGCACTGGTGCGTACTGTCACTGTTACTGTTACTGTGCCGCTCTGCCTCGCGCTGCTCCCCCGCCCCCCCTCGCGCGCCACCACCTGCATCTGCTCGCCGCGCTCGAGGTGCTGCCCGACGACGACGACATAGAGCGAGCCGCCGCACACACCTGGCACTGGTGCGTACTGTCACTGTTACTGTTACTGTGCCGCTCTGCCTCGCGCTGCTCCCCCGCCCCCCCTCGCGCGCCACCACCTGCATCTGCTCGCCGCGCTCGAGGTGCTGCCCGACGACGACGACATAGAGCGAGCCGCCGCACACACCTGGCACTGGTGCGTACTGTCACTGTTACTGTTACTGTGCCGCTCTGCCTCGCGCTGCTGCGCGGCGCGCCCCCGCCCCCCCTCGCGCGCCACCACCTGCATCTGCTCGCCGCGCTCGAGGTGCTGCCCGACGACGACGACATAGAGCGAGCCGCCGCACACACCTGGCACTGGTGCGTACTGTCACTGTTACTGTTACTGTGCCGCTCTGCCTCGCGCTGCTCCCCCGCCCCCCCTCGCGCGCCACCACCTGCATCTGCTCGCCGCGCTCGAGGTGCTGCCCGACGACGACGACATAGAGCGAGCCGCCGCACACACCTGGCACTGGTGCGTACTGTCACTGTTACTGTTACTGTGCCGCTCTGCCTCGCGCTGCTCCCCCGCCCCCCCTCGCGCGCCACCACCTGCATCTGCTCGCCGCGCTCGAGGTGCTGCCCGACGACGACGACATAGAGCGAGCCGCCGCACACACCTGGCACTGGTGCGTACTGTCACTGTTACTGTTACTGTGCCGCTCTGCCTCGCGCTGCTCCCCCGCCCCCCCTCGCGCGCCACCACCTGCATCTGCTCGCCGCGCTCGAGGTGCTGCCCGACGACGACGACATAGAGCGAGCCGCCGCACACACCTGGCACTGGTGCGTACTGTCACTGTTACTGTTACTGTGCCGCTCTGCCTCGCGCTGCTCCCCCGCCCCCCCTCGCGCGCCACCACCTGCATCTGCTCGCCGCGCTCGAGGTGCTGCCCGACGACGACGACATAGAGCGAGCCGCCGCACACACCTGGCACTGGTGCGTACTGTCACTGTTACTGTTACTGTGCCGCTCTGCCTCGCGCTGCTCCCCCGCCCCCCCTCGCGCGCCACCACCTGCATCTGCTCGCCGCGCTCGAGGTGCTGCCCGACGACGACGACATAGAGCGAGCCGCCGCACACACCTGGCACTGGTGCGTACTGTCACTGTTACTGTTACTGTGCCGCTCTGCCTCGCGCTGCTCCCCCGCCCCCCCTCGCGCGCCACCACCTGCATCTGCTCGCCGCGCTCGAGGTGCTGCCCGACGACGACGACATAGAGCGAGCCGCCGCACACACCTGGCACTGGTGCGTACTGTCACTGTTACTGTTACTGTGCCGCTCT
Source organism: Agonopterix alstromeriana (assembly GCA_963924505.1). Taxonomy (NCBI): domain Eukaryota; kingdom Metazoa; phylum Arthropoda; class Insecta; order Lepidoptera; family Depressariidae; genus Agonopterix; species Agonopterix alstromeriana. The sequence goes on from OZ004679.1 coordinate 15,208,700, forward strand.
GCCTCGCGCTGCTCCCCCGCCCCCCCTCGCGCGCCACCACCTGCATCTGCTCGCCGCGCTCGAGGTGCTGCCCGACGACGACGACATAGAGCGAGCCGCCGCACACACCTGGCACTGGTGCGTACTGTCACTGTTACTGTTACTGTGCCGCTCTGCCTCGCGCTGCTGCGCGGCGCGCCCCCGCCCCCCCTCGCGCGCCACCACCTGCATCTGCTCGCCGCGCTCGAGGTGCTGCCCGACGACGACGACATAGAGCGAGCCGCCGCACACACCTGGCACTGGTGCGTACTGTCACTGTTACTGTTACTGTGCCGCTCTGCCTCGCGCTGCTCCCCCGCCCCCCCTCGCGCGCCACCACCTGCATCTGCTCGCCGCGCTCGAGGTGCTGCCCGACGACGACGACATAGAGCGAGCCGCCGCACACACCTGGCACTGGTGCGTACTGTCACTACCTCGATAATTAATGTACGTATTTCGTACACATTGACACGAAAAAATGATAACCATGATAATAATTGTAATATAGTATGTTTCCGTTTCCCCCCGCAGTGATGACGTGTACAACATCCTGGACAGTTTCCTGCAGATAGGGCGGCAGCAGGTGTCGGGTGGGGGCGGCGGGCGGGACGGGGCGCTGATGCACCGCGTGGCGGCCGTGCTGCGTCGCTACGCCGCCGCCGCGCCCCACCGCGCCGCCGCGCTGCTGCGCGCTCACGCCCATACCGTTGCGTTAGTATTCACCGATCACTACTGACCTACTATACAAACTGTTACATGAGTAACAATAAACATTCAAAACTTTTAAGGGGGTTGTTTAGACCATCAAACTGAACAAGTTTGACTGTGGAACCAACATCGAATATGCGAAAAAAAAAATCTGCTGTCCTATACATTTGTGAGGACTTGCCAAAGTCAAAGTCAATATAATTTATTCAATATAGGAGCTTACACTGTGCAATATGCACACTTATCAAACGTCAAATCTTTTTTAAAGCTACCACCGCGTCGGAACGTGTTGTCGCTGTAGAGAAGATGCGACCAGAAACTCTACAACATAACACGACTTAATAACTATTACAATATAAATTCTTAAGCTAAAGTTATGTATACAATAACACATAGTCTATTTAATGCCACAGATGTCAACACCCAAAAGTTATAGCAACGAAGCTAGCAGATGGCGCTACGGTCGCACTCACAAAAGTGAACGTAAGACAACTTGCGACGTCACATTGGTAACCCGTTAGGCGCTACATATAAGTTTCACAATCGTATACAAGACATAAATCGCGCAAGAGAAATAATCACAGAGATTCGATATAGTATAAGGTCCAACTAAGATCTGTTGGAGCACGGCCGGTCCCCAGGCTTCACACCTAGCCTGGCGGAAGATCTTCCCTTTTCACCGGAGGAACCTTCCACAGTAGTTCCTCCACACATTTATCTCGAGTAGATTTGTAGTTTAGTATGGAATATCAGATTTCTTTTCGCGATTTCGATATTGGTCTCATAGTGAAAGTTGTTCAGTTTGATGGTCTAAGCCACCCCCTTAAATGTTTATTTTTAGTTTTGTAACACCTAGTATAGGGTGTTAGGGTAAATACTAGAGTTAACCTGCGACTTCGTCCGCACAAATTATATACCAGATGTTAAGTCAGATCATAAGCTATCAAACAAACAAAAATTCATAAAAATCGGTTCAGTACTTTTTGCGTGATGCTCGAACAGACAAACATATTAAAAAGATTGATCTGGAGGCAGGGCCACCTAAAAACCATATCGTGATCTGTTAACGCAAAATTAACATGTTTTCATTATTTAAAAAGCTCAGAAATTACATCATTACATCTAGTCAGATGCATCAGAACTTCAATGTAATCAACGATCATTAATGTTGCCAGTCAGTTGTTTTCAATTTGCATTATATTAAATCAGTTATTCAGTAATTGTAACTGGCAACATCTCGCTCTCTTTCGTCGCCATTCTCACGGGACGGTCGAAATTTATAACTTTCATCTCAGAAAATCATTGTGTGGTTAAAAGGAACCTAATATATCAGTTTTCAAGATATTCAGGAGTTTTCATTCGCCACCTATTCACAAACACTGCAGGAGAAAGACCAGTCGATTCGAACCCGCCGACTTTCTCCTACATGATCTTTTTCTTGTAAATGTCGACATATTTCTGTTACAGTTTTATAATAGTTATAAGATATTACTCTGTCCGCAGATCGATCCCCGCACTGAGCTCGCTAAGCGCTGCAGAAGTAGCCGCCCCCGCGTCCGCATCGCCGCCCCCTCACGCGCTTCTAGCGTTACAGCGACGTATCGACTCGCCGGACGAACTGACATGGGCGTTACAGGTATCGTATTAGTTAGTAATTATAATAATAAATATCTTGGACATTGTCACACAAATTATCTAGTCACATTTAAATTACCAGAATCTAGCCTGGACTTGTATTATGATGACTAGACAACGATATAAAATACATTTATATAGATACAAACGTCCATGACTCGGGTACAAATATTCATATTCATCATACAAATATTTGCTCCGTACGGGATTCGAACCCGCGACTTTCGGCATAGCAGGCAGGCAATACTCGCACTGAGCTCGAGAGCGCTGCAGAAGTAGCCGCCCCCTCACGTGTTTCCGGCGACGTATCGACTCGCCGGATGAAGTGACACTCACGATGTTTTTCTTCACCGTCGAGCTAGTAGTGATAATGATAAATATAAACGTACATAAATTTCATAGAACTTAATGGTACAGGCCAGGAATCGAACCGTCGCCTCATGAATCATGATTGAGTCGCTACCTCTCTTATTTATTACTGTTTATTGTACACACGGAAATATACAGGGTACAACTAATATGCTGACAGTTTTTTTAGTGGATGATCAGACCATCAAACTAATAACTTTCTCTATGGGACCAATGTCGTATGGAACAGCAGATTTTTTTTTCGGGATTCGACATTGATCCCATAGAGAAAGTTGTTCAGTTTGATGGTCTGATCATCTCCTTAAAAAAGTGTAAGCATATTAAGAGGGGCCCCGTATATGAAAACAGCATAAAAGACAATTACAAAGGGCGAGCTTATCTCTAAAGAGATTTCTTTCATCAAACTCGTGACAGAGAGATAGTCTCTTCCGTATGGACAATCATCGCTGTTTTTGTGTGTTGGTCTTTTTGTAAAATATACAGCTTCCTCCTCCCCAGGAGATAGAGGCGTGGGGCGTGCGGCGGGGGGGCGCGTGGGGCGGGGCGGCGCAGGCGCGGGCGCTGACGCGGGCGGCGGCGCCGCTGGCCGCGGCTGCGCACGCGCACACGCGCGCCGCCGCGCTCTCGCTGCTGTGCAAGCTGCTGCCCGCCGTCACCGACACCGAGCCCGGTCAGTATGCAGTATGCAGTATGCAGCACGAGATTTTTTTTTAGTAATGTCTTTAACGGCTCTGGATACTAGTCCTTTTGAGCCATTCGTTGTTTTTTTTTCTTTATATTCTTTATTTTGATGATGGGATGAAAGATGACGATGAATCTGTGATCGATTTCGTAAGCTCACGCGTTGCCGCCAAAATGACCATGTACGAGTTAACTTGAACCAAAACTTATGTTCTGTTATCGTATTTATTGGAGATTCCTGTTACGTCGGTCGCTTAACGCAACTGTTTGGTACACAATACGCACGAAATTATGTCACAAATCTAAAACAATTTTTTTACGAATTTAAAATATGACGAAACACAGCGAGAGTAATGGCGCCAAGCAAACTCTGCAGCACGAGATAGAGTCCAGTGTTCCCAACTTAGTGAATTTTCCACTAAAACTGGTGGTTTCGACCCCCCTTTTTAACGGAGATATTTTGCCGTTAGTGGCTGGTGGTTTTTTCTAGTGGTTAAATAGATTAAAATTTAGTTTCAAGAGAGATATTTTTGAATCTCGCACAGCCTAGTTCATACTTGAAAATGACTTAAACTTATAAGTTTATGCATTATTCGATCATAATTTTGAATGTATCCGTTTCAAAGATAGCACCCCAATTAGTAGAAAGATGATCAGTCAACCACTAAGCCGATTTACGTTACGTTAATAACCGTCACACAATATGTATAGTAAAGGTAACAAATTACCAAAAAAACGCATTGTTTTCATGTTTAGTGGAAAATTTAGTGATTATGAGAATAGGGCCACTTTCTGTTAGTGGTTTTCTGGTGGATTTAGGAGTTGAATCTAGTGGAGAGCTAATTTAACTGTTGACAACACATTTCCACTGCAATGTGTGGCGTTACGTGTGATGAATGAAAAGACTCGATCCACGATAAGACGTGCAATGCAATCGTACAATCATTTGCAGTACTCTCGGTGATACAGGAGGTAGACTACAGTAAATAGTCGTTCAGGTCCATAATGTCCCTTTCCCAAAATGTCCCCTGGTTCCAGAAAGTCCCTTTCCCAAAATGTCGCTTTCCTAAAATGTCCCTTTCCTAAAATGTCTCTTCCCCAAAATATCCCTTCCTCAAAATGTCCCTTCCCCAAAATCTCCCCTGGTTCCAGAATGCCCCTTCCTCAAAAAGTCCCTTCCCTAAAATGTCCCTATTATAGCACTCACTCAGTATACATATGCTAATATATTCTTGCCAATAAGAACCATTTTTGAATGAAGTGTCCAGAGTGTGACATGCCTTTAACATGCGCCAATTAAGTGCCAATGTTAAGAAATGATTTGGAATTTAATCAAATGTTAATTCCGTTGACAAAAATCAAATTAAAGTTGATATTCAATCAATTAAGTCAACCCTCATCCATAAAACTAATACTAAGCATAAAACTTCTATGACGCACTTTATAATTTCCTTTATTTCCGACTAGTGTCGCCGGTATATAAGGAAAATCATTTCTCGCGTAATTAACGTCGCGTAAATTCGGCAATGTGTTGCTACCATTAATTACGGAAATAAAGAATAGTAAAAAGTGCGTAAGAGGGGTATGCAATCGACGGAAGAGCATGAAAAGATGTATGAATGTGAATGAGGGTAAGAGGTGTGTCAGAGTCGTAGCGTGTGGCGGTCCGTGATCTCTGCCTACCCCCATGGGACAATGGCGTTAGCTTATGTATGTATGTATGTAAAAAGTGCGTGTTATAGAAGTTTTATGCTTAGTCGCGTAAATTCGGCAGATTTGTCATTATACTAACTCAAAATTGTAAACCGGCAGGTCTCCAAGTCATCCTACAATGCCTAGACTCTAACCAGACTGAAGTAACGCAGTCAGTGCTGGACAAGCTGCCGGACCTGCTGATCGGCATGCAGGAGCACGCGGCGCGGGTGCTGGCGCGCGTGTTCGAGCTCGGCGTCAAGTCCACGCATCCCGTCGAGGTCTGCATCAACAAGTGCGTCACCACCATCAACCTGCATAGGGGCTGCTAGGGAAGAGAAGACCAGGAAACATTGACGAAGAATCTACGATAGTGATAGATAGGATTGTAAATTTTTGTTTTAAGCTTTAAAATAAAGTTTATTTTTTTAATTATGTACGTTTTCTTTCACTTTACAATTGTTGTACACTATTATTCGATCGATTAATCTCAGTATATCTATACTTTCATTCCACATAAGGACGAAAAGATATTCAGAATCCTATTTAGTTTTTTGGACATTTCTGATTAGCAAATATAATTTATTTAACACAGATCGTTTCACATATCTTTCATACGAAATGTGTCTAACGATCTGTCAGATTAGCTGTTAGTGTGAAGACGAGAAGAGGGAGCGTGTAATTTCTCAATGGTGATGACACGTCTGCCAAATTCACGCGACGTAAATAACGCGTGCAATGCTTTTCTCTATACCGGCGATACACGAGGACGCCATTTTTCCTGGTAGACGCGTAAATTCGGAAAGTGTGTCATGACACTTAGGTTCTTTTCTAGAAGGGGTTAAAACGTAGTGATTCCATTCTCTTTTGAAGGGTTGAATGAAACATTTCATTTGATTTATTCACGTTAAATTGTAGGTACATTAATAATGTGGATCGTATTACAAAAAAAACCCGACTGCATATAAAACCTATTAACGGAAAAGATAAAAACAAGCTCTATAGATAAAAAGAATCACTAATCAGCTATAACAGCTTTATTTGAGCAAATATAATTTGAATGTTATTAGGTAGATATCGCAAACGGGGATAAAGAAGATTTTTGGTGGGTTATTGGTTTGTCCCCGCCTGCAATACCTACCTAATAACATTCAAATTAAATTTGCTCAAATAAAGCTGTTATAGCTGATTAGTGATTCTTTTTATCTATAGAGCTTGTTTTTATCTTTTCAGTTAATAGGTTTTTTATGCAGTCGGGTTTTTTGTTTATCTTAATAATTTAGTTTATTTCATACTTTTTAGTCTTGTGTCAAAACGGTAACATAAAAGTACTATAATATTTATATATTTGGAATCGTCTCATTACTAGCTTTCATTTGATACCCATATTGTAATTTTTAGCAAAAAAAATTTGTATTCCCCCTCTTTTTTTAAATTCGTAGACGCCACCTTGAAATAATATACCCTATGTCACTCTCACGATTTTTACGAATCCAATGACACCTCATACGTTAAAATCCATCAAGCCGTTTGGGCTGTAGGCCGTGCCAAAGAAATAGACATACAAACATACAAACATACATACATACATACATACGCTCGAAAAACATAACCCTCCTTCTGGCGCAGTCGGGTAAAAAGAAAATAAATTCACTACAATTTTACCCGAAGGCATAGTGGATATAACAACAGGGGGCCTAAGTATTTCAAATCTCTGCCTGTAATTCCAAATTGCTAATTGCTCTAAGCATACGCAATTTTTCGCGTACGCAAATGTGAGAAATACAAAATAAAATAATAAAGTTTTGTAATAAAATTGTATTATACAAAATTACCTATATATAAAACATTTTAAGCTGTAATTTTTACAATAACACAATCTCAATCAACAAAAATAAATAAACTTCATAAAAAATATTTTGCGACAAAAGCAAAGAATACATAAAATTAAAAATTTTAAAATGCCGTTAATTTAGACTGGTTTTTATACTAAAATACCTATAGACTTAAAATAGCTTACGATCAACGCCAAATCGCAAGGACGGGTGGAGGGGACGGACACGTGCTCCTTATTGGTTGAGACTGAGTTTGCGATCGTGCGATCCGCCTATACACTTGCGATTTGGCCTTGATAAAAAATCTTATAAAGCATGTTTTACTTTACACAATCTCTGTCAACAAAAAGTAAAAAATAATTACGATTCAATGTTTCCCTTTGGTTTCCCCAATCTTTTCGGCGACACGCATATTGCTTTTTATCTGTAGCACGAATTTTTCGATAGACTATTTCAACGATTTTTATTAATCCAATTAAAGGTTGAAAAATGCCAGACGGGACTTGAACCCACAACCTGTCAATCTGGAGCTGTGTTTTCATCCAATAAAGCTACCGGTACTAAACCGCTAGTATTTAATTTTGAAATCCTTAATTTGAATAGAAACTGCATAACATGTTAACCTATAAAAATGTGAAGATTTTTAGTATCCTCTATAGTTTATCTAGAACTATTCTTCATGTATGAATTTTGAAGTATTTTGACATGAGCAGTCTATTGGTTAATTTGTCTATGGTACTGAAGTACCGCTGAAGAAAATACTGTCTCTTAGTAATAAAGTCCTTTTCGTTTAACACTATGTTAGAAACTAATTGATAAGTTGTCTATCACCAGTCATTGTTGCCGAGGTCTTGGAACAGTTTGTCCTTGATCTTTGGTCTGGGATCCTCCTTTATTTTAGTTTCCACTGCTCCCGCTTGGCCTAAGATATATTCAAACTCTGGAACGAAAAGGTTTAAAAATTGATTATATTATATCGTAATCTCCTTGATTTTTTTATAAACTAAAAACACATTCAATCAAAAACAAGATGGCGTAACCGTTCCGTTATCACAAAGGTATGGTATACTGATTAACAATACGGGTTGTAATGATGTGTCGATGCACGGAACTTCGAAAGCATTCTATCAGAAAAATGTGCTCATGTTCAACGGGTTGGTTTACAATTTGACCATCAAAATTACCAACTTTTACTATGGAATCGACATCAATATCGTGAAAAAAAATCTGTCTATAAAATCCAGTCTTTCTTAATTTGCTGACAGTTTTTAAGGAAATGGTCAGACCGTCAACTTGAACAACTAATCGAAAAAAATCAAATCTGTCTGATCGTCTCCTTAAAAACTATCAACATATTAAGATTTAGTGTCAGTTTTCTATATTCAACTTCTAAATCCAATATAACAGACAATGCTACTGCATGATAATATATCACTCACCATCACAAGTAAGAGCGGTGCCCCTCAACTCATGAGGCCCAACAAACTGCCTCTTCATGTCACCTTCAAAGTAAATAAATATACTGGGAAGGTTCCTCTCGGGGAAGTTAGGTATGCAAGTCTGTGCGATGGCCTTCAGGAACTTAGTGTATGGATACTTGGCGGCCAGTTCACGCATGTGCTGGTTTATTAGCGCGCACTGTTGGATGCTGGGGAAATAGGAAATACATATTTTGAATAGTAATTAAATTTGGTGGAAGTCGAGTACATCATTGAACAGTTATACTCCACTGCAGGGACCTCTTATGAATAAGGGTGAGAGGAAATTGGCCATACTCCACCGGGCTCGCTAAGTGCCTAGTACGGATGTGAGGAGGCAAGTTAATTAGCATTTTGCATACTGCTTTTATTCGGTTACTGTTTGGAGATTGATTTCCACGAAATAAATCATGCAAGATGCACTCGTTGGCATAACAAACTATTTCGCGAAAATCTATCTCCAAACAGCGACCAAATGATAGTAGTGGGAAGGCATGCCTGCAACCATTGATACATACAAAGGAACTGTACATAGTCTTCAGACTATACTGTACGACACAGCGAGTCATAAAATAAAATGAGAAAAAAAATCTTTCCAGCATCTTCATCATCATCATTTCAGCCGATGGACGTTCACTGCTGGACATAGTCCTCCTACAAGGATCGCCATCATCGCCTCATCCAAAGGGTTCCTGCCCCGCCTTCACCAGGTCATCGGTCCACCTTGTTGGGGGCCTACCCACGCTGGGAGAAGTTTTCGGCCCCATCGGCCATCGGTTCTGCCCGCCCACTGCCACTCTAGTTTAGCAATTCTTTGGGCTATGTCAGCTACTCTGGTTCTTCTGCAGATCTCTAAATTTCTGATTCCATCTAGTAGGGAAACTCGGAGCATAGCCTTCTCCATTGCTCTTTGGGTGAGTTTCAGCCTTTTTATGAGGCCTTGAGTGAGCGACCTCATCCCTGTTCCATATGTCATCACGGACAACACATACTCACTGGTCGAAGACTCCACTCTACTTCCAGTATCTTATCTTATCTTATCTTATTATGGGGGCTGGCAAGCCAGAAACACTTCGATACAATGGGATCTTTTGTTTTGACCCCTACATATTTATTTTCTTCACCTTTCAGAAATGTGGTAAATGAGGGAGGCAATACCTACCTTCAGGGGAAGATACCATAATCTCCCAGTTTTGGATAACCATCTCTAAGGAGGAACATGCGTTTAAACAGGATATGTTCCATGGTTTCCTCCTCTGCGCACGTTCGGCAGCCGTGATCTAGGGTCAGCTTCAGGTCCTCATCCTAGCCTAGCCTCATCTTGTGTATCATATTATATCACCTTCTAGTAAGAGCCAGATCTATAAAATGTACTCACCCTTGTTTATACAAGTGTATAACGACCCAGATGCCCTCTCCTGCCTTATTGACTTCCTGCACGTAGTCCTGGCCCGACACCTCCCTGACCTCAGCGAACCTTGGCTTCTCTGCCAGACGCTTTAACTCGGCGATTCGTTTCTGTCTGTATTGCTCTATCACGGCTTCGTCTTCTGAGTCCTCGAGTTCATCGAGACCGTCGAGATCTAGTTCCGATAACTGTTTGTCCTCTGGAAAATTTACATGATAGATTAGTATTGAGAAACAGAATAAATGCACTATACTAGTGAGACCAACTTTACTTCATTTCAAATACGGACGAAAAGATTTTCCAATTCCTATACAGGGTGTAACTCTGTAAAAAAGACGTAATAGGAAAGATTTTGTTCTTACAGGTTTGCTACCATAGTAAAAAGTTGTTCAGTTTGATGAGTAGAGTGTGTGGTTTAAAGGTTAATGATACTTTTCCTTACACCCTATATAGCTTTCTGGCCCCATTCTGATTTGCAAATATAATAAATTTTATCATAAAGACCGACCGGCCATTTTTATAGAGGAAGTGTTTCAAATCTCTGTTTCTATAATTCAAAATAGCCATTCGCCATCGCCATCGCTGCTAAGTAAGCTTGTAGAACAAAATTTTAAGCAATTTGCCGCAATTACCGCGCTGACGGAATTGCCCGCTAGACTGTATTATTTCTTTCATAACTTTTAATTATCTCTCTATTTTGTGTCATTTCAGTGACTTACACGTTAAATAAATTTAAAATTAGTTAATAACACACAACTAGTTTTTAATTACTAACATAATTTTAAGGTTGTATTCAGAAAGTGAAATTAAACATCTTTCCCTCAGGAACATGGGTCAAAAAACGAAAAAAAATTGTGGATCGTCCATAGAAAATTGATCGGCTGATCCACACTTTTATATGGTAGGCCCAAAAATTTTTCTCATTTCTCGACCCATGTTCCTTAGGGAACGTTGTTTAGTTTCATTGTCTGAATACACCCTTAAAGTTAAGTTAGTAATAAAAAGTTTGTGGTGTATAAGCAAGTGTTTTATTAGGTGAAAGCTTTGATTAATTATTATAAGGACTAGCCTTGCGGTAGCATTTCCCCTCTGCCACGGTATAAGCACAATTGATCTTGTGCATTTACATTAAATTTTACACTTTATCACTAAACGAGATAGCCTATAATTGCGAAATAATAACTTCGAACTTAGAACGTTTGGGGTTCACACGAGTCTACTTTTCATGATTTTTAACATTCAAAATTAGAGTCTAAAGTTATGGGGAATAAAATCCAAAGATGCGGATTTCATGTTAACTCGCCCCCCGCAAAAAGTGGCAGAAATGTTTGTTAGTAGAATTACACGCGTAACCAGTCCACATACAAATAGTCAAAGCTTACTGCACATGATATATTAAATGATAGTTCTGGTAATATATTTGCCAACTTTTAAAAAAGGATTCTCAATAGGGGATCGGACTACATAAAATATATTTTAGTTTTATCTTAGTAAAAAAAACATTTGACAATAAAGCTAAACTCTCATTTTCCGTAATTATTTAGCTTGAATACTATTTTTAATAATTTGATTAAGTATAAAAAGTAGTGAAATGTTGGTATCTAGTACTTCACTTGTGGGTATCTAGTACAATTTTTCATACAAATCACATGTTTTGAAATTCGATTAAGGGCCTATGTCGAAAAATAATTGAAGTGAAATGGGCGTGTGATAGCTTATATTACTGCCTGATGCGAGAGAAAGAGATGGGGCGGCGCAAGCGTAACCGAAACCGGACCTGAAACGACGCAAGCGTAAAACAAACTTTATTTAATTTTGATGGTACTATTTATGTAAGTTCATTTCTGCTCTAATCAAACTTTATAAAATATCAATCTCTTTTTTTTAAATCAAGTATCGTGTTTCTATTATTCACCGTTTAGCAATTCCAAGCGTTTATCGATAAAGACGGAGGCTACTTTGGCTTGTTTTTCTATCGAGAAAATGTGTCTTAATCGTGTTTTGGCTCTAATCAAAACTTCAATTACATGTTCAATTTACACATATCCACAAAATATACTCCTACTGTTAGTACTTCATAGCTTCGACATGATAATACTTCAATTCACTGCCTTTCTGAGAAACCTTCACACTTAGAGATCGTTGTAGTTATAGTAAAGTTTCTAACCACCCGAAAAGGATTACGGTCGTGAATTCAAATATGAAAAGATAAAAAATCTGTCTCATCTTAGCAATTAAGCCCTGGGACCCTTGAATTTTCCCAAATAATCCAACAGGTGAAATTAACCTAGAAAGTTGATATGCACTTACTTTCGTCTTGTTTCTGTTGGATAGTCGCCTCTATCATGTTCACAATGTCCGCCTCGGTAACTTCTTTCTCCTTCTGGGGGATGATCCCCTTCGCACGGAGAACATCATTCCATTCTGTATCCTCGTTTGGATTCTAAAAATAAAGCTCATAGTTTCATGTAAAGAATAACATAAATTAACCAATTCGTAAGGGAAAAGTATAAATTCATGTTTAATTACCTGCATTTTGAATAACTGTACTTCGTTTTGGTCTAATAAACTAATTTATTCCAAATTCTGAATAAGATTTCGTGAGAAATTTGAAACCATGGGTGATGACAAATTTGGAGTGTTTTTTAGACCACTTGAGCATTCACGTGCGAGTTCGACACCACAGCTTTGAAAGAATAAATCAATCTGAATCTATTTTTAAAAAGCGGTGTTGTAGTAAATTATAAGTTTCTTGCTGTTACAAAAACACATCCGAAATGACATATTGTACCTACCACACAAGAAAATTACAAAAATAGAGATGCTACCATAATGCTGCAACTAAATACCGATTTATTTCCCCCACTTTTTCGTTCCATTGTATTTTTGTCGGACTCCCATTGGATACCGATGCTGGAATCGTAATTTTATGCATAATTTCGATAAATTCAATTACCACTTATGTGATATAAATTAACTACGTCATTTTGTCCTCTATAAATATCCTATCCATAGACCATATAACTAAGGACCAGTCTTGCCGTAGCATTTCCACGTTACGAGATCAGTATTAATCGTGTGCATTTACATACAATTTTATACCTTATTGTGAGTACTGGCTGGTCGCCTGTACTGCCACATCAATGACTTAGTTTTATATTTCATTCGATGCGTCAAATAGGATATCTCAAAAGGATCTACTATGTAATATGAATTTGTGATAACGAATAAAGCTGTTGTGAACTATTTGTAAACGTTCCTCTGAGAAAAGCCCTCATACTTATCACTAAACGAGACAGCCTATAATTGTGGAACAATAACTTCAAACTAGTCTCGTTTGGGGTTCACCCGAGGCAATTTTTAACCAATGGAAGGTCAAGGCCCATCCAAGGTTGCGGATTTTTCGCGAACGTCTCTATGGAGCTTAGAGCATATAGCAATAGAATTATCAACGTCGGGCGTACCCCTCTGCCAGAGTACGTGGCCATTTTTGTCTGTTGTGAGAAGAAAATGATAGAAAGATACAGTGGTACAGAGGTAGCTCGCACACAGTACAAGTCGTTTTGTTTTTGGTGTCGCTTTTAGATGTATTTGTTTGTATCAGTATGAAGCGTTGTGACTTTGCGTGTTTTAAATTTGTCGTGGTGTGATGTACGTTTCTACCTCGCCCCCCGCAGGAAAAAAAACGCTCATTACACGCGTAACTTGTCCATAGCTTTTTAGTCTAAGGCCGACATTCAGAGACTATTTTTAAGTCATAGTTCGAACTCCCGTATGTCAAAATCCATACATTTTCGCCATAATAACTAAGACTAAAATAATCGTCTCTGAATCTCGGCCTGAGATCCTATCAATACAGGTTTTAGATACTTTTAGGAAAATCACAAAGGTATGAAAATACAATGTGGCTCGAAGGACCACTAATCTTATAAAATTAAAGGGTCCCTTTGACATTTAGACAATTTTTATCGCGAAACATCGGTTTCAGCTCTAATTTTGACAAATGACACGTCTTTTTTTTTACGGCAAGTTGTCAACTTGCGTCGTGTTGGAAAAATTGCATGTCGCTATGTTCAGTCAAGTCAGTTCTCGAAATAAATAAATTGAAATGGCTGATTTCGAGGGGCATAAACATCTTGAAAAGAATTACGGTGACGGAGAAGGTAAATAAAGTTCTAATATTATAATAACGCGAGCTTGAGTGCGTCGCGCGAATGCGTTTGAGGGGTTGCGATTGGGACCCTCGATCCTCGTGCTGCGTTTGTGACGTTGAAAATCGGTTCTTTTTATAATTGCTGCCTGGATAATGGTGCTGGGTCGTGAGGGGTGGAGTGCGCGGGCAGCCTGAGGTGTCAATGTGATCATTTCGCTATCTGATGAGACGGTAGTGACTATGACGGGAGATGCAGAACGGATCCTGTGCTCAGGTACACATTTACCATGTTTTTGTTGTAATATATTGTCAGGCCGTCGCTGTCAGAGGTCAGGCGCGCGTTATTAGGCGGTATATTTAATTGCAGGCGTTTATTTGGTTGCTTTAACCTTTTTTTTGTCTCATCTTGTACTTTGTACTATTGTTGCTTTGTCTTTGTGTTTATAAATGTTTTTTCAGTATACAAATTGTTAATGTTATTATTGCCTCAATGTTTGATGGACATATTATTTTTCAATCATGAATAGGGTGCTACAACTTAAAGTTATAGCCTGTAGAATCACATTAATAAGGGTGAGAGGGAGTGGGCCATACTCCTCCACACGGGCCCAGTGTGTGTTGGTGGAGGCAAGTTGGTGGTCAACTTGCTATCATGAGCCATCTGATGGAACTATCCGAGACCAACTGCTTGATGTGCCTCCTGAAGCACGAAAACGCTCGAGATGAAATACCTTCGGTGATCGTTCCCAATACTAAGCTCTACAATGCAACGAGCGAAACAAAAACTAGTTCCCCGAGGGGGTACCTCGTGGAATATAGTCGTGAGCATATGCTATGCTATGCTATGCTATTTTGAATAAACAATTTTAACGTTGACTTTGGATGCTCTGATCATCCTCTTAAAAATCATGGACTTGTATTTGAGTTAGTAATTTGTAAAGGGTTAGAAGTTGATTATTTCTTTTCATATATCTTGCTTGTTTTTTATATGCTTTCAATCTTGTAATGAGAAGACTATTTCACAGGTACCAATGCTATCTCTAATTATTGTCTGTTATAATCTGTATTAACAATGACTTGTATCAATTGTATTTGTTTTTGTTTGATCTGACCTTGAAGTTAACAAAAACTTTAAGAATTTATTATTTTAACATTTGGTGCAATCATACAACATTACTTTGAAATTGATGTCATGAAACATATAGATAATTATTTCTTTTTATGTATACTTCATTCCAAATAAGGACGACGAAATGTTCCGATTCCTATTTAGCTTTCGGCTAAAAAGCCGTGGTGGTCCAGTGGCGAGTAACCTTGCCTGCCGTACAGGAGGCGATGGTTCGATCCCCGTCCAGACCGACTCGTACCAATGGGTTTTTCGGAATTTATATACGATTTGTAACACCACGGGCTTTTCGGTGAAGGAAAACATCGTGAGGAAACCTGCATGCTTCAATTTCGGGGCATGTATTGTACCCACTGTCCATTATAAGTGGCGACGGGCTCACCCCCCATCACACTGGACAGAGTTTCGGTACTACTGGTGAATCGTGGGTGTTCTGAGGTTTCAGAATATCTCTGACTACCCCCTCGGGGAATATAGTCGTGAGCATATGCTTATGTATGCATGCTATTTAGCTTTTTGGCCAATTCTGATTACCAAATGTAATTAATTTATTTGATACATATACTATCCGACATATCTTGGACGTTACTAAAGCTGTTCTAAGAATAAGTGAGAGGAAGTGTTTCAAATCTCTCTTTCTGTTATGCAAAATAGGCTTAAAATTTCTTTGCTATTTTGAATGGAGTATAGGTGATTCAGTTTTCCACCGCTAGACCGCCTTATTTAGTGCAAGTGTAATATAGTGCAAGAAAAAAGGAAAACAAAAAAGGTTATTTAATTATCCCGCGAAAACGCTTTTCCTGACAATATTCGTGGCAACAAGCAAGTGACGTCACGATGACCTAAAATTTTGTACAACACTCACACTCTACACGCAACTGTTTACAAGCAGTTGACGTCATCAACCATTCGGCCAATCACAGTCGTTTACGATCACGTGACTAAAGGAGACAAAAAACTTATTTTATGTTTTTTTCCAAATAGTTGGTTTCCAAAATTCATATTCAATACGGATGCCATCAATAGATACTTATATTTTACATACTGTCAAATATCCTATTTTGGTACAGAACACTAAAAGTGCACTGACTTTCCAGATTTTTTATTTTTGTTTTTTGTCTCAATCACCTCTTAAAATATAAGCATATAAGCATTCATCTATTTACCCTTAACATGGACAGGTGTGAATACATATGAGCACAAATTGTTGTCAAGAGTGACTTGATAACTTTAATCACTTAATGGTCCATAAAACGCCAGCAAATGCATGCTTATCTTTTCCGTAATTCTGTTACATTAATTTATTTAAATACACTTTAACACTGCATTGATAGATTTATGATAGCTGTATTACGTTTATATTGAGGTAGGCAGTGACAATATGAATAAAAATAGGTAAATATCTTTGACATTGTCATACAAATTATCTAGTCACGTTTAAAGTACCAGAATCTAGCCTGGACTTGTAGTATTATACAAGGTGAAATTGATATCATTAGCATCCTTTTAAACTAAGTGTCTACCCATCAAATTGAACAACTTTTACTATGGGAGCAAATCAATTGGAGCAACAAAAAAAACTGCTATTCCATACTAAACTGCATTGCCTACTCGACTCAAATGTATGCAACAGCTGATTTTGTTTTTGCTCCGATCGATTTGCTACCATAGTAAAAGTTGTTCAGTTTGATGGGTACTCTCTTAGTTTAAAAGGATGCTATTGATATCAATTTCACCCTGTAGATATAAACATCCATGACTCGGGTACAAATATTCATACAAATATTCGAACGAAGGATTCGAACCCGCTTCCCTCGGCACAGCAGGCAGGTTCACTACAGACTGAGCTACCGGGCCGTCAAAATTTATATCTAACAAGCTTTTTATAGCTCGAAATATAAGTAAAATTTGTTCAAGGTTTTGCAAAATCTTAGTTTAAGACACAGTTAAAGCCACAGTTTATATAGAAGAGATGGATAATCTAAGTAACACAATATAAACCTTGTAGTACCTAGCATAGCGTCGTTTTTGTCGTAAAGGAGAATAGCGCCTGTGCCTCCAGGTGACGTCGCCTGGAGGCGCAGGCGTAATTCTCCGCACGACGCTATGCTACGTACTATAAGGTTTATAATTGTGTTACTTTGACTATCCGCCACCGCCACACGTCTCTTTTGTATAAACCGCGCCTCAGATCACGCAGTGTTGACGCTAAGCCCTCGTCGCGTTTATCTTTAAAAAAAATTATCTCCTCACTATTCGTATACTGTACTTTTACTGCTTATTTCGCACTATCTTATCGAAACACTAAAGGTGCGTACTTCTGTTTTTATGGCGTTTTCCGCACGCGCGTCATTACTTTTATATTCTTATAACACGATAACCAAAAACATATAATGTATGGCCACTTTATGTAGCGGCCACCGACCACACCGTTGGCTGTCGCGCGCCAATGCTTCTCGCTGCAACTACGCCTGGCTCCAGGTAGCCAGACGCGTTTGGCTATCGCCGGTGAGCCGTGGTCGGTTAGACTAGGCCATCTTTCCTGGATTTTCCTCATCCAACGGGTTCTTGCTGCCTTTACCAGGTCGTCGATTCACCATGTGGCGGTCGCCACTCTTTGGCCCAATCAGCCATTTGTGATTGCCACAATTCGGCCTGTGTCGGCTACCTTGGTTCTTCTGCGAATCTCCTTATTTCTGATTGGATCTCGTAGGGAAACTCCGAGCGTGGCCCTGTACCAAAGTATATGAATAAATTGCCTATATTGTACTAATCTTATCCTTCCCAAGCTCGCGACGTCATTAGCTATTGGACGACCCGATTACAAACACCAAAGCTCAGTGCCGCGAGTCTAAGACTGCTAGATTTCTATTTATGTAACCTGTTAAGTGTCCCACTGCTGGACAAAGGCACCCTCCACTCGCTCCAATTCTCTCCATTTTGTGCAAATATTGCTCAATTCCCCAGTAGGAGAGAGCTCCTGTCTGATAGATGGGTCAAAATAACTCAGAATGATCGCTGTCGTCGAGGTAGACCCAGAAAATGATATTGTCATAGCTCACAAAAAGCTGTCTCTGACATTGTTGTCATAATGAGGAAGTATACTAACGAGACCAACCATGACTCAATTGACAGAACTCTAAAGAATTTTACGTCACTTCTGTTGGCTATCATCCAAAAAACGAGTATTTGTGCTAATTGAAAAGTATTTCACTTTTATTTTTGGCATTCGCATAGTTAATTCAGTTTGGTTTGATTGTTGAGTGCATTCATTTCGTTCGGTTTCGAATAGCAACAAAACAACCAAGACGGGTTTCAAAAGAAGTGACTTATCCTATCAGGCTACATAACAGCTTCTAACACCACATGGCTATAAGTTAAAGTGCGCTTGCTTTAATCGGTACACTTTAAAATTAGAGTGAATAAATCAGACAATTTGTGCCTTACGAATTGGCAGTGTAATCACACCAATAGAGTCACAGATGCACTCTCACGTCATTACCTATTCCATCACATTCAGAAGGAAGGAAGAGAGTGTATCCAAATTAAGGGAACTTAATCTTTGACTGTGATGTCTTGGCGGCGAAACGCATGTGCATCCTCGGAGATACCCAAAACCGGGAGATCTTAAGTTTCTTTCCCCTAAATGGTATTGTCTCCTTCATTGGCCATGTATTTGAAGGGTGAAGAAAGCAAAAGTGTTGGGGCTACACAAAAGATCCCACTGGATCGAAGTGTTGCTGGCTTGCCAACTAACGCAACAAGATAAGAAGGGCACATACTTATGCACTCCGAAATATCATGGGTACCCGACTGCTTATTTGAAAAAGCAGTACCTGTTGACTTTTTTGACGTTTGACGGATCCAATGCAAGAATGCGCCGTACCGGACCTGAACAGCCCGACTAACTTCCTCATCAGCTGGGGGAGCTAAGGTCCGCTGAGTGTACCACTTCACTTTTTTTACAGTAACTCCAATTATCGTAACCGGTTTGGCAAGCGGGCCTCTGCCCTCTGTTCTAGCGGGCAGGCTATCCCCAGAACGTAAACTCCCCATAAAGGGGGCTTTATACCAATGTTGAAGGGTCTCATTCGCCCCTTTTGGATATCATAAAAACTCAGATACGAATATCCCGGTATTGACCCGGGACGTGATAATGTTTCAAGCAGACGAAGTCTTACAAAATCTCGTGATATTGTATTTGCGTTCGTTGGCTTCGGGTGTATACCTGTTGCTCATAAGTTGTTTTAACCTTAACGGAGACAGGGTCGGCAGCTGTGACCTTTTGAAGCAGCAACAAGTTAGGGGTTAAAGGCCTTTACTCGATCTGCGTCATCAGGCTTTAATCATCATCGATCCCCACTCCCAATCCACCGCGTAGTCAATGCCGAGGTTGAACCATTCTGAATCGGTTGACCTTTTGTGGTCCCACTAATTTTCCGAAGTAATAAGCAGTGGCTGCTTCCTGAGTAAAGCTGTATTAGTCATTTCGAAAAAAAAATACTGGCCTTATAGAGGACTAGAGTTCACCCGCGACCTCGTCAGCACAAATTATATACCAGATTTTAAGTCGGATCATAAGCTATCAAACAAATAAATCATTCCAATATGTCATCAAAATCGGTTCAGTAGTTTTTGCGTCATGCTCGCACAAACAAACAGATATCTAAAAACCATATCATGATCTTTTTTTTGTAAATATCTTTAATGTATAGTTAAGATACAGGGATTTTTTCTGGAATAACTTTTTAAGTCGTATAGCTCCGGCTTAGACTTGAACACCTCAGTTTACCCTGTGGGTGTCATATGAGGTGACTGAGGTTTCTGTGGGTGAAAGGCTAGAGTCCATACCGCCACTTGAAACCTACAATCTGCTAAAAATAAGCATGCATTTGAGACTATATTTCCCGAGCGCGTATTCAGAGATATTCTAAAAACTCAGACCATCCACTCTACAAGTAAACAGAACAGATACAGTACAGAACAAACTCTAAAATTCAATGTCTGAAAATCTGTCATTACTAAAAACACAGTACTATCGTGTTTTCTCCATTACTCTTGTTAGGCGATGCCTCTTATGGTCATGCGCAGGATTCTATCAAGTATTTTAACCTTTTGACCTAGACGACGGACGGCCATACTTACGAGACGCGTTCATACCTTATAAAGAGTTGCAAGGTGAGGAAGCTACGTACGTCCGAGGTTTAAAGGTTTCTTTTACTGGCGAAAGGATAATCTATGCTACCCTAAAATCCTAAATCTTATCAATAAAATACCTATATAGTTTAATTGCACTCAAAGCCTGTCTTGTCGCCAGTTGAAGTAAGTTCAAATGTTTGGTGAAATGCCGCGCACTGCCGGCCATTGCTTTCATTTCAGTTGGAATTGAAATTTCAGCTGAAAAAACTGCCACAAGGGCTTGCTGCCCACACGATAAGAAGAAGTTGGAATTGACCCGTATTATTATTATTTATTATTTTATTTTATTTCGGGAGCTTACAAATATGTGTTTTGTGTGATTATGTTTGTCTTTTCGTTACCTCGGGACATAAGTGTCCCGGACCTATGGGAGGCGTGCTGGGGGTCGAAAGCACTATTATTTGGGGTTGGTGGTCTTTTGTGAACGCCCCGCCCAGTTCCCTACTAATCCCTATGGCTGTCAAAAATCGTAGTAGGTTTTTGACCAGTTCCGCAATAAATTTCTCTGGTTTCGGGATGGTTTGTATCTCATCTGGTGTCAATACTTGTCTGCCTATATAAGTACTACGTTTGTACATCAGGTGGCCACAGTCACATGGAAGGTGCAGAGGAGTCTCCATCTCCTTGCAAAATCTTCAGCCGGTGGTATCACTTAATTTCAGTGAATGCTATTGCATTTGAGCCCTAGTCGCTTCTTTCGACTCCCTGTCTCTTTTGGTGCTATTAGAAGCTGGAGAACACATGGCCGGCAATAGTGTGTGTATGTATGCACTCAATCTTCCTGCCGATCGACCTTTACGTAACAAAAATAAACATTTAACATCAAAAAGCTCAGTAGATCGGAACTTATAAATATTTCGATTTTCGCTCTAGAAATTATTGGCAATAATCCAGGACTCGGGTTATTGACATGAATGTCTACTTTTTGGGCCTTAGCCAGTGTTCAATCACTGCAAAACATTAAATTTTGACTTTTATGGTCGTGTGAATAGAGTTCATAATTGTTGAACTAATTTTGTCATTAGAGTTGTGAGATTATTAACAGATACAAGGTATCATTTGCTCAGGTATTTAAATGTAGCTGTGAGTTGTCCAGTGTTACGCGAAAGTGGACTTTAGTCGGTTGTGATAAAGTTTATATTCGACTTAGTTTGGGTTTTTGATTTAGGGCACTGGTGCAGCGACCCGCCTCCACGTTTTAACAGAGTTGACTGTTCACCCCTCCAACGCATCGTAAGGATATTAATGAAAACATAAGATTTAATTATTTTTATTGTTCATTTGCCAATTCATTAAAAACAAATAAAAATTTCGAAGTTCCGATTGAAAAACAGGCACAGGTCCGGCACATCAAACAACGTTTTGGATTTGATATGATGGCGTTCGCACATGCGCACTTGGAGCAAATTGCCTGTGACATATGTGTAGGATTGACTTACCACGCGTCGTATGAACATCATCTACATTTCGTTACTTTTTATTGTTCGTTCTGTTATTAAAAATAATATTTGAGCTAAAGAATTACTGAAAATGCGAATTTTGCGTTATTTTTCAACGTTTTTTTGTGCACTGAAAAGACTAAATTTTATGTAGTCAAATCCAACGGATGCGCGCGTCTGTCTGCATTCGCTAGCTTAGCTTCCCTCAAGTTTCCCAGAAAGTGTGAGGTGAGGTGGGGATCTGAAGTCAGAGAGGGGCGGGGAGTGGCCGTTCTGTATGTAGAACTATATACTGTTACCTATTCTGTGATACAGATTACAAAGATATTATAAAAAGTGCACAAAGCTATCAAAACCAAACTTACCAAACCATTTCTCTTATGTCCATCCAACACAAGTCTGGTGGACTAATAGCTCTGGTAATTAGGACCAGATAACCTGTGGAATATCCAAGATTCGAAGTATTCCTGTGTGAAGTACGTGGCATATCCTCGAGTTTTAGTCCTTTTTAGAATTTTAGACAGAGCAACGATTTTGTATAGCACCTAAGCTATTCCACGAAGAGCACCTGGAATTCTCCAGAACCTGCCTGCCTGCTACTCGAGAATATTTGAGTGCACACTAACCCTACTTACTACCAAAATAAGATTCTTAAAATGTATCCACGAGCACGCTAGCGCTTTCATTCATTGCTGAAATGATAACAAATCATTTTTGCCTGAAAACTTAAAATGCAAATAACTTTTAACTATCAAAATAATTAAATTATAGTTTCAATCGAATTATTTTGTTATAAATCATTTGGGTTGTATGAGGTTTTGCGCTTATTCATTAACACGTTGTACATACTAATACTCAATAATTTGAGTACTTCTGACTGACGAGTTAATGTTGAGTCGATGATTAAATTACAATCTTCCTATGTAATTTCATTCCACTTTCCATTGAACTGTAGCATATAATTTATTCGGAATAAAGTACTTATTAATGTAACTGTTATGCTATAACTTATATGTTCGCGTTTCTCTTGAGTCTGCGAATTTAGCGAGAATTTAGTTTCATTCCGTCCATCTTCAAAATGACTGAAAACTGGTTGACATCATAAATAAATATGTTTTCAAGAGATTATTCCGTGCCTTACTGCCTCCGTGGTCTAATGGTTAAGAGCATTGGGCTCTTGACACGGAGGTCGTGGGTTCGATTCGCACGGGAGACACCTAGTGATATGTCACTTTGTCCGTTATTCCCCAGTTGGCTAGGACATTGCAGACTGAATCACCTGATTGTCTGAAAAAAAAGATGGTTTCGTGCTTCGAATGGCACGTTAAGTCGTTGGTCCCGAAAAAATCACGACAGAGGCCGTAAGGCGGTCTGAAAAAACTCTGACACCAGGGCTTGCTGCCCCCACGATAAGAAGAAGAAGACATTATCTAAATACAGCATTTTTCTGATTAATTCAGACCATATATCAATATCAGAGCCCCAAATCACACCGTATAGACACAAACCTTTCAGGAGAGCACATAACGATCATGGAAACCATACTACGACATAAAATCCATGACCGAAACGGGATTCAAATACAGGACCTCTAGTTTAGCAGTCCGGTGTGATAACTACAGGGTGTTACTATGAGAGCAAAACGATCGGAGCAAAAAAAAAAGCTTTTCCATACTAAACTGCTATGCCTATGCGACTCAAATGTATGCAACAGCGGATTTTTTTTTGCTTCGATCTGTTTGCTCCCATAGTAAAAGTTGTTCAGATTGATGGGTCGACTCTTAGTTTAAAAGGATGCCAAAGATATCAATTTGTGTAAAAGATTTGGCAAATAGCGTGAACACCATAATCAAATAATCGAGTCTGTTGCAAACGGAATATGGAAAATAGATCTGTTGAATAAGTGATCGTTTCGTTCATACATTAATCATAACTGTACCCGCCATCACCGCTTGCCAAGGAATGTCTGGTATAACCAATTATTTACACATAAAATAACGTGTTTGAGATATTTCCGGAGATCTATCTCTTTACCGCGTTTAAATAAAGAGGATAAAGTTTTAATGATAAGATTAAGACTTGTACTATTAGATACGTTTATTGCACGGTAGTAGATAAGAAATTATCAAAAGTTAAGAATGTGGTTATGTTAAATCTTCAGTCTCACGAGAGAATCATCTCAAGTTTCAGCCAATCAGATCACGAAGACATATATCGCGTTATCACAGTTTTTACATAACAACTTGGATTACGAAGGTTCCCGAGGCAACACCACAGAATACATAATAATATTTCATACGAAGAAGATTCACTAAGCACATGTGCAGGCGACAATGTACCGAATCACTATGCGCGAGAGCTTCTTTTACCAATTAGACTAGCCCCGAGTGGTCTAGTGCCCTGGAAGTAATTCGCAGCCGTGGGTAAATTCTCTTACCAAACTGGGGGCCTAGACAAAGTGCCTTTCGATTAGCGTTAACGACAATAGAAAACATAAAAAATGTATGGGACTGTAGAAAAGAACGAAAACGAATAGAATAGGCCTAGACAACATGCAGTTTTTGACAGTTGCTTTCGACAGTGAGCGTTTCGTTTTGAACGCTTCTTGTCGATCAACAAGACTTTGTAAATAACGCTAGAAAATGGCGGGCGGAAAATTTGACAGCAATTTCTTATTCTTTTGAAAATCGAACACTATCCAGCATATAAAAAAGAAAAAAGAGTGAATGATTGAGTGAACTGAACGCTAATCATAGAGCAGATTTAGTTTTTTTTCTCTAATAAGCGATCGTCAATAATTTGTGACATTGTCTAGCATTCTGTCTATTTTCTATCGTCGATAACGCTGCGGCGTTGACGTTTGTAGAATAAGTAGCGTGTGCATTTTGTCTAGGCCACCTGGAGTGCACCAGGCCTGGCAATACGCCAAGCTGAGGAAGAGCTTCCCTTTTCAATGTTGTAACTCCTTCATCTCGCTGCTCCACAAAAAGAACTCAATTTTTTACAAGTTTGCCTATAAATTGCTGTTAATGAAGATCAATTAGAACCTCCGCAGTAGCGTTTAATGTTTGCTACAATATCAATGCGTGTGTGTTCCAGGCCATGAGGT
The DNA here is from genome assembly GCA_963924505.1 of Agonopterix alstromeriana. Classification (NCBI taxonomy): domain Eukaryota; kingdom Metazoa; phylum Arthropoda; class Insecta; order Lepidoptera; family Depressariidae; genus Agonopterix; species Agonopterix alstromeriana. The sequence continues at coordinate 15,233,550 of OZ004679.1, forward strand.
GGTTGGGAAGCTGAATTTGCGACTCAATTACAAAGAAATAAAGAGTAAGTTAGTGTGTGGCTTGTTTCTTGACCAATCTGTACAGCATTTTTTCCTACAAATGAAAATATATGTCGAGATTTAGAAAGAGAAGTCCGCGTTGGATCTTTTCGTTGTTGTATAGCGCCGTCTCCTTTCCGCAACTATTCTTTAACGCGGAAAAAAGATAGCGCTCTACAGAACCGATAATACACAATCGTAAACTTCTCTTTCTTCTAACTGACGAGTTTACCTTAAGTCTTTCTTGTGCCGTCTTGTCTATGTATCTGTTGTATAATTTTCTGTTCTCATATAAATATGACATTATCATGAAATCATAATTGTATCATTTTTGTTCCATTCTTTAGTTGAGAGTTAGTATCTTCCTTATCGATCCCTTTATCGTTTTCATGGTCATCTGAACTGTATTAAAGTTTTTTTTTTTTAATTTAAATTGCATTTCAATCTGTTATTTCTTTGTCGATTTCTTTTTCAGGGTTGTAGCTAAACGTCGAAGAGTTTTTTCTTGTTTTACTTACTTTACTGTTGGCGTGCTCCATACAAACGAAGTCTGGTGATATTTTCAATACTAACCAATTAAACTCAATGTTACGGGGCCTCAAAGATTTCCATACGAATCTTAAATTAATCCTAGCATTGAAACTATATATTTTGACGAAAATCGGACACGATACAAGCATAGAGATTTGTTTCTGGATTGTTTCTGCAAAATTTCATTGAGTTTAATTGGTTAGTATTGAAAATATCACCAGACTTCGTTCGTATGCAGCGCGCATTTACGCATTCGGAATAAACTTCTCTTAATGATTTGCTACCCTATTTTTAATTTACTATTTAGTATCTTTTCAATTTGAAGATGGATATCGAATTGATACCCTGTAGCATATTGTGTATCTTATCGATTATATCGATTACAAGATCAGTAACGTATTATGATAGGCATTTTTCAAGTAAAATTTTGTTTCTGTGATCAAAATATTAAGAACCAGAATCCCTAAAAGCAAAAAAAAAACATTTGGTATTGATACCGATTGAATCAGGTAGTCAGTTCACTCAATAAGACCCCTGTATTGGTAGTCCCATATTTTATAATCATAATTGTAATATTTGACTCGTCGAAAGTAAAAACTGTTGAGTTTATGGCAGTTTCGTATATCGTTGGCTAAAGTGTCAAACCTCGTAACTCCAATTTATTTTTCAAATTACATTTCATACAATTTTATTACTAATTTCTGAATGCATCCATGGCACAACTCTTATGCCGAGATTCAGAGACGATTTTTAAGCTTTGACTACTTATACGTGGACTGGTTACGCGTGTAATTCTACTAACAAACATTTCTGCCACTTTTTGCGGGGGGCGAGGTAACATGAAATCCGCAACTTTGGATTTTATTCCCCATAACTTTAGATTCTAATTTTGAATGTTAAAAATCATGAAAAGTAGTCTCGTGTGAACCCCGAACGTTCTATGTTCGAAGTTATTATTACGCAATTATAGGCTGTCTCGTTTAGTGATAAGGTGTAAAATTGAATGTAAATGCACAAGATCAATTGTGCTTATACCGTGGCAGAGGAGAAATGCTACCGCAACGCTAGTCCTTATAATAATTAGTCGGAAGTTTTTAAGTCATAGTTTGAACTCCCGTATGTCAAAATCCATACATTTTCGCCACGCTAAGCTCGCGAATATCAGCCTTAAATCCTTTTAAAAAGCCGTTACAATTTAAAATGATAAATAGACCATATAACTCTGGGCTGCCATTTTTCGTGGTGAAGTTTTTGTGCCTCCTGTAAAATTTGATTTAATGGAGTTACGAGGTCTGACACTTTAGTCGACGATATGAATTTAAAATTTTTGGAATCCAATAATAGTGCCCTAGTATTTAATATCAGTTCTTGATTGAAAATGCTCTAAGTTTTAGCAATTCGTTAATAAATCAGTTGCTAATCCACCTTGCCCTTGGTAGTAGCTTCCGTTTCCGCTTATTCATTTCATTGCCAATAATTATAGTTCAGTCGATCGATTGTTCTTTATTAGTGCCGTTCATTTACTGATTTTCATTCGCTTAATCTGTGAAGGATTTTAAATCTTTAAATCGCTAATCAAAGTGAAAGTCAAAAGTCAATACAATTTACTCAATATAGGAGCTTGCAGCACACGTATGAAACGTCAAATCTTTTTTAAAGCTACCACCGCGTCGGAACGTGTTGTCGCTGTAGAGAAGATGCGGTCAGAAACTCTACAACATAACACGACTTAATAACTATTACAATAAAAATTCATAAGCTAAAGTTATGTATACAATAATACATAGTCTATTTAATAAAATAATGATACCATACAGTAAAGCAAAGAAACTATAAGCTAGTGACCTCAGACCCAAGCATTTTGATTATTTAATATTTGTACAGTCCGACCAGGAAAATAATTAACCTCGTCAATCGTCGTTTGCGCAGAGTCCCCTATAAAACCTGAAGTCATTTAGTGATCAAAGCAGGCACGTTATTGCAGACCTACGAGGTAGGTCGTCAGCAGCGAATGTGTTACTTCATTTGACTGAATGTTATGTGCGAAATTAAAAAAGCACTCCAAGTCCTCTAAAGAAATATAAAATTACCTTTCGCTTAATTATGTATTCAAATACTTATATCTATAATTAAAGACTTATTTGATTATCTTATAATCGTAACTATTATAAAACTGTAACAGAAGTGTGTATGTACATTGAAGACATTTACATGAAAAAGAGTACGATATAGTTTTTAGGTATCCCGGACTCCAAATCAACCCTTTTTTTATAATTTTTGTCTATCTGTTTGTTTGTAACAGCCTCACGTAAAAACTACTGAACCGATTTGGATGAAACTTTTTTTGTTTGATAGCTTATGATCTGACTTAAAATCTGGTATACAGGGTCCTTCTTTATATGTTGACACTTTTTTAAGGGGATGATCAGACCATCAAACTGAACATCTTTCTCTATAGGACTAACATCGAAATCGCGAAAAAAGAAACAGTGTTGTTCCATACTAAACCGAATACCTACTCGAACCAAATGTATGGGACAGCAGATTTTTTTTTCGCGATTATATGTTGGTGCCATAGAGAAAGATGTTCAGTTTGATGGTCTGATCATCCCCTTAAAAAGTGTCAGCATATTAAGAAGGACCCTATATATAATTTGTGCGAACGAAGTCGCGGGTAAACTCTAGTCTTTTATAATCAAGAGTGAGGCACAAAATAAAACTAATTATATTAAAACAAATAGAAATACTTTCACTTTCACACGCTTATCTTCACGCCATGAGGCATTGTAGGATATCTTTACGACGTGAGAACTACTTACGAATTTATATCTTATTGCACTTACATAAAGGCTACATGTCTACCTTATTGCACTTACATAAAGACTGTACACGTCTTGTCAATTGTTGTCGTGCAGATTTAGATTTTATTACCTTAAGAATAGAGTTCTAAAAAAATGTTCCTTGACAATCTGATTAGCAGTAACTTGATTATAAAGTGTCTATTTTGAATGTTGTTTGTTTTTTCTGAGACAATAGGTTTTCTTCAACGTCATCAAAGACGTGGTGGTCCATTGGCGAGTAACCTTGCCTGCCGTGTAGGATGGTTCGATCCCCGTCCATGCTGACTCGTACCAATGAGTTTTTCGGAATTTATGTACGATTTGTAACACCACTGGCTTTTCGGTGAAGGAAAACATCGTGAGGAAACCTGCATGCTTCAATTTCGAGGCATGTATTGTACCTACTGCCCATTTACAAGTGGCGACGGGCTCACTCCCCGTCACACTGGACAGAGTTTCGGCACTAGTGAAACGTGGATGTTCTGTGGTTCAGAATATAGTCGTGAGCATATGCTAATGCTAATGCCAATCCTCCTTACAAGGATCGAAACACGAAATGGCCATAGTAGTCGGTAATGTTCGTCCTTCGTTCATATACGATTCCGTCGATGTTTCCAACGTGTGTACTTTGTCCCTTTCTATGAAAGCACACAATTTCCTTCCTCTTAGGTTTTACGCATGATAGAAAGGGAATATGAACGGAAATTTATGAAAGAAGGTCGAAAATTACCGATCTCCAAGGAGTATTTTCATGTTTCACCGCTTGTAAGGCAGTCTGTACTCCAAGTTTAGACAATGCGTATGCCACCTTCCTGGGCTTTATATCCTTCTTAATATGCTGACACTTTTTAAGAAGATGATCAGACCTTCAAACTGAACATCTTTCTCTAAGACACCAACATCGAAATCGCGAAAAAAAACAGACGATCCATACGAAACTGCAAACGTACTCGAGCCAAATGTATGGGATAGCAGATTTTTTTTCGCGATTTCAATGTTGGTCCCATAGAGAAAGTTGTTCAATTTGGTGGTCTGATCATCTTCTTAAAAAAGTGTCAGCATATTAAGAAGGACCCTGTATATTATGAAATAGTGGTTTTTTAAATTCAGTAAAAATTACAAATTTTAACGAATATTTCTTTCAGTAAGACGAATTCTGTTTTAAAAACACGTATTGTTACAATATAAAACACGATACTTACTCAGAACAAAACAAATTTTACATGTAAACATTTAAAGGTCATTGCACTTTAAAAATCTGTGTTGAAAACCTGCTCTATTCATTGTCCAAAAACAATTGTGTAAATAGAATAAACATGACACATCCATTCATTCCACTTTATTATATTCATATACATACATAAATAAGCCGTGGTGGTCCAGTGGCGAGTAACCTTGCCTGCCGTGCAGGAGGCGATGGTTCGATCCCCGTCCAGGCCGACTCGTACCAATGAGTTTTTCGGAATTTATGTACGATTTGTAACACCACTGGCTTTTCGGTGAAGGAAAACATCGTGAGGAAACCTGCATGCTTCAATTTCGAGGCATGTATTGTACCTACTGCCCATTTACAAGTGGCGACGGGCTCACTCCCCGTCACACTGGACAGAGTTTCGGCACTAGTGAAACGTGGATGTTCTGTGGTTCAGAATATAGTCGTGAGCATATGCTAATGCTAATGCCAATCCTCCTTACAAGGATCGAAACACGAAATGGCCATAGTAGTCGGTAATGTTCGTCCTTCGTTAATATACGATTCCGTCGATGTTTCCAACGTGTGTACTTTGTCCCTTTCTATGAAATCACACAATTTCCTTCCTCTTAGGTTTTACGCATGATAGAAAGGGAATATGAACGGAAATTTATGAAAGAAGGACGAAAATTACCGATCTCCAAGGAGTATTTTCATGTTTCACCGCTTGTAAGGCAGTCTGTACTCCAGGTTTAGACAATACCTATGCCACCTTTCTGGGTTTTATACAGGGTCCTTAATATGCTGACACTTTTTTTAGAAGATGATCAGACCGTCAAACTGAACATCTTTCTCTAAGACACCAACATCGAAATCGCGAAAAAAACAGACGTTCCACACGAAACTGCAAACGTACTCGAGCCAAATGTATGGGATAGCAGATTTTTTTTCGCGATTTCGATATTGGTTCCATAGAGAAAGTTGTTCAGTTTGGTGGTCTGATCAATCCCTTAAAAAAGTGTCCGCATATTAAGGACCCTGTATATTATGAAATAGTGGTTTTTTCAATTCAGTATAAATTACAAATTTTAACGAATACTTCTTTCAGTAAGGCAAATTCTGTTTTCAAAACACGTATTGTTACAATATAAAACACGATACTTACTCAGAACAAAACAAATTTTACATGTAAACATTTAAAGGTCATTGCACTTTAAAAATCTGTGTTGAAAACCTGCTCTATTCATTGTCCAAAAACATTTGTGTAAATAGAATAAACCAGACACATTAATTCATTCCACTTTATTATATTCATATACATAAATAACGAAATACGAACCATTTAAAATTTGTATACGATGTATTTCTGCATAAATTTATCGAATAAAGAAAAAAGAAAAAAAACTCCCCCTCCCCTTTTCTCCTCGAAAAGGGGAGGGGGAGTTTTTTTTTCGTTTTTGAGATGCGGAGTACTCGAAACCGACGGGCATGTATGAAGAGACGTATGGTTGTGAATGAGGCAAAAGAGGTATGTAAGGATCGTAGTAGTTGGCGCGCTTTGGTCTCTGCCTACCCCACTGGGAAAGAGGCGTGACGTTATAGATAGATAGATAGATAGATTATCGAATTTGTGACCACTTTTAACGTAAACCAAAGAAGGGATTTTGAGCGGAAGAACCATGCAAAACATAGTTAATCAGTTGCAGAGTTTAATACATAGAAGGGATAATGTTGGTATGTTTGACAAAAACACGTTTTTCAACCAAAGCATCAAGGAATGTACTGTCTCCCTAAGTTCTAAAGTGTAGCTAGTCCATTCAAAGGCAAATGTTGACCACATAACATACGTCTTATGATAATATTTGCTACAATGCCGACTAAGGCTGCACCAAAAAGTATTTAGGCTTAAACATGTTTAAATATGATGCTGTCACTGTCATTTGTATGAGCAGTGTGAAGGATAGAACTATCACTAAATAAGTTTAAGCCTAAATACATGTTGGTGCAAGCCGGGCTTAAATTAGTCAATGCACAAATTCATCTCAAATTCTAAAATGTATCGTAATAATTGTAAATTATCAATATATCGTCAATATATGTGTCATTTAACAAAACATTAAAATCTGAACTCTTTTCCCCTTCAACAGCAGTAACAGAAAAGCCGGTCTCAGAGAAGCATCCAACACCGCCGCGGTCTGGTCCCCATGGCGTCCAAGTGGTCGACACTGGACCAGACCACACCTTCCTTCTCGACGAGGAGGCGCTGGGCGAGCTGCTCCTCCGGGAGGATGTCCGCGACCGCAGCGTTGTCGTCATCTCCGTCGCCGGCGCCTTCCGCAAGGGCAAGAGCTTTCTGCTCGATTTCTTCCTCAGATATATGCACCACAAGGTACGTTACTTACTACCTGACATACTGCGTAACTATTTGTGACTCTGCTCCTAAAAACAGGTTCCTGCTGCACGAGAAGCAAGGTAAAGACGAAATGACTAACTAGGATACCAACAGGGTGATTGTTGGACATTCGTTTCTAATTAAGATTTTACTGTCAATCGGAGAGAAATGCATCCATTTTGGAAATTGTCTGAAATTCCCTGTTTTTTAAGACGTCATTTTTTCTATGACGTTTGTGAAGTTTTAGAATAACAAAAAGCTTTTGACTACATTCACCACCTATTTGCTCACACGTTCATCGTCAAAGTGTCTCTATAATACGTTTCTGACTCTGTAAGAATCAACTAAAACGTAACAAATGAAAATCCAGAATTTGCAACCCAAAAATCTCTTCTAGACCAAAACACGATTATGTGTCCCTCAAGGCTCAAACCTAGGCCTTTACTTTTCCAGTATGGCGCAGGCGGCGGCGGGGACTGGCTCGGGTCTGACGAGGAGCCTCTGCAGGGCTTCTCGTGGCGCGGGGGCTCCGAGCGGGACACCACCGGCATACTTATGTGGTCCGAGATATTCAAAGCTACGCTTGATAGCGGAGAGAAGGTAAAAATATTTAATGGTATGAAATGTTTATTCACGAATACTGTTAGAATCCAGAAATTACTCCGAACGTGCGATCCATAGATATCTATGGCTTCAGAATAGAATGAAAAAATTGTGATGGCTGTTGGCGGTTATATGGCTTTCACTCCATAAAAACACAACTAAAAAAGATATCCCTCCTTCTGGTGCAGTCGGGTAAAAAGAGGCCTTTCATGATGCGCCCGACAAGGTTCGATTCCGACTTTTATTATGCTCGGCCATGTACGCAAAAAGAAAGCAATTAATAATATTAGGTCTGCCTACCCACAGAAAAGAGAATCATTGGAAATAGCATGAAGATTATTCGTGACCAAAAAAACTAATCAAATTAAATTCAACCCTCAAAATGTTTTATTCAAAATAATATCACATGGATAGCTTTCTGACGTCATTTTTGACTCTACCACCACGTCGAAAGGTGTTCCGATGTAGAGAAGATGTGGCCAGAAACTACAAATCCATCATCTTAGACTGAATCCTCATAAAATTGTCATAGTGACTATTTTACCTTTTGTTAAACGAAATGATAGAATATATGATAATGATAGGTATGTCATAGCCCACATATCAGTGGCACGCGGGCTGCACCTGCATACTACTTATAAGGCGAAGCTGGTTTCTCTGTTGTGTGCGTCTACGCCTGGCCACCATTCTGATGCTGTTTTAGTCTATCGGCCGCAGTGGCTGAGTGTCCTTGTTCTTATACAGGGTGACTATTTATATGTGGACTGGTTACGCGTGTAATTCTACTAACAACCATTTCTGCCACTTTTTGGGGGGGGGGGGGGGGGTGGCGAGGTAACATGAAATCCGCAACTTTGGATTTTATTCCCCATAACTTTAGATTCTAATTTTGAATGTTACAAATCATGAAAAGTAGTCTCGTGTGAACCCCAAACGTTCTAAGTTCGAAGTTATTATTTCGCAATTATAGGCTGTCTCGTTTAGTGATAAGGTGTAAAATTGAATGTAAATGCACAAGATCAATTGTGCTTATACCGTGGCAGAGGGGAAATGCTACCGCAAGGCTAGTCCTTATATTAATTAGTCAAAGTAATGAAGTTCTAAACTAGATCCTTGTACTACAGGTGGCTATAATCCTGCTGGACACGCAGGGCGCATTCGACAGCGAGTCAACAGTGCGGGACTGCGCGACCGTGTTCGCGCTCTCCACTATGCTTTCCTCCGTACAGATATACAACCTCTCGCAGAACATACAGGAGGACGACCTACAGCACTTGCAGGTTGGTATATAAAACACAAGCGATTTCTCGGCGATTCTTGCGGTATTGTTTGAAATAGCAGCGATATCGTCGCGATTGTTTTATCACCTTAGATATTCTTGAATCTCCGGCGATCCTGCTGCGTGTCGTATGATTGCGTAGTGCTCTCGCCTTGCTGGGAATTCAGTGTCACAGACAGAATGGCCACTCCCTGCCCCTCACTAAGTTCAGATATATTTCTCCGCATCCCGCACTTCAAGGAGGAGGCGCTCTCTCACGATGCTAATACAGGAATACCGTCCTGTATTAACATCGTGAGAGAGCCCGGAGTGCGAGACAAATTATCTACAATTGTAAAACAGGAACTAGACAGATCCCAAGCTGATTACTGAAAATGTCGTACAAGAAGGCGCCCTAACTTTAAAATTTGTCGAAGTTCTTTAATTATTTGATCAAGCTTTAATTATGATTTCGTTCTTATCAAAGATAAGATCGTCCACGTATATCTACAGTCAAATGTTAACAAAACAATGTTCCATCCGCTAATGCTTCACTCATTCTCGGCAGTTGTTCACGGAGTACGGCCGGCTCGCCCTGGAGGACAGCGGGCGGACTCCCTTCCAGCGGCTTCAGTTCCTCGTGAGGGACTGGAGCTTCCCCTACGAGGCGCCCTATGGCGCAGACGGAGGACACACTATACTGCAGCGGAGGCTCAAGGTGACACACACACACGCAGTGCGAACCAATCTACGATTGATTTGGCGCTTGATGTATGACCGAGGCGTTCTAGTCAGCCATTGGAATGCACAATCAATTTGAAGCTTTATTACTAACAAACATAAGGTTCCTCTACTCGCACGGTGCGACCAGATACAGTGGCTATAAACGGCAGTGCGAGCGGCGAGTGCTGAAGTGATGTCGAGAACTTAATCTCGGTTCAGTATATCATTAATGGTGCCGAGTATCAACGGAAACTATTCGTCTTTGACGGTTGATGACCCGCCATACAAACTGGTGGAATCAAAAATTGTGTGCTTATGACAACACGATAGAAATAAAACTCCCGATTGGAGCCATGTAGTGACAGTTCGTTTACAGGGCCTATAGACAAAGTAGCTTTCTATTAACGTTAACGACAGTAGAAAACATAAAAATGTATGGACTTGACGTATGGTGACGAAAGCAAACGTCAAAATGTTTCTATCGCTAATGTCAAATCCGTACATTCGCCAACGCCAATAGAATTCACTTTGTCTAGGCTGGGCTGTTCAGAAAAAGTGCGCCTATTTGAATGTTTCATGTCCTATCCTTTTTTGTCGTTCCGGTTTTGCTAGAGCGAGAAAGATAACGTGAGTGCTATCGCGCGCGGCAGCATCGGCTATGCTGCGATCTTTCTCGCCCTAGCAAATGACGTTCCTGTCCGACCGAAAAGGATAGGGCATGAAAGAATTAGGTTTCGTGGTGTCGGATGTGGGTCAACCCTAAATAAGTTTTCAAATCAATAAAATGCAACGTTTTTGTCGGCAGCTGTCGGACAAGCAGCACCCCGAGCTGCAATCGCTGCGCAAGCACATAACGTCGTGCTTCTCTGAGATCGCGTGCTTCCTGATGCCGCATCCCGGCCTCAGGGTCGCCACTAACCCCAGCTTCGACGGAAGGCTCGCTGGTAAACAATACTAATTGTGTTTTTACAGCTTTTATGAGACAGCTCTTAACATAAATTAAATATAATTTATTTGCAACCAATGACATTCTATGCACATGGACACACCATGTCATACAATAACAAAACTCATAAATGGTGCATGTCTCTATTGTCACCTTAGTATGCTTCAGTTGTGCTCGGCTGTCATACGAGTACATTGCCGGTGACATCCCAGTCCTTTAAAATGTCCTCGGTCACTAAGCAGTAATGTAAAACAATGATCGCAGATGCGATGTCCTTGTGTATACAGGGTCCTTTTTAATATGCTGACAATTTTTTAACGGGATGACCAGACCATCAAAGTGAAAAAGTTTGCTGTCCCATATATTTTACTCGAGTAGGTTTGCACTTTTGTATGGACCAGCTGATTTTTATCCTAATAACAATAACATAATTATCCTAAAATCTATCACAATCTACAAGCCAACCTCAACTCTGCCACCACAGACATAGAGACGGAATTCAAGCGCGCGCTCCAGCAGCTGGTGCCGATGCTGCTGGCGCCGCACAACCTGGTGCCGAAGCTGATCAACGGGCAGAAGGTGAAGGCGAAGGACCTGCTGCAGTACTTCAAGTCTTACATGAACATTTACAAGGGCAATGAACTGCCGGAGCCGAAGAGTATGCTAGTGGTGAGTGTTAGATATATCTAAAATCAATGTTAGTTTGTCTCGGCTGACAGACGTTCACTGCTGGACATAGGCCTCCTCCAAAGTACGTATAAGATAATAGTAGGGGCGCTTCTAAGAAACCACGCGACGCGCCGGCGACACGGCAAGATGGTGGCCATGCTAAGGGTTGTTACAATCATGTTTAGGGGATATGAAATAAATGTAAGATAATCAATATGATATAAGTCTAATCGTTTAATATTTTATTAATTTGTAGTGATCATAATATCTACCTAGCTATTTATTTTTGTTATGGACTATTATGTACGTTTTTAATTCAACGTTTTGTAAGAAAAACACATTATTTTTCAACTAATAACATGTATTATGCACAAAAACAATTATTTAGCAGCGTATCTTACCTATTTATAGTATTACCTGCAGTTTCAAACGGTATCTCCAGTAAAAACAACAAAGTTTCAAATCGCGTTATAAATGTTTCTAACCTCTTTATTTCCAACGATTCTTGTTTCAACAAATTCTTTGATTCAATGTGGAATCACATCCGTCCACAATACAACCAGTTCAAACCATTGTAGTACGTGCGCGTTCGCAAGTATCAATGTTGACACTTCTGCCGGCGCGTACCCCAAGTCTCTGTTGACTTAGGGTAAAAAAAACTGAAAAATTAGTAGCCGCATGGTAACGCCTTCCGGGCACAGCTATAATCCGTTTCACATCGAAAGATGCGTGAAACAAGCAAGGGATGTGTTGTTGGAAAAAAAAACAATACGATTGGAGCTTCATTGTAGGCCGGGGAGGGGTAACCGATACGGAACCACCCAATAAGGGTGCCTGTTCACTGAAGTGGAGCGCGGCTGCGGAGCGGAGAAACGGAGAAATATCAACCAATAAGATTGCTTAAAATCTCGGAGCGGAGATTTTATGCAATCCCATTGCAACGCAGGCCAACATTCTCTCGTTTCTCCGCTCCGCAGCCTAGCTCCGCTTCAGCGGACAGGCAGCCTTACCTAAAACGCGCCATATTACGGTATAATATTGCAATATAACATAAATCTTACTACACAGGCGACAGCAGAAGCCAACAACCTAACAGCAGTAGCGGAAGCCAAAGAAGTGTACACAACACTGATGGAGGAAGTGTGCGGCGGCGCCAAGCCGTACCTGCAGACACAGCTGCTCGAGGCGGAGCACCACAGGGTCCGGGACAAGGCCCTGCACGCCTTCCACTCCAAGCGCAAGATGGGCGGCGAAGAGTTCAGTCAGAGCTACTGCGACCAGCTCACTAAGGTAATATAATAATTAAGATGTAGCCCGTGTGTAGGGCAGGGGTGGCCAAACTTTTCAAGCAAAGTCAACATAATTTATTCAATATCGGAGCTTGAAGCACACTTATTAAACGTCAAATCTTTTTTGGAGCTACCACCGCGTCGTAACGTGTTGTCACTGTAGAGAAGAAACGGTCAGAAACTCTACAACATAACACGACTTAATAACTATTACAATATAAATTCTTAAGCTAAGGTTATGTATACAATAATACATTATTAAAATCATTGATACTATACAGTACTACTACAATACTATACAGTACTCGATCTACATTGAAACTCAGATATACCTGGCGGTCTACATTTAAAAACTATACTTCAAAACTAAAATGTGTATTTTAGTGGTGGATGTTTGGCATTGTCAAATGCTCATCTGTTAACAGTGACCGATATTTCATTACTTACATAGATAACGCTGATTCATAATCAACATTTATACCCCAGAAGTGTTTTCTGTCAAAAGTATATTTATTTTTGAATTAGGTCCATTTTTCTTAGCGATAAGACTGCATATTTTTGGGTCCATTGATAAGATTATTCTGGATTGTGTAACAAGTATTTTCATGAAAAAATATACAAATTTGTAGTAACTACATCTAAAAGTTGAGCGGAGGGTGGCGATTTTTCAAATGTTAATCTATCTCTTTCATGCAAAACAGGTGTTTGTATGACACGTCGTTATGATTTGTATGCAAAAACGAGGTTATAACGTCACTTCTCTTATCTATGCCTCTCGGTCTAATCGTCAATTTTAAGATATTCAAAAATTAATTTCACTTTAGTGTTTAAGATATCAAACAGGTTTTAAAAAAGTAATTAAAAAATCAGCCATTTGTTAGTCACTGCATCCATCTAAATTGTTTTTCCCTTTCGCCCACAGGACCTGGAGGAGCACTACCAACAATTCCGCGCGCACAACGAAAGTAAGAATATATTCAAGGCGGCGCGCACTCCCTCGGTGTTCTTCGCCATCGCTCTCTTCTTCTACGTGCTGAGCGGAGTATTTGGCCTCGTCGGCATCTACCCCATCGCTAACCTCTGCAACTTGGCCATGGGGGTGGCCTTGTTGACGCTCGTCCTATGGGCTTATATCAGGTGGGTTGATAGCTAGAAACGATATACTTTAGCATATGCTCACTATTACAGGGTGAAATTGATATCATTAGCATCCTTATAAACTAAGGCCGAGATTCAGAGACGATTTTTTTAGTCTTAGCTCAAGCTAAGCACGGAAAATGTATGGATTTTGACATACGGAACTATGACTTAAAAATCGTCTCTGAATCTCGGCCTAAGAGTCTACCCATCAAATTGAACAACTTTTACTATGGAAGCAAACCGAACGGAGCAAAAATAGAATCAGCTGTTCCATACTAAACTGCAATGTCTGTCTACCTACTCGACTCAAATGTATGCATAAGAGAAGTGACGTCATAACCTCGTATTTGCATACATATCATGACGACGTGACGTTTGTCTTACAAACACTTGTTTTGCATGCTAACAGATTTTTTTTGCTACGAAAAGTTACCCTGTATTATATTATTTATAAATAAAATATATATAAGAAAGACCCTTTCTTATATATATATATCTTTCTTATATATCTTTCTTAATATGCTGACACTTTTTTTAGGGGATCCTCTGACCGTCAAACTGAACAACTTTCTCTATGGCACCAACATCACAATCGCAAAAAAAAATCTGCTGTTCCATACTAAACTGCAAACCTACTCGAGCAAAATGTATGGGATCGTTTTTTTCTTTTCGCGATTTCGACATTGGTCCCATAGAGAAAGTTGTTCAGTTTCATGGTCTGATCATCCTCTTAAAAAACTGTCAGCATATTAAGTTGGACCCTGTATTATTATTTCTTGTTTTTCATACAAATTAACAGCGACAGTACAGGTCGGTTAAATAAAGCTGTTCACGGACACACACAAATTATTTTTTGGCGTCAGTGCTTGAGGGAGAAAGAGAAACTTTTCATTATGCGTGCAGTGAGACAAGAACATTCCGTAAAGGTGGACTTCCGATGCCAGCGGCCGATGCGACTGACGCGTAGTTCTGTCATATGCCATATGTCTATCGCATCGGCCGCGCGCGTCTGACGCACGCGTCAGTCGCTGGCATCGGAAGCGGTGCCATACGTTTTCATAGTAACTAGTATTGTCGCATCGGCCGTCGGCCGCTGGCATCGGAAGTCCACCTTTAATGTGTGGTACACGCCCGCATTTGTTAACCGTTCTGTATCAGTATGAGATGTTGACAAAAGGTGTTGACTTTTAAATGTTGTGTTACAGATACAGCGGTGAGATGAGAGAACTGGGTGTGTCTATAGACGACACTGCCAATGTGCTCTGGGATAACGTGAGTGCTTTTACTTACCTTATTATCATATTTAACCGTATAAAGCCCCTTTTTAACTAATATTACCTTCCTAGACATTTGAACATTGACCTCCTATACAGAACAAGATATACAATCAGCGGTCCAAAAATGGCAGACCCCAATCAATCTCGTTTTAGACGACCTTAAAATAGTTTCAGATTTCAGATTTTAACCATTAGTTTATCTAGTGAAATCATAAAAAAATATATAAAAAGTACTTTTGTTAATTCTTTCTGATCGAAAATACGGCACACGCACGCACTTTACTGAGGGCCGGGCAATCGCGTTTCTCATAGAAAATATTCGTCTGAACCTATAGCCCCTTAATGCTAAATATTACCGCGATTACATATTTCTGAGAGCAATCAGTGACACGGTGGAATCACAGCGATAATGGCACTTACTGCCAGTTGCACGTACGTTCATTAAAGTTATAAGTTATTAAGGTTTTTTCTTTGAATTTTTATGAAATGAAAGGGAGTCGCGCTGCGATTCTGGCGGAGTACGGACGCGCGTGCGTATCGACGCGTTGGGATTGCACGTGGCTCCACCATTTTGTGAACTCTTTTGTGTTTTAACCTTAAAACAATCACTTGAGATTATAAACTACTTACATCGGCAAAACTGCCACTCTAGACTTAATAAATTCTACTGATCATTTTCCTTCATATACTATCCACATAACGAGACATTGGCTGAATTGTGATAACACATCGGATGCCACTAAACAAAAATTGAATTGAATTATAAGTTATTAAATCTTCCATTAAATGCCTTGCTAGCTTTTACTACGTCAACAAGACAAAAAGTGTCAGCAAGAGATTTAATTGAGGATTAACATTAATGAATGAGTCACGTTGCAAGGTCTTTGACTAATTATTATGAGGACTAGCCTTGCGGTAGCATTTCCCCTCTGCCACGGTATAAGCACAATTGATCTTGTGCATTTACATTCAATTTTACACCTTATCACTAAACGAGACAGCCTATAATTGCGAAATAATAACTTCGAACTTAGAACGTTTGGGGTTCACACGAGACTACTTTTCATGATTTTTGACATTCAAAATTAGAATCTAAAGTTATGGGGAATAAAATCCAAAGTTGCGGATTTCATGTTACCTCGCCCCCCGCAAAAAGTGGCAGAAATGTTTGTTAGTAGAATTACACGCGTAGCCAGTCCACATATAAATAGTCAAAGTGCAGGGTTTGCCCCGAACACTTGTCTTTCGCGTGGTGTTCGCGCGGTTCGCGTCTCAGCCTGCCACGAGGCTCCGCAACCCTTCTCAGTTGTGTTCTTACTCAAAAACAATCCTCGAGATTGGATAGATACTCCCTCAAACCACAAGCAAGAAGTCCATTAACCTCTCGTCTGTGGAGATTCCAGACACAAAAGATTTGTTATTGTCTTAGTCACGGATCCGTGACATCCACAGACGAAGGGTTGATTATAAATAAAATAAATAAAAACATTAATGAAGGTACGTGCAACTGGCAGTTAGTGTTTTGTAATGTTACAATACAGAACCTCTATCCGCAGATGATGAAGCCCATGTACCAGGCGTGCCTAGAGAAAGGTATGGAACACGCAGCGGCCGCAGCGGCCGAGCGAGCCCTCGGCCCTCCCACTCCCACAACTAACGGCAAGCACAAGATGTTGTGATCCGCGACCCGACGACGCCCCGCGGGTTCAACATCCACACCGGAACAGACATATCCACGTTCGAAGAGTTTCAAAATTATGTGCAGTGTTTTGTGTGCTAGTTTGTTTGTGTGCGCGGTCACGGCTGACTTTGACAGGTGAGTTTTAGTATTGACAGATCTGAATGTTGTCTAGGATAGGTTTTCCGATTTGGACTACATTGCAGACAATCTTACCTGCAGTCATAAATGAATATATGGAGTAAAAAAAAACCTGTTGGTCCCTTTAGTGAAAGTTGTTCAGTTTGATGGTCTGAAGCACTCCCTGTGCTTCAGACGATCAAACTGAACAACTTTCACTATGGAGCCAACTTCGCAATCGCGAAAAAAAATCAGCTATCCCAAACATTTGAGTCGAGTTGGTACTGCAGTTTTGTATGAAAATGTTTTTTTTTTTCGAGATTTCGATGTTGGCTCCATAGTGAAAGTTGTTCAGTTTGATGGTCTGAAGCACCCCCTAAAGGCTCCAGCAGGGTTTTTTTTACACCCTATACGTGGTAAATTCAATACTGAGGCTAACATGGGCGGGATAAACGTTTTACAGCGCTGTCGTTTGTTCAGCGCATTAGGGTCAGCGCATATCTAGCAGAAAAATGCTCGAGAAGGTTCACTGAGAAATCAGTAATGAACTCAATGACATTTGATATAAAGTTGAACATAGCGTGTTAGAAGTTATCTCTTGAACGCTATTTCCAACACTAATTCAATTATTAACCTCGAGCATTTTTCTGCTGTATGTGCCTTGACCCGAGGTTTCCTCTTAAGTGACAGTGATAATTTTTAGAAATGTATGCTCGATTGGTATCACCACTGCCTTTTCCATGAAGTAAAAAGTTCATGCTTCAATTTTGAGTCGTATATTGTATCCACTGTCCCATGAATGGCAAATGGAATTGTTATCCACACTGGGAAAAGTTTAAGCATTGCTACAAATAAAAAGGGTTCTGACAGGACTCTTATGCCAACGTAATAAGTGCGAAAGTTGCTTGCCTCACGCGACATTCTATGTGAAATTAATTACAGTTAATATTTCGGATATCTCCGTCTACTGAATATGTTAATTATACTTATGCTATATTACATTTTGCAATGTAGGTCAAATCGGATTGACAAGATCGGAAGATATAGAGCATGGTTAACTGAAAGAAGTTGTGTAATAGTCAAATAAGTAACTTACAGGTTGGTTAACACTTTGGCTGCTAAGCTCAAATCAATGATACTCGCGTAGTGCTGAAATTGACGCCCCTACGCGAAATGCTATAGAACTGACTCGCTACGTGAGTTCTTGCGCACTGCGGCCCATTTGTTGCTGACCTATGACGTAGTTCGTCAGCAGCCAAAGTGTTTACTAAAGCTGGCGCGTTCACAGAAACACACAAATGCGTTTTACCTGTCACTGCGTCCGTGCTTGATAGAGATAGATAAATTCATTATGCGTGCAGTGCGAAAAAGACATTGTGTAAATTTGTGGCGCGCACCAGCTTTAGCTAACCGATCTGTATCAACTAACCAACCGGTTTAAAAAGCCTCTGACTCAGTTATTGAAGTACCCGCAGAACACATTTTTATTTAGTAAGGGCCTATGGCAGTTGGGTATAGGATAGCATTCTTAGTGGGTTTTGTACAGTCTAGGGAAAATTTCTAGTATAATTAGTTTAGTAGAATTATTGTATTGCTTTTTTAATCCGACTCTTAAAAGCGACTTTAACTTAAAGCCACGGTTTATACAGAAGAGACGTGTGTCGGTGGCGGACAATCTAAGTAACACAATAGAAACCTTATCGTACGTAGCATAGTGTTGTTTTTGTCGTAAAGGAGAATCGCTAATCATAATTCTCCAAACGACGCTATGCTACTATAAGGTTTATAATTGTGTTACTTTGACTATCCGCCATCGCCACACGTCTCTTCTGTATAACCGCGCCAAAGATATATCTAGATCTCTTTTGGTCTAATTAGAAAGGATGTAAAGGAGGAAAGTACTTAGGTCTCTTTTCGCTTCATAAATCACCGATGAGTGATAAAGGGTTGAATTTTGACAAACTCTAGTCCAGGGGCCTAGAATGCCACCCCCGAGAAAACGACAAAAATCGTGCCTGACTTTTTTCCTTTGCGTATGCGAAATGACGGCATGACGGTTTTGTCGCTTTGTCGTTAGCGGCATGCTAGCCCTGTAGTCACAAACTCCTGTGAAAAGAGACAAAGATATGTATCTATTTCTGGAGCGGGGCACGAGTTTAGTTGTGGATTTGAGATTTGTTTATTCAAAATCAATTCTTCAATAAAATTTTCGTAAAAAATAATTTGAAATCATATTCATCTATCTAATGGTTGGATTATTAAAGCAATACATTTTTAACTAGATCGAAATTTTCTATTGACCTTTGAAAATCATAGAAACGTAACATAATCTTGTAATTTAACAGTACATTTTATTTTTAAAATCATGTGTAATAAATAGTTGATATATTTGCACAAAAATACAAAGTTTATTTTACGTAAATTTCACAAAAACTGTAGACAAAATATATATCACTT
This sequence comes from Agonopterix alstromeriana, assembly GCA_963924505.1. Classification (NCBI taxonomy): domain Eukaryota; kingdom Metazoa; phylum Arthropoda; class Insecta; order Lepidoptera; family Depressariidae; genus Agonopterix; species Agonopterix alstromeriana. The sequence goes on from OZ004679.1 coordinate 15,252,704, forward strand.
GTTGTTTTGCACGAGAACCGTCGAAATGTACTTAATGAAACAGTTTTATAGATAAATTTGTAGTTTCTAAAGATTTTAAAGTTTGTAAATACCTCTCGTACACTGCAGAGACATATCTCGATTATGTAATTAAATAAAATTTTGTAATGTGCCAATTTCTTCCAAAATTTTTTGAATAAACTTTTTTATAATTTGGTCATCATGGGAGCAAAATATTGAATTATATTTGTTGTTAATTTAAGAGTTTATTTCGTTGCTTACTGTATGATACTTGAAGTCCGTTTCAAAACGTGTGAAAATCACTCGGGGGAGTCTAGCTATCTGACTCTGGCATACATATCTTCGTACCTATGCTTTTAGTCTTTCGTATTGGAACACCGAGTGATTATAAAACGGATTCTTGGAAATTATAAATTCATTTCGAGTTTTCTAGCAAATCTATTTTACAAACTATATTTTGTCACTCTCTTATCTAGCAGCTATTGTACAAGCTTGATAAAGACAAAATATCAATCTAAAGTCAAAGCTTTGTTAAATGTTCAAACCATAGTCTTGCCTTATCGAATAAATCCCTAAAAGTGCACTTCCGACGCCAGCGTCCAATGCGACTGACGCACGCGTCAGGCCGTCGGCCGCGCGCGTCAGTCGCATTGGCCGCTGGCATCGGAAGTGCACCTTAATTGTTTCAATTTCACAAATAATATTTTTAAATCATGGTTGTGACAGTTTTTTTTTTTTTTTCGTCGAACATGTATATAAAAGTCAAATGTAAATAAAAAGCCAAAAGTGCCTAAATTTCTTCCACTTTTATCCAAATAATAAATGTTAGTGAAAATAAAATAGGTAATGATTATGTAAAATAGTTTACCTTTTGAAGTATGAGATAAAATCGTGTACAGTGTTGCAAACCTAAAAGGCCCAGCGGTCTTTGGAACCATCTTGAGTCGCCAATTAAATCTTTCAAACCATAGATTGAAAACAGTTGATGACTATGTGACTATGTCTTTGGCCGCAAAGCTGTTATCAAATATGATCTATCACACTATATCTGAGGAATCTATTCATTCATCGTGAGGAAACCTGCGTGCTTCAATTTCGAGGCATTTATTGTATCCACTGTCCATTACGTGGCGACGGGCTCGCTCCCCGTCACACTGGACAGAGTTTCTGTACTACTGGTGAAACGTGGATGTTCTGAGGTTTCAGAATATCTCTGACCACCCCCTCGGGGAATATAGTCGTGAGCATATGCTTATGCTATTCTATCTTTATAGCAATAATGAGACGGTAACATTTTGATCACACCTTTATACCAGACAGCCATATCTGGCGACCGCATTTTAAACGCGAAATTACAAAATAGCGGAAGTAGTCAAACATGGTCAAAATAAAGTCTGGGGTGCTATTTTTTAATGTCACATTTTCTAATTCGTACACGAATAATGCATAACTACGTAGTCTTCTTTTCTGACAATTTCGTATACATATAAAAATTAAACAATATCCTTGGTAGACCGTCCTTGTGGCACCTACCGGCCGAACATGGAATCAAAATCTATATAATATCATATATGAGATCTGCACCTCCTTCCTCTGTCCTACACTAATATTTTCAATTACTTATCGTTCTAGCGCTCAGACCAAACCGTTTTTTCGTCACCGTCTCTTTTCGCAACTGCTCTTCTACACGAAAATTAAAATAGTAGCCCTGAATTCATACAATCTTCGTTTTGATTAATGACACCATGACCAGTCGCTTAATGGTTTGTCGCACTGTACCTCGTGGTTGATCTTACTTTGCTATTCTTCTCAAATTTCTCCGTTGTGCCAAAAATACTTTCGTTGTCCGTCCTTTTTAAACTTTGGCTTTTTTAAACAATAATTTTATAGCTAGTCAAAAACTTTGACTGCTTCATGACAATATAATTTTATGTATATCCAATGTGTTTGTCTTATGATATATTTAAGTGCATTATTATAAACAATAGTTTATGTCGCGGAATATAACACAAGGTTAAGGTGCGAGTGAGAGGATCAAGTGTCAAACATTTGCGAACAGCGTACAGGGAGAAGACAAGTCTATTCACTCAAAAAGAGATGCATATAGCAAAATTGCTGTAGTGTAAAAAGGAGATCGCTACCTTATTGTTATCCTAATCCACGTACCCATATTTTTGTACATTGTCTGGACACATGTACCCATCCAAGAAGCTCAAGTTGTATATTTCCAACTATATCGCTATCTCATACGAGGTAACGTTGCTACATTACGTGCTGACGTTTTCTACTAGCGTATCGTAAGCGAAACTTTTTGTTCAATGGTATAGTTCAATTTCAACTATACTCCATTCCAAATAGCAACTAAATTTTAAGGCTATTTTGAGTCTCAGAAACAGAGATTTGAAACACTGAGAGCCTGTTTCACCACTTTTGGATAAGTTCTTGTTAGCTTATCCTACAGCTCATTTCACATATTTTGTATGAAGAATATGTCAAATGAGCTGTCGGATAAGCTAGCAAGAACTTATTCGGAAGCCCTTACCCTCGCTTATTCTTAGAACAGCATTATTAACGTCCAAGATGTGTCGGATATTATTTCTTTCTGATAAATAATGTATATTTCCTAATCAGAATTCGCCAGAATGATAAATAGGAATCGGAACTTCTTTTCGTCGTTATAAGGAATGAAGTATAGTAAACGTAAGGTTGTTTGTAACATTTTTTGCTCATTCGTCTTGCCTCTTGTTTTATATCCCGCGAATTATATCAACTTGTTTTATTATAAAACTGTTATTGTTTATGGTTAAATGTCAAAATTGTGTTTTAAATCATGATCCGTGTCCTAGTTTAATTTTTAACTTAGTTTTAATTTAACTATTGTTTTAACTTCACTTCACTATTAAATGTTTTTTAAAATTGAAAAAAAAGCGCGCCAGCGCACGCATTCACGCTTATTGGCCGTTATTGGTCCAATCGGAGCGTTCGATTTTTAATTATTGTCTCTGATTGGTCACAGCTACGTCACGCTGGCCGTCTGCTCAATTCTCACTTAAATTAAGATAGTTTTATTTTTAATCTGTTAAAAAAACATAATGCTACCTCCACACGCTCGTGCGAGCATGCTGCCGCTGTTATATCGACTCTTCTATAAACTAGTAACAATTACTTTATATGGTCGTAAGCTCGCGCGAGGGTGTAGAGGTAGCATTAAATGCAAGGGCCCACACAGATCAACACAACGCGACGTCTCAATATCTAAAAATATCTAAATATCTTGGACATTGTCACACAAATTATCTAGTCACATTTAAAGTACCAGAATCTAGCCTGGACTTGTATTATGATAACTAGACAACGATATAGAATACACATATAGATACAAACATCCATGACTCGGGTACAAATATTCATATTCATCATACAAATATTTGTCCCTTACGGGATTCGAACCCGCGACCCTCGACACAGCAGGCAGGTTCACTGCTGACTGAGCTACCGGGCCGTCAACGTGATACAATCCGTGGCGTCGCGTCGTGGAAAAACCCAACGCGTCGTGGAAAAATCCAACGTGTCGTATAAGTCTAAGATATAGTGCAGCTGCGATCATGCGACGAAATAGTAGCAGTTTCACTCTCGATATGGACCGGGTTGGGTTTTGACGAGTATCGAATAGATTTCTTATGTCCTATAGAGTCCTAATTCCATTATTTTTACCCTACTGAACTGAACGCCATACCAGGCCTCTGATACTCGGCCGTAGGTATCGAGATAAGTAACTTTTCTTTGGCGCATCGTAAGCGATCCGCTTGCTAGATTTCTGCCACTCGCGCCAGACGGCAACGTCGTGTGGTGTACGAAGTAATAACATCACTGTGGCAAGCTTCACTACATACATTTTTGCGCATACAGTCTAGCAGTAGGTAATTAAAGCCTAAAATTTATCTGTTACAAAGTAACTAGTGATCTGACCATACGGCGATAGCGGTGGCACTTCAAAGTTTATTTGCCAGAACATAGTAACAATGTCACCATGTCGCGTCGTATCGCGACGACGTCGGTCGCGTCGTGGTGTATGTGTGTGGGCCCTTATTGTATCTCATCGGTTGAAACGATGTCGTGACCCTGTCCTAGCACATACAAAAATCAACAATCTTGTTTTTTAACAAATTAATGCTAGGGCAAAAGTATGTTTGTTTTGAACCTTGAATACTGTAGGGTAAACGCACCGGTTTGTCTCGATAGAATACGAGTATGTTTTTTGTAAGTAGGGTGCGCTTACCCTTATATACCCCCAGTGTAGATGTAAGTTACGTTTTGTTAAAATAGATGCCTTGAGAGAGCTACATTTTGACAGTTAAAATTGATCCTTACGATGTGTGATATAGATTCTAAAATCTCTTGCTCTGGTACGTGCAGGATAAAGCCTACAATCTTACTAGCGAATTCTTTAAAGTTAAAAATTGACTGTACTAACTTGTAACTAATTTCTCAACTGTAACACGCAGTTACGTTGCACAATCCTACAGTCACCATCAGATATATCATAGCAAACAAGCTGATCATAAACATCTGAGCAGCGTAGGAAAAAATACCTTATTCCCTTATAATACATTTCAATTTAAAAAAAAGTTGTAAAGAAATTATTGAAAATTATCTGTTCACATATTTATGACACAATACACTTAAATTTACTGTAATTAATTTATTGAAAATTAGCACTACTCAGAAATATTTGAACTCCTTGTATGCTACGATATATCTGATGGCGACTGTCCGTAAGCGCTACAAATTATCGTAGTGTATCTCAGTAGGCTACCTTCAAGCATTTTGTCACAATGAGTTCAGTTCACGGCATCTATATTATAATTCTAACAAGCTTTAATCACCTGAACTGTTTACACATAGAAACTTCGACTCTATGGGACTTGTAATAAGGTTTATGTGTAAATAGTTGAGGGGATGCAGATGAAAGCTAAGCTCACGTTATAAGCAATGTTTCCAGAGGATTGTTTCTAATTATGTTATCTATTTTAGTGCCATAAGTCTGCGATCGTGGTGTCGTGGGTCCGTCGCTGGTCTTCTAAGAATTTTGCTATTTAGCGTTAATATTTGGTATTTATATTATTTATTCCGCTCTAGTGCGCCTTTGCTCTGCAGTAACATGGAAGCTAGATAAATCAAATCAACAAAAACTATTTATTCGTACAGGGTTGGGCATACATGCTTTAAATCCTGTAGGGCTAGCAGAGGCTCATCTTTATCTCATTTCCTCGGGTTCGGCATGCTAGGCCCCCTGGTCATCACCTTTTTTAATTTCAATATTTAATTTTATTATTATTATTTTTTTCTATTGTACCCACTGTCCACTATAAGTGGCGACGGGCTCACCCCCCGTCACACTGGACAGAGTTTCGGTACTACTGGTGAAACGTGGATGTTCTGAGGATTCAGAATATCTCTGACTACCCCCTCGGGGAATATAGTCGTGAGCATATGCTTATTTTAGGTACAACCTTCCAACCAACCAAAATTAATTTATGATATTTTAGCGCAGTGTTATTATTATTATCAGCCGATGTCCCACTGTTGGGCAAAGACCTTCATCTCAGCTATATCCTAGCATGCATTGGGAATAGATGCACCGAGTTTTACGGTAGCAAAGATTAAATAAAAATAGCATGGTTGCAATATATGATTTGTAATATGCGCTTAATAAAACTATCAAAATAGTCAATTTCTAGAAATAACTTTCAATCATCATCATCATCAGCCTGTACCTATCCCACTGCAGGGCACAGGCCTACCCTCAAGCAGGGTAATTACTTTTTATTACTGTACCTTGAATTTTGCTAAAAGTTAACAAATCTTCAACTGATCACTAAAAATGATAGTTGTAACATAATTTCTGACTACCCCCGCTCTCGAGTCTGGCGGTGGTTTGTGAAATATCATAGCTGTAAAGTAAAGCGGCGGACACACGCACCCAGTCACCTCGTCTCGTGAACATTTTGTACATTGGTTTCGGTTTAGGTAATAATTAATAATAATGCGATGTATTAATAAAGGTCATATTTTTATATCGTTTGTTTTCATTTTACGTTACATTACATTTATTTATTTATCACATTACATGGTGTTACAAAAGTAAAAATAAACATTTAAAACTTTTAAGGGGGTTGTTTAGACCATCAAACTGAACAACGTTCACTATGGGCACCAAAACAAAATCACGAAAAAAAAATCTACTCGAGCTAAATGTATGGGACAACAGTTTTTTTTTTTCGCGATTTCGATGTTGATACCATAGTGAAAGTTGTTCAGTTTGATGGTCTATACAACCCCCTTAAAAGTTTTAAATGTTTATTTTTACTTTTGTAACACCCTGTATTATGGTTTGACGGTTAAGATCATATTGGCAAAAATAGAAAACCTTTAGGACGCCACCGTGACCCTTTTCCAGTTTCCTGGACGCCACTTTCTTTGCAAGAACGTCAAAAATTTCCAATATTAAGTAGGTGATAATAAATGTATTTTGTGCAGTCATCGTTTTCTATCCTTTTTTGCCGAGATGACAATATGGGTGTAAGGAAAAGTATAATTAACCTTTAAACCACATACTATACCCATCAAACTAAACAACTTTTACTATGGGAGCAAACATGTCAGCGCAAAAAAAATCAGCTGTTCCACTAAACTGCAATGCCTACTCTACTGGATGGCTTCTGCTGTGGCCTGGTGGACAATATTTTGCTCCTATAGCAAAAGTTGATCAGTTTGATCGGTAGAGTATGTGGTTTATAGGTTAATGATACTTTTCCTTACACCCTTTAACCCCACCCCAATATGTTTAAAGTCTTGTTTTTACCCACCTCATGGATAGGCTTACTTAAGTATAAATATTATAATAATTACAACAAATCTGTTTAAATCACAATAACAAAACAATTTGTAACAACCTTTAATTATTATTCATTTTAGGTAGAGCCTTAATATATAAATAAGAAAATAAGTAAGTATAAAATTAGTCTTACGAATTAATATAATAAAAATTATCACGCTCTTTCACCATATAGGACTAGTAGTGTTAAAATATTGTTATTTTACAAATAACGGACCTGTACACACGACGGACTTTTGTGGAAATAAATCGCATGGAACTCTTCACGGTGCGGGGCATACACATCGCGTATTTTAAACTATTTTTTCGCGGGTTAAATGTACGCGGACTGAAGCCCGTCGTGTAAGGATTACACAGCAAACAGCTTGTGTTGTGCTATTTTGAATTTCACATATTCGTAACACTATACAATTTATGCAAAATTCAATTCAACGAATATACAGAATTTAGGATGTGTAAAACTCAAAAATAGCACAGATACGTTGTTAGAAACGGTGCACCTCTAGCGAACCTACGTCACAGTATAAGAAAGAATAAAAATGCCTACGCATAGTATGGACAAACCACCTATGGATGCGGCGACCCGATCCGATCTTTCTGAAGATGGGAACGCGAGCATACGATACGACCTAGATATTTATTTTCGGATTTATTCAAAGCCATTCGGTTCGATTCAATAAGGTTAGAAATCGGATCGAATCGAATCGAATCGCGACGATTCAATTACTCAAAAAGTTCAATAACTATCAGTATACCGTGTTTTCTCTCTAGGTATTTATTAATGGGCCCAGTTGCGGTCAGGATCAGTCCTTTAACACTTTGTTTATGCTACAAAATGTAAACACGTACCATTTCGACATGACACGGCAATTTTTGCTGGTTCGTTCAATTTAATTCATGTATCGGGTTGTGTTTTAAAACAAACATTCTGGGTAAGTGTGCAAATGATAGCTATTAAAATTATTGTCTTCTTCTCATTCGTCGAACTATTAGATCGATCTTGAGAAAATCGAATCGAGGGATTAGGATCCTCAAAATTCTCTGCCAATTTCGATCTCACCCGTTCTCGATGGAGTTGCAGTTTAAGATTAAAAACGGTAAATCGCTTTTTGTATAGACTGCGAGCTTCAAAGTTCTCTTATAGATAATAATGCATAACAGGCGGTTCTAAAAGTAAGTGGAAGACAGTATTGGCACAATACCGCAGCGCGGCGCGGCGTGTTGTTACGATCGCTTCTTGTCGTCGCCGGCGCCCGCGCCGCTGTAGCCGACGGCTGCGGCTGCTGCTCGGTGGCTCACCGAGTCCCACGCCTGCCGGAGAATCTGTCGGGTTATAGCAATGTTAGTTTCTCACAAGCAGGAACCTGCCGTGCAGGAGGCGATGGTGCGATCCGATCCCAGTACAGAAACTCCCGAGAAAACGATAAAGGTTGAGATGTGCCATCTTTGTTATTTTATGTCAATAAGAACGTGCATGACGTTTTTCTCGTTTTTTCGTGGGTGGAATGCAGTTAATTCATATTAGAACAGAATAAACTTACATAATCGCGTGCTGTGTTCGCTAGTTCGTCTATTTGCAACCCCATGTCCCTCATATTGCCTGATATCCTGCAAAAATAATGATAAATAACATACAATCATTCAGATATAATACTAACTAACAAATAATATGTATAAATGTTCTTTAAAATGACAATATTCAGCCACGGAAATGGCGGCGCCAAAACGCCCGTCCGAGTGATCCGACTGAATAATTTTTTTAAATTCATTTTGAATCTTCTAAGATTGTCTGTTGTGTGACCTGCTATAGCCCCCAAACGGCCAAGAGCACGAGGGCGGCCATAGCGACGGACTGCCCCAGCGCGACGAGGGTCTGCTGCCCCAGCGCTGCCCCCGCTACATTCAACAGGTAACCGAGCAGCAAGTTCTAGCCTGGCTGTTACTGATGAGTTACCTGCTATATGCCCACACGGACAACAACACGAAGGCGGCTATGGCGACGGACTACCCCAGCGCGCCGAAAGTCTGCAGCCCCAGCGCTCCCCCCGCCACACTCAGCAGGTTCTTATGTCTTCGTTGTGCCAATGTGCAAGATATTATTATTACCTGCTGTATGCCCACACGGCCAGCAGCACGAGGGCGGCTATGGCGACGGACTGCCCCAGCGCGACGAGGGTCTGCAGCCCCAGCGCTCCCCCCGCCACACTCAGCAGGTAGCCGAGCAGCGCCAGCGCGAGCAGCACGGCGGGCGTGCCCGCTATGTTGAACAGGTTCTTGCCCTCGTTGTGCGAGCGTAGTTGTTCGTATTGATCTTCTAGTTCCTGGAGAAATATTCTTGGTTATTGTGATGTATTGGGTGCCGAAATTGAAGAACTTATGTGGTCTTTTGTGGGAGCGTCGGTGGTGCGTTGCAGAGAGGTATGGATACTTAATCTGATATGAGGGTTCGAGTTAAAATCCGCACGGACTACGTGTCATGTACCAATGAGTTTTTCATCCTTATGTACGTAATAGACTGCTCTCAAACGGTGAAGGAAAACATCGAAAAGCTATGCTGAAGAAGAAATTCTTATGCGTAAGTGAAGTCTACCAAATTGCATTGAGCACGCGTGGTGGAGTTGTTGCCAATACAGGCTCACTGCAGGACCCATTTCAACCCTTTTTAAGGGGATGATCAGACCATCAAACTGAAAAATTTTCTGTATGGCACCAACATCGAAATCGCGAAAGAAAAATCCATACGAAACTGCATACTGTTTTTTTTCGCGATTTCGATGTTGGTCCTATAGAGAAAATTGTTCAGTTTGACGGTCTGATCATCCCCTTAAAAAAGAGTAGGACCCTGGATAATGAATGATGAATGTGGTCTTCCCAAACATTATTGAAATCGTCTAGGAAATCCATCATCATACCTTTATCAGCTGTTCTCCATAAGTGTTAGCCAGCTCTTCGCCGCCCATCTTCCTCTTGCTGTGGAACGCGTGGAGCGCCTTGTCCTTGGCCCTGCGGTGCTCCTCATCCAACCGCCGCGGGTCCAGGTATGGCTTCGCTCCTCCACAGATCTCTTCCATGAGGGTGTCATACACTTCCCGAGCTTCAGCTACTGCTGACAGGTTGTTGGCTTCTGCTGTGGCCTGGTGGACAATATTTTAGAGCTAGACAAAAAATGGGAAGGAGCCCGATGAAGTTATGTAGACGGCCCCGCCCACATACTAATCTAAGCACTATGTTTCTTATTTCAATTGGAAAGCCCTGAAGTTTCGTTGAACAGGTGGGCTGTTTATAAGTTTTATGTGGTTCTGTTCAGGGTCTTCTGAACTTCTGATTCGGAACTGAGATTTTTGAAAACTATCGCAAGTTTCCATACCTTCGAAAAGAGGCTTTACATTTGAAGGCGTGTTTTTGGATTCACCCTTGTGAACCTGCGTTTTCTACAATGATTGCGATAAGAATGAAATATCGATTTTAATTTGTATACGAGCATAATATCTGAAACATTGTTTTTGAAAGGAGACCGCCAGGTGTATCTAGAGTTTCAATGTAGACCGCCTACTTGACAAGTTTGACCACCTCTGCCTTGTAAGCTTCCGTACTAACCTCTAGTATACTTTTCGGTTCAGGAAGTTCACTCCCGTTGAAAACATTCATGTAGGCTTTGAAGTAAAGCAGCAGGTCCTTGGCCTTGACCTTCTGGCCGTCGATGGTCTTGGGCACGAGGTTGTTGGGCGCCAGCAGCATCGGCACCAGCTGCTTGAGGGAGTCCTTGAACTCCGGGCTTATTACTGGAACGGAAGAAAAATTTTGTGTTTTATACAGGGTGTTAATTTTAATGCTTTACATAGGTACACAAAGGTCGTCCCCAAGAAACCAAATGAATTTGAAAATGCGGCTATTTACAAGACCAAAAGTTTGAAAATCACCCATTTATAAAAATTCGAAAACAGACCTATACAGGGTGTAAGGTAAAATATATATACAGGGTCCTTCTTAATATGCTGACACTTTTTTAAGGAGGTGATCAGACCATCAAACCGAACAACTTTCTCTATGGCACCAACATCGAAATCGTCAAAAAAAAATCAACTGTTCCATACAAAACTGCAAATCTACTCGAGCCAAATGTATGGGACAGCAGATTTTTTTTCGCGATTTTGATGTTGGTCCCATAGAGAAAGTTGTTCAGTTTGATAGTCTGATCATCTCCTTAAAGAAGTGTCAGCATATTAAGAAGGACCCTGTATATTTCAGTCAACATCGGAATCGCGAAAAAAAACGGTTAGTTATTCCATACATTTGGGTCGAGTATCCACATAGGTTTTCTATGGATCAACACATTTTATTCACGATGTCGATGTTTGTTACGTAGTGAGCATTGTTCAGTTTGCTTTTCTGAAGTACACTCTAAAGCATGTAACAAATTCACGTTTACTCACACCCTGTATATAAACAAACATCCATGTCTTGACCATACCAATATTTGCCCCTTGCGGGATCCAAACCCCACGATTCAACAGGCAAGTTTACCACTAACTGAGCTATTGGGCCGTCAAACTTATACTGGCTGGCAAATATCTTAAGCAAGGCCTTGATTGCGCAGAAACAAAATGTTTACCTAACGCATTTATCTAGTTGTTTGCCGGGTAATCTGTGGTCGGGTACTACTAAAAGTAACCTTGCCTGCCGTGCAGGAGGCGATGGTTCGATCCCCGTCCAGACCGACTCGTACCAATGTGTTTTTCGGAATTTATGTACGATTTGTAACACCACTGGCTTTTCGGTGAAGGAAAAGATCGTGAGGAAACCTGCATGCTTCAATTTCGAGGCAGGTATTGTACCCACTGTCCATTACGTGGCGACGGGCTCACCCCCGTCACACTGGACAGAGTTTCGGTACTACTGGTGAAACGTGGATGTTCTGAGGTTTCAGAATATCTCTTACTACCCCCTTGGGGAATATAGTCAAACATATGCTCATGCTTATGCTATGCTTGCCGGGTACTGTTAGTACCTAAGATTCTTATGTAACAAATTCATGAAGAAGCAGACCAACCCGAGATCCTTCCATTGAAGTCCGGATTAGTGGCGACATTAAGCCCGGGGTGCGGCATCAGGAAGCAGGCGAGCTCCTCGAAACACGACGCGATGTGCTTGCGCAGAGCCTGCAGCTCCACGTGCTGACCCTCGTGCACCTGCAATATATTACACGATTCATTTGTAGACGCGTTGCCAAAAGAAAAAGAAAGAGAGACTACATTATGACAACAAGCGCGCAAGTACGAGACGGGACACGTTATTATAAAGCACGTGCAAGACACCACATACGTTCGCAAGTACAAGACGCCACGCATAAACCTTAATCATAGAATTGAAAAACCGGCCAAGTGCGTAACGGGCCACGCGCAGGTTAGGGTTCCGTACTTCCGACACTTGACTCTAACAAAAATGCGTGATTAATATGTACACCCATGTTAAATTACAGATTTCTAGTACTAAGCGTCTTTGAGCTAAGCCGCGGACAGACGGACAGACGGACGGACGGACCGTAAGTATAAGGGTTCCTTGTTGACTACGGAACCCTAAAAAGAAAGAGTTACATGGCGTATCCAGGATAGTTCTCAGCAAATAATTCCAATTCCATCCTGACCTTCATGACATTCAGTCATCGTTGGGGTCGGGGATTGTGTTGTGGGCTTGGAAAAAAATGCGGATGAAGAGGGGTAGGAGGTATATAAATGCATAAATTCCACCAGTTTGGTTTAAGCCGGAAACCGCACGGCACTTTTCCAGAATCTTCATCATCAATAGCAGTCGTTTCAGGCATACCTCAAGACGCTTCGCAAGAAGCTGTGCACCTCCACCGGGCCCGTAAGGGTACTCGTAGGGGAAGCTCCAGTCCCTCACCAGGAACTGAAGCCGCTGGAACGGCTTGCCGCCATTGCTCTGCTGTGCTAAGCGACCGTACTCCGTGAATAACTGGAAACAGCAGATGCATGGTTATAGTCTAAGTGTTGTGAATGTTAGTCGCTGTTGATACTGGTTTTCAGTTTACACGAGAAGCAGCGATCGGAACAAGAACGGAACTAGGATTTAATTCCAGCTTGTCGAGGCGACCCTTGTCTTGCGACTGTTATAATATCTTGTTTCCGTTTTGATGTCACCATGAGCCATGAGGATTTAAATGTTTGGATTTTGTGTGGCAATAAATATGCATTTATTTATTTTATTTATCTGCCCTTGGATCGGAGCGAGTGTTGCGGCTAGCAATGCTCTGTAAAAAACCTGTAACTAGCTGTTTTTCAGGAACCATACCCCCCCCCCCCCCCACGCAGTGCACGTCCCTTAAAGACGAGAGGTTGAAAAATTCGGAAGGTATCAAAATCACCTTAATAAATAAACTCACCACCATAAGGCCTTTCGGGGAGATCAGAAACATTGCTACAACTACCCGCTGTCTTGCAGATGTAACAAGGATTACTTTTTAGCATATTGAAGGCTTGAAGATGAAATTAAGTGTAAAATGGCGACAGGTGGCTAGCCTGTCGTCCACTGCATGTCCATGTGCATGCATAAGAAACCATCACCCCTTAGTCGGCTCGTACTACACTCACATGAATAAATGTGATGGTCCAACCTACAGCAATCTTTCTAAAGTACCTGTAAATGCTGCAAGTCATCTTCCTCGATGTTCTGCGACAGGTTGTAGATCTGCACCGAGGAGATCATAGTGGAGAGAGCGAAGACTGTCGCGTTGTCGCGTACCGTCGACTCGCTGTCGAACGTGCCCTGCGTGTCCATAAGGAGGACTACCACCTGCAAAGTTTGGGGTACAAGGTTCAATATTGCAGTAATTGGATCAACGTATTAGACGGATAGCTTGATATCTTCTGAGGTGAGAAATGGACTGAATTCAGAAGATAGAAAATCAAGATTGATTCTGCATCCTTTGGTGACCTATGTGGATTTGCAGAAGGTGTTACGAGTTTGATATCTAGTGGCTCAGTAAGTTTCTTCCGAGTTTCATTCTTTCGACATGTAACTTCGTACATGGAAAATAATTTTGTATGATCGCGGCAATATTGCATTAATTTACTTTCCTTCCTTTTTTCAGTCAGCACAGTTCTTTTCTTTTCTATTATTAAATTGTACACTTAAGAAAACGAGCGAGCAAACTAGTAATTTTCGAAAAGACTTAAACCATTTTATTATTGTAATCATGGCATGACCAGAAGGACTTCCATTTATTGATCCTTACCTTCTCTCCATTTTCCAAAGTAGCCTTGAAAGGTTGTGACCACAACAGAAGACCCGTTGTGTCTCGCTCAGAGCCTCCTCGCCAGCTGAAGCCCTTCAGCTCCTCATTCTCGGGTCCGAGCCAATCGCCGCTCACTTCTCCAAGGTTATACTGCAAAAATAAAGTAGAAGCATATAGTAGGTCTGATAATTAAGCCTAATGAAGGCTATAGGCTAAGGTCAACAGAATATGAGTGTGGACGAAGCCATCAGATTACATAAACCTGCATAACTCTACATCCCACGAAATTTTAACACGCGGGCAGAAGATATTCCAGAAGGGGAGGATTTTTAGAATGGAGGAGCTTCACAAATTAGGCTCGCTGCTCCATAAAGTACTGTCAGTAAGAATGCAAACAAAGAGTGAACTGAGGAGTAATAAAAGATTGTATAACGGTGGTAAGCAAGTTCAAGACCACAATAGGGACACTCCTTCACTATTACTGAGTAACGAAGGAAACTACGAAGAATGGCCATTGACAAGGAATGGACAGCAGTCTTGCAGCACTCGCAAAACTGCACTGCACTTGCAAAACAAACAAGTGAAATCCCTTGACGTGTAGCGGAAAATCACTGAAACGAATTTCTTTTACTTGGAACATCAACATTGAATATTTTCTGTCGTTCTTGTCGTTTAAATACCATCTATTGGGGCGCTAGAATTGCTTGCCCTTGAATCTCCTCATCCAGCTGAAAACTTTGCTTGTACACCGGAGTTACCACTAATGCCCCAGTCTGTCAGGTCGTAAGTAACGTACCTTGTGATGCGAGTATATCTGAATAACAAATCGAGCAATAAGCTCTTATTGCCCTTGCATCTCCTCATCCAGTTGAAAACTTTGCTTGTGCACCGGAGTTACCACAACCGACACAGTTGGTCAGGTTGTAAGCAACATACCTTGTGGTGCATATATCTGAGGAAGAAGTCGAGCAGGAAGCTCTTGCCCTTGCGGAAGGCGCCGGCGACGGAGATGACGACGACGCTGCGGTCGCGGACATCCTCCCGGAGGAGCAGCTCACCCAGCGCCTCCTCGTCCAGCTGGAACCTGTGCTCGGGGACCGGAGTCACCACTGGAATGCCTTTACCGGACTCTAGGGTTTCTAGTTTACCTGAAAACATTACGATTAGACATGGTTATGAGTTATCAGTTAATGGTTCCTGTATGAGATGGGAGGAGCAGATCGCTCATAGAGCAGATGGTCATAGTGCCGAAGAATTTTCTAGTGGCAACCGCGTGCCGGAAGGAGCAGCGTAGGTAGGTGACCCACATGGTGGATCGACGACCTGGTGAAGGTGGCAGGATCCCGTTGCAGCAGCGCAGGACCGGTTGTTGTGGCGACCCTTAGGAGAGGTTTTGCGAGCTATATGTCCAGCAGTGGACATCTTTCGGCTGAGATGCTAATGATAATAATGTATGAGGTGCTCGTGGCATGGCGTAATAGAGCTTGTTCGAGTTGATCACTGAAGTCGCAACGCCAACCGATACACGTCTATAGATACGTGATCTCATTGGTATTTTAATCTCGAGCGTCCCCCTTCCTTGGACCCGGTAAGGTACCTATCATGAGATGACGGTATTCCTCAAGTCAGAAGCCTATTGAGGCGGGTTGAAAATACTCTGACCACGCAATTTCACCACGACACTTAGGCCGAGATTCAGAGACGATTTTTTTAGTCTTAGCTAGAGCTAAGCAGAGCGAAAATGCATGGATTTTGACATACGGGAGTTCAAACTATGTCTTAAAAATCGTCTCTGAATCTCGGCCTTAGGTAATCGTGAGAAGCTAATAGTGCCCTGCAAATGGCGCCACTAATACGACATGGTATCAAACCACAGAATAAGTAATAGTATACAGGTCCTGACACTTTTTTAAGTGGATGATGGTCTGATCATCCACTTAAAAGTGTCAGGACCTGAAAAACTTTTTCTATGGCACCGACATCGAAATCGCGAAAAAAAATCAGCTCTTCCATACAAATCTGCAAACCTACTTGAGCCGAATGGGACAGCCGATTTTTTATCGCGATATAGATGTTGGTCCCATAGAGAAAGTTGTTCAGATTGACGGTCTGATCATCCCCTTAAAAAAGTGTCAGCATATTAAGTTGGACCCTATAGTTATCAAACAATGGTGTAAGAGATTATTGTATTATTAGCACACAGTACATACTAAAGAGTATCTCTAGTCTGAAGTCTTGCGATATCAAAATGATTCATTTCCACATTTATCTGTGAGAACATTTATTTCCTGCTTTAAGTACAACATAGGCCTTGATTTTGACTTTGACATTGAACTTAATTTTTCCTTTTAAGAAACAATGCACGCTCTCGTTGCGATTGCTAGGTACAGCTTTAAATAATATGGAACAGACATTAAGGGATTTTTCACACAAGCGAGTTTAACTTTTATTAAAGGATTTCATCGCGTCGCATATCTAGTAGGTACTCCTTCTTAAGCATGAAACATACAGAAGAAGCGTAAAGGTCGATTCACACTAGAAGAGCATTTGCTCACAGCGGCAATCTTATAACTAGTGAATAAAGTTTTAATTTATTTGCACGTCGTGGACGTGGCGCGCGCGGCGCCACGCTGCCCGTATCGCTTTAAATAAAGTTGAACTTTATTCACTAGTGATAAAGATTATGGAGAGAGCTATGCTCGGTGTTTCTCTGAGAGATCACATCAGAAATAAAGTGATACGTCAGAGAACTAAAGTGGTTGACATAGCTCAGAAAATTAGCAAGCTGAAGTGGTAATGGGCTGGTCATATCTGCCGAAGAACTGACAACCGGTGGGGTGTCAGAGTTCTAGAATGGAGACCACAAACTGATAGGCGTAGTGTGGGACGCCCTGCTGCCCGCTGGTAAAAAAAGTAGCGGGGAGCGATTGGATGAGGAAGGCCGAAGACAGAGTTTTGTGGCGCGCCTTGGGAGAGGCCTATATTCAGCAGTGGACGATGATGGGCTGATGATGATGATGATGATGATGATAAAGATTGCCGCTGCGAGCAAATGCTCTTCGATGCTCTTCTGGTGTGAATCGACCCTAAGGCGAAGGCGTGCGGGATGGATATTCGTGCCGCGCCGCTTGAGTGTAATCACGACGCGTCGGTTTCATACATTTCGTATGAAAAAGTTTTGAAGCCGGCGGCACCAAGCGGCACGATGTCTACGCCGCGTCTGTCCCATACCATGGCCTTATGACTTTTGTGTATGTTTCATGCCTTATACTTTAGCGGCGCAGATATCGTGCCGCTTCAAAACTTTTTCATACAAAACGTATGAAAGCGACGCGGATGTCTGCGCCGCGTCTGTCCTGCGTCTTCGCCTTACGCCTCTTCTGTATGTTTCACGCCACAGATCAACAAAACCCGATAGTGAATAATAGTTCAAAATACAGAACGCTGCCCTTCTGACTTCAGATACCGCACCTCATCCCGCCATTTCGGGGGACACTTCAGGGGAGCTGAACAAGAAGCACATACATATAATAGACAAGCGGCGCGAGTGCGAGTGAGAGTTTATTGAAATCAAGAGAACATAAATATGCACAATGTGCAGCTATATCTATAACTTAAATAAGTTTATACAATACACTCCAATGACAAGCACTGCTAGTCAAGCATCGTGAGACCGTTCTGTGGAGTGGTAATATCTTAAATAATAAAAATATCTTGGACATTGTCACACACATTATCTAGTCCCATTTAAAATACCTGCATAGGTAGCATGGCACCGTGATATAGCGCTATCACACCTTCGCTCTCGTTCTATTTGCGCACGAACGAACGAGATAAAAGACGTGATACAGCCGTATCACGTGTAGCATGCTACGGCTTCAGAATCTAGCCAGGACTTTTATAATGATGACTCTAGACAACGACTTAGAATAATAGATACAAACATCCATGACTCAGGAAAAAACATAGTATTCATAATACAAATATTTACCCCTAACGGGATTCGAACCCGTGACTCTTGGCACAGCAGGCATGTTCACTACCGACTGAGCTACAGAGCCGTCGAATTTAATAATGCCATACTATCTTTGATAGGGAGTTTCCCGTCAATTTTAGCAATGCAACCGAATTAGATAAGAATCTTTCTCTATAACCTCACGCCTCTTTCCCAGTGGGGTAGGCAGAGACCAGAGAGTCCTTACATACCTCTTTTGCCTCATTCACATCCATACATCTCTTCATACATGCCCGTCGGTTTCGAGTACTCCGCACCTCCCCTTTTTGTAGGACGCAACCGATTTGATCAGAATACGTCCTACGATGGCGCCCTCTGCCGACAATTCCACTCACTTTAGCTCCATATATCTCTTTCGTACATCTGCTATCACTCATCCTCTCCACATGCCCAAACCAACGAAGCATACCCTTCTCTATTCTTGTCACAACATCTTCCTTCAATTGACATCGATGTCTAATGACACAATTTCTCACTCTAGATAAGAAGATAAGGTAAGGTAGGATAAGGTACTACAAGGTGAAATTGATTTCACTGGCATCCTTCTACCCATCAAACTGAACAACTTTTACTATAGGATTGCTGCCACTGCAATGCAGTTTAGTATGGAACAGCGGATTTTTAGGATTCCGTACCCAAAGGGTGAAAACGGGACCCTATTCATAAGCCTACGCTGTCCATCCGTCTGTCCTACCTATTTAGGGCTGTAACTTTTGAACCGTAATAGCTAGACAGTTGAAATTTTCACAGAATGTTCGTAATTAAGGCAGATTTGCTAACAATAAAATGTCAAAAAGTTAAAAATTAAGGGGGGTCCTCATACAAGAAACTAGTTTTTCTCTACGTTTTTTCTTCTCGCTCTATCGTAAAAATGGTAATACATACAAGTGTCAAACTTGGTGTGATTATAGAGCAAACTCTACAGTATAACAACAAATAATAAAGAACGGCCAAGTGTGAGTTGGTCTCGCGCTAAAGGTCCTGGAGAAGACAAAACTTTTTAGTTACGTGATTGTGTGATGGGGTGGTACGCGGACGGATCCCTTGGTGCGCGAGTAGCCCGACTCACACTTGATCGGTTATTTTTGCTACGATCGGGTTGCTCCCAATAGTAAAAGTTGTTCAGTTTGATTTGTTAGTTTAAAAGGATGAATGATATCAATTTCAGCCTGTACGTCTAACTGATATTAATATTTGTTTTAGGATCGCGATAACCATTTGACGTTCCTCCCAAGTTATTTAAAATGAACATTGACTTACCAACTACTGGACGGATGGTCCGCGCTCAAAAGTGTCCGAATAAAAAGTGAACGAAAACGTAAAAAAGAGAACGAATTACGCAACAGTCTTCGTTTGATCGGCCGACTACGAGCACGCGTGGGCGCGCGGCGCGCGTCGTGCCCCGATGGGGGAGTGGGACGTAAAAGAATTTCAGCATTTTCAATGTTTTTAGTTGGTTTATATTACTATACGTACTTAGGTTTGTGTACTTTAGTCTCGGACACTTTTTTCGGGAAGTTGTACTAGATCTGGCGTCCATAGTATTAAGTCAATGACAATGAATATAAAGACTGTAACTACCTAGCTAGATCATACATGTTGGTACTTCATTTCAATTGAAAATAATTTGATCGATTGAATTGACTAGTTAATTTCGGTGGGGCAATGTCCATGATATTAATTTATTTATCATTAAAATTGTGTGTTTAATCACTTCACATAGGTTATATAGGTGCGTTCTCATTTAAATAACAAATAAGGAGAACCAAACATAACAGTGACGGATTAAGGGCACTAGAGGCCACTGGGTACACAAGTTTGAGGGCTGAGAGGCTGATGATGATGATGATGATGTATGTAAATAGGTGCCTCTGATGTAAGTATTTTTTGCTAAAACTTTGTAAGTAAATAACAAATTTTTAAATGTAGGTAACTAGGGTTTTTCCTATATATACAACATTTATCCTATATAAATACGTTAAATGTGTGTCACCTTAACTTAAAGCGACATTAAAAATTGGGTCCTCCCTACCAAATAAGATAAGTAACATTTTAGCTTAGCTTGATTACAAAAAACAGTCGAAACTCGATAAGCGACCGAAATATTATTATTTCGTTGTCTATCTTACATTAATATTCTTGACCTTTCCTCTCTTGTGCGAATAAGTTTAATTAGGTAACTTTCTGACTAATAAAGACGAAAACATTTCTTTAAAATAGAAAAACACAATTCTCCGCACACCTTAGAAACTTGTTAGAATCTGACACAACACTATAATTAGATAGGTACGTAAACAAACGCCAAACATTAAACTTGTACAAAACAAAGAAAAACACACATCTAACTTACTTGTCATGGTTCTCTAATGCACTTTCTGTTTTGTTACTGAATGAAAGTGAATTTTCACTATTATTATAAGCAAAAGAGTTGAAATTGCACGTCACTCCCGACCGTCTGGTTCCGAATGCGAAGTTACTCTACTCGGTAAGGTCATGTTATGATGTCAGAGCGGACTCAGACTGGCTCCATTATACTGGAATGATGTCATACGTTGGCTGTACTGCACAACTACTTTGATTAATTTACGTCGTTTTATTTGTTATAGATGGGCGCTTTAAATTAGCTCTCGTTTATTCAAAATTGTACTCAATGTTACTTCTTTTTAACATTTAATATTTTGCAAATGCTGTAGAGATGTCTTTTAAATAATAATGTGTGGAGGAACTACTGTGGAAGGTTCCTCCGGTGAAAAGGGAAGATCTTCTGCCAGGCTAGGTGTGAAGCCTGGAGACGGCCGTGGTCCCACAGATCTTAGTTGGACCTTGTATACAAAAAAAATCAGGTGTTCCATACAAAACTGCAAACCTACTCGAGCCTAATGTATAGGACTGCTGTTTTTTTTTCGCGATTTCGATGTTGGTCCCGTAGAGAAAGTTGTTAGGTTTGACGGTCTGATTATCCTCTTAAAAAGTGTCAGCATATTAAGAAAGAAACTATATATATCGAATCTCTGTGATTATTAGGTAATGAATTTACATTACAGGAATCCAAAGATATAATGAATTAGCAATCTTCTTCTGTTTACCCCTCTCGGGGAAAAGGCGTGAGTGTAGGTACTCGATATTGTGTAAGATGTATTATTCCATTCTGAGTATTGTTAATATTCTTCTTCTTGTTCTACTCCTAGTAATACCTAAGGGGGCGCTTCAGACCATCAAACTTTCACTATGGAGCCAACATCGAGGAAAAATAAAAAATCTGCTGTCCCATACATTTGAGTCGGTACTGCAGTTTTGTATGAAAGAGCGGAAGCGGAGCGAAGATTTTTTCTTCGCGATTTCGATGTTGGCTCCATAGTGAAAGTTGTTCAGTTTGATGGTCTGAAGCACCCCCTTAAGTAAGTATTACTAGGGTGTTTTTTTTACACCCTGTATATGAATTAGAGATGGGCCTCGTTCGTTTTACATCCGTTATTTGGCTAATTTACCGAACATTCGCATTCGGCCGAAATTCGGCTAAAAAGCCAGATGTTCTGCACATTCACAATGAATGCGACTGTATTGATTAATCAATATTGATTAAGTACAGAGACGTTTTTAGTATGGTCCCTAAAAGTTAAGATTTTACTGTTTGGGTACCTACCTACGCGCACTAAGTAAATAATAAATTACCCCGGTGCCCCTACCGTCTTATTTAATTATTCAGGATAAAATGTAGCGCTAAAGTTTGACCTAGAGTCTAGCCAGTAATAGAGCACTTACCTTTTATGACTATGTCTAGGTACGTTTCAGGTCACGGAGAATTATATTCTACTCTACTTAAAACACTAGAAACAGGATCACCTTAAGCATTTTGAACGTTTCAGGATGAAATATCACAGCATTTCGTACAGAAATACAGCAAAAACACCTTATAAAATCCCTAAGTCGCCTCAAACGGGAAGAAGTTGTTTGGACTATTCTAATCTAAGCCAAAGGGGAATTATTATCATTATTGGGAATTGCAGGCCTTGACAGACTTGCTTGCTTGCTCGCCTGTGCCACTGCGACCATCTCGGGTTTTTTGTAGCAGCATATGCTAACGACTATATTCCTCGAGGGGGTAGTCAGAGATATTCTGAAACCTCAGAACATCCACGTTTCACCAGTAGTACCGAAACTCTGTCCAGTGTGACGGGGATAGAGCCCTTGTCTTTTGTGAACACCCCTTTTAGAGTTCCCACTGCTGTCAGGTTCCGCAGTAGGTTTCGAACTGGAAGGAGGGCTTGTATATCAAAAGGGTTACAACTAAACACTTATCCTGCGACAGGCGGGGGAATAATGCAGCGGGTCAATGGAAACGCGCACGTCAATCATGTGTGGATTGGTCGAGGGAATCCACTTTCGTCGGACAACTGCAATATTCATACACACGATTGTTTAAACAGCACATGCTATGTTTTGATTGACTTTATATTAATCTAGGGCAGTGGGTGGAATCGATACGATTTTATTATCATCAATTAATTTGAAAAAACTACGAGATAAATTTTCCGTAATGACTGACACCATTGCTCAAGAAACATCTGTTTCTTTTTGCGGGCAATAGGACCACAATATTTCCGGGCTGCGATGTAGCGGCCAGGGTCTATCTACCAGTGAAAGCCTAAAAGATAATTTTCACAAGTTCTAGTCGCCGGCGCTGTGTGTGTTCAAGCGAAGTGCATGTATGAGTCATACAAACAAGCTGTCATACAGTATGACAGGTTTCACACGTACCTACCAGCGTAATTTACCATTTGCTGGCTAAAAGGTACCTGGCAGTCCACCAGGGATGTGCGAAGCAGCGAGGTGTAGGCAGTGATCTCAGAATACGTACAAATTACAATAGAATAAAATAGAAAACTGTGTTCTTGACCAGTAGCGTAGCGAGGGTGGAATTGAGCTTATAATCAATTCGTAGAGCCGAGAAAAGTCGAGCTCGCATCGCTCGCTCTAAGTTTCTGTTTTAATTACCGTGCCTACACAACACATAATCCTAAGAGTTCTGACCACAGCTAAAAATGTCGAGCTTGCTTCTCTTGATCCATAGCTTTTGCTGAGGTTACTTTGCACATGTTTTGTACGTAAAAAGCTCTGGCTCAAACCGATTCTTATTGAGGAGAAAAGTCAACTCGCTTCGCTCGCTCTAAGTTTCAATATAAACATAAAGATGTCTGACCACAACCCGAATCGATGTACAAATAATTTCGAGTTCGCTTCGCTCGCTCCGTTATTTTTTGTGTAGGTAATCTTACCTAAGGGGGCGGCAAAATCGGTCTGTGCCCCGGGCGGCAGAAACCCACGCTACGCCACTGGGCTTGTGGCGAGGTTTCTGTCCACGCCGAAAGGGATTATCGTTGAATTTATCTTGAACTGGAAAGGACTGCACAGTATGTTAATGAGGGATTGATGACAGGACATGATGATAAATTTACAAAATTTATGTGAAACATATATTTTTAATCTCCATTTTATTTACAATACATAGGTACCACTTTGTAAAATTTATGTTATAAATATAATGGTAAGTTCGTAAGTTTATTTGAATGCAATATTTTTTGTTCATAAATTAATTTATAACATATACATCTGGCTTATTTACCATTCTGATGGTTAATAAATTCAGTTTAGAGCTAAATTAATTACGTCTATTTGATCTTATAAATTAAAACAATATTTTTAGTGTGTTTGAAACTTTAAAAACTTTGAAACTTAGAACTTTTAGAACTATCCTATCAAATTACTAATTTTTTACTATCATTTATCTACACAAAAGGCACAAGGAAAGGGGCCTATACATCCAAAACAATCTATGGATATTTAAAACCACAATAGGGTGTACACACGGCGACAGATCAACCTACCCATAGTTGAACTCTATGTTCATGGTCATAAGGTCCAACTATGGGTAGGTTGATCTGTCGCCGTGTGTACATTTAAGTGCGTTACATACTTTAGGTGCTCCAGACTATCAAACTGAACAACTTTTACTATGGGACCAATATGATAATCGCGAGAAAATAATTAGTAATGTATGGAACAGCAGATTTTTTGTAGCGATTTCATTGTTAATCCCATAGTAAAAGTTGTTCAGCGTAATGCTTTGAGGCATTTGAAAAAAAAATCTGCTGTTCCATACATTTAAATCAAGAACCCATCAACATTTTCTATGGAACAACAAATTTTTTTCTCACGATTCCATCATTGGTCTCTTAGTGAGAGTTCAATATGTAACACATAAATTTTGCACCCTTATTATGTTGTTGATCAAAATTCAGATGTTCATTGTCATACATAAGGTACTTACTGTCAGTTGAACATATTTTTCTTTTTAAATAATTTATCCTTTCGGAAAGGCAATGGGAACTAGCCCTTACAGCCGTGGTCTTTAGTTATATTTCTCTTTGTACCTAAACCTAACCCTAATACCTAACTCTTGAAATGTGGGGTGGTACACACATTCCAATGTTCAGAAGAGTTTTACGCGAGGATCAATCCGAATCAAACGGGAGCGCTTTCTTTATTTCTCACTTTTACTATATCATTCTCCATTAATGGCACATTATTAAAGTAATTCCACCATATTAACACAATAATAACCACGAAAAACGAATTTAGAAAATTAAGAATCATCCTTTTCTTCACGATTCCCACGCAAAACTTTCCTGATGATGATGGGATGATAGATGAAAGATGAGGATGAAATTGTGGTCGATTTTGCAAGATCCCGCGTTGCCGCCAAAATCACCAGTATGAGTAACTTACTTTACGCAACTTTTTGGCACACAATCCGCACGAAATTATGTCACAAATATCACTAAAACCGCGTTAATGGCGGCAAGCGAACCTAGTTGCACATATGTTCATTAAAGTTAATCCACCATTTTTTTTTTGTATCTGCCATCAGTGGAAAGACTATAAACAGATGTGTTGAAAGGAGATTTAATGGCCTTCTAGAGTGACAGGGCCAGCGCCCTACCCTCTTTTAGTTTGAGAGCATATGACTCCGCTTCAGCCTTTTAGTGTTGCGGGCTGTCAGCAGCGAGTTGGCAAGCTTGTTTGGGTGATTTCTTAACCGCTCGTCGTATTTTAGTTTCTGCCAGTCTATTTCTTGGAGAACGATAGGTACTTGTAATCCACCATTAAAACTTTTGCTGTCACTTTTTGTCTTGTTGACATTGTAAAAGCTAGCAAGAGATTTATGTAGGATTAACTTTAATGAACGTACATGCAACTGACCGTTAATTTAATAAAGATTTCTTAAACAAATTACCCAAACATTTTCTTTATAATATTTGTGTAATCTGTTTTAATTTTTTTTATTTTCTGTCTGAGAGCAATAGCTTTTTGTTGTGCAGCCGTGTCATTAGGATCTAATTCCAATACTTTTTGTATGTCAATCCATGCTTCTTCATACAGATTGAGACCGGTGTAACCGCAGGACCGTCTGTATAGTGCTTTCATATTATTCGCATCATATTTCAGAGCTTTATTGCAAAGTTCTATAGCGGCTTCAAATTCATCATATTGCAGTTGACAATGTGCTAGATTGTTGTATAGCTTCACCTGAAAAAAAAAAAAATTTTTTTTTTTGCTTTTTATTTACTATCTGCAATATAGTGACAGCACTGATTGCAGATAGTAAATAATTTTTTTATATGGCTTGTGAAAATCTATTTAGTTACCACTGGATAAAAATTACGAAGTTTAATTTCTGTTTTTCTAAAAAGATTACGATATGGTTTTTAGGTGTCCCTGACTCCAAATCAACCTTTTTTAGAATTGTTTTTTGTGTGTTTATTTGTGTGAGCATAACGCGAAAACTACTGAACCCATATTGAAGAAATTTTACTTTGATCATAAGCTGTATGATCTGACTTAAAATCTGGTGTTACAAAAATACAAATAACCATTTAAGGGGGTGGTTTAGACCATCAAACTGAACAACTTTCACTATGGGACCAATATTGAAATCGTGAAATAAAAATCAGATGTTCCATATTAAACTCCAAATCTATTCAATTCAATTCAATTTTTGTTTAGTGGCATCCGATGCGTTATCACAATTCAGCCAATGTCTCGTTATGTGGATATTATATGAAGGAAAATGATCAGTGGTATTTATTAAGTCTAGAGTGGCAGTTTTGCCAATGTAAGTAGGTTATAATCTCAAGTGATTGTTTTAAGGTTAAAACACAAAAGAGTTCACAAAATGGTGGAGCCACGTGCAATCCCGACGCGTCGATACGCAAGCGTCCGTACTCCGCCAAAATTGCAACGCGACTCCCCAACTCCAAATCTACTCAAGCTAAATGTATGGGACAGCACTATTATTTTTTTCCATGATTTTCATGTTGGTCCCATAGTGAAAGTTGTTCAGTTTGATGGTCTAAACAACGCCTTAAAATTTTTAAATTTTTATTTTTACTTTTGTAACACCTTGTAATTTGTGTGCAACAAGTAACGTGTTAACTCAAGCAAAGTTATAAAATCTTACCTTCAAATCCACCATTTCCGTCATTCTTTCTTCATCAATAACTTCCGGATCGACCGGCTCTATCGCTATCAAAAACTTTAATGACTTACTAAACCTTCTGAACGCGTCTGTTATCCTCTGCTCTCTCACAAGCTCTACTCCTCTCTCTTTATGATGGAGAGACGCTTCGAACAGCCTTTCCGAACCCCAATCACTTATCAGCTGCTCCTCCATAACATCCAAAAGCTCTATAGTAAAAGATATATCATTGGCGACTTTACCTTCATTATCTTTGTACACTATAGAGGCTTTACACGACTCGCCACTGCACATTTGTTGCACAAGTAACTCGATATCTTTGTCGATATAGAAGTCGCAGTCACCAATAAGAATGATCCCGTCGAATGCACTGCTAAATATACGGCTTCCTGCCTCGATTAAGAGGTCACCGGCACAATTTTTGCTGCTAACATTATGTATTGCGATTTTACAGCGAGAATCTTCGTATGGGACTAAGGAATAATCACCAGGTTTAATGATTTTCTTACGGATTTCTCGGTCGGGTCTTGAGCTGACGATAGTTTCTTCCATTCTGAATCACTGCTACGAATTATCTTCGTAAATAAACTTACTTAAGAATTACTTTTATATGAATAAAAAATATATTAGAAGCACGAAATAAAATGTTTGTTTGGTTGTGGCTGAAAAATGCACAAACTGATAAAATGAACACGTTATGTGACATTCGTATTACACCACAATTTCAGTATGCGCTAAAAGTTTGTAATGACTATTCAATAGCGGTGTTGTAGTAGATACAGAAAATACACACTTGCTAAGATTGTTCAATAAAAACAGAACTGTCAAAATAATAACGTTTCTCTACAGACACATTTTTTGTTCCTTTAAAAGGTGTCTTTTAAAGGAACTTAAGTCCTTTTAAAGGAAATGTGTCTATAAATAAATCATGAGTAAAAATTGAGTAAAATGCTAAAAATTGTAGTGATCTGGATCTTAATTTATGATTCTCGGTATTTAAGTTGTAGCTATATTAACATTGAACCTATGTATTTGTCAAGAAGAAAATAAAGTTTAAAGCATTCTTAATGATTTGTGGCCTGGACCGGAACGTAAACGTCAAAAACAGGTGACTGTCAGTCCGTCAAAAAGACAAAAAGTGAATATTTTCAAAAAACATCAATGATTAGGTCAAGAGTCAATAAATAGTCATTAATTCGTTATATTTACATAACAAGAAACGGTTTTATTTATATTTTGGAAAATATTTTCTTTGTATAATACATGCAAGGCGTTGCGAGTGATTTTTTTAAGACATTGTTCTCATAATTTATGAGATACAACATTTCGTCTTCCTTGGAAGGTAAGGAAAAACAATAGAAAGTCTAAAATTACTTTTCTTTCAATTATTCGTCTCCGGAAATCCAACAAAACTGTTTTATGTCAGAATTATTTTAAATGATAACCTCAAATAAATAAAATGTAGAACACAACGATTCAAAATTATGTTTATATTTCTGGTGATTGTATGTAAGTATTATATTAGTAAAAAATTCGCCTTCATTGACACTCAATTTTTCGAAATACCGCCCCTTAGATGACATTGACCACCTTGCCTGCCGTGCAGGAAGCGATGGTTCGATCGCAGTCCAGGCCGACTCGTACCAATGAGTTTTTTGGAATTTATGTAATTTGTAACACCACTGGCGTTTCGGTAAAGGAAACCATCGTGAGGAAACCTGCATGCTTCAATTTAGAGGCATGTATTCCACTGTCCTTTACAAGCGGTGACGAGCTCACTCCCCGTCACACTGGACAGAGTTTTGGTACTACTGGTTAAATATGGATGTTCTGAGGTTTCAAAATACGACTACCCCATCTGGGAATATAATTGTGAGCATATGCTGTTGGGCAAAGCCCTTTTTCTGTTTACTACTTGCGTCCTTGGGTTGTCGGCTGATGATGACAAATCAAGCAGCAGTGACAGTATTTATGTATACTCAAATCGGATACACGCACACAGACGCGCGGGCCTCGCAGCGGCGCGGGAGTTATTGGAGCCGGCCCTTAGTCCACGCTTCAATATATGTGTGGTCGGTGTCATCGAGTTTAGGTAATTATTTCAAATGTCACTACTGCTTGATTGGTCTGTAGAGTGAGGGTAAAGATCAACTGCCATCTGTACCAAATATCTTGGACCCTTCCAAGGCCGTAGAAAGGAGGGGAGGGGGTTTTGGGGTTCAAGCCTGTGATCTAAGCTTGGACCAGACTGTTCGAACATGTACGCGATCAGGCTCTGTCACATTTTTTGGCCGGCCGCACATTATACGAATTTTTCCATCAGAAAACCTTGTTTGTGTATTTACTTTGGTTTGTTGCAGATATAATGAGTCTGCTGTTGAAGAGCGTCTGGCGTAGTGTGCTGCGACCCATCAGCCGCCCCACTGTGCGCTCCGGCAGCCTCACGTCCAGCAGTAAGTGTCCTCACGTGAGGTTAGGTCTGACAGTGTGCTGCGACCCATCAGCCGCCCCACTGTGCGCTCCGGCAGCCTCACGTCCAGCAGTAAGTGTCCTCACGTGAGGCTAGGTCTGACACAGTGTGCTGCGACCCATCAGTCGCCCCACTGTGCGCTCCGGCAGCCTCACGTCCAGCAGTAAGTGTCCTCACGTGAGGCTAGGTCTGACACAGTGTGCTGCAACTCATCAGCCGCCCCACTGTGCGCTCCGGCAGCCTCACGTCCAGCAGTAAGTGTCCTCACGTGAGGCTAGGTTTGACACAGTGTGCTGCGACCCATCAGCCGCCCCACTGTGCGCTCCGGCAGCATCACGTCCAGCAGTAAGTGTCCTCACGTCAGGTTAGGTCTGACACAGTGTGCTGCGACCCATCAGCCGCCCCACTGTGCGCTCCGGCAGCCTCACGTCCAGCAGTAAGTGTCCTCACGTGAGGTTAGGTCTGACACAGTGTGCTGCGACCCATCAGCCGCCCCACTGTGCGCTCCGGCAGCCTCACGTCCAGCAGTAAGTGTCCTCACGTGAGGTTAGGTCTGACACAGTGTGCTGCGCTCCGGCAGCCTCACGTCCAGCAGTAAGTGTCCTCACGTGAGGTTAGGTCTGACACAGTGTGCTGCGACCCATCAGCCGCCCCACTGTGCGCTCCGGCAGCCTCACGTCCAGCAGTAAGTGTCCTCACGTGAGGTTAGGTCTGACACAGTGTGCTGCGACCCATCAGCCGCCCCACTGTGCGCTCCGGCAGCCTCACGTCCAGCAGTAAGTGTCCTGACATGAGGTTAGGTCTGACACAGTGTGCTGCGACCCATCAGCCGCCCCACTGTGCTCTCGGGCAGCCTCACGTCCAGCAGTAAGTGTCCTCACGTGAGGCTAGGTCTGACACAGTGTGCTGCGACCCATCAGCCGCCCCACTGTGCGCTCCGGCAGCCTCACGTCCAGCAGTAAGTGTCCTCACGTGAGGCTAGGTCTGACACAGTGTGCTGCGACCCATCAGCCGCCCCACTGTGCGCTCCGGCAGCCTCACATCCAGCAGTAAGTGTCCTCACGTGAGGTTAGGTCTGACAGTGTGCTGCGACCCATCAGCCGCCCCACTGTGCGCTCCGGCAGCCTCACGTCCAGCAGTAAGTGTCGTCACGTGAGGTTAGGTCTGACACAGTGTGCTGCGACCCATCAGCCGCCCCACTGTGCGCTCCGGCAGCCTCACGTCCAGCAGTAAGTGTCCTCACGTGAGGCTAGGTCTGACACAGTGTGCTGCGACCCATCAGCCGCCCCACTGTGCGCTCCGGCAGCCTCACGTCCAGCATAACATACGATATGCCATTTGTATCAAAGAGTTTTTCTATCTTAAGTGCATAAGGGCCATATTGGTCCGACATATTTTATATGTAGGAAATACGCTGCTATAACATAACATAACATAACATAAATATTCTTTAATTGCACACCAAGAATAGACAAATACAATTATCGTCGCGGATTGACCTATTCAGGTCTGCTCTTGGCTCCACCCTAGAAATAGAGCTGCGCCATTACGTGAGCTAGCTACAACATCAACACGTCGTATATCATAACTAATCCTGAAAATGGCACATGTCTCCAATGTCACCTTAGTATGCTTCAGTTGTGCTCTGCTGTCATACATTGCCGCTAACATTCCAGTCCTTTCAAATGTCCTCGTTCACTAAGCAGCAATGTACCTATAAAACAATTAAGCACACGTTTGCGGTCCGTTACCAGCGCGCAGATACGAAGTCCTTGTGTATAGAATACCAATGGCTAACTATGTAAATATTTCCAGCATCAACGGAAATCCGCACGAGGTCTCCCGACTGCATCATGACGCGGCTGCGCGAGGCGCCAAGCGCAGCCGCCGTGCTCGCCACCGTGCAGGACCACCTGCCTACTTGCACACACCACCACCTGCTGCAGGCGCTGCGCTGCCTGTTCGAGCTGCACAAGACACACAGGTACCTCACACACACACACACACACACACACACACACACACACACACACACACACACACACACACACACACACACACACACACACACACAGTGCCGGCCACCGTGCAGGACCATGTTAGTGCATAGACCTACTCTTATAACAAGATCCGAACGAAAAATTATGCACCTATTTGTTTGGTGAACGAAATGTGATTTAAGTGAAAGTTTCTACAGGGGTTCATACAACGCCACCGGGTTGCCTACAAAAATCTTGCCGCAAGTACCTTTACCATGATGATTTATGGTACCAATTTTTGCACCTTGCATCTGTTTTGAAAGTAATTTAAGTTCCATCTGAAGGAGACCGATGTAAAGAAATAGTAAATCTAGGTCTAGGTGCATGATTTTACGGTCGGATCTCGTACCTTTATGTCGGCGTACATCAAGTATGTGAAGTACAAAAAATCGATATCGGAATTTCTTGTTCAGGGAATACAGGTCTCACGATGTTCTCACCGATACCTGTGGTGTTCCAATGGTACATAAATTCCTAAAAACCCAGAGTCTAAGATCGAACCATCGTCGTCTTTAAACGAGGCGGCGTTAGCTTCTAGCAACAATGTGCGGACACGTAATAATAAATGTTTCTCTCCCACAGTTCGCATGACACAGAAGATGTAATAAAAGACCCAGCATTCAGCATCCTCTGTCAAAACTTTAAGAAGCAGGCTCGCGCGCTCGACGTGAACGAAGCCATCGAAGCGACCAAGTTCCTCTCCTTCCTCGGAGTGCCCTGCGAATCCCTCATCGTCCAAACCTTACTGCAACTCATCCGTTCCAACATAGACTCTATCAACATACGACAGATCATGTTTTTGGACTTCATCCTAACTCGATTCGACAGTAAAAATCATTTAGTAGACGCTCTCAAATTGGCTTTACCTTTAGCATTTCAAATACATCTCCCCTTGGAATTAGATAATCAGGATCTGCCGTTATTACGAGAAATGTTGTCCTACTGCTGCACGCACGACCTTCCAGACAGATGTATTAACAACGTTGTAACAGGATTACTGATTCACGACCAAACGATAGACGCCCAAATAGCCAAGTCCATAATCTGGTCATTGTGCCAGATAAATTGTACCGAGGAAGTATTCCCGACGAGAGTTCAATTGTTGCACATTTGCTTCGACATTCTGACGCAGAGTTTAGACCGTTTAACGTACGACGACGTGCTGAGGACCGCCGCGAGGATAAAGGGGAGGGTTTTGGAGAAACATCCTGAGTATTACCACGAGCAGTTGATGGACGCGATCGCGAACTTCGTTGTGAAGAATAAGATTGAATTTGAGAAGGGGTTGCTGGTCGCGCGGGTGCTATCAAGAATTGTAAGTTGTTATGTTTCTTTACTTGTTTTTGAATGATCTTCTACTCTATTAGGGTTTAATTCTGTTAAATATTAGGGATTAAGCTAACATGGCATACATGTAGAATCAATCAATTCTATTAGGGTTTCCTTTTTCTATGTGCCAGTGCCATTTTGATCTGGTTTTGGCCCAAAACATTGTTTTCTTTTTAGCCGCATCTTCTCTACAACGGAACACCTTCCGAAGCGGTGGTAGAGACAAAAATGACGTCAGAAAGCTATCGATGTGACATTATTTTGAATAAAACATTTTGAGTTTGAGTCTATAAACTAGCTTTAGTGACGATTCATGTTCAAAAATTATATAATAGTATATTCCAAACCAACCATTAATTTAAAAAAGGCAAAATTTTCTGTAGTTTTGTAACCACCACTATCTCATGTAGGCTCAAGGACATTTTAAAATTGTTTTGGAATCATGTTTTTATGTAATTTAAACGGGTTGGTTTGTGGTAGCTTTACAGAATCTCACAAATAGCCACTAATAATTAACGCAGATATTGCGAAACTGAGTCATTATCTAAACTATTATAAAACTGTGTCTGTTTATTGAAGATATTTACAAGAATTTTTTTTAGAAATTTTGTCTGTCTGTTTGTTCGAGCATCACGCAAAATCTACAGAACCGATTTGAATGAAGCTTTTTTGTTTGATAGCATATGATATGACTTAAAATCTGGTATACAGGGTGTAAGGAAAAGTATCATTAGCATTTAAACCACATACTTTGACTCGAGTAGGTATTGCAGTTTAGTATGGGACAGCTGATATTTTTTTGTTCTGACAGGTTTGCTCCAATAGTAAAAGTTGTTCAGTTTGATGGGTAGAGAAAGTGGTTTAAAGGTTAATAATACTTTTCCTTACACCCTGTGTGGGTAAACTCTAGTTAAATATAAACTTCTTTTCCAGGCGCATACAAATCTATCCCTAGTCGAGTACCTCTGCAAACAAGCCGCCTCCGACCCCACGTCCCTATCTAACGCCAGAACAAACATCCTCTTCGGCTTCATAAACTGCCTCTCAAACAACAATTACACTCCCGACACAGAACAATGGATAGAACTAAGACGACAAATCTCTCTAAACCCTGTCTTACACGGCAAAAACTCAGCCCTTCCTTGGGCCAAAGTATGTTTAGAACTAGCTTCTTTAGGCCATTTCGAAGATAATTTGTTAAAAAAAGTATTTTCAAAAGAATTTTTGGACGATTATTTGTCTAGAGAGAACAATATGTTAGATTATTTGCAATTGATGACGCTGCACGAGGCGGTGAACGCGTTTTATAGTCAGGAGTATAAGATGCCGAAGGAGGTTCTGGATAAGGCAAGGGAATTGTATCCGGTACATGGGCTCACCGGGCAGCTGGAGGAGAGTCTGGCGCGAGGGTTGGGGGGTGCGGAGTATGTCGTCAGGAATGTCGTGCTCAGCAATGGTATCGTTTCAGGTTGGTTTATGTTATACCTATCTTTTCTGTACTTACAAATAATAAAATTGTAAACTTGGCGTGAATGTAAATAAAAGATATTTCTAAAATATTAAATGGGGGCGTGTAGGATATGTAATGGACATGCAGACAAACAAGGAATATATTATACTTATTCTGTTTGTCTGTCTGTTTGTATGCCCCGCCTCAATAAGGGTTAAACCTCATCTGGCAGCACGGAATCGAATTTTTTCACGCTCTATCTTTTTCTGTGGCTCCGGAACGTCATTGGCTCGAGTGAGAAAAGTTGCAGTACTGCCGGTGCTGCCGCGTGCGATCGCATTCCCGCTATCTTTCTCGCTCTAGCAAATTACGTTCCTGAGAGACAGAAAAAGGATGGATCGTCAAAATCAGGTTCTTCATGACAGCGATTCAATATAGGGGTTTGGATTACTTTCATCTGTCTTCAATAGTAACCCAAAACAGAAATATGGGTAATAAAGATTTTTTTTCGATAGATGGCGCTGAACGAAATTAAATCGCCCTATTGATTGCTTTTGCTGATTGTTACGGAACCTTGCCATGGCGAGTTCGATACGCTCTTTACCGTTTTTTTTTTAGAATTGTAGTCTGTTTGCGCACTGTGGTCTGTGTATCACCTAAAAATACTGAACCGATTATTATACAGATTTCAAAAAAGCATTGGGCTGAGTTTTGTTTAGCATTTAGGCTTTATTTCATCGCAACTTTAACGAAATTTTTATCGAAAATTATGTTTCGTTAATTCACCCTTTGCTTATTTCAGACTTGCTGTTGTGTCTGAAGGGTGGACTCCCTGTACAGTTGCCGCAGCTGAGTAGCAACATGAAGGTACCGATTGAAGACCTCAAACTTCCTCAAGGCGCTGTCGTGTGAGTACATCTTTTTTAGGGTTCCGTACCTAAAGGGTGAAAACGGGACCCTATTACTAAGCCTACACGTTGTCCGTTCGTCCGTCTGTCCTACCTATTTAAGGCTGTAAATTTTGAACCGTAATAGCTAGACAATTGAAATTTTCATAGATTATGCGTATTTGTATATGCGAATTTGTTAACAAATAATAAAAATATCAAAAAGTTTAAAATTAAGGGGGGTCTCATGAAGAAACTAGTTTTTATTAACTTTTATTTCTTCTCGCTCTATTGTAAAAACGGTAATGCATACAAGCGTCACACTTGGTGTGATTATAAAGCAAGTTCTACAGTATAATAAAAAACAATGAAAACCGGCAAAGTGTGAGTTGGTCTTGAGCTAAAGGTCCTGGAGGAAAAAAACTTTTTATAAGTTAATATGTTATGTGGTACGGAACCCTCGGTGAGTAGCCTAACTCGGACTTGACCGGTTTTTATTTATTCAATAAGTACATTACAAATGTACATTACACGTAATTCTGACGCGTGTTGCGAAGTCTACCAATCCGCGTTGTGCACGCGTGGCCTAACGCCCATACACCCTCCCCGAGGATAGGCCTGTGCCCTGCAGTGCGAATTATGTAGGCTTATGATGATGATGGCTGATGCTGAAAGGTAACACTCTTATCTCTTCCACAGCATCTGCATAATGAACTTCAACCAAGGCTGTTTCTCAATGAACAGTAACCGGCTGCGAGGCACATTCCGTCTCGTGCTAGACGTGCTCGAGAAGCTGGGCTACATGGCGGTGCCCGTGAACACGAGCGAGTGGCTCAGCGCGCCGCCGCACGAGCGCACGCCATACCTCATGCGCGAGGTCGCCTACAAGTGCGGCGAGATCGGCGTCAAGTTGTCTGCCACCTGACTATCTGTGATGAGTTGTTGAGGATACCGTTTTGTGCTGGACGCTGTCGCGAAATTGTTTGTGCAATTAAATTATCGTTGAGTTTTTATTGTTGTTTTTAATTTTACTATATTCCCATTCTATTTGGGGTAGTGATAAAAAATAAGTGCGAGGCACGTTCCGTCTCTTGCTAGATCTGCTCGAGAAGCTGGGCTAAGCGGTGGTGCCCGAGACCACTAGCGAGTGAGCGAGTGGCTCGGTCATAGATTTATATGTATATTGTCCTAGTATATTGGATATAGATAGGTAAGTCGCCTGGGTTTTTAGGACGTCTTGATTATTGTCATTGCCGCTTATTAGCAGAAGGGGGAAAAGCACCCGAATTGTGAACCGGTTGTCTAGACCACTAGACTTGCACTAGACCAACAAGACAGTGATTGATATGGGTGAAATCTCTCACTAGTACAGCGCAGCGACAGCTGTGAGGTGTTGCGCGCTATCGCTTCAGTTTAGATACGAACCCAAATTTCAACAGTGCTTCGAAACATCACCGATAGATGTCAGAAGCTGTCTATCAGCGTTCCACTTAGTTTGTACTAAGACAACATAGGATGGGCTCAGTGCCCCGACGCACGAGCGCACGCCTTTCTTTATGCGTGAGGTCGGCTACAAGCAAAGACTACAGTTTGCTACAAGTGCGGCGTGATCGGAGTCAAGATGCGCTTGGTACCTATGCTTAGAGAATGCAGTCGGTATGAGCCAGGGTTCAGGGTCAGCCCGATCGATCGAGTTAAATTAAAACGTCGAAGTTCAATCCTAATATAATTTTAGTTCTAATCACATTGCAATCCAATTAATTCATCTTTGCTGAATTCCGTATCGCGCTAAACTTGACTCATTTACCATGGTGGTCTGATGCAGGGATGTGGTCTGATGAGTTTAATTTATAAATTATTGCCATTTAAAAAAATCTTTTCTTTAGTAAGAATTAAACATTAAAATATGGCAACATATTTTTGACAAATGTCAAAACGCCGAATTTACTCGGCGCCATTGCTCTTGCTGTGTTTCGTCGTATTTGAAATTCGTAAAAAATTGGTTTTAGTGATATTTGTGACATCATTTCGTGCGGATGGTGTACCAAACAGTTGCGTAAAGCGACCGACGTAACAGGAATCTCAAATAAATACGATAACAAAACATAAGTTTTGGTTCAAGTTAACTCGTAAATGATCATTTTGGCGGCAACGCGCGAGCATACGAAATCGACCACAGATTCATCGTCATCTATCATCCCATCATCAAAATAAAGAATATTAAGAAAAAAAATTACAAATGGCTCAAAAGGACTAGTATCCAGAGCCGTTAAAGGCATTATAAAAATAAAAATGTCAAAACGCCGAGTCGGCCCGTCAATTTCGAATAGTTGTTTTATCAATTTAATTACATTGTTTATTCAATTGCGGCCTCATTTTGCTGTGATAAATGTTAATTAACAATAAAACAACTCTATTTGTAGTTCATAACTACTCAATAGATAAAGCTCGCTTAGTTCTGTCGAGTTTTTGTAATAATGAATTTGTGTGTAAAGTTGATTTTTGCGGTGATATTTTCATTAATACTGCTGTGTGAAGGCAAATATGGGTTCATAACTTGGCAGGGGAGTAAAGCAGAGATATCTACGACGGATTATTTCGCAGATATACCAGAAGTTCACGTCGCCAGAGCTACTTATAATAATGAAATTAATTCTACTGGGTATGTATCAAGTTTTTTCATTATTTTCTCGGTTATACAGTTCAGGAGGGAAAATTGTTAAATAATCGTATGATTCTGAATATCTCATCCTGAACGTTCTTACACGACT
Organism: Agonopterix alstromeriana; assembly: GCA_963924505.1. Lineage (NCBI taxonomy): Eukaryota > Metazoa > Arthropoda > Insecta > Lepidoptera > Depressariidae > Agonopterix > Agonopterix alstromeriana. The sequence continues at coordinate 15,290,351 of OZ004679.1, forward strand.
ATGTAACAAAAAGTACAACCCGCACCTAAGGGTCAATTCACATTAAAAGCGCAGCGGCCGTAGGACTTCACATCAGTGCGCTATTAACGGGGCCGCTAAAATGCAAGCACGTATCCAGGTTTCTTAGGGAAAGTTGTTCAATATCATGGGTTTAAGGGTTCAAGACAGTGCTTCTATTCTATCGAGCAATAATTTTTTTTCTTCCGAATGTAATAACTTACAGATTTTTTTTCAAAAGAAGGGTCTTTCAGTATTGCTCTACAAAAAAACAGAAATGTGTAGCCATAAACAGCCACAGAGATAGGTTTTTTTTTAAATTCATTTATAGAAATAAAGTAAATAAACAAAAATGATGATGATGTCCTCCATGACGTATCCGTCGACGGTGACCCTCATTGGTTCCTGGTGTGTGCTCGGATGAGACCTGAGTGGCGAAAAGCTGTCAGGGACCGAGTACTTCGAGACTGCTAGGCTGGCAACCTTTGAAGCCAAACAAGAAGACCATAAACAGAATTTTTTTTAATATTGGTGTTACTAACAGTCCGCTGTGCAGGGTCTGCATGGAGGTTGAAACAGCTGTGCATGTGCTGTTAGAATGCAACGGGCTAGCACAATATCGAGCACAACACCTCGGATCACCGGGGTCTCTTCCAGAGGCATTCGGCAGTATTAACAAGCTGGTGGGCTTCCTGGAGGAGCTAGGGTGGCAAGAATAGTCATTCCCACCTCACACAAAATAGGCGCCTAAGACGTTGAGTTGCGGAAAAAGAGCCCGCTCAACCAATACCAATAACAACAAGCTTCATCAAAAAGGTTTACACTGATTGATTAATTTAATCCGGGCTTTATAGGTGGGCATTCCTAGAGCTGCACACATCGGCAGACGCCAGTGATGAGAAGCAAGCGTATGCGGCCGGCTATCTGGAAGGGTTCCTCACCAGGGACCTCATTTGGATGCACTGGAAGAACATGCTCAAAGGGTTTGTACCTACTGCATAAGCACAATTTTTTTTTAGTATTATTTATAAACATGTTTTAGTATGGATATAAATGAAATATTCTCCATACTAAAAAATTATACAATGTGTTAATAAATAAACGCAAAACCTCATACACCCCAACTGATTTATAACAAAATAATTATATTGAAACAATAATTTCATTATTTTGATACTTAACATTTTTCACATTTTAAGTTTTTGATGCAAAAATGATTTGTTATCATTTCAACAATGAATGAAAGTGCTAATGTGCTCATGGATACATTTTAAGAATCTTGTTTTGGTAGTAAGTAGGGCGAGAGTGCCCGAGTGGTGGGTTGAGATTGAGTTCGGTAAATTTTAAATTTTACAAACAAATTATTTAATATTTTGATAAAAATTACCTAAGTTGAAACCATGATAATTCGATTCTGCTTTCGATTCTAAACAAAGTACTTTCTTGTTTTGCGTTAATTCATCATTATAGGCTGTGAGGGTGAGGCTTTTATAGAAAGTTGGAGTAGCAATTTCCCATTTTGGGTTTTCTTTATTGAAAAATCTTTAATATTGTGGTGTGTTGAGAGCGCCACTGAACTCTGGAATATGTGTGTGGACTCTTAAATTTTTTTCTCTATAGATACTGCTACAACAAGACAGACGTGTGTGGTCTGATAGAGGAGTACGTTGACGCGAATGAGGAGTACATCAGTGACATGGTGTCCAACCACCATGACGACCCTTACTGGTATCAGGTGAGCTTTACTTCTATACCGTTGTCACACAATGGTAGGGCTGTCTCACCCCACAGTTCAGGTACGCTCGACGGCGATCCCCACCTAGAGGTATATGGCAATAGGTTAGGTATACCGTGTTAACTTCTTGGTCAAATCTCATTAGACTTGCCGCCATTTTGTGAGTAGTCAATGCGAGACTTGAAAACCCTAGCGATGTCACGCTGCTGGCAGGTGAAAGAATTAAAGAAGGAGACTATGTAATGGAAGCGTTCATGTCTAATGACTCGGTTCATTTTTATTTGCAAGCGCGCCGTTGTGACGGTTGGTAGGTTATTCCCAAATTGTACGGACGGGTGCAACTGCGGTGCGGGGGAATAACTTTGAACCTTATTGCCGTGCAGAGAGAGTGGCTATTTATTTAAATCTGTTTTCGAAGTGATTCTTCTGTACCGGTAGACTACTAATACTAGTAGGTAGTATTTATTCTGTGACAATGGACACTTAGCTGTCATTTTATATAAATGTGAAGAAATATCTTTCGAAACAAGCTTGCCCTTTGTACATTTATATCGATTTTAAGGTATTTCTCAGGTTCCTGAGCCAATATAACCACGAAATCTCGACAAAAGTGTTATAAACTAACAGTAATATTATATCAAACACAATTTACTAAAGTGTCTTTAATGCAATCTCAAACCTTATTTTTCCTAGACTAAGCGCTGTGCCGGTAGCGTCAGTAGACGCCAGAAGAAAAAGCAGTGGTATAGATCGGGACTGTCCCGCCAGGCGCGGTCGCAGCCTGAAATTTTAGAGGGGCTCACTAATAATAAAATATGTCGAGTAAATTTTACTTTATTGCACATTAGAAGATTTTTCAATTTGACGCGTACGATTGGGGGGGGGGGGGGGGGGTTCATGTCCCCTGTGACCCTCCTCTTCGGACCGCGCCTATGTCCCCCGCGGCGACGACGGTGAACGCGATTAGATGATTGTGTTAACGGCTTTGACTAATTATTATAAGGACTAGCCTTGCGGTAGCATTTCCCCTCTGCCACGGTATAAGCACAATTGATCTTGTGCATTTACATTCAATTTTACACCTTATCACTAAACGAGACAGCCTATAATTGCGAAATAATAACTTCGACCTTAGAACGTTTGGGGTTCACACGAGACTACTTTTCATGATTTTTAACATTCAAAATAAGAATCTAAAGTTATGGGGAATAAAATCCAAAGTTGCGGATTTCATGTTACCTCACCCCCCGCAAAAAGTAGCAGAAATGTTTGTTAGTAGAATTACACGCGTAACCAGTCCACATATAATTAGTCAAAGGTTACCGGTCGTGTTGTAGGAGGCCTTTGCCCTTCAGGTTTTAACTTATTAACGTTGTCACATGCTTGATTGTCGTAGATGAAGCTATACTACATCCAGCTGGAGGGGCTGGCGATCGGCTACAACGAGGCCACGACAGATGTCTACCAGTGGCTCACGGTCCGGGACATCCTGTATGTTACACCCTTTTCACTTGAGAGTCAATTCAGGTTAGGTGGGAAAATGCTCGAGCATATGCTTCGCCGCCATTCAAACTTAGGGCAAAACGACGCTGATGTCCGCTGGATAAGATTTTACTGTTGTATAATATTATCAGCTCTTTTTTCGATGGAATACGGTTGATAATTAATTACCACTTAATTCAATTCCATTCATATAGTTCTCTTATTAAAAAGTGCTCGATCATTTTTACGCTCAATCTGAAATGACCCTTATATGTTGTTACTCTCTTATCTGTTTGTTTATGCATGCATCACTACAAAACTATTTATTCGGAAGGAATTTTTTGAAAAATAGGGACATTTTGAAGTAAAATTTAGTTTTTGTAGTTCATCTACAAAAAAGTTATATGTTTTGATTTTTTTTGAATATAGCATTGGTATATCTAGTTGCCTGACACTCAGTTGCAGAAACGCTCATTAGAGTTAATCCTCCATTAAATCTCTTGCTAGCTTTTACTACGTCAACAAGACAAAAAGTGACAGCAAGAGATTTAATGAAGGGTTAGCTTTAATGAGCATTTCTGCAACTGAGTGTAAGCGGCGCAGGCTCTACTAGTGTTAAAAATAAACATATTTAAAAAAATTTTTGCGTCTACTACGTACAATAAGATTCAAGAGCGGTGATAGCCTATACGGAAGAGTGCTTGCTATTCAATCACGAGGAGGCGATTCAATTCCTGACCTGTATCACTAAGTAATACGGAATTTATGTACGGTTATATTTATAGATCGAGATCCGACCGTAAAATTATGCACAAATTTGTTTGGTGAACGAAATATGATTGAAATGAAAGTTTAAGTTTAGTTTTTCATATAAAGCTAAAGTTGTCTAGCAAAATCTTGCCGCAAGTACCTTTACCATTATGATTTTTGGTACAATTTTTTCCACCTATCTGTTTGGGAAATAAATTAGGTGCCATCGGATGGAGACTGATATAAAGAACTGTAAAAACTAGGGTTGCCACCTCTCAGTTTGCCGCACCTCTAGGGTTGCCAGGTTCAAAGAAGTCATTTTTCACATTTCGTTCACCAATCAAAAATTAAATTTATATTAATAAAATCGATGAAAAAATACACAATCGAAATAGGTGTCTTAAAATTATGTCTTCAATTCGTAAAAAATATAAAATGAAGACCAAAAAAAACTTGATATACCGAATTGCAGATGGATAAACATGCTGGGTGATCTGGACGAGCTGGCTTTCGCCCTGTCCCTCCCGAAGGTGTCCCCCGAGGGTATGCTGTTCCCAGACCACTGCACCGGCCTAGTGAAGCTCCTGGAAGATCAAAGTAACCTGTACTTTTCGCAGGTCACCTGGAACAGGTACGCCATATTATCGTTCTTTATTTTTACTAGCTTTTTAGGGTTCCGTCACACTTTGGACATTTAGCTGTCGTGTCATACAAATGGGAAACATTAAAAAGAAGAGTTAAGCATGTGCACCGACTGCTCTCAAACGGTGAAACCTGCATACGCTGAAGAATAAATTCCGATACGTATATGAAGTCACGCGAGGTGCACTAAAGCCCATACATCCTCCTTGACGGTAGGCCTGCCCTTTAGTCATCATAATCATAGATTGTCTGGAAGAAATTCCATTATGTATGTAGGTAGTATGTGAACTTATTTATTATTTAGGTACATTATAGTTTCTTCAGTTTATGTTATAATGATAGGCTAAATATGTTATAAAGATTGTACATTATATAAAATATGTTGTGTAAGTGTCAATACTGAATGTTTGTCTATAGTTATTAAGCATATAATATTCTTTATGTTCTATTTATGTTTAAGGGAGGGACAGAATAGCAGTGGCAGTCGGCAACCCCGACTGTTTAACTGAGTCCTTTACCTTTTTGTCTCCATGCTATTTTTAAAACCGTGCTAACCGTGCCGTGCCGTGCCTGCATGCTTCAATTTTGTGGCATGTATTGTACCCACTGTCCATTATAAGTGGCGACGGGCTCACCCCCCATCACACTGGACAGAGTTTCGGTACTATTGGTGAAACGTGGATGTTCTGAAGTTTCAGAATATCTCTGACTACCTCCTCGGGGAATATAGTCGTGAGCATATGCTTATGCTTATGCTAAATAGCTTTTTAGCGATAAGACCACCTTATTTGTACCATAATTATTTTTGTTTCCTGCTCTGTACTGTATTTATGTGTTTGGTGTAAATAAAGTATATTTCATTCATTCATAATCATAATGGTAAAGCCTTTACTACTACTTAACCTTTAGCGTAAAGGTACTGGCGGCAAGATTTTGCTAGGCAACCCGGCGTTGTATGAACCCCTGTTTAAACTTTCACTTAAATCACATTTCGTTCACCAAACAAATAGATGCATAATTTTACGGTCGGATCTTAGAATAGTATTTTAACGTTAACTTACTAACGTAAATTTTTTGTAAGGTCCTTCTTAATATCCTGACACTTATTTAAGGGCATTATCAGACCGTCAAACTGAACAACTTTCTCTATGGCACCAACAAAATCGCGAAAAAAAATCTGCTATTCCATACAAAACTGCCAACCAAATGTATGGGACAGCTGATTTCGATGTTAGTCCAAAAGAGAAACTTGTTCAGTTTGATGGTCTGATCCACAGAACATTATAAGAGCGTTTAGAAATGCAAAGTAGCGCTTTTGCTTTGGAGACGGCTGTCGCCACTTGTCTTCCCACTCACGCTGCTACAATTACTCATGCCCTCTCGCTCGCACCACGCCGCACGCCTTATGGTGCTATGAAAATCATTGCATAACCTATGGCCACACGTTCCACGCCTACTTTGCACTTCTATCCCCTCTAATAATGTTCTGTGGTCTGATCATCCCCTTAAAAAAGTGTTCGCACATTAAGAAGGACCCTGTAAATGAAATTTTAACTGTAGCCTCCTCTGATATTAAATCCATGTTTGTTTTATCGAAGAAAGTCACTTTCTTCATTTTGATTGGTATATTAAAGCTTGCTTTAGTTTTCGTATTCGTAAAAATGACTGGGTCCAAATTCGCCAATGTTCTTTCTTCCTCAGCTACCAATCAATGCTCCGTTTCCAAAAGATGTACGTACTGAACTTCAAAATGTCACCAAGCAGCACGAAGGTCATCCCCGGCCGCAAGATGTCCTTCACTTCCTACCCCGGCTTTGTACAGGTATCATCATCATCCTCTCATCAAATCTCTGTTTCTGTTATTAAAATAGCCTTAACATTTCGTTGCTATTGGAAATGGAGTATAGATATACAGGGTCCAACTTAATATGCTGACACTTTTTTAAGGGGATGATCATACCATCAAACTGAACAACTTTCTGTATGGAACCAACATAGAAATCGCGAAAAAAAATCGGCTGTCTCATACAATACTGCAAACCTACTCGAGCCAAATGTATGGGAAAGCTGATTTTTTTTCGATGTTGGTGCCTTAGAGAAAGTTGTTCAGTTTGATGGTCTGATCATCCCCTTAAAAAAGTGTCAGCATATTAAGAAGGGCCCTATATAGGTGCTGTCTTAAAAAAATCATTGACTAATTTATTGATGTCCAAAATATAATCAAACTTCGTTTGTATGGAGAACGCCGACAGTATTTTCCTGTTAAGGAGCCATAGGTTCAGACGAATGTTTTCTATGGGAAACGTGATTGCCCAGCCCTCCGAAAAGTGATTGCGTGAGCCGTATTTTCGACTAAAAAGAATTAACGAAAGTACTTTTATAGATTTTTTTTATGATTTCACTAGATAAACTAATGGTCAATATATGAGTATAATACTAAAAATTTGAAACTATTTTAAGTTCTTCTAAAACGAGAAAAATGTTTAAAAATACATGAACTTACACATCTTTGTGACGATTTTCTATCGAGTGAAGTAATTCCAATCGTGTATTCAATTTATGATTTCACTAGATAAACTATCAAAGAATAATGATGTATGACTTTGGTTTCGGTAAATTGTATAAATTTAATTGAAAAATAAAAGATGCCTCCAAGGTAATTCGTCCTACTATTGCGCCTTAAGAGAAGTTTATTCCGAATGCGTAAATGCGCGCTGCATACAAACGAAGTCTGGTGATATTTTCAATACTAACCAATTAAACTCAATGAAATTTTGCAGAAACAATCTAGTAACAAATCTCTATGCTTGTATCGTGTCCGATTTTCGTTAAAATATACAGTTTCAATGCTAGGATTAATTTAAGATTTGTATGGAAATATTTGAGGCACTGTAACTTTAAAACTGTACACTTTAAGAAAAATCGGATACGATACAAGCATAGAGATTTGTTTCTAGATTGTTTCTGCAAAATATCATTGGGTTTAATTGATTAGTATTGAAAATATCACCAGACTTCGTTTGTATGGAGCGCGCCAACAGTAATATACCCTTAAGGTTAGATTCGACATCTAGATCAGTCACATGATCATAAATGGAATAGTAAAAAGATCGGTTAAAATGCCGACATCTGGACCCTTGCGTGGATGCCCTCGTATAGACTTTGGGGTTTAGGGGCCTTGACAGGTTTCCGTCTGTGCGACTGCGACCATCGCTGGTCTTTTATAGACTTTCTTTAATTTTTATGTAGATTTTCTCACTGCTAGGCACAGGGCATCCCTCTATTCTCCATGGTTTGGTTCTTCTCCTTTCCTCTATGTTAAGTCAAAGTGTCAAAAGTAAAAAATTGTTTATTCAAAACAATATCACATAGATAACTTTTTGACGTCATGTTTTTGAATCTACCACCGCGTCGGAAGGTGTTCCGTTGTAGAGAAGATGCGGCCAGAAACTCTACAACACACTTCTTTTAAACAAAACAAAATATACAAAGTACAATTTCATAAATTCAATATTAAATTACATAGAGTAACATTGTCAAGACCAGACATTTTGGTCATTCAAATAATCATCGAGTTTATAGTAACCTTTGCGATACAAACCTAGGCCTTTAGGAAGGTATCCAAACATCCAGTTAACATCGTGTCTCAGTCCACAGATGACTTCTACATAACGTCGGCGGGGCTGGCCACAGCGGAGACGACCATCGGCAACAGCAACCGGTCGCTGTTCGAGAGGGTCAAGCCTGTGGGACAGGTCCGTACAATAATGTTTATTGATTTCTTTTTTTTTCACACTGGACATAGTTTCGGCACAGGTCCGGCACTTCAAACAACGTTTTGGATTTGACATGATGGCGTTCGCACATGCAAATTGTCTTTGAAATTTGTGTAGGGTTGAGTTACCACGCATCGTATGCACATCATCTAAATTTCGTTACTTTTTATTGTTATTAAAAATAGTATTTGAGCTAAAGAATTACTGAAAATGTGAATTTTGCGTTATTTTTCAACGTTTTTTATGCACTGAAAAGACTCAATTTTATGAAGTCAAATACTACGGGTGCGCGCGCCTGACTGCATTCCCTTGCTCGATTTCCCAGAAAGTGTGAGGTAAGGTGGGGGACGGGGGAGGGGGAGTCAGAGGGGGGCGGGAAACAGGTGGTTAAAAAATTTAATGTTGTCAACTATAGTTTTCCTTACACCCTGTATAGTACTCTTTCTTATACTGTGATTGAGTGAAAATCTCAAATGGTGGAAAAAATATGTCTCCAAATAGTGAATAATGTGAATATTGTTCCGTGTCATAGATACTGGAGTACGCGCGCGCGATGGTCGCTAACAGGCTGGCGCGCGACGGCAAGGAGTGGGTCGAGATATTCAGGAGGCACAATAGCGGCACATACAATAACCAGTGGTAAGACGCCGTTTTGTTGACGATAGATTAGAGATTAAAAAGCCGTGGTGGTCCAGTGGCGAGTAACCTTGCCTGCCGTGCAGGAGGCGATGGTTCGATCCCCGTCCACGCCGACTCGTACCAATGAGTTTTTCGGAATTTATGTACTATTTGTAACACCACTGGCTTTTCGGTGAAGGAAAACATCGTGAGGAAACCTGCATGCTTCAATTTCGAGGCATGTATTGTACCCACTGTTCATTATAAGTGACGACGGGCTCACCCCCCTCACATTGGACAGAGTTTCGGTATTACTGGTGAAACGTGGATGTTCTGAAGTTACCAGAATATCTCTGACTACCTCCTCGGGGAATATAGTCGTGAGCATATGCTAGATTAGATAGAGAGATCTCGCATGCGGTAACAACAGGGTGTAAGGAAAAGTATCATTAACCTTTAAATCACATACTCTACCCATCAAACTGATCAACATTTACTATGGGAGCAAATCGATCAGAACAAAAAAAACAAGCTGTCCCATACATTAGTATGGAACAGTTGATATCTTTTTTGTTCTGATCGGTTTGCTCTCGTAGTAAAAGTTGATCAGTTTGATGGGTAGAGTATGTGATTTAAAGGTTAATGATACTTTTCCTTACACCCTGTTGTTACCGCATGCGAGATGAAGGTGATTTCTGTAATGCTTGTCATAGAGCCCGCATGCGGGGAACAGTTGTCATTGGTAGATAGCGCTTGTGTGCAGAATACGGGAAATTTTTGTATCGCATGCCATAGCGCCCGAATGCCGGGAACCGTTTTTATTAGTCGAAATCGCTCGCATTCGGGGTGCGTGAGATTTCTGTAACGCATGTCATAGAGCTCGCATGCGGGTGGGAGAAATTTCTTTAACGCCTACGATATCGCCTGTATGTGTATCGTTTTCATTTGTCGATAGCGCCCGCATTCGGGGAACCGTTTTCATTGGTGGCCGGTGGGTCGTTTGCCCCGAGCCTTAGACCCGGCGTCTGTTATTTGGTATGTAAAATGTTTGTGTCAGGTTCGTGGTGGACTTCAAAAAGTTCAAGCCGCGCACCGCGACGAGCCCCGCGGTGATCCAGCCCGGCCTGCTGTGGGTGCTCGAGCAACTCCCCGGCTACACCGAGGCTGCTGATCTGTTAGTGTCTTTGACTAATTATTATAAGGACTAGCCTTGCGGTAGGTAGCCTATACTAGGTAGCCTATAATTGCGAAATAATAACTTCGAACTTAGAACGTTTTGGGTTCACACGAGACTACTTTTCATGATTTTTAACATTCAAAATTAGAATCTAAAGTTATGGGGAATAAAATCCAAAGTTGCGGATTTCATGTTACCTCGCCCCCCGCAAAAAGCGGCAGAAATGTTTGTTAGTAGAATTACACGCGTAACCAGTCCACATATAAATAGTCAACGGTAAGTGTTTATACTACTGTCTACAGGCACAGTATAAGAAAGAGTACTTACTATTGAGCTGTTATAAATAAATAAAATGTTTTGATAAGGACAATAAAGATCAAATAGTCTTAGTAGCCATGGATTTATGACCAATTGAGCCATAACCTCCTTACATGCATGAAAACACGAAAATTGAACATGGCGGTTGGTAATGTTCGTCCTTCTTTCGTACTTTCCGTCGTCGATGTTTCTGATTTTACGTTTGTCCCTTTCTATAAATTTTTGTCGTTGAATTGGAAAGGGACAAAGTTTTACGTCAGAAACAAAGACGGGAATTTACGAAAGAAGGACGAACATTACCGCCCGCCAAGGAGTATTTTCATGTTTCGCCGCTTGTAAAGCAGTCTGCTCTAAAGGTATCAATACCTATTCCAACTTCCAACAACGAACGGAACGGAACGGAACGGAACGGAACGGAAACGGAACTTGTAATTTGGGACAGGATACTATTGCCACTACCCCGGACCAGACGCAACAGAGATGCGAGATTGATTTTTTGAGAAATGCGTTATACACTCAAATTTTTTTAATTACCAAGTAAATATTAAGAGTGTATTCAGATGAAGAAACTAAACCACTTTTCCTATGGAAATGGGTAAAAACGAGTTTTTTTTTTAAAAAGAATGTTTTTGTAGACATTTGCATTATTTTAAAGGGTGATTGTACTTATGATACTGAACAGCTTTCCCAAAGGAACTTAAGGGCAAATTATTCAGTGTCAAGACTACAATCCTCTTTAAATTAATGCAACTGTCTACGCTTACACCCTGTACACGCTGATGATGATAATAATCCTCAGAACGGAGCACCTGAAGAAAGAGACGTACTTCCCATCGTACAACATCCCTTACTTCGAGAAAGTGTTCAACATGAGCGGCGGCAACGAGCGCGTGGAAACCTTCGGCGACTGGTTCGGCTACAAGACCAACCCGCGCGCCAGGATCATCAAACAGAAACAGGTACCGCACTATGAGTAGCAGCAACGTGTGGAGACCTGCGGCGACTGGTTCGGCTACAAGACCAACCCGCGCGCCAGGATCATCAAACAGAAACAGGTACCGCACTATGAGTAGCAGCAACGTGTGGAGACCTGCGGCGACTGGTTCGGCTACAAGACCAACCCGCGCGCCAGGATCATCAAACAGAAACAGGTACCGCACTATGAGTAGCAGCAACGTGTGGAGACCTGCGGCGACTGGGTCGGCTACAAGACCAACCCGCGCGCCAGGATCATCAAACAGAAACAGGTACCGCACTATGAGTAGCAGCAACGTGTGGAGACCTGCGGCGACTGGGTCGGCTACAAGACCAACCCGCGCGCCAGTGGCCAGTGCTTGCCCGTACTATACTGATTTAGTCGTTATACTTACTGGCGGAACCTGATTCGTTCTGATCCGGCCCTCGCCAACTCGTCAGCATTATCATAACCCCGAACACAAGTATGCCCCGGAACCCAAACTAATCTGACTTTATTGTGAAGACCAAGAAGATTTATTGTGAAGAAAAAAAGCCGTGGTGGTCCAGTGGCGAGTAACCTTGCCTGCCGTGCAGGAGGCGATGGTTCGATCCCCGTCCATACCGACTCGTACCAATGAGTTTTTCGGAATTTATGTACGATTTGTAACACCACTGGCTTTTCGGTGAAGGAAAACATCGTGAGGAAACCTGCATGCTTCAATTTCGAGGCATGTATTGTACCCACTGTCCATTATAAGTGGCGACGGGCTCACTCCCCGTCACACTGGACAGAGTTTCGGTACTACTGGTGAAACGTGGATGTTCTGCGGTTTCAGAATATCTCTGACTACCGCCTCGGGGAATATAATGGTGAGCATATGCTTATGCTATGCTTATGCCAAGAAGATAGACTAGAGGAATCTCCTCCTGGCTTACTGCCTCTGTTGTCCTTACTGTGTTCTATAACATGTCTACACTACACCCGCAGGCGACGGTACGCAACCTGCGCGACATGTACTACGTGATGCGGTATAACGACTACAAGCACGACCCGCTGTCGCGCTGCAATACCTGCGACCCCCCGTACAGCGCCTGCAATGCCATCGCCGCCAGGAACGACCTCAATCCTGCCAACGGTAAGAAAAAAACGTACATTTTATTGGCCGCATCTTCTCTGCAGAAATAAAACATGATAATTCGTTATGGCCACGTTAGTGACTGTATCCAGTGCCGTTGAAAATCGTTTTTATTTTTCTGGTCAGGCCACAAAACATTATAAGAGGGGTTAGAAGTGCAAAGTAGGCGTGGAACGTGTCGCCACAGGTTATGAAATGATTTGCATAACACCATAAGGCGCGCGGCGTGGTGCGAGCGAGAGGGCATGAGTAATTGTAGCAGCGTGAGCGGAAAGACAAGTGGCGACAGCCGTCTCCAAAGCAAAAGCGCTACTTTGCATTTCTGACCCCTCTTATAATGTTCTGTGGGTCAGGCTATAAAGAAGCTATGATAATGTGATAAATATTGTTTTCAACACACTTGCTCGTAAAGTGGCTCTTATTGCACCGCTTTTAGGTACATTATGCAGCTTATAGAACACGCGTGTGAAAATGTTACATTCTGACACTAGTGCGGTAGTGTTTCTTTTTTTCTATAGTTCGTTTTTAAATCTCAGCGAAGAATTCAAGTTGAGTTATGAATACAAAAAAGTGTATAGTTCATGTTTTTAACGCGTGAGCTTTGGTCATTACAACTTTGGCTAGTATATACAGCATTCGCCTGCGGCTCGTGCTAAAATCCCGCCTCGGCTGAATTTACCAACTTCGCTCGTTTGTATCATAACATAATGTACTTTTTCCTTCAACAACAGTTTTGAATGGCATTGGACTCAGTCATTGTGTCGATACCGGCCATAACGTTCGATGCGTGATAGATAAAAAAAATGTTTGAAACTCGTCTAAAGCAAATTAATGTTCCTAGAGATACGAATTTAATATTATTTTCAAGTTTTTAACTTTTGCTTTACATGTTATCTTTCACATTTTACAATGTCGCAATATATTGTAAGACTCAGCGCCCGCGGCATGATGACGCGATAAAGCGCTATCGCGCCCTAGCTCCCTTTCTTTTTGCGTGCGAACGAACGAGTTAGCAGGCGCGATAAAACTTTTATCGAGGCACCATGCCGCGGGCGCTGATATCAGTTATGTTATGCACAAATGCAGGAATGGATGGATGGATGGATAAATTGTCATGCGGGCATGCATGCTGTTATGTGTTATGCTGATATGTTATGCAGGAATACACAATTTCCTGACAACTTTAGAGGAGTTCCATTAATCCGGAGCGCGTCATCAGATATTCACCAAATTAAAATTTTAATAACATAGGGGTAACTCCTTTTATCGGAAAAAGATCCATATAAATCGGCCAAGAAATCCCGAGATTATAAAATACATAAAAAAACGAAGTTAAACAATTTATTTGTTTAAGTAACAAACACAAAATGTCCATGCTGTCCGTCTGTGGAACTCTCTCCCATTTGATATAAGAGATTGACAAACAATCGCATCATTTAAAAAACAAGTCAAAGATCTCAATAAAGACAATCATCACCATCATCATCATCTCTCTCTTCAATAAATCAATGATGAACTGATGACTTAAGATTTAATAAAAAATTACCTATGTCTACACCAAATAAGTAGTCAGCACAAGCTTCGTCAATAATAATACAACAGCCGGTAATCAGCAACATGCTTCGTCAAAACCTTAAATAAACAGATAGAGATCCGCAACATGCTTCGTCAACTTACCTAACCAAAATCCACCTCACGCTTCGTCAGTAATAAAACAAAAACAGGTTTAAATGCTCTCCGCCCCTCGGAACCCACCTGGCTCAAAGGAACTCATCACACTAGCAGCATTATCAATAAATTAGTATATTTATTTATTATTTTTCATACTGGATATTTTTGTATGTAATAGTATTATGTATGTAAGTATATACCTGTATCTTTATTTAATATGTATTTATTAGTGTTCAATACTGATTTATTAGTTAAATGCACACTATGCCTGCCTCACTTTGTATATTTTCTCTCTGTCACGGGTTTGCTGGAACTAATCTCTTTAGAAATAAGCTCGCCCTTTGTAATTGTCTATTATGCTGTTTTCATATATATTTCCGTGTGTACAATAAAGAGTTAAAATAAAACAAAAGTAACATAATAAAAACAGTTCACAACAATTTTACCAAACAAAAATATAACGAAACACCAATAGAATATCATGTAATTTATTGTATGCTACAGCAGCGATTAGGTCCCAGCCATAGATTTAGCATATACTACGTTAGATCGGAAATGCGAAAGAGAAAGGGACGCATTAACGTATGTTAGAGCGAGATAGATAGACGAGACCAAATCTCGTACACGCTATGAGCCTGTATGGCCCTAGCGTCAGTTGTCAACGGAACGAATCCCGCTTTTAAATCTCAGGTTTTTTTGGTCTCGCCTTGGATATTCCGTAGCCTATCTAACGTATATGCTAAATCTATGGACCCAGCTCAACATATACCTTGCTCGAAAGCAGAGTGTTAATTTCAGATGAAACATTTTTATAAGTAGTTGTAATTAATAACCTTTTCTTTTGTCGAAGTCAGTTAAAAATATAATTTAACACACAGGCTCGTATCCTTTCCGCGCGCTCGGCCACCGCAGTCACGGTGCGACGGATGCCAAGATAACCAGCGCGTTCCTGTACTCCACCTACCAGTTCATAGCCGTTGCCGGACCCACGCACAACATCTCCCGCGGGATACCGCCCTTCAGGTCTGTCTATACACTAAAATAACTAGCGCGTTCCTGTACTCCACCTACCAGTTCATAGCCGTCGCTGGACCCACGCACAACATCTCCCGCGGGATACCGCCCTTCAGGTCTGTCTATACACTAAAATAACTAGCGCGTTCCTGTACTCCACCTACCAGTTCATAGCCGTCGCTGGACCCACGCACAACATCTCCCGCGGGATACCGCCCTTCAGGTCTGTCTATACACTAAAATAACTAGCGCGTTCCTGTACTCCACCTACCAGTTCATAGCCGTCGCTGGACCCACGCACAACATCTCCCGCGGGATACCGCCCTTCAGGTCTGTCTATACACTAAAATAACTAGCGCGTTCCTGTACTCCACCTACCAGTTCATAGCCGTCGCTGGACCCACGCACAACATCTCCCGCGGGATACCGCCCTTCAGGTCTGTCTATACACTAAAATAACTAGCGCGTTCCTGTACTCCACCTACCAGTTCATAGCCGTCGCTGGACCCACGCAAAACATCTCCCGCGGGATACCGCCCTTCAGGTCTGTCTATACACTAAAATAACTAGCGCGTTCTTGTACTCCACCTACCAGTTCATAGCCGTCGCTGGACCCACGCACAACATCTCCCGCGGGATACCGCCCTTCAGGTCTGTCTATACACTAAAATAACTAGCGCGTTCTTGTACTCCACCTACCAGTTCATAGCCGTCGCTGGACCCACGCAAAACATCTCCCGCGGGATACCGCCCTTCAGGTCTGTCTATACACTAAAATAACTAGCGCGTTCTTGTACTCCACCTACCAGTTCATAGCCGTCGCTGGACCCACGCACAACATCTCCCGCGGGATACCGCCCTTCAGGTCTGTCTATACACTAAAATAACTAGCGCGTTCCTGTACTCCACCTACCAGTTCATAGCCGTCGCTGGACCCACGCAAAACATCTCCCGCGGGATACCGCCCTTCAGGTCTGTCTATACACTAAAATAACTAGCGCGTTCTTGTACTCCACCTACCAGTTCATAGCCGTCGCTGGACCCACGCACAACATCTCCCGCGGGATACCGCCCTTCAGGTCTGTCTATACACTAAAATAACTAGCGCGTTCCTGTACTCCACCTACCAGTTCATAGCCGTCGCTGGACCCACGCAAAACATCTCCCGCGGGATACCGCCCTTCAGGTCTGTCTATACACTAAAATAACTAGCGCGTTCTTGTACTCCACCTACCAGTTCATAGCCGTTGCCGGACCCACGCACAACATCTCCCGCGGGATACCGCCCTTCAGGTCTGTCTATACACTAAAATAACTAGCGCGTTCCTGTACTCCACCTACCAGTTCATAGCCGTCGCTGGACCCACGCAAAACATCTCCCGCGGGATACCGCCCTTCAGGTCTGTCTATACACTAAAATAACTAGCGCGTTCTTGTACTCCACCTACCAGTTCATAGCCGTTGCCGGACCCACGCACAACATCTCCCGCGGGATACCGCCCTTCAGGTCTGTCTATACACTAAAATAACTAGCGCGTTCCTGCTCTCCGCTTAACAGTTCATAGCCGTCGCCGGACCCACACACAACATCTGCCGCGAGATACCGCCCTTCAGGTCTCTCTCTATACATACAGGATGTAAGAAAATATCCTAGTAATATTTAAAAGGGTTTAGACATTAGACCATCAAACTGAACAACTTTCACTATGGAGCCAAATTAGAAACCGCGAAAAAAAATCTGCGGTTTCATACAAAACTGCACTGCCCCTCGACTCAATGAACTGTATAGCCCAGTAAAAATACGGGTCGATAGACGTACTTTATTAACGAATCCAACTACATTTCGTAATTTTTGTTTTTAGTACTAAAATGTAAATTTTTATTTATACTGGGCTAGTATGGGAAAGCAGATTTTTTTGTCGACATTGGTTCTATAGGTATATTGGAATTTATTCTGTTTGAAGTTCTGAAGCGCCTCAGTTTACGCTCTGTAAAACCTGTGCCCCTAGACAAAGTACTTTCGATTAGCGTTAACGACAGTAGAAAGCATAAAAAATGTATGGACTTGATGTATGGTGACGAAAACAAACTTCAAAATGTTTCGTTCGCCAATGTCAAATCCATACATTCTGCCATTTTCTACTAGCGTCAACGCCAATAGAATGTCACTTTGTCTAGGGGGGCTGACCAGAAAAATAAACAAACTGCTTTGGGGGCGCGACAATCGATTATAACCAGGAAGCTGGAAATAGGTATTTTACCTTTAAACAATGTTTCAATTACTTACAGAAATTATAGGTAGTTCCAATGATTTTCCGCAACATGGTGACGTTTTTTTTCAAGTCAGGCTTTGTAAGAACACTGCGGTCTAAGAGACCCCCATACTAGCGTCTTTCGAGCGTCGTCGTCGAGGCAGCGCGGACGCTGGCACGACGACGACGCTAGAAAGACGCTAGTGTGGGGGTCTCTGAAGGGTATATTACTGTTGGCGCGCTCCATACAAGCGAAGTCTGGTTATATCAATACTAACCAATTAAAGTCAGTGAAATTTTACAGAAACAGTCTAGAAAATAATCTCTATACTTGTATGATGTCAGATTTTCGTTAAATTGTATAGTTTTAAAGTTACAGTGCCTCAAAGATTTCCATACAAATCTGAAATTAATCCTGGCATTAAAACTGTATATAATAACGAAAATCCGCCAAGATACAAGCATAGAGATTTGTTTCTAGATTGTTTCTGCAAAATTTCATTGACTTTAATTGGTTAGTATTGAAAATATCACTAGACTTCGTTTGTATGCAGCGCGCATTTACGCATTCGGAATAAACTTCTCTTAAAAACAAAAACGAAGTTCTTTTATAGTGTTCCGTATTTATACCATCGTAGGGATGCAATTATTCCATGAAATTATTTTGTAATATGCAGTATTAAAGTTTGTAACTCTGCACACAGATGGAGCGAGTTTGACTTGGGCCCGCACTTACCGCATGAGGGCCAGCCCGACGCGTGGCTGTTCTCCCCGATGCTGCACCAGTGGGAGTGGTCGTAACCTTACCGCCTATGTCATAAGAGTCAAGTTCCTGTGATCTCCCCTCGATTATAATTATGGGCCAGCTAAATGGTCAAAAAAATTAATTCACATATAGCATCCAACTTAATATGCTGATAATTTTTTAAGGGGATGATCAGACCGACAAACTGAACAACTTTCTCTATGACAACAACATCGTAAATGCAAAAAAAAATCTGCTGTCCCATACATTTGGCTAAAGTAGGCTTGCAGTTTTGTATGGAAGAGCTGGTTTCTTTTTCGCGATTTCGATGTTGGTGTCATAGAGAAAGTTGTTCAGTTTGACGGTCTGATCATCCCTTTCGAAAAGTGTCAGCATAATAAGAAGGACCCTGTATAAGATGATTATGTAGATGAATGTGTAAACATGTTTGGTTTTAATTTACGGTTAAAAAATAAGTCAACAGTTAAACAATTAGCCAATAGCGGCAAGGGATTGAAGGTGGCACATCATGATTGGTCAATATAATTTCACGCGCAATAGCGCACATAATAATGTTCGTTATCAATTGATTAATTTACAGTCAGTTGCACGTACGTTCATTACAGTTAATCCTCCATTAAATCTCTAGCCAGCTTTTACTACATCAACAAGACAAAAAATGACAGCAAGAGATTTAATGGAGGATTAACTTTGAACGTACGTGTAACTGGCAATAAATCTGCTCGAGCATTTTTCCGCTAGATGAGCGCTGACCCTTAGGCGGAGGTCCGCCTGCGAGTCAGTTCCTCCTAGACTAGATGATCCGATAGCTCGGTTGGGATTGAATTGGGTTCGACTCCCGCAAGAGGTAGATATATGATAAATAGGACAATTTGGACCAGAGTCATGGATGTTTGTATCTACAGGGGTAATTCTTAATACGCTGAAATTTTTTAAGGGAATGATCAGACCATCAAACTGAACAACTTTCTCTATGGGTCCAACAAAGAAATCGCGAAAAAAAAATCAGCTTAGTTTAGTATGGTACAACTGTTTTTTTTTCTCTATTTTGATGTTGGTGCCATAGAGAAAGTTGTTCAGTTTGACGGTCTGATCATCCCCTTAAAAAAGTGTCAGCATATTAAGGACCCTATATATTGTATACTATAACGTTGTCTAGTCATCATAATACAAATCCGCGCTAGATTCTGGTACTTTTAAAACGTGATTATCTAATCTGTGTGACAAATTCGAATATATTTATTATTATTTACTAAAACCATGCTCCGGACGGTACTGATGCAAAATTATAAAAGCTAAACTTTCCTGTATTCATACCGAAGTGTTAGTAAAAAATGCAAATCTTTTTAAATGTTTATATTGAACTAGTTTTGTAGTTATATATGTATATTTGATAAATAAATCACGTTTTTTAATAACAAACGTGTTTTTCTTAACTTTTTACAAAATAAACTTTTTGTTTCAACACTTACACATCATCCCTTATTTGAAATAAGTTATTTGTTTTACATTTTTATATACAAATTATGAATTAATATATTAAAGTTATTAAAACATTCGTACAAGGATATATTTTTTGTTGAAAATGGAATGAGTTTTAAACTAATGATAAAAAAAAATGAAGTCAAATACAATGTGTTAACAAAATTTCCAAATCCTAAGAATCGATGAATGAAGAATCTTTTAAAATGTACATACATACATAAACACACGACCATAATCCCTATTGGGGTGGTGAAACTATCGTTTTAAGCTTACAGTTGTAGCAAAGGCTCACTTTTTGGAAGTATGTTGAAACTTTCACGATATAATAAAAACCGGATCGCTTAGGGTCTTTAGCATTTTTCCGCTAGATGTGCGCTGTCCCTTATTCGCCTCGTACGACACAAACTGAAAGAAATCTAATGTAAGCTTTTCTTGAAAATGTTCAACACGGCAGACGAGGCCCAATTGCATGAAAAATGAAAATGAATACAAAATTGTCAAATAATATAACACAGGTATCAAATGCCATAGTTTCATTCGTTAACACATTACAGATGGCTCGACTACATCTAACATAATTTCAGATTGTCATTCTAGATTGTATTTTTAAGCTTATCACCACAGATAGACTAAAAACTACCTTTTTTATTAGCTGATAATAGCAACGCTGCAAGATTGAAGATTCTAAATCTGCTGCTAAGAACTTATCGCATTATTTGCGACTATAGCAACGCTCCCGGACCGTCTTATGTGAAGCCAATCTAAAGCTATTATTTAGGCTCAAAACAGTAACAACATATAAGACAAGTGAAAGAGGCATACAGCTTTATCCACAGACGAAGGGGCAGGCGTAGATGGCACAATACTTTCCCTTTCCTACTATCAGGCTGCCTTCATTTGGTCAATCTCATATTCTCACTAGCTTCCTTAAACTCTTCCTAAACTCAACCGCGGTCAAAAAGTTAAGTCACTCATTGAAATCTCAGTCATAATCTCGAGGTTCCTCTAAGGTTGAATTGAGGAATTACTTACAATGGTGGTGTTTAAAGTTAATTCAGAGAGAAAAAAAATACAAATTTATTCCATTATTTTACGCAAAACTTTATGACGTTTAAGCATCTCGAAGGTAGGTAAAAAGGTAAAGTAAGGTAGGTTGCGACATTGAGCTTCTTTCCTCCTGTCTTTCTCGGATAATATACGAGCAATGTAAAAGATAGACACTCTTGCTTGTCCCACTCCAAGCCCTTTCCATGTTTATGATGCATGTTTACAGTTTTGAGCCTTAACACTACATAACATATTTATTTTACATACATTAATACACAACGGTTTTTTTTATTAGCTGCAATATCCTGATCGGTTTTAAGCATCAGCAAAAAAATCTTTGGTGAGATTACTTTTTATACACATTACCACAGATTATTTAATATTTAAGTTACTAACGTAACAGATACTGCACTCTCTCTATTTCGCCCGCTTGTACAGCCAACAGCGACTAATGATGAGCATACATTATGTCAAGGCATGACAGCCTGTATCTTGTGCGATTCGCAGCGCTGTAGGTATTTGTCTAAGCTGTCAAACGCAAGTGCAGAATATACAGGGTGTTAGGGTAAACAGTTGGATTACTTTAAGGGGTGATTGTACCTATGATACTGAAAAACTTTCCCAAAGACACCAATAGGAAATTCGCAAACAATTTTTTTGACTTTCCATACTAAATGCAATTAGTTGATCGAACGTTGGTATGAAAAGTCGTAATTTTTTTTGCGAATTTGCTATCGGTTTCTTGAAGAAAATTGTTCAGTATTATGGGTATTATGGTTTAATAAATAATAATACCTATAGTTGCGTGCACGACAGGCATCACCAGCAAAATCTACTTATATTTCAATATCATGGAATGTCCTCTTATAATATTAATATCATCCTCGTAGAAATATTGCAGCTAACTAAAACCGTAAACAACACTCTCATAGAATTACAAACAGAACCTAAGTAGAAACTATAGTTTATTCTAAGGAGTTGAGCATGAGGAGCTGTTTCAACACTTTGGTCTGCGAAGTCTCCCGGATCTCACCCGCGAGGAACATCTCGTCTACTACCGTGTATACCTGCAAGTTTGAGAAATCATTTAAAACATTTCCCTCTGATGCATATCGACGGGGAATTGCTAACAACTCCTAAATTACATTTTTTTTACGATAACTACTTATGAATGCAGTTCGATAAAGAATGAATTGCGCGTCTACTGATGTTATGAATTAAGTTAAAATTCGCAAAATTGACGTAGCTAAGCACCAAAGAAATATCATCTATATTAAGGTCCATCACAATCTGATTTATTTTCGCCTCCTGTAAAATTTGGTTTTTGTAACTTAGGAGTTGTTAGCACTTCCCCATCGATATGCACATTTTAGACTTGACAGCTAAAAGTCATATTACACAACACCAGTGTCATGCACTCACACTCAGGGTACACAAATACAGTTAAACCTTAATAATTACCTACCTGGAATAATTTCTAAACTAAAAGCAATATTGTTTACTAAATGACTTTGATTTGTTTAAATACAGGCTAATTAAACTATTAAAATTCATTTAGAAAACAAAACGCCTTTAGTTAAGAAATTATTAGGGTTTAACTGTATTTGTGTCGACCCTGAGTGCACGCCACTGCACAGCACAAGTGATTTTTGAGCATGAGCGTTGATGGAATGATTTCAAAAATCAATCAGTGTTACGGCGATTCAGTTGTGATGTCGCGGCGATGCAGTAGCCATGTTGTGGTGGTGCAGTTGAAACTTGCAACATTGTCTATGCTCAAAAATCACTTGTGTGATTGGGCTCTATCAGTGCCCTTACCGCATAATTATACAGAGTCCTTCTTAATATGCTGACACTTTTTTAAGGGGAAGATCAGACCGTCGAGCTTAACAACTTTTTCTATCGGACCAACATCGAAATCGCGGTCAAAAATCTGCTGTCCCATACATTTGGCTCCAGTAGGTTTGCAGTTTTGCATGGAACAGAACATTTTTTTTTTTGCGATTTCTATGATGGTGCCATAGAGAAAGTTGTTCAGTTTGTCGGTCGGATCCTCCCCTTAAAAAAGTGTAGGCATATTAAGAAGGACCCTGTATGCATCTATGCACGCCGGGGTCTGGTTTTAAAACCTGTCAAACTGGACAGAGTTTAGGCACTACTTTAGTGAAAATGACAAGTGTTTTTTTTTAATATCTCATTGCTACAACTACCTACATTCCTAAACAAAAAGTTTGTAGTGGTAGCAGAGGCCATAGCCTTTGAGTTGTATTTTCTTTTAACAGTGTACCCCGAAATGTTTAGTTAGAAAATTTTTCTAAAAACTTTGTTTTGTTACTCTACCCTCCCCCCCCTAAGAGCATGAGAAGGGCGATTCCCAAACACCCTCCCCCTAAATTTGGATTGCAGCATACTAAAAATCCTACTTTTGTGTAAGAAAGCCATAAACTTCTTTAATCTTTTTGTCAAAAAACATTGGAGGCTACTTTGGGGGAGGGATAGGGGCGTCGTCCCCTCCCCCCTTCCCCCTAAATTCATGCCAAAGGATACTAAACTGTTACCGTCCCCTTCCCTGAAACACCTTGCCTCCTGACGTGGGTTAATTACGGAAATTCCTAAATTACCCTCCTTAGGCCAAAAGCTGGGCAGGTACACCCATGACCATCAAACAATATAATGTATAGAACTAAGATATTCTAATAATTACCTTATAGAAGTTGAAAACAAGGTCCAATTCACATACATTGTGGAAATACTCATTGAGCACCTCCACAAAGTTGTGTATCGCCTCCAAATAGCACAAGTTGTTGTCGTTCACATCTACACATATACAGAAGTACAGACCTGCGTACCTCCTGTACACTATCTTGAAATTCCTGAACTGGAATAGAAGAAACAATTTCGTAAAAGGCCATGCAAAAATATCATTTTTAAAGCGATTTTTGGACAATTTACCTCAACGAAATTGGTGTGCTTGGCATCTCTGACGGTGACCACGGCGTGGACTTCTTCAATCAGCTTCTGTTTCTCATCATCATCGAAGTTCATATACCATTTAGCAAGACGAGTTTTGCCAGCACGGTTTTGGATCAAAATGAAGCGAATCTGTGGAGGTATAGGAGAGAAACGGTTGTTAGTTAGAAATAAGCTTTATTAGCTAATATACTGCCGGTTTTTCTGGCTTACCATCTTTGTTCAATATAATTTATTGAAGAATTCTGTAAATTCCGAATCGTTGACGCCTCCCCAATGATCGAATTTGACGACGACTTTGAAGTTGACAGAACGACAGTTGACATGACAATGACAGTCAAGAAAGAAGTCACAATTTCACTATGGTTTAGCTCGCTAAATAATTTTTATATAATTTATTTCAGTTTTTGGACTTGTAATTTACAGAGTAGTTTTATTTTTCTTATTGCCATAAATGAGGTCTATGTCTAAGCAGATTGTACCATGATTGTCCCCACTTAGTGCCTCTGCTAATTTTGCATTAAAAGTTAGAAGACCTTCTCTATGGTTTACTGCAATCAGTGTTACCATAGTAGTGAAATGTTTCCGTGTAGTAGACTTATTAAACATTTGTTTTGTAATTTAATACGATTTCTATGTTTACATCTAGTGTTATTCAGTCATATGATTATTAATAAATATTATTGTATTCCTACAAAATTTTAAAACCATCACAAAAAAACATTTCATGATTTTATTTGTTTCAGTAGTATTTTATAAAACTTCCATAGCAACTCAAATATCGAGTTGTTTTTTCAATTTTCAGTGGATTTTTGACGTTGCTACCTACTACTTGCTCGTTTTCATTATTCTTCATCAATGTAGTGCTTAGGTTTTCCAAAATGTGTCTAATATAAGTAGTTATAGGGAAATAAACAAATTTAATCTTAAATGACGCCCACGAAGACCACAAAAACTGAAGTAGAAATGGTGATACGGAATAGAAAAACTGTTATGAAAGACGGGATTATGACCATGTCGGGGATCGGTGAGCCGTCCGTGTTCCACGCGTTGGTGGTTATCTTCCTGGAGTTCTTCGCGTGGGGCCTGCTCACGATGCCGATAATTTCCGTGCTGAACGCCACGTTCCCTGACCACACGTTCCTGATGAACGGTTTGATAATGGGCATCAAGGGCATTCTGTCGTTCCTATCCGCGCCTCTCATCGGCGCGCTCTCCGACGTCTGGGGCCGCAAGTTCTTCCTGCTCGTCACCGTATTCTTCACGTGTGCGCCGATCCCGCTAATGACGATTAACACTTGGTGGTTCTTTGCGATGATAAGTATCAGTGGTGTGTTCGCGGTCACGTTTTCGATCGTGTTCGCTTATGTTGCCGACGTGACGACCGAGGCGGAGCGTTCGCGCGCGTACGGGCTCGTCTCGGCCACGTTCGCGGCCAGCATGGTGATCTCGCCCGCGCTCGGCGCCTACCTCATGGACTTGTATGGTGAGGCGCTCGTAGTCGCTGCGGCGACCGCCGTCGCAGTCCTAGACGTGTTCTTCATTATGGTCGCAGTTCCTGAAAGCTTGCCGGAGAAGGTCAGGCCAAGCGGATGGGGCCCGGCGATCAGCTGGGAGCAGGCTGACCCATTTGCAGCTCTGAGGAAGGTCGGAGCGGAGCGCACAGTGCTCATGTTGTGTGTAGCAGTGTTCCTGTCTTACTTGCCGGAAGCCGGACAGTATTCGTGCATATTTGTGTACCTTAAACTAGTGATGGGCTTTGGTGTCGTGCAAGTGGCGATTTTCATCGCAATCGTAGGAGTGCTCAGTATCGGTGTGCAAGTTATACTCGGATTCCTGATGCGATCACTCGGAGCGAAGCACACCATCATGTTGGGATTAGTATTTGAAATGCTACAGCTCATGTGGTACGGTTTCGGAAGCCGCACATGGATGATGTGGGCCGCAGGAGTCCTAGCAGCACTTGGATCCCTCACATACCCTGCTATAAGTGCGTACGTGTCAGTGAACAGCCGTGCAGACCGGCAGGGCGTCGTGCAGGGCATGGTGACTGGAGTCAGAGGTCTCTGCAACGGCCTCGGCCCGGCGATGTTCGGTGTGATCTTTTACCTATTCCACGTGGATCTGAACGAGGAGCACGCGTCCCCAGGGCGGCCCGACGAGGAGAAGTACGTGCGAATAGTGCCAGGACCGCCGTTTGTGCTGGGAGCACTTCTGGTGATCTGCGCGCTGCTGGTGGCCGCGTTCCTGCCTGAGGACGGGACGGTGGGGGCGCGGCGGCCGCCGCCAGACCTCAAGTTCGAGGTGGAGCGCGGCCGGCGCGTGGCGGGTCCGCTGTCGCCCCTCATGGCGCCCGAGTCCGCGGCCCTCTAGCTAGCGGCCAAGGCCGGCCGAGCGGCCAGCGTCTAACTCTCTGTGCAGTGAAGAATAATGCATTTACGAGGTACCAAAGCGAACTCTCAATCATAAGTGAGTCCTTATCCGCAACGTTGACAACATTCCCGCGCACTGTACGTACGGCTTCTACTGTTTCTAAGCTTTATACCTATTTTTGTAATACTTTCGACTCCGCTGGGGGCATGTACATATTTTTGTCTAAAATAAAATCATTGAAATCGTTGTACAAGTCCTCTGTTTCATATTACGAGCATCACACAATAATCTTACATTATTAATTGATCTTTAGAATGAGTCATAGTAAGCCATACATCAATAACAGGGCATTCATCATGTTATCACATATTAATATGCTTGTTATAATACAAGTTCATACACTTGAAATCATAATGCGCATGCAATTCATGAATGCATGAAAATGTTATTGAATTTTGATTGCACAGAACAATGCTTCATCAGGAATTTGTCTAAGGCATAGTAAGATAAATAATATTGTCTATCAGTGGCGAGCACTCAGGGTAGACACAAATACAGTTAAACCCATATAATTTCTAAACTAGAAGCATTTTGTTTAAGAAATTACTTTTAATTGTTTAATTAACCCGTTTTTAAACAATTAAAAGTAATTTATTTCTCTATGGCACCAACATCGAAATCGAGAAAAAAAAAATCTGCTGTTACATACAAAACTGCAAACCTACTCGAGCCAAATGTATGGGGCAGCAGATTTTTTTTTCGCGATTTCGATATTGGCCTCATACAGAAAGTTGTTCAGTTTGATGGTCTGATCATTGATTCAAAAAGTGTCAGCATATTAAGAAGGACCCTGTATATTATTTTTTATTTAGAATTGCTAATTTTAAATTGAAACAAAATTATGTTTGAGCCACTTGTGGCAACCGCCAGTGGCCCATGTGCGACGTGCCTTAACCTTGGCATTGGTAATTATTTGTTTTTCAAGGTCTAATTTAATAACACTCTTAAAACTAAATAATTTTGCATAGCTTCCATTCTAATATTATGTACAATATTCTTCATAGGTAGTACTCTTATGTCAGGTATAATCAGGCCATCTTAACGACGATTCTTTCGAATATTACGAACCATATGTTTTACGTTAGTTTTTATGAGTTTAGTCTCCTATCATATCAGAACATATTGTGCACTATTTGTACCTTTATATAAAATCAATATGTGAGTAGACTGGCGCTATACAGGGTCCTTCTTAATAAGCTGATAATTTTTTAAGGGGATGATCATACCGACAAACTAAACAACTTTCTCTATGGCACCAACATTAAAATCGCAAAAAAAATATCTGCTCTTCCATACAAAACTGCAAACCTGCTCTAGCCAAATGTATGGGATAGCAGATTTTTTTTTCGCGCTTTTGATGTAAGTCCCATAGAGAAAGTTGTTCCGTTTGACGGTCTGATCATCCCCTTATAAAAGTGTCAGCATATTAAGAAGGACCCTGTTTAAGATCTAACAAAATTAGCTGAAACTATTTTAAGAGGAGTATCAGACCATCAAACTGAACAACTTTCTCTATGGGACCAACATTAAAATCGCGAAAAAAAATCAGCTGTCCCATACTTTTAGCTCAAGTAGGTTTGCAGTTTTGTATAGAACAGCTGTTTTTTTTTTCGCGATTTCGATGTTGGTGCCGTAGAGAAAGTTGTTCAGTTTGATGGTCTGATCATCCCCTTAAAAAATTGTCAGCGTATTAAGAATGACCCTGTATATAAACACTAACATATATGTAGTGCGACCTGTTAAAAATACTACATAAAGTCACGACTTTTTCCGAGAGGGGGAGGGCACATGCTATCGATCTCTACCTTGAGCAGTCCTGGCATACAGTCATACAGTCGTCATTTTTGGCTACATTTAAGTTAGTATTTTTAATGAAATGATGTCCCTAATTTGATCAGCTTTTCCAATTCACCGAATAGCTGTTTCGTAAGCCGACTTTCGTTTAAAGATTTTTCTTAATATTTCAATATAATTATGAAAAAAATGGAATCCCGAAACGTCCATCCGTGACACGTCGCGTCCCGTCGCGTTGCTGTCCCATTGTTGGGCAAAGGCCTCTGTCCGTTCTGTCCATGTGTCCTAGTTTTTCGCTTCGATAGCTGGTCTATCGAAAAAGAAGACTCTCTTCTTTAAGAAGCTATCGATTTCGTCCAGCTACCTTCAGCTAGGTCTGCCTCGACGACGATTTCGTTTTGCTGTAGGCAAGCTGGTAGTGATTATGTCCCATGGGTCATCTGGCATGCAGCAGACATGTCCAGCCCAATCCTACTTTAGATTGGCAGCGGTGGTTGCGACGTCTGTCATTTGAGTTCTGGAGCTAATTATCTCATTTCTGACCTATAAAGGTTATTAACGATCTCTAGAAACTTGTTTTGTGTGATCTTCAATAAAATACAATGCGACTGCGATGCGATAACCTTTCGAAACGGGCTTTCCCGAATCTTGGCGGTAAAAATATGGTGTAATTACCTTAGTAAAAAATTTAGTTATCGTGACGAGAGATTCACTTGCGTAACCTTTTTATTTTTCACTTTAGTCCCCGCCCCGTCCTCGTCTCACGTTCCTTCTGTCTGGCCCGCGCCCATGGGAGACCAGAAGCGTTTTGGACGCAATTCGGATAAACCATCAACAAAATAGACTGATTATAAGGACGTATACTATCACGAGATTATTTGACTGTTATTTCTATAGTATGTTCTGTGGTATTAACTTACTGATTAGGTCTGGCGTCTAGTCGTGAGACCTAGCTCAAAGTCTAGATCTAGTTCGGGATATTTCGGTTGGAACCTAATTAGTGCTATCGAGTTTATGTATTCAAGTAATAACTGGCAAGGGTTACGTGTTTAGTCA
Organism: Agonopterix alstromeriana; assembly: GCA_963924505.1. Classification (NCBI taxonomy): domain Eukaryota; kingdom Metazoa; phylum Arthropoda; class Insecta; order Lepidoptera; family Depressariidae; genus Agonopterix; species Agonopterix alstromeriana. The sequence goes on from OZ004679.1 coordinate 15,319,427, forward strand.
ACAAACGATGTTGCTATCGACTAGGTACTATTTATCATTATGACATTTTCCGTATTGCGTAATTGATGAGCAAACAACCAAATTAACGTTGACTCACTAAATGTCTCGGAAACCTTGACTTCGAAACATTAAGATTATCAATACTAGGTCAAGATTCAAGCCGACATCGATCCGTCCAAAATTACTGAAGAAAAAGAACGAAAACCAATCTAAAATCAATCTTGGACAGGAACTTAACTTCCTGGCTGAAAGTAAAAGTGGGAAAATTGCTTCTCCATTACCAACAACGCAACACAACACAAGGTTGACGAACTCAACCTATTTTACCATGCTGTTGGGTTGCGCTTAGTTATATAAACGTAATTCCACACCGTATTTCCCAGAGGATAAACTCAAATTAGTAAGTTGTAATTACTTAAAGGCCTGGCATATAGTCAAAGTCAACCGACGATATTTTGAATACATTATGATCTTAGAACTTTGATGTGAGGTCAAATATTTAAGGCGTAGGCGTGGGAAACATAACCTTTGTCTTGCTTGTGCATTGCGCATATTACAGATTGCAACTCTTTACGAACTTTGCTCTGATCTGAATGGTTTAGTATTGTGTGTTCTTAAAAACGAGATATATAAAGTACCTAAATATAACCCTATAAACTAAGTAAAGTTTGCGGTGGATAGGTGGGATTTATCCCCCCCAAACCAGAATATTTGTATAGAACTGTGATTACGGCGATTTCTTTTTTGTTTTTCAAGGAATATCCCCCCGAACCAAATGCGTGATTGGTGTGATTCTTGTCAAATTTACCCGAGATAGTCTGAGATCTCTTAATATATCCGAATGCACAAACTCCTCGCCACGTTTTGGTCACATTTTGAGACTCAAATGGCTGACACCAATCAAAATTTTCATCTAATTTTAAATGTAGTTTAAACAAACCTTAATAACCTCGTATAATGTACAGTGTTATTCACTCCCTCAATATCGCAAAACATTGAGTAAACTCGAGACAAGTTTGATGACGCCTGTCATGTCAGGATGAGTCAACTAAGTAGACCTCATAAAATAAATACAGTACTAAAGGGGGACTTCTGGACCACGACCGTGGATCAAACAACCCAACGATCAGACGATTTATGTAGCGATCACTGCAGTCTCGGCACTAAGTTTTTAGACGTCGCGGTCGATGTCCGCAAGGTCTTGCAGTTTGATTAATTAGGTAGCTTTTGTCTGTTGCTTTGGATTCGAGAAGGATGAAAAACTTGTTCTTAAGTTCTACTGGATAATTCAGGGAATCAATTTTCGCTATTTACGCTAATCTGGGAATGAAAGAAATAGTTACCTAGAATGACTTGTCTTCCCGCGCAAGTCGTAAATAGGCAATAGTGTTCCAAATTAATGGTGAAATGTTCACAACTCGGTGGCGCGTTGCGGAGAGCTATGGAAACTCAATCTTGAGGCCCTGGTTCGAATCCGCACGGACCACATGCCATGTATCAATGAGTTTTATTAACTTATGTGCGTAATACAGACTGCTCTCAAACGGTAAAGGAAAACATCGTGAGGAAACCTGCATACGCAGAAGAACAATACCGATGCGTGTGTGAAGTCTACCAAATCGCATTGGGCACGCGTGGTGGACTAACGCCCATACACCTTCCCTTGAGAGTAGGCCTGTGCCCTGCAGTGGGACAGTGGGACGAGGCTGATTGAACCAGTAAAACAATTAGAAATCTGCTATTTCATACATTTTGGTCTAGTAGCTATTGACATTTTCCATGGAACCGATTTTTTTTTCTCGGTATCAGATTTGGTCCCATAGTAAAAGTTGTTCAGTTTGATGGTCTGGAGCACGCACGCACGAGTAACGCATTTAAGTTTACACCTGTATACCTTGATGCGCTAGTTTAGAATTCATCCCCATTTCTTCAGATGGATATCATAAAAGTTAATTAAGGATCCTTCTTAATATGCTGACACTTGTTTGAAGGAATGATCAGACCATCAAATTGAACAACTTTCTCTATGGGACCAACATAGAAATCGCGAAAAAAAAATCTACTGCTCCATACGAAACTGCAAACATACTTTAGTTTTTTTGCGATTTCGATGTTGGTCCCATAGTGAAAGTTGTTCAGTTTGATGGTCAGATCATCCCCTTAAAAAGTGTTAGCATATTAAGTTGGACCCTGTATGATTTCTTTTGGAGTGTTTTTGTGGACACAAGGCTACAATTAAACCCTTAAAGGGATGGTGGACGTATCCCCAGGGAATAAGTACCGACATGATATACAATTAATTAAATACGCAAACCTATCGTGAAATCGTACCATTAATCTACAGCACAGTAGTCAACAAGGTTAACGCGTAAACAAACTTTTTATGACAGTTTTCCCGGATGTTTAGCCGATTTATTTAACTTATAGTTTCTAGTTGGAAACTTAAAAATGGCGAAATTTATTTCGCCGCAGTAAAACATAGTTTTAATTCAAGTTGAATCGAAGGGATCGTGACTAACATTTTAATTTAGATTCATCGTCAGGTATTCCCAACATTCTAGCCTAGCTGGAACTAGAATGATTTGTAGAAAGCCGATACATAGTTATTTTGCGCCGACAGTCTTGCGCATTGTTGTTATTCTAATAAAATACAGTAGGTGTGGGTATTTCCATTGGCTCACGACTTTGTACCACCACCTCAGAGGAAGGATCTCCATAGAGTCCGCATAAATTTACGATTGTAGTTAGTCTCTTTTGTCTTATGACGTACCTTTAATAGTAGGAGATGGAACTATAGATATTTGTTTATGCGGCTGTCCACTTTTTTTTGAGCTAGTGTGTGTGAAAAGTGACCGTAAACATAAGGCCATATGTCACTTGGTGCCTTTTGTCCATACAACTTGACACCACACACTCAAACCTAAACGTCAAAAAAAGTGGACACTTTACAATTGGTATGGCTCACTCTATTAGGTATAATCTCTTTGACCACCACTGAGTGTGTACGTATTGATGCTATAGCTAGGTACCTACTTTAAATTCATATATCTTCTGATTGAGTGAGCCGATTGCGATGCAACATTAACTTAATGATACTCAAAGCAAAGCCCTATGTTTTTCTGAATACTATTCGAATCAGATCAGTCGTTTTTAAGTGATGCGTGCACAAACAGTCAAAAATTACCAAAATTATCGTAATGAGGTAGGTTAATGCGTTTTATTTATCATTAAAGACCGTGGTGGTCCAGTGGCGAGTAACCTTGCCTGCCGTGCATGAGGCGATGGTTCGATCCCCGTCCATGCCGACTCGTACCAACGAGTTTTTCGGAATTTATGTATGATTTGTAACACCACTGGCTTTTCGGTGAAGGAAAACATCGTGAGGAAACCCGCATGCTTCAATTTCGAGGCATGTATTGTACCCACTGTTCATTACAAGTGGCGACGGGTTCACTCCCCGTCACACTGGACAAAATTTCGGTACTAGTGAAACGTGGATGTTCTGTGGTTTCAGAATATCTCTGACTACCCATCCGGGGAATATAGTCTAGACTCTAGAGTATATGTATGTTTGTATTTATCATTTATGTTATGCCCCCAATCAACAATAATTAATGTTTTTACGCCAAGTGTTACAGTTTAATTATAATATAGTTAGGTAAGAACGAGAGGTAAGATAAATTAAGCCTCCGCAAACGTGTATTTATAAGTACCTAGTACACAACATAATGTAGATATGAAGGAGGTAATTTATCGTACCCATAGTTTTTACGCAAACCGGACAAAGGCACAATTTCAAAGAACCTCATTGTTCAGAAATCGCTAGTCAAGTCAGGCCGAACGTTGCTTTGGCGCAATCTTTCGTCTGTGTAGAGTGCTGACTCGCTTATAACATTAGTCTTTTCTTGAGGGTCTTATTTATCACTAATATGCGATTGATTCATGCACAGGTTAATAGTTGTAACAATATTTCTGACCACCCCGAAGGGGATTATGGTCGGGAGTTTGTGTGTGTCGTAGACTGAGCATAATCTAGACAAGCTGGAGTCCGACTGCGCTATGTTAAGACATCTAAGTTCTATTCTTATCCAATTTCAGTTCTAATCACATTGCAATCCATTTACTATTCAACTGTGCTGAATTCCGCATCGCGCTAAACTCTATGTAACTGACAGCTCTTAACGTCTGAGCGATCTGTCAAAACGGCTCTAACGGCCGTCAAGAGCAGTACCGCGATTAGCGCAATACCAAATTGTGTCAAAAGCTTATGGTTCGTACGTAGTCCAATCACCGAAGATTTGCCGCGATTGCAGCCCTGGGCCTATACACAAAGTATCTTTCGATTAGCGTTAACGACAGTAGAAAACATAAAAATTTATGGACTTGACGTATGGTGACGAAAGCAAACGTCAAAATGTTTCGATCGCTAATGTCAAATCCATACATTCTGTCATTTTCTACTAGCGTCAACGCAAATAGAATGTCACTTAAAGGGGGGGCTGATCTCGTATCCTGAAAAGGGATGAAGAAATTGACAAAATGTGTGAAAAAACGTGCCTTTGCAGTTGCAAGATTTGCAACCAATTTCAACATATTCAAACAAATAAATAACGCATATGCAGAAAGGGACAAACAACATACATATTCTGTCGCTCTCTCTGCTTAATTAGCGTATAGCGTATAGGTAAGCCTGTCTCGTTTTCGCGACTGTTTTATTAATTTAATTTCAGTTCTAGTCTATTCATATTATTCGAAGAAAAATCGTAAGTTGATAAGAATGTTAACATTCAAAAGAAAAAGCAACGTTTTTCGGGATGTCAAATAATTAAAATTACCACTTTTGAGCATTAAGGGAATATAATTCGGAGCGCGCTCCATACAAACGAAGTCTGGTGATATTTTCAGTACTAACCAATTAAAGTCAATGAAAAATTTTCAGAAACAATCTAGAAACTAATCTCTGTGCTTGTATGAAGTCAGATTTTCGTTAAAATGTATAGTTTTAAAGATACGGTGCCTCAAAGATTTCCATATAAATCTTAAATTAATCCTAGCACTAAAACTGTATATTTTAACGAGAATCTGACTTCATAAAAGCATAGAGATTCGTTTCTAGATTGTTTCTGAAAAATGTCATTGACTTTAATTGGTTAGTATTGAAAATATCACCGGACTTCGTTTGTATGCAGCGTGCATTTACGCATTTGGAATAAACTTCTCTTAAGTCACTTAATAGCGGTCTTTAGATAAGAATTAAGTGCGTCAGTAAACTTGGAATCAATGGAAATGTTCGCTTACTACCAATAAATCAATATGGCTTGATATGACCAATGATTCTTGAGTCTTTAACGACTTCAGTTTATTTAATGTGTTTGGTTTCAATTAGATACATACCTACATTTTATACAGTTTTTGATGGAAAAAGAGAAACATTTATTTATTTTAAACTTTTATTGTACACATAAAATAACAGATAAATCAATTAAAGTTGACATGTACCAAGGGCGAGCTTATCTCTAAAGTTATTTTCCTTCCAGCAGGCCTGCAACAGAGACAGACAGCAACATTTTACCTACCTACCAGCTCCGGCCTACCAGGCAAATTGACAACATTTCATTTTAAGAAAGGTACCAAAATAAGAAAACCATTTGGAGATTATGTGATTCAAAGCTTATATCAAAATTATCAGATTTTTCTATCCATTATTTCTCGAGTTATTTGAAAAATACTAAAAAATATAATAGAGGTTAAATGAGATTTTTTTTTTTTTAATAGTTTATCCTTTCGGAAAGGCAATGGGAACTAGCCCTTACAGCCTGGTCTTTAGTGTTATTTTTCTTTGTACTTAATACCTAACTCTTGAAATGCGAGGGTGGTACACACATTCCAATTTTGAGGGGAGTTTTACGCAAGGATCAATCCGAATCAAACGGGAGCGCCTTTTTTATTTCTCACTTTTACTATATTGTTCTCCATGAATGGCACATTATTAAACAAATCCACCACATTAACAAAATAATAGCCACGAAAAACTAATTTAGAAAATTAAGAAACAAAGCCCGTCCTTTTCTTCACGATTCCCGTGCAAAACTCTCCTGATGATGATGGGATGATAGATGAAAGATGACGATGAAATTGTGGTCGATTTTGTAAGCTCGCGCGTTGCCGCCAAAATCACCAGTACGAGTAAACTTGCACCAAAACTTTTGTTCTTTCTTCGTATGTATTTGAGATTCCTGTTATGTTGGTCGATTTACGCAACTTTTTGACACACAATCCGCACGAAATTATGTCACAAATATCACTAAAACCAATTTTTCACGAATAACAAATACAACAACACTGAACACGATAATGGCGGCAAACGAACTCCTGAGATTTTATTCCTTTGACATTTTTTTTCTATTGGATTTGACAGTTTTTATTTTTAATGTTATTGCGGCTAAGGTAGCTTAGCCATAAATCCTATGTTTTTCAGAAAATTAAAAATAGAAATATCGGTCAAAAATAAAATCGGAAAAATGCGTATCTCTTATTTTAAACCTTTTTTTTTTAAATTAAAAACAGGTGGTTAAAAAAATTTTATGTTGTCAATTGCCGTACAAACCATTCTCACGATAGGTAGCTATCTCTTTTCTTTGCGGAAGACATTAAATTTATATTTTATGCCCTACATATGCGACTGCAAATAAAAAAATTATTCAGCTGTACATTCCTAACTCTTTTTAAAATTAATTTGCAGAGCTAAAAAAACTAAATTGATTTTTTTATACCTTTCCACAGTTAGGCAAAGGCTCTTCTCAACTATTCCACAATTTTTTATATTTTTAGTGAATAAAAAATTATTTTATTTCCATATGATCTGCGTTAGAATTGTTCCTACTCTGCAAAGGTCATAACGACATTCATGTTTTGAAATTATGAACCAATAACAACCCGCCGCTTGTTAGGCGACCGTGTAGTGGTATTCTATAAGGAAACAGGCCAATAGTTAACTGTGGATGGTGATAATAAGAATAATATAAATTATATGCGAATAAAATGTAGGTACATACCTACATATTTGCTTAGTTTCAACAAGTAGATAAACAAAAATACTTTGTTGTATTTAAACAGATGTTCTTAGTCGACGCTTCGTTCAAACCACATACTTATAGCAAGCGGAAAAGTGTTCGTTTAATGAACGTTTTAATAAATAAAGTACGATAGGTGACAAAAGTAACCGATAAGCAATTGTCAAGTAGCACAGCGGTGACTAACTCGTCGATTGCGATATGAAATACGTGGAGTGGAGGCGTGAATGCGGACTCATGACGTGACGGTGCAAGCCACAGCCACGTGCGATACGGACTTAATCCCAGAAACTCAAGCGTTTAAAATCGTCACGTCACCTCTTGAAACTGAGACTCGTGTAAAAGAAAGAACATAATTTTATTTGCATACAAAACGGAACACACTGACGTAGCATAGCGTATGCTCACGACTATATTCCCCGAGGCGGTAGTCAGAGATATTCTAAAACATCTGAAACTTCCACGTTTCACTAGTAATACTGAAGCTGTCTAGTGTGACGGGGAGTGAGTCCGTCGTCACTTATAATGGACAGTGGGTACAATACATGCCTCGAAATTGAAGCACGCAGGTTTCCTCACGATGTTTTCCTTCACCGAAAAGCAAGCGGTGTTACAAATCGTACATAAATTCTGAAAAACTCATTGGTACGAGTCGGCCTGGACGTGGATCGAACCATAGCCTTTTGCACGGCAGGCAAAGTTACTCGCCACTGGACCACCACGGCGGACTGACAAACCAAACTAAAAAGCACAATTGAAAAATGACATAATTAAGACCATTGCATTGTCTGTCGCACCCATCTCCATAGCAATTAAAACATTTTCCACTACCTACTGATTTGAACGTGTGACTCTCAAAAATACCACTCCACACGAAAAACGCACCGCAAACAGAAACTACATAAACTTACGACCATAATCCTTTTCGGGTGATCAAAAACATTGCTATAACTGTCTTGCAGGCAGTAGTAATCTGTGCTAGTAGTAATTTCTTAGCTTTCTGGTGCAATTGTCTCATTGATCCTCACATTTGTTACCCCTATAGGTCAAATCAAATCAAATCAGCCTACATCAACCCACTGCTGGGCATAGGCCTCCTTTTTATTGCGCCACTCCTCACGGTCCTGTGCCCTATAGATATATTTGAGATTTTCATTCGGTGTACATTTTAAATTCAATCGCTATATACCCGTATAAGTCCAAAGTCCCCACGCACAATGCGAGTTTACACGCATAATGCGGGCACGAATGTGTTTTTCCAGAGATGTTTCTCGGAGTTGGAGTGACTCCATTTCTCCCTAGAAACTAGCAGTAGCAAAGTACTTACCTATATTATTCATAACATTGCGTATATCTACACAAAACCTACATAAACTAACGATCATAAACACCTTCGAGGTAGTCAGAAACATAGCAGGCCTGCCGATTGCTCCAACTGACTAGTGCGTGGCTTTTAAATAACATGATTATGATGACCGTTTGGCAAACAGCAGGAATATTTAATCAATTTGATTCGTCATTCACAGATCTTGATCTTGGGTTTGCTGGAAGAAATCTCTTTAGAAATAAGCTCGCCCTTTGTCTATTATGTTGTTTTCATATGTATATTTCCGTGTGTACAATAAAGAGTTAAATGAATGAATGAAATGAATCTTCCATTTTGTAGGCATGGACATTCTTCATATGATTTACGATTTCAGAGAGCAACACTGAAATCGTAAAAGTAATAAGCTGTTTCATAGAACATGTCGATATTATCTACGCGACCTGAATGTATAATATTGTCCAATTGAGTCCTCACCTCAGACAGAATAATGGCTAAGATAAAGAAAACTTAGACCAAGTTTGTCTACATTAACCGTAGACGGCATTAACGTCTAGGTATCTGACGCCAAACTATAGTACCTAACCTAATCGTATAGGCATGGATTTACGTAGATAACTAGGTACATTTTATAGTGGATAATTCGAACTATGATTCATTTTGTCAACACGAAGTCTGATTCTTATTTTAAGGTTGATTTAATTATTACTATTGCCGTGGTGGTCCAGTCGCGAGTAGCCTGCTATGCAGGAGGCGATGGTTCGATCACCGTCCAAGCCGACTCGTACCAATGAGTTTTCCGGAATTCATGTACGATTTGTAACGCTCCTGTCTTTTCGATGAGGGAAAACATCGTGAGGAAACCTGCATGCTTCAATTTCGAGGCATGTATTGTACTCACTGTGCATTACAAGTGGCGACGGGCTCAATTACTGTCACACTAGACAGAGTTTCGGTACTACTAGTGAAACGTAGATGTTCTGAGGTTTCAGAATTTTTCTGACTACCCCCTCGGGGAATATGAGCATATGCTTATGCAAAATTAGTACCAATATGAATATGACCCATCTCTCTTACACCAAACCTTTGTATATCTCGTATCTTCCTCAGCCATGCCATCAGCAATGCTTCTAAAAGAACCTCTTGACTGTAAACTCAGCACCCAGGCTCCCTGGTTATCATCTGCCTTTTATAAGTTGTCTTTCAAGGATAGAATGGAGCGGAGTGAGTCATACTTCCACCACAATTATTGCTGATTTGTGTACTTACTGATTGCTTAATGCAGGCCTGTCTCACTCCACAGTTTAGGAGATACTCTTTCTGATACTGTGGATTAGGTATGCTCGGCCGCCATATCCGTCCGACCAAGAGGAAAATCACATATTAAATTAAAATGACTCTTAATCTTTGTTTGCATGCGCCATGCATGCGCTCACGCGCACCGTTGTAACGGTTTGCACCTTATTGCCGCGCAGAGAGAGTAGCGATTCATTTAAATCTGTTTGCGAAGTGATTCGTCTGTACTAATATTTTTTCCGTGTTTGATGAAGCAGTAGTAAGTACCGCTTTCCTCTCCTCACTTAGGCTGGACCTATTTACTTAGCTACAAAGCAGAATGGCACTCATTATTGTCCCCGCTCCCCGCCCACGGCCACGTCACTCTGACGTCATTCAGGCTATATAGTTCTACCCTTTGTTCATAACATCTTGGAACTTTGCAAGTAAAATATATTTTTTTATCAACCCCCAGCCTTCCCCGAGTGACGTAATGAACTCCCGATACGTCCAGCTCATCCTGGGTAATAAGCCTATTGATTCGACTAAATAAGAACCTTAACGAAGATATAGTTTGATATTTGGTGAATTGTATACGAAGAATTGTAAATTCACTTGAATTTTGCTGCTTCTATAACCAAATTACGGGTGCGATTATTTCAAAGTCGTTCAAAACAGCAGTAGAAAATGTTAATATTACTATGGATAGTATTAAGATTTTCTACTGCTGTCTAGAACGCGTGACTTTCAAATTATGCATCATTCGAACACGATTTGGAATCTAACGACAGAAATAGAACTTCAGCAAGTTGACCACTAACTTGCCTTTTAACTTGCGTTCTCTCACGCTTATGCATAAAAAGTGATGTTTTAACTGGACTACCGATTATGAATTAAAAAGGAACTCTCAAAACTTGCGTTAAAGAACAGTTTCCACAATCTCTGAATGAATGGTGTCTGAAAAAAACCCACCCTTGTAAAGGCACACTCATGCATATAAACTAACTAAATTTATGACTTTACGTGGCATCGTACGTGGCTCTTGCGGTACAAAACGTTGGTACGAGGAAAAAACAATATTTCGACACGAAACCCCGAAACTGACACGACAATGTGAGAAACATTCGACATGAAGAGCTTTTTCGCGCTTTTTTTGCTATGTTAAATCCATCAAAAAATCTAAAAATAGGCACCCATTTCCAGGACACCTTAGGTTTCTTTTTGATGTGAGATTATTTTATGAACAAAAACATTTGAGCTTATACAAAGTGGCGAAACGAAGTCTTGTAGCACGCTACAAAACACAATTAAACGACAGTCTGCGAACAGACTCGACTGCAATTTTTAGGTGAGCGAAACAAACACAACATACAGATTATCACCACTTGATTCGTCATTTCGTAAATGAAATTCAAAATTCTAAAAACGTTTGTAGCAAACTTTATGACTACCTACTCAAATAGGTAGGGATTATGTTCGCGAGTTTATGTCGGCACCTAAGAGGAAGGATCTCTCTTTAAGACTAGAGTGAGCCATACCAATTGTAAAGTGTCCATTTTTTTGACGTTTATGTTTGAGTGTGTGGTGTCAAGTAGTATGGACAAAAGTCACCAAGTGACATATGGCCTTATGTTTACGGTCACTTTTCACACACACTAGCTCAAAAAAAAGTGGACAGCCGCATAAACAAAAGTATCTATAGTTCCATCTCCTTCTACTATTAAAGGTATGTCATAAGACAAAAGAGACCAACTACAATCGTAAATTTATGCGGACTGTATGGAGATCCTTCCTCGGTCGGCACCTATGTATAATGGGAACTTTTTAATTACTTTTTCTTTTTATTGACTATGTATATTTCCGACGCAAAAAAGAATATATGTCGACCTACCGACTAAACAGGTTGACCATTTTCGATGCAGGTTTTTGCTATCGAAAGTAAATTTTTGCGAGATAGATGTTTCTGTTTCTAACACTAAACTTGCCTATACCTAATCACCGAAAATTAATAAACCGCATCAAAATCGGTTCAGCCAAACGCGAGCTAATCGCGGAGAAATATACATACAAACATACAGGTCAAACTGTGAACTTCCTTTTTTTTTTAAGTCACTTTTGTACCTTTTTTTGGAGTCAGTTAAAAAACAGTCAAATTCGATTTAAACCTATTTTTCGTAGTACATTTTTGTGTTTTTCATATTGACTTGTTTTGCACTCGAGTGCGGTCCTACTAATACCTAAAACGCGATAAGAAACAAAACTATTTTCTCTTTGTCCCTTTTCTTTGTGCACTCACGTCAAAGAGATTGGCGACATTTTCCTTTTCTTGTTCGAATGTAAAGGGAGATAACCACATATTGTTGACTTTGTCTACAATAGTACACAGTACTACTTATTGTTAGACTATTTGGGAAAATACATACATAAATTCACGATCATAATCTCTTTCGGGGGAAACATTGCTAGAACCACCAGCTGTCTTACAGGCAGTTGTAACGAGGCTCAGATTTTATTATATAGCATTGACTTTCCAACTACAGGACGTAGGATCCGCGCTCAAAAGTTTCTGAACCAAAAGAGCACTAAAACGTATAAAGAGAAACAATTACGTGGCAGTCTTCGTTTGATCGGCCGAATACGCGCACGCGAGCGCTCGCGGCTCACTTTACCGCGATTGGGTAAAAACTACGCAAGCAAAATGAAAAAGAACTTTCAGCATTTTCAATGTTTATATTACTAAATACGTACTTAGGTTTGTGTATGTTAATCACAGACACTTTTTTCGAGAATTTTGTACTAGATCCCGCGTCCATTATTTTGTATGTCGATAGTGTCAAGCGCCGAAAGGCTAGCCTTTTGCTCACAAAAGAAACCTCACCCCTTAGTCGCCTCTTATGACAACCACGGGACGAAATGAGATGGTAATTGGTATACTGGGTGTTACAAAAGTAAAAATAAACATTTAAAACTTTTAAGGAGGTTGTTTAGACCATCAAACTGAACAACTTTCACTATTGTACTCTTAGATATTCCATGCGATGGGACCACCATCGAAATCGCGAAAAGAAAAATCTGCTGTCCCATATATTTAGCTCGAGTAGATCTGTAGTATGGAACATCAGTTATTTTTTCGCTATTTCGATATTGGTCCCACAGTGAAAGTTGTTCAGTTTAATTGTCTAAACCAACCCCTTAAATGTTTATTTGTATTTTTGTAACACCTTGTATAAGCCGCGCCGCGACACTCGCTAAAATAGGAATTAAAATGCTTCGCTTCTACCAAGCAGAAACAAATTTTTATTTATTGTTTTCTTTTAACTACCCAGAGATAGTAGATGATCATTAGCGTATCAGAATATTGCGTTACAATTTACCCTTTATGTTCCTCTCGGTTTCCAAATAATGTTAATTATCGTTCCAGCCTCGGCCCTAAAACATCTTTAGAAATTCCAGCCTTGGGACGTCTTAAATGTAATTAGGGGAAAAGAGGGCTTTTTTTTCTTAGACCTGCTATCTTTCTACTAGGTTTAGGTAAAAAAGAGATTTTCCGAAGGCCCTAAACGTCCTTCGCTACCTTTCTTAGCTTTTTACAAGTGACACAATTTCATTTTAAGAAAGGTACCAAAATAAGAAAACCATTTGGAGATTATGTGATTCAAAGCTTATATCAAAATTATCAGATTTTTCTATCAATTATTTCTTGAGTTATTTGAAAAATACTGAAAAATATAATAGAGGTTGAATAAGATTTTATTCCTTTGCCTTCTTGGCTTTTCTATTTTATTTGACAGTTTTTAAAGTTACTGCGGCCAAGGTATCTTAGCCATAAATCCTGTTTTTCAGAAAATTCAATAGTAAATTAAAATTAGAAATATAGGTCAAAAATAAAATCGGAAAAATACGTGTCTTATTTTTTAAACTATTTTTATTAAAAACAGGTGGTTAAAAAAATTTTATGTTGTCAATTATTTTCTTACATACATACGTAAACTCGCAATCGAATCCTTCACCGATCCCCGCTTCCCAACCCGTCGCGTAATCCCAGCAACGCCCATTGCCGAGGTCCGTACCCCCCTGGGGTGCCCCTTGGGCAGGTTGCTTAAATCACTGGTTAGGTGACCTACCAGGGCGCTTCGCCGTCACTGGTAAGGCCACCCCCAAAAGCCCGCTGTAAAAAGCAGTAAATGCTCCCTGAGCAAACTGTAAATGTCATTCAAAAAAAAAAAAAAAATCGAATCCTTACAGGGTCGTCAGAAACATTGCTACAACTACCAAAAGAGAATTTAAAATCTTGCAATAGTGCTCTTATAATTTTTCATGAAAATCGATTCAGCAGTTTTCTAGAGAATCTACCTACTTAGACAAGGTGTTACAAAAATACAAATAAACATTTAAAGGGTGGTTTAGACCATCAAACTGAAAAACTTTCTCTATGGCACCAACATTGAAATCCGCGATTTCGATGTTGGTCCCATAATGAAAGTTGTTCAGTTTGATGGTCTAACAACCCCCTTAAAAGTTTTAAATATTTATTTGTACTTTTGTAACCCCTTTTTTACCTATACTTAGTTTCACAGCCGTCTTACTTACTAATTAAACAAATAAGTTACATGATTTTGTGATTTGTTTTTCTCAGTATAGCGACCCGATAGCATAGTCTGTAGTGAACCTGCCTGCTGTGCCGAGGGTTGCTGGTTCGAATCCCATAATGGGACAAATGTTTGTATGATGAATATGAATATTTGTACCCAAGTCATGGATGTTTGTAGCTATATATTTATTCTATATCGTTGTCTAGTCATCATAATACAAGTCCAGGCTAGATTTTGGTACTTTAAATGTGACTAGATAATTTGTGTCAAGATATTTATTTATTTATTTATAACGACGTAGGTAATGTTAGTAGGCTGGATATCTGTTTTGATAGAAACTCGTGTAAAAAACATAAATTTGGTGAAAAGCAACTTTTGCAACCAAGGTCGGTCGTAGAAACGCCACTGATTATTGTCATTATGAAAATGTGTTTGGAATACTTCTCTGGCCGCTTCGCTTCGATCGAAGGTCAAACAACGCAGGTCTTTGCCAAGGTTTTTGAGTCTAACTTTGTTTTTTTGCTTGACTTTGTAATAAAAATTTATCAATCAAAATTTTTCGTTCGACAAAAAATCGCATGACAAAAATAACCGTGTGTGCATATTTTAAATTACTAATAGAATTTCAAGTACCGAACTTAGAGTAGATACAATATTATACCTTTAGCTTGCCAGTTAGCTCGTGAAACAAAAAAACCGGTCAAGTGCGAGTCGGGCTACTCACGCACCGAGGGTTCCGTATCACACAACATATTAACTTTGTTAATATGTTTTGATTCCAACCTTTAGCGCGAGACCGACTCACACTTGGCCGGTTTTTATTATTCGTTGTTATACTGTAGAGTTTGCTCTATAATCACACCAAGTTTGTATGTGTTACCATTTTGACGATAGAGCGAGAAGAAAAAACGTTGATAAAAACTAGTTTCTTGCATGAGTAGGTCCCTTAATTTTTAACTTTTTGAGATTGTTATTATTTGTTAAGAAATCCGCCGTAATAACATACAATCTTTGAAAATTTCAACTGTCTAGCTATTACGGTTCTGAAGTTACAGCCCTAAATAGGTAGGACGGACGGACGGATAACGTAGGCTTAGTAATAGGGTCCCGTTTTCACCCTTTGGGTACGGAATCCTAAAAATTACGAAGAGACAGAACATAAACTGTGATCAGGGCTAAGATCAAGGCATGTTTAAGGAGCTGCGCAAACGAGGGACATTTTCGCCCCAGGGCAACCGCGGTCACGTTGTCTACACGATGAAAATCTATGGTTGGGTGCGTAGGTAATGCACGAATCTGTAGAAAATCCTATACCACAGATTATTCAATAGTTACGCGATACCGTAGATATAATTCTCACGACTCTCTTCATAGCGGACGATTTATCGTTGTCTTATACATTATCGGAGATGTTTAGGATGCCTGGGCTGCAATCGCGGTAAATATTCGGTGATTGAACCGTGATTGGACTACGTACGAACCATAACTTTTCACACATTTGGTGTAACGCTAATCGCGGTTCTGCTCTTTACAGCCGTTGGAGCCGTTTTGACAGATCGCTCAGACGGTAAGGGCTGTCAGTTACATAGAGTTTAGCGCGATGCGGAATTCAGCACAGTTGAATAGTAATTGGATTGCAATGTGATTAGAACTGAAATTGGATAAGAATAGAACTTCGATGTTTTAACTTAGCGCAATCGGGGTCCTAAGGATTTAGTCGCCTCTTACGACGTCCGTCTGGGTTGGAGCTATTACACCCATTTCTAGTAGTAAAATACAAACTATTCTATCGTCGAACAAACCGTATGAAACAGACAAAGACAAATAACACTTTAAATGTAACCAGACATGAAAGAGAAAATAAATTGCCGAGGAAATAGAAAGCTATTGGAAATGTAAATAATACTACCTATCGAATGAATAAATCCGAAGTGTTAACAATGTCGTCTGTCACAATATGGTCACACACAACTACTGGTTGATTTTGTAAACCATTTCCAAAATTTCAGTGTTGGTTCTGACCATCAAACTTAACAACTTTTATTATGTGATCAAACCTGAAATCTACTGCAGCTACCTACTGATTCATACATTTGAGTCGAGTTGTAGTTTAGTTGCGCTCGTTGGCGCAGTGGAGCTTCGGTATTGGAAACGATCACCGAAGTAAAGCAACGTCAGGTCCGGTCAGTCTTTGGATAGGTGACCGTTTAGTGGATCTTCATCTCGAGCGTTTCCGTACTTCGGAGGAAACGTTAAGCAGTTGGTCTCGGATAGTTCTGTCAGATGGCGTTGTAACTATTCGTTAAGTCAGGTCAGAGGCCTATTAAAGGCTTTTAAATTCTCTGACAGCAGGTTGACGCACTGGGCCCGCGTGGTGGAGTATGGCCCACTCCCTCTCACCCTTATTCGTGAGAGGAGGCCTTTGCCCTCCAGTGGGATTATACAGGCTATAACTTTTTTTTTATGTAGTTTAGTACGGAACGGCTGGTGGTTGCTCCCATAGTAAAAGTTGGTCAGTTTGATGGCCTGAACCACCCCTGAAAATTTGAAAAGTTATTAAAAAATCGCCTAGCACAACCAGCTCCGCTCAGCATCTAATATCCTGAAAATACCTGATGTACTATTTGAAAAACTCATTAACTTAAAACATTTCAAAGAAAATTACTAACTAGAATTAGATTCTATGAATTGACTAACTAGAATTAGTCTAGGAAAAATAAGGTTTGAGATTGCATTAAAGACACTTTAGTAAATTGTATTTGAAATAATTTTACTGTTAGTTTATAACACTTTTGTCGAGATTTCGTGATTATATAGGCTCAGGAACCTGAGAAATACCTTAAAATCGATATTAATGTACAAATGGCAAGCTTATTTCTAAAAATATTTTGACCAGCATACCAGCAATAGAGACAGTTAATTATCAAAAGGCAAATTTAATGTGTAAAAACAAACAGTAAATAATTTAGTTTTGAGGTTATAATTTTTGAAGACTTACAAAATATTAAATATCTACCCAAATTAACGATATTAACCGTGGATTATTATTGTTATAAGTAAAACGTATTGAACGAAGCCATCCTGTACAAAATCACCAGTTTTACATTTTTTGTTCATACCTATATTTAAATGTTTTGTAAATGTCTTAATTATTCAATAATAAATCATAAAAATCGGGGATTATTGAGAATTTACGTTTTTCAGGTATGTATCTACTATATTCCAAATTTTCACCAAAAGTGCAATTAATGCAACCTACTCCATACAAAAATCCGTAGATTTCCCCGACTAAATGGTAAACAGCTGTTTGATAGACAGGCTGACACGCCCATTATAATACGACAATGGAATTTACGTTTGTTCTGTAGGCGACGACAGCGGACACTAATTAAGCGAATTGTCTTGGGACTGCGGTGCCGTGGTCCATTATTTTTTAGTTATTACAAGATACAATTAATTCCATGGCAATATGAAGCTTAGCCCGGAAAAAACAAGCCTTGACCGCTACACTAAAGTTGATTATACAGGGTGTAAAAAACCCTGTTGGGGCCTTTAGGGCGTGCTTCAGACCATCAAACTGAACCACTTTTACTATGGAGCCAACTACGAACACGCGAAAAAAAAACTGCTGTCCCATACATTTGAGTCGAGTTGGTACTGCAGTTTTATATGAAACTGGTGTTTTTTTTATTCGAGATTTCGATGATGGCTCCTTAGTGAAAGTTGTTCAGTTTGATGGTCTGACTCACCCCCTAGGCTCCAATAGGTTTTTTTACTCCCTGTACTTATAGCCTTCAATTCCTGTTTCACTACTACTGAACAAGTTCCAAATAGCTTATCTGACAGATCATTTTTTTTTTAATTTATTAAAATCAAATTCATCATCATCATTAGAGAAAAGTCAGTGGGATCGCCTGTCCTTTTTCTTAGTTGAGGATTTAATTCCGTCTGATGGAGACAAAACACTCACCAAACTCATCACCTCATCTCTTTTCGGTTTCTCCTTTATTTCTGATATTTACTTTTTATTTTATATAGCACCGACCCGTTTTTCTTTGTTTAAATTTCCTCTACCCTAAGGTTGTCTGGAAGAAATCGCTTTTTAGCTATAAAACCGCCATATTTGTATCATTACCGTTTTTTGTTTCTTTTTGATTTTTTTTGTTTCTTTTTTCTATGCTGTATTCTGTGTTTCGGTGCAAATAAAAGTATATTTCATTCATTCATTCATTCACCAAAACGAAATTCTTCATACTATGCGTTTCGAAGTTCTTAGCAATCTTTATTGTTATAAAGAGAGATAGATTGCTAAAAACTTTATAGATAAATGTTTCTTACTAAGTAAAACTAATTTGAAGTTAATAATATTTATATCTATCTATCACAGGAGTTACCTAAGTAAAATAAAATAGATTTTGTAAAAAGAAAAAAATGTTTTAAAATTTCGCGTATACAACGTGTTACTGAATAAGCGCAAAACCTCATACACCCCAAAGGATTTATAATGAATAATAAATAAATATCATGGACATGTCACACAAATTATCTTGTGTTATGATGACTAGACAACGATATAGAGAATACATATATAGATACAGACATCCGTGACTCGGGTACAAATATTCATATTCATCATACAAATATTTGTCTTTTACGGGATTCGAACCCGCGACCCTCGGCACAGCAGGCAGGTTCACTACCGACTGTGCTATCGGGCCGTCGGGCATAACAAATAGATTGAAATAATAATTTCATTTAAAATATTAAGTTATTCGCATTTTAAGTTTTCAGGCAAAAATGAATTGTTATCATTTCAGCGATGCATGAATGAAAGCGCTAACGTGCTAATGGATACATTTTAAGAATCTTGTTTTGGTAGTAAGTAGGGTGAGTGTGCCCGTGCGGTGGATTGAGATCAACATCAGTAAATTTTAATTTTTTTATCAAATTATTTAATATTTTGAAAAAAAATACCTGTGTTGAAACTATGATCATTCGATTCTGCTCTCGATTCTAAACAAACTTCTTTCTAGTTTTGCGTTAATTCATTAACACGTTGTATACGCTAATCTTGCCGTGAATTCAGATCAGTGAACTATAAATATTAGGATCGCGTGCGACTCAAAAGTATGAATTTCGTGGTAAAAACGCTATGTGAATTTTAATGTGGATACATAAGGTCGAATTTGCTGTACTTAGCAGTTATTTTAATTATAAATAATTCGGATAGTAATTATTATTGTGTGATGTAAGGTCGATTCGATAATTTATTTAATTCTTCTACTTATTTTATTTTCATGTATTTCGCTAATTATCTATTTGACTTTGACAGGGAAACGTACACAGGCAATATTTTTTTTGAATAAAATTAAAGATTGAAAATTTGACTCGCTACCGAGCCCACTAGCCAGAGAACGAAATTTTCAATCTAATGTGTCTTAAAGGGACGTGTTTTTTTTTCAATCTTTAATTTGATTCGAAATAGCATCAATAATAGTTGAAAATATTTTTTTTGTTACAAGCGACGCCATATTGTAATCAAACTGTCATTAATTTCCTATCCTATCTTTGAACATTTTAAGGATCCCTTGCCAAGAGTTAATGGCGGGGTTTTATAAAATGGCGTTTACTGCAATAGGGAATTAGAAACGGTTGTTTTATTCTTTACCTATATTTTTACATCATTTGTTATCTGTTAATATAAAATGTGCTAATGGAAATATCTAAAGATTTGTAATTCTAAACTTTTTCAAAACTAAAATGTTTAGTTACGGTGTGTTTCCACTGAACTGGAGCAGAGCGGAGATGTGTAAAACCAACCAATAAAATAGCTTGATTCCGCATTCGAATTTTGAGCATTCGATTGGTTGATTTTACACCGCTCCGCTCCGTTTCAGTGGAAACACACCCTTATTAGTTGAAATTCATTGACCGACGGTTCATACAAAAAGCACGTTTAGTATTCCACCGTCGACGCGGCGAACGGCGCCGAACGCGTTTCCATACAAATCGTAGTTTGTTGTATGGACCGTCGGTCAATGTGTTTCAACCCTAAAGGCCGTCACAGACGGACGCTATATGTTGCTATACTCTTCTAACGCACGCAACTTATTAATCGCTTCGTCTCACTCGCACGCAGGAAGGAGACGTGCTTATGTGATTTTGCGTGCGTATGAAGAGTACAGCAACATATTATAGCGCGTGTCTGTGACGGCCTTTAAGCAGGAGACTAATTTTTTGATCCGATCTGCAGTTACGAACCAACAAAACCTACTTGAGATCGTCGATCGGGTTAAAACCTACCTACATATATATTCCGGCCTTAACCGATCCCAACTAAAATGTATACATAATTATATGGTTATCTACAATTTTGTACTTTTCAATTATTGTCAGAGATAGGTAAGTAAGTATTTTACGTATAGCGCAAAGTTAAAACCTGCCTTTTGAGGAAAAAATATTACCAAGAATTTGCTTGTGTTGTTTTCTTATCTTGATAAAGAATGTAAATAAAAATTGTAAGATAAATATGTAATATTCTTGGTTCTTCGTAGCGGGTAAGTGTTGGGACATTCACATTCTATTTGTGTTGACTATACTTACTTTCTGAGTGAATAATGTGAATTAATGTGTGATTTAGGTAAATGAACAGTCTTAACTTTTTCTGTGCTAAATAGTTAAGGTATATAACGGGTTTTGAGAAATGAAATGTGTTTATTTAGGTACCTAACTGATTATATTGTACATAGGTAATTTTACTTTTAAAATAAAAACGACGCAGATACGCTATTATTCCAATAGAACAGTTAACCTGAAAATATTTCATTTTATTTTGCATATTCTAAGGCCCGATCGGAATCCGCCAAAGCGGAGCGAAGTGGAGATGTGTAAAACCAAATAAAATTGTATTGCTTGGCTGAAATTAAGCGATTGATTGGTTGATTTTACACAGCTCCGCTCTGCTTTGGTGGATACCGGGTCTAACTTCGTGGGAAAATATTGTTGTGATAGTTATTGTTATTGTTGTTGTTGTTTACGTTTTAACACAGTCCTATTGAATTATAACGTTAATTGAGGTAGCCGAGACGTGTGTAGTTGCTTAGTTCAGAACTTTGGAAACCGCTGTCTAATTTACTAACATCGTTTAAATAAATATTACTAACTAAAGTCCGGCCGCTGAAAGATTGCGTTTGACAGTTACCATAAAATTGTAAAAAACTGAATAAAAATATTGTTTACCTGTGCTCACTCTAGTACACAGGGCACTAGCTGCCCTTTTAAGTTCAAAAAGCTACTAAATAATGATCGGCATTTATAGTTTTCATTCAGTTTTTTACAATTTTATGGTAACTGTCAAACGCAATCTTTCAGCGGCCGGACTTTAATGCCAACTAATATTAGGTCCATACCTACCTAGTTTAAATGAAAAAAAGACGGGTTTATCAAACATGTTCCCAAATAATACGCATTTATTAAATATTCATAAGAATTTTCAATACAACACTACCTATAGCGATGCAATGCAATGATGATAGAACAACGAAAATTTTCAGAATTATACACGAATCTACATGCAAAAGCGATGGAATTCGGATAATAAAAAACAGTGAAAAATAAAGCTAAATAAACACATTTCATTCGATCCCCCTATCTATGTATTAGGTGCCTGAGCAAATATTTATATTTGAACTTGTATTATAGTGAGAAATATAATGTAGATTTATTTTAATAAAATAAAAAAAAAATGTATGCACTAAAAAACTGTATTTTTGTTAATGGATGGGAAATGCGACATATCTGTGGGAATACGACAGAATATTTTGTACAGCTTTGTAATTTTGATTCGTTTTTGTTTTGTCGAATAACAAAAAAACACTCATAATGAAAAATGGCCTTGCTACTAAAACGATCATCCACATAAATGGAGTATGTAGTTGTGAAAAATTTAATTTTTTTATAATTTTGTATACAAGTTGATCAAAATTCTTTAATACCACACAACTTATCCCGTTTGAAGCGGCCGGCCTCAAATATTCTTAACGGTTAATTGACTAAGTACTTAAAAATATATTAAGTATTAATAAAGAAAACTATAATAATTAATAACTTTGTATTGTATTCAATTTCTTAGTAAATGAAACGGCTTTTTACTTTTTTATTTTTATATGCTGCTGCTCTGCACATACAGCCGTGACAGATTTTCTCCTCACCAAAAGACTTTTTGGTTTATAATTTACTTAAATAACTCTTATAAGCTGTACTTAGTTGATTATTCGTTCAAGAAATGTTATTAGTAAAAGCGAAAACGCGCATTCATTTGTTGTAAAATTGCCAAAATCTGTAGTAAGCCTAGTGTAATATAATAACTAATATTTAATAGAAAGTATTACTAAATATAGCTATTTCAGTAAATCAACATGGCGGACTGTAGAACTGGTCAATTAAATGTTTTGGAGACACAAAAAGTAGCATGCGTTTTGTGACCGTCCTAAAACATTACTGACCAATTGACCATGCTTTTCATTTTATTTATTATTGTAAGTTATTCAGATAATGTGTTATTCAGAAAAGTCATCGCAATCATCATCAGCCTATATACGTCACACAGAAGGCCACATGCCGACCCTCGTGAGGGTGTTACTTGTAAATAAATGAATACCAATTGTTAAAATTTAATTCTGCAAGCATATTCCCTGACAAGGAGGAAGATTATGTTACAACACCACTGTTTTGGACGGTCATCACATCAGCTAAATCAAAAAAATAAATATATATTTTAATATGTATTGTATTGTACAAGCATTTCCTAATGAGTGAGATATTTATTTTCCATACAATGTATTCAGATCTCCGTTTATTTGTGAAAATGATATTTTAATAACAGTACAAGTGTTTAATGTATTTATAGGTAAGATAATTATGTGCACATACGATAGTTTTACTTTAAGGCTGAATGTTGATTAATTATTCGTGTTTTTAGATAATTATAAATACTGGCAAAGACCTTCTGGGCGTAATACAAGGACATAAAGGCCTAGTTCAGACTTATTGCAAGGAAATTGAGTTTGAATTTAGCACTTTATTTCTTACATAAGTTGTAGTTTCATCTAGAATTTAACATTTTAACACGTTCTTACCGCGTTTAGGTATATTTGAGTACGAGGTAAGACCCCGTTAAAATGTTTAATTCTAGGTTAAATAATAACCGAGTAACTCTTAAAAACTGTATTAGGTGTAGTTTTTTGAATTCCAGAGCCGCTTCCTATACACATGAAGACTTTATTTTTATCCTATTTTTATCTTTAGTATTAATTGTAATACTTTTGTAAATATCTTATCACTCTCAAATTTATTTGAAATCGTTTTCAGGTAATAAAAAGTTTGTTTCATCTTCTGGGCTGTAAATTCTACGCTTATATTTTAGTTTTGAGTTAATTTTGACTTTAAAAATGAATGTTATGTTATGTATTCTGTGTAAAGTGTGTGTTATAATACTTAAAGGGAGATTAGGTTTTAATTTGAATGTTTTGATCGAAGTTTTTTTAAATCATGCTTCATACAAACTTCAAGATACCAATTAAAATGTTCACATCACGAAGCTTGTTAAGAACAAGTTACTTTTTTCGCAAAAATATATTGTCACTATCATTTCCAAATAATCTTTCTAATTATACAAAAATGAATTAAGTTAAGTATGCTCTGGAAAACATACAGCGAGATAAATAAGAAATTATTATGCTGTATAGAAGGTCTAACAAAATTAGGTGAAACTATTTTAAGGGGGTGATCAGACCATCAAACTGAACAACTTTCTCAACGGGACCAATATCGAAATCGCGAAAAAAAAATCTGCGGTCCCATACATTTAGGTCGAGTAGGTTTATATGAAGCAGCTGATTTTTTTTTCGTGATTTCGTTATTGGTCCCATAGATAAAGTTGTTCAGTTTGATGGTCTGATCATCCCCTTAAAATTGTTTCAGCAAATTTTGCTAGACCTTATATACAAAAATATCTTAAGAAATGTCTGTAATGAATGTTTAGTTGATCAACAATCAGCCTTAAGGTTTATTTTTAATATTAAAATCTCGTTTAAGTTTGATTTATGAAATAAGAGTGGTGATAATGGAAAGTGGGACAATTAGGGAGTGAAACAAAAATGGATGTACAGTTAGAGATAGCATTTGGCGCGACTGCCACATGTGATCGATTACTTACAATTGCCTATTCACTTTACCGCTTTAAGGCGGCCATTTTTAAATAAAGTTATCCGTAAAAATATTATTAATCCTTACTTTTTATGTTGTTTTGAAGCAAGAGAAACAATACTGAAGATGAACTAACTATTAGGCGATATATATTTTTGATTAGAAATTGCTATTGTTGCCTTTAACGGTTTATACAGAAGATACATGTGGCGGTGGCGGAAACTAAGTAACACAATATGAACCTTATAGTACGTAGCATAGTGTCGTTTTTGTCGTAACAGAGAATCGCGCCCGCGTCTCCAGGTGACGGAGGCGCGGGCGTAATTCTCCAAACGACGCTATGCTACATACTATAAGGTTTATAATTGTGTTAATTTGACTATCCGCCACCGCCACACGTCTTCTGTATAAACCGTGGCTTAAAGGCAACAATAGCAATTTCTAATCAAAAATATATAGGGTCCTTTTTAATATGCTGCCACTTTTTAACAGGATGATCAGACCATGAAACTCAACAACTTTCTCTATGGGAACAATATCGAAATCGCGAAAAAAAAATCAGCTGACATTGGTCCCATAGAGAAATTTATTCAGTTTGATGGTCTCATTACCCTCTTAAAAAACTGACAGCATATTAAGCTGGACCCTACATAATATTGGATATTACCTAATAGTCAGTTTAGTGCCTAAGTTTCAAAATAAGCCATAGCACTCTGGGTAGAAATGATTGCTTGTTTCACTAATAGATGATTACTAATATTTTTATGGACCATCTTATTCGATAATGTAACATAGATACTTAATTAGTTATGCATTTAAATTAACTGTTGCAGCGATAAATAGTTGATGATTTTAACAGTACCCTGGGATAGTAATCAGTATTGTTGCAACGTGAATGGTGCTTTATTTGTTGAGTATTTAAGGTCGAATGTTCTTTAAAGCGGTGAAGTGAATCGTCTAGTATTTTACGATGCTGCTTCTATGTTGAGAATAAATAAATCTGATTGTAGCCAAGTTGTGTTTTTTTATTTATCTGTCACTATATCATCATCCGAGTTACTCAAATTTTTCCTAGGATTTTAAAATAGTAACAGAATAGGCCATAATTAAAATCGTGTTATGATGTTATAAACATTGACCTCTTATAACAGAACAAGATACACAATCAGCGGTCCAAAAATGGCAGATCCAAATGAGGTACTTAACGAATAAAAGTACCTTTTTTGCCTCAGTACCGCGCCAACTCTCTGACTGTAAACATATAAAATACTACTAAGTTTAATACTCAAATATGGCGTATTAGTATCATTCCCTACAACATTCATTCTTATTTTGTGTGGGTTATAATTTTGACTACACATCCTCGCTATTATAAAGAACTGTCAACATCTGAAGGATGACATCTTGTTCCTTTTTCAAAATATAGTTGTTAATAATATCGATCCGATTCAATGTCATAGGAGCTTTTACGACTTTATATCTAGACTATAATGTATAAATTCCATTGAGACTTATTTCGTTACAAATAAACGTAGTGATTGAAAACTCTTTGCAGAAGTTTAAAAAAAAACGTGTCAATTCGAACAAAAATTTGCTAAAATTGTATATGAGATTGTGAGTCTATTTCTTTTAAAGATGTCACTGGTTATAAATTAACTATTTTAAATGGTGAATTAAAACTCTATTTAAAGTAAAATTTTTAATCTACAAATGAGTTAAGAATTAAAAACTACAGATACAAAAAATGGCACAAAAAACACATTAATATAACATTAGTGCCGCTAAAAACTGTCGAGTTAATACTGTTTACAATTATAATATTTAAAAACAGGACGATAAGGACTATATTGCATGATTGTTAGAAAAGTTTATTTATAAAACATTTGAATCGTTGCTATTAAAAATGTTTTATATTTCCATACGTTATGTTATGGTCCAGTAGCTTAGACAATATAACTATGGACGACGTTACGCGTATAATTCTACTAACAAACTTTTCGAGGGGCGAGGTAGCATGAAATCCGTAACTTTGCATTTTATTCCATTACTTTAGATTCTAATATTGATTACTCTTCTACCAACCTAATGGTTGACTCTTTGCACTTGACTCTTCCTATGCCATAGATAAAGATAGAGATACAATTATCGGTTCCCTACTAGGGTAAAGGTTAATTGTTAACTTGTTAACATTATTAACGCTATTTGGTACGGTAAATAGTAATCAAAAGTGACGTAAAGTCATTATTACCCCTTTTCTTCGCTTTATAATATTGTTATTGTATTTATTTTCGCCGTGGAAACATAAAATCATTGCATGAAATCTATGACAAAAATCCAATCATTGAGTATACAGGGTCTAACAAAACACTCTAGTAATACTTAAGTTGCTGCGTCAGGTCATCAAACTGAACAACTTTCACTATGGAGCCAACTTCGAAATCGCGAAGAAAAAATCAACTGTCATACATTTTAGTCGAGTCGGTACTGCAATTTTGTATGGACTAGTCGATTTATTTTTCGAGATTTCGATGTTGGCTCCATAGTGAAAGTTGTGTAGTTAAATGGGCTGAAGCACCACCTTAAATATCACTGGGGTGTTTTGTTACACCCTGTATACAGAGTCCATAAGTTTGTCTTTTTTTAGAGATAAATAGGGCCAATTGGCACAACAACAGGTAGTGCTGAAGGGAGCAGTCGCTATGACTATAAATCGATAATTAGTCCCGTATCATTGTTATAAACTGTCGTAAATATATGAAAAGAAAAGTGTATTATTTACATTGAAGAAAACAGTCAACTCGCTATCTATCTACATTAGATTTTATGTTTTATTTAAAAAGAAAGGGTTTAGGCTCATAGAGCCTAGAAAAGAAAAGATTTATGTTTAAAAAACTAAAGTAATTAGTTAGCCTGGTTAGGTTTTACAAAAATCCCATTTGTGTTTTAAAATAATTCATTAAAAAAATCCAGAAGGTATTTAAAAAACCTCCATAGCTTGAAAAGTTCAAGTCATCAGGCGATGGAAGTTCCACTACTGGACATAGGCCTCCCTCAAGGATCGCCACAGCGACCGGTCCTGCGCTGCCCTCATCCTACGGGTTCCTGCCGCCTTCACCAGGTCGTCGGTCCACCCTGTGGGGCCTACCCACGCTGCGCTTTCCGGTACGTGGTCGCCACTCGAGAACTCTTCGGCCCGAGTTCGTTAGTATGCTCTGCTCGAGAAAACGACAAAAACTATCGCTCATTTTAGCATGCTCTAAGCAACAAAGAGGCCGATCTCGATTTTTCTCATTTGCTCGAAGGTGGTATACTAGGCATACAATTTTTCAAAACCTAACCAGGGCAGGGTATAACAAACATCCCAGTAATATGTAAAGGGGTAGTTTAGAGTCTAAACCACATAGAGAATAAATCTGCTGTTTCATATAAAACTGTAGCACCCACTCGACTTGCGTGACTGGCGGTGTCATATCTGGCAAGTTGCTATAAATGAATAGGTCATAATTTTTTTTCGATTTTGTCTCCAAGTAGAAGTTGTTCAGTGCTCTAAGGCTTAGAACAACAAACTGAAGAACTTAGAGCGAACAACCGAGCATCAAATTGAACAAATTGCTGAACGGCTTAGAGTCTACATTTCTGCCACTTTTTGCGGGGGGCGAGGTAACATGAAATCCGCAAATACTTTGGATTTTATTCCCCATAACTTTAGATTCTAATTTTGAATGTTAAAAATCATGAAAAGTAGTCTCGTGTGAACCCCAAACGTTCTAAGTTCGAAGTTATTATTTCGCAATTATAGGCTGTCTCGTTTAGTGATAAGGTGTAAAATTGAATGTAAATGCTCAAGATCAATTGTGCTTATACCTTGACAGAGGGGAAATGCTACCGCAAGGCTAGTCCTTATAATAATTAGTCAAAGAAGCCCTTTAAATATTACTAGGACCTTTTGTTACACCTTGTATTCAATGTTAATAACCGTTAACTTACTTAATTCATATTCCTCGACCTCATTTGCAGTTCAAATCTTCTGTTAGTCCTAACTCCTTTGATAACAGTCCTATTCTCCTTCCTTTTCTCATCCCTCTTGCCAGAAAGAGATGTGAAAGACTTTTCACGCAATACAGTGTTTTTGGCAACTTCTCTTCTTACTGATGTCGCTCCAGCTAGCGAAGGTAACGGTTTAGGTTTAATACCATTACGTTTAATACCATTAGGTTTAATTCCCTTTGGCTTGTTTTCAACTTTGCTTGGGATGCTGAAGGGATTGTTGTCGCAGTTCATTTTGAATCCGAACCTTGTGTACCCGGGCCGGAGGGATTCCAAAGTGGGTAATTTTGGTTTGAATACAGTTTCAGGTCTCGGTTTAGTCGGTGTTTCGTTCTTCTTTGCATGTTCTTTGAGTTTTGATTCTGTTGCAACTGAAAAGGATAAAAAATTAAGCATTAGTCTAGAATAGACCAAAATGCAGACGAAGATACTGCGTGGGGTACCTTCCTGAAGGGTTGGCCAAAGTCAAGTCAAAGTGAACGTCAAAATTGTTTATTCAAAATAATATCACATGGATAACTTTTTGACGTCATGTTTTTGAATCTACCACCGCGTCGGAAGGTGTTCCGTTGTAGAGAAGATGCGGCCAGAAACTCTACAACACACTTCTTTTAAACAAAATAAAAAAGTTTAAGTTGATTGAAGTGCCTAAGTTTGAGTTGAATGAAGTGGAGTGGAGTAGAGGTGAGATCTTTGGCTCTTTGCCCAGCAGAGTGATTTTGAAAAGGGCTGTTTTTTATTTCTTCTACGCAATTAAACTCTATCGGGATCGCCTTATATGTACACACACGGCAGCATTATGGATAGGTTGATCTGACGTCGTGTGTATCTACTTGACTTTCTTTCTATGTATTTAAGTGTATACAGGGTCCTTCTTAATATACTGACACTTTTTTAAGGGCATGGGCATCAGACCATCAAACTTAACAACTTTCTCTATGGGACCAACATCGAAATCGCGAAAAAAAATTGGCTGTCCCATAAATTTTTTTTGCGATTTCGATGTTGGTGCCATAGAGAAAGTTGTTCAGTTTGATGGTCTGATCATTACCTTAAAAAAGTGTCAGCGTATTACCTTAAAAAAGTGTCAGCGCTGAATTTATTCCCCCACAGAAACATCTACCTCCCGGGCAGAATCTGCAATGACCAGTGTGGAAATCCTTAAATCGGCTTCGGACTCAGGTTGGTCATTGCAGACAAAGCTTGTGCGATTTGGGGTACAGGGACCCTGGCTTAAAGCAGTGCAATTGCGGAGAACCTATCCATTCGATGGTACACCTGCTAGAATTTCCGTTGTGTCTGAACACCTGCACGAGAGAGGACCTCAATAAAGCTACCCCAGACGCTGTCAGGCTCGACGAATATCTGGCAAATCAAATATTAAATAATAAAATAGAATAATTGACACGAAAAGAAAGAGAAATAAGTGTATATTTTGTTTTGGCGTGCAATAAAATATAATTTATTTGACTGGTTGGGATTTAAAAAAAAATTTACAGGCGAAAGAAAAGACTGATGTCTTTTCGTATCAAGAAATCAAGGCGCTTGCAGAAAAGACAGAATTGACGAATAATCTACCGACAAGAGCGAAAGTACTTAACACGATGATTATCATTTTTTTAAATAAGTTTTATGATTATTTATTATCATTATCATACAAGGCCGGTATCATACTAGCCGACTGAAGAATACGATTTACTATTGCAGTGTTTTTGCCGTTTATCCAGCAATAAGACACAGGCAAAGCTTTATTAAATAAGATTACGATATTGAATAATTCAAAACAAACCCGCAACATTCAGCTATAGAAAATATAACAGTGGGTATATAGCATGGCAGTGCGACATAGCGAAGTCGCGCCTTATCTCTCTTTTACGCGTTACAGAGACCAAAAAGGCGCGGGATAACTAACTTTGTCGCGCACATCATTCTAGGCCCTCAGATAAATGTAATACAACATTTAGATACTGTTCAGATAAAAATAACCCGAATGCACACTGATAGTATCTTGATAGTATACGTAGATATTGTCATAAAAATTACGATGTTATTGTATACGTGTATGTATATTATGATAGCTTATTATATTTACGATAAATTAGATAAGAATAATGATTGCTGACCATAAAAGTTAATAACCGGAAACTGTATGAGTGGGAATGACCATTGAATGTCAACATTATTTTCTAGGGAAATTCATCAGTATCAGCCTCTATCCCCACAACTGGGGCACAGTCCCATCCTCATAGAAATGTATGAGGGGAAATTATAGGTAATATTAATAATTATGATATTGGTATGGGCATTGGGCACGCGTGGTGGACTAACGCCCTTCCTGATGGTAGGCCTGTGCCCTGCAGTGGGACATATTTTACAGTGATTAAGAAAAAGTATAATTAATCTGTAAACCACATATTCTACCCATCAAACTGAACCACTTTTACTATGGGAGCAAATCTGTCAGAACAAAAAAAATATCAGATGTCCCATACTAAACTGCAATACCTATTCGATTCAAACTTATGGGACAGCTGATATTTTTTATTTAGATCTTATTACTCAAGATTTAAATTGATGTTTTAAAAAAATCGTGCGGCAAATTCAATGATCGCGGGGCGAAAGATAGAACAAAAAATGTATTATTGTTTATTTCTTTGTTGGAAAAGAGGGTGAATGCTGCAGGCTAATTTTCGCACCCCGGCGCCCTTTATTGTTCGGCCCTGCTCATGAGCATATGCTATGCTATTTTCTGCTTGTGGAGATACAACGTACTAGGTCAATTTCGCAGTTTATCACTTTATACAGTTCGTCACATAGTTCGTCACAAAAAAAATTTTTTTTTTTATTATTGTTGTTTTTATATATTTTTTTAATGTCTCTGAACCCCCTCGGGGAATACAGTCGTGAGCATATGCTATGCTTATGCTTAATTAAATACAGTTAGTTAAAAATTACTTTCAGTGTAACTAACCTCAGCTGACACTGGAGGACCCAAGTTCCGAAGGGGGATTCATGACCACCATTAAAACTTGAGAAAATGAATGTTACTTAAGACCTCTAGCAAAACCTCCTAAGGGCCCGACTGGGGGAGCCAAGTCCCCGAAGTTCTTACCAGGCCTCCTTCACTCGCCCGTAGGTACCGAGATAAGTACCTACATTTTGGCGCATCTTAAGCGATGCGCTCGCTTGATTACTGCCACTCGCGCCAAACGGCAACGTCGCATACGTCGTGCGCTAAACGAAGTAATAACAACGCTGTGTCCATCGCCATTAGATACCTTTTCACGCGTACCGACTGGCAGTGGGTAATTAAAGCGTGGGAATTAATAGTTTTCTAAGGAAGTGATGTGTGTATCTGTTACATAGTCACAGGTGCGGCACTTTATAGAACGTTTTGAATTTAACAAATTGTCCTTGACATATGTGTAGGGCTGTATTACCGCGTATCGTATGAACATCATCTCCATTTCGTTACTTTATATTAAAAATAGTATTTAAGCTAAAGAATTACTGGAAATGTGAATTTCGAGTTTTTTAGGATTTTAGGATAAAAATAAAATACTATGGGTGCGCGCCTGACTGCATTCCCTTGCTCGGCTCCCCTCAAGTGTCCCCAGAAACTGCGAGGTGAGGTGGGTTACCTGAAGTAAGAGGAGCAGGGCTGTTGTCGTTCAGCCGTTCAGCCAGCAGTGGCCGTTCTATATGTAGAACTATATACTCTTACCTATTGTGCGACATAGTAACTATTAATATGTGACTGGGGGAGCCAGGTTCCCGAAGCTCTTACCTCTAGGACTGCCCGCTCCAGTAGGGGTCAGCAGCTGCTTGGCTCTCTTGGCCTTTCGCTCCTGGCACTCGTTTAGAGACTCCATCTTGTCAAACTCCTTCTGGTGAAGGGCAGCGAAGTTCGGCAGCTTAGTCCTGGAGGGTTTGCTTTCAGATTTTTTGTATGGCGTCGCTGGTTTCTTTGTTGGCGTCGTTGCCTCTAATTTAGCTGGAAATTAGGAAAAAATGTTTATAAATTCACATGTTCACGCTACCCTAATTATTGTGGTAGGCAGAAACAGACAGACAATTCTTTTTTGCCTCATTTTGTTATGTTACTTGCGTCGGGTCATAGCATAATTATAATATAGTGGTTGCGCTCAGCGGTCGCGGCGGGTCTATGCTCGCGCGGTGTGCGGGGGACGGTGCACCGGCAAAGTCGGTACCGCGCGCAGGTAAGTCGGTACTGGGACATGCTCACACCGGGCCCCGCGAGCCGCGCACATGCGGCGCAACCACTAGTTTAATTACACTATGGTCGGGTGCTACGACGCACTGTCTTTTTAAGAAAGTTTCAGAATATCTCTGACTACCCCCTCGGAGAATATAGTCGTGAGCATATGCATGCATCATTAATTTGATAAAGCTCCATCCCGAATCCTTCAATATATTTTCTCCAGATACTATTGTAAGTCGTCTACGAGGCTTTTGCACTTGACGCGGGCATGGTAAGTGTAACGCCATTGAGTGTGATCGATCGTAAGTGTGTTGATGTATGTGTCTATGCCAGCCAGTGAATATTTCGAGCGTGCGTATGCGTGTGTGTATACTAGTAAAAAATGTTATGTTGTATGATTGGAATAAGTAATTTGTGTCTTAAACCAGCTATAGTTATGTTACCGGTAGCACTGCATGTCCTGGGCCGGGAGAGTCTGTCGACAGACTGCTGCATGTCGTCGGCGAGGCGCTTGCGCTTGACGCGTGAGTCGTCCGCGTCGTTGTGTGTGTAGGAACGCTTGCGGCCCGCTGGCTTGCTGGCAGTGCTCACTAGAATACAAAGTATGGGGTTATAGTAGCAAAAACTTGTTTTACCACAGAATAGGTAATAGTATATAGTTCTACATACAGAACAGCCACTCCTCGCCCCCCTCTGACTTCAAATACCCCACCTCACATCACACTTTCTGGGAAACTTGAGGGAAGCCGAGCAAGGGAATGCAGTCAGGCGAGCGCACCCGTTGGATTTGATTACATAAAATCTAGTCTTTTCAGAAAAAACATTGAAAAATAACACTAAATTCACATTTTCAGTAATTATTTAGCATTAAATGTCTTATGGTGCTACATATAATTTATTCAAGTCAACAATATAGCTGGGGCAGAATATTAAATAAATCAATATCTTGGACATTGTTTTCATGGCCAAACTGCTGAACTGATTTTGATGAAATATGTAATAGAGATAGCTTGAACACTGAGGAAGGACATAGGCAGACAAATTTTATACAGATGAGGTTGATGTATGACAATAGGTAGAAGTAGTACTGATGGTGATAAATAAACATACAAACATTTGCTCCTCCAAGTCAAGGTTCATAGTCGTAACATTAAATATTGGTTTATACAACTTTTGTAGAGGAAAGGGTTGATACACAACAAGTAGCCTACATTTTATAATAACAAACTGGTAAACAAAAAACCACTTACCACTATCATCGAACAAGAAACTCTTATTGGATCCTTTCATGCTGGACTTTATGACCTTCTTCTTCTCTAGCGTCACCAACCCGGGATTGTTAACGGGACTGCAGAACATCACCCTCGTCTGTCTCGGCAACGCCTCTGCCAGCGAAGACCTCCTGTTCTTCTCAATGGATCTCGTTACATTTAGGATCTTCTGTGTACTACGTATCGGGAACGGTGTTGAACCGGGAGATGGTAATGACAAAAGCTTTGTTGGAGTTTTGTCGACTGAAATTTTAGGTTTTGTTGATATTATAATGGGGTCTGGACCGTCTTTAGTGAAAGTACCCTCGCGTTTCAACGGTGTTCGTGGAAGATTTGGTTCAGATACTTTTTGTGCTGTTTCGGTTTCTGATTGTTGTGGTGATAGACTGATTTTTGATTCATCAATGCTGCTTTCGACGAGTACTGGCGTTGTGTTAACAATGTTTTCAGTTGAATCATCACTGGTGATGCTAATGCGAATGTTTTCATCTGACTTATCAAATGTTACGTTGATTGTTCCATCATCGGAACTTACTAAAGACGACTTAGAGTTTTTCTTAGATGACGTTTGGTCAAAAGTGGAGTCTAGTTTTTTGGTTTCTTTGTCAAAAGTACTGTTTAGGGATGTTGGTTTGGATCCTTTATCTACTTTTTGGGGAGTCTTCTCAAATGTACTGTCTTTTTTGTCTATGTTGAGTCGTAAAGATTTTCTCGTGGTACCTGGTTCAACTTCAAAAGTGGAATTGAGTTTCTCACTTGCTTCTGTTTTGTCGAAAGTAGAATTTTTTCCGTTAGTTAATGATGATAGGGAATTGTTTCCGGTTTTATCGAATGTAGCATTTTTGATGCTGGATTTTCTTTTATTTTTAGTTTCTTTATCAAAAGTGTTGTTTAAAATTGGTGATTTAATAGATATATTTTTGTCGTAGGTTCCATTGAGGTTTTGAATGATGCTTGACTTATTTTTGTCTGTGTTTTTAGCAGGTTTGGTTACAGAAGCGTTTTTATCAAAAGTGCCATCAAGTTTTTGTACATTTGTTTCTGGGGACTGCGCGTTACGATCTTGACTTTCATTTCCAATTTCTACCTTCTCGTTCACGGGGCTGCCAGCAGCGCTATGGAAGGAGTCTATAGACATACCGGAATCATTAATTTTGTTCTCTTCACCATTAGCAGAACGTTTTTGTTTCTTTTTTTTCTTTGATTTCTTAGCTGGTACATCTCCATTTTGTAAGTCTTTCTCTATTGATGCAGACTTCTTTTTCTTCTTCTTATTTTTCTTCCCCTTCTCAGTACGCGTCGTTCCATTGGATATCTCCACTTCTGTGCCTACGCTACTATCTGGTAAATCCTCAACATTTTCAGCAAATTTCTTAGTTCGTCGCGTTAATCTCGTTGATTTTTTAGTCTCTTCTGTAGAATCTGTAGTTTCAATGGCGTTAACTGTGATGTTATGATCTTTAAGAGTATTTCTCTTTCTCCTAGTGTTTTTTCTCTCAGATGCATCCACTTCACTCATCGGCTCGTCCTCAGTTGGATAAGTTACGTAGTTATTACGCTTTTTCAATTTCGATACAGTAGTATCTAATTGGGCGTCGTTTTCTTTTAAACGTTTACTACGAGTCTTTTTTTCACTTTTAATTGGAAGGTCAGGCTTTGTAGTTACCATGTTCTCGTGGATAGAACTGTGGATCCCTGAAATATTGACGAATTAAGACATTTTTGTGTGTAGCGAAAAAAAAAATTTACGAGCTTAGTATTTACGCAAGCTTATGAAATGAAGAAAGATACATACGTTTTCCAGATCTTGTAGACATTTTAACAAATAACAACTGATCTCTGGCACAAATATTCACTGTTTACGTTTGTTTTCGTATTTTCCGTTTGTAACGTTTGTCGATTTCAAATCAAATTGTCAGTTGTCTGTCAAACAAAAATTTAACTGACTTTGAAGGACGCTACATATGTAATGATTTTCAGGACTGTTACAGAAGTGGTCCAAAATGCAGTTTCAACATTTTGACCACGTTGACGATACTAGTTCATGCTTCAAAATAAAATAATCAAACCTATAACGAATACTCTAAGTAATTCTTTAAATTTTCTTTTTCTGATGTCGTGTTCTATGTAGCGACCTCAAGCGCATTTTATAAAAAAAAGTTTAATTTTACGTTCCATTTCTCTGTTGCTCGATTGATCATACGAGGAAGGAAGGCCAAAAAATATGATGAGATGACTGCGAGGTATTCTGAAAAGTGAAACCCAGATAACCCACGATTCACTTTCATTTTTATTTTATAATATTTATAGGTACCTAAAGTTTTACTTATGACATTGAACCATTAAACCGAACGTAAAGATGAATGGGCACCCAGTGCTACCAGATCTACCTACTTTACGGGAGTTCTCCCGATTTTAGCACACATATTAAAACCGAGATTTAGGTTTGCTTGCTTTTTTTTCAGTAATTATGCAATATTTTTAATTAGTATTCAAAACTGAATAAATCAGGAGATCGTATTTTTTCAACTAACCTATGAGAAAATAATGTCTGCCATTTAAAAAAAATTCTATAAGCTTTATTCACATTACGACGGACGGGCGTGGTGGGTGCAATGTAAAATAATACTTATTTGAATACCGATAGAGTTCACAGACAATGCTCCATCCTCCGTCCGTGGGGCCAGTATGGGTGTTCTCTCTGTCACGTCTATCGGTATTGAAATCAAGTATTATGTTATCCGTTATCCGTCCGTCGTAATGTGAATAAAGCTTTATACATCTTCCGGATTTTTAAAGTTGGACCTGGCAGCACTGTCAAGACAAACTGTCATGGAGTTTGCTTGGCGCCATTGCTCTTGCTGTGTTTCGTCGTATTTGAAATTCGTAAAAAAAATGTTTTAGTGATATTTGTGACATAATTTCGTGCGGATTGTGTACGAAACAGTTGCGTAAAGCGACCGACGTAACAGGAATCTCAAATAAATACGATAACAGAACATATAAGTTTTGGTTCAAGTTAACTCGTACATGGTCATTTTGGCGGCAACGCTCGAGCTTACGAAATCGACCACAGATTCATCGTCATCTATCATCCCATCATCAAAATAAAGAATATAAAGAAAAAAATAACGAATGGCTCAAAGGACTAGTATCCAGAGCCGTTAAAGACAATATATCAAATATATATACTGTCATGTCAATTGTCAGGAGTTTTTGGCGGGAATTTGTCAGCTACGTTTGGAGTCCTCATATTTCATTGAATTTTTATTGTTTATAGTGAGTTTTGGTTCGTAAAATTGGTGTTGTTTTGCGTAACAAAGTGTCGTGCAAGTGAACAATTTACAGTTCTGTGAAATATGATGGTGTATGGGTCGTAAACAGGAAAAGTGTTCCGTCATTTGTAGCTCGGCAAAGCGATCGGTTCGCCTCTTTCCTGTGGACTTCTCTGCGTTTCCTTCGTCTTTCGGGTGTCTCCAAAAACTCAAAAAAAGCGTCAAAACGTCGAACACCAACGTTTGAATTGCTATAAATAAGAGAATTTTATTAAAGACATCGGCTGTATGGGATATATAACCCTTTGCCTTGAATTGAACCAAAAAAAAAAAAAAGTGTCAATTGTCAACGCAAACGTCAAAAAGTTGCATATCGGACGTGGATGATGTGTATCAAATTGTAAAATCGTAAATAAATTGTGTTATTTATGTTATATTATGTCGCTTCACCCTCACCAGTAACAGGAATACTCGAAGAATGAATTTCAATGCTTCCAGAAACGGTATGTTGTTGAAAATATGTGGTTAGAAGCGTCACATGTTTCGTGTTAGTGAGATGTGAATTTTTTTGTTTTAGTTGGTCAGGGGCAGGGTGGAGGGCCTAGAAAGGCGAAGAGGGTGAGTGATGTGAACGCCATGGGTGCTCCGTCGCCGACTCCGCCGTCGTTCATGCCTGCTGTGCCGTTTGAAACGTCGTACGCACCGACCGGCCCACCGCCTCCGTACACTGAAGGAATCCAATTAGATGGTCAAGATTTCGGTGCAGTTCCTCCTGCTGGAAGTTAGTATTACCTTCGCTATAGTATATACAGGGTCCTTCTTAATATGCTGACACTTTTTAAGGGGATGATCAGACCATCAAACTGAACCACTTTCTCTATGGGACCAACATCGAAATCGCGAAAAAAATCTGCTGTCCCATATTGTATGTAGCATCCGATTTACTGAAACGGTGATTTCGTATTTGCTAGGCTGTCACTTACACATTGTATTTTTATCCAGATGTTAATGGTATTTAGGCTAAAGAATTACTGAAAATGTAAAGCATTATTTCTAAAGGTTTTTTACTGAGAAGCATAAGCATATATTCCCCGAGGGGGTAGTCAGAGATATTCTGAAAACTCAGAACATCCATGTTTCACTAGTAGTACCAAATCTCTGAAAAGATAAAAGAAAATATATTATATAGTCAACTCCCCTATTATTTACACTCAGAAATACCTACTCAGGTAGGTACAGGTAGGTTTTCTGTTTCAAAATAATAACTTAATGTTAACAGTAACATTAGTTATTATTTTAGAAAAGATCTATAAAAGTGAGAAATCTGTATTAGTATCACAGGTCCGGCACTTCAAACAACGTTTTGGATTATAACTGATGGCGTTCGCACATGCGCACTTGGGGCGAATTGTCTTTGACATATGTTGACTTACTACACATTGTATCAACATCATCTACATTTCGTTACTTTTTATTGTTTGTTCTGTTATTAAAAATAGTATTTGAGCTAAAGAATTACTGAAAATGTGAATTTAGCGTTATTTTTCAACGGTTTTTATGCACTGAAAAGACTCAATTTTATGTAGTCAAATACTACTGCGCCTGACTGCATTCCCTTGCTAGGCTTCCCTCAAGTTTCCCAGAAAGTGTAGTGTGAGGTGAGGTGAGGTGGTATCTGAAGTCAGAGGGGGGGACGGGGAGTGGCCGTTCTGTATACAACGTGTTAATGAATAAGCGCAAAACCTCATACACCCCAACTGATTTATAACAAAATAATCAGATTGAAACAATCAATTAATTATTATGATAGTTAAAATTTAAAGTTATTCGCATTTTAAGTTTTGAGGCAAAAATGATTTGTTATCATTTCAGCAATGAATGAAAGCGCTAACATGCTCATGGATACATTTTAAGAATCTTGTTTTGGTAGTAAGTAGGGTGAAAGTGCCCGAGCGGTTTGTTGAGATCGCGTTCAGAAAATTTTAAATAATATAAACCAATTATTAAATATTTTGAAAAAAAATTACCTATGTTGAAAACATGATAATTCGATTCTGCTCTCGATTCTAAACAAACTACTTTCTAGTTTTGCGTTAATTCATTAACATGTTGTATCGAACTATTACCTATTCTGTGTTAGTATTTTAATCACAAAATTTAATGTACTGCACCATAATTTTTCAGATTTCAACTACATGGGAGGGTTCCCGCAGTCGCCTATACCTCCGCAACAACTGGGCTCCATGCTGCAGCAACCTATTGTTCAGGTACAAAACTATCTTATTTAAGCGAAGCTACCAGAAAAGGATACTAAACCACCCAAATATATTAGCTCAAAATCTAATGAGGGAAGAGACTCAGACCCGCCGACTTAAGAAAAAGATACCACAGGACCATCTACTGGGAGTGTAACAGTTCCTAGACACTTTAATTTAGATGCATCACTGGGTACATACCAAGCAAGCCAACATTAATACACGTCACACGTTGTCACACGTTTTAAAAAAAAAAACCACAGATTGCAAAAGATAAAAGAAACAAAAAAAAAGCTGAAGGGCCTATGTCGAAAAATAATTGAAGCGAAATGGGCGTGTGATAGCTTATATTACTGCCTGATGCGAGAGAAAGGGATGGGGCGGCGCGTGCGCCTGAA
This sequence comes from Agonopterix alstromeriana, assembly GCA_963924505.1. NCBI lineage: Eukaryota > Metazoa > Arthropoda > Insecta > Lepidoptera > Depressariidae > Agonopterix > Agonopterix alstromeriana. Next base: position 15,359,365 of record OZ004679.1, read on the forward strand.
ACGACGCAAGCGTAAAACAAACTTTATTTAATTGTGATTGTACTATTTATGTAAGTTAATTTCTGCTCTAATCAAACTTTAAAAAATATCAATCTCTTTTTTCTAAATCAAGGCTCAGGTTTCTATTATTCACCGTTTAGCAATTCCAAGCGTTTATCGATAAAGACGGAGGCTACTTTTACTTATTTTTCTATCGAGAAAATGTCTCTTAATCGTGTTTTAGCTCTAATCAAAACTTCAATTATATGTTTAATTTACACATATCCGCAAATCATACTCCTACTGTTAGTACTTCATGATATATGATGCTTTGAAGAATCCTATTTTTTTCACATATCCTCTTAATTATATCACACAAAAAAATGTATCCATATCTCGACTCTTTCCAGGACATGGCACTACAGTACGGTAACCAGCTAGCAGCCCAGGGCCGGGAGGTGGTGCAGCGCGAACTCAACAAGTACGTGCCGGTGTCACGGCTGAGGTACTACTTCGCTGTCGACACAAGATACGTGCTGAAGAAACTGATGCTCATCATGTTCCCTTACACTCATAAGGTTCGTTTTGGAGTTTTATTTAGATTTTACAGAGTGGAGCTTCAGTATTGGAAACAATAATAATGCCAGATCCTGTTTTAGTGCTGGAATCTCGTTTTTTTCAACGTATTTTACTGAACCGTAAAACCTAAACCTACCGTAAAAATGGTAATACACACAAGCGTCAAACTTGGTGTGATTATAGTGCAAACTCTACCTACAAATAATAAAAACCGGCCAAGTGCGAGACGGTCTGGCGCTAAGGGACAGGGAAACAACTTTTTTTTAGGTTATTCATATATTGTGTGGTGGTATGGAACCCTCCCTCAGTGCGACTCGCACTTGGCCGGTTTTTTAGGGTTCCGTAGTTAAACAAGGAACCCTTATACTTTCGTCCATTCTGCCTGTCTGTCTGTATGGGCATACAGACTCGCCTCGAGAACTCGCTCATTTTTCGCACCTATTGAATCGCGAAACAACGAAAGAAGGGTTCGACAAAAATAGTTTTTTTTTTAAATCGAGTGAGGTGTCGTTGGATAGGTCTTGTCCAATGGAACAAAACTCCCATATAAACTAAATCGATATAATGCTTCTGTTTCAAGACATCTGCGCTCAAAGTCAAAAATATTTGACTATTGATATAATTATTCATAATATTAATATTGCGTGGTGGTATGGAACCCTCCCTTGGTGCGTGAGTAGTACGACTCGCACTTGGCCGGTTTTTTTTAGTTGGTTCAGGTGGGGTGTTCCTTACTAAGCTGGAACCACACCAGCCTGATAGTTTTATAAATTTTTCAGCATATAACCACATTGTTTTGTTGTGTTCAGGAATGGATGGTGAAGTATGACCAGGACACGCCAGTGCAGCCTCGGTACGACATCAACGCGCCAGATCTGTACATACCCTCCATGGGATATGTCACATATGTGCTGTTAGCTGGATTCATGCTAGGTGTGTTTACCTTTTATAATTTATCACCCTGGACAATCATCATTATCAACTTATACAGGATGGTAAACATAAACGTTGTTATATACTTTAGAATTGAGGAACAACTTTCTAATTCTAATTTGGTTTTAAGATTATGGCTCCGGTTTGTCGGAACAACTTTCACTGTAACATTAATTAATCATTATCTGATTTATTTATTTACTATCTTTCGTATTTTTTTCTTTAAATCTACATCAAACAAGTCCGGACTAGATTCTGGTACTTTGTCCAAGATATTTTATTTATTTTATATTAGATAACTCGGATCTAACGTTAATAACAATGATCTTACAAACTATGGAACCAACATCGAAATCGCGAATATCGACATTTTTCTACCAGTAGTGCCCAAAACCTATCGTTACGGATAGTGTGCCCATCACCACTTCATAACACACAAGCAATTTCTGAGCGTAGGTGTCAACGCTTACGCCTTCCGTCAACGGAACGATATCGCCGCGATATTTATGGGGCGATATATCAATTAGTGTCGTGGCGGAATCGGAGCGATATCGCGGTGATGTCGCGGCGAAACCTTCAGTAAAAATCGAGGCGATTTAGTTCCCTTCGATTTAGAAAATCCCTTGTGTGATATAGCTCTAATATATAGTAGATAAAGTGAAAGATAAAACAATAAGGCCTCGTTCAGGGAGACGCGGGGCGTCGCGCGGCGCGTTGGGCGGCATTTAGCGCGGGCAGTATCTATGACAATTTGAAGCGAACAAAAACGCTTCTCCTTGAACGCTCTTATACATCGCCGTATGTTTGTGTTTCCGGCAGCCCGCTCCGCGGACCGCGGAGCCTGACGCCCCGCGTCTCCCTGAACGAGGCCTCATGCATTTATTTGCCCCATTCTCAGGTCTCCAGCACCGCTTCTCCCCCGAACAGATCGGCATCCAGGCCTCCTCGGCCCTTGCCTACATAATCTTTGAGATGATCCTGTACCTCGTCACCCTCTACATAACGAACACAACAACCAACCTAAAGACCCTGGACCTCCTAGCATACTCCGGGTACAAATATACAACGATGATCGGCAGTTTGCTAGCGGGGCTCGTGTTGGGGAAGACGGGGTATTATTGTGGATTGATTTATAGTAGTGTGGCGCTTTCTTATTTCTTGGTGAGTTTTTTGAGAATTTATTATAATTTTAGGGTTCTGTAGTCAAACAGGGAACCCTTATAGCTTTGTCCAGTCTGTCTGTCTGTAAGCCGCACCTCGATTAATCTCTATTGACTCATTTGGCATGAAGACAAATAGTATTTAAAAATACACATATATGTAAACAATATTAAACCGTCAGAAATCTGCAGAAGAACTAGTGTAGCTGACATAGCCCAAAGAATAAAGTGGCAATGGGGCACATTGCTCGCAGAACCGATGGCCGTTGGGGCCGAAGTGTTCTCGAGTGGCGACCGCAAACCGAAACAAGGTGGACCGACGACGCGGTGAAGGGGGCGGGACCCCGTTAGATGAGGGCAGCGCAGGACCGGTCGTTGTGGCGATCCTTGGGGGAGGCCTATGTCCAGTAGTGGACGTCCATCGGCTGAGATGATGATGATGAAACCATCACTATAGTTCGTGCAAGCCAAGTAATCTAGCCAATATCCCACAAAAAGTACAATAACTCTAAACTTCATAAACTTTTCCAGGTTAAAACTCTTCGCCTCCAACTGCTCTCCGGCTCGCAAGCGCCCGAGCAGCCGACTTATGGTGGCTACCCAACTAACTACCAAGCCAATCCCTACCAGGACACGTGGTCCAAGCCCAGCGGTGGGACAAAGCGCCGCGTCTACTTCCTCCTCTTCGTAGCGCTGACCCAGCCACTGCTATCGTGGTGGCTGACGTACCATCTGGTACCTAATGTGGTACCAGTCGAGTTGGGACCAGCTCGATAGCGAAGTGGATCTTAGGGACTGTAGAAATGTGTTGGTTTTTGGGTGTTATTGTCTGGTTGAGTAGTGGTATATTATGATCACAGAAGATGGGAACCCGAGTTAGGATTTAAATGTTTAGTTCCTGTTGTAACAGTTTTAAAACTTTTTTGTAAGATCCAATTTTTCCGAAAATAGTGTTTTGTCATTGTAAAAATGTTTGTTGTTATTGTGTGTGAATAATTTTTTAGCATTTAGACCCATAATACAAAGCGATTTTTGAGCGTAGGCGATGTGACATTGCAACTGTATCGCCGCTATTTTTACTGGGCGTTATCGCCGCGACAGTGATTGATATAAAAAATATCGTGACGATATCGTTCCGTCAATGCCTACGCTCAAAAATCGCTTGTGTGATAGAGTCCAATCTTGTTGCTTCCTCTGAGAATCTAATCGATACACATTTCAGTTCCAGGAGTAATTTTTATAACATGAATCTTCTCAAAATCAGTTAGACAATATCTTTCAAAAACATAGCAATACCAGTTATAGCAATTACATTAAATACGAACGTGCAATACAGTTTATGATTATTTATACGGCAGACTAATTCAACTGGAACCTTTTAGATAAAATCATTAGGTACTTTAACTTTTAACCGACTTTGAAGTAGGCAGGTTCCTTCATATTGGTCTTGTTGGATTAGTATTCGTCGTTGATAACAAAAGACAAGATGGGGCTGGAAAGAGCAGAAAAGCTTTGTTGCACGTAAAATAAATGACTATTTTTAAAGCGCCATTTCACCAAACGGCGCTTCATTCTTTTTGCCTTGGAGGTGACGTACATTAATTTTATCATTAATGAAGAGTACATCTTTTTTGCACTGCAGATAGTTTGGTGATTCAACGCCAGCTAAGCCACGGTTTATACAGAAGAGACGTGTGGTGGTGACGGATAATCTAAGTAACACAATATAAACCTTATAGTACGTAGCATAGCGTCGTTTTTGTCGTAAAGGAGAATCGCGACCGCGCCTCCAGGTGACGTCGCCTGGAGGCGCGGGCGTAATTCTCCAAACGACGCTATGCTACGTAATATAAGGTTTATAATTGTGTTACTTTGACTATCCGCCACAGCCACACGTCTCTTCTGTATAAACCGCGCCTACGGGCCGGTGTCCATAACAGTGAAAATCAACCAATCAAATTGCTCAATTTACCTCGCTTGTCAGAATCAAGCTGTTTTATTGGTCGATTTTACACATCTCCGCACCGCGCTTTGGTGGATTACGGGCCTTAGGGTGCGTTTCCATTGGAGCGGAGATGTGTAAAATCAACCAATCGAATTGCTGCCGCTTGACCGAATCAAGCTATTGTATTAGTTGATTTTACACATCTCTCCGGTTTGTAAGATTCTGGGTCTTGTACTCTTTCGCTACGCTATTGTAAGTCCAATCGTTGCATTCTATGAATGACAGTGATTTAGCTCTGTCTACTGTCTTCTGACATCGATGGTCGTCATAAACGAATTGTTACAAAACCTATTTTGTAAATAATTACTACATGTAATTGGGAATCATCACCTCTGCTCTACCTCCAAAATTTTAATTCCATGAAAATTAAGAAAACCTTTGATTAATTATATGTCAAGATAGAGCCTCACGCTTCTAACGTACTAAAACATATGGGCCAACTTTCTTATGTTGGTGTGTGTGAGGCGTCATACAACATATCTCTGCGTGCGTGCATAGCGATAGGGTTTAGCGGCCATGACAGGCCGCAATTTTTTTTGACGCGTTCATAGCTTCGACTGTCTATCTTGACATATAACTTATCAAAGAGGAAAATCAATATTGAATAGAAATTATTAGGTATAAAAAGCCGTAATGTTAAAAAACCAAAATGGTGTTGTCGCTTTTTATAAAGATTATAAATGAAAATTTAACAAAATGCAATAATGAAATGACATTTTTTGTTTTGTTTAAAGATCTTGGAAAACTATGTATTTTCACATTATTTAATTTGGAATTTAAAAAGAACTTTAGTGACCCTTAAAAATGTAAGTCGCAGCTTTTAAAATATACAGTCATTTAATATAGTTCTCACTAGATATCACTTCATGGCTGTGTACCTAAAGCTGCATTACAAAAGAATTCCGTTTTTTTTAAATTTACACTGTCGTTAGCCATATGGAGCAATATTAAGACAAAAGTGTGCTCAGATCTAAGAGGAAGGATCTCCATAGAGACCGCATAAATTTACGATTGTAGTTGGTCTCTTTTGTCTTATGACGTACCTTTAATAGTAGAAGGAGATGGAACTATAGATATTTGTTTATGCGGCTGTCCACTTTTTTTGAGCTAGTGTGTGTGAAAAGTGACCGTAAACATAAGGCCATATGTCACTTGGTGCCTTTTGTCCATACTACTTGACACCACACACTCAAACCTAAACGTCAAAAAAAGTGGACACTTTACAATTGGTACGGCTCACTCTAGTCTTAAAGAGAGATCCTTCCTCTTAAGCTCAGATATTCGTTTGAGAGCACTTTTGCATTTTTCATAATTGGAGCGTTAATTGTGTATCTTGTTTTTATTCTTGATCTAAGATAATAACTAAATAAAATCTGTTTTGAAAAGAAAATAGAGGATGTTACAAAAAGATATTTTATATATTTTTAATATTATAATTTCATCTGTAAATTGCTGTTAGTAAAATCTTACTTCCTATGGCATTTACTTATTTAGTGAAAGACAAAACGTAAAAGTAATTTACGTTTTGTAAAATATAATAGGGGAGTTGACTACATAAAATATATTTTAGTTTTAACTGCTCAGTAAATAAACCGTTTGAAAATAACGCTAAACTCACATTTTCAGTAATGCTGTTGCTTGAATACTATTTTTAATAACTGGATAAACTATAAAAGTATCAAAACGACGACGAACAAAAATGACGTTGACGTCACTATTAAAATTTTAGTACAATATTTCATACAAAGCCGCGTTTTGACGTTCGATAAAGAGTTGTTAATTTGTCTAGTTGGGAATCAATGCTTTCATGGAAAAACAAAGTTACAAATTTGTAACCCAAAAATTAAATAGACACTGAAGATTTCATATAGCCGATGTTGACTAAAGTAACTGCTTATTTAAAAAAGCAAATAAGTATGTAGAATATGTTAAAGTGCATGGCTGTCTGCTCTATACAAATAAATAATAAAAAAAAAGATATTTATTCATCAGTAAAGATACACTTATTAACACTGATCATCAACATTTCCTGGATGAACAGGTGAAGCCTCAGCACAAATGTTAGTAATATGCAATATCTCGACCACACCTTTCTAGGGCTAGTATGCCACGCACGACAAAGCGACAAAACGAGAAAACTGTCTTGCGCGCTCGCTTTTACATAACATACGCCAAGAAACAAAGACATCTCGAGTTTTATCGTTTTCTGATGTGCGTATGGATTGAGGAGCCACATTTGCTAATGAAAAAAGATTCTATGCCCATTTTGTAGGAAATTAGTACACCAGATGCATCTGGTGTGAGGAGCCACCTTTTTGTTCATGTAACTTCTCTATACTTTTGCTACAAATTCCAGAATTGGGTCTACAAAATCTACTAATTTCCTACAAAATGAGCATAGAATCTTTTTTATTCTTTTTTCAATAGCAAATGTGGCAACGTCATTGCACAGTGAATTAGATGGAACGACAAACCGATACTCACACACAGTTAAGACCGGATACTGTGGCTAACACCGACAGTCACACGGTGCGTGTAATCTGATATGTGATGCCTAGAACACCAAGTGTTTTCACGAATATTATAATCTCCTTTTGAGAACGTACTATTAGTCTCCTGTGTTATATAAAACTGTAATTAGTTTGTTTATAATCTTTGTTTGATTTAGCGCCTGTATATTCTTATTTACGCATATTATATGCTTACAGAATGTGTCTGAGGTTTATTAATGGGCAAATGATGGCAGATAAATAGAGGATGACGATGATAATAATATAGGGTTCCCCATGTAGGTAATATTCTAGAATACTTTACAGGATCGGAAATCGAACGAATGAGTTAGTCATTATTTCTCTTATGAATAGGTAACATTTATGGAAAACATGGTGTGCTATTGAAATATATGTATTTGAAATTCTTGCATCTTGATTATACGCATTACTATAGATTAAGTTAAAAAATTGCATTCTTAGTCACACTTGTAACATTAAAAATCCTCAGAATCACATTCTGTTGTCTAAAGACTAGAATGTATTGACAGTTGATCATGTTGTTTACATGTTTTTGTACTAATTAAAGGCAATTAAAGGCTAGTTTTTTACAGATTGTTTTTTTAACTGAATTACAATCCGGTTAATGCAAACGATTCATGATTATAACCCGGTCACATTATCAATGCACCTAGCTCTCCCTAAGGCGCGGTTTATACAGAAGAGACGTGTGGCGATGGCGGATTGCCAAAGTAACACAGTTATAAACCGTATAGTACGTAGTATAGCGTCGTTTGGAGAATTACGCCCGCGCCTCCAGGCGACGTCACCTGGAGGCGCGGGCGCAGTGGCGGATTTACAAATTTTCACGGTATAGGCTGAATAGTTTTTGCCGCCCTTGCCTCTCGGAAAAATATTTTTGTTGTATGGGTTGTTAGTGGGAAGAGGGGAATATAATTAATTTCTACAATTTCGCTCTTTTCACTCATAAAAAGTGTGGGTAAAGGGCACAGAGGTCCCGCCTCTGTGCCCTTTGCCCAGAGGCGGCTGCGGCTGATTACTGGTTGAGGGGCGGCGAACTAGCTGCTTTACTCTAGAATATGGAAGTTTGCTACTCGCGGAATGTGCAATGACAAGTGAGAGAGAAAAGTCATCGGCAAAATTTGTTGCAGACTTCTATCTGTAAGACATCAGAAAACTGTCATGGAAAAATCTTTTTGATTTCTATGAGGTAAAAAAAAAAAATTCGGTCCCCAAATTTGCCGCCCTAGGCTCGAGCCTACTCAGCCTGCTGGTAAATCCGCCACTGCGCGGGCACAATTCTTCTTTACGACAAAAACGACGCTATGCTACGTACTCTTAAGGTTTATATTGTGCTACTTAGATCCGCCACCGCCACACGTCTCTCCTGTATAAACCGTGGCTTACTCCTTTGTGTCAGTATGGACTTAATAATCGCGTCAGTACAGTTAGCATCATTATAGCGACTTATGTTGGTCAATTAGCCGTGGTGGTCCAGTGGCGAGTAACCTTGCCTGCCATGCAGGAGGCGATAGTTCGATCCCCGTCCAGGGCGACTCGTATCAATGAGTTTTTCGGAATTTATGTGCGATTTTTAACACCACTGGCTTTTCGGTGAAGGAAAACATCGTGAGGAATCCTGCATGCTTCAATTTTGAGGCATGTATTGTACCAACTGTCCATTATAAGTGGCGACGGGTTCACCCCCCGTCACACTGGACAGAGTTTCGGCACTACTGGTGAAACGTGGATGTTCCGAGATTTCAGAATATCTCTGACTACCCCCTTGGGGAATATAGTCGTTAGCATATGCATGCATATGTTGGTCAATAAATAAGTTCAGTAAAAGGAAGAATAGATGAGTAAATGCTTCAAATCTCTGTTTGTGTTTGAGAGATAACAATTATTAAAGCTCTGAAACAAAGCAGGAAGCCACCTATCTGCATCTTCTGTTCAGTGATATAATACGTCGTTATTATGGTTATTTTCTCTACGAGTCTTTGACTATTTATATGTGGACTGGTTACGCGTGTAATTATACTAACAAACATTTCTGCCACTTTTTGCGGGGGGCGAGGTAACATGAAATCCGCAACTTTGGATTTTATTCCCCATAACTTTAGATTCTAATTCTGAATGTTAAAAATCATGAAAAGTAGTCTCGCGTGAAACGTTCTAAGTTCGAAGTTATTATTTCGCAATTATAGGCTGTCTCGTTTTGATAAGGTGTAAAATTGAATGTAAATGCACAAGATCAATTGTGCTTATGCCGAGGCAGAGGGGAAATACTACCGCAAGGCTAGTCCTTATAATAATTAGTCAAAGCTACGAGTTGATAGTTGTCTGTTTTCCGTTAATAGTGTACAAGGAATTAAATAAAAATCTAGGTCGAGTCAATTAATAACATCAAGTAGCAACGCTATTATGAAATGAACGGTCGAAACCCGCTAACATGTGCTAATAAACATGCGTTATGCGTTCATAATTGATTACCTACCTACACGATTGCTGAAGAAAGCTACGCTCTATGTATCTTCATTATCATCAGCCTATACGCCCCACTGCAAGACTACACTCAAGGAGGGTGTGTGGGCGTCAGTCCAACACGTAATTGGTAGACTTCACATACGCAACTGCCTCCGTGGTCTAATGGTTAAGAGCAGTGGGCTCTTGACACGGAGGTCGTGGGTTCGATTCCCACGGGGGACACCTAGTGATATGTCGCTTTGTGCGTTTTTCCCTAGATGGTTAGGACATTGCAGGCCGAATCACATGATTGTCTGAAAAGAAAGATGACTCCGTGTTTCGGTGGTCCCGGTTACTATCTCTCGTGGTAGTAGTCGTTACATAAAAACCACGTCAGACGCCGTGAGGCTGTCTGAAAAAGCTCTGACAACAGTGCTTGCTGCCTTCACGGAAGAACAGACGAAAATGTATTAAATATATAAGTGCTCACTCGCAGCAGGAGTCGCCATCTGAGTGGATATGAAGTGACACCTCCAGATATTACGGATCTCCCCTCTAAAGGCATGCGGTTCATGATATCGGTGGGTAGGAAATGAGATTTAGGTCAAGAGAAGCAGTTATAATAGATGTGTCTAGACAGGTCGCAGTATAGCTGCTGGTCAAAGACCAAACCATATCTAAGGCCATTTTGAATAATAGAAACGTCGATGATAGGTATGTCGAATAGTATATCTTTCCGATAAATACATTATATTTGCAAATCAGAATTGGCCAGAAAGCGAAATAGGAATCTGAAAATCTTTTTGTCCTTATTTGGAATGAAGTATAGTGATAATAACGAGCAAACTCTTAGAAAAAAACATTCCTTGAACAAAAAAGAACAATCCAATGATATTATACCAAAGTGGAGACTAGAAAACGATCCAATTGGGACGTTTTCAAAGTCCGCGTCAAGAAATGCTACGGGCGAGACTGCTGTGGCGCGGCACAATTTTACGCGTCATTTTCTATGACGGTAACATTATCTTGTGTAAAATATTTCACAATAATCCGTTACTTTTGAGAAAGTGGATTATTATGTTGTATTATGTAGGCAGAGACAACAATAAGCCACCAGCTCAGCTTAGCTACGACCTCCCCAAACCCCATTAATTACGCTATGACAAATATACCTACACTAAAACTAAAATCAGAAAATACATTATTCACGTACAAAGTTGACAAAGAAGGCGACCATTCTCGCAAACACATCAATTACGTAACTTGAGTAAAGCAAACAGCATTCAACTTTATTCAATTAACTTGCTACTTGCTTCTCTTTCCGCATGACCTAACTTTGGCACTAGTCTTAGGTATCCTACTAACATAGATTTAAACGCCCGCCCGCGCCGCGCCCGCCTGCGTACAAACTCCCACCTTGACCTAGTTTCCCATAGAACCAGCGACCAGCGCCTACATCTTCGCGCCATGTATGATAACTAAATAGCAGAAGAAAGTGAGGCCAGCTTTAGAAACTAAAAATATGACCAAATAGCCGATAGTTGACGATGTAATAATCATTCAAGACTGGTTCACCTTGAATTGTGATTTCAAGCTGCTAATATATGTATGGAAATGCCGCAGTCAAGACAAATACAAAGCTTAGATTCTATAAAACACATAAAATGCTAGAAATTTGCTTCAATATATTGGACGAGAAAGGATTTTAATTAATTCTGGGCCTATTTGTGAAATTTTAAATTAATTTACGTTCAAATGAAATACCTACTTTTTCAAAAATTGCGCCATTTCGTAGGCGAAGTAAACTGACGTTAGTGCCGAATGCTGATTGGCTATTGAACGATCTTGACGCATTGTGTCTGAATAGAGATGTCCAGATGGATTTTGGTACAATCTAGAAAATTTTAAATGATCACAATCGATATCAAGTTATAAAGGACTTCTCGAACGAGTAATTATTGTTCGGGGATACCCACGAAACGTTTTTAGTTCCGCTAGGCCTACGGTATGCTACTTAACTAAAATTTTCTTTAATCTACTTAGCTACTCCGTAAATTAAAAAAAAAAACAATTGTGAAACAACGAAATACCGCACTCTCCTAATTTCCGTTTTTTTTAACTTTCACAGCCATCAAACGTGGCGTGAGAGCGTCATGCCATAATTTTTCGTCACGGCATACGAGTCGGTTTTACTGACAAGCCATACCTATAGATGCTTGACACCAAAAATTGAGAAGGACATATGTGCGAGGATAGCATGGCAGCGCGACACAAGCACGCAAAGTCGAACCGTTACTCTCTTTTGCTTGGTGCGAGAAAACTCGCTAAATAACGGTGCGGTGTCACACGAATCATATTAGGCCCTACGCTCAAAGTATATTATTCCTTATATTCTACAACACACCACATTTAACAGAACATTTTTGTTTCTATACTGTCTAAAGGCGTGACGTACATTTTGTTTTAAAATAAAATGGCGGACGACAAGAAATGAAGCCATGTTTTGTTTTCTTCATAAAAAACAAGCACATGAGACTTGGCTTAATACTTCGATTTTGTAATGTTTATAATCGAGAACAAGTAGGTAAACATTCTCTATTGAATCAGCTGGTTGCTGTCAACAGACAGTGGTGCCAACACGACAGCGTGACATCTGCAAGCAACTTCAAGTCGGCCGTGCGCCACACACAAACAGCCGCAGTATCGACAAACGTTCACAAAACGTTTAGACGTAACAACCATAGTGTCACTTCTCTTCTTATTTTAGTAATTTAGACCATTTAAAATTTAAATTTCCTTCGTTTTAGTTGTTTAAGTGTTAAGTGTATTCAATGATGTTTTAATAATGCACAGTGCCGCATCCGTACACGCATTGTGAAGCAATTACGTAATGGGAATTATGCTAGAGAAGTTAAAAGTTTTGCCCTGAAATTCAACATGGCCGCTGACACGGGAATGGATACTTGCCCTAGTCCGGAGATCACGGACTCCAGAAAACGGCCTCTCGATGGCGATTCAGAGAACGGGGACGTCAAACGTTCACACTTCAGCTCGGGTGAGTCTTCCACCGTTTACATTACACTTATAAATTACACAGTTTTACTTCATTGCGTATTTGGCAAGCAAATACAGCATTGACATAGTGCTCGATGCAGCTATGTATACCTACCAATAAGATTCTTATCAGGACACCGTTGTTATCAGCATGACCTATTTTGAATGGTAATGAAGTAATTATTACTTAAATTTGTCATTATACTGTGCAATGATACGCCGAGCGATCAAAACTTGTTAAATTGAAGTATATTTTAGTGATAAGCAAATGCAAGACAATAAAAACCTAACGTATCTAGTAACTATCTTTATTGCCCTGAAATAAAGATTAAAATCGTTCCTTGATAATTAAAATTTCCAATTTATCACAAGTAATTGTAAAGTTGATAAGCAGGAGTTTGCAAGCCAGTGTTTCCGTGATATACCTTAGTTGTAATGTATGAATTAAATGAGAGTCGTTGTTTTTTAGTGCAAGACCTGGTGACGGCCTTGCCTCTGGCCAACGGCCATGGCAATTTAACGTCTCATTTTGGTGAGTCGTCGTTCTACAACATATTTGCTCCTCATCAGGCTTTGTGGTTGTTGTGGCGCATGCCCGACGCGAGCACTCGCTTGCTCATCATCTACTGATGCTCACCGCTTCTTGACAGTTTACATCCTTATTATAAACCCCCACTTTCTATTCTAAGCTTAAAATTGTGGCTCCATCTTCTGTTGTTAAAAAGCAAAAGTGCTTGACACAGAGTAGTAAGCCTATACTGGTTTGTGGGGTTGTCCTTTGCCCTAGAATAATTAGAAATTGTTTAAACTATGAAGCCGTTGTCACTACTGGTGACAGAAGCCTTGAAAAAGTTATTGACGTTGTACAGTAATAAATGTTTGGTGACTTCAAGGATTGTCTTATGTACAAAACACACTCGAGCCACCATAAAATGGTGCACCATAACAAGCCGGGGACAGGCAACCGGCACACGTCCATCCAATAACAGACTTGCAACAAAGCATGTTAAAATTGTACATACAAAAGGGGGAGACCGCAAAACAGCATTTCTGCTGAGGCTCCACCTGTTCATTCAGGTAATGTTGATGATCAGTGTTAATAAGTGTATCTTTTCTGATGAATAAAGTATCTTTTTATTTATGATCCCACTATGAGGGATATCCTGTATAGTTGTCTTGAAACTCTCTTGAGAAACAGGATTCTTGGAAATTTAATTAGGTAATATAACATATTGACTATTAGATCAACTATTTTTGTACACAAGTCACAAGTGTTTTGGTTTTGGAAAGAAACAGAAACACAACAAACTGTAGTAATTATTTAAAACAAATTTTTAAACTATACTTACAATACAAACTTGCATTTTCTCTCATTCAGAGTCCTCGAAAACATTCCTACTTATAAGAATCAAATAGGACAATATGACAGTAGTTATGTCATAAATATCAGTCAAAGATTTACTTAAAATCATACTTAAAGTACTCAAAAATACATTGACATGGTTGCTCCAAACAAAGGAAATCTTCCTTATCATAACTTGTCTCTTTTTAATTACATAAAGATATACTTCTTCTGTCAAGTAAGTGGTGAGACATCAGTAGAATGGTGGCGGGCGGTGTAGTCAGCGTCTACTGTCAGTTAGATCATGGTGCACAGTATATATCGCCTCGGTGTTGTGAGCCTTGCATAGCCTCACAGCGTCCCACTCATGGCTTAGTCGTTGCATCGTCGATGTTATCATCTAATTGTACAAAACCATACCACCTTGGTTCTAGTTCTTCTTCTATTTTTATTTCTCATATCTCTGGCTTTTATTTTGCTTTATTTTTATTTTGAAACAAGTCATTAAACTAACAACGGAATTAACATGTTTCCATTCATAATAATTCCACCTGTATTTAGGTATAGATTGGCACTTTCATTCCATTTCTCAATTAGTAACATATTTTATCATAATGATATTGTCAACAACTCTGATGCCCATTACGTGGCTAGTGGCTACCGGGCTGGTTAGTCACTGCTTCTGCCCCGTTCTCTGATCATAACGGATTCCCGTTCCATCAGAATCAGGAGAGAAGACAAGAGTGTGCATCTGTGTTTAATACACACGTCTGCACAAAATATTTTTTTGTTTTTGACTATGCTACTGTTTTTTAAGAACTATGAACTTATATGATATAAATGAAACTGTATACGATATTCTAATACACAAACAAAGCAGTTTTAACTGTGTGAAGGTTATACTGTAACTGATGACAGCCAAGGTCATTGCCGACGCTGCATTGTGCCGGAGAGCGCTGATTAGGACTGAATTACGATGCAATAAGCTCTGTTATTGTATGACGGAGGATTCAAGGCTTCGATCAGGTTTGAGATCGTGGCTGCATGTTTCCGTTGCGTAATGAACTGGTATTTAAGTCGTGGGATTAGTTGGTAGGAGGAAATTCTTTGTCAAGCTAGATTGGATGAATTAGTTGGAAGGTTAAGGGATACAAGTTCGTGTATTGTATTTGTTTTGTATGGCATGGCATGGCATATGCTCACGACTATATTCCCCTAAGGGGTAGTCAGAGATATTCTGAAACCACAGAATATCCACGTTTCACCAGTAGTACCGAAACTCTGTCCAGTGTGACGGGGGGTGAGCCCGTCGCCACTTATAATGGTCAGTGGGTACAATACATGTCTCGAAATTTAAGCATGCAGGTTTCCTCACGATGTTTTCCTTCACCGAAAAGCCAGTGGTGTTACAAATCGTACATAAATTTCGAAAAACTCATTGGTACGAGTCGGCTTGGACGGGGATCGAACCATCGCCTCCTGCACAGCAGGCAATGTTACTCGCCACTGGACCACCACGGCATTTGTTTTGTACTTCGCTATAATATTATACAGATGAAATGAAATAGTTACTAAAATATCAAGGAACCAAAAGGAAATACCTACACTATGTTTTATCCAACGAGTTTTTCCCGATATTGGCGATAATCTATGTAAAAAACAGGGGAAAGCGATGTTTGTGGTATCCGCGTGCCAATTTTTGTGCAAAAATTACATAAAATGAGTTAATAATTTTGTACATACCTATTATTACCTATCTAATCTATCTATTAGAATACAATATTTATGTTAGGTACAATGGCTTGGTTGATTCTAGCTAGAGACAAATGGTAGAGTAGATGATAGAGTTAAAAAAATCATGTTATACCTGTTATTCAATATCATATAATACTGAATTCATTATCAATCTATTTTTCTTCATAACATGTTATTATATTTCTAAAGGTTTGTTAATCTTTTTAAAACAAACCTACAGATACGACTGAAATACGATTAATTAAAAATCATTTGATATTGTCTTATCTTCACTTGTAATGTGTCGAAAATTATCCTTGCCTTAATCTTAAATGCACTATCACAGAAGATGGAACCCGACTTCGCCTTAATTTCTCTTTCCTTCTGTTCTGTGTACATCATCATCTTATTTCGGACCTCCACTCTTTTCGGTAGAGAAATCAATCCTGTCCATACCTTAGGTACCTACCTACATTCCACGGTACTTTTTTTGGCAGATACCTAATCATCAATCATAAAAACTTGTTAGCGAATTCCAATGCCATGATAATTTTGTCAAAAGTGCCTTTAACGTACACTTTTGTATACCCTCGAGGTACCGAAAAAAAGAAAGAGATTACCAACTTCGGCTACGTACAGAGCGGATACTCCCTACTCCCAACCAAGTTTGATATTTTGACCTCACCTTTCTGTGTAATGGTATCTTATCTACACATCTAAGTCGCCGATACGGCACCGACAGCCGCCGACACAGCAGTTTCCATGTAATTTGTATGTCTTTGGGCTGTGTCGGCGACTACCACCATTACGGGTGGTAGATGACAGTAAGCATAGTGTATTCCTCTTTCACTCATCATAGAAATGTAATAGCCTCTTGTCAGTGCTTCCCCGTTTGTCCATAAACTGTCCAGAGTGTGTTTGTGGCTCTGCTTTCCTTATTAGTAGATAGTGTGCGTGAGGATATAAATTCTTTAAAAAAGTAAGTTATAGCCTGTATCCCACTGCAGGGCAAAGGCCTTCTCTTACGAATAAGGGTGAGAGGGAGTGGGCCATACAGGGAGTGAGCCGAGCACGGAAACGCTCGAGATGAAATACCACTAAACGGTTACCCATCCAAAGACTGACCGGACCTGGCGTTGCTTAACTTCGGTGATCGTTTCCAATACCGAAGCTCCACTATGCCAACGAGCGCTTCTCACGCGTGATGTAACCACGGACTGCTTCAAGCTTCTCGATAGATTTGAGGCGAAATGTCAAGGAAACTTATTGTGCAACGACAAGTCTTATCTCGCATCAAATCGACTTGAATCTCGTGAGAAATTTTGTAATGGCCTTTTTTGATTTTGCTGATTGAACAAATATAAGTAAATCTTATTGCATTGTTCATGCAGGTTATGATGTAGATGATAATCGTGATGCTAACACTTGTTATAATTGTCTTCCATTGTTTAAACAATACAGCGAAAAATCTAGGTGTTAGCCACGGTTTATATAGAAGAGACGTGTGGCGGTGGCGGATAATCTAAGTAACACAATATAAACCTTATAGTAGGTAGCATAGCGTCAAAGGAAATCGCGCCTGCGGCCTCCTTTTCCATTCTTCTTCTTATCGTGTGGGCAGCAAGTCCTGGTGTTAGAGTTTAAAATGGTGTAATGGGTTTTTCCATTAAAAAAATATCTCATTCTTAAGTCTTTCAATAACAACACAAGTGTATAAATGTAACTGTTTATTGAATTGTAAATAGACACCGTTTGTTCACTAGCTGTATAAACAATCGTATCAACTCGGAAGCTACGCTACTCGTAGGCACTTGAATATGGAAACTTGTTATACTTGTTCTTTAATAAGCAATGCCACTATGCCATTAAAGTTACATTTAATTTAATGGACAAATAGCATGGATCATTATGTATGAACGTACTAGGAGACACTGTCAAAGTATATGGTTAACTAGAAGAAAAGCTAAGAACCCGCGCGATGCCCCGACGATTTGGCAAGATTTGCGGTCATGCCACAGAATAGGTGATAGTATATAGTTCTACATACAGAACGGCCACTCCCCGCCCCCCTCTGACTTCAGATACCCCACCTCACCACACACTTGAGGGGAAACTTGAGGGGAACCGAGCAAGGGAATGCAGTCAGGCGCACGCACCCGTTGGATTTAACTACATAAATATATTTTATTTTATCCTCTCAGTAAAAATAAACGTTGGAAAATAACGCTAAATTCACATTTTCAGTGATTATTTAGCATACATACTATTTTGTAATAACAAAATGAACGAAATGTTTAAAAATGCTGCCAGCGTGTACCCTAAGTCAAAGTTCAGATAGGGTACCGCGCGCAGGCATAGCTCGCCTAATACATGTCTAACCAACTGAGTAATTAGTTTAACTAGATAGTTACTATAATTCACATTTTAACTCGATAATGAAGTTTATCCAGTGAAAAAAGAGCTGTATTTTCGCTCGTCCAAAGAAATTAAATTACAATCTCAGTGCGGCAAGTTACGTCCTTGTGTGGAAACTTTGTTTAAGTTTATGTTGGAAAAAGTTTCAGTGTTATATTCTGTAAGGAAAAACTTAGACTTTGTGGTTAATTTTATTGCTATTCTACTTAGAGTTTCGCCCCATAATGTAGGTAAAATGACTTGATACTTTTAGCTTCTAGACGCCTACCAAATCTTCATCGTTTATTACAAGATTATTTAACTACATAATATCTACACAATATGCACTATTAAAAAAATGTTACGGAAGTGACATTACAAGTAGACATTAAAGATAAAAGGTTCTTTATTAGATGATTACTTACAGTAATAATTCACCCATCAAACTAAAAAACTTTCACTATGGAGCCAAAATCGAGAAAAAACTACAGTACCGACTAGACTAAAATGTATGGGACAGAACATTTTTTTTTTATCGATGTTGGCTTCATAGTAAAAGTTGTTCAGTTTGATGATCTAAACCACCCCCTTAAGTATTGCTAGGGTGTTTTGTTACATCCTATCCTATCCCACTAATATTATAAATGCGAAAGTTTGTATGGATGGATGTATGTTTGTTACTCTTTCATGCAAAAACAACTGAACGGATTTTGATCAAACTTGACACACAGATAGAATATGATCTGGATTAACACATAGGATACTTTTTTAAGGTCTATATAAGCTTTATAAGCTTTGAATAATTATTATAAGGACTAGCCTTGCGGTAGCATTTCCCTTCTTCCACGGTATAAGCACAATTGATCTTGTGCATTTACATTCAATTTTACACCTTATCACTAAACGAGACAGCCTATAATTGCGAAATAATAACTTCGAACTTAGAACGTTTGGGGTTCACACGAGACTACTTTTCAAGATTTTTAACATTCAAAATTAGAATCTTAAGTTATGGGGAATTAAATCCAAAGTTGCGGATTTCATGTTTCGCCCCCCGCAAAAAGTGGCAGAAATGTTTGTTAGTAGAATTACACGCGTAACCAGTCCACATATAAATAGTCAAAGTGTATAAGTTACCAAATAGTATTTCGTCCTTTTGTTTGTAAGCGATATTTCGAACGATCATTTACATACTTATCACAAAACAAATACTCTGCACAAATCTATGGCGATAAGAAGCCGCTAACGTTTTATTACTTTATAATTTACTGATATAACTACTTACAGTCTTAACGATAAACTGATAACACCAACTTATCTGTTACTTGTCACTATTATCTTTGTTATTTATTGAGTAACGTATATCTGTGGTGAAGTGGTTAATTGTGCCGCCTGCCGTGTGATAGATTGAGGATTCGATAAACTTAATCATTGATGCTCGAGTCGAAAATGCACAATGCATTTTTTATGAAGTGTTTACTAAAATGACACATATACAGGGAAGTGACAGCCTAGCAAATACTGAAACGGTGAAGTCAGACCATCAAACTGAACATCGTTCAGTATGGAGCCTACCACAGGAATAGCGAAAAAATATCAGCTGTCCCATACAAAACTGTTGTACCTACCCGACTCAAATGTATGGGACAGCAGATTTTGCGTTTCCTGAGGTAGGCTCCATAGTGAAAGTTGTTCAGTTTGATGGTATGAGTTCACCGTTCAATTACACCCTGTATACACTATTGACAGAGATCAGATAATGTAAATAAAAGGTCGTGTAACTTTTGTCACAGAATTAACATTTAGTATAATTTATGCTACCAAAATTTCCTAGAAGTGGTCTAAAGATTAGTGACCTATGATTCTTCGAGCCATCTTGAATTTTCATAAAACAGTGGTGTCACAGTCTTAAACCTACAGGTTGTAAAGAAAAGTATTATTAACCATTAAACTACACACTCTACCCATCAAACTGAACAACTTTTACTATGGGAGCAAACTTGTCAGCCCATAAAAAAATCAAATGTTCCATACTAAACCGCAATGCCTAATCGACTAAAATGTATGAGATAGCAGATTCGAAAAAAAAACACCTGTCCCATACATTTAGCTCGAGTAAATTTGTAGTTTAGTATGGAACATCAGATTTTTTTTTCGCTATTTGGATGTTTGTCGCATAGTGAAAGTGGTTCAGTTTGATCATCTAAACCACCCCCTTAAATGTTTATTTGTATTTTTGTAACACCTTGTATATCAGAATCAAATCGGAATCATTTATTGCCATAAACCATAAGCCATTGCCATTTATTGCCATACCATTATACTATAAAGTATAGCTATTTATAACGGTTTCGAAAAGCGACAGCGATGAAAAAAATCTGGTTGACGGCTGGCTGCTAAAATTTATAAACCCCACAACGGACAAGCGTCCAAAAAAGATTTCGTTCCGAAAATTCAAGTAACAAAAGCATTTTAACACGTGCCATCAGCCAAGTCGTACTTAAAACGAACTCGGACGGAGATTTAGATGCACAATTTCTTGGCACAGATTCTCACCAAATCACACTCGCGATATGGTAAACTCAACCATTTACGTTTCACGAGAAAACGTCTTGCAAGATTTTGTCAGGTACAAAATTGCTTCATAATTTGTTTCGCTATTGGATTTGAAAGTGTACATTTGTTGTGTGTGATACCTGCTATTAGACAGACATACGTTAGGTTTGGTTATCTTCTATAATTCATTCCAAATAAGGTCGACGAGATTTTCCGATTCCTATTTAGCTTTCTGGCCAATTCTGATAAGCAAATATAATTTATTTATCATCTTGGACGTTAATAAAGCTGTTCTAAGAATAAGTGAGAGTGAGTATTTCAAATCTCTGTTTCTGTAATTAAAAATAGCCGTAAATTTTATTTACCATTTTGAATGGAGTGTAGATGTTCATTTTATTGACATGTATAGAGGCAAGACTGAACAAAAACAGCCGATATGTTTAGGGCTATTACCGTTGACCCCCACCACCTCTGCGCCCCCAGTGGGGGACAAGGGAAAAAAAAACTCGTTTTCCCCCACTGGGGGCAAACGGGGGAAAAAATATGTAGCAAAGTGTAAAGGCTGGGCCACATAGAGTGCGGCTGCGGAACTGCTGCGGGCCGGCATTAGTTGTAAAATATGGAATTATATGCGAGGTGTCACACTAGATGCAGTCCGGCGCGGCTGCGGAACGGTAGCCGCAGTTTGACACTTCGCATATAATTCTATAGTTTAAAACTACTTCCGGCCCGTATCATTTCAGCAATGAATGAAAGCGCTAACGTGCTCATGGATACATTTTAAGAATCTTGTTTTGGTAGTAAGTAGGGTGAGACTGCCCGAGCGGTGGTTAGAGATCAAATTCAGTGAATTTTAAATTTTACAAACAAATTATTTAATATTTAGAAAAAAAAAACCTATGTTGAAACCATGATAATTCAATTCTGCTCTCGATTCTAAACAAACTACTTTCTAGTTTTGCGTTAATTCATTAACACGTTGTATATGTATACGTCCCACTGCAGGGCACAGACCTAACGTCAAGGGGGGTGTTAGTCCACCACTCGTGCCCAAATGCGGATTGGTAGACAGAATTTTTTCATCAGCGTATGCAGGTTTCCTCACGATGTTTTCCTTCACCGTTTGAGAGCAGTCGGTATTACGTACGTAAGATAGAAACACTCATTGGTATGGCAGCGAATTTAAAACCTGGACTCTCATGATTGAGCATAAGAAATCAAAGTGAAAAATTGAGATGTTAGATTAGAACTAAGGCATTTTATTATTTAAAACATGAAAATGCTTCAACTTTATTCAAATTTTACTCGCGGTTGGAATGCTAAAAAGAAACCGGATTGGAAAATGACTTGAATAAAAGATTGAATATTCTTTTTTTGTTCCATCCACTTAAACGGTTTCGCCTTAACGTTTGAAAAAACAAATTGGATACCAAAAACGGTAATAATACAGAACATTGTTAACGAACACGACTTACAAAAGAAATCAATTCACTTATACCAAACTCTAATCGCTTTTAAAACAATCTGTGCAAACAGAAATTGAATAGAACTCATCGCCCACATTACTCGCCATTCAAAACTCAGCTGAATCACAAACGTACTTAACACACATTCCCTTGTACGGTTTCCGTTGATTTACTACTTTACTACCAGCAAAGTCGTCAATATTAATCGATGCGCATTACAAATGGAATTGTCACAATAGCTGAGCGTGCGCAGTAGAAGTGGGCGATGAATGTCAATTAGCCTCCATTTTGATTTCAACTTTAAACTTGTATTACGAGAAAACCTTTGAGTTTACAACACATGTATACAACGTGTTCATGAATAAGCGCAAAACCTCTTACACCCCAACTGATTTATAACAAAATAATTAGATTGAAACAATAATTTCATTATTTTGACAGTTATAATTTAAAGTTATTCGCATTTTAAGTTTTCTGGCAAAAATGATTTGTTATCATTTCAGAAATGAATGAATGCGCTAACGTGCTCATGGATACATTTTACGAATCTTGTTTTGGTAGTAAGTAGGGTGAGTGTACCTGTGCGGAGGGTTGAGATCGAGTTCAGTAAATTTTAAATTTTACAAACAAATTATTTAATATTTTGAAAAAAAATACGTATGTTGAAAACATGATAATTCGATTCTGCTCTCGATTCTAAACAAACTAGTTTCTAGTTTTGCGTTAATTCATTAACACGTTGTATAGGTATGTACGTCGGTATAATAGTGTATCTGTCCCATTACATAATGATTTTGTCTAGTTGTACTGAATATTGTGCCCACCTGTAATTGGGTTATGTATCAGACCAATACCTTACTGAAGATGTAAAATTGATTGTTGTATTATACAGGATCCTTCTTAATATGCTGACACTTTTTAAGGGGATGATCAGATCATCAAACTGAACAGCTTTCTCTATGGCACCAACATCGAAATCGCTAAAAAAATCGGCTCTTAACCTACTCGAGCCAAATGTGTGGGACAGCAGATTTTTTTTTCGTGATTTCTTTGTTGGTCCCATAAAGAAAGTTGTTCAGTATGATGGTCTGAACATCTCCTTAAAAAAGTATCAGCATATTAAGAAGGACACTGTATATTAAGGAACAGAATCGCCAAGAACGGGCAGAAAACTCCACTCGTTGATTTGATAGCGTTGGAATCTCCCCTTAATTAAATCACATAATTTAAATTTGGTAAATTTAGACAAGAAATGGTTTCCAAACGAAATGCCTGTTCGATTCCCTGATTTTGTGCGATTAATTTAGTAATTTAAATTTAACAACGCGTTGGCATTACTGATGACAAAAATCGAAACCATATGTCCCATTCGTATCGAGTGCTATCAAACTAGGTCACACATGTAATTAAAACGGATAACAACAGATTTTATTAAAAATTTACGAAGCAGCTCTACTATTCATTCTGTATGGAAATGGAATGTTATTTTACAAAATCATGATGACCTTTAGGTCATTAGATTGACGAGTTTTTGTCGTGTTATGTTAGGTGGGGTGCAGATGAGTTTCGGTATTGGAAACGATCATGTCCGGTCAGTCTTTGGATGGGTGACCGTTTAGTGGTATTTCATCTCGAGCGTTTCCGTGCTTCATAAGGCATGTTAAGCATTTTGATCATTTAATGATATTAATGAATTTAAGAATATTTTATGTTATGTTATTAGGCCTTTCGCCCGTACAGCTTAAAAAAAAACACATTAGTCGCTTCGATTCTTACGAAACCGGCATGAAATGTGGTGGTTCATTCCAAATCAAATGAACATTTTTTTACGAGACAATTTTTTTTTCTATTCTCCTTTGTGTTTTAATTTCTATGTTATTAAAACCTTTTGAAAATGAAGATTTTTTTTTTCTATTTGTAAAAAGCAAAACATGTAGAAATGAAAAGCTGTCGATGACCCAGTTTGTGTATAGAACAACTGGTGGACCATTTGGTTAGAATTGCTGTCCTCCGCTTTGTACAAGCTTTGAGAATTCACAATGAGCCCAAAAATTTCACATCCAACAAAAATGTTGACAGAAATGTCTTTGTTTGAACGCTCGAAAACAAACCCGACAGGTTTCTAGTCTAGGCTATTTATATGGAAATATTTGCATCTAGAATCTAGATTCCTTTCGAAACAAATTGAATATTTAATAATAAACAGGAGAGCCCCAGCAAATCATTAAGTACTTTATCGGCTAATGCATTGGCTCTCATTTCTTTTTCATTTTGCTATAGATAACAAAAAAAAAACATACGTAGAGGCCATTGAGGCCTCTATAAATTTTCAAATTACATTGAGATTGTTTATAAAATGCAATTTTACAGCCACTCCAACATCCACGTTTCACCAGTAGTGCCGAAACTCTGTCCAGTATGACGGAAGGTGAGCCCGTCGCCACGTGGATGTTCTGTGGTTTCAGAATATGTCTGACTACCCCCTCGGGGAATATAGTCGTGAGCATATGCTTATGGTTATCCAAGCATGTCAGAGAAATCTTAAATATGGTACCAAAA
Source organism: Agonopterix alstromeriana (assembly GCA_963924505.1). Classification (NCBI taxonomy): domain Eukaryota; kingdom Metazoa; phylum Arthropoda; class Insecta; order Lepidoptera; family Depressariidae; genus Agonopterix; species Agonopterix alstromeriana. The sequence continues at coordinate 15,384,102 of OZ004679.1, forward strand.
TCGATGGACTCGTCATCTTGCATTTAGTTTTTAAAACTAAACTATTTACTGTCAGGTGCACGTACGTTCATTAAAGTTAATCCTCCATTAAATCTCTTGCTGTCACTTTTTGTCTTGTTGACGTAGTTAAAGCTAGCAAGAGATTTAATGGAGGATTAACTTTAATGAACGTACGTGCAACTGACCGTTAACCCATTAAACAAAAGAATTTGCTGACAGACTTCAACCCATTATTATTATTATCTTTCTAACTTTATTAAATAAATTAATACATTTGCAAGTCAAATTTCGAATCGTAAATAACTATTGAATATCCGAACTAGTTGCCCAATACACCAATCAAACAGTAACGGTAGCACATTTATTGTCACGCATCCGAATGACTGATGGCACGCTTTTATTACGCATTTACGCAAAGTCCCCAATGCCAATGTAAGCCTAACGTTAAAGTCCCGCATTCGGTTAGCAGTAACATAAATAGTGATGGGATTCGGGATTTGTAATTTAAGGCTGCATTACATTATCCTGAATGATGGCTTTCTGACGAGATAAATAGGCATCCGCCCTGAGAAAAAAAGGCTACGTATACGTAGCCCGTCGTAGCTTACGTACTAGGTAGCTGTATCGAGTAGTAGAATACGAGTGTTGCATCAGTATTTAAGTTGTCTCGTACTTTACAATTACGCGTCATTATGAAGTACGAGACAACTTAACTCTCGTAATCAGTGTCGCGTCGTAAGCTACGTGGTACGTAAGCTGCGATGGGCTACGTATAAGCTGCGATGAGCTACGTATACGTAGCATTTTTTTCTCAGTGCGTTGCTTACTTTGATACAGTACCCGGCAAACATCTTGAAAAATAAGCGGGGGTGAGGGGTCAGCGCAGTAGCGGTTTCAAGTCCAAATTTGCTCCGCCGTGTTCAAGAAGTTTAGCGCAAGCCACCCTCAGTGTCGGTACTGTTTACTTACTGTATTGTGTTAGTGTAGGTACAATATAAAGCGAACATTTGAATGCTCGGTGCGTAGTGGGATGCTATATTAGCACACTTTCGATTTTATGTTGCCAGTTAGCATAGTCGTTACGCAAACAGCTTTTTTTTAGTTAATTTGAGTAACCTTTTTGATGTTCCAATGGATTTAGTAATTGTGATAGAAATAATTGCTCTATTCTTTTGTTAAATGCTGTCATAAGCGACAGTCACTTCGGATTTTATATGACTTACCTATACTCAAAACCTATACTAAAAAGAAGGTAAAAAGGGTTCTTTATATTACACTTTCAAGAAATACGAATATTATATCAAACAACAAAATGGCGATGTTGAAAGACCTAAAGAAGCAGTGGTGTGCAGCATGTGGTTCGTCTTTAAAATCATTCCGACATAAATTTTGACATAAGTTTCGAATTTTATAAAATGATCACGGTCTTAAGAGGACATAATTCGGAGCGCGCTCCATACAAAACGAAAATCTGACTCCATACAAGCATAGAGATCTGTTTCTAGATTGTTTCTGCAAAATTTCATTGACTTTCATTGGTTAGTATTGAAAATATCACCATAGTACGTTTGTATGGAGCGCGCTCCGAATTATATCCCCTTAAAAGGTTTCGTGGTCCTGCTTCTGTGATCTTCTTTTTTCGTCTTTATTTGAAATTTAGTATAGTTATTTTTACGGACTCTCTTCCTGTCACACTGGACAGACTTTGGGTACTGCTGCTATGCTATGTGAATATATTTAAAATACCTCTGAGAATATAGTCGTAGCGTATAGGCGTAGAGCGTATGCTAGCAAGCCGATCAAAGCAAAAAAAAACGGTGTTGCATACATTTGAGTCGAGTAGGCATTACAGTTTAGTATGGAACAGCTGATTTTTATTTTGCTCCGATCGATTTGCTCTGCTGTTTAGTTTGATGGGTAGATTTTTAGTTTAAAAGAAATGCTAATGATATTAATTTCAACCTTTGACTATTTATATGTGGACTGGTTACGCGTGTAATTCTACTAACGAACATTTCTGCCACTTTTTGCGGGGGGCGAGGTAACATGAAATCCGCAACTTTGGATTTTATTCCCCATAACTTTAGATTCTAATTTTGAATGTTAAAAATTATGAAAAGTAGTCTCGTGTGAACCCCAAACGTTCTAAGTTCGAAGTTATTATTTCGCAATTATAGACTGTCTCGTTTAGTGATAAGGTGTAAAATTGAATGTAAATGCACAAGATCAATTGTGCTTATACCGTGGCAGAGGGGAAATGCTACCGCAAGGCTAGTACTTATAATAATTAGTCAAAGATTTCAACTTATAGGACTCGGAAAATCTTTTCGTCCTTATTTGAAATGAAGTATAGGTATACCAGACTTGAGAACCAGGGTCCTTCTTAATGTGCTGACACTTTTTAAGGGGATGATCAGACCATCAAACTGAACAAATTTCTTTGTGTGACCATGCTTATGCTTACTATACATTTTGAGAAAAATGTTACACGATTTGTTAAACGATTTAACTATACTCCATTTCAAATAGCAACGAAATTTTAAGGCTATTTTGAATTACAATAACAGAGATTTGAAACTTCCTCTCACTTATTCTTAGAATAGCTTTAGTAACGTCCAAGATATGTCGAATAGTATATCTTTCTGATAAATAAATTATGTTTGCAAATTGGCCAGGACATCTTTTTGTCCTTATTTGAATTGAAGTGTAGATACCAGACTTGAGAAACAACAAATAGGTATACAAACCACCAGAGAACCATTATAGATATCTACATCGTCGGTGCATGACAGTACCACCTGAATTTGAATATTCGGCATTCTGCATTGGATGCACATCGAAGGAAAATGCACGGTTTACTCGATTCGGTTTATGTACGGTGGTCATAGCACGGTAGCGATTTGAATTGTGATTTTTGGCTCGGAATTTATTGGAGCTGGTAGTTTTGTATTGGTTGGTATATTGGTTTTGGTTGCGGTTGTTTCGGAAGGTACTTTTGTTGAAGGTCTGCATACTAATGATCTAAACTTAAGGGAATATAATTCGGATTCGCTCCATACAAACGAAGTCTGGTGATATTTTCAAACTACCCTAACCTAACCAATTAAAGTCAATGACATTTTTCAGAAACAATCTAGAAACTAATCATAATCTCTATGCTTGTATGAAGTTAGATTCTCGTTAGTTAGAGTTTCGGTCTTTTTGTCTCGTTGACGTAGTAAAAGCTAGCAAGAGATTTAATGGAGTATTAACCTTAATGAACGTACGTGCAACTGGTTGAAAATGTAGTTAGTCGATATAAAGAACTCTGACAATGATCTTATGCTAACGTTATAAGTGAGAAAATTGCTTGTTTCACGCACCTTCCTGTGTGAAATTGATTATAATCGTCATTTTTTAGTTGACCTAGCTTGTTCAGGTTGGCCTATCTGTGCTTCTTTTAATAAAACACATTTTTAAATTGATTTAATACCGTAAGCGCTTGTTGGCGCAGTGGAGCTTCGGTATTGGAAACGATCACCGGAGTTAAGCAACGTCAGGTCCGGTCAGTCTTTGGATGGGTGACCGTTTAGTGTTATTTCATCTCAAGCTTTTCCGTGCTTCGGAAGGCACGTTAAGCAAGGTCGGAGACCTATTAAGGTGGCTTGGAAGATCTCTGACAGCTAGTTGACCACTAACTTTCCTCCACCAACCCGCACTGGGCCCGCGTGGTGGAGTATGGCCCACTCCCTCTCACCCTTATTCGTTAAAGGAGGCCTTTGCCCTGCAGTGGGATTCTACAGGCTAAAACTTACTTAATACCGTAAGTTTTAAAAACCTGTCAGCGTAAAATAATCAACAAGCATTATGTACTATGTAGGGTCCTTTTTAGAAGTAACTAGCCATCAAGAAAAAAAAAATATTTACAATGTCAGAATTTGATGTTGCCGTTTCTGTTTCCAGCATAGAGTTAGAAAGGGAAGGCAGGAATTTTTTTATTTTTAATAAAGCAGTAGTTTTTCTCCATGGAATTCGAATTATTTTCTATCTATCTATCTATAACGTCACGCCTCTTTCCCAGTGGGGTAGGCAGAGACCAGAGCGCGGCATATACTACGATCCTTACATACCTCTTTTGCCTCATTCACATCCATACATCTCTTCATACATGCCCGTCGGTTTCGAGTACTCCGCACCTCCCCTTTTTTTAATTATTTTCTCTCCACCATTTTTGCATTTAGAGATTACAGATCAAAGTAATCTAAAAATTAAATGTATATTGATAAACTATATTTTAAATAATTATAACTATAATTTAATTTATAAAAATATTCATCCCTGTGTTACATCGTAGTAGACAGAAAACAGAAAATAATCCAGACCAATCTGTCTGTTTAAATTTTTTTCCGGTCTAAATGTTTATTTTACAAGGAAACAGATTTATTGCCAAAAAGATGTCAAACCGAAATTAAAGTTCAAATAATAGCTGATAAGAAAGTCGGCATATCTCCGTGTGTGGACATGGTAGCTTATCGTTTCATACAATCGCTTGACCCCAATTCTAAAACGTATTACACTATTTGTAGAAGTACCTACACATTGGCGATACGCTACTTTTAGACCGTCCACCATTTAAATAGAATTTGGGACATGAACATTTTTTCTTTATCGTAAATTATGTTGTTTTACGTTCGAGTAGGTTTTAATTTTGCTTCTTGCGTCGCTATAGGATAGAAAAAAGTTTTTTGAAGAGATATTTATAATAGCTTCGGGGTTCACTTTGAGTGACGTACGACGGAGCATGAAAAGAGTTAAGAGAAGTTTATTCCAAATGCGCGCTGCATCCAAGCGAAGTCTGCTGATATTTTCAATACTAACCAATTAAACTCAACGAAATTTTGCAGAAACAATCTAGGAACAAATATCTATGCTTGTATCGTGTCCGATTTTCGTTAAAATATACAGTTTCAATGCTAGGATTAATTTAAGATTTGTATGGAAATCATTCAGGCAATGTAACTTTAAAACTTGACATTTAAAGAAAATTTGACAAGATACAAGCACGAGATTACTTTCTAGACTGTTTCTGAAAAATTTCACTGACTTTAATTCGTTAGTATTGAAAAAATAACCAGACTTCGTTTGTATGGAGCGCGCCAACAGTAATATACCCTTAAATCACGAATCCCGAATTCCATCACTATTTATTTTACTGTTACCCCGAACCGAATGCGGGACTTTAACGCATAGAGATTTGTTTCTAGATTGTTTCTGCAAAATTTCATTGAGTTTAATCAGTTAGTTTTGAAAATATCACCAGACTTCGTTTGTATGGAGAACGCTCCGAATTATATTCCCTTAATATTGCTTCTTACGTCGCTATAGGATAGAAAAAAGTTTTTTGAAGAGATATTTATAATAGCTCCGGGGTTCACTTTGAGTGACGTACGACGGAGCATGAAACGAGTTAATGAGTCCTCTTCAGCTCGTCTAAAAGGGTGGAAAGGGGTTATAGCTGTTGTAATGCGTCGATTGAAAGTTGGGAACGTTGTTAAATTAGGTCATTTATTTAGGTTCCGTAACTTCCCTATCAATTAGTTTATAATGCCCTTTATTGTAAAGCATATGCTCACGACTATATTCCCCGAGGGGGTAGTCAATGATATTCTGAAACCTCAGAACATCCACGTTTCACCAGTAGTACCGAAACTCTGTCCAGTGTGATGGGGGGTGAGCCCGTCGCCACTTATAATGGACAGTGGGTACAATACATGCCTCGAAATTGAAGCATGCAGGTTTCCTCACGATGTTTTCCTTCACCGAAAAGCCAGTGGTGTTACAAATCGTACATAAATTCCGAAAAACTCATGAAAACGAACAAACGAATGATAATTAGTAAAATTATCATTCGTTAAGGAGTTGAGCAAACGACGGACTTTTTGTACGCCGGACAGAAATTACCGTTACAAGTCCGTCTTTAATTCCATACTAAGGCTATGGAATTGAAGACGGACTTTTTGTTAGCCATATGGAAGTTTAGACGGACTTTCTGTCAGCCGAGTGCGTTACCACCTAGAGTTTTATACAGGGTGTTAGGGTAAACAGTTGCATTACTTTAAGGGGTTATTGTAACCATGATACTGAACAACTTTCTCTAAGAAACCTAAAGGAAATTCACAAATTTTTTAGACTTTCCATACTAAATGCAACCAGCCGATTGAACGTTTGTATGAAAAGTAGAATTTTTTTTGCGAATTTCCTATTATTTCCTTAATGAAAGTTGTTCATTATCATGGGTACAATCACCCCTTAAAGTAATGCATCTGTTTAGCCTAACAACCTGTATACTATCCATTTTTACGCATAATGTCTCTAGCGGACAAAATGTCCGTCGTTTGCTCAGCTCCTTACTGATAAAGCGATCACTGAAGTATTAAGATGGTAATTTTTTTTTCGAGAATCTGTAGTGTTCACTCACGAACATATTTTCTTCCAGGGTACTCAGAAACCTGTATAGCAATATACAGGGTCCTTCTTAATATGCTTAAAGTTTTTTATGAGGATGATCAGACCAAACTAAACAACTTTCTCTATGGGACCAACACGGAAAAAAAATCAGCTGTTCCATACTATACTGCAAACCAGTATGGGACAGCTGAAATTTTGTTCGCCATTTTATGTTGGTCCCATAGAGAAAGCTGTTCAGTTTGATGGTCTGGTCATCACCTTAAAAAAACTGTCAGCATATTAAGGACTCTACCCTAAGGTTGTCTGGAAGAAATCGCTTCTTAGCAATAAGACCGCCTTATTTTGTACCTTTTTTTTCTCTCTGTATTTTTTCTCTGTGCAATATAAAGTATATTTGATTTGATTTCACTCTGTGCAGTTATAGCACTTACTGTTACTGTACGCTTATAAAGACTACTTTATAAGCTTTATAGTCTTTATAAGTGAACATTTACAGTAGGTAAGTCTCACCTTTATCGGATTCCAAGTGTTGTTTACAGTAAATATCGTCCCTCCGACATCGCTGCAAATATCTCGGTCGTCCCAATGCAATTCAATTTACTTTTAAATCAATATAAACATGTTTATAGTATCTGTCTTCGATGCAAGATGGCTTTTAGAATCCAGCTGGAATTGCAGCAATTTGTATAGTATACTCGGATAACATTTAAGGCGCAATAGTAGGACGGAACCTTGGTGGCATCTTTTATTTTTAATTTGTTGACTAGATTTATACAATTTACAGAAACCAAAGTCATACCTCAGAGTATTCTTGGATAGTTTGTCTATTGAAATCATAAATTGAATACACGATTGGAATTACTTTTAAAAAATTTTCTCGTTTTAGAAGAACTGTATTTTTACACACATATTCACCATTAGTTAAATAAAAAAAATCTATGAAAAGTACTTTTGTTAATTCTATTTAATGGAAAATACGGCACACGCACGTACTTTTTGGAGGGCTGGGCAATCGCGTTTCTCATAGAAAATATTCGTCTGAACCTATAGCCCCTTAACAAGGGAAATGCGAGACAACAAAGTTCACCGAGACTTTAAACTGTATCTGGTCGTTAATCTGAGCTAAGTTTGAAAGAATTGTTTGTTTTGGAAGATTAATGGAATCCGATGTCAGAGATTTCTTTGTTTTATTGCGATACACAATAGCAAATTTTCTTATTATATTTTGTGACAAAGTGGGCTTTTCTGAATCTTCGTTCTCAAACCAGTCCTATTGTGCGATGGATTAAGCTAAAGCTAGCATAACTAAGTAGTAACTATTTCATACAAAGTATCATAGCTCAAGTTGCCGAAACACGCCAGTAGGAAAGATATTTCAGTGAAACGCTCTAGGACCGTAAACCTATAGGTTTTCTTATAAGGCGATGATCAGGCTTTCAAACATTGACACTTTCTGTATGAGACCAAAAATCGACATTGCGAAAAAATTTTCAACTTTTCCATACAAAACTACAATCCTACTCGACGCAAATGTTGAAGTGACTTGATTGTACTGTTTCTTTTTGTGTGTTTTTGATGTTGCAATTGCTCAGTTCGATGGTCTGATCATCCTCTTTATAAACCTCAGCATGTTAAGAGGGAACCCTATACAACGTGTTAGTGAATAAGCGCAAAACCTCATACACCCCAACTGATTTATAACAAAATAATTAGATAGAAACAATAATTTCATTATTTTGATGGTTGAAATTTCAAGTTATTCGCATTTTAAGTTATCACGCAAAAATGATTTGTTATCATTTCAGCAATAAATGAAAGCGCTAACGTGCTAATGGATACATTTTAAGAATCTTGTTTTGGTAGGGTGAGTGTGCCAGAGCTGTGGGTTGAGATCAGTAAATTTTAAATTTTACTAATAAATTATTTAAAATTTTGAAAAAAAAAACCTATGTTGAAACTATGATAATTCGATTCTGCTCTCGATTCTAAACAAACTACTGTCTAGTTTTGCGTTAATTCATTAACACGTATTATGTGTGATATAATACTAGTAATGGAGGGAAGTATGATATCTATCTTTTCTACTCGTCCTATCTTCTTTGATTAAATTCATTGCGGGTTCCAAGGCAGATTAAAGTCATCCCCCGGGCTCGCTCGACTTGTCTAGTGTTGTGAATGATCACCGCTGTTTATCCTGGTTCACACGAGTTACAGTAGTGGGTATACTAAATAAAAGTACTAGTAATGATAGCATTACACGAATTGATTGTAAACCAAGGCACGTGCTAAGCGTCACTACCACAGACATGTATGTCAAAGTCAAAGTCAATATAATTTATTCAATATAGGAGCTTACAGCACACTTATCAAACGTCAAATCTTTTTTGAAGCTACCACCGCGTCGGAACGTGTTGTCGCTGTAGAGAAGATGCGGCCAGAAACTCTACAACATAACACGACTTAATAACTATTACAATATAAATTCTTAAGCTAAAGTTATGTATACAATAATACATAGTCTATTTAATAAAATAATTGATACTATACAGTAAAGTAAATAAACTATAAGCTAGTGATGCGTATGTGTAATGCGCAGTATGCGACAGACACCGTCAGGGCTTAATTTCTTGACATTAGCTGCGTCAAGTAGTGTAGTGGATTCGATAGTTACACAGTATACTACTGTAATAAATATAGCGCACTATATGCTAACGAGGGTCGGTGGCGCGTTGTGGACACTCAATCGTGAATTCATGAGAGTACGGGTTCGACAAATGAGTTTTTCTAACTTGTACAGGGTGTTAAGATAAACAGCTGTATTACATTAAGGGGTGATTGCACCCATGATACTGAACAACTTTCTCCAAGAACCGGATAGTAAATTAGCAAAAAAAAAATTTCGACTTTTCATACAAACGTTCGATCAGCTGGTTGCATTTAGTATGGAAAGACGAAAAAAAATTTTGCGAATTTCCTATAGATTTCTTTGGGAATGTTGTTCAGTATCATGGTTACAATCACCCCTTAAAGTAATGCAACTATTTACCCTAACACCCTGTATACGTAACACCGACTACTTTAAAACTGCAGGACACAGGGCTACCTGTATGGGCGTTAGTCCACCACGAGTGCCCCATTGCGAATTGGTAGACTTCACATACGCATCGGAATTTTTTCTTTAGCGTATGCAGGTTTCCTCACGATGTTTTCCTTCACCGTTTGAGAGTTGTGGGGGCTTGCCACAGATGTCAACACCCACAAGTTATAGCAACGAAGCTAACAGATGGCGCTACGGTCGCACTCGCAAAATGTGTACGTAAGACAACTTGCGACGTCACATTGGTAACCCGTTACCCGCTACACATAAGGTTCACAATCGTATACAAGACATGAATCGCGTAAGAGAAATAATCACAGATATTCGATATATATACAATGTCCAACTAAGATCTGTTGGACCACGGCCGGTCCCCAGGCTTCACACCTAGCCTGGCGGAAGATCTTCCATTTTCACCGGAGGTACCTTTCACAGTAGTTCCTCCACAGTGGTGACCCTCGACAAAGAACATCGCAACCTGAACACCGCAGAGCAGCACCAACACAGAGCAGCAACCAGCATCAACAAATGCTATAACTTGTGGGTGTTGATATCTGTGGCAAGTCCCCACAGAGTAAATACCGACAGGTATTACGTACTTAAGAAAAACTCATTCTTACATGTCATGTCGTCTTGTCCTTGCGAGAGCGTCGGTGGCGCGTTGCGGAGAGGTATATGAACTCAATCTTGAGGTCCAGGTTCGAATCTAAGTTTGATGAACCATAAATATCGTACCTGCTAAGGATAGAACACAGTCTTCCATGGCCTTCCTTGTTCCTGATGTCCTTTATAACAAGCGAGTTTAAATGTTAACATGATCGTCATGGTTATGTATGTATGACTCACGCCATTAAGGAATGATGTCCGTTTTCTTAGAATTCCAATACCTTGGATATTAAGAGGACTGTGTATCCGTCAACCTCCATACAAAAAGCGAAAGCTTTTCTATACCTCTTAATTACTCTAAGGTTTTTTTGTTATGATATATAACCAGGGAGAATTTCAAGATGGGTTTTAGACATGACAATATCAATTTACTTATGTATTATGATATCGAAACCAAATTATGTTTTATTGAAACAAAAAGTAAATTACAGAAAGGTGAACATGACATTTAGTTAGTACACTAAATCGAATGAGACTAAAACCTAATTTCATTGACTTTAACTGGTTCGTATTGAAAATATCACCAGACTTCGTTATAAACTTCTCTGAAATTACAGTGGTCATGTTTATGAAATAGACACAGATTATTTAATAGTAACCACCAGGTTTGACTTAAACTCAATGACATGTCATCGACTCAACACAAGAAGAGGAGTAAAAACGTGTTCGTTTCTTGTATGACAATTGTCACCTACACAGTCATCTTAACAATTAAATAAATGCCAATGAATTCATGTGACAAACGCGCTAATTAATAACCTGTCATCCTCAGTGTGTTGGCACGCCTAGCACTAGCATAGCGATAGATAACACCCAGGTGACAAGAGGCCGGTAATGTTTTATGACGTGCAGTGACATTCAAATTATTGTCTCGGCTCGTAAAGACGATGCAATTTGAATAATTATATTACGAGAAGTTTATTCCGAATGCGTAAATGCGCGCTGCATTCAAACGAAGTCTGTTGATATTTTCAGTAGAAACCAATTCAAAAAAATGAATTTTTGCAGAAACAATCTAGAAACAAATCTCTATGCTTGTATCTTGTCCGATTTTCGTTTAAATATACAGTTTCAATGCTAGGATTATTTTAAGATTTGTATGCAAATCTTTGAGGCACTGTAACTTTAAAACTATACACTTTAACGAAAATCAGACAAGATACAAGCATAGAGATTACTTTCTAGATTGTTTCTGAAAAATGTCACTGCTTTTAATTGGTTAGTATTGAAAATTTATATACAGGGTCCTTCTTAATATGCTGAGACTTTTTTAAGGGGATGATCAGACCGTCAAACTGAAAAACTTTCTCTATGGCACCAACATCGAAATCGCGAAAAGAAAATCAGCTGTTCTATACAAATCTGCCCGAGCCAAATGTATGGGACAGCAGATTTTTTTCGCGATATCGATGTTGGTGCCATAGAGAAAGTTGTTCAGTTTGATGATCATCCCCTTTAAATAGTATCAGCATGTTAAGAAGGACCCTGTATAACAGTAATATACCCTTAAATTTGCGCTTTACGGCTTCGTGTCGTTTCGGGTCAGATTCATTTATCTCTTGATCAGCTTTTGGCTGCGGATTCAATTGTGTAGAATTAGTTTAGTTTTCGTAATAAATAGCACCGTGGATCCTGGATTTGGGGGGGGGGGGAACTCCTATTATCCAGGATATGCCGGAAATTATGAGTTGATGGTTACAGCGGGGCGTCCTCGTCTCGGTATAGATCTAATACCTTAATTTCATCATGATCGGTTCACCGGTTAAACCTTGAAAACACGAACATACTTTTGCATTATAATATTAGTGTGTCTGTGGCATGTTTCAGCAGTTGATTTGCATCGTGGTCAAACTTTAGAGGGTGTATTGGACCATCAAACTGAACAACTTTCAATGTGGGACCAATACAGAAAGCGCGTATAAAAATGTCACATTTGGGTCAAGTAGGCATTGAACTTTTCAATAGAACAGCAAATTCATTCTCTTTTTTATTATTTGTAGTGTAGATATACAGGGTGTAAGTAACAGCCTAGTAAATACTGAAAAAGTGAACTCAGACCATCAAACTGAACAACTTTCACCATAGAGCCTACCCCAGGAAACGCGAAAAAACCTCACTTGTCCTATACATTTGAGTCGGGTAGGTACAGCAGTTTTGTATGGGGCAGCTGATTTTTTTTGCGTTTCCCGAAGTAGGCTCCGTAGTGAAAGTTGTTCAGTTTGATGGTCTGATTTCACTGTTTCAGTATTTGCTAGGCTGCAACTTACACCCTGTATAATGTCAACAGCTAACAAAAATAGCATTGATAAATGTGAGGTAATCCCTCAAGAACCTACGGAACCACTTGTGAAAGTAGGCGTGACGAAAGGGTTGAAATGTTCGTAAGAGGAGGAAATCTATCATGGCTGCCTACTCCCCTGTGGGACGGTCGGATAAATGTGACAGGAAAAATGCTTGATCCACAGATACCACAGAGGTCCCGGTTTGAAATAAGAATCATGAATAAACAATGTTTATAATAGATTAGAATTATGTAGGTTTAGGGGCTGGCATAGCCTCAGGGTTAAAAAACCCAATTAAATAAAAAAAAGTATTACTAGAGTTAACCCGCGACTTCGTCCGCACAAATAATATACCAGATTTTAAGTCAGATCATAAGCTATCAAACATAAACAGTTCAAATCAAAATCGGTTCAGTAGTTTTTGCGTGATGCTGTTACAAACATACAAACAAACAAATAGACAGACAAAAATTCTAAAAAAGGCTGATTTGGAGTCCGGGATACCTAAAAACCATACCGTAATCTTTTTCATGTAAATATCTTCAATGTACAGACACACTTCTGTTACAGTTTTATAATAGTTAGGATTTGTCCGGAGAGCGTTAAAAAAAAAAAATCACAATCCATAGATTGTGACACAGTTTTGAGACAAGTTTCATTCGGGAGGTAGGGCGGCGAATAAGGGGTTACGGGAAGTGACCCTCGTGCATGCGGTTGCATACTTGGCGCAAAGAATTTCATTGACGATCCAGAGAGGCAATGCGGCTACCATTTTGGGGCCTTTTGAGCCAGGGTTGCGCAGAGCTGGGCCTTTTGTTTACTTGGATGTGGTTATATTATGTGCATTGCATTTGACGAAGTTTGCAACGGATGTAAAACATAATGTGATTTTGGTATGACGAAGCCTGCGTTGCGGATTCTTTTCTGTGTAGTAAACATTTCGTAAAAATTTTTTTTTTTTTAGATCTTTAAAAGCTTGAGCTTTTATAAATGCTGCATAACTGCAGTTGTTCAGTCATCGTGGCCGTTTATATATTTCCTGAATCGCGGAAAAACCCGGTCAGAATTAGCATTTCTTTTTCACAAGATTTTAGAACCTCTACTAATCACGACAAAGTGTGATCATGTTCAAACGGACTTAAACTTGGTAGCATAGCATAGCATGACTGTATTCCCAAAGTCAAAGTCGATGTAATTTATTCAATATAGGAGCTTACAGCACACTTATCAAACGTCAAATCTTTTTTAAAGCTACCACCGCGTCGGAACGTGTTGTCGCTGTAGAGAAGATGCGGCCAGAAACTCTACAACATAACACGACTTAATAACTATTACAATATAAATTCTTAAGCTAAAGTTATGTATACAATAATACATAGTCTATTTAATAAAATAATGATACTATACACTAAAGTAAATAAACTATAAGCTAGTGACCTCAGACCCAAGCATTTTGATCATTTAAATAATCATCCAGTTGACTATCCCCGACGGGGTAGTCAAAGATATTCTGAACATTCAGAACATCCACGTTCCACTAATAGTACCAAAACTTCTGTCCAGTGTGACGTGGAGTGAGCCTGTCGCCACTTGTAATGGACAGTGGGTACAATACATGCCTCGAAATTGAAGCATGCAGAACTAAACTTGGTAATTGATGATAAATCAATATTTAATCTTTTGCATTACATATTTTTCCCCTTTCATAACCTGGGTTATCCCTTTTCTGGACAAACGTTTCCTCTAAAGTCTTCGATGCCTCGGTTCCATACAATATTCCCACTCAATTCAATAACCATAATTGGCTATTTGACAGTTTTCAGAAAGTTATTTTAAAATATGCGTAGGTTTATTTTATACCTCTTACAATTATCTTTTTCTTAAAAAACGTTATTTATTCGAAAAAATATATATTTTTCATTAAGTAATTTGAGATTCGCGTGAAAACAGCCGGTCACGTTACATTTCTGGCTATGACGTCACAACACAAGAAACAAAAAGCTAACAATGACACTTTGACTCACATGACGTTTTATTGTTTGAAATGTGACGTCACACGATGCTCAATCATGGCCGCCCGCGTTTTTGTAATCCACAGATAAAAAGACTCTAATTTATTTTTCAAAAAATAAAATATTATCAAGTTACTTTAATGCATAAAACATATTAAATTATTATTGTGAAACTATAAGCTACTATATTTAAGATATATTATATTTTATAGTTACAGTTGTCAAATAGCCAATTACATAAAGGAAAAATGCATGAAAACAACAAATTGAACTGAAGGCTATGTAGACAACAGCAATTGAGGTGCTGATACAAATAGTCTATTTTTATCCATAAATTGTTGATCATTCACGTATTAAGTATGTCACGACGGATCTAAAGTGCTCTTGTGTATGTCGAGTCATGTCCTCGAAAACACGTCTGCATAATTATCACTCTTCATGATCTACTTGCGTCTGCGACAGTTTCCGTTCTGCAGGAAACGTGCCTAGTTCCTGCAACGAGATAAATGTAACTATAGTACATATGTGGAGTTAATAGTGAACTTTTCTGCTAACCTACTTTTGACCCCTGTTCGAACAGGGTGAAAAATTTTAATACCTTTGACATTATCACGGTGATTATCTAGTAGTGATTATCCAATAGGGTATTTGACAGGTTTGTAAAAACTGTTCTACGTTAATCACTTATGTCTAAGGACTCTATAGAAAATGTATATTTTACGTTCCATTACATATAGTGCAAGAAAAAACGAAAACAAAAATGCTATTTAAATATACGCGCTTTTCATGACAAATATACGTGGCAACAAGCAGGTGACGTCACGATGACGTAAACTATGTACGACACTCACACTCTACACACAACTGTTTACAAGCAGTTGACGTCATCAACCATTCGGCCAATCACAGTCGTTTACGATCACGTGACTAAAGTAGACAAAAAAAATATTTTTCCTTAAAATATCCAGTATTTTTTGTGTAGTTCCAGAATCTAGTCTTAGACTCGAGAAAGCAATACAATATTGAGTATTGATATTAGTAAATACCTATATAAAAATATCCATTCGAAATCAATAATCCTATTCATCGAACCAAATGTTTGCCTAGAGATCTGAACCTAAACTCTCTCGTCTTGAGATATTCTATCAAATCAGGAATCATATCGCATTTCGAAGCGAAACTTGTCGTATACCACCAGGCTAAGGCCACAGAATTTCCTAAAATGTCTTATATCAAGGCAGCGGAAAATAAAGAATAACCGAGGCATTATTTCATTCTTTCAGATTCCATTCAGTTATCTCAACATCTTGCAAACCGCCTTTATATTCCAAGGATTCTTTTGAACCTAAATAGACAACAACTTGTTTGTTTCAAAGCTGAAGTGCTCTGAATATGATGCATTATACATGAAACCGCGTAAATAGGCTATTCTATCAATTTATATCGGGCTCGTTGGCGGGCGTTTTTAGATAGCTCCCGATAAAGCTGTATAAGTAGTGACGAGTCCAGTCAATCGTGATTTATTATACTGGACGGGGATTGAATCTTTTTTGTGCCATCTAAATCACTTTGAAATTTTACTACGTAATTTTTTCTGCGGTTGCAATTATCGAAAGTGATAAATATGGAGATGTGCCTTTGACTTAGCCACGTTGCTAAGTACGGTATGCCAGAGTGAATCTATAAAGTGTATAACTATTTTCCCCTATTCATTTTAGACCATGCGCTTGTCAGAGACTGTCGGGCGCCAAATAGGTCACGGAGATCATTGGGGGAGACTTGTTCAGTAGCAAACGTCGACCATATGAAGGTATTTTTCTTGAAATGTAATGTATATTAATCAATGCCGCAAGTAAATAGGCAAGTCCTTATGGTTAGATCGGGTGGGTTGTTTATAGATGGCTCCAGATAGCCCGTAGTGACGAGCGATCCCATCACGCGTGATTTATTGTGATAGAGATGGGTGAGGATTAAATCTTTTTGCGTGATCTGAATCACTTAGCAGTGGTAACGCAGGGAGTGTTTCTGCGTCGATATTTACGCAACCCGGCCGTTCATGTGATTTGTGGAATATTGTGTTGTATCTCTTGATCACTTTAAAGTGTTAGGCCTGACCATGCAGAATAAGAAAGCTTCAACGACATTTAAATTTACCAGCAAACTAAATAATGTTTTCAGGTATTTTGTCGTCGTCTTAGTTTAAAGTGTATTTGAAAAATACTAACTCGCTGCGCTTGGCAGAGTGATCGCTGGAGACTTCTTTCTCATCGTCTTGCTTTTTCGCTGTCTTCATTCTACCCCTTCTAACATGATAGTGCAATTAAATGTTACAGATTTATTACATTTTGAATTTGAGACTTGAACCAACCATCTTGATGCTCAAGATATTTCTCGCATTCAGGTCGTTATTATCAGTTTTTCCATCTTTAAAATCTCGACACAACTGATTCGAATCAAATGATAATTCTTTCCCTCACTCATATCACGCAAAACGTGACATCCCTAATAGAAATAGCGACCCAGCTTTGTGGATATTCACTAGAAAAATTTGCCTTTTCAATACTAGTTTGAGCGAGTTTCCGTGTCCGGGATTTAGGGAATATAAAACCTTTTCTGGGTATCATTTATCAATAGATTTCTATGAAAATGCTCTTCATGCATGGAATATTAGATTAGTGGGTTTTGCTTTTGCATTGAAAGGGTGTGAAGGATCCTCTATTTAATTAACATTTTGCATACAAAAATCTATGCCGTGGTAGTCTAATAGGCATACCTTTCATGCCCAGCCTGAATCAAACTCTTATCGATGAGTGTTAGGAACTTATGTAGGATTTTTAACACTACTGCTTTTATTTTAAAATGTAGGAAATCATCGTAAGGAAACTATACGCTGCCTAAGAAATGGCTCAATCTACTCTCTCTTACGTGATAGGAGGCATTTGCCCTGCAGTGGGATCCTACAGTCTATAACTTCAGTTACTTTTTGTGGAGTCCAATAACAAACGCCCATACAACCATGAGTGCCATTTTTGAAACTCATTCGCTGAGCTCAGCAGTTGAAAATGTCAAAATTACTATGGAGATATGCATCTTTCTACTGCTGATTTGACTTTCAAAAATCATACTTCAAGAGTGTCGTTTTTGAGAGTCACATCAGCAGTAGAAAGATGCATTTCTCCATAGTAAATTTTACATTTTCAACTGCTGAGCTCAGCGAATGAGATTCAAAAATCGCACTCCTGACCACGAGAGTTGGCAGGCCTGTGACGCGCTTGTGCAATCATTACTGATAAACATTATTACTGCTATGCATCAACCCCCGTCTCTGACTACCCTCTTGGTAATATAGTCGTAAGCAAATGCTATGCTATTTATCAACAAATGTATCTGTAGATTCATCGTATTGATATACAGGGTCCTTCTTAATATGCTGACGGTTTTTTCAGAGGATGATCACACCATCAAATTGAACCACTTTCTATACTGGACCAACAATATAAAAAAAACGGTCCCATACATTTCGCACTTTTATGGAACAGCTGATTTAACGTGGATATTCTGTGGTTTCAGAATATCTCTGACTACCCCCTCGGGGAATATAGTCGTGAGCATATGCTTATGCTTATACTCCATAGTTAAAGTTGTCCAGTTTGATGGGCTAAAGCACACCCTTAAGTATGACTAGGGTGTTTACACATTATCCGCAGAGCAACGGAAATTTAGCATCAGCCGACATATGATTTAATTATTCGTAACGTAATGAATCAGGGTCTCGGTAAAGATTCGCCGTTTATTTCCCAAGTTAATCCTGATGAGATGGAAAGTTCATTTGTTAAGATTAATGAGGGATCAACCCTTGAGGGGGACACAGGGGGGAATGGATCCTAATGGTTAATTCGACTTGAATTCGTCGACCTTTCCAAAGTGTGATTTAATTTTAGCCGGTTTGTATCAAACATGCATTTTGAAGGTTTTAGATAAACGTGCTTGTCGTAGTGGTTTATACTGGTAATACTGGTATGTTATTTGAACTGTGTGTTGTTATGGTAATACGGTGATATTTTAACGATGTCCGTATTGGTTGGTCCCATGATTTTTACTCGTGGATTTTGGCCAGTTATTCAAGAGTTTCATGTTTAGTTTTGACTTTTAACTTATGCCAGTTCCAAAAGTTATATTTTAAGCATGAGCATAAGCATATGCTCACGACTATATTCCCCGAGGGGGTAGTCAGATATATTCTGAAACCTCAGAACATCCACGTTTCACCAGTAGTACCTAAACTCTGTCCAGTGTGACGGGGGTGAGCACGTCGCCACTTGTAATGGACAGTGGGTACAATACATGCCTCGAAATTGAAGCCTGCAGGTTTCCTCACGATGTTTTCCTTCACCGAAAAGCCAGTGGTGTTACAAATCGTACATAAATTCCGAAAAAATCATTGGTACGATTGGTTGTTCATTGGTATTGGTTTGGTCATTTAAAGTCAAAAAGTCAAAAGTCAAAATTGTTTATTCAAAATAATATCACGTAGATAACTTTATGACGTCATGTTTTTGAATCTACCACCGCGTCGGAAGGCGTTTCGTTGTAGAGAAGATGCGGCCAGAAACTCTACTAAGTACTGCAATATAATTTATTTGTAAGACACATAAAAGAATCTGTTATAAGGAACCGCCTCAAGTCTGTTTCCCATTTCAATAATTAAGCCTGTAGAAACACGAAGCCTTAAAAAAGATCGCAACAAGATTTATCTCCCAAACCCTTTGAAAACGACCGTAAAGACATTTGGCCCAAGGAGCATAATGAAAGAATAACAAAAGACGTTTCAAAGTTATTAGAATGAAGGGTTTCGTGCCTTTTTGAAGTCTGATACGGTTTTATAGCGGCTCCGACGCGGCGCTATGCGGCAGTAGAGTGATGTAATACTCTTGAAGCACGACATTACTCGCACGAACTGTCTAGAGAAGATACATGGGGTCTCTGACGACTTTGCAAGGACAGGAACTGGTAGACTACTAAACCACGTCTCAAAGCAGAAGACAACTTTTTGTTTCTGGCTTACGACTATACAGGGTAAAATTTATATCATTAGCATACTTTTAAACTAAGAGTGTACCTATCAAACTGAACAACTTTTACTATTGGAGCAAACGGATCGGAGCAAAAAATCCGTTGTTTCAATCCATACAAAAGTGCAAACCTAATCGAGCCAAATGTATGGTACAGCTGATTTCTTTTTCGTGATTTTGATTTTGGATGAGAAATTTGTTCAGTCACATAGAGAAAGTTGTTCAGTTTGATGGTCTGATCATCCTCTTAAAAAACCTTAAGTTGGAACCTGTATAATAAAGGACGTTCGTTCGTTCCCTTCTTGTTCGTGTATATTGTTGTTGTTTGTTGTGTATTTTGGTGTGCAAATAGAGATTATTTATCTTATCTTTTCTTATAAAGGGTTCGCAATACATGGGAAACTTATATGCGTAACATATTTTAGGGGGTGATTCAGACCATCAAACAGAGCAAATTTCACTATAGGACAGACATCGAAATCTTAAAAAAATTTTAGCTCTTTATACCGATTTGACCATGTCTTATTTCGTCCAAAAGTAATAGTATCATTTCGTCCAAGTTATATTTTTTTAATTTCTAGATTTCTTATTACTAAGTCTAGCCAAACAAAGAATTACCATACATACTGCTAAGGCCGGAGAGGCCCGAGACATAAAAGTTATGTCTGAAGACTTTATATTCCAACTCTAAACCCTAAAGCTCTGAATCTACGTCCAATCAAATATACTATATACCTTACTACATTGTGATAAAGTTTATATTTGGACCCTAAACAAACTACGACATCTGGCAAGTAAGCACTTCTTGGACATCAGCCAACTGTATTGAAGGCTTCAAATGAACGAGATGGGTGATACACATATTGTCAAAGAATCATGGCGAATTTGGACCCAGTCATTTTACGAAAACTAAAAGCCGTTCAGGTCATTTAAAAAAAAACATCCACATCAGATTCATGTACGATTTGTAGCACCACTGGCTTTTCGGTGAAGGAATACATCGTGAGGAAACCTGCATGCTTCAATTTCGAGGCATGTATTGTACCCACTGTCCACTATAGGTGGCGACGTGCTCACCCCCCGTCACACTGGACAGAGTTTCGGTACTACTGGTGAAACGTGGATGTTCTGAGGTTTCAGAATATCTCTGACTACCCCCTCGGGGAATATAGTCGTGAGCATATGCATGCATCAGATTCAAAAGTAGAAATTACTAGTAAAATCATTTAAAAAGCAGTAGCAAAACGCAACCATTATAACTATTTCAATCGGATATGATCACTAAAGTATTTTTTGGTCATTAGGAAACCTTGGCTTGGTTGAACAGATAGTGTGTGTGATTTCGTTTTCTTTAAGTATCATAATATTATACGGTTATCGTGAACTTCCATTAAAATAAAAAACAATTAATGCATAGAAGACTGAGTGGACTATCTAATGAGAAAGATTATGAGGTTCACTCACTTGATTCAAAAGTTATCATAAGGACCTTTCCCCAACTTCTACAGGTAACAACCAATTTACTTTTTTGTTAGTTTTGTTTCACCCTACACGTATTGCTTAGTTTCATTTCGACATTGATACTTCAATTAGTCACATATCAGACGGGGAAAATTTTTCATTAAGAAGGTAAAACGTTGTATCCACAGGCACCACAGCTGACCAACTTGACAAATAACAAATTGCAATTTTGTGCATATCATTAACGCGCTTAAATAGAAGACATGTGACAACTTGCCACAAGCTTGTAACCAGATATCGGATATGTTGCGATTAAAAAACGAAAATTGATTTTATTTGACATGTGACATATTGCAGTATCGACGGCGATTTATGAATGTTACTTCTAAAACGGAGACCGAAAGAACATGCATATCCGCCGATCTTCTTTAAGAGGATATAATTCGGAGCGCGCTCCATACAAACGTACTATGGTGATATTTTCAATACTAACCAATTAAACTCAATGATTTTTTTCAGAATCAATCTAAAAACAAATTTCTATGATTATATAGAGTCAGATTTTCGTTAAAATTATAGTTTTAAAGATACAGTGCTTCAAAGATTTCCATACAAATCTTAAATTAATCCTAGCATTGAAACTGTATATTTTAACGAAAATCTGACTCCATACAAGCATAGATATTTGTTTCAAGATTGTTTCAGCAAAATTTCATTGACTTTCATTGGTTAGTATTGAAAATATCACCATAGTACGTTTGTATGGAGCGAGCTCCGAATTATATCCCCTTAAGCAATAGTGGGTTCTAATTATTGTGTCGTAAAACACGTTTTTGTTAGTTTCAGCGCTGAATGTGTTGTTTTCTGGGTAGATTATGAAAGTGTCTTTATTATTGAATGAGTAAAATGTGTCAATGGCTTCATACATTGTTGAACAGCAACGGATGGTCCGATATTCTCTTTTTTGATGTGTTTGTGGGCTAGTGGTTCTAGACTTATGCAATATTTTTGTGGTTGAAAGATTCTCTCTAACTTAGAACCCGAAACGAATTTCATTATACATAATCTTAGACTATATAACTAGGGATCAACTTTGCGGTAGCATTTCCCCTCTGTCACGTCACAAGATCACGTTATCACTAATTTTGTCTCTAAGGTCTTGAGTGGTAGATGAGGAAATGAGGGCAGATAATTAATTGATCCTATAGTTGTCCTTCTTACTGTTACTGTTATGCAACGATACTGCATCGTTGCAGGTTTCCATTCATTAGACCCGTCTGAAAAATTGTTGGAGTATGGCCAACTAAACACAGCTATGTCGGCCAAACCAAGCCTTGGATATAACCTCGTTTGGCCAGTCTTATAGTGCCAGGATTTTAGGCACCAGGTGAAATTAGGTCTCTAGGTCATGACGGATCTGGATGCCAAAATTAACCAGTAAGATTGAGGCCTCCTTTCTTTACGTTATATACCACCTTCGTCTAGTGCAGTGTAGAGCTTTGTCATAACTTACCATTATTTTGGATCTTCTTATCGTGGTGTCAGAGTTTTTTCAGACCGCCTTACGGCCTCTGACGTGGTTTTTTTGTAACGACTACTGCCGCGAGAGATAGTAGCCGGGACCAACAGCTTAGCGTGCCATCCGAAGCACGGAATCATCTTTCTTTTCAGACAATCAGGTGATTCGGCCTGCAATGTCCTAACCAACTGGGGAAAAACTTATTTTGGATGAAGCGCGGTATCTGTCTACTTTTGCATTATCTGAGGGGGATCTTAATTCCGACGTTACCGTAATAGAAGATATAGTTAATTTCATGTTTGCTGGTTCTTTTGTTTTCCCTTCCTCTCACAATTCCTTTTTTGGGGCAGTGATTTCATTCATTAGCTTTGTAATTGTCTGTATTCTGCTGCGTTCGGATATGTTGATCCCAGGGGACGCATTGTTTTGCCTGAAAGAGCGATTATTTTTCATGGAATCCTTGTTATCCGAGAATAAATCTGCAGTCCGTGCTGTAAGCTATTTTCTGAAGAGAATTCTTTAAATATAAACTTTCTGTACTAATCCATACTTACTTTTGTGCGCGATTTAGTCTACGTAGATATAGTTTCGCTTTCAGTATTAAAAGAATTGAACATTTCCCTCCATTTAATCGCGGTAAATATTAGGTGATTGAACCGTGACTGGACTACCTACGAACCATAACTTTTGACACATTTGGTATTGCGCTAATCGCGGTACAGCTCATGACAGCCGTTAGAACCGTTTTGACAGATCGCTCAGACGTTAAAGGCTGTCAGTTACATAGAGTTTAGCGCGATGCGGAATTCAGCACAGTTGAATAGTAATTGGATTGCAATGTGATTAGCACTGAAATTGGATAAGAATAGAACTTCTATGTTTTAAATTAGCGCAATCGGTCTCCAGGCTGCGTTGTTCCAAACATGGGCGGATAAACACTCATATTTATAATATTTGCCGGTAAAACAAACTTACCTCGTGTTTCAAATCAGGTGGGTTATATTGAGGTCGAATGAGATGGCATCAGTCGCGGTGGGATGCTTCTCAATTGAAACATATTGGATGTGGGCGAGCGACGCGAGACGGGAGGAAACTAGCCACCTTTGTATTCAGTTTCCCTTCTGTCCATGTTTTACTAGAACGGGTTTTATATTTCAGGCTGTTTTTACTGCGATTTAGATTTAGTATATACTACGTGAGATCGGAAATGCGAAAGAGTAAGGGCATAGCATTAACGTATGTTAGAGCGAAATAGATAGACGAGACCATTCACGAACTTGACTGAGCGCTATCGCAGCGATTCCGCCGCGACACTGATTGATCTCGAAAATATCGCGACGATATCGTTCCGTCAACGCCTCCGCTCAAACTTCTCTTGTGTGATTCCCTTCAGAGTTTTCAATATTTTGCGTTTGTCGGCTTGTTTAACATAATTTTGATGATGATGGTCGTGGGTTCGATTCCCACGGGGGACACCTGTGATATGTCACATTGTGCGTTTTGCCCCAGTTGGTTAGGACATTGCAGGCTGAATCACCTGATTGTCTGACAAGAAAGATGATTCCGTGCTTCGGATGGCACTTGAAGCCGTTGGTCCCGGCTATTGTCTCTGGTGGTAGTAGTCGTTACATAAAAACCAAGTCAGAGGCCTTATGGCGATCTGAAAAAAATCTGACACCAGAGCTTGCTACCCACACGATAAGAAGAATGACAAAAATCTAAAAGTATTCGGAATTCGGAAGCAAGTCGTCAAAAACGTAATTCCAGAGTGAACAATTTTGAAATTTTGAAAGAAAGAAATCTCTTATTCAAATTGCCAATTACTTTAAAATACAAGTAGCGAAACAATCCAGTAGCAATCCTTTCTGAAATTATATCAATAAAACAGTGAATGTTAGTTGATTATGATTACCATGCGACCTTGCGCAGACGCCGATGATATGCTAAAGATGAGTCAAAGGTCGGCATTGATTGCAGAATCGAACTTGTCCGTTCGATTCTTGGTAAAACTATTATTTTATATATTTCATAGCTTAGTGCATCTTGATGTCATCAGAGATTAAGTCGACCTTTAAAAAAATGTTTTTTTCTGTAATTCCGTATCCTGAAGTAACATGTCCATATTTATTTCGAAAATTTGTGATGATGAAGATAAATAACATCTATACTCCATTCAATATAGCAACGCAATTTTATGGCCATTTTGCATTACTGAAACAGAGATTTGAAACACTTCCTCTCACTTATTCATAGAACAGCTTTAGTATCGTCCAAGATATGTCGGATAGTATATGTATCCAGTAAATTAATAACATTTGGTAATCAGTACTGGCCAGAAAGCTAAGTAAGAAACGTAAAATCTCGTCGTCCTTATTTGGAATGAAGTATAGACCGAACGGTGCCTCCTATTACGATAAGGGACCAATTTCATAAACATGCCAATTTTAATTTACAATGACAATTCAGGGTTACATTGTTGGTTACTGATGGCGTTAAACAACATGAGCCTAAGCCACGGTTTATATAGAAGAGACGTGTGGCGGTGGCGGATGATCTAAGTAACACAATATAAACCTTATAGTACGTAGCATTGCGTCGTTTTTGTCGTAAAGGAGAATCGTCGCCTGGAAGCGCGGGCGTAATTCTCCAAACGACGCTATGCTGCGTACTATTAAGTTTATAATTGTGTTACTTTGACTATCTGCCACCGCCACACGTCTCTTCTGTATAAACCGCGCCTAACATTTTCATTATTGTATCTCAAATTTCCATTGTAAATTACAATTGTCGTGTTTATGAAATAGCGAATTAGATCTCTGATTATAGCTCACGTATCTTATATCTTAGAAATGTGTGTTGATTGAATACACTCAGAATGAGATGCTATATTAACTTGTTGTACTGTGTTTTATGTCTATACTTCTCATCTATTATACAAGATAATCATATATTGAAAGACAAGGAAAAAGAAACATTTTCCTCATTTGTAGTTATTGTTAGGTACACTATAACTTGGAAATAATTATTTTCTAGTTTAGTCCGGCCGACTTCGTTAAAGTCAAAGATTTTGTAGAAAATTGATGTTTTGCCATGCGGTCTCTCTGATGTTCGAGGTTCCACTTTTGAGACAATTCAAAATGCAGTTGAATTCCCATTGATATGAGCTCATATAGTATTGTGACTTATGGATGTTGAAGAGGCGATATATGTCGAAAATGGCGAGCAATTGTCTTTGCCTATACCCAGTGGGTCACTGGCGAGAGCATATCCATGTATGTAATCTATAAAATTCATATATCTCTTCATCATCATCATCATCAGCCGATACAACGTGTTAATGAATAAGCGCAAAACCTTATACACCCCAACTGATTTATAACAAAATAATTAGATTGAAACAATCATTTCATTATTTTGACAGTTAAAATTTAAAGTTATTCGCATTTTAAGTTTTGAGGAAAAAATTATTTCTTATCATTTTCAGCAATGAATTAAACTTTTACAAACAAATTAAATAATATTTTGAAAAAAATTACCTATGTTGAAACCATGATAATTCGATTCTGCTCTCGATTCTAAACAAACTACTTTCTAATTTTGCGTTAATTCAATAACACGTTGTATACGTCCCACTGCAGGACACAGGCATACCCTCAGGAGAGGGTGTATGGGCGTTAGTCCACCACGCTTGCCCAATGCGGATTGGTAGACTTAACATACGCATCAGAATTTCTTTTTCAGCGTATGCAGGTTTCCTCACGATGTTTTCCTTCGCCATTTGAGAGACTTCAAATATAATTATATTCATTAATCTTTAATAAATGTAAGCTCAAATTTGACACCACTTTCAAAGGATTTGTCTTTGCCTATACCCAGTGGGTCACTGGCGAGAGCATATCCATGTATGTAATCTATAAAATTCATATATCTCTTCATCATCATCATCATCAGCCGATACAACGTGTTAATGAATAAGCGCAAAACCTTATACACCCCAACTGATTTATAACAAAATAATTAGATTGAAACAATCATTTCATTATTTTGACAGTTAAAATTTAAAGTTATTCGCATTTTAAGTTTTGAGGAAAAAATTATTTCTTATCATTTTCAGCAATGAATTAAACTTTTACAAACAAATTAAATAATATTTTGAAAAAAATTACCTATGTTGAAACCATGATAATTCGATTCTGCTCTCGATTCTAAACAAACTACTTTCTAATTTTGCGTTAATTCAATAACACGTTGTATACGTCCCACTGCAGGACACAGGCATACCCTCAGGAGAGGGTGTATGGGCGTTAGTCCACCACGCTTGCCCAATGCGGATTGGTAGACTTAACATACGCATCAGAATTTCTTTTTCAGCGTATGCAGGTTTCCTCACGATGTTTTCCTTCGCCATTTGAGAGACTTCAAATATAATTATATTCATTAATCTTTCATAAATGTAAGCTCAAATTTGACACCACTTTCAAAGGATTTGTCTTTGCCTATACCCAGTGGGTCACTGGCGAGAGCATATCCATGTATGTAATCTATAAAATTCATATATCTCTTCATCATCATCATCATCAGCCGATACAACGTGTTAATGAATAAGCGCAAAACCTTATACACCCCAACTGATTTATAACAAAATAATTAGATTGAAACAATCATTTCATTATTTTGACAGTTAAAATTTAAAGTTATTCGCATTTTAAGTTTTGAGGAAAAAATTATTTCTTATCATTTTCAGCAATGAATTAAACTTTTACAAACAAATTAAATAATATTTTGAAAAAAATTACCTATGTTGAAACCATGATAATTCGATTCTGCTCTCGATTCTAAACAAACTACTTTCTAATTTTGCGTTAATTCATTAACACGTTGTATACGTCCCACTGCAGGACACAGGCATACCCTCAGGAGAGGGTGTATGGGCGTAAGTCCACCACGCTTGCCCAATGCGGATTGGTAGACTTAACATACGCATCAGAATTTCTTTTTCAGCGTATGCAGGTTTCCTCACGATGTTTTCCTTCACCATTTGAGAGACTTCAAATATAATTATATTCATTAATCTTTCATAAATGTAAGCTCAAATTTGATAGCTCTATTACACTTTCAAAGGATCTCATTTGCAAATGTTCTGCGGCGTCTGTTACATATTCATTAGCCTGTTGTCATCTGTGTTTAGAATATTAGCTTATTTTAATACCTACTTTAAATGCATGATGATAACTTTGAATGTTAATTGTACGTTACGTCTTAAATAGTTAAGCGGTTTAATATCATCCAATACATTTATGTTAGTTAAGCCTCTACCGCCCGATTTTACCGTAAAATAGGGTAACTTGTAATCATTTTATACATAAATATAGTATGGTAATTTTTAAGCAGAAAACAAAACTGATCAATGTACAGGACATGAGAAGTGATTTTGTTTGGAAATATATTTTAATTAATAAAACTGAAGAAAATGGAATCTAAAGTTATCCGTTTATTTTCAGTTGTAACCATTTTACTCTTACATTGTTGATCGGAAGAAAATGAAAATTTACAATCGGTCGGTTTATTTCGGTCTAACAAAATTAGGTGCAACTATTTTAAGAGAATGATCAGACCATCAAACTGAACAACTTTGTCAATGGGACCAATATCGAAATC
Organism: Agonopterix alstromeriana; assembly: GCA_963924505.1. Taxonomy (NCBI): domain Eukaryota; kingdom Metazoa; phylum Arthropoda; class Insecta; order Lepidoptera; family Depressariidae; genus Agonopterix; species Agonopterix alstromeriana. The sequence continues at coordinate 15,412,316 of OZ004679.1, forward strand.
GCGAAAACAAAATCCGTGGTCCCATACATTAAGGTCGAGTAGGTTTGTATGGAACAGCTGATTTTTTTTTCGCGAATTTTATATTCGTCCCATAGAGAAAGTTTTTCAGTTTGATGATCTGATCATCCCTTTAAAACAGTTTCAGTTAATTTTGTTAGACCTTATATACTTCACAATACAACATTTATTTTTTGAAAATTCATAAAAATGCATAAAATTTTTCAAAGAAAACGGCTTAATTCAGACCGGAGCCACGCGCTTGTTCACATCGATTAGTATGGAGAGTCGTGTTCCCGGGCGGATATTTATCGCGAATTATCCCGTTGTTCCGTATTTGGTATACTGAGGCTCATAGTATATTATAAGGTCCTTAATATACTAATGTTTTTTTCCGAAGATGATCAGACCATTGAACTGAACAACTTTATCTATGGGAACAACGTAGAAATCAAGAAAAAGAATCTGCTGCTCCATACTTTGCGATCCTTCTCTACATGGGACAGCTGATATTTAGCGCGATTTCGATTCCCATAGATAATGTTGTTCAGTTTGACGGGACGGAAGTTGGACTCTGTATGTACCATAAGATGTTAGAAAATTCATCCAAAAGTTTGAAAATCTTCGTACAGAATCGTTAACTGAACAATATTTGATGAGTAATTTATTCGAAGCCAGTCATAGTTAGTATTGAATTTTGATCAGTTGTTAATTCTGAACAATGGTCTATTTGCGTTTTGTATTTAATTTACACAAGTAAAAACAACTACACCAATACCAATAAGTTTTTTGTCGAAATCCAGTTTAACCTTTAACAGTAAAGTTGTATCTAAATTAATTATTTCTAAAGCGTGCAACACGCTGGCTTAAAAAATACAAACATTCATAAATACAGACTGTTCACACGTGTTTGGTAGCCATTCAAATCGTGTCAGCATGTGCCAATGTTTGATCAAACGTTGGCATTTGTATACAACATCTTTCAATGTCAACTATATTGTTTTCATGCACTGTATTGACGTAGAATACTATGGACGCCGGGTCTAGTACAAAATATTCGAATAAAGTGTCCGAGACTAAAATACACAATAAGTACGTATAGTAATATAAACCAACTAAAAACATTGAAAATGCTGAAATTCTTTTGCGTACAACTCCCCCATCGGGGCACGGCGCGCGCCGTGAGCCCACGCGTGCGCGTAGTTCGCCGATCAAACGAAGACTGTTGTGTAATTCGTTCTCTTTTTTACGTTTTCGTTCTCTTTTTATTCGGACACTTGAGCGCGGACCCTCCGTCCAGTAGTGGTAAGTCAATGATGCACTGACATCAGCACATAGGGACTTATGTCGATCGATAGTAATCGATGTTTATTTTCCTATCTTATTCTGTTTGGGGAACCTTTTTAGAAAGTTTTCGGGTAAACAGTTGCATTACTTTAATGGTCATGATTCTGAACATCTTTCCCAAAGGAACATAAGGAAAGTTCGTATTTTATTCAACTAAAAAAAATTGTCTTTTTAAAAAAATATCATATAGATAACTTTCTGACGTCATGTTTTAAATACATTTTTAAATGTCTTGGACATTGTCACACAAATTATCTAGTCACATTTAAAGTACCAGAATCTAGCCTGGACTTGTAGTATGACATTGAGACCATTAAGTATTAAAAATTTTGTCATTTTGATTATGACCACATTGTAGACATTACATACCTATTATGCATAAATCATAATGTTCATACATTGAGCACTTCTCACTTACTCACATATTTATAATATTTGAAAAATTGTAAGGGCTTTTTTTGTGAATATTTATACAGGATGAAAATGATATAATTAGCATCCTTTTTAACTAAGAGTCTACCCATCAAACTTAACAACTTTTATTATGGGAGCAAACAGAAAAGAGCAAAAAGAAGTCAGCTGTACTAAACTGCATCCCCCTCTCGACTCAAATGTTCCTGTAGTAAAAGTTGTTCAGTTTGATAAGGATGCTCTTAGTTTAAAAAGGATGCCAATGATATCAATATCACCCTGTACTCTTAGAGTAAATACACCTGCTTTAAAAAGCCGTGGTGGTCCAGTGGCGAGTAACCTTGCCTGCCGTGCAGGAGGCGATGGTTCGATCCTCGTCCAGACCGACTCGTACCAATGAGTTTTTCGGAATTTATGTACGATTTGTAACACCACTGGCTTTTCGGTGAAGGAAAACATCGTGAGGAAACCTGCATGCTTCAATTTCGAGGCATGAATTGTACCCACTGTCCATTATGTGGCGACGGTCTCACCTCCCGTCACACTGGATATAGTTTCGGTACTACTGGTGAAACGTGGATGTCCTGAGGTTTCGGAATATCTCTGACTACCCCCTCGGGGAATATAGTCGTGAGCATATGCTATGCTATACTTAATACTACTTAAACAAAACCTTGAAACAATATTAATGTTAATTTTCAAAATAATGTAGTGAATTTTATAAAAATTCGTGTATTGCGTTATGATTACAATATAACACGTGATTTGGAAATATTTCATCTAAAACAATACATAAAATCTCAATTGTATTTTTGTTAATTAAAACAGTGTGCTTTGAATGAAAAAAACCTTGTGATTTATATCTATTTGAGGTGAAACAAAATTCTCAAACAAAAGAGGAATTTTACGTGAATGTAATGTTTTAATTCAAAAATGTATGTGGGTAGACTCAAAGAAAGACCACAATGGAATGTACGATGTTACAACATGGAGAATGCACTGTTGTTTTTGTGTGCATTATCTACCTTTGTTCAAAGAGAATAAAATAAGATCAAAACACTTTCACATAACAATATTCAATCACATCCATCTACAACGTGTTAATGAATAAGCGCAAAACCTCATACACCCCAACCGATTTATAACAAAATAATTAGATTGCAACAATAATTACATTTTTTTGATAAGTAAAATTTTAAGTTATTCGCATTTTAAGTTTTGAGGCAAAAATTATTTGTTATCATTTCAGCAATGAATGAAAGCGCTAATGTGCTCATGGATACATTTTAAGAATCTTGTTTTGGTAGTGAATAGGCTGAGTGTGTTTGTGCGGTGGGTTGACATCAAGTTCAGAAAATTTTAAATTCTACAAACAAATTATTTAAAATTTTGAAAAATGTAACCTATGTTGAAACCTTGATAATTAGATTCTGCTCTCGATTCTAAACAAACTACTTTCTAGTTTTGCGTCAATTCATTACCACGTTGTATATGGTACCTTATACAGGGTTTAGACAGTTGCATTACATCTTTCCCAAAGAAACAAAATACAAAATATTTATTGAACCAACGTGTGATACAGGTTTTCAGGACTCTTTATGATTATGATTAACAACCTTAGATTACCTATACCTAGCACATTGTATAGATAATACAATAAAAGTTTTAAGCTGTGATCCCTCACTAGACTCAGGGCCTGGTCGGAGAGGATCAGCATTAGTATTAACATTTAGATACAAAATGAGCGGCAGTTATTTATAATATATAGTCATGTCTTTACATCTAAGTAGTTTAAGTATGGTTTGGGTAATATATATATTTGTAATACTTGGCTTAACATAAGGAAAGTTCCTATTTTTCTACTTTTTATACAAACTTTCGATCATCTGATACCATTGCGGAAACTGGCTCCGTGGTCTAATGGTTAAGAGCATTGGGCTCTTGACACGGAGGTCGTAGGTTCGATTCCCACGGGGGCACCTAGTGAAATGTTACTTTGTGTGTTTTTCACCAGTTGGTTAGGACATTGTAGACTGAATCACCTGATGGTCTGAAAAGGAAGATGATTCCGTGCTTCCGATGGCACGTTAAGCCGTTAGTTCCGACAACTATAAACCGGTGGTAGAAGTCGTTTCATTAAAAAACAGTGGTTTGAATAATCTGACACCAGGGTTTGATGCCTACACGATGATAAAAAGATTGCGGAAAGTCCTTTTTTTTTCGAATATCCTATAGGGTTCTAAGTGAAAGTTGTTCAGTATCATCGGTACTATCACCCCTCAAAGTAATGCAACTGTTTAATCCTAACATCCCGTAGATGCTCAGTTAATATCGCGTCCCAAGGTGGATGATGATGATTAGAATATCACCTATCAATTCAGGTCGTAATACGGATCATGAAATATATTCAACGTCTTGTGTCCGCCAAACGATTTATTTCAAACAACCATCAAAATCTTTCATTCAAGACAATCATTGCCACTCTAACACTGTAACTTCGTGCTCCATATCTTTCTTCTTCTTTCAAAACATTCCATCATCACCACAATTAACCCCTCGTTGTTCCACAGCCGTGGAGCCGACGTATCACTTCAAGGTGCTGGTGCCTTCAATGGTCGCCGGGGCCATCATCGGCAAGGGAGGCGAGACCATCGCTCAGCTGCAGAAAGATACCGGAGCGAGGGTCAAGATGTCCAAGTCACATGATTTTTACCCTGGTGAGTGATTGTTTTTCGAGTGTTTTATGAATTTTTGGGAATGCCCGATGAAAGTTGGAAGACCGTGATACTTGCGCATTTTGTGAACGATAGTTTCTTTGAGGAGCTACGCACGGTTTCAAACAGGACTTATACATTTGTCAGTCATGTATCGGATTCCTTGTTGACGACCGGCTTGCCATCTCTAGGTCCGGCCACACAGGTTTATCAGTACTACTGTAACAGATACCGGACTCTCCCAATTTCGTCCGTTATTTCCATTGACTTACTGTCTAATGGACGTCTGGTCCAATACAAAATTCTCGCAAAAAGTGTCCCAGACTAACTTACATGGACTTAAGTACGTGTTAGTAGTATAAAACAACTAAAAACATTGAAACAGTTTTTCATTTTGCTTGCCTAGTTTTTTACAATTCTTACAGCACTGTGGCACGATATTATATTGATTAAACAAAGACTGGCGGGTAATTGTTACTCTTTTGGTTCGGACAGTTTTGGGCGCGGGCCCTACGTCCATGTAGTTGGTAAGTCAATGGTTATTTCGAACTTTGCGCTTCAGGAACGATAAACTAAAATGCGCCTTATGTCAATGTGCGACATCCTGGATACGCGGCGCTGTGGGTACTTATTGCAGCTGTCAAACGTGGCTGGTGCACTGGTACGGTGTTATCAGGAAGTCCTAAGCCAGTTGTTTAATTTTACTACTAGTTCAATAGCTCCTTGGGCGCTTCACCGTCCGAGCATTAAGATCCGACTGAAGGGGCCTATCGACAGTAACAAGTTTAGATTCTGACTGAGCAGCACTGTAGAAAAGAGAAACCTTAAGTAATCGTGTTAAGGGCTAAAATCGTTTAAAGAAACTTTTAATGGAGCGGCAAATATCCCATCTGAAAATATCGTTTCAATCCCCCGCCGTAACAAAAAGTGGTTAAAGAAAAAGTTTATTTAGGGGTTTCATCAATCATCCAGCGTATTGCGGTGCCCTGCCTGTCTGTTACCATTATGTTCGTTTTTGAAAAGGGATGTAATCTGTACAGTCATGATAAAATCAATATTATTAGCTTCTTCACCTGCTAAACTCTGGTTTTTCACCCTATGGTTTGAATCACAGAACATTAAAAGAGGGGTTAGAAGTGCAAAGTAGGCGTGGAACGTGTCGCCACAGGTTATGCAATGATTTGCATAACACCACAAGGCGAGAGGGCATGAGTAATTGTAGCGTGAGTGGGAAGACAAGTGGCGACAGCCGTTACCGAAGCAAAAGCGCCACTTTGCATTTCTAACCCCTCTTAAAATGTTGAATGGTCTTAGGGAATGTTTACGTCATAAAAACAACTGCTCCAAACATTATCCTCTAGATCTAGGTTTAGGCTGGGCGTGGTTTATACAGAAGAGACGTGTGGCGGTGGGGGATAATCTAAGTAACACAATATAAGCCTCATAGTACGTAGCATAGCGTCGTTTTTGTCGTAAAGGAGAATCGCGCCCGCGCCTCCAGGTGATCGCCTGGAGGCGCGGGCGTAATTCTCCAAACAACGCTATGCTACGTACTATAAGGTTTATAATTGTGTTACTTTGACTATCTGCCACCGCCAAATCATACCCTTATCTATCATATCCATATCTGATCATACCCTTCAAAAGTGTCAGCATATTAAGAAGGACCCTGTATAGGCAGAAGTTCTGTGCAAGACTGTACTGTTATAAGACCAAACAAAGTGTGTTCATTGGACACAGTTTATCACAGGAGCAAGTGAGTAGCACGTCTACATACGTACATACATTCGTAGCTCTTTTCTCTGGAGCGTTTTAAAATAGCTAATAAATGCTTTTCAATTTACTTAAACTACTATCGCGAAGAAAGAACGTTTGATCGAGGCAATCTTAAAATTCTTTCACATCTACAAAGCTGATTTCTTCCTTTAAAGTTAGCTTCATACAATTCCGGCAAATTGTCGGTTCCGTCGGAAAGGGAAGAAAGCACAAAACAATCAACTTGTTCAAAGTAACCACATTTTATCGATCTAAAACTGGGCTTTCTGAAAAGAAGGGTAGTAAGCGGAAATGTTAGGGGAAATTAATTCGAGCAAGACATTTTATTTCTGTAAAAATCGTAATAGATACATACAAGCGTACATAACAATACTGTTTTATTGGTTAAATGTGCACACTATGCCTGCCTCACTTTGTATGCTCTCTCTCTGTCACGGGTTTGCTGGAAGATATCTCTTTAGAGATAAGCTCGCCCTTTGTAACTGTCTATTATGCTGTTTTCATGGATGTTTCCGTGTGTACAATATAGTGTTAAAATAAACTTCAAACTTTGTGTGATTATAGTGCTAACTCTAAAGGAAAACACCATATAATAAAAACCGGCTAAGTGTGAGTCGGGCTCGCGATAAGGATTCGTAACGGAATGAAAGAAAACATTTTTGGTGGTAAATAAATAACACAAAATGTATTGTGTGGTGGTATTTTTTAAATGACTAAGGTCCACCATTTCTGCTGTAGGTACCCTAATTACAGGTTTCATGTTTGATCATTGACGTAGAATAATATGGACGCCAGGTCTAGTACAAAATTCTCGAAAAAAGTGTCCGAGACTAAAATACACAAACCTAAGTACGTGTAGTAATATGAACCAACTAAACATTGAAAATGCAGAAATTATTTTGTATCCCACTCTCCCATCGCGGCACGTATTCGGCCGATAAAACGAAGACTGTCACGTAATTGGTTATCTTTTTACGCTTTGGTGCTCTTTTGTCCGGACCCTTCGTCCAGTAGTTAGTAAGTCAATGTGTTTGATACTTATGCATAAGACCAAATGTAACAACAATAAATTATTATCTTCTATTCCATTCCCCAACGCTCTGTAACTCCCGTAAACCAAGATCAACTCGACAATACTCGGTATCTCTCACAAAATCTATTCCCTAAATGTTACTCTAACATCCACAAGACCCTATGTTTTGAAGGAGTAAATATAGGCACACTAATTACACTCAAGAACCTGGAACTAGTTAACCCTAGTCTAGTGTTTAGTAACGCTACGTTCAGCCTTAACTACATTATCTCAGACAATACGGCGCAAACATAACACTAGAGAATTACTCTACATAATTATACTTAGGTCCCTAAAATTGTTTCGTTTACACTGGTGTTAAGGTTTAGAATTGTTTAGCTTGATTGTGGTCTATATCTTTTTATTTGTGTCGGACATACGGACAACGAAAGGCGAGTCTCTTTTTATTTAAATCCATAGTATTAAAGCCATGGTGGTCGAGGGGCAAGTAACCTTTCCTGCCATGCAGGAGGCGATTGTTCGATCCCCGTCCAGGCCGACTCGTACCAATGAGTTTTTCGGAATTTAAGTACGATTTGTAACTCCACTGGATTTTCGGTGAAAACATCGTGAGGAAACCTGCATGCTTCAGTTTCCGAGGCATGTATTGTACCTCTGTCCATTACAAGTGGCGACGGACTCACTCCCCGTCACACTGGACAGAGTTTCGGTACTAGATTTCAGAATATCTCTGACTACCCGCTTTGAGTAGCTGAATAGCTAGTCTTCTTGTCTGTGCGAGCCCGTTGTATGAAGTGTTTACGGTGTGGTTATAGCCCGTAGCTTTCAAGAATAAGGTCGATTATTAGAAAACATAAAAATCGTTACGTGTCGAATCTTTTCGCCCGTGTAAATGGAAAATAAATCAACGGTTCCCCGCCGGTCCTCTGCCAATAATTCAGTGTTTTAACGATGCTTTGCTTAGGAAATATAATTTTGCTTCCATTTTCCTTCGCTTTTTTATAACTTTCCCAACTTTGCCGATGTTATATTACGAATTTTTTTTAGGTCACTTGATTATGAAATATGATTGCGATGTTTTATCTGTCTTGGAAGGTTTTTATTATGATTTATAATCGAATGCTATCATCATCATCATTTCAGCCGAATAACGTCCACTGCTGGACATAGGCCTCCCCCAAAACGGGGGGGTTTGTCATAATCGCCACGCTTGGCAGGCGGGTTGGCGCTCGCAGTTCGATTAAATGTTGTGTTCTTAGAGGATGCTGCTTCCCATCCTCCGGTAGATCCCTTAGTCGCCTTTTACGATACCGACGGGAGGAAATGGGAATAATGCAATAATCAATACTAAATATTGTTTTCTGAAGAATACAATTTGGGATTGATTACTTATTAGATTATACACAATTTTTTAACACATTGGGTATTAGGAACAAAAGGGTCAATTCTAAGCCGCAACCACACGGCTATGAATATTAATAATACCAGGTTCTTCTTAATATGCTGTCAGTTTTTTAAGGGGATGACCAGACCATCAAACTGAACAACTTTCTCTATGGGACCAACATCGAAATCTCGACAAAAAATCTGCTGTCCCATACATGTTGGTCCTATAGAGAAAGTTGTTCAGTTTGATGGTCTAATCATCCCCTTAAAAAGTGTCAGCATATTAAGAAGGACCCTGTTTATTTGATGACCTCTGAATACCCCTTGAGGAATAGTCGTGAGCATATGCTATTCGCTATAACAAGCAGTAGGGCCTACACAGCCTTTAAAAATATCTACCTTTTCTCTACCCTCGTTCTTTGGTACGTGTCTTTTGACGATGTTTTCTTTTTATTCCTTTGATGAAGTTTACGTTGAAATAATCCTGGGGCCTTTAATTTGGCGACATCCTGCATGTGATAATATCAAGAAACATGGTTTGAATTTTAATGAGGCTTTCTCTTCTTTTGAGACTTCTTTTATACGTACGGTTTAGGCAAGTAAACATGTGAAAGCTTCAAACGAAGGTTCCACGATGCAAAATTAATAAGCCCGAGGTCCATCTAAACTTGTGTTATAATCAGTTAAAAAAAATCTGGATTTTATATCGATATCAATGCCTGGCCACCACCGTTAGATACCACAAGCTTTGCCTATCCTACGAGAGAAAAGGGCTAAAGGTGGTTGCAGAGTGGTCAATTTCATACAAAAGTTTGACGCGTAATACGTGTAGACGGTACGATTAAAAGTAATATTTTATATGTAGAAAAATACTTTAATCTAGATGCCGCGTATCAAATAACATTTGCAATTTACAATATAAGATATAGCTTTGAACTTATCCATAGAAAATTTCAAAGCTTTATATCTTCGTAATTATATTATAAATTGCAAATGTTATTTAATACGCGGCATCTAGATTTTCTAAACTATTATTCCATATATAAAATATTACTTTTAATTATACCGGCTTCGCGTGTTACGCGTAACTTTTGTATGAAATTGACAATTCTATTCTGCAACCACTTTAATATGACATCTAGTATAAGAGATAGACGTACTTTTTCTTATAATCAGCCGCAAGCCTGATTCAGTATTCATAGGGTGAAGATCATCTCTGTGATGGGGATGAACTAGGAATGCCTGCGTAACTCCAGTCGGTTTTAGGAGTTACAGACCTTTTTCCGACTTCACAGAGATGCTCTTCACCATGTATGCATGCCACCTTTGTATGCATCAGTTATGCTCGGCTGTCATACATTGCCGCTGACATTCCAGTCCTTTCAAATGTATTCGGTCACAAAACAGTAATGTAAAACAATTAGGCATACCTTAGTGGTCCCGTTAATAGCGTACTGAAGCGATGTCCTTCTGTATAGAATGTAATTGATCTCTAATACTAATCAATCCACCTCATAAAATTAACGGAAGTAAGAATTAGTTAATAACGACTTCAAATTAATAAGAGTATGTCATAACAACGCAATGTGTTTTTAAATGTTTTTGTTTACCTTGTACAGACAACACGTAAATGTTATGTAAATGGATATGAGTAAAGGTATTGTCATTTTTTTTAACTGTCGCGGACACCAATCAAATTATTGTAGAATTATATTACTATAGGGTTCTTCTTAATATGCTGACACTTTTTTGAGGGGATGATCAGACCGTCAAACTGAACATCTTTCTATATGTCACCAACATAGATATCGCGAAAAAAAAATCTGCTGTCCCATACATTTGGCTCGAGTAGGTTTGCAGTTCTGTATGGAACAGCAATTTTTTTTTGCGATTTCGGTGTTGATCCCATAGAAAAAGTTGTTTAGTTTGACGGTCTGATCATCCCCTTAAAAAAGTATCAGCATATTAAGAAGGACCCTGTATAAAAACAAACATATTGTAATAAACACTTATGGCCTAGCTCGCATCGAAGCTGAGATATTTAACTCTAAAGGTTCATGAAAAAGTAACCAAAGCCTTAAAAAATCAACACATATTCAATCAATCAATCGAAACATATTACCTACTCAGCAAAATATACCGTAAAGAAATACAGAAGATACAAAACAAGGCGGTCTTAGCGCTAAAAGCGATTTCTCCCATAAGTTAATAGCACAGCTCCGATGCAGCCTAGCAATGATTTTGAAAGGTCCTCTAAAAACCTATGTAAGTTTTATTACTGGCCGATCAACAAATAAATTTACATTTTCTCCATACAACCTTACTCATTCCCAATTTTTTATAACTAAATGATTAATCTCCTTCTTTTGTTCAGTCGGTTAAAAAGAATGCGAATAGTGTGAACATTTTTATTTGCATTTATTTCGTCGCTTCATTTAGCACCTGCGCCGGCGGCGTTTACATCACTCGGAATTTTACTGGTCTAGGTGTGTCAAGGACACGAGATCTTACAAACGTTTACTATAGCGTAAACTATAGTAAATTAGTTATGGTGAAGACAGTTATTTCAACTGGCTGTATTCCTCGTGCTTCTCTTTTAATCTTATTTTCACACCCGTGTTGGGGATGACTTTTGAAATATCCATTCGTAGCAAGCACGTAGAAGCAAAGAGAAACATTCTTGAGTTTCAAGTTTGTAGGTTTGTAGGTTTTGGAAATTTCGTTACGAGTAGGTATATCAGAAAATCTGCTGTTCTATAAAACTGCAATCTTCCTGAAAACGAAATGTGTTGCACACATTTGAGTCGAGTAGCGAAATTTTCTATGCAACGACCAATTTTTTTTCACAGTATAGATAGAAGTAGGTATAATGAATATTATCTATGAAATAACAAGCATGTTAAAATTTTACATCCAAAACGGGGAGACCGCAAAACAGCATTTGTGCTTGAGGCTCTTTGACTATTTATATGTGGACTGGTTACGCGTGTAATTCTACTAACAAACATTTCTGCCACTTTTTGCGGGGGGCGAGGTAACATGAAATCCGCAACTTTGGATTTTATTCCCCATAACTTTAGATTCTAATTTTGAACGTTAAAAATCATGAAAAGTAGTCTCGTGTGAACCCCAAACGTTCTAAGTTCAAAGTTATTATTTCGCAATTATAGGCTGTCTCGTTTAGTGATAAGGTGTAAATTTGAATGTAAATGCACAAGATCAATTGTGCTTATACTGTGGCAGAGGGGAAATGCTACCGCAAGGCTAGTCCTTAATAATAATTAGTCAAAGTTGAGGCTCCATTTGTTCGTTCAGGACATGTTGATGATCAGTGTTAATGTGTTAATCCGTGTATCTTTTCTGATGAATAAATATCTTTTTATTTTTATTTATTTATTATTATCTATTCATATGGTCTAAATTCAGCCTGCTGCGTTGGCAAATACAGCGCCATCCAAACGACACAGCTCAAGTGATATTAATTACTAGACCGAATGACATTTCCTGCCCACACAATGAGCGGCAAAAAAATTTCGTTGTTTGCTATCAGTGGCATTAGGGAAAATTCTTTCATCTTTTGCTTTAACAAGGTTTCCCTTTTATTTTAGCTGTAGAATATAAAATTTCGTGCCTTTTTATGTATTTGACGTTTTAAGAGTGAGACACTTTGGAGTTATGACATTATGGGTTTTTAACATTTTGCGAAGACTATTCTTTGCATTAAAATATACTTGTTGTAGCAAAGTTTCTGGCTACCCCTAAAGGGTTTATGGTCGACACCTTATGTGTACAGGGTGTAAAATTAAAAGCGTTACTATATTAAAAAGGGTGCTTCAGACCATCGAACTGAACAACTTTTACTATGAGACCAATATTAAAATCGAAAAGAATATCTGCTGTTCCATACATTTGGATCGAGTAACCATTGTCGTTTTATATGAAACAACAACAAACAATTTTGCGGTTTCGATGTTTGTTTCTAAATGAAAGTTTGATGGTCTTAAGCACCCCCGCATTTAATTTTACACCTTGTATATTAAACAAGACGTACGACATTATCTTAAAAGCGTCAGCCTACTCAGCCTTTCATACTAATCTCAAGAGAATGGAGACAGAACAGCCTTGGAAAATGAAAGAAATCCTCCCTTCTGTGAAAGGCCCCCGGTCCGCTTCAAAGGGGATAATCACTGGTATTATTCCCCCGGGGGACAGCGCGCTTTATGAGTTACCTTTACTATCATTAAATGGATTTGCGCTGAAAGTTTTATTTACATGGACTCGATGAGTAAAATTGGAAGTGTTAAATTGACTAGGCTATTGGATTTTGGCTAGAAGGGAAGACGGCCGATGGACCAAGGCAATATCGTAGCCGAGAGAAGGAAGGAGTTCCGTAGGAAGACCACCGACGCGTTGGTCAGACGACATTAAAAGGCGCGGTTTAAACAGCAGAGACGTGTAGCGGTGGCGGATAGTCAAAGTAACACAATTATAAACCTTTACGCCCGCGCCTCCAGGCGACGTCACCTGGAGGCTCGGGCGCGATTCTCCGAACGACGCTATGCTACGTACTATAAGGTTTATATTGTGTTACTTTGACTATCCGCCACACGTCTCTTCTGTATAAATTGTCGCTAAGGGTTGCGGGTTGGACATGGATCAGATTGGCACAGGACTGAGGAGTGGCGCAATGAAAAGGAGGCCTATGCCCAGCAGTGGGTTGATGTGGGCCGATTTGATTGATTGATTGAAATGGACTAGGAAATTCAGCAACATAATTTGAGGCGTGTGGGGAAGGTCAGCCTTAAGGTTTAGGATAAGGAAAATTTCCACAAAGACCGAAAGTACAATTCCCAAATGGATCTCTACCTAAAACGATATCTTCCCAGATAGGCCACTTATTACGACCACTTCCTAAAAGAATAAATTCTCGTGATTACTAAAGCTTTATGAGCACTGATTGGCTGAAGTAATGTCAATCACTACTAATGATGCCAACTTTTTTCTGGAAAAATGGATAAAAGGAACTAATAAACTGTATTTTACTTTCTCCCCGCTCCGGGACAAATAAACTAAGTAAAAGATTTAACATTGTGTCCTTTTACACTATTATAAAACTGTAACAGAAGTGTGTCTTTACATTGAAGGAATTTACAAAAAAAAAATGGAGGATACTATGGTGTTTAGGTGTCCATCCATGACTACGAATCCCCGATTTTTAGTCTATCTATCTGCTTGTTCGAGCATCACGTAAAAACTACAAAACTAATTTCTCACCGATCGCCGCTACCCAATCCGGTGCGTAGCCCCAGCAACGTCCTATGCCGAGGTCCGTATCCCTCTGGGTGCCCCTAGGTCGGTTACTTAAGAGGAGTTAATTCGGAGCTCGCTCCATACAAACGTAACATGGTGATATTTTCAATACTAACCTATTAAACTCAATGAAGTTTTTCAGAATCAATCCAAAAACAAATTTCTATGCTTGTATAGAGGCAGATTTTCGTTATAATGTATAGTTCTAAAGTTACAGTGCCTCAAAGATTTCCATAGAAATCTTAAATTAATCCTAGCATTGAAACTGTATATTCAAACGAAAATCTGACTCCACACAAGCATAGATATTTGTTTCAAGATTGTTTCAGCAAAATTTCATTGACTTTAATTGGTTAGTATTGAAAATATCACCATAGTACGTTTGTATGGAGCACGCTCCGAATTATATCCCCTTAAGTTCATTCATTTGGCTCGGTAGACCCTTCGTGGTCCCTCCAATAGTCCGCAGTAAAAAGAAGTAACTGCTCCCTGAGCAACGCTGTAATTATCATTAAAAAAATTTGATGAAACTTTTAGTGTTGAAAAGCTTATGACTGACTGTCCGATCTACGACTCATCGACTGCTACGATGACGGGAACCGGCCGGCGCGATGTGGACGAAGTCCTGGGCAAAATCTAGATTATTCTTAATAAAAACAATTCTTATTCAGACTTAAATAACTTGTCGACGCTCATTATATTCATAATCGTTATTGAAAATTGTCAGAAGATCCGCTTTAATTAATATTAAAATTAATATTAGAACATGATTATGCTGTTGTGTTATTTGATATCTAGGGCGTAATACGAGACAGTCTTTCCTCCTTTAGATCCTTTGCATGAAGCTTGTCTAATGTCTATCCTCCATTAAAGTTTACAACCCATGTAATCTAAACCTTAACGTAACCAGCGAGTCATTGGAAATCAATAACGTTACCTAACGTAACATTTTGCGTACCGGACGGCCTACGGCCTGCCCGGACGTCCCGCGTCAACGATTATTAATGATATTATTAATTTCATGCGAAGCTTTACCGGGGAGGTGTGATAGGATAGACTGGGAATCCGGGAATCCAATTTTGACTGACATTTTGGGTAGTCGATTGGATTTACCTTTTTGGTCGGTTTGAGCTTTAAAATAGATTACTAATATCTGTCTTTGTTTTGTTATTATGGTATTAGGCTAATTCTGTTTTCTGTATAACATAGCTTATAGGTTACATACAATGCTAACATAGTAACATTTGTATGAAGTACTAGATATTGACGGCGGCTTCGTCAGCACCGGCTCCAATGATAGTAGAGAGATCATTCTAGAAAAATATCTGAACAACTTTCTCTATGGGACCAACATAGAAATCGCGAAAAAAAATTAGCTGTCCCATAAATTTGGCTAGAGTAGGTTTGCAGTTGCAGTTATGGAAAAGCTGTTTTTTATATGCCTACACTTTTTTAAGGAGATGATCAGACCGTCAAACTGAACAACTTTCTCTATGGCACCAACATCGTAATCGCGAAAAAAAATCTGCTGTTTTATACAAAACTGCAAACATACTTGACCAAATGTATGAGACAGCAGTTTTTTTTCCTGATTTCTATGTTGGTCCCATAGAGGAAGTTGTTCAGTTTGATGGTCTGATCATCCTCTTAAAAAAGTGGCAGCAGTTGGACCCTGTATACGGGTGGAGAAAATAAATTTTGGACCTCCCATAGAAAATAGATCAGCTCCAAAATTTGTTTTCGTTTTTCGACCCATGTTCCTTAGGGAAAGTTGTTTAGTTTCATTGTATGTATACACCCTTAAAAGGAAAGTCCGTCGTTACGTTCAACCCAGTATATCAGTTAACGTGTAATTTTCCTTTCGTCCATTAAAAGCCAAAAATTTAGCCGTCTTGTTTTTTAGAATGAGATAAATGATAAATTTAAAAATTTGGGCTGTGATGTTGAGATTTTTTTAATTTTGGTATATTTCTAAAATTGGCTATTGGCTCAAACCGTAAAATGACTGTGCTACAGTTGAAGATCCACAAATGAAATCAAAATTGGATAATTACTGTGCAATGTTAGTCAAGTAATAAAAAGCGCGTAATGTATTCGTTATTGAGTACGATTACATCAGATTGTATCATTATAGTCACGCTTGTTGGTTCAATGCGGACAATGCGGTAGTAAATGATTTCTTTTTTCGATGGCGCTTCAGTGATGTCTTTGTTTCTGTAAATTGATTCATAAGACAATCCATACATAGATAAGCTCACACCATTGTCCCATGGCGGTCGGCAGAGACCACGGACCGCCACACGCTACGTCTCTTGACACACCTTTTTAACCTCATTCACATTCGTACATATTTTCATGCACTTCCGTCGATTGAGGGTGCTACGCACTTGCCATTTTCGGGAAAGATCATTGATTTGATCATGGTATGTTTTCCTCGGACGGACTCTCTTACCTTTGCTTGATATATTTTATTTGTAAGTCGTATTTTAGTCATTATCTCTGCGTGAACGAACCATCTAAGCATACCCCTCTCAATTCTAGTTACTACATCAAACTTAAACTTACACCAATCCCTTATCACACAGTTCTTGATTCGGTCTACCATAGTAATACCACACATACTTCGTATGGAGTGTATTTCAACTGTATTCACTCGACTTTCGTTCCTTTTATTCCATACTCAACCTTTCTTCCTTTTATTTTACTCCCACACATAAGGGTAGGCACCAACACACTGTGAATAGCTAGCAATGTTTGTCACAGAGCGGCTACTCACCACGGCTGCAGGGCATCATTTCTATATCATATTCATAAGAAGACCTCATTTGGGTTACTGGCTGACCCGTAGATGCTTTTGTATGTTGAATACTACTTAACATGATTTCTACAATTTTGTTGGGTCCCTTAGCAGCGACGATTGATAAATGATCATTGATTGATTACCCACCGCCTAATCATACCTATTGTAAACTTTACGTTGGTCTAGCTACAGCTATCATCATTATATCAACCGATATACGTCCACTGTACGTGTTAGAGTTTCTGGCCGCATCTTCTCTACAGCGACAACACGTTCCGACGCGGTGGTAGCTTTAAAAAAGATTTGACGTTTGATAAGTGTGCTGCAAGCTCCTTTGACTTTGACTGCTGGACATAGGCGAGGATCGCCACGACGACCGGTCCTGCGCTGTCGTCATCCAACGGTGTTCCCGCTGACTTCACCAGGTCGTCGGTCCACCCACGCTGCGCTTTCTGGTACGCGTTCGCCACTCAAAAACTCTTCGGCCCCATCGGTCATTGGTTCTGCGAGCAATGTGCCCGCCCATTGCCACTTTAGTTGAGCAATTCTTTGGACTATGTCGGCTACTCTGGTTCTTCTGCGAATCTCTTCAATTCTGATTTGATCTCGCAGGGAAACGCCGAGCATAGCCTAATATAAAGGGTGTAAGTGACAGCCTAGCAAATACTGAAACGGTGAACTCAGACCATCAAACTGAACAACTTTCACAGCTGATTTTTTTACGCGTTTCCTGAGTGTACACCCGGTATCTCCATTTCCTTTTGGGTGACTTTCAGCCTTTCATGAGGCCTTGAGTGAGCAACCACGTCTCAGCTATAGCTATGCTTGTTAATTGATATTCTAATACAAAGTTATTTAATTTTCGTCTTCAGCATTTTAATATGTTATGTAAGCAACGCAATGAGCTTTGAAATTGTTTTTTTTTCGGTTACACGCAGCACAAAGTAACTCGTTACTCATTCTAAACGCTGTCACCCGTCCGGTTTGCCGACATTTTGTCCTTTTACACATTTTTTTTGTGCCTTTGAAGGGTTTTTTAGAAATTCCTCGAGATACAATAGATAGCAAAAGTAGGCTTCTTTTGTGTGGTGAAAGAAAACGTCTTTTTAAGGTTTTTTTACGCTATCTCGCATGTTTTAGGCGTAAAAGTTGATTACTAAGTTAAAAAGAAAAATGTCTTAAAAAGATCCGGCCACTGCGAAAGAGGTTATGGTCGTGAGAATATGTATGTAGTGTGATAATGGCACTATACACGATAGATCGTTACGATCTTTGTTGGCGCGCTCCATACAAACGAAGTCTGGATATATTTTTAATACTAACCAATTAAAGTTAGTGAAATTTTTCAGAAACAATCTAGAAAGTAATATCTATGCTTGTATCTTGTCAGATTTTCGTTAAAGTGTATAGTTTTAAAGTTACAGTGCCTCAAAGATTTCCTTAAAAATCTTAAATTAATCCTAGCATTGAAACTGTATATTTTAACGTAAATCGGACAAGTTACAAGCATAGAGATTTGTTTCTAGATTGTTTTTGCAAAATTGCATTGACTTTAATTGGTTGGTATTGAAAATATTACCAGACTTCGTATGTATGCAGCGCGCATTTACGCATTCGGAATAAACTTCTCTTAAGATACGAGGTGCATTCAATAAGTACCTAGCCTCATCGCCAGAGGGCGCTGTAGTTTCAAAAGAGTTTTACCACAGTGTAGCACATTCTTTTTTAATTCTTTTTTTCAAATTTTCATTCCAATCCCTTCATTTGTTTTAATTTGACAACTTATGGAAGCGAACGTGTCGATCGGTATTACAAAAATGGAAAAAGAGCAATATCGTTCGGTGATTCGATTCCTATTTTTGGAAGGGAAAACGGGCATCGAAATCAAAGAGCGCTTGGATGCTGTGTACGGTGACTCGTCTCCATCGATGGCCACCGTCAAGAATTGGTTCAACGAGTTTGCACGTGGCCGTACGTCGGTTTTTGATGAACCACGTCCAGGTGCACCGAAAACAGCTGCTACGAAGGAAAACATTAAAAAAAAATCCATGATCTCGTATTGGCAGATCGCCGATTGAAGGTTCGGGAGCTAGCTGAGACTGTAGCCATTTCAGAAGGAACAGTGCATCATATTCTTCACGAGGAACTCGGCATGAGAAAGCTGTCGGCGCGATGGGTGCCGCGTTTACTCACACCGGAAAACTAGCGCAACCGTGAGACCACATCGGAGACGTGTTTGGCGCTGTTTAAGCGGAATCCAGCGGAGTTTTTGCGTCGTTTTGTGACCGTCGATGAAACCTGGATCCACTGGTACACACCAGAGACCAAGGAGCAATCAAAACAATGGATCCAGACCGGGGAACGTGCTCCAAAGAAGGCGAAAACTGTAAAATCGGCCGGAAAAGTTATGGCCACCGTTTTCTGGGATTCACAAGGTGTGATCTACATCGATTACCTCGAGAAGGGTAAAACAATTACAGGGCTTTACTATGCCGATTTATTGGGCCGATTCGACGCCGAATTAAAGAAAAAACGACCCCATCTGGCGAAGAAAAAAGTGCTGTTTCACCACGACAACGCACCGGTTCACACGTCTGCCGTTGCCATGGCCAAATTGGTCGAATTACGCTACGAATTGCTGCCCCATCCACCGTATTCTCCAGATTTGGCCCCTTGTGACTTCTTTCTTTTTCCTAATCTGAAAAAATCACTCGCCAGGAATAGATATGGATAAAATGAGGTCATCGCCGCCACGGAGGCCTATTTTGCAGAGTTTGACAAAAACTATTTTTCGGACGGGTTAAAAAAGTTGGAGCATCGCTGGGCTAAGTGTATCGAACTAAAAGGAGACTATGTTGAAAAATAAATTGCCACTATTCCAAAATTTTCGTTTACTTTTTGTAGGCTAAGTATTTATTGAATGACCCTCGTACGTCGTGCGGAGTGTCTTTGGAAGGATGACCGCTTTAGTTGTTTTCCACTTTTCCAGCACATCCTACTATCCTATCCTATCCTACTCATACTATAAATGTGAAATTATGTTACGATGTTTGTGACTCAATCACGCACAAACGGGTGAACAGATTTGGATGATATTTGGGGCATCGATTGTGATCTAGATTAACACACGGGTTACTTTTGTAAAGTCTACAGCATATGAAGTCGCGAGCAAAAGCTAGAAATCATAATCGTAATCATTTATTAGTTTTTGGACACCTTCCGACGCGCTAGTATAGAGTCAAAAAAATTACATCAGAAAGCTATCTATGTTATGTTATTACGAAATAAAAATTTGAGTTTGAGTATTGCATAATAGAATTTTTTTTTTCTGATATTGGATAGTCAAGTCATGACAACAAAATACTGTTTATAGTTATAGGTATAGGGCCCTTCTTAATATGCTGACACTTTTTCAAGGGGATGATCAGACCGTCAAACTGAAAAAAATAGGTTTGCATTTTTGTAATAAACAGCAGATTTTTTTTTCGCGATTTCGATGTTGGTCCCATAGAGAAAGTTGTTCAGTTTGACGTTCTGATCATCCCCTTAAAAAAGTGTCAACATATTAAGAAGGACCTTGTATATTATAACCTATTTCCTGAGTACATTAGCAAAACTGTAAGTTATTGTCAATTCAATATATCAATGTGATTCTTACAAATAGAAACATAAAGTGTAACTGTACAAAAAAACCCTCAAGAAAGACCCTGTATAAAATGAGGCGACATACACTCTGCTCTGGCAAATAAATAATGGTTGTGCTAGATAGATGACATCGTCCATAAGTGGGCGTATCTCTGGACCAGATGTCCATTTGACGACGAAACAAATTGCGGTGCTCCATTCATTTTAATTCCCTGATGATATGCTTTGTGGTGTGTTGCTTACAGTTTTAAGTACGTTAGAATATCAACGTTCATTCATTGATTTCATTTATTTACTTTTTAATTGACATTATTTAAACTCTATCATTGGTCTCTTGGTCGTCAATTTGTTTGATGTAAAAGTTAGAACTGAATTGTACAATTTTTTTTTCCGTGTGCAAGATCTTCCCAACATATTCTGGTTAATCTCAGGCTACTTGTCATCGAAAGCATCTATACTTCATTCCAAATAAGGACGACGAGATTTTCCGATTCCTATTTAGCTTTCTGGCCAATTCTGATTACCAAATGTAATTAATTTATTGGACTCATATATTATCCGACATATCTTGGACGTTACTAAAGTTGTTTTAAGAATAAGTGAGAAAAAGTGTTTCAAATCTTTGTTTCTGTAATGCAAAATAGCCTTAAAACGTTGCTATTTTGAATGGAGTATAGCTGCCCGCCACCTTCCTTTGACCCTGATCGACGATCATTCTCTGGGATCCAGCGATCCTATCCACAAAATAGTATTGGTTTTGGTTGCATCCGTGTCGCAACGTTAAGTCGGGCCAACTCTTCAGTAAGACATCCAAGTTATCTCTCCGTCTTCTCCTGGGTCTACCATATCCAGCATATCCATCTTGTGCAACTAGATTTTAGTCCATGTCTATTAAACGAAAAAAAAGAGACTTTTCTCTTTTCTCTAGAGATTTCTTATCTATAAATCAGAGCAGAGCAGTGTTATAAAAATATACATCGTGATTAAATTCTTAAGTGTCTGATCTAATTAATGAATGATTGCTTTAAGTGAAAATATAGTTAATCACGCGATAAAAAAAAACAGTGTCGACAAAAAATTCGCAATGCCGCATACAAACATTATTAGAGTCACCGCCGTTGCCTCTCCTTCAGACGTCGATCGTCAACAGATGGTAGAGTCAAAAATGACGTCAGAAAGCTATCCATGTGATATTATTTTGAATAAAACATTATGATTTTGAGCATCTTTGATGCCCACATCGTGTGGCCCGTACTCTACCCATGAACCTGAACAACTTTTTACAATAGGAGCAAATCTGTCAGCAAAAACAAAATCTGCTGTTCCATACTAAACTGCAATGCCTACACGACTTAAACGTTTGAAACCGCCGATTTTTTTGTTTTGACAGGTTTGCTCCTATAGTAAAAGTTGTTCAGGTTGATGGGTAGACTCTTAGTTTAAAAGAATGATAATGATATCAATTTCAAATGATGAAACCTGCATGCTTCAATTCCGAGGCAGGTATTGTACCCACTGTCCATTATGTGGCGACGGGCTCACCGTCCGTCACACTGGACAGAGTTTGGGTACTACTGGTGAAACGTGGATGTTCTGAGGTTTCAGAATATCTCTGAATACCCCTCGGGGAATATAGTCGTGAGAATATGCATGCATGCATGTAGGGGATTTTAGACGTAAGCATATGCTATGCTTATGTATGTATAAACAATTTCATAACAAACAATCGCGTGTATCCGCGGCCGCGGGCAAAACATTTTAGATTTACTTTTATTTTCGCGACGGTGATGTCACGCGGTGACGTAAGGACCTTGAGATGGCAGACCAGGTTAGTCAATTGTCGAGTGCACTTGCCACACCGAACACGCCTTTATTTATTACTCTACATCTACACTTTGTATCTTCTGACAACTATCATTTGACTGCACAAATGTGAAATCATGGCTATTCTATGTTTTGCTATCAGCAATTTTGCTCGTTGCTGCCTTTTGAAGCGTTCGGAAAAGGCTGAGCTCTCAAACAACATACAAGTAGCCCAGTCGATTTACGGTTTGAGCCGGGACTAATTATGAATTGATATTTTTTTCGGTGTATGATTTGGGCCTAGAAATATGGCAAAATTTAAAATATATCACGTCAGCAACAGCCCCAAATTTAAAATGTTTGCCTTGATCTCGTTCTAAAAAACCCGACGGTAAAATTTTTATTTTCTAATGATTAACTCGTTTTTTAAATTTCGGTAACTATTTTATTGCTCAAAAGTAATTTTTATTGTTGAGTCTAATTAAAATGACTTCATTGGTATTAAAATTATTAAGTTAAAGACCATCTGGGAGGCACAATTTTGATTTCCATGTTGCGTAGTGCATTTTTTATAATTTGTTTTCAGATAGTCTTTTTGTCAGAGATATTCTGAAACCTCAGAATCTCCACGTTTCACCAGTAGTACCGAAACTCTGTCCAGTGTGACGGGGGGTGAGCCCGTCACCACTTATAATGGACAGTGGGTACAATACATGCCTCGAAATTGAAGCATGCAGGTTTCCTTACGATGTTTTCCTTAACCGAAAAGCCAGTGGTGTTACAAATCGTACATAAATTCCGAAAAACTCATTAGTACGAGTCAGCCTGGACGGGGATCGAACCATCGCCTCCTGCACGGCAAGCAAGGTTACTCGTCATCTCTGACTACCCCCTCGGGGAATATAGTCGTGAGCATATGCTATGCTATGCTATGCTAGTCTTTTTGTCACTAAATGGTTCCGGTTACAAACACCCCTAACAAAACTCTGTAAAAAGACTGGGCTACAAATGTCAAAATATAATGTAACATGATCATCAATCAATTTAGTGAAATGACGTTCCACTGTTGGACATAGGCCTCCCCTAATATACTCAACAACAGACGATTTCGTTCAGCATGCAGCAGCAGTCTTGTTTGGTTGAGCTGGCAATGGCTCGCATGCATTGCATTCATCGATCGTGCCGTGCAGTGCCGTGGCATGAAATGTATCATAAGATATGTAGGTATTAATAATTGACTACGGGGTGTGAGGGTAGGCAGTTACTTATGATACCAAACAACTTTCCGAAAGGAACAAAGGGAAATTCAAAGAAAAAAATTCACAAACTTCTTCACTTCTAAAGCGAAAAAAATGTTTAAAAATACATGAATTTTCAAAATAACGATAATATAGGGTCATTCTTAATATGCTGACACTTTTTTAAGGGGATGATCAGACCCTCAAACTGAACAACTTTTTCTATGGGACCAATATCGAAATCGCAGAATCATCTAATCATCCTCTTAAAAAAGTGTCAGCATATTAAGAAGGACCCTATATTATCATTATTTTGTTATACCATAAATAACTAAGTAACTACGCAAAATATCAAATGCCAGCACTAGAATCGTGAATATTAACGATATATGCTCAGATGCCTAAATAATTTTAATGACGTCAACAAAAAAGGTCGCTTCATATTATACGATAGACGCACGAAATATCTCAAGGATTTACGACAAACTAGAATTTAAAACGGTGACAGAATTATAGATGCTGGAATCGTAAGACTTGCTATGTGCCTAGTAATTTATGTTCGTCATATTACGAAATTAGCTTGGAATGGAGACTACACGATTATACAGTTATATATTTTTACGTCAATGTTAATAGATCTATATTTAAGGGAATATCATTCGGAGCGCGCTCCATACAAACGAAGTCTGGTGATATTTTCAATACTAAACAATTAAAGTCAATGAAATTTTTCAGAAACAACTTAGAAACGAATCTCTGTGCTTGTATGAAGTCAGATTTTCGTTAAAATTAGTTTTAAAGTTACAGTGCCTCAAAGATTTCCACACAAATCTTAAATTAATCCTAGCACTAAAACTATATATTTTATCGAAAATCTGACTTCATACAAGCATAGAGATTTGTTTCTAGATTTTTTCTGAAAATATTCCTTGACTTTAAGTGGTTAGTATTGAAAATATCACCAGACTTCGTTTGTATGCAGCGCGCATTTACGCATTCGGAATAAACTTCTCTTCAAGGCGTGAATAGACACCATTTCTTCCCGTGGGTGTGGTAGGCTTTGAGGCAACTCATTGCGCTATAATAGGGACCTATCTACCTATCTATACTTCATTCCAAATAAGGACGACAAGATTTTCCGATTCCTACTTAGCCTTCTGGCCAATTCTGATTACCAAATGTTATTAATTTATTTGATACTATCCGACATATCTTGGACGTTACTAAAGCTGTTCTAAGAATAAGTGAGAGGAAGTGTTTCAAATCTCCGTTTCTGTAATGCAAAATGGCCTTACATTTTCGTTTCTATTTTGAATGGAGTATACTCGTAGGTCCCTATCATAGCGCTTCTAGAATACGTTATGTTGGTGCCTAAGATATAGATAGACATGTCGGATAGATTGTGATAAATTATGTCCTTCGATTTATCTTAGTACCAGATGTCCCAGGTCTCCAGACATCGATAATACTATTATCAAACGATGCCAATAGTTCTGTTTTTCTCTCCCGTGGGTATTGGAACCATTAGTGTGAAATATACTAAGAATATGACATATTTTTATCTTCTACTAGCTGACCCGGCGAACTTCGTACCGCCTAACAGTCAATTTACACATATCGAGTTTTCATTGTTTTTAAGATGTATTCTGCTATTCGGGACGGAAACAAATCCAACAAATCAAAAACCATGGCAATCGGTCCAGCCGTTCTCGAGTTATAAGTGTTGTAACAAACACGACTTTCTTTTATACAGGGTGTCCGGTGGCAGATTTAGGATTTAAATTTCGAATTTCTCCGTAACCGTTGCACGGAGGAGCGGGGAGGGGGCCGCGTTGGCTTCGTCATTCGTGCGGGTTTTTTAGTCGCAATGTCGCAGTGGACGGGTGAACAACGTGCGTTCGCAATCGAAGCGTATTTTAAAGCCAATGATTCGTGTGCAATTTCTCGTCGAAGATTTTGTTCACGTTACAATATTCGACGGTTACGTGACGCCCCAAGTGAAGATTTGATTCGATCATGGGTGCGAAGGTTCCGGGCAACAAGTTCAGCAGAAAATAACCCACGACCGGGGCCCAGCCGGACGTCGAGAACAAATGAAAACATCGAACTCGTCGCGTCCAGTTTGAGCGATAATCCGCGTCAGTCCGTTCGCAAGAGAGCGGCTGCCTTGGGGCTTCCAAAAACTATAGTGCACGAGATATTGAAGAAGGATCTTAAACTTCATCCATTTAAAATTCAAATTGTGCAAGCGCTTAAGCCTAATGATTACAACTTGCGTAAAAATTACTGTGAGACAATGTTGGAGCGATTTCGCACGGTGAACACTATTTTTTGGAGTGATGAAGCCCACTTTCACTTAAATGGCAGTGTAAACAAGCAGAATTGTCGTTATTGGTCTCCTAAAGGACAAAACCCCCACTTAAAACACCAAAAGCCACTTCACAGTCCCAAAGTGACGGTTTGGTGTGCATTATCAAGCAGGGGAATAATTGGACCCTATTTTTTTGAAAATGGTCAAGGGCACGCAATTTCTGTGACTGGTGTTGCTTATCGGCGAATGCTCAATGATTTTTTTTTTCCAACATTGAGAGACCATCCTTCCTACACTTCACGGACATGGTTTCAGCAAGATGGCGCCACCCCGCACACTGCTAGGGAGACCATGGCGCTACTGCGTGATTTCTTCCCCAACCAACTGATAAGTCGTTTCGGTGACATCCCCTGGCCACCCAGGTCACCGGATCTTACACCCATGGACTTTTTTCTGTGGGGATATCTCAAAAATAAAGTCTACGAAACAAACCCGGCGACTATCTCATCATTAAAAGAAAATATCGTTCGCGAAGTTCATGGCATCTCGGCGGCACTTCTCCAGCGAGTGGCAAGAAATACTGAAGCCAGATTCCATGAATGTATCCGACGTGACGGTCAACATTTAGACGACATAATTTTTAAGAAATAAAACCCGCATTTGTCTTCTTTATAATGATTAAAAATATAAATGTATATTTCACGTAGTTTTTTTGTTATTTATATTTTAAATCCTAATTCTGCCACCGGACACCCTGTATATACAACGTGTTAATGAATAAGCGCAAAACCTCATACACCCCAACTGATTTATAACAAAATAATTACATTGAAACAATAATTTCATTATTTTGATAGTTAAAATTTAAAGTTTTTTGCATTTTATGTTTTCAAGCAAAAATGATTTGTTATCATTTTAGCAATGCATGAAAGCGCAAGCGTGCTTGTGGATAAATTTTAAGAATCTTGTTTTGATAGTAAGTAGGGTGACTGTGCCCGAGCGGTGGGTTGAGATCGAGTTAAGTAAATTAAAAATTTTAGTAACAAATTATTTAGTATTTTGAAAAAATTACCTATGTTGAAACCATGATAATTCGATTCTGCTCTTGATTCTAATCAAACTACTTTCTAGTTTTGCGTTAATTCATTAACACGTTGTATAAGGTCTAAAAAAATTTGCTGAAACTATTTTAAGGGGATGATCAGACCATAAAACTGACAACATTCTCTATGGGACCAATATCGAAATCGAGAAAAAAAAATCAGCTGCTCCATACAAACCTACTTGATCCTAAATGTATGGGACCGCAGATTTTTTTTCCCAACTATTTCAACTATTTAAAGGGGATGATCAGACCGTCAAACTGAACAACTTTCTCTATGGGACCAACAACGAAATCGCGAAAAAAAAATCAGCTGTCCCATACATTTGGCTCAAGTAGGTTTGCAGTTTTGTATGGAAGAGTAGATTTTTTTTTCGCGATTTCGATGTCGGTGCCATATAGATATTTTTTCAGTTTGACGGTCTGATCATCCCCTTAAAAAGTGTCAGCATATTATTAAGAAGGACCCTGTATTATTTTTTTTTGATTGGGGAGATTTTTTGGTGACTTCATCAATATGTTACCGCAGGATTACTAAATATGTAAAACGCGATAGTTCATTACAACAATTGAAATGTAACTTTTTGAATTTCCTTTTCAAATTTTTCGTGATTTTAGTTTTTGATGAAAAGTTTCAAAGGATACAAACACAACGTTTTTGTTGATAATGCCTATAAATATCATATTGTTAATGTTGTTCAGTTATCGATTTCGTACAAACTATTCATCATTATCATCATCATCATCACCCTTAATAGTCCACTGCTGGACATAGGCCTATCGCAATGCATGCCACCTCACTAGGTGTGCTTCTAGCATGCAGTCTTCTAGCAGTCTTGCACATAATCTATTCTAGAGTTCATTAATTTTTAGAGCCACGTAAAATCTACTATCAAAAGGAAATACAAACCGTGTTATACAACAACTCTAAATATACGGCACCTTGACCAACTAGCCAAAAATTCCATTACAAATGTCAAAGAAAATATATGTAAAATCACAGAAAACGAGAGGAGCTAATACTAAACTGTCAAATGCAAATTACTTGTAAAAGATGAGAAATATTCTGAATAACATTGTAGCCTTGACCTAAAAGAAAACAAAACTCACTTGACCGACCTGCAGCCACCATAACCCTTATTTCTATTAGCATAAAGTCAATTTCAAAGTCACCCAGCTGTAAAAATTACTTTGCAAACTGCCTATTGAGCTAACACTTGCAGTTTCAATCAATCTTATTCTATCAGCTGTAAAGACTAGTTTAAAGTTTATTGGCAATAAAGTTATTTATGTTGGTGACTTGAATAACCATTTTACACTTATAGTTACAAAGAAGCTTAATTTAATACCAATAAAGGCTATTTTAGTGTGCTTTAAAGGCTAAGTTAATGTTGTAGTTACATAATGGTCGTGTAAAAGCTTTGTTGCGTGCCGAACAGTTGATGGACTAGAGTCAAGTAGTCTCGCAAATAATTTATCAATTTTTGTTTTATTTACGACCTTGTGTTTATGTTACTAAGATCGTTAGTTCATAAACACTACATACAGGGTCCTTCTTAATATGCTGACACAGATCTGATCATCCCCTTAAAAAAGTGTCAGCATATTAAGAAGGGCCTTGTATATCATACAATCAATTGCTCGGATCAGTCGTTAGGGTATATTACTGTTGGCGCGCTCCATACAAACGAAGTCGGGTGATATTTTCAATACTAACCGATTAAACTTATTGAAAATTTGCAGAATTAATCTAGAAACAAATCTCTATGCTTGTATCGTGTCAGATTTTCCTTAAAATGTACAGTTTTAAAGTTACAGTGCTTCAAAGATTTCCATACAAATCTTAAATTAATTCTAGCATTGACACTGTATATTTTAACGAAAATCGGACACGATACAAGCATAGACATTTGTTCCTAGATTGTTGCTGAAAAATTTCATTAAGCTTAATTGGTTAGTATTGAAAATATCACCAGACTTCGTTTTGTATGCAGCGCGCATTTACGCATTCGGAATAAACTTCTCTTAATATGCTGACACTTTTTTAAGGGGATGATCATACCGTCAAACTGAACAACTTTCTCTATGGCACCAACATCGAAATCGCGAAAAAAAAATCAGCTGTGAACCTACTCGAGTCAAATGTATGGGACATCTGATGTTTTTTTCCCGATTTTGAAGTTGGTCCCATAGAGAAAATTGTTCAGTTAAAAAAGTGTCAGCATATTAAGAAGGGCCTTGTATATCATACAATCAATTGCTCGGATCAGTCGTTAAAACGCCATGGTTGAAGCGGGGCGTTAAAAAATCCGAGCAGTAAACACGTTGTGACCCCTGACATATACTCTACAAGGCGTTTTATAAGAGGAACATAAAGAAGGGCTTTCCGAGAAGAAATGTTTATAGATGACACGGGCTACACGAGTAAACATGCTGTAAGAACTGAGTGTATTTGACATTTATCTGTTTTTTATTACTTTGTCTTGATGATGTCTCTAGACCTTTGACTATTTATATGTGGACTGGTTACGCGTGTAATTCTACTAGCAAACATTTCTGCCACTTTTTGCGGGGGGCGAGGTAACATGAAATCCGCAACTTTGGATTTTATTCCCCTTAACTTTAGATTCTAATTTTGAATGTTAAAAATCATGAAAAGTAGTCTCGTGTGAACCCCAAACGTTTTAAGTTCGAAGTTATTATTTCGCAATTATAGGCTGTCTCGTTTAGTGATAAGGGGTAAAATTGCATGTAAATGCACAAGATCAATTGTGCTTATACCGTGGCAGAGGGGAAATGCTACCGCAAGGCTAGTCCTTATAATAATTAGTCAAAGCTCTAGACCGATTTCGCCATTGATTCAAATTCAGCCGAGTTCAGTTTACGAACTGAGAAATAACATTTTCGTGATTTCGAAGTTGGCTCCGGCTCCGTAGTGAAAGTTGTTCAGTTTGACAAGTACAAAAGCATGGTTAAGGGGATATTATTCGGAGCTCGCTCCGTAGAAACGAAGTCTGGTTATATTTTCAATACTAACCAATTGAAGTCAATGAAATTTTCCAGAAACAATGTAGAAACAATGCTAGTTACAATGCTAGGATTATTTTAAGATTTGTATGACAATCTTTGAGGCACTGTAACTTTAAAACTATACATTTTAACCAAAATCTGGCAACATACAAGCATAGAGATGAGTTTCTGTATTGTTTCTGAAAAATTTCATCGACTTTAATTGGTTAGTATTGAAAATATAACCAAACTTCGTTTGTATAATATAGTGCGCCAACGGTAATATACCCTTACAGTTTCTGCACGAACAAAAACTTATCCTGCTGTTAAAAGTTTTAATCAACTTTTAACCGTATGTCATCGGTAAAAAAAGAACGACAATTTCATGTTTAATTTTTAACACGTAAAATTAAATATGTTTTATTTTGATAGGTAAACATAAAAATATATGTTTTTATTAAGAGAGTATCTTGAAGTTTTTATAAATGTCATAACGAATGTAATTTATTCATCCGTAAATATGACGGGAAGTGTTAACTAGTGCAATTATTTATGTTTTAATACAGATAGTGTCAAACGATCACCGAAGTTAAGCAACGTCTGGTCCGCCCGTCGTTTCCGTACTTCGGAAGGCACGTTAAGCAGTTGGTCTCGGATAGTTCCGTCAGATGGCGTTGTAACTATTCGTTAAGTAAGATTAGAAGCCTATTAAGGGGGCGTAAAAATTCTCTGACAGCAAGTTGACCACTAACTTGCCTCCACCAACACGCACTGGGCCCGCGTGGTGGAGTATGGCCCACTGCCTCTCACCCTTATTCGTGAGCATATGTTTATGGATGCTGTGAATAAACAGGGTACCAATCAGCAACATGCTTCGTTAAAATCTTCAACCTATACAAGACAGAACAAAACACAACCTATACAAAGAGTTTTAAGTTTTTCATATAAACGTGAATCTTTTTACGAACATAAGCCTACCACTGTCTAAACCAGGATCAACAGCGGCAGCCACTCACAACTAGGGTTGCCAGCAGGCGCGGACCGAGGGAGGGGGGGGGGGGGGGGAGGGGGTCTCAGGGGACATGACCCCCCCAAAATCATCATCATGTGTGCAATAAAGTCTAATTTACTCGTCATATTTTATTATTAGTGACCCCCCAAAATTTCAGGCTGCGACCGCGCCTGGTTGCCAGATGCA
This sequence comes from Agonopterix alstromeriana, assembly GCA_963924505.1. NCBI lineage: Eukaryota > Metazoa > Arthropoda > Insecta > Lepidoptera > Depressariidae > Agonopterix > Agonopterix alstromeriana. The sequence goes on from OZ004679.1 coordinate 15,443,396, forward strand.
GGTTTATCAATTCCTGGACATTTCTACGAACGGAGTCGAAGTCCAAGTTCCAACTCCAACTTTTGGACGGACGACAGAAACTTATACTAAAATTCATGAGCGTAGCAATGATTTTTTCTCAGGTCCAAGGTCATTTCGACGCATTAAACTCTAAAACCTGGAGCGAGTGAAGCGTGCTCGAGATTTTACTGCAATATGATAAGATCGTTGTCGAAATATGATATAAAAATGGAGCGAGCGAAGCAAATTCGAGATTTTACTGCAATATGATGAGGTCATAATAAAGTTCTCTTAAATCAGGAGCGAGCGAAGACTAGGTTTGTTGCAATACAATAAAAAACGACGAGTGCAGCGAGCTTCCGCCGCCGTGGTATAACTTTGTGAAAAAAACGAGATGTCGGGAATTCCGGGACAGTAAAGTGTAATTACTGGACACGGGACCAGACGCAATATTCCGGGACTTTCCCGGTTTTCCCGGCCATCTGGCAACCCTACTCACAACACTAGTACAAACGTGTATATCTCACATTTCGGGGAAACCGACAAAGTTACTAATGGAAGCACTTCAAAGTTACTTTTCTAGTTCCGGAGTTATGATATGGAGTGAAACGCGCCGGAGATCTCTTTTTATCTCCATTAAATAGAGGTCTAAAAGATTTGATCATTTTTAAACGTATTTACTAGCGACAACACTGCAATTTTTGCGTATTTATTGGTAGTGAACCATTTCCATTGTCAGCACCAGAGTTTGTTACGAAATCGACCACAGATTCATCGTCATCTATCATCCCATCATCATAATAAAGAATAAAAAGAAAAAAAATAACGAATGGCTCAAAAGGACTAGTACCCAGAGCCGTTAAAGACATTATTTAAAAAAAAAACAATGTCAGTCAATAGACAAATCAAAGACAAACAGCTTTTTCCTCCCTTCAATGCGCCATCTACTAATTTTTCGTTTTGCTTACCATGGAAAGCATAGATTTAGCTACTACGTTAGATCAGCTACGGATTATCCAAGGCGAGACCAAAAAAACCTGAGATTTTGGAAAAAAAGCGGGATTGGTTCCGTTGACAACTGACGCTAGGGCCATACAGGCTCATAGCGTGTTCGAGAATCTCGTCTATCTATCTCGCTCTAACATACGTTAATGCTATGCTCTTTCTCTTTCGCATTTCCGATCTAACGTTGTATATACTAAATCTATGATGGAAAGTGTCTTATTGAAGCATAACCAAATGCTCACGACTATACACAAGGTGTTACAAAAATACAAATAAACATTTAAGGGGGTGGTTTAGACCATCAAACTTTCACTATGGGAACAGTATCGTAACAGTAAAAAAAAATCTGATGTTCCGTACTAATTTTTTTTCGCGATTTCGATGTTGGTCCCATAGTGAAAGTTGTTCAGTTTGATGGTCTAAACAACCCCCTTAAAAGTTTTAAATATTTATTTTTAATTTTGTAATACATTTTATTTCCCGATGTGGTATCGGAGATATTCTAGCACCAATTATCCTCAGCCCTATCAAAAACCGATTTTAAGTACCTTTTAACCTCAAGAGGTGTAAACTAAATGTGATGAAAGTGAAACCACGAAACCTGGTGTGTACATCAATCAACACACCATCAACCTATTAAAACTTCATCTTTCAACGCATTAGCGCTAATTATCAATCAAATTAGTAACTTGTCTTGGATAAAATTAAAAGAAGAAGATACGGCTTGTTCATAGGTACAAACAAAAATTCACACATGCAATAATTAAAATTCGTAAAGGTTGACACCGTATTTGGTACTTTTTGCATTCGCATCACACCCTCAACAGAAAGATATGAAAAGATATTTAAAGAAATATTATTCACTCTTGGTTTTGTGTCGTGTAATAATCTTCCTAGTTATTGTTGCGCCGCGCCGTGTAGCGGGGTCTGCTTTCCTTGTCTCTTTCCCCCACTAAATTCTGAACATCTTCGATGTGCGAGCTTGAAACTGTCTATATCCTTTCTGACAGCATCCGACTACCTTAGTTTTGGTCTAATAAATAAGAAAAAAGCTATTGGCGTAAAATAAACTATCAGTGAAAATAGCAAGTAGGTAGGTACTCTTAGCTTCCTGGTATCTTATAATTTGACCCTCATTATGTTCAATACAATTGTTACTAATATAAACGGCAAGTTGACGCGAGCGAGAAGTACTACAATAACAGAACAGCATACATAATAGGATAATAGTGATAATCCGTCTTCGCCCCGGCCGCGGCCTTGGCTGACCTAGCGTTTACGCTCTCCATTATAAAGCAACACGTTACGCTAAGTCACCCGATGTTTAATCTTGACTTTCGTATTTGGTTAGATTTTGGCCTCTTCCTTTTTTGGAGTGTATTTGGAAAAAATGAGTTTTAACCTGAATTTTAAAAATGCCAACCTATTTAAAAGATGTTTACATTTAAAAAAATCTAGTACATTTTGAAATAATGTTTTCGTGCATTTCAATTATGTGGCCACGAATTTTAGGTATTAATTCCTTTGTATTGCCAGGAAATTATGATTTTATTTGAGGTGAAACGAAACACGGTCTTAAAATATTTGATATATTTTACTAGTCCATTGAAAACTTCAAGAGAGGAGTACCGCATAGGTAAATGTGATGGCGAATAAAATGCCCTCTAATATTTGAACAAACATTTGAGACATTTGTATTTGCACCGCTTTGTATCGCAAGTTGGCCCAAACATTTGTTTATCATATTCAGCGACGTGACCGTAACTAGATATAGTTTTTTGGCCCACTGATCCTCATTGCCAGCATTGGACCTGTACCAAAAGTGAGGGTGCAAGCGAAAAGAGGCGTTATCAATTGTTACGTTAAGTTTTAAAGTTGTTCAGCACGTGCTGTTAATGGTTGAAGGTCAAGAGAGCTAGATATATCCGGCTATTTTTACTTTTCTGTATATTTGTATATGTGACAGTTATTGATGCATTTTTGGATTTCATGTAAGGGTTATTATTTTAAGAGAGTTGTCAGTGTTCTGTCTGATTCTTGGTTTGGATGCAGAATTTCCTATTTGCAAATTGACACAATGTTTTGAGAATGAAAATTAAAGAAAAGAAATTAAATGTAATTTTCTGCCCTCCGGGCGGAAAGCGTCAACTTTCGTCCCGCTGGCGCTGCGCTAAACGAAGTTGCCACTTTCCGCCTCCGGAGAAAAATAGTAGACACACCTTGGGCAGTAAATAAGAAAGCCTCAGATCAAATGTTTGTTGATTACATGTGATTTGAGACCTTTCTTACTTCCCTCGGTGTGTAATTTACTATTACAGAATGTATCATTCTCAAAACGACATCATGTTCTTAGATTTCCCATTCCTAAAGAGTCTTTTGCAAAACGTCCTTTTATCACAGTTTCTTATTCCCAAAATATTTCACGTTTTCTCTATTGACGCGTTCTTCGAGCTGAAGACGTATGAACAGGTTGATCGACAGTTCAATATCTAGTTCAAGAGACTTTTCAGGAAAAATGTTCCCTCTGACTATATTTCTAACCGCGCATACAGCCATTTAAACTTATCCAATTTTTATTAGGACGATACGCAAAGCGGTTCGTTGCGGAGTTATTGCAACTTTGTAGGCGATACATCAAAATATATAAAGTGAGATCGGATGGGGAAATAAGCTTGGTTTTAGCAATAAATCATGTCGCGCGCTCCGCCATGCTTTGAGGCTGGCTCGGCTCAGCACTTAGGTTTCAAGCAATATACGTGAATCTTTTTAAATTTAATTTTTCTTTGCTTCTCGATTGAAGAAAACGGCTAATAAGTATTTTATTGCGCACAAACTTAATTTAAAGGATAGTTTTTGCTGCGCGCTCCACTCAAACGATCATATCTGGTTATACAGGGCGTAAGGAAAAGTACTAGTTAGGAAAAGTATTTTTTCAGTATTTATTTATTTGCTTTCATGTTTTATTGAGCTTAGGTGTAACAAAAATAGCCAATGTGGGTACATTAGCCCTGCAAGGGCACGGCAACATAGTTATTTTAATAATCTTACATCAACTAACAAAATTAAATTACAATTTTTAAATCGAGTGAGGTGTCGTTGGATAGGTCTTGTCCAATGGAACAAAACTCAAATAGAAACTAAATCGTTATAATGCTTCTGTCTCGAGATATCTGCGCTCAAAGTCAAAAATAGGGTGTACCCCCCGCCCCCCTCTAACCTCTAAAATACTGGAGTGAAAAATCTGAAAATGTTACAAAATATAGATTTCGGTAAGTACTTTCAATGACAATTATAACGGATGCTGTAGCCCCACCAGTTTTTGGTTACGGAACCCTATCATGGGCGAGTCCGACACGCTCTTGGCCGGTGTTCTTTTATCGGACATTTTCGCTTCCATAGTAAAAGTTGTTCAGTTTGATGGGTAGAGTATGTTGTTTAAAGGTTAATGATACTTTTCCTTACACAGTGTATTTTCAACACTAACCAATTAAAATCTCTTACACACGATCTAGAAACCAATATCTGTGCTATTGAAATATCGTGGGTTGCAGGGGTGGAATTCAAAGACACTTAGACTGGACATTCTTTACTCCATCTTTGATCGACCTTTATGTTAACGCTCGACCTTGCTTACCTTGCAAGTTTTGTGGTTCGTGCGCATTTCTATCATCTATCTGCGCGTGACCTTGCTGACACTGCACCTTGTTGCTAGCACAACACGGATTTATACAATAATTATAATTCTTATTCCAAGAACATGAATCGAAAAAGTTGCAGCATTGTTGGGAACGTTCTGGAATGAATTCCTCTTCCTCTAAGGCTATAAAAATTGCTTCTCTAATAGTAGTAACTGGACGGCAAGAAATAATCGTACTCAACCTACTGTCATTCAAGCCTTCTACGAACCTTCTAATCGCAATTTTCTCGTTGATAGGCTTTAAAATACCGAATACTGAATCGTTCCCATCGGCTTGTGCAATAGTCAAATCAACTAATAATCTTTCTATCTCATCTCCATAATCTTTTATCGTACTGTTAGCCTGCCTACATCTATACAATCGTGACAAAATTGCCGTATAAGACTTCCTAGGTAAAAGGTAACTTTTTAAATCATTAACCAATTGCTCCACAGTGGCGTAATTTGATTGTAGCTTTAGTTTTGCACTTCTTGACAATCTTGTTTTTAGAACAAATTTAATCAAAATTTGATGGTCAGCCTCCCTTATGTATGTTCTATAAAAATCTAATCCGTCAATCAACTGATTTATCAAATTCTCCTCGTTATTAACTACTGGAAACATGAGCAAAGCCGTTTCTAGATCAAAACAAGCCATTTTCCAACTAGTGATTATTCCGCATTCCTCTAATACCTATCTAATTCATATAATGCAAATATCCCGCTGCATAGGTTTTCTTTATTATTCTTCTAACTCAATTCATTAATACTTATGTCAGAACATATTATTTACAAAAACTGTTAGTACTCATGACTTACCCTAGGTTAGCACCTTATGCCGACGCATTTTTGTCCTTTGCAAACCACCACTGAATAGCTTAGTGATTCACAATCACAACACAAACAACTAACCATTACACTGAATCGACGAGGATCTAATTACATACTCGTTCAATTGCGCTTCTGCGAGTGCACCACACCAACATTTTCAGACGGCATCCATATTAATTCCTTCAACTTTGCGATTCCAGGCTTCAAACTCTTTCCATGATAATACATCTAGTAAATACTCGTACATATTGGCTCCACAGTTGATTCGGCAGCATTCAATGCCCAGGAACAGAAAAACGCAGCAGCACCTCGCAATGTTCCGTCTTGCTTAACAACCCCCATCCTATTTTGATAGCAAGGAATAGGGCTGACCTGCCAGCACCGGCACACGCTGTTGTAACATTTCTTCAAATTCGGCTTCTAATTCGTATAAGTAAGCAGTATTCTGTACCTTTGGTCAGCGCCCATGGTCGTCGACATCGTTGCTTGGAACGCACTCGCGCACTATGTCACGGTCGCCATGAAATATCGTGGGTTGCAGGGGTGGAATTCAAAGACACTTAGACTGGACATTCTTTACTCCATCTTTGATCGACCTTTATGTATATTTAACCTAAGCTTATATACTATCTCATACGTGATAAGGGAGCTGAGCTAGCAAGAGATAACATTAGATTATAATCACGTTTTAACTATCTTCCGCTATCTCAGCACCTTACGTGAGGATATGTGACTACTATATCACACTATACATTTGTCAGATTTCCGTTAAAATATAAAGTATCTAAGTTATCGTGGGCCAAAGTTTTCCATACAATTGTTAAATTAGCATAAGCATATGGTCACGACTATATTCCCCGAGGAGGACCCACAGAACATCAACGAAACCATCCATCCATTCTTAAAATTAATCCTAGCTTATAGAAAACCTAACCTAACCTATAGAAAATTCGCAATAAAAATTTCGACTTTTCATACAAACTTTCGATCATCTGATTGCATTTAGTATAGGAAGTCCAAACATTTTTTTGCGCATTTCCTATAAGTTTCTTAGGGAAAGTGGTTCAGTATCATGGATACAATCATCACCCCTTAAAGTAATGCAACTGTTTACCCTAACGCCCCGTAAAGAAAAAAGGAAGATCTTCCAAGGTCTGCTGGAATGCGCGGTTCGCGTAGACTGGCTGTGTTGGATCTGGGTTCGAACGATCTATTACAGCTTTATGTCATTCACAAGATTGTCAATGCTGCGGCGGGGTTTGTAATTACGCGCCCGGGACCGCGGTCCCACTGTTCATTAGCTGCATCTTGTATTTATGCTATGTATCTTGTGCACATCGATAGTTTGATTCCCTCGTTATCTGCTGATTGGCTGGTATTTGATTTGCTGTTTACATCGCTTCAAGCGTCTGCATTATTACCTAGTCAGCTCTCGCGTAGCGCTGTATTATACGCGTAGACCATTGAAACACGGAGTTGATTGCAATGAAATAAAACAAAATTACTGTAAACTAAGCCCTATGCCATTGTGAAAATATTCTGATTCGTTTTTAGAGTTCCGTAGTCAAACAAGGAATCCTTATACTTTCGCCCATTCTGTCTGTCTGTCTTTATGCCCCGCCTCAATAACTCGCTCATTTTTGCACCAATTGAATCAAAATTTGGCATGAAGACAGAAAACATATAAAAACATTATAAAATATAGCTTAAAGTATGTACTTTCAGTGATAATTGTCGGATGCTGTAGCTCAACCAGTTTCGAAAAAAACTGTAAAATAGATTTGTTCTCTTAAGATGGCGTTGCACGACAATAAATCGCGCTATCATTGTGTTTAAAAATGTCTCTTAGGTAAGATAAACAGGCTAAAAACTTTTCTTTTTCAACTTACACAATGGCTACGGAACCCTGTCATGGGCGAGTTCGACACGCTCTTGGCCGGTTTTTTAAGTGATAAACAAACAGTCAAAAGTTCGAGAAATAATCTTAATCCATTGTATTAGGCACTGATTCTTTTTTCGTGTCTCCCCAATAACAGTTTGCTAACATTTTCAACGTAAATTTTAGAATGTTGATACAGTGTATAAAATACATAAGAAAATTTTGAACTAAAATAGGCAATGAAATTATGTAAATTATTCACCAATATAAATACAGAACTTCTCTAAAACCCCCCGTATTTCAGAGGAAAGCTTGAAGACTTTGTGAAACAGGACTTATTGGAAACTTTCTAGTTTGTTTTGAAACAAGAATTTCGATTTCCTTTGTAAATGAATTTTCTTACCGAATAATTGGGCAAAAAGTTTGCCAGTAGAATTTGTAAAGCATTCTCGGTAACTGAATTATAACCTATTAATTTATGACAGGAGTGTCTTTAACTTTGGTAACAAACAAAGTAAACGCACAGAATAAATACAAGTACCTACCGGTACAGAAGGATCACTTCGAAAATAGATTTAAATAAATAGCGACTCACTCTTCACGGCAATTAGGTCTAAAGTTATTCGCACCCGTCCTATTGTACAATTCGCGATTAACTTACCAAACGTCACAACGGTACGCGTGCAAACAAAAATGAACCGAGTCATTAGGCATGAAAGCTTCCTTTACATAGTCTCCATCTTCCATTCTTTCACGAGCTGGCAGCGTGACATCGCTAGGGTTTTCAAGTCTCGCATTGACTACTCACAAAATGGCGGCAAGTCTAATGAGATTTGACCAAGAAGTTAACACGGTATACCTAACCAATTGCCATTCACCGCTCGGTGGGGATCGGCTATCAAGTGAGACGAGCTGTGGAGTGAGACAGGGCTGGTAAACGTCCATTTTGAAATCACTTGTTGTTTAGATGTTGTCGATATTGGTATAGCCGAGTACCAGCAAGAAAATAGTTTGTGAAAATAAAATATTGATGGAAAATCTGACAGTAAACATAAGGGGCAAATATTGGTGTACTTTGCCTTCTATTCAATAATTCCTGGGGGGGGGGGCTATTTCATGAACATAACAATTGTAATTTATAATGACAATTTGAGATAAATTACTCAGAATGTTAGGAAACACGTTGTTTAACGCTATACATAACCAGCAATGTATCTCAAATTGTCAAAAATTACGATTGTTATGTTTATGAAATAGGCAGGTTTTGATTAGTTTTTTACGTAAATTTTTAAAATCGCCAGAGGATTACATGCTGCGCTGGTATTAAATTATGATAATGCCAACAGAACAGTTTAAGGGTTGAACCTCATCTGCCAGCACTGCATCGCATTTTTCCGTCGCTCCATCCTTTTCTGTCACTCAGGAACGTCATTTGCTAGGGCGAGAAAGATAGCGGGAATGCGATCGCACGCGGCAGCACCAGCAGAGCTGCTTTCTCGCTCTATGACGCTCTATGACGTTCCTGAGCGGCAGCAAAGGATAGAGCGTGAAAAAATGCGTTTCCGTGCTGCCAGATGAGGTTCAACCCTAACAAAACCTTGAATTGACGATCCTATACAGGGTCCTTCTTAATATGCTGACACTTTTTAAGGGGATGATCAGACCGTCAAACTGAACAACTTTCTCTATGGCACCAACATCGAAATGGCGTTTAAAAATCACGTCTTCCATACAAAACTGCAAATCTGCAGCCAAATGTATGGGAAAGCGGGTTTTTTTCGCGATTTCGATGTTGGTCCCATAGAGAAAGTTTTTCAGTTTGACGGTCTGATAATCCCCTTAAAAAGTGTCAGTTAAGTTGGGCCCTATATTTTCTTTAATTTCTCAATTTTTTTGTACTCCTGCTGATAACAAAAGCTTGGATTTAAATTTGGTCTGTCTCCATTTCAAACCATCCTGAAATCTTCAATAGGTGCGCCTTGAATACTACTTTAGTTGTAGTAAGGTGTCTGATCACCTAGGAAGGGATTAAGGTCGTGAGTTTATATGTCTTTTTGTGCGGTCTTATAAACATTTTCTTCCACATGTTTCTTACACTCAGTTGCAGAAACACTCATTAAAGTGAATCCTCCATTAAATCTCTTACGGTAACTTTTTGTCTTGTTGACGTAGTAAAAGCTAGCAACAGATTTAATGGAGGATTAACTCTAATGAGCGTTTCTGCAACCTAGTGTTATTATTATTATTATAATAAGCCTTTAGTTAGACTTCTGTTCTTATTTTTATTCTAGAAGTTGTGCTTTGCTCGTTTTTTGTAGGTCTGTTTGCCAATCGGCAAAGGCCTCGTCCAACCTTTTCCATTCCTGTCTGTCGCCTGCTACTCTATGCCATGTGTTTCCGGCAACCCAACTTATGTAATCATCCCATCGTCTCAGTGGTCTCACCTCTCTTTCTTTGTCCTTCTTTTGGGTGCCAATGGGTGATTATTTTGCTCCATTTTTGAATCTTTTAATCTTCCGCTTTATATCATGGACTTTTGTCTTTTTCCTGATGGTGTAATTTTTCAGTCTATCATATCTCATCATATGAGTGTTAGTCATTTAAAAACGTAACCAAAATTGAAATCAGTTAAATGCTAGTAAAATCGCATGCAGTTAAACCACTGCCGTAAAATAACCCTCGAAACTTTTTTATTTGTACGCACTTTTTATGACATTCTGTACTTAATGTTAAGTACATGATTTCAGTAACTGCTTCAGCCTTGGTTTGATGACGTCGGTTTTATAACGTTGTTTCTACAGGGTGAAACAAAAAGGTGAAAATAGGACTTAAGTTTTGGGGTTAACGGTTGGTGGTTACGGGCCTTCCGTTAGCACCCTTCTGAGGGTACTAAATATGTTACGATTTAAAAAAATACCTCCAACGTCGTCGACCTTAGGTCTTCGACGGATTTGACTCGCTTTACGGCAAAAGATTCGAACCAGGGTTCATCGTGGGTTGCACGGGCAAATCCGAAAGCCTTCCTCCACTCTATCCTTTCATTTACAAGGCATATAACTCACCAGCCAGCAGTGAGTTAGCCATTGCTGGATATAGGCTTCTACAATTTACGCTATTAGCATAAGCATAAGCATATGCTCACGACTATATTGCCCGAGGGGGTAGTCAGAGATATTCTGAAACCTCAGAACATCCACGTTTCACCAGTAGTACCGAAACTCTGTCCAGTGTGACGGGGGGTGAGCCCGTCGCCACATAATGGACAGCGGGTACAATACATGCCTCGAAATTGAAGCATGCAGGTTTCCTCACGATGTTTTACGCTATTAAGAGAAGTTTGTTTCGAATGCGTAAATGCGCGCTGCATACAATCGAAGTCTGGTGATATTTTCAATACTGACCAATTAAACTCAATGAAATTTTGCAGAAACAATCTAGGTACAAATCTCTATGCTTGTATCGTGTCAGATTTTCGTTAAAATTACATTTTCAATGTTAGGATTAATTTAAGATTTGTATGGAAATCTTTGAGGCACTGTAACTTTAAAACTGTAGATTTTAAATCTGACACGATACAAGCATAGAGATTTGTTTCTAGATTGTTTCTGCAAAATTTCATTGAGTTCAATCGGTTAGTATTGAAAATATCACCAGACTTCGTTTGTATGGAGCGCGCCAACAGTAATATACTCTTAACGCAACCTTTTACAAATCGTCCGTTCATTTACCTGGCAAACTCTGTCCGACCCTTCAAAAATAACCTTTGAGTAATTTAAATGTAAATTGTTTGAGAAAATTCAAAATTTTGTTCAACAAAAGTTTTTCATTTCATAGTCCACCGCATTGAGGACACTCCTATTGTTTCCCAACACCAATTTCCAATTTAATTATCCCATATCTCGTCATTCTGAAACATATTCCAGAATGGAACGATAAAATCACTACAATTTGGATGCGTGACCTGGCGCTATTCATTGTATCGTTACGTCACACGGAACAAACCATTTTCAAACTTAACACGTTGGTATAAGAGCTACATTAGGGGAACTGTATAGTCTGTAGGTTTATTGAACAGTAGGCGACCGTAATGGTTCGGATCAATAAGGAATTTTGTACCAAAAATATCGAATGGGACATGTCAATTCTGTTGCCAATAACTCGATTCTATCTTTTGGCGAATAAGTCTCATGGTGAATTCGTAATGAGAAAAATTGTTCGAGAATTGAATTTCTTTCCAACGTTTTTTGTGGTTTTTCGACACGTTCGCGCTCGTGACATAATTGGATTGATTTCGTAAAATAGTAATTTCCGTCGCACCCTCATTCGTGATTGGAAGACATTTTTTTCTCGTTCAATTCAATCTAAAATGTACCACATACGCATCGCATATTATATTTCTACTGAAAACATTGTAATCCAAATTATTCGCCAAATGAATTTGTAATATTAAAAGCTGTTGTTATTTTGATGGTCTCCGGTCTGATCCATCCTTTGACTAATTATTATAAGGACTAGCCTTGCGGTACCATTTCCCCTCTGCCACGGTATAAGCACAATTGATCTTGTGCAAATTTTACACCTTATCACTAAACGAGACAGCCTACAATGGCGAAATAATAACTTCGAACTTAGAACGTTTGGGGTTCACACGAGACTACTTTTCATGATTTTTAACATTCAAAATTAGAATCTAAAGTTATGGGGAATTAAATCCAAAGTTTCGGATTTCATGTTACCTCGCCCCCCGCAAAAAGTGGCAGAAATGTTTGTTAGTAGAATTACACGCGCCCACATATAAATAGTCAAAGGATCCATCGCATCGCACCAAATCTAAGTCGCTATACGGTTGAGGTTGACTGCTAGGTACCTAATAGAAAAAAACGGTGAAATCCCATACAGAAGAGAGCTTGCGACTCAATCACGAGGCGGCGGTTCGATTCCTGGCCTGTGCCACTAAGTTCTCCGGAGTTTATATACGGTTGTATTTGTCATTATCACTAGCTCGGCGGTAAAGGAAAAACATCGTGAGGAAACCTACATACCCGAGAACGAAAAGAAAATACCATAAGTTCGGAGATATGTGTAAAAATATGAGCGAGGGACGGTGTAAACAATAGACCAGCTATGGTCGCAGTGTTTAAGCCTCGACTCGTTATAGCCCACCCAAGTAAAAATAGGTACTAGAATATGTCATGCCTGAGATAATGCCTGTTCCTTGCAGTGATATAACGTATATCGGCTGATGATGATAAAGCATAGCATAGCATAGCATATGCTCATGACTATATTCCCCGAGGGGGTAGTCAGAGATATTCTGAAACCTCAGAACATCCACGTTTCACCAGTAGTACCGAAACTCTGTCCAGTGTGACTGGGGGTGAGCCCGTCGCCACTTATAATGGACAGTGGGTACACAATACATGCCTCAAAATTGTAGCATGTAGGTTTCCTCACGATGTTTTCCTTCACCGAAAAGCCAGTGGTGTTACAAATTATCGTACATAAATTCCGAAAAACTCATTGGTACGAGTCGGCCTGGACGGGCATCGAACCATCGCCTCCTGCACGGCAGGCAAGGTTACTCGCCACTGGACCACCATGGCATGATGATCTACATCATTATAACATTACAGACGTGAAAACAATAATTATACTCGTATAATGTAACGTAAATGATTAATAATACGTATAAATTAAGCCTTCTTATAATACAAGGTGTTAGGGTAAACAGTTGCATTACTTTAGGGGTGATTGTGCCCATGATTCTGAACAACTTTCCCTCAGAAAAAAAAAACACCTGCAAATGCCGCTTGTGTTGTGTGTGTGTTGGTTCTATGTCAAAACACCTGCAAATGTCTGTACCTACACCTGAGTCCATACACAATAAAGTTCATTTATCAGAAACCTATAGGAAATTCGCAAAAAAATTATTCGACTTTTCATACAAATGTTCGATCAGCTGATTGCATTTACTATGGGAAGTCCAAACGTTTTTTTTGCGAATTTCCCATAGGTTTCTTAGGGAAAGTTGTTCATTCTCATGGTTACAATCACCCCTTAAAGTAGTGCAACTGTTTACCCTAACACCATGTATAATTTACTTATTATTCCAATGCGGACTTACGAATATAAATTATCGTTTAGACACACAATTAGAAGTTCGAAATACTCAAAGTTTGAGCAAAATTTTACTTAAACACCTACGCAAATTATCTCAAATTCTCCACGCGAACCTTTTGGTTGTCGACGTAAATTTTGTAAAGCGGATTCATTTTCGTTTATCCCTTGAAAATGGGTCGCAGCCAATAATTAGCTTCGAATTCCCTCTCGTCTTTTGTACGGCTTCATACTTTAATCTTTGTATTTTACACAAGTTTTAGAAGCCTTTCACACGAGCGATTTTATTCGGCGAATTCTCGGCAGAGCGAGATCGCAGCGAGCACGCGGCGAACTCGCAGTTGGTATTCGGTATAACAGCTTTTCAACAATTCGTGATCGAAGTCAAATGCCATTATAATATCGCACATATATTTACGTGTAATATAAGGAACGCTGTGCAGAAGACTACAAAACGTTGTCAGAATGAGGGTAGATTGCTACGAACAAATAATTGTGCGAAGTCTGCGGCGACGGTTAATAACTCGCGGCGATATCGTTGCGTGCACGCCGCGAGCCGCCGCGTGCTGGCAGCGATCTCGCTCCGCCGGGAAATCGCCGAATAAAATCGCTCGTGTGAAAGGGCTCTTAAAGTTTGGTGACAGGTTAATTCAAGATTGTGAAGTAACTGGAGATTGATTTGACAAAGGTAAAGAATTTTCTTTTGTTGGCAAGGTTGGAAATTAGAAGGTAAGATTATCTTCTTGAAATGAGGTACTTTCTTATCGGGTATGACATTAAGGAGGAACCAAGTACCAACCCTGAAAGGTATAATTACTCTCATCAAACTGCTTTAGCTGTCGCAACGAGACCGAAAACTGGTGGTAGCTTAAGATAAGTTAAGTCTGAATGCGTAAATGTGCGCTGCATACAAACGAAGTCTGGTGATATTTTCAATACTAACCTCTTAAAGTCAATGAAATTTTTCAGAAACAATCTAGAAACTAATCTCAATGCTTGTATGAAGTCAGATATTCGAAAAGAAATGCCGTGTGATTCGTTTCTTCTTTTAGAATGATTTGTAAACGAGTAACAACACACGAAGGCATTGTGGTACCTTTATTCCGCCTAAAATCAAAAAAATATCTCAATCACGCAATGCCGCTCGGATTGCGACTAAGTCAATAAGGCGACGGGGGCTCAATTTATGCGGTCCATGCGCTAGTCACCTATCTTCCTTTTTTTTTAAATTTAATCAAAGGGTAATAATGCACATCGCAGACGCAAGTCTTCAGTTCTTCATCGTCTAAAACGAAACGAAAGTTATTTTGTATTTTATAGTATCATTTCAGAATTTTCCAGGCAACAGAGTACAGCCAAGGGGCTTAAGTCCCCCATATTGTATTGTAACTAAATTATTTTCAAGAGCATCGGGTAATGCTACTACACAATAAATCTTAACAAAACGTTTGTAGTCAGGCTTTTATAAAACACCGAGCCGTTTCTAGCAACAATGAATTATAATTATACAACTGTTCATAATTCAAGTCGTTATACGTAATAGGAGTTCTCTTGTTGGCTACGTGACACATTTTCTGAACTCGTTTACATACAAACAGGGCTGCCAAAAATTTGTTACGGATTTGTCCTAGATTTTACATCCGGACTTGAATTATTTTTTCTGGCTGGCTTTTCGGTGAAGGAAAAAATCGTGAGAAAACCTGCATGCTTCAATTTCGAGGCATGTATTGTACCCACTGTCCATTACAAGTGGCGACGGGCTCACCCCCCGTCACACTGGACAGAGTTTCGGTACTACTGGTGAAACGTGGATGTTCTGAGGTTTCAGAATATCTCAGACTACCCCCTCGGGGAATATAGTCGTGAGCATATGCTTATTATTTTTAAGAGAAGTTTATTCCGAATGCGTAAATGCGCGCTGCATACAAACGAAGTCTGGTGATATTTTGAATCCAAACCAATTAAAGTCAATGAAATTTTTCAGAAACAATCTAAAAAGTAATCTCTATGCTTCTATCTTGTCCGATTGTCGTTAAAATATACAGCTTGAATGCTAGGATTAATTTAAGATTTATATGGAAATCTATGAGGCACTGTAACTTTAAAACTATACGTTTTAACGAAAATGTCACTGACTTTAATTGGTTTGTATTGAAAATATAAGCAGACTTCGTTTGTATGGAGCACGCCAACTGTAATATACCCTTAAGAACAAAAGGCAATCAGAAAGCCGCTGAAGCGCTTGACAAGTTCTTGAGAAAAGGTGCCAAGGTTTAGCTCTTTCCACGCCTTCAGTAAAAGCCTGAAAAGGTTTTTTACGTTCCGTAAATCGATTATAATTATATCGGATACAGAAATAAATTACTTATCGATGTACATGAATGACGTAGGTTGACGTAATTGATAAATGGGCTTGCTTTTAATTAAAATGCAAAATGTTTCCGTACCTTAATACTTTATTTTTAACGCCTTGTGGAAGAGAAGAATGTTTTGAATATATTGAATTAACCTCTATTCTTTGGTTAATGGCAGTGAATGTTGGGTATGGCAGAAGAAGAATGAATCTAGGATAAATGCTGTCGAAATGCGTTCTTTGCGCAGTATGTGTGGTTTGACTTTGAATGATAGAATAAGAAACAGTGTAATTAGAGAAAAGTGTGGACTGAAAGAGGATATAGTGACAAGGATTGAAAAGGGAATGTTGAGATGGTTTGGTCATGTGGAAAGTATGAGTGATAGTAGACTGACGTATGAAATATATAAAGCGAGAGTGAATGAAACAGTCGCAAGGGGTCGCCCTAGACGTAAGTATGCTGACCAAATCGACAGCTTACTTAAAAAGGGTCAGATAAAATGTACCCGAAACCGACGAGCGTGTATGAAACGACTTATGACTGTGGAAGAGGCAAAAGAGGTATGTCAGGATCGTAGCCGATTGCGATCAATTGTCCCTGCCTACCCCAATGGGACACAGGCGTGAGTATATGTATTTATGTATGTATGTCTTTCGCAAGGGTCGATCGTGAAAATCTGTTGCTGAATGAGTTATGTCGCTTCGAGTCTAAGTGACTCGTGATCCAATAATGTAAATATCCGGTATTTCCGTATCGATTTAGAAATGAAACACGAGGCAACCCTATAGTTACCATGTCTATAGAGAAGTTGACTTGAATAGAATAAGCGACATTATTGATAAAGTTATGTTTGACGAAGTCTTTGTCTTTACTTAGAACAAAACTGTAAGTATTGCATAGATAATAATCATGAAATAAAATCCCTGGATTACTTTTTATTCGAAGGATAAATGATAGGATGCATTGAGATCATTTCTAGTCCGTCTATCTTTTTGTTTCTTTGTGTCCGCGCATTACGTAAAAACTAGGATGGAATTTTGACAAAACCATAGAGGTCTTAATTTGTAGCCTCATTTATACTCTTTTTTTTTAATTGCAATCAAAAGATGCGCCGGCAAAAACCGTGGTAGTCCAGTGGCGAGTAACCTTGCCCGCCGTGCAGGAAGCGATAGTTCGATCCCCGTCCAGACCGACTCGTACCAATGAGTTTTTCGGAATTTATGTACGATTTGTTACACCACTAGCTTTTCGGTGAAGGAAAACATCGTGAGGAAACCTGCATGCTTCAATTTCGAGGCATGTATTGTACCCCCCGTCACACTGGACAGAGTTTCGGTACTACTGGTGAAACGAGGATGTTCTGAGGTTTGAGAATATATCTGACTACCCCTTCGGGGAATTAAGTCGTGAGCATATGCTATGCTAAGATGTGCCAATTTAATGTTATTAAAAGTATGTCATTGCTTCGTATTCCAGTGGTCTGCGCGCATGACATAGAGTTTTTAGTTCAGAAATTGAAGTTTGATTTGAACCGTCCCACCCTTGTGTGGGAGTAAGAATAAAGGAAGATATCATTATGCGCTCATTAATGAATGTCAGCCGTTGGCTGGAAGTATGTCACGAAGGAAAATATCTTTTACATTGTTAATGAGGTTTATTAGATACAGAACTTTCCGTCCCTGTCGCGCCTTAGATCTCATTAGGCATCTGAGAGAGAAAAGGGATTTTTGTTTTTAAATCTCTTGTTCATTTCTTAATTTTGAAGCTTTCTTGTTGAACTGCTTTAGAAAAGTCATAAATGTATCGTTTGTTTGTCGTCCCTTCCCATCCCATACATTTGGGTTCAGAAGGTATGCAGTATTGTATGCAACAGTAGATTTGATCAGTTTGATGGTCTGATCATCCCCTTAAAAACCACCAGCATATTAAAAAGGACCCTGTATATAGGGTCCTTCTTAATATGCTGACACTTTTTAAGGGGATGATCAGACCTTCAAACTGAACCACTTTCTTTCTGGCACCAAAACATCGAAGTCGCGAAAAAAAAATCCGCTCTTCCATACAAAATTGCAAATCTACTCGAGCCAAATGTATGGGACAGCTGTTTTTTTTTCGCGAATTCGATGTTGCTCCCATAGAGAAAGTTGTTCAGTTTGATGGTCTGATCATCCCCTTAAAAAAGTGTCAGCATATTAAGAAGGACCCTGTATTTTAATGTCCAAAGCTATTTCCGGATACCGGACTAAAAATTCAGAATAATTTAAACGTTGACCCCAAACACGTGTAGCCTCCCCTGACCCTTATTACAGAAAACATTTGACCCTTAAATTACCAATAAATTTCAGTAAACGCGCGTTTAAGTAAAACATTGATGTAAAAACCGCGGGACCTGCAAACGGAGACGGTAATGATCCATTACCTTGAAGTGTTATTGCTGTCATTTATACTTGTCACGAAAGAGATTTGGGCGGTTTTGAAAGCGTAATAATTTCACCGGTGTTTTTATTTTCAGCCTTGCGTAATCGTGTCAATAATTGTTTTATCTCTTGAACAGTTTTAATTCTATTCGTGATCCTGGACATTGCGTATAGCGTTTAAGGGGCCATAGGTTCAGACGAATATTGTCTATGAGACACGCGATTGCCCAACGATCCGAAAAGTGCGAGTGTGTGCCGTATTTTCGATTAAAAAGAATTAACAAAAGTATTTTATAGAAACTTTTTATGATTTCACTAGATAAACAAATGGTGAATATGTGAGTATAAATACCAAAAATCGGAAACTATTTTAAATTCTTCTAAAACGAGAAAAATGTTTAAAAATACATGAAAATACGTCATCTTTGCGACGATTTTCTATCGAGTGAAGTCATTGGAAATTTATGATTTCACTAGATAAGCTATCCAAGAATACTGAGGTATGACTTTGGTTTCGGTAAATTGTATAAATCAAGTCGAAAAATGCAAAATAAAAGATGCCTCCGAGGTATTTCGTCCTACTATTGCGCCTTATAATATTCTCCTGTATAAGAATTGCTACCGCATTGACTATACCCAATAATACACCGTGTAATCGGGTTCGTTTTGAAACCTAGTAACTGTGATAAATGCATTAGCTGGGTACGAGGGCCCCAATCGCGCTAATTTGGCTTCCTCATACCTACATGCGGAATTAGCTGTTCAAAATGTCTCTGAAATATCCGTTTTTTTAATCGAGATTTCGATGTTGCCTCCGTAGTGAAAGTTGTTTAGTTGTTCACCTGTTCGATATGTAAAGCATTTTAAACCCTGTAGGTATATTGTTAATGTTCATCATTAGCATTACTGGGTTTCAGAATGATATGACATGTCAAGAATAGCAGTACTGTACTACTTCTACAAAATGTTCAATAATTAATAAAGGAAATCTTTGGCCACAGGTACAACGGAACGAGCATGCCTGATCACTGGCTCGGTGGACGGCATCATGGTGGTGTTAGACTTCATAATGGAGAAGATCAAGGAGAAGCCGGAGCTGGTGAAACCGTTCCCCGAGGGAGTTGATACCAAGATGCCTCAGGATAGGGATAAACAGGTTAGTGTCTCTCTTTCTATGCTGTTCTAAGTGTGAAAGAAAAATTTGGAATTAATCAGCTGCTTATCATCTTGGGCAAGTTGTAAATGTCGACTGCTGGAATGGGCAAGTGTATCACATTATTGTCGAGAGGCAGACAAAACTTCATTATAAGGACCTGTTTTATAACTTTTTGATAAGTTCTTGTTAGCTTATCTGACAGATCTGTCAAATAAGCTGTCAATCAAAAATTTACTCTGATGTGGTGAAACAAGCCCCAAGGGGGGGAAATAAAAATCCTGAAATAACGCGGCGTTAAGTTCGGTCTCGTAATTTTGGTATGGTACATACATACATAAACTCACGCCTTGTTCCCAGAGGGGTAGGCAGAAACTATAGATCTCCACTTTGGGCGGTTCTGACACACCCCTCTTGCTTTCTCTAAGTCCATACATCTTGTCATACATTCCCTTCGATTTCGGCTACTTTTAACCTGGCATTTTTTAATGACGTACCTGACCTGGTCTAGGTACCCTCTCCTAGGTCTGCCACTACCAATGTTTTGGTATGGTGTTTCTACATTATGGGACATTCATGACAACCTGTTAAACCATGCCAATTTTTCCAAGTGTTTTATTCACCTGGTTCCCCTCTTTGCTTCCTATTATACTTCTCCGTGACTGACTGAACGACTTACGGCCTAAACCACTGAAAACATGAAATTTGGAATACATATTCTGCAGAGGATAGGTAAAGTTTTCCTAAACGCTAGTATAAACAATAACTATTAAATCCTTTTGATTTCAACTTTACGAAAAGCTAAATAGCCGTGGGCGCTGTCAACAAAAAGGAACAAAATCTTTCAGTTACAAGCGGTTTTGCGGTTTAACCAGAAACATTTGATAATAAGCTCTAGGACCCCAGGCGTGACAAGGGTAGGCTTTCTAGCAACTGAGAAGGATTACTGCTAGCCAAGTAGCCAATGCTCGAGGCAAATTTCTATTTAAATACGGCCTAAATTGACCTGTTTCTAGGACGTACGGATGTGAACTATTAGCGCTGTCTACGTTTTTATTGGCGTTAGTTAAAAACTACATAATACCGCTCTCGGATCGCGAATGGCAAAACACACTTAGTAAGAGAATAGGTACTGTGTTTTTAACACATATATACATAAACTCACGACCATAATCCCTATCGGAGTGGTCAGAAACCTTACTACAACTACCAACTTTCTGTTCAAGAATGTAGTTGTAGCAATGCTCATATTTAGCAATTTAGGTTTCAGGATGGAATGACGTGTCAAGTGGTGAGAGGTGGCTAGCCTGTCGCCCACATAAACACTGCATAAGAAACCTTGAATCCTTTAGTCGCCTCGTACGACACCCACGGGAAGAATTGGGGTGGTCCATTCTAAGCCGGAACCATACGGCACACGGCACAGTTTTTAATACACATACAAATTAGGATAATTTAAAGAAAAAGTTGATTTAACGTTTGAAGTAAACTGACAATAAAAGAATGCAATAAAAGAATTATGCTGGAGAAGAAATTCTGATGCGTATGTGAAGTCTACCAATCTGCATTGTGCACGCGTGGTGGACTAAAGCCCAGTCTCCTTGAGGGTAGGCCTGTGCCCTGCAGTAAGACGTGTATAGGCTATACAGGCTTTTCTCTACAGCGACAACACGTTCTGACGCGGTGGTAGCTTCAAAAAAGAATTAACGTTTAATAAATGTGCTTCAAGCTCCTATATTGAGTAAATTATTTTAACTTTGACTTTGACAGGGTGTAAGGAAAAGTATCATTAACCTTCAAACCACATACTCTACCCATCAAACTGAACAACTTTTACTATGGGAGCAAACCGATCAGATCAAAAAAGAAATCATCCGTCCCATACATTGAGTCGTGTAGGCGCTGCAATTTAGTATGGAACAGTTGAAATTTTTATTGTTCTGATCGGTTTGCTTGCACCCATAATAAAAGTTGTTCAGTTTGATGGGTAGAGTATGTTTTAAAGGTTAATGATACTTTTCCTTACATTCCTACCTTGCATTTGAGATAGCTTTCATCGGCGACTTAGTCCTTGTGGATTACAAACTTTCAACTTTCACACCCCATTTCACCCGCTTGGGGGTTCTTCTTTTCGTGTCAGTATGAGTTATATCGCATGTCAATTACTCATGCTGTTGTAAAAATATTAGCAAGTCATTAGTGGTCGATTTGACCGCCCAGGGTGCGCCAGACAAACCCAGGTTCCGTCACTCGGGGAGGCACTTTTCTTGTTCTTCGACCCTACATCCTGTGTAGAGAATATTTCGAATTGCATGTTTCTAGCTTCAGCGGTTTATTAGGCTGTGCGTTGTCTGAACTGTTTTATACAGGGTATGGTTTTGGTTAGCGACGCGCATTTAGCGGGTTCTTCAGACCATCAAACTGAACAACTTTAATTATGGAGCCTTGAGTTCTGTATGAAACAAGTGTTTTTTTGTTGAGATTTCGATGTTGGCTCCATAGTGAATGTTTTTCAGTTTGATGGTCTAACTACACCCTGTATACAACGTGTTATATACAGAGTTTACAAACTGATTTATAACAAAATAATTAGATTGAAACAATAATTTCATTATTTTGATAGTTAAAATTTAATGTTATTCGCATTTTAAGTTTTCAGGCAAAAATGATTTGTTATCATTTCAGCAATGAATGAAAGCGTGCTCGTGGATACATTTAAGAATCTTGTTTTGGTAGTAAGTAGGGTGTGAGTGCCCGAGCGGTGGGTTGAGATCGATTTCAGTAAATTTTAAATTTTACAAACAAATTATTTCATATTTTGAAAAAAATTCCTATGTTGAAACCATGATAACTCAAATTCTGCTCTCGATTCTAAACAAACTACTTCCTAGTTTTACGTTAATTCATTAACACGTTGTAGATGATCCTGTATATCATGCCCAAACAGTAGCTGCGGTCGGTGGGTGTGGTAGACCGATGTCCGATAAGTCGGTCTGTTGTAAATCTTTACTATCTAGATCACACCTAGGCTTTGTGGTCAAGGTGAAGCCAAGGGCTGTGGCTTAACCTCCGCGTCGGCGTCGTTGTGGTTTATAATTATAATTTCCATTTTATACTCAACAATAGAGTCCCTTCCCTATACAGGGTGTAGCAAAACGAGACAATGTAAAAATCAGCTGTCAAGTAGGGGTAGGTGTAGATTAGATACTGCAGTTTTGTATGAAACAGAAGATTTTTTTACTTTTCTCGACGTTGGCTCCAAAGTGAAAGTTGTTTAGTTTGACTGTCTAAACAACTACTTTTAATCTTACTAGGGTGTTTTGCTACACTCTGTATAAGAATGAAATGAAAAACAACCAACAATGAAAATCATGAATGATAAAAATTAAAGTTTAGCTGAAACTATTTTAAGGGGATGATCAGACCACCAAACTGAACAACTTTTTCTGTGGGACAAATGTCGAAAGGGCGAAGAAAAAAAAATTTTTCCCATACATCCAGCGCCCGCGGCATGGTGGCGCGATAAAGCGCTATCACGCCCTAGCTCCCGATTCTTTTTGCGCACGAACGAACGAGATAGCACCATGCCGCGGGCGCAGGTCGAGGCAGTTTGCAGTTTTGTAAGGGAAAAGATGATTTTTTTTCGCGTTTTCGACTTTGGTCCAAATATAGGAAGTTGTTCAGTTAGATGGTCTGATCATCGGGATGATACAACATCTGGTAAGAACATAAATCAGTTATGACACAAGCACTAGGGACCCACTGAAAAAGGATTCCCTCAAAATTGTACACACAAAAAATAAGAAATAGGAAGGGTAATGGACGTACAAACTCGTTTATTTACTTTAACTGCCTCCATGCAAGAGTCTAATGTTTTCATGTACCAATTTGCATGTAAAATGTGAATAATGTATGAATTTGTTAGTTCCTCCAGTGTGTGGCAATGTTATTTAAAAGTTAAATCTTGTTACTACATTGCTCTACAATAAAATAGTATTGCGGGATGCGATTATCACATTGCGTCGGTTTGCAGTACGAAAGTGTTGTTACGGATCTTGAGACAAAATTCAATTAGAAAACTGAAGAATTGCTAAACTCAAGTGCACTGAGAAAAAAATGCTACGTGTAAGTAGCACGTCGCAGCTTATACGTAGCCCGTCGCAGCTTATACGTAGCCCGTCGCAGCTTATAGGTAGCCCGTCGCAGCTTATACGTAGCCCGTCGCAGCTTATACGTAGCCCGTCGCAGCTTATACGTAGCCCGTCGCAGCTTATACGTAGCCCGTCGCAGCTTATACGTAGCCCGTCGCAGCTTATACGTAGCCCGTCGCAGCTTATACGTAGCCCGTCGCAGCTTACGTACCACGAGACAGTTGTATTGCATACGTAGCATTTTTTTCTCAGTGTGGCTATGGGCGTGGCACATTGCTCGTAGAACAGATAGCCGATGGGGCCGAAGAGTTCTCGAGTGGCGACCGCGTACCGAAAGGCTCAGCGTTGGTAGACTCCCGAAGGTCGACGACCTGGTGAAGGCGGCGGGAACCTCTATCAGCTCAGCTGATATGATGTTATTATTACTTTTTAATACCCACTTTAATGCAGTGGTGGTCCAGTGGCGAGTAACCTTGCCTGCCGTGCAGGAGGCGATGGTTCGATCCCGTCCAGGCCGACTCGTACCAATGAGTTTTTCGGAATTTATGTACGATTTGTAACACCACTGGCTTTTCGGTGAAGGAAAACATCGTGAGGAAACCTGCATGCTTCAATTTCGAGGCATGTATTGTACACACTGTCCATTATAAGTGGCGACGGGCTCACCCCCCATCACACTGGACAGAGTTTCGGTACTACTGGTGAAACGTGGACGTTCTGAGGTTTCAGAATATCTCTGACTACCCCCTCGGGGAATACAGTCGTGAGCATATGCTATATGCTATATCCCCTTCCATACTTATTTCACATTTTCAACCATCAGACCGACCACCCTTACCGTGTGGTGCCGGCTAAGTACCACCGCATTTCTTCCTGTGGGTACGACACCCATAGGCGACTAAGGAACCTACCAGAGGATGGGCAGCAGAATCCTCTGCGTACACCCATACAAATGACAATGATATAGTAGTAAAAAGAGCGTGATTATCTCTAAAGAGATTTCTTCTATCAGACCCGCACCAGAGACATTGCAGAGATTCCAAATTGTAAGTCAAATACAATGTTTACAGCACAAAAAAATAAAAAATACAAATAAGTGACTTGAGGTCAAACTAATTAAACATCGCGCTAAATCTAACTTCAGACATAAACCCCATCTAGACTAAAAGAAAGCAGCATTTACCTAATCAGGATCGTTTTCGAAGTGGGCGTTGTTATCGGCGGCGAGATCCGGGTTTCTTTGTCCCGATTACGGTTAGACTCCCGGACGGGACGATTTGTCCGGGGTGGGGGGGTCCGGAGTTTAGTGTAATCCCTGCCCGCGCCCGTCGCCTCTAATTTATTGTTTGGGGTGAGCTTTGGGGTGTTCCTGGATCCTCCTGTTTTCTGCTTTGTTTTACTGTGTCTTTTTTGTATTTTGAGTGATTTTGAGGCGATTCTAGACTTCTTCAAAGCTTATGCTCATGACCTATGTCATGGAATTTTCGCTTACGCTAGTAGTGGACGTAACCGCGTATGAGATGAAGATATGGGGTTGGAGTGGAGATGTACAATTTACATACAATTTGAGCTTCTTGGTCTGACATAGAACAAGAATATGGTTACGAATCAATACGGACAGCAATAAGGCAATAATCTACTTTTTGAATTAGAGCATAGTATATAGGGTCCTTCTTAATATGCTGACATTTTTTTAAGGGGATGATCAGACCATCAATCTGAACAACTTTCACTATGGCACCTACATCGAAATCACGAAAATAATCTGCTGTTCTATAAACTGCAAATCTACTCGAGGCAAATGTATGGGACAGCTGATTTTTTTTTCGCGATTTCGATGTTGGTTCCTTAGAGAAAGTTGTTCAGCATAATGGTCTGGTCATCCCCTTAAAAAAGTGTCAGCATATTAAGAAAAACCTTTATTTTATCTAGTGCCTTCTCTAACTACGGTTCACGATTATAATCGCGAGGGGATTAGCTAGAGAGCAGTTCCCAAACTCTGTGATAGGCAGTGAGCCCGTCCTCACTATAAATGGACAGTGGACTAACATATCGAAATTTAAACCAGTAGGCTTTCCTCATGGTGTGTTTCCCTTCACCGAAAAGCCACACCACTACGCCAGCTATCATTTCATCCTGATAGTTTAAATAGGTTAAATCAAAATAAAAATTTGCTTAAGGTGTTTAAACCAAACTGAACAACTTTCACTATGGGACCAATATCGAAATCACGAAAAAAAAAACTGAAGTTCCATACTAAACTACAAAATCTACTTGAGCTAAATGTATCATAAAGGACAGCAGATTTTTTTCACGATATTGATGTTGGTCCCATTAGTCCCATAGTCAAAGTTGTTCCGTTTTTAACACCTTGTATTAGTATTCTAAACATTTCGAAAAGTAGTATCTTTTATGTAGGTTACTAATATAAATAATACGATCATCTCTACTATAGGATTTTTATCAAGTTTATCCTTAATAATAATCAAGGAAAACATAGTTCTTCATGCATCATTTTCGAATCTCAGACATGGAAATGGAGGAATGGAAATCTACTCGGAAAAACAATTTAATGATGCGAATTAGAAGTTATGACTATGGATTTATTAAAGCACTTACATAGATTACAATATTGTGTTGAAAAGTGGAAATGAAATATCATCTTAATTCGTGTCAAAATAATCAAATTGGTATATTATTAGATATTCGTTTTTTATAAATAATTATTTTAGATTATGTTTTTTAAAATTTCATTAACTTTAAGTTTTACGTAGCGAGGTCTCTGGTATAATCTCTTAAAATCATCCAGTATTTTCTGACCACACAGCCAAATAGCGTTCGTCAGCATGTATCTATGTAAAATGTTTTTACATATACAGGGTGTTACAAAAATACCCCTAAAGAAAAAAGGGTGTTAAAGGGTCTCTTGTAAAGAGTCTATTGCCAATGTATGACAACCGTAGTATAATATTATTATTTACCGGAATTTTTTTTTTCGATAATAATATAATAAAATAGTAATCGTTGAAGCACAACACTATTTTACGGACTGCCCGTAGTTCAAAGACTAAACGGCAGTAGATATGTCCTAAGGTCACCGCGATGTCACTACCTATCTTCTAAGTACTTAATTTAAAAGATGATTTTTCTCTAAGTTATCTTTATTACTAAAGCTAACATGAATATTAAGACTTATTTAATGCAAAAAAAATACAATCAAAATAGATTGACAAAAATATTTAAATTATTGGTACAAAAATAAAAAATTAAGAATAATTTCAATAAAGTATTCATATTTGTCATCATGTAAGATAATTTAAGCGTCTTACAATTCGTTTTTATCGACAAAGAAAGCTTCTTCGTCTCTTACTATTTAGGTACAAATGACTTACAAACACTACCCTTCTGAAAAAATAGTCTATGTTTCAAATGTCACACTAGAGTTGGGATTTGTTTATAATTGGTTTCGATGACGGATTTAATTTTTTTTGGTTAATTATGTAACACCCTGTATACTGCAAAATGCAAATATTCAATTTACATATACAGCGTGTTAATGAATTAACGCAAAACTAGAAAGTAGCTTGTTTAGAATCGAGAGCAGAATCGAATTATCATGGTTTCAACATAGGTAATTTTTTCAAAATATGAAATAATTTGTTGAAGAAATTTAAAATTTACTGAACTCGATCTCAACCCACCGCTCGGGCACTCTCACCCTACTTACTAGCAAAACAAGATTCTTAAAAGTATCCACGAGCACGCTAGCGCTTTCATTCATTGCTGAAATGATAACAAAACATTTTTGCCAGAAAACTTAAAATGCGAATAACTTTAAATTTTTAATATCAAAATAATGAAATTAATGTTTGTATCAAATTATTTTGTTATAAATCAGTTGGGGTGTATGAGGTTTTGTGCTTATTCATTAAAACGTTGTATATTCAATCACCCTACAGTATATTATGTAAACCTAATTACAACAGTTCATACGTGATTCCATTACAGCTAGATAGCGATGCACTCCACAATCAACCAATACACAATATTATTATCTCTGCCGACTCCTTATCTCAACACCGATAACACTCGAGCGTGCTATGCTAAACAGAACTCGTTAATTTTAACTATTATTGCGACCAACTTTAAAATGTGTGCTGCAAATTAATTGACGCAAATGTTTGCTTTGGGGATAATGGAAGTAGAGGTGGGAACATAAACGTGTGGGTTTCAGTGTACCTCGTTCAGTTGGGTTTGGTAAATTAACTTTTAAGAGAACTGCGAAAGTATCAAAGTCAAGGAGATGGCCCACAGCACTGTTCCACTGTCTGCCGATAGAGGCAGACTCGTGGAAAATTATAAAAAAAACGGTCAAGAGTCTCGTGTCGGAGTCGCTCTCGTCCATGATAAGGTTCTGTAGCCATTGTAGAATAAAACAGAACACATTTATTTGCCAAAATATGGTACATTCAGGTCTTATACAGGGTCCTTCTTAATATGCTGACAGTTTTTTAAGGGGATGATCAGACCATCAAACTGAATAGCTTTCTCTATGGAAACATCGAAATCGCAAAGAAGTTTGCAGTTTTGTATGGGACAGCAGATTTTTTTTCGCGATTTCGATGTTGGTCCCATAGAGAAAGTTGTTCAGTTTGACGGTCTGATCATTCCCTTAAAAAAGTGACGGAATATTAAGAAGGACCCTATATAGAAGAACGGTTTTGTATAAGTGAAATAAGAAGAATTTTCGAAAGAAACTTTTTCATTTCTCTTGAAAATAAATGCAAAGTTGGATATTTACTGTCTCATAACTTCTTTCTTTTGTCAATGGCATATTTAATTTGCTATCATAGTGAAGAGATTTGTCATCCATCATACAGGTTTGCTGATTGCTGCGGGGACACACGGCGACAAGACTAATAGGGAATTAGGCAAAATAGGTAATTGGACGTAACAGACAGACTAGACCAAACGTTAACTGGACCTAACGGACCGGATAGAGATCAACGTAACCTTAGTTGAACTCTATGTCCATGAACATAGAGTTTAAATAGGTTAAACTGTCGCTGTATGTACGTCACTAGGGAGGCTTTCTTCGTGCATCCCAAATTATCTAAACTATTACTACAGGGTGTTAGGGTAAACAGTTTTTTTTAAATCACTTTAAGGGGTGATTGTACCCATGATACTGATCTGACTTTTCATATAAACGCTTGATCAGCTGATTGCAGTTAGTATGGAAAGTGCAAAAATTTTTTTGAGAATTTCCTTTAGGTTCCTAAGAGAAAGTTGATCAGTATCATGGGTACAATCACCCCTTAAAGTAGTGCAACTGTTTACCCTAACACCCTGTATATAACTGTAACAGAAATGTGCCTGTAGATTGAAGATATTTACAAGAAAAAGATTACGATATGGTTGTTAGGTGTCCCCGACTCAAAATAAACTTTTTTAGAATTTTTGTCTTGTCTGTTTGTTTGTAACAGCATCACGCCAAAACTACTAAATCGATTTTTATGTAACTTGTTTTGTTTGATAGCTTATGATTTCGGCTTGGCCGGCTTGGCTTAGGGTCCTTCCTAATATGCTGACACTTTTTTAAGCGGATGATCAGACCATGAAACTGAACAACTTTCTCTATAGGACCAACATCGAAATCGCGAAAAAAGAATCAGCCGTCCCATACATTTGGCTCAAGTAGGTTTGCAATTTGGTATGGAACAGCAGAAATATTTTTCTCGATTTCGATGTTGGTCCCATAGAGAAAGTTGTTCAGTTTAACGGTCTGATCATCTCCTTAAAAAAAATTCGGCATATTAAGAAGGACCCTATATATGGAAGTCGCGGGTAAACTCAATTCTACTTATATTATAAACGCGAAAGTTTGTAAGTATGGATGGATCTTTGTTACTCTTTCACGTAAAAACTACTTAATGGATTTTAATGAAATTTAGCACGCTGATAGAATATGATCTGGATTAACACATAGGATACTTTGTTAGGTCTACGCAGACGGAGTCGCGGGCAACATATAGTAAATAAAAAACTTGCAATAAAGATAACATTTTCTCTCACAACCTTCCCTGCTTCCATCTTATTCTAATTAGTTAGCCGTACGAGCAGTTCCGTTAAGAAAGTGGACTGGCACCGAAGCATAATTGTAGCTATTAAACCAAAGGTTAAGTCTTGCTTAGAGCAGAGAAGACGTCATTAATTCTGTTACTGGTTTAAGAGAAGTTTATTCCGAATGCGTAAATGCGCGCTGCATACAAACTCTGGTGATATTTTCAATATTAACCAATTAAACTCAATGAAATTTTTCAGAAACAATCTAGGAATAAATCTCTATGCTTGTATCGTGTCCGATTTTTGTTAAAATATACATTTTAAATGCTAGGATTAATTAAAGATTTGTATGGAAATCTTTGAGGCACAGTAACTTTAAAACTATACATTTTAAGGAAAATCTGACACGATACAAGCATAGAGATTTGTTTCTATAATGTTTATGCAAAATTTCAGTGAGTTTAATCGGTTAGTATTAAAAATATCACCAGACTTCGTTTGTATGGAGCGCGCCAACAGTAATATACCCTTAACTGGCGACTGATGACAGAATCGTTAATTCTACTGTAACTGTATTATTCCGGCTAAGAACGGACGTCTATTTATTCCCTTGGGTGTAATGTAGTCCATGCCATCCCCGATAAAACCGAGTATGTGTCCATCTTTGTTATTTTACGTTTTTTTTTTCGGGCATAGGCACCAATTACCAATAGAGAACCGGAGAGGAAAAATGATCGGACACTTGATACGAAACGACAATTTCTTTAAAATCATACTGAAAGGGAAGATATAAGGGAAAAGAGGCAGAGGAAGACCCAGACAGAGTTATCTAGCCCAAGTGAAGGAAAAGGTTGATGTCGAGTCGTATCAAGAACTCAAGACACTAGCGGAAAAGAGACAGGATTGGCGAATACTCCACCGACAAGAGCGTAGCTCTTAAATAAGATGATGATGAGGCACCGATTCAAACCGCGCTGTAACTCCTGTAAACCAGGCTCAACGGCGGCGACCATTCACAACACTAGACAATGAAGTTCAGCGAGCCCGGGGGATGACTCTAATCTGTCTTGGAAAATGCCCGAAATGAACTAATCAAAGAAGATAGGATTCATTATTTTACGTATACCAAAAAGAGCGCGCATTAAGTTTTTATCGTTTTGTCGCTTTATCGTGGCTGGCATGCTAGCTGTGCTGTTCAAGAAGCCTTATCCTAGAGTCGCCTCGTAGATCAAGGCTTCTTAAGCAGTGTTCCTCGATGTCGTATCAAGAACTCGAGTCACTTGCGGATAGGAAACGGGGCCTAGCATGCGACCCCCGAGAAAACGACAAAAATTGAGAAGTGTCTTGTCTTTGTTACTTTGCGTATGCGCAAGTGATGCGCAAGACTGTTTAGTCGCTTTGTCGATCAAGGCTAGCCTGGCATAGCAGGTCTGGCGAATACTCCACCGACGAGAGCGAAGCTCTTCAACTTCTCTTGAATAAAGAAGATGAAGCCGTGCTCTATAGTTGGTAGCAAATTTTCTGATCACCCTGAACGGGATTATGGTCATGAGTTTATGTGTGTTTCGTTTTCTTGAAAACTATTTAAACGAAATTCATTGATTAGGGGTTTTTTGTCAAGACATCGGTTTAGCGAGGTCGCGCCTTCGGGAAAATTCGATGTTCGCTAACAAACAAAAATTGCTCGTTAAATAGGATATCATATTTGCATTTTAAAATGCATCTGTGGAAAAGCCTTTACCAGCAAATCTCGCATTTTCCTTTGCTATCAGGTTTTTCCGCAATTTCCACAACTCACCGTGGCAAATAGTAAGCTTACACGGGCAGAGTGCCTGTATCTGAGATAAATATTTGTGTTACATACTCTAATATTTGCTGTTCCCTTCTGTAGTGTTTGTTTGTTTCATGTTTACCCTTTGTCCTTGGTACATCTTTGTTTTGGGAGTAGTAAATTATGTGTATTGTGCCCGAAATAATTGGGATGTTGTAATACTGTTCCTAACACTTAGATCATCCGACCAATCTTGAATCTTTACTCTTTACTATAGATTGTCACTGTAACATACAGGGTCCTTTTTATAAATATACTGATGGTTTTTAAGCGCATAATGTGACCATCAAATTGAACAACTTTCTCAAAAGGACGTCGACTTCGCGAAAAAAATATCTGCTGTTCACATAAAGCTGCCAACCTTCTCGTCCCAAATGTATATTACAGCAGATTTCTTCGTAATTTAGATGTTGAGAAATATCACATAGATAGCTTTCAGACGACATTTTTTTTAATCTGCCACAGCGTCGGAAGGTGGTTCGTTGTAGAAGATGCGGCCAGAAACTCTACAACACACTTCTTTTAAACAAAACAAAATATACAAAGTACAATTACAAATACAATATTTAATTACATAGTCTAACATAGATCCGATCTTTATTTATTGAATTTCTTGCTTTTGCCTTTTTGGATCGTTTTTGACAATTAGGCTATGAAGTCTTTTAGAAAATTCGATCATCCGCTTAGATTTTACTGACTTCATTCATTTATTCCTACCAAGATATTTAGGCCTCCACTAAGAGCAAGTTTTTACGTCGTTTTCAAGATTTTATGAAGTAACTTTGTATTGCTGAAACTTTTTAGTTGCTCCCAGTCGAATATTAACGAAGATAAAAAAACTTGCCCCCTTGTTTTCCACAAAAAAGGGTCTTGAAGAGTCGCTGGAGGGGAGCTTCATCAATGTGATATTACAGAGGACCTTTCGGTCTATGTCGTATCAAACAAATAGAGGCCTATAGCTAAAACCAGCAGTTGTGGATTATGTGGATGATAATGTTGATAAATTACGAAAAACCACGTACCTACTTGCCCACTTTATGACAACCCAATCAATCAAATCATTTATCCAAAATAATATCTTATAGACAACTTTCTGGAGTGATTTTTTGCGATTATTCCACCGCGTTGGAAGTTGTTATTGTTGGGAAGATGCGGCCAGAAACTCTACAACTCCCATTTAAGGGGATATAATTCGGAGCGCGCTCCATACAAACGTACTATGGTGATATTTTCAATACTAACCAATTAAAGTCAATGAAATTTTGCTGAAACAATCTTGAAACAAATATCTATGCTTGTATGGAGTCAGATTTTCGTTAAAATATACAGTTTCAATGCTAGGATTAATTTAAGATTTGTATGGAAATCTTTGAGGCACTGTAACTTTAAAACTATATATTTTAACGAAAATCGGACTCGATACAAGCATAGAAATTTGTTTTTAGATTGATTCTGAAAAATCTCATTGAGTTTAATTGGTCAGTATTGAAAATATCACCATAGTACGTTTGTATGGAGCGCGCTCCGAATTATATCCTCTTAAGAGGCTAGAAGATGATGATCATCATCAGCCTATCGTCGTTCAAATCAAAGGAAGTAAATAGCTTCAAACAAGCGCGCATGTCAAAAACTAATCTCTCACATTTCAGGGGCTAGACATAAATTTAATTAAAGCTCCGAAGGGACATTGTAATCTTGCGAATCCTATTGATTTATCAATGAATCCCATTGTTACGGTGACAGGTGAGGTGAGGGGGGTAAGGGTGGGGGTGTGTACCACAATAGGTCCCGTCGCGTCGCGTTCGAGTAACTTTACGTAACGCTGCGGGTTTGCAGGCACGTTGCGGATAACGCTGCCGAATTATATAGACACCCAGTGACCTGGCCAACATACTGTGTTGCCAACGTGGCCTTTTATTGTTGGTAGTTCTTGCCCTAATTCTGTTCGTTTAGCTCCTATTTTAATTAATTAGCCCCTCGCAATATAATAGATACCTATTAGTCAACTTATACATCCCTATTTTTTACCCGACTGCGCCAGAAGGAGGGTTACGTTTTTCGAGAGTATGTATGTATGTGTATTTCTTTGGCACGCCCTACAGCCTAAACTGCTTGATGGATTTTAACGTACGAGGTATCTATAGATTTGTAAAAATTGTGAGAGTGACATAGGGTATATTATTACAAGATGGCGTCCGCGAATTTTAAAATAGAGGGGAAATAAAATATTGTTTTTTTTTGTAGAAAATTACAATATTGGTATCGAATGAAAGCTAGTGAAGAGCAGATTCCAAAAATATATATATTATGGTACTTTTATATTACACAAGAGTAAAATGTATGAAATGAACTACATTATAAATGTATGTTCTGTTTTGGTATGCAATAAAGTATAATTGAATAGAATTGAATTGAATTATTATCTAAAACAAAAAACCCGTCTGCATAAAAAAATTTTAACTGAAAAGAGAAAAACAAGCTCTTAAATCATTAATCAGCTATACCAACTTTGTTTGAGCAAATATAAATTGAATGTTATTAGGTAGGTAAGTATCCCAAACGGGGACAAAGGAAAATTACAAAACACCTTTTTTTCTCTTTTTTTTTTCAGACCAAACTATACCTACTTAATTTCAAATAAGGACGAAAAGATTTTCCGATTCCTATACAAAGGGTCCTTCTTAATAAGCTGACACATTTTGATGGCATGATCAGACCTTCCAACTGAACAACTTTCTCTATGGTACCAACATTAAAATCGCGAAAAAAAATAGGTTCTCCATACAAAACTGCAAACCGACTCGAGCCGAATGTATGGGACAACTGATTTTTATTTTGCGATTTGGATGATGTTCCCATAGAAAAAGTTGCTCTGTTTGATGGTCTGATCATCCTCTTAAAAGAGTCAGCATATTAAGAAGGACCCTGTATAGCTTTCTGGCCAATTATGATTTGCAAATATAGTTTTGCAGATATGCTATCCGACATATCTTGGACGTTACTAAAGCTGTTCTAAGAATAAGGGAGAGGAAGTGTTTAAATCGGTTTCTGTAATTCAAAACAACCTTAAAATTTCGTTGTCATTTGAAATGGATTATATCACTTTTTAAAGATTGTCTTACTTAAGTTGGCAACACTGTAACATTCTGCTCAAGATACTCTTATATCACCGGTCATTTCTGCTTACTCGGACGAATTACAAAGAGTACCCAGTGACCCGGGTAACAGCTGAAGTGGGAACTTTTACGTTTTGCCGGTTTATGATTTACGTTGACTGTTCCTTGTTTTTGTGATGCTTTTGATGGATGAACTGGATTTATCACTTAGAGTGGGTTTGTTGTTGCTATAATCCTCTCGCTCTATCGTAAAAACGGTAATACATACAAGCGTCAAACTTGGTGTGATTATAGATCAAACTCTACAGTATAAAAACAAATAATAAAAACCGGCCAAGTGTGACTCGGTATTGCGCTAAAGGTCCCGGAGAAAACGGTAAGTGTGGTACGGAACCCTCGGTGCGCGAGGACGAGCGAGCCCCACTTTGCCGTTTTTATTTTTATTTATAAACTAACGGACTCTTGCTTGTGCGTTTCCGCCAGTGTCAATTAAGAGGATATGTGAAAAAAATAGGATTCTTCAAAGCATCATATATCATGAAGTACTAACAGTAGGAGTATGATTTGCGGATATGTGTAAATTGAACATATAATTGAAGATTTGATTAGAGCCAAAACACGATTAAGAGACATTTTCTCGATAGAAAAATAAGCCAAAGTAGCCTCCGTCTTTATCGATAAACGCTTGAAATTGCTAAACGGTGAATAATAGAAACACAAGACTTGATTTTAAAAAAAGTTATTGATGTTTTATAAAGTTTGATTAGAGCAGAAATGAACTTACATAAATAGTAAAATTACTATTAAATAAAGTTACGCTTGCGTCGTTTCAGGCGCGCGCGCCGCCCCATCTCTTTCTCTCGCATCAGGCAGTAATATAAGCTATAACACGCCCATTTCGCTTCAATTATTTTTCGACATAGGCCCTTAATTTGTGGGAGTTTCTGTCCCAATCGGATGGTTTTTTGATCAAAAAACAGTTGAAAAGAGATAGTGGAGCCGCAATGAAAAATACCACGCGGAGGACAGAACCGCACACAACAAAACTTGCAACGTGACTTCCCTTGATATATTCCCAATTGGAAACAAGCGTGACGTTAGCATAGCATAGCATATGCTCACGACTATATTCCCCGAGGGGGTAGTCAGAGATATTCTGAAAACTCAGAACATCCACGTTTCACCATTAGTACCGAAACTCTGTCCAGTGTGACGGGGGGTGAGCCCGTCGCCACATATTTTTTTATTTTTTTTATTATTTATTTTCAACAAAACAGATACAAGAATATAATCTAGATATAGACAGCGAACGAAAACCGCGTATGATTTATCTGCCGCCGCTTATTCGCAATAACATAATACTATACTCCATTCCAAACAGCAACGAAATTTTAAGGCTATATTGAATTGCAGAATTTTCGGATTTGAAACAATACTCTCGCTTATTCCCAGCTCCAGTAATGTCCATGATTTATGTCGGACCAGACAGTGTATCAACAATTTTATTTGCTAATCAGACTTGGCCAGAAAGCAAGAAAGGAATCGGCAATTCTTTTCGTCCCTATTTGGAATGAACCATTTGTAACAACAAGATTTATAAATTTCAGTGGGTAGGCACGTAAAATGATTTGAGTATTTTTTTACATTTATCAGGATTTTCACATAATATTTGGTAGGTAGCAAGGGGTAGCAAGGGGTATTGGACAGTGGGTACATTACATGCCTCGAAATTGAAGCATGCAGGTTTCCTCACGATGTTTAATAGTTGTTATCTGTGCCAATACCATCATGACAGTCACACAAGCAATAGCATCCATAAAATAAAGTGCATTTTGAACATTCATCAATCTTTATGAACTACTTATCTACAAGCCATCAGCGTCTATTAAACATTTATTATATCATCATATAAAACTGCACCATATCACAAAAGCAATATAGCTGATATTGCAACGGATTGTAACAACTGGTGTGAGTAGCCAAGGTCACCAGCTCGACGAATCACGATCGTTGTAGCTCCATTATCTAACTCGCATTTTATTTATTAGCGCTGCGATAAAAAGCTAGGAAGTGTTTGTTTTTGTATTGCCTTGTATGGTTAAAAAACTTGTTAAATATAGTAATTTTAATTAGATATTGGCGCTTGGATTTATGAAAAGGTTTTTCCGTCATATTCATTCTACACAAAGACGTCTTATACAGGGTCCTTCTTAATATGCTGACACTTTTTTAAGGGAATGATCAGACCGTCAAACTGAACAACTTTCTATATGGGACCAACTTCGAAATCGCGAAAATCATTCGATCAGCTGATTACATTTAGTATAGAAAGTGAAATTTTTTTAAATTTCTTAGGTAAAGTTGATAGTATTATGGGTACAATAACCCCTTAAATTAATGCATCTATTTACCCTAACACCCTGTGAAAGACCAATATCGAAATCACGAGAAAAAAATCAGCTGTATTATACATTTGGGTCGAATATGTTTGCAGCTATGAATGGAATAGCTTTTTTCGCTAGACCTTAGTAAACATCGCAGCGTTGCATGCAAAACAGCATAGCATATGCTCACGACTATATTCCCCGAGGGGGTAGTCAGAGATATTCTGAAACCTCAGAACATCCAGGTTTCACCAGTAGTACCGAAACTCTGTCCAGTGTGACGGGGCGTGAGCCCGTCGCCACTTGTAATGGACAGTGGATACAATACATGCCTCGAAACTGAAGCATGCAGGCTTCCTCACGATGTTTTCTTTCACCGAAAAGCCAGATAAACATACATAAATTCCGAAAAACTCATTGGTAGGAGTCGGCCTGGACGGGGATCGAACCATCTGGACCACCACGGCCGGCATACAAAACAGCACTTGCAAAAATGTTTCGTCAAATAACGCATTTTAAATTCAGAGTCGAGAAGTTAGTAGTTATAACTATATAGATGTTTTTATCTATCTAGAATTCTCGACTCTCAATTTAAAATGCTATTTCAATATGAACAAAAACAGTGAACAAAAGATATTCTCAGTCCGTAACAGCTACAGTTCATACAAACTGGTGCCAGGCGTCGCATTTCATATCCTCGGGATAGGACTAGCTGAGACAACAAACTTTTATAGGTCAGAAGGGACACATTTTAGTATTCTACTATCTTAGCTGACTTGACATTTTTCCTATAATGCTTTTTGTAACATAACGACATTTCATTTCATAAGCATATGCTCACGACTATATTCCCCGAGAGGCTAGTCAGAGATATTCTGAAACCGAAGTAGTACCGAAACTCTGTCTATTGTGACGGGGGATGAGCCCGTCGCCACATAATGGACAGTGGGTACAATACATGCCTCGAAATTGAAGCATGCAGGTTTCCTCACGATGTTTTCCTTCACCGAAAAGCCAGTGGTGTTACAAATCGTACATAAATTGCGAAAAACTCATTGGTACGAGTCGGTCTGGACGGGGATCGAACCATCGCCTCATGCACGGCAGGCAAGGTTACTCGCCACTGGACCACCACGGCTTCACGGCTACAATTCATTTCATCACGGATATTATTTCAAAAGAGAGAAGATTTCATTTGTGAAAGGTTGGTTAGGACATTGCAGGTTGAATCACCTGATTGTCTGAAAAGAAAGATGATTTCGTGCTTCAGATGGCACGTAAAGCCTTTGGTCCCGGCTACTATCTCTGGTGGTTAGTAGTCGTCTCTGACGTGGTTTCTATGAAAAAACTCTGACACCAGGGCTTGCTGCCCACACGATAAGAAGATTTGTGAATGAATCATCAACAGACCTTGTCGATTATTTTCGTGAAAGAATATTATAGGTATTTCTTCTGTAGTGCAGAGTCAAGTAGGAAGCGTCTGAGAGCTACTCTGCAGACAATGACTTTTAAGATCATTGACGTAGAATAGGTACTATGGACGCCAGGTCTAGTAAAAAATTCTCGAAAAATGTGTCCGAGACTAAGCTACACAAACCTAAGTACATGTAGAATATAAACCAACTAAAAACATTGAAAATGCTGAAATTCTTTTCCGACCCACTCCCCCTTCGGGGCACGGTCGGCCTAGTCGGCCGGCCAGCTTACGCTGCGTCCCGAATTACGCCGACAGCGCTGTGAGCGCGATAAATGTCGTTCCGATTTGACGTGAGCGCGTCCACAATCGAAAACGCGACGTCATTCATGACGTCACTACCGACGCCATCTTGCAATAACAGTGCTCACGGTTCGTGGCGTTAGCACTGTGAGCGAGTTGTCAAAAGTGACGTTTGATAGTTTTGTTCTAGTAAATTTTTGAGCGAATTTTCAAAAGTGACGCTTGACAGTTTTGCTGTCCTATATTTTTGGTTTGTTTAGGTCTCGATTTAGGTTTCTTTAGTAGTACTGGGTTTGATTATGTTCTAAAAAATACGAATAAAAGTTTAATAACGATTAGTGATGAAGAAAATAATGTGAATATTTGAATGTTGTGGTGTGAACGGTGTGAGCGCGATATCTAGCGTTCCGAATTGGTAGAACGCTATCAGCGCTGTCGGCGCGCTAACGCAAATGAAACGGGTTTTAGCGCTGTAATCGATCACAGCACTGTTTTTATGAATCGGAACACACCGTTAGTCGGCCGATCAAACGAAGACTGTGTCGCGTTGGTTCTCTTTTTACGTTTTGGTGCTCTTTTCTTTCGGACACTTTTGAGCGCGGACCCTACGTCCAGTAGTTGTTAAGTAAATGTTTAAGATCATCAAACAAGTGTGTATGATTACATAATGGTGGTCTCTAAACACAATCATAAAGTTACGAAAAAAACATCTGCGATGACTGTCTACAATGGCTACTCGACCCAAATGTATGGACTAGATTTTGTTCCCGGTTTTAAATTTTGGTCCCATACCCATAGTGAATGTTGTCAGTGTCAAGTCGTGGTAGGTCTGCTGGAGCTCGCATAGCTCAAGTGGACAGACATTATCCCGTTCAGACCGTCCATTGCACAATAGTAGAGCTCTGAGTGAATACGGTTGCGTCGCAATCATATTATACTAGTCTTCTTTATTGTGTAAGCGACGCGACGTGACTGCGGTACAAAGTATTGCTTCTATGAGAGTAAACTGCACTCCGTTATTATTAAAAATATACCTACTTTTCTACTTGGGTAGAAAAGGAGTGAACGTTGAAATGACGGCTTCTTATCGTGTGGGCAGCAACCCCTGGTGTCAGATTTTTCATAACGGCATCTGACGTAGTTTTTTAATGTAACGACTACTACCACCAGAGATAGTAGCCGGGACCAGCGGCTTAACGTGCCATCTTTTCAGACAATCATGTGATTCAGCCTACAATGCCCGCGGAAAAGTATATGTCTAGAATGAGCCCAACGCTTCTACCGGATAAAACAAAACGGACTAACTTTCTTAGGTCGGTGTGTGTGAGGCATCATACAAATTATGTCTGTGTGCGTGTATATGGATAGGGTTTAGAGGCCAGTACTGGTTTCAATTTTTTTCGACGCTTTCTTTGACATATAACTTATCCAAGGATAGTACTTACTTTTCAAAGCCTTTACAATATAATTATGAAAACCGTGAGCTCTAGTGCTCGCTATGTGCGAGGTTCTTCTCTAAGAAGATGGCCACATGACAGCTTATTAATCACAATCACGGAGTTGAAGCAGTCAGGAGTCCAAAGTCCCGAAAATCATCACCGATGAGCCACACTTTTGTAAGTATACAAAAATGTGAACAAAAATCCTTTGCTTGTTGCAGGTTAAGATCTTAGTGCCGAACTCGACAGCCGGAATGATAATCGGCAAGGGCGGCAACTACATCAAGCAGATCAAGGAGCAGAGTGGGAGCTACGTCCAGATCTCACAGAAAGCGAAGGAACTTTCCCTGCAGGAGAGATGTATTACTGTTGTTGGTATGTTGAGTTTTTTGCTTATTTGCTAGGGTAAATTCTAACTTGAGGGTTAGGTTATAAGGTTTGATACCGAGTGTAGTTAGTATGGGCGGGGCACATTGCTCGCAGAAGGGATGGCCGATGGGGCCGAAAAGTTCTCGAGTGGCGACCGCGTAACGTATAGCGCTGCGTGGGTTCCCCACAAGGTGGACCGACAATCTGATAAAGGCGGCGGCGGGAACCCGGTGGATGAGGACAGCGCAGGACCGGTCGTTATGGCGATCCTTGAGGGAGGCCTATGTCCAGCAGTGGACGTCCATCGGCTGCAGTCATTTCTTCATCCATAAGGGATGAGCAAGCCCTTTTCATTATGCCCTCTTATTCCTGAAGCAATCCAAATATTTCCCTGTTTGCTTCTGGAAAGGGTGATCTATTTCTGGGTTTTGTGAGAATCTGTCTTTTTGGGCTAAAAGGATCAAAATTTATCGTGCATTTGACTGATTCATCTAATTATTTTGTCATTAGGAAGAAGTGCTTCTGCTTCTTAAACGACACCACATGGGACATCTCGGTACAGTACTTAAATAAGGCCTCCAAAATTTTCATTCAAAAATCTTCAATTCATGAAGAAACTATTAAACGTTGTATAAA
Source organism: Agonopterix alstromeriana (assembly GCA_963924505.1). Lineage (NCBI taxonomy): Eukaryota > Metazoa > Arthropoda > Insecta > Lepidoptera > Depressariidae > Agonopterix > Agonopterix alstromeriana. The sequence goes on from OZ004679.1 coordinate 15,484,537, forward strand.
TGTAGAACAAATTCATGACGAAAATATTAACCATTGTTAAAATGTAGAACAATACCATTTACACGAATATACGTGAAAATCTGAAACTAATTTAATCTAGAATATGATGCAGGTTGAATCTTTAGGGTACCCAAGATACTGGCGTAATTTCCTTTCAAAGATAATCCAATTAAGTTGAACGTCAATGTTGTTTACCTTGCAAATATTTGTCTAAATCACGGGAGAATTAAATAACAAAGTCACAAACAGTCGAGACTAAAGGTGGACTTCCGATGCCAACGGCCGATGCGACTGACGCGCGCGTCTGACGCGTGGTTCTGTCATATGCCATATGTCTATCGCATCGGCCGCACGCATCAGTCGCTGGCATCGGAAGCGGCGCCATACGTTTTCATAGTAACTAGTATTGTCGCATCGGCCGCTGGCATTGGAAGTGCACCTTTAATACCCGTAGCCCTTTCATTCCACAAACCTAACCACAATTTCTATTCCAGGCGAAAAAGAGAACAACAAGAAAGCTTGTCTCATGATCCTGCAGAAGGTGGTCGACGATCCCCAGTCGGGGTCGTGTCCGAACGTGTCGTACGCGGACGTGGCGGGCCCGGTCGCCAACTACAACCCGACTGGGTCGCCCTACGCGGTGCCCACGACAGAGGTGACCGAGGTGACACTTGAACACGCTCTTTTGTCTGGCCAGTCTCTTTCTGTCTTGCTTGCTTCGTTGCGCTGATCTGACTCTTTGGTTAGTCGAGGGTTTTGGGAAAAAAGCGTTGTGGATACTATAACGGTTTAGTTGCGGAGAGGTATATTGTTGGAAATGGATTTAAAATGTAAGTTTAGGTGGATCCCGAGATCAGATTCTTACCCAAGAGTTCTTCAGGACTTGGGTACGATTTGTAACACCACTGACTGGCTGTTCATGTTCAGTGAAGGAAAACATCGTGAGGAAATCTAAATGCTTCAATTTCGGAGGCGTATACAAGGTGTAAGCGCCAACCATTAAACACGAAAAAAACCAGCTGTTTCATACAAAACTGTACCTACCTACCCGGTACCTCGGTATTGTAATTGATACTATTTTACATTGCACCCTCCGCGACCGTCCGGGTCCGTCCGTCGTAATGTGAATAGAGCTTAAATATGGAAATTCTGAATATGCTATAGTATTATAGTATATCTCTACTAATATAGCGGTGAACATGTAATATACTATATATCCTAAATTCAATAAATATCAGTTATAGAGTGAGTGAGGTCGTTTCGGTCTGTTAGCGTATAATAAAATATTATAATGAGAAAGTAATGAGGCTTCAAATTATGTTATTAATGAATCTTCGATATACTAACGGTAATAATAGTTTTGTGGTTAAACACAATTTACAGTCCTGCGGTCTACAAATACCTTATATACTAATTAAGCTATCGAATGGAGGTATAATTACGGTTGTATTTATTTAAACAAATAGGCTTGGTAATGCTTAAAAATATAAATGATAATTTTTTTCACTAAAATGCTAGTCGTAATAATAGCTTATGATACTAATGACAGAGATCGGACACTTTATTTATTAAACAATTTATTTATTATCACATAATTCTTCTTCTTATCGTGTGGGCAGCAAGCCCTGGTGTCAGAGTTTTTCCAGACCGCCTTACGGCCTTTGACGTGGTTTTGTATGTAACGACTACTACCACCAGAGATAGTAGTCGGGACCAACGGCTTAACGTGCCATCCGAAGCACGGAATCATCTTGGGATCTTTAGGTGTCCCAAGTGGGAATTGAACCCACGACGTCCCTGAGCCCAATGCTCTTAACCATTAGGCCACGGAGGTAGTTAAAATTAATTAATTACACTATTTATTTGAACACCAAAAAATACACAGAAATATATACTTAACCCTTCGTCAGTGGATGTCACGGATCCGTGACTAAGACAATAACAAATCTTTTGTGTCTGGAATCTCCACAGACAAGAGGTTAAATGAAAAAATAAACCTGCATACGATGAAGAGGAAATTCTGATGCATATGTGAAGTCTACGAATCCGCATTGTGCACGCGTGGTGGTCTAACGCCGTACATTTTCCTCCTTGAGGGTAGGCTTGTGTCCTGCAGTGTGGGACGTATACAGGCTGATGATGACATTAACGAGAAGGGTACAAATGACCGCCTTATGACTGAACGGCAGAGTCGTCAGTGGGTTACCGTTTAGTTTAAATTAGATCGAACTTTTACGTATACATTTAATATCTTGTGTTTGGGCTCCAAATCACCCATTTACAACAACATTATCTCCAGCTATACTATACCTCTAGGTCTAGACTCTTTGTCCAACTCTAGGGTTGTCAACTAGCCGTTTAGCGATATAGTCAGATCAGCGCACAGAGTGGGAAGCACTTGCGGGCGTGTTTAAGTGCTTGCGGCAGCCCTTGCTCGTTCTCGCGATGCTCCACTGTAGCAATAATTCTGCCTTTAGCTTAAAGATTGTTTAACTATTGAAAAAGACATCATTCGCGTTTCATAAATTTTTGGTCCAAATGTGAAAGTGTCGGCCAACAAAAACTAATGCTCTATTCTGTTAGAACTTGTCCATCTAAGCATTTAGTATTATGGCAGCAAAGCTGTAGGGCCATTGTCTTTGGTTTTATTTGGGTTAGAAAAACCTGCTTTTTCATAAATTTTTGAAGAAATTAGCTAAGGATATATAGGGTCCTTCTTAATATGCTGACACACTTTTTTAAGGGCATGATCAGAACGTCAAACTGAACAACTTACTCTATAGCACAAACATCGAAATCACGAAAAAAAAATCTGCTCTTCCATACAAAACTGCAAACTTACTAGAGCCAAGTGTATGGGACAGCTGATTTTTTTTTCGCGATTTCGATGTTTGTCCAATAGAGAAAGTTGTTCAGTTTGATGGTCTGATCATGCCCTTAAAAAAGTGTCAGCATATTAAGAAGGACCCTGTATTATCTTAGAACTGGTCCGTCTCAGCATTTATTAGGATGACACAAACAAACAAAGCTGTAGGCCATTATTTTTGCTTTTATTTAAGTTTGCCTTTTCATACATTTTTGATATAATAAAACTTACAGCTACAGCTATCATAGTCATAATAATAAATGGCTCGATGGACAGAATATAGCATTAGTTTTTGTTGGCCGACACTTTCACATTTGGACCAAAAATGTATGAAACGTGGATGATGTCCTTTGACAGATTACTAGAGTAAGCGAGATTGGAGAAACTTCAAATAAGTGTTTCAAAAGACGAACACAGAATATAACACGCAGCGGAGCCTTACTCCACTTCGCTCTCCTCTCCTACCACTATGTGCCAATGTTGGTAAACTCGGCACTTGTGTGGGTGCGTTTTTGTCTGCTTGTTTGATGTATCTCCACTCTCGTTCACTCTGTCATTTATACTAGTGTAATATCGTCGATTTTGTGACGTGTAAAAGTTACAAAATTCGTAATACTCTGTTAATCTACTTTCGACCTTGTCGCATTCTAAATTCGATTCAGAGTTCTTATCCGTTCAATACCGTTGTATTGTATTTTGTTCTGTGGTCTCTTTCGCACTTATGTTAGTGCTACAAAAGACCGTCATCTCGCTCGCACCCTGTGTTCATCTATTGTTTGATACTAAGATTTTTTGGAGGTGAAAAAGGTGGTAGTTTATTTACGATCGCGTGAAAATATGTAACTTTTAAAGTTATAAATCTTATTTAAAATTAAAATATTGTCAGGCGTCACGCAAAGAAGAAATGTTTAAAATTTTCAAGATATTTCCACCTCATTAAAATTGACCTGAAACTTAATGGAATTTCCATCAAATCAAATCGATCAAACGTTAATATTTATGATATCGTGACGTTAATGAAATTATGTGGATGGTTATTATTACGATAGCATAATGATATGGTAATTGTTATGAGCAATGCCAAAAGAACGGACTTACATACTACGGGTTTCGAAAATAACCTGGCGTCTTATTGTGTAACTATCAGATTCAAACGGAATCAAATCGACATGATCTTTTTGGGCAGTTCTTAGCGATTCTGCTTCTTAATTTTTAGTTAATTAATTTCAGACTATGGATGTGATGATTACAGAAACAAAACCACTTGAAAATTGCCTATACTTCATTCCAAATAAGGACGACGAGATTTTCCGATTCCTATTTAGCTTTCTGGCCAATTCTGATTACCAAATGTAATTAATTTATTGGATACATATACTATCCGACATATCTTGGACGTTACTAAAGCCGTTTTAAGAATAAGTATAATGCAAAATTGCCTTAAAATTTCGTTGCTATTTTGAATGGAGTATAGAACAGTAATGATTCGTCAGTGATGTTAAAATGTAAACCATAAAATCTGAAACTTAAACAATAGCCCTACAGATTGATCTGAAAAATATGTCAATCTTTCATATTTGTGATGTCACGTCCCCTTAAGACGCAATAGATTGAAAATTTCGTTCTATGGGTAGTGGGCTCGGTGGCGAAATTGGATAAACGCAATTTCCCGGTTTGGAAGAGGGTTCAAGTCCCGCCCGAGACTTAATTTTTCAATCTTTATTTTGATTTGTGATATACAAAACGGCAGAAAATGCATAAAATATAGTTTTTTGTTCCTTTCAAAATAGCACCGAAATTTTAAGGCTATTTTGAATAACAGAAACAGAGATTTGAAACACTTCCTCTCACTTATTCTTGGAACAGCTTTAGTAACGTCCAAGATATCTCGGATAGTATACAACGTGTTAATGAATTAACGCAAAACTAGAAAGTAGTTTGTTTAGAATCGAGAGCAGAATTGAATTATCATGTTTTCAAAATAAGTAATTTTTAAAAAGAAAAATAATAATTTGTTTGTATAATTTATAATTAACTGAACTCGATCTCAACCCACCGCACGGACATAATTATTTGCCCTACTTACTACTAAAACAAGATTCTTAAAATGTATCCATGAGCACGTTAGCGCTTTCATTCATTGCTGAAATGATAACAAATCATTTTTGCCTCAAAACTTTAAATGTGAATAACTTTAAATTTTTACTATCAAAACAATGAAATTATTGTTTCAATCTAACTATTTTATAATAAATCAGTTGGGGTGTATGAGGTTTTGCGCTTATTCATTAACACGTTGTATATCCAATAAATTAATTACATTTGGTAATCAGAATTGGCCAGAAAGCGAAATAGGTATCGGTCAATCTCGTCGTTCTTATTTGGAATGAAGTATAGTGATGAATCATACAGCGACCAAAACGTAATCTATTTCGATCGGTAAATGCTAAATATTGATGTTATTTTACGCTTCACGCCATTTCTATTTAAGACGAAGTTTAGTGTGGAATATGCATGAATGTTGTAGATGTGTTTGTGTGTGTGATTGTTTGTTATTCCATGGTTAGTGAAAAACTTTTCAATTAGAACTGTACCATGTATAGTACATACTATTCTTAAAATGTTTTCCGAAAATAATTGGAATAATCAATTAATTTTTAAAACCGCACAATACATGGTCCTTCTTAATATGCTGACACTTTATTAAGGGGATGATCAGACCATCAAACTAAACAACTTTCTCTATGGGACCAACATCGAAATCGCTAAAAAAACATTAGCTAGATAACGTTGTTCAGTCTGACGGTCCGGTTATCCCCTTAAGGGCCTATGTCGAAAAATAATTGAAGCGAAATGGGCGTGTGATAGCTTATATTACTGCCTGATGCGAGAGAAAGAGACAGGGTGGCGCGCGCGCCTGAAACGACGCAACCATAAAACAAACTTTATTGAATTGTAATTGTACTATTTATGTAAGTTTAATTCTGCTCTAATCAAAATTTATAAAAAATCAATTTCTTTTTTTTAAATCAAGCCTCTTGTTTCTAATATTCACCGTTTAGCACTTCCAAGCGTTTATCGATAAAGACGGAGGCTACTTTGGCTTGTTTTTCTATCGAGAAAATGAGTCTTAATCGTGTTTTGGCTCTAATCAAAACTTCAATTATATGTTCAATGTACACATATCCGCAAATCATACTCCTATTGTTAGTACTTCATGAGATATTATGCTTTGAAGAATCCTATTTTTTTCACATAGCCTCTTAAAAAGTGTCAGCATATTAAGAATGACCCTATATAAGGTCTGCGTTGAACCGTAGACCCTCCGCCTCGACACCAAGTAACGTGTTAGGACATGACATTGCAGGGCCACGGGCTGGGCGGGTCGGTGGGCTCGGTCGGGCAGGTGCTGGTGAACGGCGCGGCGGCGGGCGGGCTCGGCGCTGTGTCGCTGTCCCTCTCCCTCGCACCGCCCGGTACACCACCTTCTGCACCCATCACGCAGCACACGCTCGACCACATCAAGGTGAGCTTATCATCTACATAACGTTACCAAGTGCAAGAGTACCGTAGCTGTCGTCCCAGAGGAAGTGCGCCCAGTGGCTCCGGCTATTAGAAATTCCCATGGGCGCTGTCTCATGGGCATATCAATGATTTGTTCGCAGGGGGCGCCAGCCCAGGTCCAAGTAAAATAGCTGCAATTTAAATCTTGAAGCTAGCGAAGTGAGCTCAAGCTTTTTGCTATCTATATAATAAAAATAAATCTAAAATCTAGAGTGAGCGAGCGAGCTAAAGATTTTACTGCAATTATAAGACTGTCTCGTTTCATTTTACTGCAATTATAAGACCATTTCGATTACAACCAAAATTTCGCAATACATTGTGACTCGATTTCTGACAAAACACATTGACTTTTCAAGAAGATACCTACTATTTAACTCTCGTGGGTGCTGGATGGAGCACCCGAGCACTCACCGAGTCGGCGCCCATTTAGTGCTTAGTGCCAAGCCACACGGTGGGACGCACCGTCGTTCTACAAAACCAGTAGTATGGTATGTTAATAGGGCTTTACGGCGCTCCATACATTAAGACGTATACGTAGGACTTGCCGGCTAGAAGAGACGGGGACGAAATTGATGGACCAGTGGTTTTTTGTTATTTTGATATTGCCATAAATTATCTCTGGAGTTGGCTGATGCTTGCTTGTCCTACTGCCGTCTCCCATTTGCAATGGATGGAATTCGGATCTCTCCTACTCCTCCTATCTTATTTGATTAAATATACTACGGTTCCGCTATAGAATAGATTCATCTCCAGCTCGCTGAACTTCATTGTCTAGTGTTGTGAGTGGTCGTTGCTGTTAATACTGGTGTACACGAGATATTGTGGTGGGTTTAAAAAAAAAAAAAGGTTTATCGAGTTTCACCTTCGGAAAAATTCGTGAGTTTATGTATGAATATTAAATAACGGTAACGACATAATATTAAACCACACTTCAGGTGGCGCTCCGGCAGTCTGGCTACTCTGAGGGCGGTATAACGGAGATCAGCGCCGCGCTGGCGCTGCTCGTGAAGCACGGCGTGCTCGGGCTGGCGCTGCCCGCGCCCCTCCCCGCCGCGCCCCTCTCCGCCGCCTACTTCCCCCTCCAGCCGCAGGACCAGCCCGTGTTCGGGCCCATACCACAGGTCCAACTGGGTGAGTGTCTAATAACTCCTACAGCTGCCTAGATACGGTAAAATGCAAGTGCTATGAGATTTCTTAACACTAAGCGGCCTTTTACCATATCACGACAGTTACAGCGGCAGTCGTGGCGAAGTGATCACGTTCCAACCAATCAATTTACAGGAAACGAATGAAATAGCGAGAACAAAATCTGTATAACTACATACTCGACTCAAATATGTAAGATCAATTTCCGTCTTTTTGGCTTCACAGTAAAAGCTGTTCAATTTGACGAGTAGAATGGTTAAAGTTTCCGCCCTGACTAAACATTTTTCTTGTATACCGTATCTCTTCACTACAAAACCTAAAATTCTATGACTGAAGAATTGTATCTCGTACACACTGCACCATAGTTAGAAAGACATGCAAATCTCTGGTGTGTCCCACTTTGAAAGCATTCGACACAGTCTTCTTTTTCATCTTTTTCATCATTCTTTTTCATCATTCATTATTTGCCCGAGTTATATTGGGGAATTTATAATCTTTGTTATTTCAACGCAAATAAAGTCAATAATGGTTTTTCAGTGAAAAATGCTTCGCCAGGTGTGTGCCGGCTCTTATAGTTCTTATTGGGTTGAAAGATCACTTCGTCACTGCTCGGAATATTTTTCTATTTTAAGGCCGTCCGTTGTGTTAAGCGGGAAACGAGCGCGTATGACTCGCGTGCATTTGTTTCTGTTTAAGTCTTGGCCACGGTTTCTACAGAAGAGACGTGTGGCGGTGGCGGATAATCTAAGTAACACAATATAAACCTTATAGTACGTAGCATAGCATCGTTTTTGTCGTAAAGGAGAATCGCGCCCGCGCCTCCAGGTGACGTCGCCTGGAGGCGCGGGTGTAATTCTCCAAACGAAGCTATGCTACGTACTATAAGGTTTATAATTGTGTTACTTTGACTATCCGCCACCGCCACACGTCTTTTCTGTATAAACCGAGCCTAAGAGCACCGCTACGTGACTGCCGTACGGTCAGTTGTCCGCGGCGGACTCCCGGCGCGGGGGTCCGCCTTATGCAGCGGACGGCCTAAAATTTTATCAAGAAGTCACTTTACTGATCTAACGAGCTTCAGTATTAAAATTATTCGGTTTAGCTCTAATGCAAGATGTATATTTTCCACGCATGTGGGGAAAATACAGCCACCTTAAGAGCCATATGACACAAGTGAATTTTGAGCGTAGGCGTTGCACGCGTTGGTGGAAGGATATCGCCGCGATGTTTCTGAGATCAATCAGTGTCGTGGCGGAATCGCGGCGATAACTTTGTAAAAATCGTGACCATTCAGTTGCAGTTACTACATCGCTGCGGTGCAGTTTAGAAATCGCTTGTGTGATACTGGCTCGTACATGTTTAAAATGTAAGAGCACATTTAAAAAATTGTAAAAATAGAAACGTGAAGTGACTTCTAAAAACACGCGAACATAAAGACAATTCTAGAAAGTATATCATTTACCTATTTGTCAACTGACGCCAGCATGAACTCAACACCTATTATAATAAGGTACATAATCATTTATACCTAATTCTTGACTGAAATCTAATTTAAAACTCAATTAAAATGTCAAACATTATACAAACAAATGCAACTTTAGTTCGAAGGTCAAGGAAGACGATTTATAAGCAAAGGCGACTAATACAATCTACGTAATTGTATGCATACCGATGCAACACAATTGTACACGCAAACCTATTCTGTATCACGTACGTGTAGGGCTCAGAATGCAGCGATAGGTTTACGGATGCTAATATCAGATAGGCGGGTTATATTCCGCGACTAATGCGGTTTCCGCTAGCATACAGAGGCTGATTAAGAGTATAAATGTCCTCTAACGTGCTCCATTCAAACTAAGGCAATAAAGATTATGATTTATGACCCTATACACCACTAGTTTTTAGGGTTCCGCAGTCAACAACGAACCCTTATAGTTTCGCTATGTCTGTCCGTCTGTCCGCGGCTTAGCTTAGCAACGTTTAGTACTAGAAAAGTGTAATTTGACATGAGTATACATATTTATCACGCCGACAAAGTGGTAAAAAAAAAGTACCTCCCCCTGCACGAAAAGTGGGGATGATATGTTTTTTTCTCGTCTATCCCATGGTGTGGAGTATCGTTGGATAGGTCTTTTAAAAATATTGTGGGTTTGGGAAAACCAGTTTTCGATTTAGGGATCCGTTAGCGAAACATTAAGCTTTAAAGTGAAAATTATTGTTAGAGTCAAGTCTGTCGCAGATATTATATAGATATAATAATGTCACCGTATTCACCACTTATTGTTCACGTGGGTGTCGTCCGAGACGACTAAGGGATAAAACTTATGCAGTACATATTTAAATAGGTGAAAGGTTAAGGCTGCTTTTCCACCAGAGATGTGCGAGGTAGCGAGGCGGTGAACGAGGAATCAATCCGCCAATAGCGCGCTCGCTCGATCACGTCATAGGGAAAATGAAGCACTCTCATTGGACGATTTTTTCCTCGCTCACCGCCTCGCTACCTTACACATCTCTGGTGGAAAAGCAGCCTAAGGCTCCTATCACGAAACTAAACCATTCTTTAAAAATCGGAGAGCCTTTTACAATAAACCCGGCCCTGTGTTTCAAACGTCATTGCGCGACCTTCCACTCGAAGTTCGCATACTTACGTCAGATTATATAAGTCGTCTTTACCCATAGTCATTATGTGTCTTATTATGCTAAGTGTTTTTATGTTTGAGCGCCGCCGCGCCGAGCTAGCGAGGTGCAATGTCAACTTTGATGTAAGCAGAGTCAATATTATGCTTGATATAAGTCGTTGTTTACATTGTACGAACTACGGTATAGTCAGGTTGGTTAGGTAACGCTAAGGGGTGGGAATAAGGTTCATTTTGCTTTGTTTTTGTGAGTGAATGACTACTGTTAGGATTAGCCGATGGAGGTCCTCTGCTAAACATACGCCTCCCCCAAGGATCGCCAGGATCTATACATACAGCGTCCTTCTTAATATGCTGACACGTCTATGGGACCAACATCGAAATCGCGAAAAATTAAATCAGCTGTCCCATACATTTGGCTCGAGTAGGTTCGCAGTTTTGTATGGGACAGCAGATTTTTTTTTCGCGATTTCGATGTTGGTCCCATAGCGAAAGTTGTTCAGTTTGACGGTCTGATCATCCCTGTAAAAAAGTGTCAGCATATTAAGAAGCACCCTGTATAATAAAATCGTAAACGCAAAATGTTTGAACGCACATCACGCAAAAACCACTGAACGGATTTTGATGAAATTTGGCACACAGATAGAATATGATCTGGATTAACAAATAGGATACTTTTTAAGGTCTACGCGTACGGAGTCGCGGGCAACAGCTAGTCATAAATAAAACAACCAAATGCAGTCTCATAAAAATGATTTTGTTTGCTTGTAAATTAATTGACTAATGCATTTCTGCCAATTTTAAATAGTTTGTGGGAGTATCTATTCCAATCTCAAGAATTATTTTTTGAGCAATAACACAGTTGAGAAGAGATGGTTGACCCTCGTGGCAAGTTCAAACGCAAACCGCGCGAACACCACGCGAATGGCACAACCGCTCGCGGCGAAACATGCAACTTGACTCGTGTAAAATGTTAGAAATTTTTGTTAGAATTGATATGATTAATGTTAGTGAGATGGCGCAATACTAAGACCACAGCGCCCTCAGAAATATTCGTTTGGAGGTGCTTTTAAATCTGCCATTTGTGGAGAGTTGATTGCGTATCTTCTTTGTTTTTAATAGTTATCAAAGGCACTGGTTTACAAAATCAATGAAGTGACGACTACTTTATTTCTTTCTCTTTAATATTCGTATAATATTGACTCTGCTATATCAAAACAAACTTTTACATCATACAATTATAAATGATTGGTTTTATACAAATTGGCGACATGCATCTGTGTTTGAATACTTACAATATTGTGCCCGAGCACATTTACATTGGGAGTTGAGTGTATGTCTTTATGTCACTTTGATTTTATGTCTATTTTGAAATATATGGGAAATAGGACATTTTAGTTCTGGGCTGATATTAGTTCCGAACATTTTGTGATATATTGCCCTAAATTAATATCGTTTTCGCATTGATAAAATTGATTAAATACGTAATTGTTTTTTTAGTAGAAAACCTTACCGTTCATACAATATTTTCAGTAATTTAGATACTTGTCACACTCATGAAATATCAATATGATAAAATTAAGCATTAAACTGCACGCTTCATACCATAATTGGTTGTTGCAAAAAAGATGCTGAACACCTCGAAAGGAATATTGATGTGTGTTAAGTAATTCCACCTGTCTGAAAGAGTAATTTTTATGAGTTTTCTGTTGGAATTTCTTTAAATGGAAACAATAAATCCACTTTCAATGTTAAAAGCGAAAATGCTAAGTAGTAATGTAGAATTTAATCATATTTTTCTTATTACATTGCGTGACATTTCACCGTAAGAATGCACGTTGCGGTTTAAAATTATTTTCTTCAAAATGCGAAAACTATATTTCAAAGGGACCGTAAATTTCAGTGGCGTATGATTGTAGAAACCAGAACGGTCTGCTCAAATATATCGACACGGAATCGAAATAAACCGGTCAGTTTCTTTATGACCACGTTATAAGATTGACAATTGGATGAAAACTTTGAAGTTACGCCGAATCGGATATCCCAAACGGTGCCGACGTCGTTTGCATTCAAAAGTCATCTTTATTTCGTTGAATTAAAAGTACCTCGGGGTTTAAACTAGTTAAAAATGAGCCACCAGGTTAAGAAAGAAATATAAAAGAAGAGTACTTTTTATCTACTCGACCAAAGATCATAATTTTCAGATTTATATCGCCGTCTTTATTAGATTCCACGTCGATAGATTGGGCTAGATCCCAAGCCTCCATTCTCGACTCTACTGCTTACACACAAAATTCTAAATTCCTTCGCATCTCATTCTCTATTTGGAACTTTAATTGGCAAACTAAAACTTTTTAGAGGCTTTTACTGTGTAACTATTTTGCTGGTTGTGTCTTATTTCTAAATTGATTAGAGTTTAAGATATTAAAAAGAAATGCAATAAAATTGTTTATTGCTGGAATATGGTCAAGTCACACATTTTTTTATATTTTACTATACTCTGGGAGATTTTTAAAAATCATGCAAGCGTCGATAGATTTTACTGTACTACGTTATAAAAACTATTATACATTTTTCGTCAAATGTCAATATTAATTCAGTTTTTACAGTATCGCCGAGTTAATTTTGTCTACAAACGATTTTAACTTCTTAAGATAAAATCGTTGATATTTCATTTGTATTTATATTAACACTGTCATTAATCCATCTTGCACCAACTTTTATCTACAGGGTGTATTTGAAATGAGTTAACAATTTTTTAGGGATCAAAAGTCAAAAGTCAAAATTGTTTATTCAAAATAATATCACATAGATAACTTTTTGACGTCATGTTTTTGAATCTACCACCGCGTCGGAAGGTGTTTCGTTGTAGAGAAGATGCGGCCAGAAACTATACAACACTGGACGGTTCAGACGGATGGTTCAGACCATCAAGGTGAACAACTTTTTCAATTTGAGCAAACCTTAAATCCCAAAAAATACAGCTGTTCCATACCAAACGGCAATTTTTACTCTACTCAAATGTATGAACAGCTGATTTATTTTTTTAAACTTTAGGTTTGCTCTCATAGTAAAAGTTGTTCAGTTTCGTGGTCTGAACCACCACTAAAAATTTTTTGACTCATTTCTATTACACCCTGTAGTTCATGCGTTAATTTATTAGCATAAAAAGATATATGAAACAATTTAATTAAGATGCTACGAATGAATTTTTGAGTTGTGTCATTTTTCTTATGAAATAAAGACGACGCTTTCGACATAAAATTTCTTGCACTTTTAAAAAACACATAGGTACATAATTATTTTAGAAACAAGACACGACCAGCGGTTCTCAAAACTTTATAGGGTTGTTCTTTACTACATTACATCTTATAATTGCATGCTTTAGATCTACTCAAAGGTACTGTGTTGTATTGCTGATTTCTTTAACATAACACCATTGGCTTTCCTATTTAATCAGTTTTATTTTATCTTCAAAACTGTGTTTTTGTTTTTTCAAAATTTTCCTCAAAAAGAGAAACATCGCTTTTCCATACCATTCTGTCGGCAATACATAACAATGTGTATGCGATGGACGGATATGTTGGAACACAACTTAATATTATACAGGGCTAATTTTAATTCACAAAAAATGTTTTAAGGATGTGTCCAGATAATGAATCCGAATGACTTTTCCTAAGGAAGGAAGTTTCCTTTTCGTAAGTCGGAAAACAAGACATTTTTTTGGTCCTCTCACAAAAACAGCCAATCGAGGCTGATCGGCACTTTTGTATGGAAGGTCCAAAAATTTATCTCGATTTTCGACCCACATTCCTTGTGCTGTACGGTTTTATTACCTGGACATGGCCTTAAAACTATTTTAGTGAATTAAATTTAGCATACAGGGTTCAACTTAATATGCTGACACTTTTTAAGGGGATGTCCAGACCATCAAACTGAACAACTTTCTCTATGGGACCAACATCGAAATCGCGAAAAACAAATCAGCTGTCCCAAACATTTGGCTCGAGTAGATTTGCAGTTTTGTATAGAAAGTTGTTCAGTTTGATGGTATTGTCATCCCCTTAAAAAACGGTCAGCATATTAAGAAGGACCATGTATATTTATAAACAGTTCAATTTGCTTTGTTGTTTTGTGACATTACGTCCATGGCATAGCAATAGAAAGAACAACTGATAAATGAATAAAAGAACAAAAATATACAAAGTAAAGATAGATACGTAAGATGCGTTCACAAGCATGTTAGATTCGTTGTACAAATTACCAGAGAGTGTGCCCAAAGTGCAAACAAATCAACCAACCAAAAATCCACTTACACTCCCTGCTAACTTGTCACAGTTTACGTATAACAAATAGTTATACGTAAACGCAAAAATAGTAAGAAGAAATCGTTTCATTTTTTCAGAGAAATTCGCTGGCGTGGATTTCGTTGATTATCTAAATTCAGCTTATTTCGGTTTCAATCGCGACTTTACCAAAATTCTCAAATAAGACAATAAAAGTAGACGAAAGCAAAATAATTAAGATAGAAAATAATTCAGTTAAAAAAAGTAAAATAACAAAAAAGTTGTTCTTTCTCCCATCGCCTTCTCTACGCACGCGCTGCCGATGTGTTTTAACACAGTTTTATAAACTCATCACATGCAAGGGTAATGCTAGTGTATGTGTTCTATGTAGTTGCAATAAAGGTCAATTTAGGATAGCTGCATGAAGGTTTGTAATATTGAAATGTATTCAGCGAGTGTTGGTATTATTATGATCATAACTGATGATTTCTGCGCGCGAACAAAGAATTGAGCGTGATTGGAAATTAACTTTCAAATTGAGTTGATAAGGAAAGGCAATGGTTTAATAAAGCTTAATCTTTTTTTTCCTGAAAATAAATAAGTATCTTGCATATTGTATATTAGGTTTATGTAGAGTTCTTTCACTATTTAATCGCACTTTTAATCATTTTTATTTTTATTTTAGACATTTGAAATCCTCTAGGATTGTCCTAAATCTATCGACTTGGTATCACTTAATTGTAATTTATGACAACAGTGTAAAGTTGACAGTCGAATGTGGCGTTTGCGACGATTTCTACACTCAATTGTCACTTTTACGCCGTTGACATAAATAAATTATAGTGGGAACTAAGTTGGACTAGATATTTGGAGATTCCTACAGTTGTCGTCATTATGTACAGTCAGTGCCCCTAACACGGACCCCTTACTAAGGCAATGTCGCAAACTCGTTGTTAGTGAGGGGTATACCTTTAGGAGCACCGCCTGTACGTACGTATGTGATAGTGACACATTTTGAGTTATGTCGGTAGTACTCGCTGAATATATTTTACTGTAAAACAATTCTGTTGATAGCGTAGATTCATAATTGAAAATTATTATTTATCATTTTGATACTAATCAGTATTCAAACTGAATTTTTGCTCTTTAACGTTAGAATTTACAAAAAAAAGACAATTAATAAGTCTGAGTAGCTGTTAGACATTTATTAAATTTTGTAGGCATAGTGTGTTACTTGTACTGTTCTATCCATCGCTACCACGAGCAAAACAAGCGTCCAAATGTAAACTCCACGCTTCATCAATAACATTAACACATGCACTAGCACCCGATCTTCCAAAATATTTCCAAAAAAATCTCGGTGGTGTGTGCGGATCGGACGCACGCTAACGTCACTCTGTCGCAACAGCGCGAAACGTTCTAATGTAAGTGTGAGCGCCTCCCCCCGGCCCCCGGCCGCGGCCCCCCGGGGGGCCTCCCCCCTCCCGGTTCGGTGACGACGGTGTGTGACGCAGGGCGCGCCGCGCAGGGCGGCTCCTTAGAGCGTTTCGCGGAGGTTGCATTCGAGGCGCTTCGCCCCGCAGCCGTTGCGCCGATCTCGCTGTCGGCGGGCGGCGTGGGCTTCCCTTCGGCGTCGCTGCTGCCGCTCAGCAAGAGTCCGACGCCGGCTGATGCGGGCGCCAAGGACTCGAAGAACGTTGAGATCGCTGAGGTCATCGTCGGCGCTATTCTTGGTGAGTTGAGTGCTTCTCTGTCTTGGGCCCGTAGTAATAAACCTAAGTTCAACGCTCGCGTGATTTTAAGCCACCTCCGACGAATACTAAAACGTGAGCTGAGCGTTGGAGTTTAGTTTATTAATACAGGCCTTAAATGTGTAGGTAACGTTTTCTGAAACATCTAGGTTAAATCAGCATAGCCTGAAGGAGTCCCTCTGCAGGGCAAAAGTCATCTCCCACGAGTAAGGGAAGGAATGGGCCATACTCCACGATGCGGACCGGTGCGGATTAGTTTTACCTGGCTTTACGAATAGTTACACCGCCATCTGACGGAACTATCCGCAATTCTGAACTTACAAGATCTAGATCCTGCTAAGGAATATTTAACTGTTTGCTTTACTAACTTGATCATCATCAGCCTGACATTGTCCATTACCGAGCGTAGCCCTTCCTCGAGGTGCGCCACAAATCTCCTTCCCCGTCCATTCTCTGCCAGCTACCTACCTCAGGTCTTTGGTCCAGCCAGATTTCCTTTGACTAGCTTATATTTGACCACCCGGTTGGTGTAATGGTTAAAATGCCGGACGGCCAAACCAGGGTCCTGGGATTAAATCCCGGTTTGCTCATGGATGACTGGATATTATATGTTTGTGCCATTGCTGTATGATTTCCATAATAAAAACTAATAGTAGTTTTATTAGGGATCATTACAATGTAAGTGCCTGTAAGCGTTGTTTATTAATTTTGCTATCGTAATTGCAGGTCCCGGCGGCCGCAGCCTGGTGGAGATCCAGCAGATGTCCGGCGCCAACATCCAGATCTCCAAGAAGGGCACGTTCGCGCCCGGCACCCGCAACCGAATCGTCACCATCAGCGGCTCGCCCACCGCCATCTCCTCCGCACAGTACCTCATCGAGCAGAAGATACAAGAGGAAGAGCTCAAGCGTACGCGTCACAACGCCATCTCATCCCTCATGCAGTAACGCACCTCCCAGTACGGCCGGGCGATATTAGTCTCTACGGCTGTAGACTCACGAGCGAAACAGTGTTGCCGTTTTAGTGATCTGTAGTCGGGGACACCGCTTATGATTTGCTGAATAAAACACTGCCTATAGTTGTCTTAGGGCGCCCGCGAGAGGTCGCCACGGTGTCCGTTACCGTAGGACGTAGTCTAGTCAAAAACTACCACGGGGCTCTCAGAGTCGAGGCCGGGCGGTGTAATAGGGGCGCGAGTTACCTGAGTGTAGTTAAGGGTATATGTTGTTTTGTTTTTAACTGAACTTTTTGAGTTACGCAGCTCTCGCCGCGCGCCGGCCGCGCTTAGGACGAGAAGCGGCCGGGACGCGGCGATACATAGTTACCTATTTACAATACATAGATTTATGTATATTGATTTTATGCATGTACTATAGTGTTAAACATATTGGTATATTTTATGTTTTTATCGTGATGACAAGTTATTTTGGCCGCCTAGCGGTTCATTGTTAAGGTTTATAAGTACGATTGTGATATGTCCTATCACGGAAATTCCTATTCCATACACATTTTATTTTTGTATAGTATTCACCATGCATACATTTTTATTTACAAACTTGATTTCATTGTAAATGTTACCATTGATAAGTTATTTTTCTTTAGTTTACGTGACATCGTTAGAGTTATAGTTGAACATTTGAATTTATACAATTTATTGCGTTGGTTCGACCGGGTTTTTGAAAATATAAATAAAACGCCTTTGATTTTCATATGACCACAAAATCCGATTCATTTACTGAAAAATAGTTGTTAAACGTCTACTTAGTAAAATTCAGATATCCACAACAAATGTTATAAAATTTTCTTTTCTAAAGGAGAATGGTTTTTCCTAAGCCTGGTCGGCCCCAACAAGTTGACATAATACAGTGCTGTGCAATGTAGAAGTTATCCGTCGCAACAGGGGAACCTCGGAGCCAAATAATATCCCTACCAAAGTTGCTATTATACGTTACGTTAAAAGTACAATTATCTTCGTTGGCATATTTACGTTGACATATATAATTATTTGACATAAAGAATCTTGTTTGTCATTCCTAACGTCTCTCGGTAAAGATCTTTATTTTTTATACATTTATAATTAATTCTTTTTTTTTATTAGGAATGTTTAATAGTTATCAATTCGTTTCTCGGACTAAATTTTATCTTAACAATATAAGTACAATTTAAATAATAAAGAAGTTGATGTCCAGAATAGAAAATTATATATTTTAATCAATTTAATGCAGATTTCTATATATTAATTATTGGAGAAGACAATATAATAAATCTTATTTACAGTTGCAATATAATTAATGTTTAGTTTTAGCCATCGTAGGATCGTTTCCGTCTCGCATGGAGATGTACATATTTAAACTGTGATTGTTTTTCCGACATTGTCAAGGTACTTCGTGTCAGTAACGTTTAGATGCCATTCAAACTGGGAACTAGTTTAAGTTGTGTCCGTTTACCTCACACGTGCCATCTTATATACAGACAGATGTGGTCCTTGACCCGCTCACCTAACCTACCCTACACTTGAGTGATAACTTCCTAGTGGCAGTCAATACTTATCAAAGTGGGAAAGAAGTACAAAGAAACATAATAAAATATATTATTTGATCGGCTTAAAATAACGGTAGTTTGTAAGGAATGGAATTGAAAAGATTTCTCGTCTTATTCTTAAATAGGAGCACGATTAAACCGCAACCTCGTACTTCCGTGAATATTGTGAAATTTGGATTATGACCATATATGGCCCGTCTGACCATATTTGTCCAATAGAAATAAGATATTATGTCAATTGTTGGACATAAATAAGTTTAAAATTTTCTCTTATTAATGTCATAACAATCAGATTCCTGTTTAATTATATAAATGGTAGAAAACTAAAAAGACATTTTAACAGGTCATAGCTCCAAAAATACAGCGAATAGCGAAAAGTCGCCATAGATAAAATTGTTGTACTTATTTAAGTCTAACAATTGGCATGTATATTATTTCTATTGGTATTGGTTTGTTAGGTGGACCACAGCGCCATACATTTTAGGTCATTCTCCTTTAAAAGTTGTTAAGTCCGCTGTTGTCCAACGATATATCGAGGAGCTATGTTGTATTGTTACTGGTCTATTAATATACGTGTTATGTAGGTACCTTAAGCAGTGTAGATGCATTCAAGTAGTTAGTTATCGTATATTCAATCTCTAGGTATCACAGTTCGACCTCTCTCGTGTTTTTTCGACTTCTCATTCTAACTATTTATATATATAATTGGGGGGTACAGATATCGTCTTGTGTCAATTATATGAGGTTTGACATGTTCGCGATGGCATGCGGAGGAATTTAGACTTTATTCTAAAGCAGTTAAGGTTTTGTGTCTAAGATGGGGGAGTATAAGCGGTCGCGAGCGTGCATGTAACCTTGGGCGTGATTCCAACGTAATGCCTGTTTACGTCGATTTTACAAGCTCAATTTTTATTGAAACTAATTCTTGATTAAGTCGATACGTCTAAGTGAATCGTCAATTATTCGTGTTTTCGTTTTCCCGTCTTCATTTAGCGAGCTGTTGAGCCCTATATGTTTAATTTCACACATCCTATACGGAAATGTCATACCTATGCGATTTGTTCATTGTTCGTATACGAAATAGAATGTGTGTTATTCAGAAATATAACTTCTGTGGGGTAATTTCCGACTTGTTGCCTATATTTGTATTTCCCTTCGTTCTACTTGCCTCTTGTTAATCGGTTGTTCATTGCAGTGTTCGCCTCGTTACCGCTGCGAACATTCCAGCTAGAATTTAAGTGTCCCGCCAAGGCGAAGCGAGCTTTAATGTTAAGGTAATTAAGTTAATAATGCCATGCCTCTCGCCTTCCATCGAATCGTTTTTTCTCCGACACTCTGCTAAGGACACTGCGACGAACACACCGACTCTAAATAGTTATCGATGGAATTATAGTTAGTTATAATTATCATATTTAAAAAAAAACAATATAATGGGTATGTATTATAGATAATTTAAAAATACTGGAAAAAATGTTAATGTTGTTATACTGAAATTGTTACAATATTGAGAGTATATTATCGTGAATACAAAGTAATAATTTTAGTGCGGTAAACATTATCTGAATAAATATTTATTCGTGTGGAAAGATAATAATAGCGCAACGTCCCGAATACTCGAATTAATTCAGAGGGCTAGTAGAGTGTTAACGACAAGGTTTAATATACTGTTTCTGTGATACTGACAAATATGCATCACCGCACGTTGGTTCGGCCTACACCCGCGCACGCTTGTCGCACCCGGAGTACCCGGGTACTCCGGCACCCGGGTAACCAACAGTACCGCGGTATACATTAGCACCCGAATACCAATACGCACCAATACCCTGATTTACAGGGCTCAACTTAATATTTTGCCGGTTTTTAACCCGGATGATCAGACGATTAAACTCTCGAAATCGCGAAAAAAAATCAACTGTCCCATACATTTATGTTGAGTAGGATTGGGAACTTGTATGGAATAGCAGATTTTTTCGCGATGTCGTTGGTCTCGTATAGAATGTTGTTCAGTTTGATGGTTTAATCATCCCCTTAAAATACCGTCAGCATATTAAGAAGGATCCTGTTCCATAACCGGGTATCCATATCGGTATTTAAACATCCTTGTATCTGCTAATAAATGAGTACCTAACATTACCCAGATACGCGCCAGTACCTCAGTACCCGGGTACCGAACAATACCCCGGTACTAAATACCCGGGTACCTCAGTACCCAGCACCCGCACTAGAGTAGTACATCACAGACCCACGCACGCGCGTCGGCACCCAGTAGAGATAGACGGACTATCACACGAGAAGGACAGAGCATACACTTCACGGACAGACAATGGTGTCGGTTACAGGTTGTGTCAAATTCAAATAATTTAGTGATCGTTCTGTACTGTAGTTTATAATGTAGTTGCGGGCGGGAAAGCCGCTGTAGTGGCGAGATCGCGCGTCGCGTCATTCACCGCTAGAGTCACTCCCGCACCTAATTATAGTTTAACGTAAGGTTTTCAATGTTGTAGGCTAAGGTAGCTAGTTGTCATTCTTCATTCTAACAGACGAAGGCGGATGAGGGAAGACGCGAGGCGCAGCCACTGCGTCCATACCTCTCGCGCTCCTTTTTAATTTTAATAGCTAAATGTTGTTGAATTTGTTGATAGAGTGGTTTATTGTAATTAATGTAGGTAGTGTTAGTGGGTATACACGAGAGGTGGCAGCCGATGGGTGCGCTAGGCTAGAAGTAAGGTTCGATAATGTGTTTAGGAAAATGGCTGTGCGTTCAAGTCGAACTCAACATTAAGACATCACCACAACGCTTGTTTTGGAAGGGCGCGGACCGCACACGACCGCCGTGCCGTCGCCGCGCGACTACGTAGTCTTGCGACTCCGTTATGTAGTCGTGCGACTCCTTTATGTAGCCGTGCGATTACTTTATGTAGTCGTGCGATTACTTTATGTAGCCGTGCAACTCCTTTATGTAGTCGCGTGGGCAGCGGCGCGCCTCTACCTCACTATCTGTATATAATTGCATTACATTGTTTCATTTACGTTGTATATTTAGGAAGTTTGTTTAAGAGAGATGGAAAGTGTGATGGGGATGTAGAGCGAAGAGTGACTGCGGGAAATAAGGTAAATGGTGCCCTGCACGCCGTGGTGAGTAGCCGGTCTGTGTCAAAAAGTGCACGTCTGGCTATTCACAACGGTGTGTTGGTGCCTACTCTGATGTATGGGAGTGAATGTTGGGTATGGAATAAAAGGAACGAAAGCAGAGTGAATGCAGTTGAAATGCGCTCCTTACGAAGTATGTGTGGTATTACTTTGGTTGATCGAATCAAGAACAGTGTGATAAGGGATTGGTGTAAGTTGAAGGATGATATAGTAACAAGGATTGAGAGGGGTATGCTTAGATGGTTCGGTCACGTAGAGAGAATGAATGAAAGAAGACTTACGAATGAAATATATCAAGCAAAGGTGAGCGGAAGTGTTGGGAGAGGCCGTCCGAGGAAAACATACCATGATCAAATCAATGATCTTTTCCGAAAAGGACAAGTGCGTAGCACCCTCAATCGACGGAAGTGCATGAAAAGATGTATGAATGTGAATGAGGCTAAAGAGGTGTGCCAGAGTCGTAGCGTGTGGCGGTCCGTGGTCTCTGCCTACCCCCATGGGACAATGGCGTGAGCTTATGTATGTATGTATGTATTTACGTTCTCCTTGCTCATTGCCATCAATTTATTAAAGACTGAGGAATCAACTTGCGCATATTGACATCGTCACGGACGCGTTCCAAGCGGTAGGGAATATTGTAATATATTAATTGTTCATTAAAAAGTTCACTCGGTTTCATGGGAGGGGGGGAGTCCGCAAGGATCCGGGATGTGGTCGTGTGCGGATCGCGCGGTACACTCGCGGTGTTATTAACCTCATTTTTGTAAATGGTATCATTATTATGGACGATTTGCCGCTCTTTTTGACTGTACCCGTTGCCAGTGTTGCCAACATAACGAGGATTTTTTTTAAATTAGGTAAAAATTTTAGTAAGGTGTATTTGTATGATTTGTAAAATTAGTCTGTCTTATTTTGTAACGCTAAAATTATCCATCATAATAATATTGTAGTACTTTAAGCCTGCTCAAAAAATGTTATAATCTAAATTGGACGCCTTATTTACTTAGATTAAGCGCTTTTTTGGTCTAGCATGACCGTCTGATAGTATTTCTCACTTGGTAGCGACAGAGCCATGACTTAGACCTGGAGTCGTTTCGTATCGTAGGGTTGGCAGCACTGGCTGGTTGCTTTCCGTTCTACAGCGAGTGTATAGTGTGGCGGGCCGTTCAGTCGCATCATCTACCTTTACACACGTTGAGATTGATGTTATACTAATTCTATTGAATTATAACTTGTTGCGTATTATAAGTATGTATAGAAAGCGCCGGCTCCCGTATAGTACGCTAAGGTAATACGTTGACATTTGTTGCTATATACTTAGCTTCTAAGCTGATGGCAAATTTTATTTTTTATTAATAATTATTTTGTTAACTTTGTTTATGATAAACGGGTCTGCAATGTTATGCACGAGAAATAATCTTTAATTAAGTTTGAATTGAAATGTTGAATAATTTTTGAATTTAAAATTCGGTATATTTTAGTCAATGTTAATTATTTTAGTTGTATTGTCAAATATTGATTTTCTAATGAAGTGTTATTTTGCAATGTTGTATGAAATAAGAGGTAAAATGGAAGGTTACAATGTCTTAGTGTTAAAAGCTCGAAAACCAATTAAAAGGTACCTTGAACATTGTCTATATTATATTAACATTAAATAAACGCGAAAAATTATCTGTTGTTTTAATTACCTCTCAAAAACGATACATTCTCTCGACGCACAGACTTTGGTATACTGTAATACGAAAGTATGTGTCTTGACTAGATAACAGAGACTGCTCTTAAAACCATTTATTCAGGACTTCCAGTAGATCTTTGTAAATTATTTTTGTACAAATCATACATTAATATGTATTATCGGATACTAAAATTGGATAGATAGTACATACAAATAGTCGTGGTGGTCCAGTGGCGAGTAACCTTGCCTGCTGTGCAGGAGGCGATGGTTCGATCCCCGTCCATACTCGTAATGAGTTTTTCGGAATTTATGTACGATTTGTAACACCACTTTCTTTTCGCAAGGAAAACACCGTGAGTTCAATTTCGATGCATGTATTGTAGCCACTGTCCATTATAAGTGGCGACGGGCTCACCTTCCGTCACACTGGACAGAGTTTCGGTACTACTAGTAAAACGTGGATGTTCCGAGGTTTCAGAATATCTGACTACCCCCTCGGGGAATATAGTCGTAAACATATGCTATGCTAGTAAATACAAATTCAGCATCCCTGTCATAGATCCCAATTGATTGGGTCATTGAAGCATGCCATAATTTTGTACTAAACGTAGGTACTCTGGACTACGGCGTGTGAACGGCAAGAAATCATTCTCGATTGGTTTTAAGCCGTTAGTACACTGTAAAGCCCGACCAAAAATATAAAACCTGCTTTTGGGGCGCTACAGTCGATTATAACCTTTAATGACATTAGTTCCAATTATTTTCCGCAATATGGCGAGGCGAGGTTTTTTATTTTTCCTGGTCAGACTTTATACTTACAGTTTCAGCAGAAAAAAATAAAATACTAAGTTTTTAAATTCATGTATATTTATATGTCACTAATAACTGCAGTCTGTGTAAAATACGTTTAAAGTAAGTACCTACAAAGAGATTCATACAAAATGTATCGGAATGGAAACTAAAAAGTATAGTCTTAAACTAAGCGTAAAGTTATTTTATTTATCAAAATATACACATACCTAAATGCATAAACTATACCTAATATTTTGTCATTTCTTTTTTAAAGATTATTTATAAAATGAAAATAATATCTCAATAATTTTAAAGCATTGTTGCAAAGATCTAAATGAGTTAAGTAATACAATTTTAAATAAACTAAAAATATTATTTAGTCTAAAAAACAAAAACACGTCAAAATAATACTATCTAATCAGCAAATGATCAATTTTATTTGAGCCGTTCGTTACCCATGTACCAAAGAGTACTTTATTATGATTGTACCCATGATATTGAACAAGTTTCCCTAAGAAACCTACAGGAAATTCCACAAAAAATGATTGGTCTACCCATAATAAAACTGATCGAACATTTGAAAAGTCGAAATAAAAATATATAATTTCCTATAGGTTTCTTAGGGAAAGTTGTTCAGTATCATGGGTAAAATCACCCCTTAAAGTAATGCAACTGTTTACCCTAACACCCTGTAAACCCGTGGACCCACTGATTTGACCCATTAGTGGATCCCCGAGTAATTTCCTCGCCGTCGACGACCGCGAAACGTCCTCGACGATCCAGACGATGCGATCACGGTTGCCCTACAGGCGGCCCAACAGACACGACTCACAATCGCAAATTCTCAACAACATTCAACACTGCGTCGACACAGTAATCAACGTCCCCGCCGGCGGGGACAGTCGCGACCTCTGCCCACTCTTGTCACTTCTGGCGTCTACAGACGCTACAGGCACATACCAGGCCGATTCTCACCGATCCCAACTACCCAATCCGCCGCGTAGTCCCAGCAACGTCCTATGCCGAGGTCCGTACCCCCCCTGGGGTGCCCCTAGGTCGGTTGCTTAAGTTAAGTATTCAATTGGCTCGGCGACCCTTCTGGTCCCTCCAATAGTCCGCGTAAAAAAGCAGTAAATGCTCCCTGAGCAAAGCTGTATACGTCATTCCAAAAAAAAAAAAAAAAAAAAAAACCGAGTAATTTAAAATAACCTGTAGTCCCACCTCGCTAGAGATACGAATCGATTCGCAAAGGGGTTCGCCGTGTCTATTAAATGCTCAAATAATATTGATCACTTGCTAACTGTGCAGCTTTATTTGAGCATCTCAACCACTTAGGTATTATGTTAGATACTGACGGTACTGTATGTAAGTAACTAGCCTTTCATGGTTACATGAATAATTAATAACTAAGAGCCATTATGTATATGATATATCAATATCACACAATCTATTTTAGGACTTAGGCGTTGAAGGAAAGATATTGTCGCCTTTCAGTCGTGATATCGCAGCGACATAGCCGCGTTATCGCTGCTTTATTTTGGAGATCAATCAGTGTCGCGCCGATAACGCTCAGTAAAAATCGAGGCGATTCAATAGCGATGTCGCGGCGGTGCAGTTGCGATGTATGTCGTTGCGAAAGCTTACGCTCAAAAATAGCTTGTGTGATATGGCTTTAAATCAGATCGTGTAGTTAGTCTGTCAAATATCAACCCTACCTATTACAGTTTACAGTTACAGTTTACAGATTACAGTTTTTATTGTCATGTTAAAACGTTGTTGATCTGGTGTTGCCTTCATAAGGTGAACGCGCACCGGCCTATCATCGCAGCGGACGGATTTCTTGGTTTTTTTGGATATCTATGGATTTGCGTCCACTGCACTCGCATTATCCGTCAATGCGGCACCCGTAAAATCCGTATTGCTGACCATGCCCCCGCTTGTCCCGCTGCGATGCGGCTCCGGTACGTCGCGTACATATAGGGTGCGATGGGCCTTTAAAAGGTCGATACAGGCTAAACATTTTGAAAATTACAACTAAGTAGAATAACATTCAACTTCTAACTCGTGAAGGAGGAAATAGTATAGTTCACACGGAGTTACAAGAAAGGGATACTAATCCACCCAAATATAAGATCTAACAAAATTAGCTCAAACTATTTTAAGGGGAGTATCAGACCATCAAACAGAACAACTTTCTCTAAGGCACCAATATCGATACCACGAAAAAAAAAATCTGCTGTCCCATACAAAACTTCCAAAACTTACTGGACCCGAATGTATGGGACAGCTGATTTTGATTTCGCGATTTTGATATTGGTCCCATAGAGAAAGTTGTTCAATTTGATGGTCTGATACTCCCCTTAAAATAGTTTCAGTTAATTTTGTTAGATCTTATATATTAGCTCAAAATCGAATGAGGGATGAGACTCAAACCCACTGACTAAAAAAAAAAGATACCACAGGACAATCTACTGTAACAGTTCCTTAAGACACTTTAACTTGGATGCATCACTGGGTGCTTACCAGGCAAGCCAACATTAATACACGTCACACGTTTTGCTGAATGTCCATGGAAAAAACCACAGAATGCAAAAGATAAAGGAAATAACAAAAACTTCAAACTCAAAAGCTGGCGGAGGGCTGCTTATCCGTGACTGGAATGATTCGTGCCTTGAAACGTCTAGAGTTCTTACAATCTATACAAGCATGAGGCTTAATGAACCATGTAAATTAATTTAACTATAGCTAAGCGTTACGTCATACTCAATGTGACCACACATTCGGTTTTGAACAGTACAGTTCCTAATTTAGACTGTCCTATTATCCGTGTATCTATCATACCTAGCGGTTGAAAATGTCCTTCATACAAATTAATGCATAATTAGTTCATTAGTTCTGTATTTGTTCTAAAATATAATGCTACAGAACTACTGGGAATAAACATTAAATATTACAAAATGCACTATTTTGTTACGCAGGGGATAGCCAACCTCTAGGTTTTTACAAAACTGGTAATGAGTGAGCACACACGGAGCAATGAACACACGGTGATACATCAAGCTATACAAAACCAACTTAAGCTGGCCGCTCGACGTTATTCCAAAGACCATTAGTTTAAGGGAATAAAATTCGGAGCGCGCTCCATGCAAACGAAATCTGGTGATATTTTCAATACTAACTTTTTCAGAAACAATCAAGAAACTAATCTCTATGCTTGTATCTTGCACAGATTTTCGTTTAAAATGTATCGTTTTAAAGTTACAGTGCGTCAAAGATTTCCATACAAATCTTAAATTAATCCTAGCATTGAAACTGTATAATTTAACGAAATTCTGAAACCGTAGAAGCAAAGAGATTTGTTTCTAGATGGTTTCTAGAAAATTTCATTGACTTTAAATGGTTAGTATTGAAAATATAACCAGACTTCGTTTGTATGGAGCGCGCATTAGCGCTTTTGGAATAAACTTCTCTTAATATACGGAAACGTTACTTGACCTACGCGCGGTCAGCTTATTTTGGTTTTGTATAGCTTGATGTGTCGCGTGAACATACGCGTAGACGCGATATAGCAGCCATTGTATAAAATAAAATAAAACTATCTGGGACGGATGAAAATAAAATGGTCATTTACATTAGTCGAACAACATACGTAAAATGATTTAGCTACCTATTTAAATACCTCTTAGGGCTATTTAAATCCCGTGTAAAAAGTATAAAATCCTATACATAGATATTGCTTTTAGTTCAATGAACTGGTTCATTCACGAGGTTTTATTGAATGTTAGTTGATTAAAGTTTTTAAATTCGCGTGGGTTAGTGGACTTAATACTAAATGACTACACCTAAGTCCATCAGTTTGGGTAACAAATTAGAGAATATTAACCTTTTGACTGACATAAAAATACAAAGTTTTCAACACAACCTCAGCCTTTAATGCCCAACTTCAGGGCACAGTATTTTCTAACCACCTAAATAGATCTCTGAATTAACGAATTTCCCACCATCTAATGGCATTAGTCGGGAACAACTGCTTAAGGAGCCTTCCGAAGCATGAAAGCTTCATAAGATCTAACTAGGTTATATCAAATCTTTTATATCCAGCCTAAGGTACCATATTTGTCCTAGAACAAGAGGTACTCGAATTGTAAAAGTTCTGAGGTCAAGAAGGGATGAAGTGAATAGGTAATGTTAAATATTTTTTGACTCAAAAAATTAACATTTTAATGATTATGTGGTAAGATCTTCGTCCTATCAGGAGGCCAAACACATGGCCTGCATGTGGTATGGTATGGAAAGATAGGACCATTTTGTAATTTTTTTGCTCTGCTAAACATGCATTCAAAAGGTTAATAAAGTACATAAAAGTAAAATGGTGGTTATTACATTGAATTAAGATTATTTGGCTCATAATTCTAAGCAGAATGTCTTTGGATGTTAGGCCTGACATCCATTCAATATAGGTAGATCCACACACTTTACAAAGTTGCACACATTCTAAGATTTTAGGCATTCATTATCTACAATAGAATAGAAACCTTACATCTAGAGTGTTAAGGTCGTGTTTGCGCGTCACAACCAATAGTAAAATATCAGCTCATATATTATTAAAAATAATGCTTCCTTAAGTATCTTATTGTGGACTATGAAATAATTTCATACTGTGGTACATGAGGTTCGTAATTAAAACCATTATAATGAGTGAAACTCAAGCTTCTAGTTCCCGGTCCATCGGCAAACGGAGTCAGTTCGTTTAAAAGGGATGAGAAACTGGGTCTTTCGTCAGGGTCAACCTGCCAGCACTGTAAACATAACTGGAACAATTCATCTCCTACGTATGAAGGCTGAGAGGGCCTCATTCCCCTTAAAACCCTAGCTGCAACATCTTTGTTCCCACTATTAGAGTATAACGTAGCTCCTATAGTAAACGCCTCCCAGACTAAACATCCGTACGACCACACATCAGCCTTAGGGTTAACTCGTGACTGTCTTAACATCTCGTGGGATGTCCATCTTGTGTAATCAGGTGTTTCGTGCAAAGGCCTCATGTGAGATAGTCCAAAACCGGACACTTTAGCAACTCCACTGTCACTTATGACAATGTTACGGCAACTGAGACGTTTATGAATTATCCGTTTACTGTGTAAGTACTCCATACCTCGTGCGACGTCAACGCAAATTTGTAACACTCTGTTTTCAGAAATTAAGCAAAATTTATTGTTCTGCAAATCGCGGTGTCTACTTTTCAGAAGCATTTCTTTTAACGTCTGTTTAGTGTCTTGGAGTACTACGAACAATGTTGTGTTCGTTTCACAAATTCCAATAAGCGAGATCACATTTTCATGTTCACTAGACTTTATTAACAGATCTAGTTCTTGCAACATAGCTCGTTTGTCAGGTCGTTCAAGTTCTCTGTCTGCTACGACCTGCACTAGCCCTATTGTCTGTGCATCGTGCTGTTGCACTCGTCCCCTCGTAAACTTTCCATAGCTACCTAACCCGACTACAATAGAAATATCTATATCTATGAGATTCCTTGGTATATTCCAGAGTTTACGTTTCAGATTACTGTAGTAATCTACTCTGTCAACGTCTTCTTGGAGGAAACCGGAGTTTTCTATTTCAATACACGGCTCACTTAAGCTCAATGGCATGGATTGTGATCCTCTCTGTAATCGAGCCAAGTGGATCCGTTTACGTAGTATAATTAGAAGTCCAACGCCAATTAATAAAAGGACGACTCCTATAGCTATAGCTGCACCTAACGCGACCACCATCGGAGATACTTCTTCGGGCTCATTTATGTTTAAAATAATTTTCTTCGTAGACTCTGCGTATCTGATCTTTTTCACATGATTTTTCTCACTGACGACACCTAAGGATACCTCAATATCGTTGGTCAAAGGTAAGGGGGCATTGTAAAAACCATTATACGTACTTCTATCACCGATTATGAAGTCGGATTTGATGTCATCAGGGTCCAATTCGGCAGTAATATAATAAGGATGACCAAACTCTTCAGCATAACTATGATTTCCGAGAGTTTCCGTGATAAAACCCTGTTGGTACAATTCTATTGATACGACAATTCGGTACATCGAAACCGGACCATTAACGTTTTTAGCAGTGGGAATGTGAACGAGCATTCTGTCTCCTTTTCTCTCTTTAATCACGATGTCTGGTGGACTTGGGTCCGGTGTTCCAATGACAGTTTCCGCCGTAGTTGTCTTATTAGGACCTTCCTCATCATAATTAACGGCTGCGATGCCGATTGTATACGTAGACCCTGGCTGCATATTAAGCAGTTCTAACATGAACGTTGAATTCGACACTCTCCATTCTAGAGGTCCTATAGCGAAATCAGCAAACGTTTCTACGACCGTTCTCCGTATTACGTACCCGGTTATAGTGGAATATGCTTCCGGTGGAGTCCATTTCACACGGACGGTTGTTTCAGTGATGTTAACAACCTCGATAGACGCTGGAGCTCCGGGGGCGGTCACATCCGTGTCGTATACACTAGCAGAGCTTTCACCGCCACATTTTTGCGTCTCATTTTTAGGGCATGGCGTTATACAATCTTCGAGAGGCAGTTTGAAATGGCCGGGTTTGTTACCGCAGAAGCACGTCGACTCGTTGCCTATGACTGCGTACTTGTAGTACACTTGTTCGCAAGCCGAAAGGCAGACATCTACCGATTGTCCGGTGTGCGTATTCAGAAGATCCTCGACTTTAAACTTGTAACATCCTATGTAATCGCCGCGGTCGCCGGAACCGATGTTTATGTAGAAGAATAAGGCAGTTAACGTATAATATAGCCGCATCCTCATTGTTATGTTCGGTATTGAGTCATGCAGGCCAATTTGACGCGAGTAAACGCCCTTACGATAGCATTTTATTTCTTATTGAATGAATGTAACCATTGTTTTGATTATGTCACTGTGTTCACATAATATTGAGGTAGTTATGAAGATTTACTCGTTCTTTTTGAGACTTGGAAAGATTAATTTCTCGTTAATATTTGTTAAATCGATGAAACTAAAACCGCGCTGTGTTCGTTAATTTTTTTTTTTTTTTTTTTTTTTTTTATTTCTTCCTTACGGAAAGGCAAGGGGTACGAGCCCATACAGCCTGGTCAAAAGTAAATTTTCTTCTGCATAATTTTCAAGCTAAAGCCAAGTCTTAAGTATTTAAATGTCTGAATCGGGATATTTTTTTCAGGCCGAAGCCAAGTCTTCAGTGTTTCAGTGTCTAAATCTAAGTAATTTTCTTCAGGCCGTAGCCAAGTCTTTAGTATTTAAATGTCAAGCAGGGTAGGTTTTCTTCAGGCCAAAGCCAATTCTTCCGTTTTTCAGTGTCTAAATCATATTTAAGTTTAGGCCGAAGCCAAGCATTTAGCTTTTCAATGTCTAAATCAGAGTAAAAAAAAAAATTATAATCTTCAAAGTCTCGTCAACCAATCTTTAACCGTCAAAAGGTTATTGACATAATACGTACGTCATCTACACATCTACTTCATCTACAGTTTAACTGAATTTGAACTGAATATCTACAAAGTTCGAGTAAAATCAATATTCACAAGAAACACATCTATTTACAAGAATTAAAACAAAGTAAATCCTATATTTCCCCAACAGTGTTGAGAATAAATTTATACAACGGAATGTATGTACAACTATTTACAAGAAGATTCGTTATGGAACGCGGGACCAAATCAGTACTCCCATAAATATTAATAAGCTCATCCAAGAGCACAAGGCGCTGTATGCCAAAGGACGAGCAATCAAATAAGATGTGTGAAATAGTTTCCTCATATGAGTTGCAATGAGAACACTGAGAACTATTGACCATTTTCAGACGATACAAATGAAAGTTCAGCCGACAATGTCCAAAACGAAGGCGCATGATGATTGAATAAAATTTCCTATTAATGTAGGTATGATTTTTACAAAACCACGGTAAACTATTGACTTTAACATTGAATGGTGCATACCACAAGCCTTTATTTTCCACTTGCACTGCATAGTTCCAATGTGATATCCATTTCTGACACATTCTCTGCTTTAAATTAAATATAATGTCAGAGTATGGCAATGAAATATTAAAACTATTAGTTTGAGATGTAGTGTTTATAATTTTAGCTAAAGAATCAGCCTGTTCGTTACCTGATACACCAATGTGAGACGGAACCCACATGAAGTTGACTATAATGTTCATAAGACTAAGGTCATACCAAGCCTGTTTAATAGCATAAATTAAATAACAAGTGTTGGCATGTAATTTGTTATTGTTTAGATTTTTTAACACACTCATGCTATCACTAAGAATAAGCCATTTGTTATATCCCTGATTTTGATATTTGATGTGTTCTAAAGCAGCTAAAATGGCCACTGCTTCTGCAGTAAATACACTAGCATTTTTATCTAGTTTATAACCCATGCCCCTCTTAAGGAAACTGTCAAAAAATGCAAAAGAAACACTGGAGTCGTTTTTAGACCCATCTGTGTAAAGAAAACGATGATCATCCCATTCAGATAATTTACTATATACTTCTTCTTTAGATGATAATTCATTATCAATAAAGATTTTAATTGGTGGAAATTTACTTTGAAAATCTCCTTCATAACACGGTAAGGATGATGTTAGGCTTTTGTAGATAGGAAAATCTTGAAGATACTGAATATACCGAGGTAAATCTCGCATAATATATAAAGGTTTGTGAACTAATGAGGGAAGTAATGTTGAGATATTAAATAGGAGCTGGTTATGAGGAATAGAAAAGAGTTTCAAAATGAACCTTTCTTTCAAATAATTAAATCTAATAGAGATTGGCGGGAGGTTACACTCAATTCAAAGAGAATGGAATCACTACGTTTTAAGAGACGGCACTGTCTAACTAGCTTCGAAATCCTAAAATAGTATGAAGCGCGTCTAGTGTTTTCTACCACAACAATAACACTTAAAAATGCAGTCCTACCAACCTAAAGAACATGAAAAGCTTGACAACGTCAAGTTGACGTAACTAGTGCGGAGACACCTTCGTCATTGTCACATTATCGATATTCGATCGAAGTGATGTGCGTGTTTTATCGATATCGAGATCTTAATTAGGCGAGTGGCGGCGAGGCGACGTAATTTAATAACTATTTACTAATAAAACAACAAAAAGAAAGGTAATCAATTTTATTATAAAATTGTTAATTTGCGTAGGTAATAGGAAAGATACGTAGGTAATTAAACGTACCTATTTAGTTCAGTGAAACTACGTGTTAATGAATAAGCGCAAAACCTCATACACCCCAACAGATTTAGAACAAAATAATTAGATTGAAACAATAATTTCATTATTTTGATACATAAAATTTAAAGTTATTCGCATTTTAAGTTTTGAGGCAAAAATGATCTGTTATCATTTAAGCAATGAATGAAAGCGCTAACGTGTTCATGGATACATTTTAAGAATCTTGTTTTGGTAGTAAGTAGGGTGAGAGTGCCCGAGCGGTGGGTTGAGATCGAGTTCAGTAAATATTAAATTTTACAAACAAATTATTTAATATTTTGAAAAAAAATTACCTGTTTTGAAAACATGATAATTCGATTCTGCTCTCGATTCTAAACCAACTATTTTCTAGTTTTGCGTTAATTCATTAACACGTTGTATACAGGGTCCTTTTTTAAATGCTGACACTTTTTCAAGAGGATGATCAGACCATCAAACTAACAACTTACTCGACGGCACCAACATCGAAATCGCGAAAAAAATATCAGCTGTTCTATACAAAACTACAAACCTACTTGAGCCAAATGTATAGGACGACAGATTTTTTGAGTTGTTCAGTTTGATGGTATGATCATTCTCTCAAAAAAGTGTCAGCATACTAAGAAGGACCCTGTATAACCCCCGACGCAAAAAGAGGGGTGTTAGACGCAAAAATTTTATTTATCTACGGGTGGTTCAGACCATCAAACTGAACAACTTTTGCTATGCAAGCAAACATTAATTCGTAAAAAAAAATCGGTCTTATATATTTGAGTCTAGTAGGCATTGCAGTTTAGTTTGGAACAACAGATATTTTTTTGCGATTTCAGGTTTGCTCCCGTAATAAAAGTTGTTCAGTTTGATGGTCTGAACCACCCGCAGATAAATAATTTTTTTTTACGCCATTTGTATATTTATATTCTTTTATATTACACGTAAATCCAAAGAAATATCACCACGGGACCTTTGTTTTTAACTAAGTAGAAATTGCGAACTATTTTCAGAAATACTTAATTTTAGTACAAACTTTACACAGTGTTTGTAAACTCATAACCTAAAACAAACAATAAAAATAAAAAAATAAAGAAATCCCATTAAAATATACATTTTAGTACTAACAACTAAAAATACGAAATTTAGTTGAATTCGTTTATAAAGTATAATTAATAACATTTTTTTCGATCTAGCATAAAAATTGCTTATTACAATTTATTTCCTTTTGACCTGTATTTTTACTTAGCTACGCATGCGAACTACAACTTTGAACACATTTGGTATCGCGCTAATCATTTGACAGCCCTTAGGCCGAGATTCAGAGACGTTTTTTAAGTTATAGTTCGAACTCCCGTATGTCAAACATACATACATGTACCCATACATTTTCACCACGCTTAGCTCACGCTAAGACTAAAAAGATCGTCTCTGAATCTCGGCCTTAGTTCGAACTCCCGTATGTCAAAATCCATACATTTTCGCCCTACTTAGTTCAAACTAAGACTAAAAAAATCGTTTCTGAATCTCGGCCTCAAAGCCGTTTTAACAGATCGCTCAGATGTTAGAGGCAGTCAGTCGCACATAGTAAATAAGTCAAGTTTAGTGCGATACGGAATTTAACACAGTTGATTAGAACTGAGATTGAACTTTGATGCTTTAAATTAACACGATCGGTGCCCTAGACTAATTTCACATGGCGGTGAGTTTGAATAAGGTGTCACAGGCCACCAGGCCTCCACCCGAACGGTTATTTAACAAAAACTTAGTCTAGGTGAAAAGTTATTATTCGAATAGTGATTGGTGGTGATGGTTTTTAAACACTTTAATCTTGCTTATATGATTCCACCGTTTCCTCCGTTTCTTCCGTTGTGGTTTCTTTGATTGGTTTTTTATGGCCTGAGTGACAATTTCCCTTAGGAGCTCTGATTTCATGTCATCAAGTTGAATACTTGTAGTTGTCAACGTTTTTAACGCACGTGCTTCGCTAACGCTTTTTCCCGCTTTGAAATCAGTGGTTGTGGATTGACGGTTGAAGATTTTTCTGAAAGCAAAAAGAAAACGATTTTATTTCATAAAGCTAGTAAGTCGCTCTGAGCTTTTTAGCAGTTGTAAATATAATTTGGTTCTAGATTGGCAGTTTTAGAAATGGTTATAGATACCAAATTATAATAAAGTTTCCATAATGGAATTAGTTACGTTTCAGTTTTCGATTACCTATAGTTTTAGGTGGATAAACTTTTGCGATCGAGAACTCTGCATAAGATCACCACTATCCTTTTGTCGCCTTCTCTTACACTTATGGGAAGAAATGGGATGTTCCACTTGAAGTCAAACCATCATAAGCCTTGCACTAAACGGTACAAATAACTGTCTTACCTTAGACGCCGATATATATAAATTACAAAAGGGGTTTTAGTGACAATCTCGCTACGGACCTCGCTATGGAAGTCTTTACACTACGGACCTTCAATCAGGACCGTGTTTACAAAAAGCAAGGGTGACCTATGTATTCTAAGTTACAAACAACTTAATATACCTACATCCTTCCTGTTACAAGATATGCCCACGATTTTGTTAAAAAAAAAATCTCAAAAATAAAGTAAGTAGAGAGCATCGGTCGGTGAAGCGTTGTGGAGAGGTATGAATACTCAATCATAGAGGTCCGGGTTCGAATCCGCACGGACGTTATGCCATGTACCAATTAGTTTCTAACTTATACTGGGTGGAACGTAACGAGGGTCTTTCCTTTTAAGGGTGTATTCAGACACTAAAACTAAACAACTTTCCCTAAGGAACATGGGTCGAAAAACGAAATAAATGTTTGGACCATAGAAACTACTACTACACTCGATTTATTTTTAATTCTTTGTTTGATTCATAAATGAATTTTCTATAATTACAAACCTGCAACTCCTTGTGGCCTCTTTGTTGAAGAAGTTGTTTTGAAGTCCAAGCCCGTAGCAGAAGTAACTACAAAAATGTCAAGATTAATTCACATTCTTATTCATGTAAACTAATAATATTATGATGACATCAATAGAAGCTTCGCTTAGGAGCAAGCAAGACTTGGAGGATAGATTGGTGCTGGTTTGAAATATATAGGGGGGGGGGGGGAGGTTTAATGCTCTGCAGTGGATTGATTAGTGGGAAAGATGATAATAATCGATTGTTCTAACATACGTAATGTTGATTTAATATTTATAATTTCCTTCTAAACGTAAGTATTTACATAAAATTTTCTTAAAGTACAAAAATTTTGTCAGTAGCTATTTTAATTTAATCAAAGGTGTTTAGGTATGTAGACAGACCACACGTAGACCTTCTAGTTGAGCCAAATTTAATGCGACTTCATACAAACAACTACAATAAAGTACACTATGAATAGTCACCTGTTTCTTCAACACGACGACGACGTCCCGAAAGAAGTAGATGGTAAACATTCGAAACCAGGGGCAGTGGGTTCTGGAGAGGATGAAATGACTATGATTTTCAATTTATAGACCTTCTAGTTGAGTCAAATTTAATTAATGCTTAATTAATTTAATTTATTTAATGCTTGATGCTATTTGGTTTACGATAAGCGAAGTATTCTTGCTTTAATACTATCATGTAGATATAGCAGCATAAGTATACGCTCACGACTATATTTCCCTAGGGGTAGTCAGAGATATTCTGAAACCTCGAAACATCCACGTTTCACTAGTAGCACAGAATAGGTAATAGTATTTACCTATAGTTCTACATACTAGTAGGTAGTACTGAAACACTGTCCAGAGGGACGGGAAATGAGCCCGTCGCGTCGGCACTTATAATGAACAGAAGGTACAATACATACCTCGAAATTGAAGCATACGGGTTTCCTCAAGCTGTTTTCCTTCACCGAAAAGCCAGTGGTGTTACAATTCGTACATAAATTCCATAAAATTCATGGGTACGAGTCGGCCTGGACGGGGATCGAACCATCGCCTCCCGAACGGCAGGAATGGTATTCGTCACTGAACTAACACGGCATGTAGATGTCTAATCGCATTATTGTATATTATTTCCAATATTCGAACATATAACTAGTTAATACTAAAATTACTAAGCACTTTATACTTACCGGTCTAGGTCTCTTCTTGCGAACAAAATGTCATTGGACTTTCTCCTTAAGCCGCACACTTCACATTTCTGAGTCGATTATCCCATTTTATAAACAATTTGGATAAAATGCGCAGAAAATTTCATCAAAATGTTATCAAACACGCCGCGCCATTTTGTTTTGACAAATACATTAGCGCGCAATGCTACCAATAACTAAATTCAATTTCTTTTTTTAATTTTGATTGATTCGACTCGTTTAAAAATCTACTTTTTCGGAGACAATGATTGAACTTGCCTAACATTATTTTTGGCAAGCTTACGTGCTTGGCAGGTTGGTAGCAAATTCTAGACTTGCTTAGTACAACCAAAACTTTGTTCTATCTGTCGAGCGACTGACTCAATTTGCAGCACATTTATGGGGGTACTTTTAAAAGCACCAGTTATTAATCTCATACTTTTATTTTGAATTTTGTCTAATATGTCAACAAGTCTATTGTCACCAGCAAAACAGAAGAAACCATATTCAAAATGACTTCGAATTAAAGACTTGTATAAAAGCAGTAAAATTTTAGGATCCGCTCCCCAATAAGTTGATGCTAACGATTTCAGAACATTAAAAGCTTTATTAGCTCTAACAGTTAAATTATCAATATATCTTCTCCAAGAGAGATTATGAGTTATTGAAACTCCTAAAAATTTTGTTTCTAATGAAACAGGAATGGCTGTATTATTATAGTAAACATTAGGCATCAGAGAATTGTTCTTTCCAAATACAAGTAACTTTGATTTTAATGGATTTATGTCCAGATTCAGATATGAGAAATATTGGCTTAAGCTGCGTAAAGCGTTATTTATATGATTAACTAAGTTTGATAAATTACTACCACATGCATAAACAACAAGGTCATCAGCAAATTGCAAATTTTTTACATTTGAGCCTAAAATCATATTCAAACGACGAATGTACAATATAAAAATTAAAGGCGACAAGATACCTCCCTGACAAACTCCAACAGAAGCATATCGGGGACCATAAAGACTACCATTATATTTAACAAATACTTTTCTTTCAGACAAAAACTTATTGATCCACTGAACAAATTTCTGTGGAAGGCCAATAGAAATTAGTTCATTGGAAAGTATATCAACATTGACACTATTAAAAGCGCCTGCAATATCAAAAAATACACAAACAGTGGCATTACTATGAACTACACTATTTTGAATATCAAGATGCAACTGACAGATACTTTCTCGAGACGAACGACCTCTTCGGAATCCAAATTGATTGGAAGGTAAAATGTTATTTTTTTCTACATAAAACTCTAATCGCTGTTTCAAAAGTTGTTCAAAAATTTTACCAGCACAAGATGTGAGCGCTATGGGACGATATGAGTCTTTATTTAATCTAGGCTTATCAGGTTTTAAAATGGGAACCAAACAATCGGTTTTCCAACA
Organism: Agonopterix alstromeriana; assembly: GCA_963924505.1. Lineage (NCBI taxonomy): Eukaryota > Metazoa > Arthropoda > Insecta > Lepidoptera > Depressariidae > Agonopterix > Agonopterix alstromeriana. The sequence continues at coordinate 15,523,735 of OZ004679.1, forward strand.
TGGTGGTATCTCATTATTTGCCCAAAGATAATTTAATAAGTTCAAAAAAAATATCATGCTATTTTCATTCAATGCCTTAAACATTTTATATGGAATTCCATCTAATCCAAATGCACTTTCTTTTCTGGAAGAAACAGCAGATTTTAATTCTTGCAAAGTAAAAGGGTGCAACAGAAAGGAATTACTGGAATTAATTTCAGAATCTTGATGTGGAAAGATAATATTACTAGACACATAATCTGGAGTGTATTTTTTAAGAAAATCAAGAACCCATCTGTCATCATTACTATTATTAGGAACAAAGGTCTTATTAAATTTTCGCATATATTTCCAGATGATCGAGAGAGGTGTACAACGATGAAAAGAACCACATAAAGCTGCCCAACTATTTGCTCTTTCTATTTTTAAAGTAAGTTTTTTATAAGCTTGAAGTCTCTTGAATTCCAAATATGTAGATTCGGAGGGATTATTTTTAAATTGGATATAAGCTAATTTTGACTTTTGTACAGCTTCGGAACATTTATTATTCCACCAAGGTAAAGAAGGCTTTTTGCCCAACTTCCTGTTAGGAGAAGTAGAATTAGAAGGAATACGTTTTGCAGGAATAGATGACTCTACAGCACTATGTAGAATTTTACAGAACAGCGAGTATGCTTCTAAGGGAGTAAAGGATTGAATCTGAAACCCTTCCAACAAACTTTCAACTTTATCTTGATACACCTTCCAATCCACAAACTTGTAGTTTGGAAAGATTGGAAAGTGTGCCAAATTAGCCCTACTGCAACCATCATAGCTATTATTATTATTCAAAACAACATTTATTATTACAGGAAGATGATAACTACCCAGTGGATCATCGTGAACCGACCAATCACAAGATAAAGCCAAAGAAGAACTAACTATGGATAGATCTAAAGCATTTTGACGCCAAGTCAAAGAACCAACTGTAGTATATTGACCATCATTAAGAAGAACTAAATTGTTATCATCAATTACTTCCAAAACATCTCTACCACGAGGACAAGTGGTATCACATCCCCAAGAAGTATGATAGGCATTAAAATCACCAGCAAAAATCATGGGACTAGGTATAGATTTTATTAGAGCATCAAGTTTATTTTTGTTAAAAGGAGGACGACATCTAGATGGACTATAAAAGCTGACGATGCTTAATTCTTTACTACCAACAACAACTCGAACACAAATGTTTTGCAAAGAATCATCAAAAGCAGTAGTTACTCTAGAATAAACGAAAGAATTACGGATTAAAATTGCAACACCATTGTGTGTATTACCAGTGTCATTTCTTTCAATATTAAAACCTCTTATATTAAACTGACGATTAGGTTTTAACCAAGTTTCAGAAATAATTGCAACATGAATATTGTAGTCATAGAGGAAATTTGTTAGAACATGCCTATTGCTTACTATACTCTGCGCATTCCATTGAACAATATTTAAAATAGGATCCATTATTATTTGTTAAGGGATTTATTGAAGGTCGAACGTAAACACTCTTTTATGGATCCTGTATTAATTGGCATATTTTTATTGGAAAGACTAAAAACTTTCATTAACGACTCTACTAATAAATTCATAAATATATCTGATTTTGTTAAGTTACTTATATGTGTTTCAATAGATTTTTCTGTCAGTTTGGGGAATAATTTTTCATCAAAAAGATCTGAATATTTGACTGAACGGGACTTTACTTTATTCTCTTCAATTTTTTGCTTTTTTAAAGGGCAAGCAGCTGCAATTGCAACGTGGTTACCGCCACAATTTACACATTTGGCATCCTCTGATTTAACTGTGCAAGATCGAAAATTATGATTGGCTGTACAGATGGAACAGACTTCAGCATTACGACAATATTTTGCAATATGCCCAAAACGCAAACAACGAAGACACTGCTTTACAGGAGGAATATACTGACTGACCTCATGTCTCCAATGGTCCAGGTAAACGAACTCTGGCAGCTGAGTGGAGGCAAAAGTTACCGCGACCGTCTGAGTTGGCTGATAAGACACTACGCCACCTTCACCTCGCACCCGCCGCATAAAACGCCTTACTTGTATTATATTTCTTGTGCTGTCAATCAGTGAAAAAATTTGTTTATTACTCATCTCCGTTGGTACAGAAGTGATAACTCCAGTGGTCTCTGTGTCAGCCGCTGGAATGGAGGCCGTGACACCTAACTCATTGAGCAATTTAGAGTTCTGTATAAAAACATTTGCATTATTGGAGACATCAAACGTGACACCAACTTTATAACGATTAATAGTTCGCAGGTGCAAAACACCTGGAACACAGTGTTTACGTATTGCCTGCGATATTAAGATCCGATCCTTATCATTAAACGCTTTGTTATCTTCATTATGCGTCAGAAAAACCACAAATTCTGTCATATTAGTGTTATCAGGATACTTCCTGGTGTATCCTTTGATGTTGTATACTTTATATTTTTGAGTCTGATCGTTTTCGTCATCTGAGCGGTGACTCTCGCGCTCATCTCCAGACCCAGACCCATCTTCTTTTTTCCGTTTTTTTCCCATCCTTGAAACCCACTACAAGTAGTGGGTTTCAAATTAAAACTTTCTACACTATATATAAACTACACTAAATTATTATTATTTACACAAACGATAGTGAAAATGTACAATTTAAAAGAAATATTAAAATTAATTTTCTAAAAGCGCGCCTTTTCTTTTCAAGGGTTCCCGCCGAAAAAAATTCTTCTTGTGTAAGCCTGTGTTCGTTAAAGTTTTGACATTGACGTTCGTTTACATGCTTGACAGAGCACGGGCTAGAGCCAAAAATTTAAGGTGGAACGGAACGTATCGAGTGATTTTCAAATAGTTGCGAACATAACGGGAATCTCAAATAAATACGAAAAAAACGAGAAAACAGAACATTCGTTTTGGTTCAAGTTAACTCGAGACGTATTGTATACGTTGAGGTCTTTAGTTGAGGCATGCACGGATCTTGAGTTGAGCAGCTTGAGGTACAGCTCAATCAAGAATAACGCTCAATATCATGACGGCGACGTGGTAATTTTTGTGGCAATACGAGAGCTTTCAAATATCGAAAACAGATTAGAAATAAAAAGAAAAACCTACTGAAGATAACGGCTGACAGGGCTTGATCCCATTGACTTTCAGAAATAAAAAGTAAAATCGAATGTCACTCTGGTACCGTTTATTTTGCTCACGAAGAACGTCAACAAGCAAAAATCATTCATACACCTCCACACTTTGAAGAAATCACTTAAAGGAAAAGCTTTGTTGAAGTAGGTGGTGCAATGAATGATACAAATTTGCAAAATCTACAGTTGTGCAATTAAAACTAAAAAAATTGCAAACAAATTCTTTTCTTTGCAAAACATTTCATTCAATTTATTTATTTTGCTCGGGAATAAAATATCAGTGCTCTCCACTCTTATTCCACTCCATCTATTTACTAATCCATCGCCATGGCTCTAACGAACGTGTTGCTGCTGAGTCAAATAGCGGGCTATGTGATAGGCTTGATTCTATCGCTATGTATCATTACCCCGATGAGCATGCACCAAGATGAATTCAGGTAAACTTTACAAGATATTTCTCTTTCGAATTCATGTAGGACCTTATCCAGACAGAAACCTACCTATTTAATGAAAATATTGTTGGCCGTCCGCCCCCACCAATATGCAATACAAACAAAGAGTTTGTTGCCAAAAAGATAACTTATCAGAAGAGTACAGTCATTGATATTATACCAAAAAAAGAAGCAGAAATTGGACACTCGAAAACAACCCAATTGGAATGTCTTTAAATAGTCCAGTCCGCATCAAGCAATCCTAAGAGCGAGTCACAATTTTAGGTGCCATTTTCTATGAAGGTAATATCTTGTTTAATAAAATATCAGACACACACATATCGGGTACGGTGTAAATTACAGACTTAAGGTACAAATTCGTAGCCGATCACATGCAGCAGCAGCAAACGACATGTCACTACAACAAGTCATTGCGTCATGTTGCTTAACCAACTGGGGAAAAATGCACAAAGTTACATATCACTAAGTGTCCCCCGTGGGAATCGAACCCACAAACTCCGTGTCAAGAAACCATTAGATCACAGAAGCATTTTGTGTACTGAATTTCGTACAGCGGTCCTAGTGGTAACGTTGAGAACTAATTCTGCCAGACAAAATTGGCGCCGTAACTGGAGTAGTAAAGTACAGTGTCAACTTATGGTAGACATATTGATTCAAATATTTTTTTAACAAATTCAAATATGGTGATGGTGAAAAAGGTGGACTCTGCACATCACTAGCGTCATTGCACATCACTAGCATCAATGTACATCTTTGATGCTCAAAACTATGATACTCACACAGTGTCAAAATTGGCGCCCCTTGGCGAAATTCAATAGATCTGACTCGCTAGGTGGGTTCTTGCGCACTGCCTCCGTGTTTATCCGTGTTAGTCCAAAGTGTTAATTATAATATCGTTCCAGTGGCCACTGCCTGCTGTTCTCACAGGGAGATTGGCAGGAGGAGGACGGGCAGCTGCTGGTGCACTGGGCGTCGACGGTGTACTGCCACTACGTGCTGGTGGTCGGCGTGCTCACGTTCATGGCGTGCTGCGTTCAGATATACAGGTGCGAGGTACACTAAGGGCCTTTACACACAGTGCGAGTCACCATACTGCGGACTCCTGGTGCCGTGTTTAATCATTGTAAGTGTGGAATGTGGCATGATGCGATGAAAATATAAGTTCTTCTGTTACAAATAGCTTCATTTCAACTTTTTCATTGACTTACTTATTTATTAATGGCATTTTGCTCATGTCTGACAGAACTGCCAATGTCAAGTAGTTTGTGTAATCTCAAGTAGGTATTGGACCGGGGGGGGGGGGGGGGGCGGGACGACCCACCCGGTCCATATTGTATTATGAGCAAAAACACATTAAAGCTGTACGAAATGGCGAAGCCACGTGGCTAACCAACCCGAAAACACGTCCGCCCGTGAATCCCTAGCCACATTACTTGTTCCTCGTGAATAGGTAACCTCTAAAACCATATCAAAATCCCTGCGGGTAGCTTTAACAGACTGACAGGATGACACTTTAAATTATAATATGACATGATTTTATAATATATTCCACCATGATGTATGGTGGATTGATGCCCATAAACCCTCCCTGAGGGTACCCCTGTGCCCTGCAGTGGGACGTATATAGGCTGATGATGATGTCAATTGTTGCAGGTTGTCAATGTTCATGTACAAGGGTGAGGACAGCTCGTTTCTGTCCGCGTTCATAGAGGCGGTGGGCTGCGCGGCGATGTGTGGGCTCACCGTCACCGCGGCGGTGTTCGTCACGCTCGGCTTCATGACCTGGTGCCAGAAGATTGTCGAGAGGTTCCCTAGGTGAGTGATGGAGTACTTGTGGATTTGTTTATCAGTGGCTGGCTGCTTTCGCTTACTTTTTCGACATTTGTAAGCATTTTTAAACTATAATTTATATGTTAATGGTATCTAAGAAAGCAGCGATATTATGTACTGCTATAATATGCGGGAGGACCCTCAAACTAAAAAATTGTATGAAACCAACATAGAAATGCAAAAAAAAACTGCTGCTTGTATGGTCTAATATAGGGATACTGGTCTCATAAAGAAAGATGTTCAGTTTGATGGTTTGATCATCATCTAAAAAAACTGTCGGCATAATACATACAGTGCTAAAATAAAATAACCTACATATAAATTGGTATGGCTTTTATTTATTTAAGTTTTATTGAGATGGTATCTACTTAAGCCGTGGTGGTCCAGTGGCGAGTAACCTTGCCTGCCGTGCAGGAGGTGATGGTTCGATCCCCGTCCAGACCGACTTTTACCAATGAGTTTTTCGGAATTTATGTACGATTTGTAACACCACTAGCTTTTCGGTGAAGGAAAACATCGTGAATTAACCTGCATGCTTCAATTTCGAGGCATGTATTGTACCCACTGTCCATTATGTGGCGACGGGCTCACCCCCCGTCACACTGGACATAGTTTCGGTACTACTGGTGAAGCGTGGATGTTCTAAGGTTTCAGAATATCTCTGACTACCCCCTCGGGGAATATAGTGACTAAATGCAACTTTTTTTCACTATTAGAAAATCAAAAGCCCGAAAAAAAATTCGAGCCACCCTAATATAGTCATGAGCATGTATATCTTACTTTGGTATCTACTTATATTTTTGGGTAAATGGATTTATTTTGTGTAATAGTCAAACATTACATTGTTTGGAATATTTTCTCATACAAGGTCTCATGTAACTTTTTAGACCATTTGTTTTCTATTGCAGTTGTGAAGCAGCCGCCGGTCAGGATATAGACAAGAAAGATTCCATAAGTACAAGTGGATTCTACATGGAGATAGGCACAGCTCAGGTAAATATAAAACACTAGAGTTTACCAGCGACTTCGTCCGCACAAAATATATACCAGATTTTAAGTCAGATCATAAGCTATAGAACAAAAAAAGTTGCATCAAAATCGGTTCTGTAGTTTTTGTGTGATGCTGTTACAAACATACAAAAAACAAACAGACAAACAGATAGACAAAAATTCTAAAAAAGGTTGATTTGGAGTCCGGGAAACCTAAAAACAATTTGTAATCTTTTTCATGTAAATATCTTCAATGTACAGACACACTTCTGTTACAGTTTTATAATAGTTAAGTTTAAGGTTGTAAAAAATGACACCACACTCTTCTTCTTATAGTGTTGGCAGCAAGCCCTGGTGTCAGAGTTTTTTCTGACCACCTTACGGCCTCTGATGTGGTTTTTATGTAACAACTACTACCACGAGAGAGACCAACGGCTTAACGTGCCATTCGAGGCCCAGAAGCATCTTTCTTTTCAGACAATCAGGTGATTTGGCCTGCAATGTTCTAACCAACTGGGGAAAAACGCACAAAGTGACATATCACTAGGTTTCCCCCGTGGGAATCGAACCCACAACCTCCGTGTCAAGAGCCCAATGCATTTAACCATTAGGCCACGGAGGCAATTATACCACTCTCTGATAACTATGAACAAAGCAAGAACCAGTGTACTCACGGCGACACATCAAGCTAAGCAAAATCGGCATAAGCATGCCGCGCACGACAAGAAGAGAAAACCGTCATGCGCGCTCACTTTCACAATAAGTAACAAAGACAGGCACGTCTCGTTTTTTATCGTTTTCTCGGGGATGGCATGCTAGCCCCACTTATGCTGGCCAGCTTATGCTGGTTTTGTATTGCTTGATGTATCGCTGTGTACCCACTTGCAAGAGCAAAATCTAAATAAAATCTATCAAATGAATTTCTGATTACTTTTGTAATTTACTGTAGCACTTTCAAACGATGGAAATCTGGCGGATTGAAGGGGTATGTATGAAAGTGGATGAGACGAAAGAGGTGTGTAAGAATAGTGGTGTGCGGTAAGCCGTGGTCTTTGCCTACCCCCCTAGTAATATGGGCGTGATCATGTATCATTACGTACTCGGACGCGGTGGTAGCTTTAAAAAAGATTTGACGTTTGATAAGTGTGCTCCAAGCTCCTATATTGAATAAATTATATTGACTTTGACTTTAGGGTTCCGTACCCAAAGGATGCCATCGGGGCCCTATTACTTAGCCTTCGCTGTCAGTTCAAATGAGCAGTGAACAAAATGTCAAAAAATTATGTCATTTTCTACTGCTGATTTGAACATAGGACTTACAAAAATCGCACTCTTGGTCAGTTTTTAAATAAAATGTCTCTTCCTTCCGTCCTTCGATAATAATTTAAATTAATGTTATGTTTTTGTATGTACAATACCCTCGTTGCTACACAGCAAATAATGTGTACGCCTGATGGGCAAAATTTTGACAAATAAATGAATCTGAATTCCCCAGTTCGGTGCGTGGGCGGCGTTTGCGACGTGGGTGGGCCTGGCGGTGTTCTCGACGCTGAAGGTGTGCCGCTACCACCAGCTGGAGAACATCCAGGTGTCGATGTACCGCGAGCGACAGCGGCTCGTCAACGAGGGCTCGCCCCGCGCCGACGGCCGCTCCACTCCGCCGCTAGTGCAGTAGATTCACCACATTGTTAGTTCTTTTGTAAACCAATAGTTTTTAGTTACTAACAAAATTTTAAGGATATATTCAGACAAGTTTCGGTACTACTAGTGAAACGTGGATGTTCTGAGTTTTCAGAACATCTCTGACTACCCCCTCGGGGAATACAGTCGTGAGCATATGCTATGCTATTCAGACAATAAAACAAAAATTTTTGGACGTCCCAATGAAAAATGCGGATCAGCCGATCGATTTTCTATGGGAGGTCCAAAAACATTTGTTCCATTTTCCCTGGGGAAAGTTGTTTAGTTTCATTGTCTAAATATACCCATAAAATTTTGTTAGTAATTAAAAACTTGTAGTATATTATTACAGGGTGTAACTTTAACGGTGTGAAATATTTACTGAAGTGATTGATATACTGCCAGTTGCACGTACGTTAATTAAAGTTAATCCTCCATTAAATCTCTTGCAGTCACTTTTTGTCTTGTTGACGTGGTAAAAGCTAGCAAGATATTTAATGGACGATTAACTTTAATGAACGTACGTGCAACTGACCATAAGTCCCTTAGATTGGTTACGTGGGCCATTATTTTATTGAGGGTACCATAATCTTGTCTCCTGCATAAAAGGCAACGAAACAAAGGCGTTTTTGTTAGTTAAAAAAGGTAATTTAAATAAAAAGGTTGTCGGTAGATCGACAAAATCGACATAACGTCGCCATCAGATATATCGTACCATACAAGGTATTCAAATATTTCTGAGCAGTGTTAATTTTCAATAAATTATATACAGTAAAGGTTACCAATTATATCAGCATAGCATATGCTCACGACTATATTCCCCGAGGGGGTAGTCAGAGATATTCTGAAACCTCAGAACATCCACGTTTCACCAATTATATCGAAACGTGTATTTTGTCATAAATATTAGAACAACTTATTTTCAATTATTTCTTTACTATGTTATTTAACATTGGAATGTGTAACAGCGACTTAAGGTCTTTTTTCCTAAACTACTCAGATATTTATGATCACCCTGGCCGAGAAGATAAATTTGATGGTCTAGGCGTTCAGATATTTTTAATTGTTTATGTGTAAAGAATTTATTGAAAATTAGAACTGCTTAGAAATATTTGAGCATCTTATTTTCTACGATATATCTGATGGTGACTGTACAATAATAGTCCCCAACGCACGCGCATGCGGAAACTTAATGAAGCCGCGACCCTTAGTCGGCGCCAGGGCCACCGGCCAGAAAGTGGCACAGAAAAGTTAGGTTAATTAGGTACTTCAATTCCATTTTAATCATTTTTTGATTAATTATTGATAATAAAAAAATGATCATACGTAATCTTAACAAATATTGCACACCTTTAATGTTATGCCTGTATAATAATTTTGTTCAGCGCCCACGGCATGATGGCGCGATAAAGATCTATCACACCCTACCTCCCTTTCTTTTTGCGCGCGAACGAACGAGTTAGCAGGCGCGATAAAACGTTTATCGAGGCACCATGCCGCGGGCGCAGGTATAACCTGCTAGTTTTAAGGTTTTCATTCACTTCAGGCACCACCTCACTTCAAAATAAAGCTATGAGAATGGATGGGAATACACCTATCCCCCACATTCTAATTTTCAAGTAGAGGGATCTCTCATCTTGTGAATGTTTTTTTAACATATTCGTTCAGTCTGTGCACCGCACCGCTATAAAATTCGCAATCCACGCATATACAGGGTCCTTCTTAATATGCTGACACTTTTAAGGCGATGATCAGACTATCAAACTGAACAACTTTCTTTATGGGACCAACATGGAAACCGCGAGAAAAAATCAGCTGTCCCATACATTTGGTTTACAGCATGTTTGGGGAACAGCAGATTTTTTTTTCGCGATTTCAATGTTGATACCATAGAGAAAGTTGTTCAGTTTGACGGTCTGATCATTCCCTTAAAAAAGTGTCAGCATATTAAGAAGGACCCTGTATGTGCCTGTGTTTAAAAACTATTGTCCCTTCCCTAGCAAACTACAGGGTGAAATTGATATCATTAGCATCTTTTTAAACCAAGAGTCTACCCATCAAACACCCTTTACTATGGGAGCAAACCGATCAAAGCAAAACAAAAATCTGCTGTTCCATACTAAACTAGACATTGCAATGCCTACTCGACTCAAATGTATGCATCAATTTCACTCTGTATACAAGGTGTTACAAAAATGCAAATTACCATTTAAGGGTGTGGTTTAGAACATCAAACTGAACAACTTTCACTATGGGACCAATATCGAAATCATGAAAAAACAATCTGATATTCCATACTAAATTACAAATCTACTCGAGCTAATCTAAATGTATGGGTTAGCAATTTTTTTTTTGCGATTTTGAGTTGGTTTCATGGTGAAAGTTGTTTAGTTTGATGGCCTAAAGGGGGTTGCCCTTAAAAGATTTAAATGCTTATTTTACTTTTGTAACACTTTGTATACACTTTCATATTATATAACCTCTAAAGAACTTCTCTAAAAGATTATAGCTTTTATAATTAAGGATTAATAATGTGATAATCATAGAAATTTATTTAATAATTAATTAATCAATTTGGGGCTTCGGTGTCGTTTCCGAAGCTCTGCTCTCCCCATTAGGGATAATGAGCTTGATTATATGTATGTACACACGGCGACACATCAAGCTATACAAAACCAAAATAAGCTGGTCGTGCGTAGGTCGCGTAACGTACAAGACCCGCGTCCAGTTTATGTTGGTTTAGTATAGCGTGATGTGTCGCCGTGTGTACGTAAATTAATTATTATACAGGGTTTAACAGAAGTGGGTAAATATTTAAAGGGCCAACTTAAATTTTTCTCTGTATTTTACTGATTTTGTTTTGGTGTAAAATAAAGTATATTTGATCGGCTTTGATTAATTATAATGTCAAGATAGAGCCTCACGCTTCTAACGTATTAAAACAAAATGGGCCAACTTATGTTGGTGTGCGTGAGACGTCATACAACTTATCTCTGTGTGCATGCATAGTGACAGGGTTTATTAGCCTAGACTGGGTGATATTTTTTCGACGAGTTCGTAGCTTCGACTGTCTATCTTGAGTCTTGACATATCAAAGATTGATCGATTTGATTGATTGTTTAAATCATCAAACTGAACAACTTTCGCAATGGAGTTTTTTTCGCCATTTCTAAGTTAGCTTCGTTAGTGAAAGTTGTTCAGTTTGATAGTCTGAGTCACCTGGTTGGGCCTTGAATTAGTACTAGCCACTTCTGTTACACCATGTATATCAATGTTTATACTTTTTGTACAAACGAGTATTTAAATTAGATTTAGCTAATTAATTTAACTTATTTTAACTACTAGTTTTACCTGTAACCGCTTCACTCGCTGAACCCAGATTTTTAGCCCCCCAGGGTTTAATTCATCCCATCTTATGAGTTGTTTGTTTCACAAAATAAAGCGGCTGCTCAAATGTCATGTTTCTAGTAGTTCAGGGAATATAATTCGGAGAGAGCTCCATACAAACAAAGTCTGGTGATTTTTTCAATACTAACCAATTTAAGTCAATGAAATTGTTCAGAAAGCATCTAGAAACTAATCTCTATGTTTGTATGAAGTCAGATTTTCGTAAAAATGTATAGTTTTAAAGTTACCGTGCCTCAATGATTTCCATATAAATCTTAAATTAATAGTAGCATTTTAACGAAAATCAGACTTCATACAAACATAGAGATTAATGGTGAGTACAGAGTACAGCAACATATAGCGCGTGTCTGTGACGGCCGTTACACATAAAGCTCACCCTGAGACCCGGTATCTACCAAAGCGGTAGTGTATTTAACGTTGTTTTGGGACACAATATAATAGTGCGGACCTGTGTTAAATACACTAATAGCTCGCTCGCGTCATAAGGAAATTGAAGCTATTCTATTGGTTGATTTTACACACCTCCACTCCGCTCCGCTTTCATAGATTCCGGGTTCAATTCATGAACGGATATAATGCGGTTTAGGAGCAAAGCTTCATAAAGTCAGCGAATCGTAAATCAGGGGGCACGAATGTATTAATAATGTTATTCTACTTGTATATTTTGTTGTAGTCTTCATCACAAACTAAGCGTGTTGAGATGATCTGAGAGAATATATCTACAACTTATATTTTTTCTATGTTTTGATCTCATTGATAAAATTTCTTTAGATTTTCACAAGTAACAGTAATTCATATTAATTATGTATGTTTAGTTAAGATTATATAGATTTATTGCAATGTTATGTGTTTTGGTCTGGAAGTATTTACTTACAAATAATATTATTATTATATATTAAGCATTCTTCATAAAGTTTATTATTTAAGTAATTAAACATATCACTGATATTCAAATAAAGATTGTTTTATAAAAACTATTTATTTGTTCTCATTGTAAAAAAAATCATTTGTTCACATTTATTTCATTCACACAACACTTAAAATGGGCAACACATTGAAATAACATGAACCGAAATTAGAAAATCCATGAATTACAAAAAACACACAAAAGTAAAAATAAATTAAAATAAATAAAGTCAGTCTTTTCTTACACACACAATAAAGAGGCGGATTTTAGCAAGATTTAACAGTTTGTAACATCATAAGACTTTAGAAGGTTTCTGGCAATTATTCAGTTTCTAGTAGCAGCATTTCGGTTTCCCCCTATAATAGGTTTCATCCAGATTCCAGCAAAAACGAAGCATAATTACTTTAATATTATGGCTATGCAGATGGCACATTTTCTGATCCATTTACCGTAGCGGAATGTTTTTTATCCATATGAACTTTTAAATACCTTAACTGAGCAAACTTCACTCCACACTTCTCGCAGGAGAAGTTGCCTGCGGTATGCGTGCGCGCATGTCGAAGCAGATCACACTTAATGTTGAACCCGCGACCACAAGTCGAACAAACGTGCGCTTTTTCAGCAGAATGTCTCTTCATATGCCGTACGAGATGCGTGCGCCATCTAAACGAGATATGGCACTGGTTACACGCCCAAGTCTTTATACCATTATGAGTTTGCTCGTGAATGTACAAACTCGCTTTCGATCGGAATTTTTTGCCGCAATCTTTACATTCGAACTGGCATTCTCCAGTATGTATTGTGGAATGTTGACTTAAGCTGCCTTTAGTACCAAATTTTCGCCCACAAACATCACATTCGTGCTCCTTGACGCTGTTGTGGAAATACTTCATGTGATAGAAGTAGCTAGAAGACGCGTTGTACACTTTGGAACAAATCGGGCAAGTGCGGGATTTTTTGTGCTTCTTCTGTTTGGGTTCTTGCGAGGTTTCTTGTTGATCGTTGTTTATGTTGTCATTGTGTTCGGTAATGTCCGGGGTGTGGACCTCGTCAGTCGGCTGGCTGTCCTGAGAATCTTCTATAGCTTCGAACACTGACTCGGGGAGCGGACCGAAAAGATATTCCCCATCGCTTTGATCCGAAAATTCGTTTCGATCCTCATTTACAGACACGGTTACGTCTGGAACCTGAATTTCTATACTTTCAGTCTGTTCACTCATTTCTTCTACTACACCGTCACTCTTTTGATCCGATTCCGTGTTCTCATTCTCGTCTTTATCTTTCTTCTTTTTGAGTTTCTTAACTTTCTTCGTGACCTTTTTCTCTGTGGACGCGTATTGGACGGCGTGAAGCGACATGTGGAGGATGAAGTCCTTTCGATGAACGTAAGTGTCGCACTCATCGCACTGGAAAAGGAAATCTGAATGTGCGGAGATAAGGTGGTCTTTGTATTGTTCGTCGGGGTGCTCCGAGCCGCAGTAGTCGCAGGCCCTGAGGGGCTCGGGGTACTCCGGCGGAGGGACTGGCACTACGAAATCAGCTATTTCCTCGAACCTGCAACAAAGCGGCTCTGTCATCACATTTATCCACAAGAACACGCGTTCTCGATCACGGTAGTGGTCTATCATGCACCCTAGAGTGAGCGGTAAGCTGACTGCGTAGTCTAAAAGTTTTCCCGCAGCCGCAGCGGAAGGCCTTTTCCCCGGTATGTACGGTGACGTGGGCCCGCAGCTCCCCGCGTCTCTTGAACTTAGACCCGCACTCCATGCACTGGAATCTACACTCGCTATCGTGCGTTCTCCGATGCATTCGCAACGCGGCACTAGATTTAGAAGCTTTTCCGCACAGATCGCAGACGAATTCTCTGCTTTCGGAATGAGATTTGATGTGATCTTGGAGGTGGCTGTTTCTGGAGAACGTTTTGGTGCATATATGGCAGGTGTGTGGGCGTTGGTTGGAGTGTAGGGCCCTCGCGTGGCGCGCCAGGTTGCCGCTGTCGCTGAAGCCGAGGCCGCACGTGTGGCAGCTGTAGCGCTTCTCTCCGCGGTGCGACCTCGTGTGGCGCCGCCACGAACTTATCAACACACTCTTCTTGCACTGTTGACATGATACGTATTTCTTGCCGTCTTCTCGAAGAGTTATATCGAGTTTTGGTAGTTCAGATCGTTCGGAGTAATGTTGTTCGAATTCGAATGTTTCCTTTCGGGGTACATAATTCAATTGTCTGTAATTGCAAATTGAGAGATTAGTTTTGGAATAAAAGGCTTTATTAGATTTCAATAAAACTATATTAGAAATAATATTGATTTGGTCATTATTCTTTGTATTTATTTATTAATAACTGGCAAGCATAAGTTTATCTGCAACATCTTCACTGATATTGTCCTAGGTGAGTGTAGATCATCATATTAGATCCGCGTGTCACCGCTGTAGAGACGCTCCTATGATCGTTATCGTGTAGTCTTTTACTGTGGTGTCTCAGGGCTCTTCGTTGTCTGAACGCGGCCCCACATATGACGCAGGTGAAAGGTTTAGAATCCGTGTGGGACAGAGCGTGGCTGGTCAGCTCATGTTTTTGCCGGAACCCTTTTCCGCAGTGTGAGCAGACGTGGGGTCTTTCTCCGGTGTGTTTCAGTCTGTGCCTCGCTAGGCCTGATCTTAGTCTAAACTTGGCGCCGCACTCTGCGCAATGATACGGGAACTGTTCGCTGTGCGTCTTTAGATGCACGTGCAGAGATCCGCTCTGGGTGAACCTCTTCCCGCATTGGGGGCAGACGAACGGTCGCTCTCCGGTGTGGATCCTCATGTGCTGTTTCAGATTCTGTGAATTCGCGAAGTTCTTCGGGCAGTAGCGGCACGTGTGCCGGCGTAGTTTCTCGTGTGTTTCCGTCAGATGCCGCTGCAGCCCGCTCGGCGCTCGGAACTGTTTGCCGCAGATGTGACAGACGCACGGACGCTCGCCCGTGTGAATACGTTTGTGGAAAACGTATGTGTGCGGTGAACTTAGATTCTTCCCGCATATTTTGCAGGTGTAGAAAAATTTGCCGTTCATCTTGATTCGTACTTCACTTAGTTCCATTCGAGTCTCTTCGTCCATTCTGTCTTTCCTCATGTTACTTTGAGTTAAATCGTCGAAATTGTCCAGGTTTGTTTCACCATCATCTTCATTCTCTACTTCTTCAGACTCACTTTCAGAGTTAATTCGATGGCTGTTATGTGTTTCGTGCCCGGAGACAAAATGATTTCGAAAATTGAGAAGTGCAGAGTAGAAGTTGTTGTACAAATCGTTCGTTTTTTTATTAGCTATGGAAGAGAGAGGCTCATCGTCAGACTCTGCCACACTTACGACATCTGATTGAATTACACTCCCTATGTCGGAGTAATAGAGTTCATATTTAATATCCTCGTTATTGTTGATAGTCTGCACATCAAATGGTGCGCATGATTCGCTCCTCAATATAGATTCCAAGTTCTGGCAGGGATTCCACCTGCAACAAACAATCCTGGTTATTTCTCATGTGTACTTAGGTGGTATTTCAGATGCGTGCCCTTTCTGAATCTCTTAGGGCAGATATGACATCCATACTTTCTTATATCTAGGTGCATTTCTGTGTGCCGATCTAGTGTCTGTTTTGACCGGTAGGATTTGTGGCAATATCGACAGGTAAAGGGTTTCAATCCAGTATGGAGTAGAGCGTGAGAATCGCGCGCTTGCCGGTTCGGGAAAGCTTCGCCACATGTCGTACAAGTGAACTTTAGCACACCTTGATGAACCAACTTTTTATGATAACTCAAGTTCCCCTGGTTACTGTAGGATTTGTCACATTGATCGCAGAAGAATCTCGTAGTTTCCGAATGGCTCTTCAAGTGGAAAAGCATATGGTATTTGTTGGAAAATACTTTGTTGCACTCTGGACAGTTGACTGGAATATATTTTTGGTCATTTGGACTGTGTTTCTTCTTGACACGTTTTTTGCCAACATTATGGGTAGCAGTAACGTGGGATTGGAGTTCTTCCATGGACTCACCGACGAAGCCACAACTTTTACACGTATTTGCCGTGCTATGACCACCCTCATGGTCATTTTGCAAGTGTTTTACGAAGGACATCTTGTCGCTATAAAGGTTTTCGCAACAGATAACTCCGTGGTCGATATTCAATTCCGCGTGTTTACTGAGATGGAATAAGAGACGCTTCGTCGACGAAAATACGTTTTGGCAGAAAGGACAACAGAAGTTTGGCAGAGTTACTTTGTCTGCTACTGATTCTTCTTCAGAATCGTCATCTTGTACAAGATCTAGTGTCAAAGGTTCTTCGAAAGTGATGTAGTTTTTGATAAACTGTTCCGTGTTAGATTCATTGATGTCAACAAGGTGGTAAACCTGTAGATGTTGGATAAGAATCTCCATAGATGACGAGGCAGGGTGATCAGTGCACTTTTGACATACAAATTCTATGTCTTGGTCTTCTCTCATGTTCAGTGAATGCAAGTATTCGTTCAATATATCTTTGACTATTGTTTCAAATGGAATCAACCTGGAATTGCACACAATATTTTGGGAATATTCAGAAGATTGGCAAGTGTATTAAAAATAAAACATAAATAAGATACTTACTCTTTCTGTTCCTTATTTTCTAGACTTTGGCATTCTTCTTTCCTAATTGATTTCGATTCCTGTAAAGAAGATTTAAAGTATCAACTATTAATCGTAACAGTTCTTATTACGTCATTTCATCTTAGAACCTTTAATGTACTAAGAAGTGACTGCTGCAGCGTGATTAAAAGGAAAGTTGGCAGATGTAGTAAAGTTACCTGCCTAGTTTAAATGGGTAATCCGTTTTAGGGTAGTAGTATTTGTACACTCGGTTGCTGAGTACATAGGCATTCAATATAATTCGCTCTAGATATCTATAGAATCTATACATGCTTATATTAAAAATTTTATTGTTTCGTAAATATTTTATTTTAATAAATGATCTTTGACTTTTGACTTTCATGAATTTTATCTTGAGTTAAATGATGAATATGATATTGATGAGATGAATAGGAGGTACCTGTTCAGCTCGCAGCACGTGGAGGCGCGTGCGCAGCGCTCGGTCGGCCTGCGCCGCGCACGCCGCCAGCTCGTGCCACGCGAGCAGCGTGTGCAGGCACTGGCAGCACACCGCACGCGGCAGCGCGTCCGCGGGGGTTACCTGCGGGCCCGGGTACCATCATCATCTTTTTAGATCAAAGTGACCAGATTAAGTTTCAGTTTGCTGAAGAATTTTTTCAGTTTTATTCTAGTCTAATGACCATGGGCTGTGAAATGGGCTCGTTTCACCACGTTTCAATCAATCAAATTAGCCCACATCAACCCACTGCTGGGCGTAGGCCTCCCTTTTATTGCGCCATTCTTCACAGTCCTGTGCTAATCTGATCCAATGCGAACACCCATCACCCTTACAATGTCATCAGAGCAACATGCTGGTCGTCTGCCTACTGACCTCCATCCCTCTCTTGGCCACCTGTAACACCTGTCATATACCTTTCATACAAATTTGATAATTTTTTTTTTTATTTTGACTGTCGAAGTCAATAAAATTGTTAACACTTTCACTGCCGAGTTTGAAAATGGCTTGTTTCTTAATGAAAAATTACATACTAGGCGTGTTTTTCAGCACTGGCTGACACTGAGTATTTTATATAATTATCTAGTCATCATTATACAAGACCAGTCTAGATAATCTGTGACACTTTCCAAGATATTTAATATATTTACATAGTCTTACACTTTTTATTACAACCACAAACATTGTCCTGATTCCAAACTGAAGCTTATGCTATAAGTAATATAAAACATTGTCACTACAAAATAAAACACCACACATAAATAAGGTACCTACCTGTATGGGCAAATGTTTGTGTATCTTATCAGCGAGGTTGTTCTGAGCGCCCTCCCCCTCAAATATGGGGATGACAAACTCTGTGACGGTGGCACATATCCTGCATACATTTGAGAAGTCTTCCACATCTGCAATCATTGTATCTAAACTATTATAAAACTCTAACAGAAGTGTGTCTGTACATTGAAGATATTTACAAGAAAAAGATTACGATATGGTTTTTAGTTATCCCTGACTCCAAATCAACCTTTTTTAGAATTTTTGTTGGTCTGTTTGTTTGCATGTTTGAAACAGCATCACACAAAAACTACTGAACCGATTTGATGAAACTTTTTTTGTTTGATTGCTTATGATTTGCAAAAGCATTTGAATCTACCCAACCAACAACACAGGTTGTTTAGAAATAGGTTTCAATTTTTAAGTTTACAAGTATAAATTATATTCTTTCCTAGCCTGAAAACAATTTATATAGTATGAATTATTATGGCATTAGCTACATATAAGGTTCTTCTTAATATGCTGACGGGTTTTTAAGATTGTCAGACGAGATAATAATCAGTTGTTCCATATAGCAGTATATTTATGCGATTTAGATGTTGGTTCAAGTACAGACAGTGGAGATAATCTCGTAATGGTTTTCGATACAGCCCTCCAAAAAAACTTGAAATACCGAATTCCAGGTTATAAACTATAATCAGATTTATCGAAATATTTAATTTTATTGTATTTTCCATGCAATTCTCAAGTCAAATAAGTAAACACGCGACTAAAGACTCGTTACCTCGCAAGGGACCCATTTTATAACATTACGGGTCCGTAATTAGGACCTTATTTATGCAATCGAAGCCAACTAATAAAATCGTTATTTATTACAACAATGCTATGTATAATGAATAGTTATTATATCCTGTACATTCTTGGCAGACTGTTTAGTAATAAACTTACGAATGTAAGCCGATTTAAACAAAATATGAAATAAAAACAAAAGATTGAATTGCATAGTGCCAATCTTTACTTACTCTCGAGGTTAACTGGAGTTGTAGTGGGAATTTCAACAATTTTCTGTGATACACTTGGAGACTGGTTTTCTGGATTCAGGAGAAATATTTGCTCAGTTTCGTTGTTCATTTTTTATTTATTGAATCAAAATTATTCTCCATCGGGCAGTACGCAAACAAATCGCAAAAACACTCAGGGTTGCTACCTCAAAAAATCTACTGGGCGCTAAATCTGTGAAAAAGCGCTAGATTCCAAAATTTGTGTGTTAAAAAGCGCTAGATTCGACGCTAAATTCTTATCACATAAATAGTCCTTCAAAGTGCTCTAAAAATTGCATTCGTTCATTCATTCATTCAATTCGTAGATCTCTTGTAAAATGTATGATAGCACTTTAGATAAGCGTTCATATTTGAATCTCCCGAACCGAACACTACACACTCTATGGATATTTTTTACCACAATATTCAATAATTATCATAAATCAATCAAAAAACACAAAATATAGCATATTTCGACACAAATAATTTCGCTTTATTAAACGTTAAAAAAGCGCCGCACAGTGGACTGGAATTCGACTTTCATAGACATTTTCATTTGATTTTTTAAGTGTCATTTTTTTTGCTTGGATATGCTAATACCACAGTATTACAATATAATTATCTAATACTCTGCTCATTAGTGAATTTCTCCGATCGATGAAAACATAGTGAACGTCACATTAAAAATACTTAATTATTGCAGTTAATTGATTACGCCGCAAAAATAACGATTAGCATAAAATAGTAGCCAAACACTTAAAATTAGACACACACTTACTTCGTTATTCATTGTTTACTGTAGAAATACACTTATTTATTGAATTATTAATTTAGTATCTAAGTTTCCCAACATTTTCAGTAGAATAAATTATAATCGATGATCTAGTCATAGTTTAGGTACTTCACATTAGGTTAAGATTTGATATAGACTTGAAATATAGTACTAATATAAAAACAAAAAATTTCAAAAATTCTTACTTATTAAAAAAAAAAGCCGCACCTTTGCCCGGTTTATGTAGTATGCCAAAAAATCCTAAATATATCATAGAAAAATAACCTATAAGGAAATAAGGCGCATTTGTCGATAGCTGAGTGACTCCATACAAATTTTCGAAAATAAAAATTATATCTGGGCCGTTTGCACTTATATTCAGTAAATTTTATATTTTTAAGTATGTACTTAGCCTGCCAAATCATATCCAAGCAAAAAAATGACGCTTAAAAAATCAAATGAAAATGTCCATGAAAGTCGAATTCCAGCCCACTGTGCGCCGCTTGGCACTAAATTCTAAAATACGGCGCTAATCATACCAAAAAGCGCTAGATCTAGCGCCAAAGCGCTAAGGTGGCAGCACTGTAAACACTTTTTCATTTTTTTTACTTACTTTGTCATGTTGCGTTTAGATCCTACTCTTTTCTCTTTAATTATTTAAACAATTTAAAATTTCTGACAAATAAAAATAATCTTCTACCTTATTTTGTTAACAAGATAGTCAATTTCTGTATTTGTAAAAGTTTTTTTTACATTAGCTGTACAAACATAACAAGTTTTTTTACAAGAGCGGGCAAAACTATTAACAAAACAGCAAGTCAGCTTTTGCTGTAACAAAACGCAAAGCGGATATCGGATTGAGTTGAGCACCTATTGAGTAGAACGAAGTAGCGCGGCAAAAATAAAAGTTCTTTTTGCTTAATTACGTATACATTTATTTAATTTAAATTAATGATTTTATTAATTTCTAGCACGGTACTTCCGAAAGGCCGCTCGCCCAACGGTCGCCACCATTGGTACCATCATCGTTTTGTTCTTGTAAGTTTGTATCACTTGCTGAAACATAAAGTTTTTTTTTAAACTTCTGCTAGCAAAAAAAGGGATATTCTCTGTTTGACTTTCACGTATGATTTTCACATAGATTTGTACATAGGTATTTCAAGGAGGGTTTTATTAAGTAGGTACCTAAACCCAAGTTATTGTACCCACGATACTGAACAACTTTCCCTATGAAACCTATAGGAGATTCGCAAAAAACCTTTTCGACTTTTCAGATTCGTAAGTTGATTGGCATGCAATATGGAAAGTCCAGACTTTCGTTTCTTAGGGAAAGCTATACATTAATCGATGTTATAGCCACTGCTTCCGACCCCACCTCTGGAGTTTGATTTTTGAAACTCATTCGTTGAACTCAGCAGTTGAAAATGTCAAAATTACTATGGAGATATGCATCTTTCTACTGCTGATTTGACTTTAAAAAAATCGCACTCCTGAAGTATGATTTTTGAAAGTCAAATCAGCAGTAGAAAGATACATATCTCCATAGTAATATGTATATACATTTTCATCTGCTGAGTTACAAGTATGTGTTTCAAAAATCGCACTCCTGATATTATCGTATCGGCTTCTCCTTCCGTCTGATAAAGTAGGGTGCGGACGAGAGAGTGCATATCTTTTTGGCGCACAGAACATTTTCTCATGTCCGAGTGCTTTTCTAATACTTAATTAATGTCTGTCGTCGAAGTCTGCTTTGAGAATTAATTTCAGTTATTACAACTATCTGGTAATTGCAACTAATGGAGCAATGGCACTTATAAGAATCACAAATCAGTTCTTCTCTTTATATCAACACCTGTCTTCTAGGTGACTGGACATTTGTGTCTATTGAGAGAAGAACAATCGTGATTCTTATAAGAGCAATTGCTTCATAGTTGCCAGATAGTTGCAATTACAAGACTCCACATTATACAAGTCGATATAGGAATTACCAGAACGAGTTTGATGAGAAACACGGCGAATGTGAGGAAGGAGATGGTCATGAGCGCGCCCTCGGACGAGGGGAACTCGATGTGGCCGCGGGAGGTCCCGTGAACTGACCGGGAGCGGCGCGGGCCAGCAGCATCGTCGTCCGGGAACGCCGACTCTATGCGGTCCTCTGTTTATACAATATTTAAGGCGCGGTTTATACCTAAGATACGTGTGGCGGTGGCGGATAGTCAAAGTAACACAATTATAAACGTAAACGTAAGAGTACGTAGCGTACTATATACGTAGCATAGCGTCATAACTAGTCAAATTAAGAACTCTTTATCAAACGTCAAAATGCGTGCTTTGTATGAAATATTGTACTAAAAATTGAATAGTGACGTCATTGTTTTTCGTAGTCGTTTTTATACTTTTTATAGTTTATCCAGTTATTAAAAATAGTATTCAAGCAACAGCATTACTGAAAATGTGAGTTTAGCGTTATTTTCAAACGGTTTATTTACTGAGCAGTTAAAACCAAAATATACTTTATGTAGTCAACTCCCCTATTACGCCCACGCCTCCAGGTGACGTTTGGACCTGGAGGCGCGGGCGTAATAGAGGAGTTGACTACATAAAGTATATAGAGGTGGCGTCGCCTGGTCGATTCTCCTTTAAGACAAAAACGACGCTATGCTACTTACTATAAGCTTCATATTCCACCATTCAAAGACTGGAGCGAGCGAAGCGAGCTCTAACTTTCACACTCCAGTACTAAAAACTGTGTTGGTATGAGTTCCATAAGCCTACCTGGCTGGACCGAGCGAAGCGAGCTCGAAATTTTATATTCAGTCACTATTCTAAATGTAGAATAATTTAGCTACTTCTTAGAATAATATACCTACTTACCAATGTTAACTAATATGGTGTCTCTCAAGTCTTCCAAATAGCGCATCTTACTCTTAAAATTTCTTCTCGTATTCCTCGATATTGTATCTGCGACTACTTTAATTAATTTCACAACATTTTCTATGTTTTCTGCTTTTGAGTCTGTTGATACAGGTTGTTCATTATGTGCCGCTTGATTTTCAGTCTCACGATCAAGTGGTTTAGGTTCATTTTTGGGTATTTTAAATTGACTAACACTTGCTGGACTCTCTGTAGTATGAGGTGCTTGAATGTTTGTAAAAGTTTCAAAGTATCTATTAGTTGTAGATGCTATAAAATCTTCATCAATTGGAAATATTTCTTCTTTAGTGACAAATGTCGGTTTTTGTTCAACGAAGACTTCTTTAGGATTCTTACTTTTGTGACCCATCTCTATCTCTGGTTTTGTTCCAAGGGAATTTTTGCGTTTTGATTTCACAGTTGCCATCAGAGGAATTTCTTCAGTACTACTGGTACTGAATTGTATTCGTCTAGAATCATTGACAGGTTCAAAAATATCTTTTTTAGTTGAATTATAAAGAGTTTTTTCATTATAAATTTGTGAATTTGGTCTTTTATTGGCCACGAAACCATTTCTATTAAGTTTTATCTTGGCAGTTGTTAGTAAAGGCACTTCTTCAGTGCTACTAACTTCAAAATCTTTCACATTTTGTGTTACATTTCCATAGTTATTAGCTTCTTTGTCTATAAATTGTTCCTCTTCATTGTCATCTTCGACGCTTTGTATGTCGTGAAATTTGGTTTTACCGTCTTCATGTAAGACTTTTTCTGGTCTTGCTGATAAATTGTCTATTTTCTTCGGTAGTTGAACTCTTTTCACGGTGGCTATGTGAGTGACTTTATGAGGAATCTCTTGTGATTGTTCTTCTTCTTTAAGTATTTCTTCAATCATGGCTTCTTCTGGGTCAGGAAGTCTTTTGAGTGGTACAAAGTTATTATATCTGTTCTTTTCCACTTTAGCTATCTTTTCTGTAGTGCTCGTTTGCATTTCTTTGTTGGGAACTCGATGTATACTATCGTCAGGTTGTTTTTTGTGGGCACTGTCGGTCCTAAGAGAGTCGTTTTTTGTTACGTGATTTGCTACGTTAGAAGCTTTACTATATTCTTGGTTTTGAACATCAACTTTAGTCAATTTTGTTTTCCCAGTTGGTGTTTTGATAGTGCTATCAGGAAGCAGTTGGACTCGACGAATCTTACCAGTATTCGACATTTTATAATCATTTCTTATAAATTTTTCGTCACTGGAAAGTATTTCTTCTTTTATAACTAAACTGGGCTTTGAGCTTGTAGCTTTTACTGGTGCTGAACTTTTCATATCGTTTTTCTCACCTTCATCTTCTTCAATGGCAAAATAAACTCTTTTAACTACGGTGTTACTTGGGACCCTTTGAATGGTATCTTCTGTTTCTATTTCTGCACCATCCGTAAATGTTTGTTTTACATGTGTGGGCTTATTCTTTTTGTAACTGTGTCCAATGATTTCTGTAATTTGGGTGCTGCGTTCAGGGAGGCCATCTATCTTTGGTTTAGCTCTGATTATGGATGTTATAGTACTGCTTACAGGTTGTCTTCGATTACTTTTCTCTGACCCTTCAGCTAGTTTAACGGTTGTGAATAGATCTTCTTCCGTGGTGGTGTCAAGGTCTGATAAGTTAAGAACTTCTATTTGTTTATCTTTGTACCTGTAATCTTCGGGAGTCATTCTCGTTGGTAGTTTTTCTGCGCCGAGTAGTTGTACTCTTCTGATTCCATTGTTTGGAAATTTTAGTTGAATAGCGTTGGTGGCGTCGTTTGTTTTTATTCTTTCCTTTTTAGTTGAATCAAGTTTAATTGCACTTTGAGGTTTATTTACCTCGTTTCCATGTTTAGTAGTATCATCTCTATCAGGTTTTGGTAGATGTTTAATTTTACCACTCTGTACAGTAGTGCTTTCAAGTTGCACTCGATTTACTTTGTCCTGATAATCTTTTAAAGCAGTACCTTTATTCCAGTTGTATTCCGGTAGTGAATGATTAATATAAATCCTGTGTCCTTTCGTATTTCTTTCCACGTCAACTTTACCGACTGTGGTTATTAAAGGGTAGTTGTGTGTTGGTCTAACAGGTATCAGAGGCTTCTGGTAGTGTTGTTGGGCGATCTCCACCCACTCGCAACCGACTTGGGAGATGAGGAATAGTGTTATTAGCATGGCTGCGCGTAAGACTCTCCGCTGACATGGTCGTGATGTGAACTGTTGTGTGACATGCGCAGTGGAGGCGATGATTGACGCGATTCCTGTTATGTCAGGTGTTCGTAACATTTATTGACTTTGTTTCTGAAGGAAAGTTTTATTGAGTCGGATTTATTTTGCACTGGTCAATTAGTTCTAGTATTATGTTCCATACATTTAGCTCGAGTAGATTTGTAGTTTAGTATGGAACATCCAATTTTTTTTTCGCGATTTCGATATTGGTCCCATAATGAAAGTCGTTCAGTTTGATGGTCTAAAGCACCCGTAAATGTTTATTTATATTTTTGTAACAGCCTATTAGGCTGAGATTCAGAGACGTTTTTTCGAAGTCGTAGTTCGACCTCCCATAATCCATACATTTTCGTTCGTTCGTATCTACTTAGTTCGAATTAAGACAAAAAAATCGCTTCTGAATGTCGGCCTTAGACGAAGAGAACTTTACTATCCCTGCAACATCACATCTCACTCGGTTCGTGATTATCCGCTCCGTGCTCCATGAACTGTTCAGTTACCCGCACGCATGCGCGTAACGCCCACATTATACTCTCTTTAAACCGTTTCACACCTAACTGTGCTTAAATGTTTTAAACATTTGCATGTATTTATATTTGTATCAATGAAGTATTTACGTATAGTCGTATACGCTCACGAAAGAGTTCCTCGAGGACCTCGGACACTTAGCTGTTATTTCATACAAAAGGGAAAAATTTTAAAGAAGAGGTAAGCATCAGCGATATTGAGTGAGTTCGAGCAAGACAGGAATAAACCACGCTGCCTACTAAAAGGGGTGAGGAAAAATTGGAGTGTCTGTTATGTATGTCATATTAGATATTCTTTATTATTCTGTGCCTCGGAGGAACATGATTTCTCTTTTCTAAATAGTATAAAACAAAGGCAATGTTGATATTTATGTCTGTCTGTGTGCTTAGCTCTTTTAATGGATCTTAATATCATTTGTTTAAGCAATCTATCAAAAAAAAAATCTTATTATTAATGATTTCCTTTCGACC
Organism: Agonopterix alstromeriana; assembly: GCA_963924505.1. NCBI lineage: Eukaryota > Metazoa > Arthropoda > Insecta > Lepidoptera > Depressariidae > Agonopterix > Agonopterix alstromeriana. Next base: position 15,549,996 of record OZ004679.1, read on the forward strand.
CGTATTTTTACTGGGCCTAGAAATTGTAGTATGTAGGTTTCCTCACTACCACCACCTACCACCTCATTGGGTTAGGGCTGCAGTCTCCGAAGTCCGCATAATCCTAATGATAGCCTCGAGTTGATAGGTTCGAGATCGTACCATGAGAAGAAGGCTTCCACACGATGTTTGCCCTTGTTGAAAAGCCAGTAGTGGTCGTTGATAAAATAAAACAATCAATCATTTAATCCAAAACAGCATTTATTCAAATAATTGTTAATAACACAATTTGTAAATGGATCTCGTCGCAAAATAATAGCTTATTCTACAACATCAACATAATGAGTGCTCTGTGCTGTCGTTCATCATAAACTTTATGCGTTGGTCTTATAGTCGCAAGTCCCATAGCAAGGTTGAACGAAATAAGGTATTATTTAGTTAGTAAAAAACAGTTTCTGGAGGCAAGTCAACTTCCTCTCAGAGTGTTAATAATGTTTATACAGGGTGTAAACTTAAGGGGGTGTTTCAGACCATCAAACTGAACAACTTTCACAATGGAACCAACATCGTCAATGGAACAAAAAATCTGTTTTTTCGATGTTGGTCCCATAGTGAAAGTTAATCAGTTTTATGGTCTGTAACACCCCCTTAAGTAAGTAACGTATTTAAGCTTACACCCTCTATAATTACCCAGAGGTAGGTAGGCTGATTTGTGCGATAGATTCATTAGGTACACTACTTGTGCAAAATTCTGCACTAGGACGAGAGGTTTCATATTCTAAATTATATTTCCATCCTTACATCAGTACATTAAAGTTGATTTAATATTGGCACGACAGCACAGAGACTCGCATATTTCAACAATCATCCTGCTTACAATACAACATTATGCATCAGAAATATAATAATATAAGTATTTATGTAAAATATTATGCGCATTACTTATACCAACTACACTTAAACCTATCGTATTACTAACAAGTAATTGAGAGCTTAATCTACTTCACCTCTATTTCATACATATTAAAGACCTTGTCGATGTAGTGACAGTCTTTCGTTCATAAAAACACTGCAAAAGTTAGCTAAACTCTTCAATTACATGTTATTAGTAAGTAAAAAGGCTGGATCCTTATCGGAATTTCATTTATCCTTAGACGGTTTAAACTAACGTGTGTGTTATATAATTTTACCAAACACATTTCTATATTCATCGAATTTTGAGTTCGTATGGAAAAGTTTTTATCTAGAGTTCAATATTTCAAATTTCGACATTCCCAAAACTCTTTTTAGATAATTATTGAAATGAATTTATTGCATGTGGAATTATGATTTAACATTTGCAAATACAGATTTATAGAATTTGCAGATGTGAATTTTTTCGAATAAGACAAAGGAAAAGCGGCGGGATGAGTTTGATGCGCTACTGAAATTAATGGGGATATCGCATTGCAAAGAGAGATGTGGAAGAGTTTTATGGAAGACCTTTGCAGAGCGGTTCCAGTGTCCCATCATTGGGCATTGAAATAGCCCTGCATAGGGCCGCTTTTGTTAATATTAAATAAATGTAAATGTAGATTTTTTTGTCACTATCATATATCTTAAGTCATTGTTACTAACACCTCTATGGATCTATGATCTGACACAAAATAAATGAATTGAATTGAATTTGCCCAGCAGTGGGACATGATAGGTTAACTAAAAAAATATGGATTGGTTATTTCTTGAGACATATGAAATTCTGATAAATATCCAGTCGTTATTAACATTCATATTATATTTGACACATTGTTAGGTACTAGGGTGATTTGTCACTGATGATTATAATTTATAATAAATTCATAAAATATTACACTTTACATAATAACTATGATTACATTTCGGGCTTGGTCCAACATTATTATGTACTATGTACATATTGACAGGAAAGTGAAGAGAAAACGTAAGTTGAGGTTGAGATATAATTCCTTAACTTATAAAACGTGCTTATTGAGTATACTATTACCCTTAGAAAAAGTATGTGTCTAAAATGAGCCTAACGCTTCGCTAAACAAAACGGGCCAACTTTCTTAGATTGGTGTGCGTGAGGCGTCATACAAATTATGTCTGTGTGCGTGTATATGGATGGGTTAGGTTAGTACTGGTTTCTATTTTTTTCGACGTTTTCTTAGCTGTGACTGTCAATCTTGGCATATAACTTTTCCAAGCTTTTACCCATCATTTCTCATACCATAGGCAAGGCACCGGCGCATCTTAGTTGGATACTTAGTATTGGAATGACATATTAAATGGTAACTAGCAAGGACTGCCAATGTCAAATAATCTTTATCCCGGTGAATAATTTTGAAGTAAACGTATAGTAGAGCGAAAAATAAGCCCAAATCACATTTAAACAATTTATATGAACTAGCGCATACTACGCTGCCGCGCCGGGTTGGAGCGGGTCGCATTTTTGCGCGGCGGATTTCCGTCTGTGCGAAGCGGCCCGCTCCGCGCCGATGCGGCCCGTCGAGTTTCTATAACAAGCGGAACTTTTTACGTCTGCCAGAATTGGGATCCTGGAAATTCATATCTTATAAAGAATTTAAAAATAAGGCTAGTTAACATCATCGGCGTTTCATACAATTTTGACCCAAATGTGAAAAAACCGGCCGACAAAAACTAACGCTATATTCTGTTAGAACTAGTCCGTCTAAACATTTATTGTTATGGCACGAAAACTGTAGCTGTAAGTTTTATTTTATCAAAAATGAAAAGAAAGATTAATCAAACCTTAATAACACCAAGGAAAATGGCCCTACAGCTTTGGTGCCATACTAAAAAATGCTCAGACGGACTAGTTCTAACAGAATATAGCTTTAGCTAATTTCATCGAAAATGTATGAAAAGGCAGGTTTTTCGAACCCAAATAAAACCAAGGACAATGGACCTACAGCTTTGGTGCCATAATAATAAATGTATAGACGGGAATAATAACAGAATATGGAATTATTTTAATAAAAATCCGTCAATGCGTTGCGACCCGGCCCGCACCATTGTGCGAAGCACGCATTTTCCGCTGCGATTCAAAATTGAGTAGTCTCAGTAAACACGTTTTAGAGTTAATATTCTAAATAATAAATTAACAAGTAAATCGAGACTGGATCATTCACCATACATTAAATTACTTAAACCTAACAGCTACATACTTTATAAATAAAAAATAAAACATTTATTTTTATTTATTATGCATTAATCCATACAGGGATGGTGATTGACCCTTAAAGAAGACAGATAGAATTGACGTAGTAAAATGTAGTTCATTTTCTTATGTACACCAGTAACACTTACATTAAACAGTTATTATAGACCTGCCGCCCGCCAGAGATTCAATTACATTATATTGTACACCTTTAGGGTCAAATCCCACTGAAAGAGCAGCGGCCGGCAGCGCGTGGCGCGTGGCGCTAAATATTCAATTTGATCGAATCGGTTGACGGGATACTACGACAGTTCAACCCCCGCGGCCTGGCTATTGGCTACCCGTTCTTTGACCTCAACAGATTACTGTCATTTTATCTTATGTCATTGTAGATAAAGTTCAACATGCGAAAATCTATGCTTTCAGTGGGAATTGACTCTTACCGGTAAACTATAACGCTCTTATGTTGTAACATATTTGCAATCATGTCTCTTACAGTTATACAATAAATGCATTTAACTTTGAACGTAACAAATAATATATAAAACAAAAAAGAGTACATATAAGACTATACCCATTAATAAGAGCGATTTCTTCTAGACAGAAAAAAAACCGGTAATCAAAAATATAATCAAATCTCAGACTAGCGATTGATCTATTATTGTATATAACATTAAGAAGATAGAGAAAATTGTGTATAGAGACTTATGAAGCAAAATAATAATCTAGCTGTCCGTATCAACGAAAATAAACATAACGCTTAAATATAATTACTATAAAATAGCTTGAAAAGTATCAAAGAGATCACAGAAAAATGGAAGCTTGCTGCGTAAACATTGTAAAAAAATAACTAAATAAAAACGCAATCACAGTTTAGTAAATAGTAAAAAAAAACAATTACCTGGAATGAACTGTAAAGTTTGTGACAGTATAATGTAAATATAATACAATATAGTAACTATATTTTGTTAATAATTATAATATAATACATAAACTAAGCCCGCGTATACGATCCTAGTTTAGGTCCCTTACAATCTCTCCTTTAGTCAAACCCGTTAACCCTGCGATATTCATACAATAAACATCTATAAAATATATATAATATTATTTTTACTAGTTTTGGAGTGAGTATAATGTTTTAAAAAATAAATGGAAAAATTGGCACTGTTTTGTTAAAACGTAACTTGCATTGTTAAAGTAATACAATGAAAAAAAAAACGTTTCACGGATAAACTTTAAAAGGAAGGTGCAGCACTTGTCGTGTGATTGACAGTAGACCTTCTAGAAGTTAACACTGCAGTATTTTAATGTGGTAATTAAATATCAACATTCCATTCAATTAGATATTACTGTTGCATACTATTCTCAGCTCTGTTTGAAAGGAAAGAGGTTGATATTTATTTCACACTTAAAAAGAACTCGAGCATTGTTTCGCCTTGACTGAATTGACTTTTATACTACAGTAGTTTTCCTCCCATTTATGTGTAGATATAGAATTTCATAGTAGCTACTTTGAGAAACAATTTTGATATAGATGGTAGGCCTACTGAGTCCAATGGACATATTTTATTTGAATCACATAACTTCAAATTCATCACACTGTTTCTGTCATAACAACATCTAAATAAAATTCAATTACACTCGGCACACTATTTTGCTTGCCTATTGCTGCATCTTCCTATTCTTGTTCTATCTAGTTACAATATTGAGAAGACCATAAAAATTGCGAGCGAATTTTTACATTACCAATAACATTCTTTCTCTCATTTAGCATAGTAACAACTAATTTTTACCTTAGTTTTTAAACGTCACGACAATTTGAACTTTATCTCTTTGTCCTAAAAACTCAATTGGCAGTACCAATGCTGAGACCGCTGCCAATACTCGATGACAGGAACTGCAGCCTTGAGGCAAAGCCACTACAATATTCGTTACATTCTCCTTATTCTTAAAGACTATTTAGGCCGTTAATTTGTAGTTTCTGTACCAATCTATGATGCGAACGATTTAATATTATAATTTCAAGTTCCCTGTGTCGTTCAAATGAGATTTATAGGTATTAGTACGGTTGTTTGTATGGAGGTAAGATAGGCCACGGAGATGGAGAGACCACTTGGGCGTCTGCCTGAGGAGTTTAGTAAACATTGGAATACAGTATTACTAGTCCTGTCCCACTCCACAGCTCAGGTACGCTTGACGTCCGATCCCCACCGAGGGGTGAATGGTAACAGGTTAGGTATACCGTGTAAACTTCTTGGTCAAATCTCATTAGACTTGCCGCCATGTTGTGAGTAGTCAATGCTAGACTTGAAAACCCTAGCGATGTCACGCTGCCAGCACGTGAAAGAATTAAAGAGGGAGACTATGTAAAGGAAGTTTTCATGTCTAATGACTCGGTTATTAGCGAATTGTACGATACGACGGGTGCGAGTAATTTTGCACCTTATTGCCGTGCGGAGAGAGTCGCTATTAATTTAAATCTGTTTTCGAATTGATTCTTCTGTACGGGTAGTACTACAGTTTATTCTGTGGTATCACCACGTTTATATAATTATCATTTACGGATGTATGTATAATTGCATGTAACCGCGCGAACCAATAAAAATGCTCTACGGTTGCGCGGCAAATATTATTGAGGGGGAAAATATTATTGAGGGTTTTGAGTAGCATTGGGTATTAATTGTTCTTATACGTGCTAATGAAGATTGACGAAGCGCCATATAAACCTGGTTGTTCTGTACGGAAGAGATGACTGGCGGAAGAGCGAAAAAAATGTCCTTCGTCACACCACTACTAGTTTCAATTATTTATCGCAATATTTCCTCCGTCCTTATACCGTTACTTTTCACAACAGTATTTCCATCGAAAAGGCGAGAAGCGGAATTTGATTCCATGTGAAAATTATTATGTTAACTATTATAAAAACTGTAACAGAAGTGTGTCTGTACATTAAAGATATTTACAAGAAAAAGATTACAATACGGTTTTTAGGTATATTCAGACTCCAAATCAACCTTTTTTAGAATTTGTGTCTGTCTGTTTGTTTGTATGTTTGTAACAGCATCACGCAAAAACTACTGAACCGATTTTGATGAAAATGTTGTTGTTTGATAGCTTATGATCTAAATTAAAATCTGGTATATAATTTGTGCGGACGAAGTCGCGGGTATCAAAATCTATTTAATTTTAAATATATTAAGAAATTATTTTTGTCATAAATGGTCACCAACGTATGATTTGGGATCGAACAGGGAACTTGTTTAGGTTTGACAACAATAAGCATATTCATTCGCATTTTGGATTGATACATATTAGTAAAATACGCTACTAGACTTTTAAAAGTTATTTTAAGTTACAGGAGTAAGCGTTTTGTTCAATATTATTAATATTCTCTGTTTCAATCTTTGACTAATTATTATATGGACTGGTTACGCGTGTAATTCTACTAACAAACATTTCTGCCACTTTTTGCGGGGGGCGAGGTAACATGAAATCCGCAACTTTGGATTCTATTTTTGAATGTTAAAAATCATGAAAAGTTGTCTCGTGTGAACCCCAAACGTTCTAAGTTCGAAGTTATTATTTCGTAATTATAGGCTGTCTCGTTTAGTGATAAGGTGTAAAATTGAATGTAAATGCACAAGATCAATTGTGCTTATACCGTGGCAGAGGGGAAATGCTACCGCAAGGCTAGTCCTTATAATAATTAGCCAAAGGTTTCAATATGAATTTATAAAGATTGGCACTGTGTTGTTTATTTACCTGCAAAACTTTAAAGAGTTCGGAAGAATTAGAGGAAATCCTTAAGACTAGGCATAGACTATGTTAAAGAGTTGAAAAATTACCGTAGAATAATTATAATTAATTTGTTAGACTTAGATCAATATAGTACAACTTGATCATATTAACCTGGCACCTGTCGATAATTCTATCCCTTTTGCTCTACTTATTAAAGCTAGATGAGTGAAAGAGACCGCCTGCGTTGACAGGTGACAAGGTTTAATGTAAACAATTTGTATAACCTATAAAAATGCTGGTGGTTTAATATTGAGGATAGTTTAGGCCGAAAATAAACCAGTAAGTTTAGAAAAAGTTTAGTCTAAGTTTTTTTGTTAGAGTTTGTCGCTACATTTCAAAGTATTTTTCTGTTCGACCAAACTGCTCATACAGGGTCCTTCTTAATATGCTGACATTTTTTTAAGAGGATGATAAGACCGTCAAACTGAACAACTTTCTCTATAGAACCAACATCGAAATCGCGAAAAAAATTACAGCTGTCCCATACATTTAACTCGAATAGGTTTGCAGTTTTGTATGGGACAGCTGATTTTTATTTCGCGATTTCGATGTTGGTGCCATAGAGAAAGTTGTTCAGTTTGGAGGTCTGATCATCCCCTTAAAAAAGTGTCAGCATATTATTAAGAAGGTCCCTGAAGTTTACTGTGACAAAGTTCTAAGGTGTCCTACATTTCAAACTGGTTGACCTAGCTGTTATAAATAAAATCAGTATATCTATTGTACTAAATTGTAAAATACTAAATTACATTAAAGGTAAACGCATATCACGATGGGCCGCAAAGGGGCGGGCCGCAGCGCAAAAATCCAAATCGCTTCTATAAAGTTTATATGAACTATCGAAAACTACGACGGGACGCATCGGGACGGAGGGAGTCGCATTTTCACGCGGCGGATTTCCGTCAGTGCGATGCTGCCCGCTCCGCCCCTTCGTAGTGTGCTATACCAAGCGGAAATCCGTCAATGCGTAACGACCCGGCCCGCTCTAGTGTACGAAGTTAGCATATTCCGATGCGATGCGGTCTGTCGTAATATGCGCGTACCTAATGCGTAATAAGAATCAAAACGTTTCACAACTGTCACGTTACTTAATAACATTATATCGATTATTACACAAAGCACATCTTCGACAAAAATACAATTGTATAACGAATTAAAATCATTCTAAAATATTAAATTACTAAAATCCCGTCAGAAATAAATAATATTAAAAATTAACTTAGGAATGCGTTAGACAAACAGAAATATAAAAAAAATGTTACTTTGAGGTAACTTTGTTCTAATTATAATTACGATGAGAAAGAGTACGCACTATATACCTCGACCGCTCTCTCGTCTTAACAAGCGTTTTGTGGACTTATGCTCAGTTGCAGAAATCCTCCATTAAATCTCTTGCTGTCACTTTTTGTCTTGTTAACGTAGTAAAAGCTAGCAAGAGATTTAATGGAGGATTAACACTAATGAGTGTTTCTGCAACTTAGCGTTAAACTCTTACACATACGGTTCAAAACACTATGATACGTGGATTTTGACAGTAGTCAAGCCAGACTATATACGTCCCACTGCAGGGCACAGGCCTACCCTCAGGGTGTAACGGCGTTAGTCTACCACGCGTGCCCAATGCGGATTGCTAGACTTCACATACGCATCGGAATTTCTTCTTCAGCGTATGCTGGTTTAGATATTTACCTTCACCGTTTGAGAGCATTCGGTATTACGTACATAAGTTAGAAATACTCATTGGTACATGGCATGTTATCCGTGCGGATTCAAACCTGGACCTTAAGATTGAGTTTCTCTCTAGTCTGGCTTGACTCACAATGCTTCTGCGCGAGTCGTAATTTGAACCGCGTGTGTACGAAGTTACTACCCGGACACATTGTCTATGCAGCTGGCGTCGATTCGTTTTATCAGCGCTTTGGTACGGTGTGAAAAATTATCGAGCAACAAAGATGCTAACCTAACTGACGCGATTATCAAGTCCATAGTGACGCGAAGAGGGGCATTGCATCCAGCAAGGTGCACATTTAATGTGAACGTGTTATAAAAGCCAATGCATAAAATGTCCATACAAAAACCCGCATTGTCTTTTATACTTGTTTACCAATACAACGCGCCGCAGTTATTGTAAACGGGCAAGGATATTAGTATCATTGATCTCTATTACTAAATCTGACTGCAAGGGATGTACTGCTCCGGAGCGGCAGTGAAGCGGCAGAAAAACCAGCTTCGCTATTCCATGGTAGACTTTTCACGGCGGCTACTCGGTTTATTTGCTGACTGTGTACGTCATTCGCACAAGAGATAATATATCCAGTAGGCCTAGCATGCCATCTCCGGGAACACAACTAAAATCGAAACGTGCATCTGTCTTCGTTACTTAGCGTATGGCACAGGTCCAGCCCTTCAAACAACGTTTTGGATTTGACTTGATAGCGTTCGCACATGCGCACTTGGTGCAAATTGTCATTGGCATATGTATAGGGTTGAATTATCACGCATCGTATGAACATCATCTACATTTCGTTACTTTTTATTTTTCGTTCTGTGATTAAAAAAGTATTTGAGCTAAAGAATTACTGAAAATGTGAATTTAGCGTTATTTTTCAAAGTTTTTTATGCACTGAAAAGACTCTATTTTATGTAGTCAAATACTACGGGTGCGCGCGCTTGACTGCATTCTCTTGCTCGATTTCCTTCAAGTTTCCCAGAAAGTGTGGGTTGAGGTGGGATATCTGAACTGGAGGGCGGGGATTGGCCGTTCTGTAAATAGAACTATATACTATTACCTATTCTGCGTATGCGTAACGCGAGTGCGCATGACTGTTTTCTCCTTAAGTCACTTTTCTCGTTTCGCACCCAATGAGAGGTACAACCCATATGGTCAGATTTTAGTAATAGACGTAATTGATCAGCATAAAGTAGTTGCTATTTCGCTTACCCTACTGTGAGAGGTAATATCTACAGCGACGGCGATGGAAACAGAGCTCTGGTCGATGTAGACAAGGTCTAGTTTAGAGTATCTTGACGAACTTGACCTTGAAGAATAGTTTCTTCCACTTGAGCCGCACGCAGCCCTTCGCCTCGGCGCGGGCTTGCGGCGACATAGTGGCACTTGTCCTGTGTAGAGGGAAACAATTAAAATTACATTTATAAAGGCAGTATTAGACGGTTCATTTGTGCGCTGTGCGAAAATGAAATCTCTAAAGACGACTATTCATCTTGAAATTGAGCGGAGTGGAGTGGTGACCAGTTGGTACTCAATTGAGCATCAAAGATCCCGTAATACAAGGATTGAAAAATTTACTCGGGATTGTACTTTCGACCGCTGACTTAGTCATAATGATAATTACGACCGTACATAAATCCCGTGGTCGCTCACTCAAGGCCTCATAAAAAGGCTGAAAGCCACCCAAAGGGCAATGGTAGGGATATACCCTGCGAGATCATTGCTCAACCGATGGCCGATGGGGCCGAAGAGTTCTCGTGTGGCGACCGCGTACTGGAAAGCGCCGCGTGGGTAGGTAGTGAGCCCCCACAAGGTGGACCGGCGACCTGGTAAAGGCAGTGGGAACCCGTTGCATGACGACAGCGCAGGACCGGTCGTTGTGGCGATCCTTGGGGGAGGCCTATGTCCAGCAGTGGACGTCCATCGGCTGATATAATGACGATGATGATAAATCCCGTGAAACTTAGTGGTACAGGCCAAGAATCGAACCGCTGCCTCGTGATTGATAAATCTTCAGCTGTAATTAGTAGTCGATTTTCCGTAGGTACACACGGCGACACATCAAGCTATGAAAACCAAAATAAGATGGCCGCGTGCAGGTAGAGTAATGTATAACGTCGCGCGGCCAGCTTATATTGGTTTTGCGTATATAGCAGTTCAATTCAATTCAATATAATTTTATTCAATATAGAAGCTTACAGCACACTTATCAAACGTCAAATCTTTTTTAAAGCTACCACCGCGTCGGAACGTGTTGTCGCTGTAGAGAAGATGCGGCCAGAAACTCTACAACATAACACGACTTAATAACTATTACAATATAAATTCTTAAGCTAAAGTTATGTATACAATAATACATAGTCTATTTAATAAAATAATTGATACTATACAGTAAAGTAAATAAACTATAAGCTAGTGTAGCTTGATGTGTCGCTGAGTGTACATTAAAGAGGTGGTTGTGGTAATGAACTCACAGTCAGTGGTCGGCGGGCGCGGGGGCTGGTGAGGGGGCTGAGGGGGCGGCGGCCCAGCGCGCGTCGTCGCTGCAGTGCGTGAGGTAGCGCGCGCCCACACGCGCCTCCAGCGCGCGCAGGTCCTCCCACGCCTCGCGCGTCTGCAGCCACGAGTGCAGGAACGCCTTGTCCACCGACAGCCGCTTGCGCTGCTTCACTTGCAGCAGGTTGTTTATTAGGTCGATCGCTGAAGAAACAAATGTTCAAGTTGAAAAACTTACTACAGATCCAGACAAAAGAAATATCAGCAATGATCAGGAAGCCCGAGATAGTAAAACCGCCGAGATGCCCGAGATCGTGACGGCCCGAAGTGCCGGCAATATAAAATACCTCTGAATTTGTCCCCATCTCCAAATTTCAGTTTAGCGTCGAAATATAAATAAAAATTTCCCAAGAAATTAATTTATGATGTTTATACACTGAGAAGACTTGTATTCTTGTGGGACATCATAAAAGTCAACACCAAGGAAATATCCAAAGATACGATTTTGCGGAAGAATGCATGGCGCGATGCTTCGTCTTTTTTTAACCAGACTTCGAAGAAATAAAATAAAACGAAATTTTTGCATTACTCGACCCAAAATAATCTAGTTTTTGAATGTTTATACATCCTGTTCAGATTCAGCGATGTCTCCATACTCCTTAGGCCGTTTGTCCATGGCTGCCATCACATACAAACGAGATTTTTTGGGCCGAGTTCAATATGACTTGACGCGAATCCAGGGTTATAGTTTTTACGTGATATACTTTGTGAATATCCTACAAACAGTCGAGTAGACATCTTATTTCCCTTATATCTTAGTAAACCTTTAGTAAAATTCTCCCCTAAAACCATACCTTCAGCAGAAATAGTGCGCCACGGCTGGGGTGGGTACATGAAGGCGGCGTTCTGTATCTGCTCGCTGATATCTTCATCCTCGTTGAACGGGAACGTGCCAGAGAGGGACACGTATACTATCACACCCACCGACCACATGTCCAGCGAGCGGTTGTAACCTTTGTTGCGAAGAACTTCCGGAGCTGCAAGATATCACAAGAACTTAGTAGAAATGTTTGCTTTTTAAGTTAGAGAATCCGCGGGCAAAAGCTAATTATCAATGGTAATTAACACTTAGTATGCAAAGTATCTGGGCGGATCGACCATTGCTCGGCGTCTTTCAAATTAATCTTGATAGGTTTCATCCCTGAAAACAAGCACGTAGACTTTTGGGGGATACATTCATTTTCGGGGAGGGATATTCATTTTCATGTTGATTGTAGTTTTTAGCCCTGCCTACTTGATTGGGGTTTGTGTGGTGTCATTTTTTGAGCGGAATACGAGTTCCATAGCATTGTAGTTCGCTGGGATCAGTACAAGAAAAGAGTAAATACTAACCAAGATAAGCTGGTGTGCCGACAACGGATCTCCGGAAGGACTTCTCGCCGATGATCCTCGCGAACCCGAAGTCGCAGAGTTTCACCTGCGGGAACTCCTCGTCCGAAGACAGTAAGACGTTCTCAGGCTTCAGGTCGCAGTGCACTATGTTCTTCTCGTGTAGGTGCTTTAGTGCTACCAGGATCTGTTGATACAATTCATAAGGTCATTAATTTATTGTCTATGGGATCCCACGGAAGGGACTAGGGAAAGTCTCCTCACCATGATGCCATCAACTCAACAGAAGAAGTATAATATCGGTACCAACCTGCGCCACCAAGAACTTGGTAGTCCTCTCCGTCAGCCTGCCTCTCTCATGAGACAGGATCATCTCCAGCATGTCGCCCTTCAGCTTCTCCATGACCACGAATATCCTCTCCGGCGTTTCGAACATCCTCTCCAGGTTCACGACGCTCGGGTGCGACAGGTTCTGGAGTATCGCCACTTCGTTCTTCAGCTGGGCTTCTTGCTTCGTCGGGAATCTGAGCTTGTCTATCACCTGGTGGTAATGTTGGATTTGTGAAGAGAAGTTGTCAAAAGGATCATGGACATAGAAATAAATGAAGACAGGCCGGTTATAATAATAGTTTTACTTGTGTTCCGTGCGAGTCTGTTTCGGACCACGAATTGTTGTTTTAATTGTCATTAAATAATGTTATTAATTCAAATTAAGTACTCAAATCTTCAGATTCACCTCAGAACTTTTGCTTTTGCAGTTAGAAACCCAGCAATAAGGCATTTTCTCTGATTTGTCACTGATCTTTATCGTAGCTCGACTCAGTGCGTAATGAGTAAACGTATTGAGAATTAAGAAACGTATTGCTTAATGTTCACTTCACCGTTCTATTTTGATTTATTTCTGTGATCACGATGTATTTATAAAGTAACAAAACACGCTAGTAATATTTAAAGCGGTGGTTTAGACCATCAAACTAAACAACTTAGACTATGGAGATGTCGACGTCATTTGAGTCGAGTAGGTATTGCACTTTAGTGTGAAACCGAATCTTTGTTTCTCTATGTTGGGTCCATAGTGATAGTAGTTCATTTTCATGATCTAAACTACACCTTTAAATATTACTAGGGTGTGTTGTTACATCCCGTATAGGGTCTTTCTTTATATGATGCCGGTTTTTAAGAAACTTTTATACATTTGGGTCGAATAAGTTTGCAGTTTTGTATGGGACAACAGATTTATTCCGCGCTTTTGATGTTGGTCCCATAGAGGAAGCTATTCAGTTGAATGGTCTGATGATCCCCTTAAAAAAACCGTTAGCATTTTACGAAAGATCTTGTATAGGAAGCTACGGTTATGATAACTAAGCAAAAACGCCAAAATTAGATCAAATGTCAGTGCTGAATTTATTTTATTGAAGTACCGACAGACTATAGGTTTGTTGCAACTGCCCCGAGCCGAGCACCTCGTCGGGGTGGATCTGGTACACCTGCGCCATCTCCGTGGCGCGCTCCGAACCTCCCTCTCCCTCCGTCTCCGCGCTATCACCCGACCCTGTGTCACACATAGTGCCCCGTGTAGTCTAGTACCTTAATGGCGACGGGTCTCAGCACCTCGTCGGGGTGGATCTGGTACACCTGCGCCATCTCCGTGCTATCATGACCCTGCGTCACACATAGTGCCCCGTGTAGTCTAGTACCTTGATGGCGACGGGTCTCAGCACCTCGTCGGGGTGGATCTGGTACACCTGCGCCATCTCCGTGCTATCATGACCCTGCGTCACACATAGTGCCCCGTGTAGTCTAGTACCTTGATGGCGACGGGTCTCAGCACCTCGTCGGGGTGGATCTGGTACACCTGCGCCATCTCCGTGCTATCATGACCCTGCGTCACACATAGTGCCCCGTGTAGTCTAGTACCTTAATGGCGACGGGTCTCAGCACCTCGTCGGGGTGGATCTGGTACACCTGCGCCATCTCCGTGCTATCATGACCCTGCGTCACACATAGTGCCCCGTGTAGTCTAGTACCTTGATGGCGACGGGTCTCAGCACCTCGTCGGGGTGGATCTGGTACACCTGCGCCATCTCCGTGCTATCATGACCCTGCGTCACACATAGTGCCCCGTGTAGTCTAGTACCTTAATGGCGACGGGTCTCAGCACCTCGTCGGGGTGGATCTGGTACACCTGCGCCATCTCCGTGCTATCATGACCCTGCGTCACACATAGTGCCCCGTGTAGTCTAGTACCTTGATGGCGACGGGTCTCAGCACCTCGTCGGGGTGGATCTGGTACACCTGCGCCATCTCCGTGCTATCATGACCCTGCGTCACACATAGTGCCCCGTGTAGTCTAGTACCTTGATGGCGACGGGTCTCAGCACCTCGTCGGGGTGGATCTGGTACACCTGCGCCATCTCCGTGCTATCATGACCCTGCGTCACACATAGTGCCCCGTGTAGTCTAGTACCTTGATGGCGACGGGTCTCAGCACCTCGTCGGGGTGGATCTGGTACACCTGCGCCATCTCCGTGCTATCATGACCCTGCGTCACACATAGTGCCCCGTGTAGTCTAGTACCTTGATGGCGACGGGTCTCAGCACCTCATCGGGGTGGATCTGGTACACCTGCGCCATCTCCGTGCTATCATGACCCTGCGTCACACATAGTGCCCCGTGTAGTCTAGTACCTTGATGGCGACGGGTCTCAGCACCTCGTCGGGGTGGATCTGGTACACCTGCGCCATCTCCGTGCTATCATGACCCTGCGTCACACATAGTGCCCCGTGTAGTCTAGTACCTTGATGGCGACGGGTCTCAGCACCTCGTCGGGGTGGATATGGTACACCTGCGCCATCTCCGTGCTATCATGACCCTGCGTCACACATAGTGCCCCGTGTAGTCTAGTACCTTGATGGCGACGGGTCTCAGCACCTCGTCGGGGTGGATCTGGTACACCTGCGCCATCTCCGTGCTATCATGACCCTGCGTCACACATAGTGCCCCGTGTAGTCTAGTACCTTGATGGCGACGGGTCTCAGCACCTCGTCGGGGTGGATCTGGTACACCTGCGCCATCTCCGTGCTATCATGACCCTGCGTCACACATAGTGCCCCGTGTAGTCTAGTACCTTGATGGCGACGGGTCTCAGCACCTCGTCGGGGTGGATCTGGTACACCTGCGCCATCTCCGTGCTATCATGACCCTGCGTCACACATAGTGCCCCGTGTAGTCTGGTACCTTGATGGCGACGGGTCTCAGCACCTCGTCGGGGTGGATCTGGTACACCTGCGCCATCTCCGTGCTATCATGACCCTGCGTCACACATAGTGCCCCGTGTAGTCTAGTACCTTGATGGCGACGGGTCTCAGCACCTCGTCGGGGTGGATCTCGTACACCTGCGCCATCTCCGTGCTATCATGACCCTGCGTCACACATAGTGCCCCGTGTAGTCTAGTACCTCGATGGCGACGGGTCTCAGCACCTCGTCGGGGTGGATCTGGTACACCTGCGCCATCTCCGTGCTATCATGACCCTGCGTCACACATAGTGCCCCGTGTAGTCTAGTACCTTGATGGCGACGGGTCTCAGCACCTCGTCGGGGTGGATATGGTACACCTGCGCCATCTCCGTGCTATCATGACCCTGCGTCACACATAGTGCCCCGTGTAGTCTAGTACCTTGATGGCGACGGGTCTCAGCACCTCGTCGGGGTGGATCTGGTACACCTGCGCCATCTCCGTGCTATCATGACCCTGCGTCACACATAGTGCCCCGTGTAGTCTAGTACCTTGATGGCGACGGGTCTCAGCACCTCGTCGGGGTGGATCTGGTACACCTGCGCCATCTCCGTGCTATCATGACCCTGCGTCACACATAGTGCCCCGTGTAGTCTAGTACCTTGATGGCGACGGGTCTCAGCACCTCGTCGGGGTGGATCTGGTACACCTGCGCCATCTCCGTGCTATCATGACCCTGCGTCACACATAGTGCCCCGTGTAGTCTAGTACCTTGATGGCGACGGGTCTCAGCACCTCGTCGGGGTGGATCTGGTACACCTGCGCCATCTCCGTGCTATCATGACCCTGCGTCACACATAGTGCCCCGTGTAGTCTAGTACCTTGATGGCGACGGGTCTCAGCACCTCGTCGGGGTGGATCTGGTACACCTGCGCCATCTCCGTGCTATCATGACCCTGCGTCACACATAGTGCCCCGTGTAGTCTAGTACCTTGATGGCGACGGGTCTCAGCACCTCGTCGGGGTGGATCTGGTACACCTGCGCCATCTCCGTGCTATCATGACCCTGCGTCACACATAGTGCCCCGTGTAGTCTAGTACCTTGATGGCGACGGGTCTCAGCACCTCGTCGGGGTGGATCTGGTACACCTGCGCCATCTCCGTGCTATCATGACCCTGCGTCACACATAGTGCCCCGTGTAGTCTAGTACCTTGATGGCGACGGGTCTCAGCACCTCGTCGGGGTGGATCTGGTACACCTGCGCCATCTCCGTGCTATCATGACCCTGCGTCACACATAGTGCCCCGTGTAGTCTAGTACCTTGATGGCGACGGGTCTCAGCACCTCGTCGGGGTGGATCTGGTACACCTGCGCCATCTCCGTGCTATCATGACCCTGCGTCACACATAGTGCCCCGTGTAGTCTAGTACCTTGATGGCGACGGGTCTCAGCACCTCGTCGGGGTGGATCTGGTACACCTGCGCCATCTCCGTGCTATCATGACCCTGCGTCACACATAGTGCCCCGTGTAGTCTAGTACCTTGATGGCGACGGGTCTCAGCACCTCGTCGGGGTGGATCTGGTACACCTGCGCCATCTCCGTGCTATCATGACCCTGCGTCACACATAGTGCCCCGTGTAGTCTAGTACCTTGATGGCGACGGGTCTCAGCACCTCGTCGGGGTGGATCTGGTACACCTGCGCCATCTCCGTGCTATCATGACCCTGCGTCACACATAGTGCCCCGTGTAGTCTAGTACCTTGATGGCGACGGGTCTCAGCACCTCGTCGGGGTGGATCTGGTACACCTGCGCCATCTCCGTGCTATCATGACCCTGCGTCACACATAGTGCCCCGTGTAGTCTAGTACCTTGATGGCGACGGGTCTCAGCACCTCGTCGGGGTGGATCTGGTACACCTGCGCCATCTCCGTGCTATCATGACCCTGCGTCACACATAGTGCCCCGTGTAGTCTAGTACCTTGATGGCGACGGGTCTCAGCACCTCGTCGGGGTGGATCTGGTACACCTGCGCCATCTCCGTGCTATCATGACCCTGCGTCACACATAGTGCCCCGTGTAGTCTAGTACCTTGATGGCGACGGGTCTCAGCACCTCGTCGGGGTGGATCTGGTACACCTGCGCCATCTCCGTGCTATCATGACCCTGCGTCACACATAGTGCCCCGTGTAGTCTAGTACCTTGATGGCGACGGGTCTCAGCACCTCGTCGGGGTGGATCTGGTACACCTGCGCCATCTCCGTGCTATCATGACCCTGCGTCACACATAGTGCCCCGTGTAGTCTAGTACCTTGATGGCGACGGGTCTCAGCACCTCGTCGGGGTGGATCTGGTACACCTGCGCCATCTCCGTGCTATCATGACCCTGCGTCACACATAGTGCCCCGTGTAGTCTAGTACCTTGATGGCGACGGGTCTCAGCACCTCGTCGGGGTGGATCTGGTACACCTGCGCCATCTCCGTGCTATCATGACCCTGCGTCACACATAGTGCCCCGTGTAGTCTAGTACCTTGATGGCGACGGGTCTCAGCACCTCGTCGGGGTGGATCTGGTACACCTGCGCCATCTCCGTGCTATCATGACCCTGCGTCACACATAGTGCCCCGTGTAGTCTAGTACCTTGATGGCGACGGGTCTCAGCACCTCGTCGGGGTGGATCTGGTACACCTGCGCCATCTCCGTGCTATCATGACCCTGCGTCACACATAGTGCCCCGTGTAGTCTAGTACCTTGATGGCGACGGGTCTCAGCACCTCGTCGGGGTGGATCTGGTACACCTGCGCCATCTCCGTGCTATCATGACCCTGCGTCACACATAGTGCCCCGTGTAGTCTAGTACCTTGATGGCGACGGGTCTCAGCACCTCGTCGGGGTGGATCTGGTACACCTGCGCCATCTCCGTGCTATCATGACCCTGCGTCACACATAGTGCCCCGTGTAGTCTAGTACCTTGATGGCGACGGGTCTCAGCACCTCGTCGGGGTGGATCTGGTACACCTGCGCCATCTCCGTGCTATCATGACCCTGCGTCACACATAGTGCCCCGTGTAGTCTAGTACCTTGATGGCGACGGGTCTCAGCACCTCGTCGGGGTGGATCTGGTACACCTGCGCCATCTCCGTGCTATCATGACCCTGCGTCACACATAGTGCCCCGTGTAGTCTAGTACCTTGATGGCGACGGGTCTCAGAGTGCGTCTGTGCAGCCCCCCGTACACGATGCCGAACTGCCCCGAGCCGAGCACCTCGTCGGGGTGGATCTGGTACACCTGCGCCATCTCCGTGGCGCGCTCCGAACCTCCCTCTCCCTCCGTCTCCGCGCTATCACCCGACCCTGTGTCACACATAGTCAAGTCAAGTCTACATCATTTATTAACGGCCTGTCTGACCACTTCTTATAGGTCGACAAAAATATCATAGTATAACAAAAAAAATATAATACAGATTTTCACATGGTAGTGTCAAACTATCATCTCTAGTCAAAAAAGGCCCCCTACAGACTGCGAGTTTTTGCACCCATAAAAACGGGCGTTTGTCTATCGCGTGACTTTATCGCTACACTAGCAATTAACATGCGTTTGTATCGATTCCAACGCATGATTGTAGCGATGCATACATGTTTGTATCGATTCATACGCGCGTGTGCATTGTGGGAAAGGCTGTCGACGAATAACTGATCAAATATTACGAAAGTTTTGCATCGTGGCTGTATCGCGTTTGCATCTATGCTTTATTATGTTTGCAACGATGCTGTATCGTTACTCAATCGATGCCTTTTGCAGCACTTCTGCGCTGCACAAAAGTCGCAGCGTGTGAAGGGCCCTAATCTAATTACCCCAGTGTTGCTTACTCTAAAATTTGATTTACCTATTTGCCATCAGATTCTGGTCCACCTATAACAGTTTACCTAATTGCTCGTTTGACATACCTTTCATACGATTTCGCATAAAAGGTATTCCAAAGGTACCTTTGAAAGAAAATGCATGTGTTTTACACTTTTAGAATCACGAGTTGCGCAACTTCTTCTAATAAATGGTTACTTATTCGTAGTACTTTTTTTCACAACATGCTTTTGAAGTTAAGCAATTATTTACAAGAAAACGATAGTCTGTCACAAAATCGTATTCTGCTTATCATACACACAAGTTTTTTTATAAAATAGTCTCGTTATTAAGTTATACCTTTAAGAAACAGAAACAACAAGATGGGAATGTTTCTTTTTTTAAGTCGTATTTTTGTAGTTACAAGTCGACTTTTTCTCAAAAAGTTAAAGATTCAGCGTAGCATTTGAACCGTTCATTTCTGGACATATGCGTATGGGATCAAAATTGTTGGAAATGATCTGCACTACTCCCTCGTCCATTTTGGAGCACAACATCTGGGACATTATTTGGGTTTTAAGGGAGATAACGGTCCACCTATCGCCCTCCCTGGATACGAGCTTGAACATAACTATATATACATATAATAACTCACCATTGCCCTTGTGCTTGGAGGCTACGGTGACGGGCATGAGTGCCTGGCGGACGGCGGTCTCCCAGGGCCGCGCGAGGTAGGCGCCCACGCCCGAGTCCGGGGGCGGCAGCGCGCCGCCGCCCCCCGCGCCGCCCTGCCACGCCGGCTCCACGCCCACCAGGTAGTCAACGTTGGCGGTGCGCAGCTCGAAGCAGTGCATCACGTCTATTCATAACGAGATACGTTTCACTAGCCGGTCTAGATCTACATAATAGGAATAGAGTTGGACCGAATACAGCACCTTGCGGTACTCCGTATTAGTTAATATCGAAAATAAATAAATTCAAAGCTATCATCCGTCTAAAAAAAAATTTAATTTTCCCTCGGTGAGATAATAAGGAAAAAATACAAATAAAACCTGAGTTACCATGAACCACAACTATATTTGTATGTCTGTGTTATTCGAAAGCTTCACTAGAATCTTCTAAACGAAATTGATATCATCAAACATTGCCAGGCTTTGCCTAGTATGAGATTCATAATATCTCTGACTACCCCTTCAGGGAATATAGTCGTGAGCATTTTTAAAAGAGATTGTTAGGTGTAATTACTCAAGTACTGTATCAAAAACAAGCTAAGCAGGACGGACCACAAGTATCTCTGAATATAAATATTACCAGAATGCGGCTGCCTGGCGGTGTCCACGGCTAGGATCTCATTCAGCGGTATCTCTTTGTAGTACTTGGTGCCGTGCTCCGACGTGAACAGCGTTATAGACTTGCTGTCCAGTCGCCAGTAGTGACGTTTTATCTATAAACAATTTATATTAAATGTTAAGAGTATACAAAATATACGACAAACTACGCCTTAATTTTTGATGCCAACATGCAGGGTCCAACCTAATATGGTGAAGAGGACGATCAGACCATCAAACTGAACAGCTTTTTAGTTGATTGTTTTTCGCGATTTCGATGATGATTTAGAGTTTGATGGTCTGAAGCACCTCTTTAAGTATTACTAGGGTGTTTTCTTACACCCTGTATTGATTTTGATTCCATGTTCGGTGAGTGAAACAAACGGCGATCTGCCAATGATTTTTTTCCCCAAATCTTCTTATTAAAAATACTAATAATCATCAACGAACATACTCACAGTCTTATCCTTGTTAGTGAAATGCACCAGCCACCCTTCCTTCAGCCACTGCCCCTCTCTCTTCTTAGTATGTTTGACGGACTGCACAATGCGCATGAGTGGAATGTTGGCGCTGGGCGACGAGGACGAGCTGCAACGTTTGTACATCAGCGAACACTGGCTTAGGGGGTGGGAGGTTTCATAGAGTGGGGGTGAGGTTGTGTGGTTAATTGTTGGGTTGTATTTTAGAGGTGTGGGTATACAATTCGGTAAGTTTTTTGGCATACTGAATTCCATTAAATACTTCACGTAATTTGCAAAAGTAAAAACATATAAATATCGTGTGTATACAGGGTGATTTGTAATTCGACCTGTTCCTTGAAACAGGTCATACTAGAGGTTTTTTGCAATAAATTAAGCCCAGTTAACTGGTCTGCCTCCGTGGTCTAATGGTTAAACTACAGTTTTCAGTTTGAGATATAACTGACTCCGTAGTCTAATGGTTAAAAGCATTGGGCTCTTGACACGGAGGTCGTGGGTTCGATTCCCACGAGAGACACCTAGTGATATGTCACTTTGTGCGTTTTTCCCGAGTTGGTTAGGATATTGCAGGCCGAATCACGTGATTGTCTGAAAAGAAAGATGATTCCGTGCTTCGGATGGCACGCTAAGGCGAATCTCTCTCTTCTTTTGCAACGACTACTCGTTACATAAAATCCACGTCTGAGGCCGTAAGGCGGTCTTAAAAAACTCTGACACCAGGGCTTGCTGCCCACACGATAAGAAGAAGAAGAGCTGGTGGTCGAAAATTACAATCCACCTATATGCCGAAATGCTATTTCAGTTCTTCATTATTTAGCAGTAGATTCTTTTGGTTTTTTTTTCTGTTTCAAAATCAAGAGTTTTTATGTAAAATGATTATGGGTAAATTCAATCCGCAGTGTGTTAACAGTAAGTTGTATCACACCAATCGCCACTTAACCCGTGTGGTGTGGTGGAGTATGGAGTATCAACCTTACTCATGACATTTTTTTTTCATCAGTGGAATTCTACATGGATTCTACCTAAATAATTCATTTCTGCTTAAGCCATAGACAATATCTTAGTTATAAATTTTTCCATCACCAATTTTTTCCTCCCGACACCCAAATAACAAGACTAATACTAAGACTACACTAATGTAAAAGCCAAGTCACCCGAGCGGTGCGATGCCTTATGTCTTACGTTTCCTTCTGACGCAAAAACAATAGCGCTGTCTTTGTGGTGTCTCATATCTCGCGGGTTGCAAGCCTGATGTATGTATTTGTCCACGCAGCCAGAGTAGCGGGCTACATAACATAATTTAAAAGTGTCATTCAAATTGTTCCGAATGTTTTTATTATTTATAGATAGATAATACATTATTAATATCAACGCAATTTATTAAGTGCCGTGCCGACGTCATTTTATTCTTAAAAAATGTACCAAAGGTTTCTGACCACGTAATGTCACTTTGATGGTGACGTTTCTTTGTTTACATTTTGTCTCTCGAATTCCTGGGCCTATAGACAAAAGTACCTTTCGATTAGCGTTAACGACAGTAGAAAACATAAAAATGTATTGATTTGACGTATGGTGACGAAAGCAAACGTCAAAATGTTTCGATCGCTAATGTCAAATCGATACATACTGTCATTTTCTACTAGCGTCAACGCCAATAGCATGTCATTTTGTCTAGGGCCCCAGGACGGAGTTTAGGTCGTTCTGTGTCCACATAGTTAGGAACCAAACACAGGTGTTAGTCAAATAAAATATGTATGCACTTCGAGAATTGTAACATCAAGTATGTTTTTATTATTTAGTAGGTAATCAATAATTCTGACATTATATGGTAAGAAAAAATTATATAGATTGCTGCGTCGCCGCCGCACCGCATCGTTTGACTTAGCTCTAACCCTAACAAAGCACACAACCGCACCCCACTAAAAACACAATACAAAGGTATAGTCACCTGCTGGGCCGACTCGCCGACCGCTCCGGCAGCGTGTCCCGCTGTGGTTCATCCTCCTCGTCTTCTCTACGCCTTCGCAGCTCCACCTGTTGATCAATAAAGATAAATAAACTTGGGATGCATGAAGAGAGTATACCGAGTGTCGTACTGAAGTCCGGAACACCCTGGGCTATTAGCAAGCCTCTAAAATGCTGTTCAGCAAATCTCATTGTCCAGATCTCGTATTCGTATCGTTTCACTTCTATAGTGTACTATTATTATCTATTCATATGGCTGAGTGACGGGGGCCCGGTATGGCCTGCTACCTTTGACCTTTATTCGTGTATTCTATACATAAATATCAGTGTCTAGACTTCATTCCAAATAAGGTCGACGAGATTTTCCGATTCCTATTTAGCTTTCTGGCCAATTTTGATTACCAAATGTAATTAATTTATTGGATACATATACTCTCCGACATATCTTCAACGGTACAAAAGCTGTTCTAAGAATAAGTGAGAGTAAGTATTTCAAATCTCTGTTTCTGTAATGCAAATTAGCATTAAAATTTCGTTGCTATTTTGAATGGAGTATAGTTCTAGTGGGAAATAATTATGTGGAACAAAAGTAGTTCAACCCTTCGAGGTTTACATCATCACTTCTGCTCCCAGTGCCTCATAGATAGACTAATAATGAGAAACGTACCTCGCTCTCATCATTGGTCGCGCCTTCGGTCCCTCCATCATCAGACTCCTCGTCGGGCAGCCGCGCAGTCTCCGACAACTCGCTGCCTGTGCTAATGCTGTCCTGGTATTCCCCTGCAGATCACAGTTGGCAATAAGAGTTAATAGGCTTTTTATAGGTGAGCGCGTTACATTCTCGGTTTCATCTACACTTAGCGTAAGGCGTTGGCGTTCTCTAGCCAAGCGGAATTTAAAAAAGATGACGTTTTGTTGAAGCGTTCGAAAGGTTTGGTTTTGTTAAATTTAGTCATTATCTTCAGTACAGTGAAAATTGTATACAAATATGATATGAGATTTACTGTTGGTTTATTCAGGGTGTTAAGACTGCTCGATTCTTTTGTTCATTCAACAGTTTTTTGACGTGAAACGTCCTTCATTTCGGTCAGTACAAAACTATATGTGACGAAATATGTTATGACAAAATCGCGTATTACTTTGGAAGTATAGTATGGCATTATTTTATTACCATTATTTAGAGGATAGAATCCATTACTCGGTACAAGAGATTTCAAGTACTCCACTGCGGCTACGTCCCTGATACAGCCTATTCCTTTTTTTAATTTACATATTAGAGCTCCATCCAATATAGGAATAAAACAGTTCTTCTTTTTCGTAAAGCGTCATTATGGTCCGAGATCCGACCGCAAAATTATGCACCTAATTGTTTGGTGAACGAAATGTGATTTAGGAGAATGTTTATACAGAGGTTCATACAACGCCGCCGGGTTGCCTAGCTAAATCTTGCCGCAAGTGCCTTTACCAAGATGATTTATGGTACAATTTTTTCCACCTATCTTTTTGGGACGTAAATGAGGTGCCATCTGAAGGAGACCAATCTGCCGCAACTCTAGGGTTACCAAGTTCAAAGAAGTCATTTTTAACCCTTAGAGTTGCGAAGTTGTGGCAGACTGAGAGGTGGCAACCCTAGTTTTTCCAGTTCTTTAGATTGGTCTCCTTCAGATGGCACCTCATTTACGTCCCAAACAGATTGATGGAAAAAAAATTACCATAAATCTTGGTAAAAGCACTTGCGGCAAGATTTTGCTAGGCAACCCGGCGGCTATGTATGAACTTCTATATAAACATTTACTTAAATCACATCACATTTCACAATCCAATACAAATCGACTCACCATGAGGTCCCGGTAGTTCACCGCCACAATCCTTCGGCACGAACGGCAGGCACTTCCTATGCGCGTTGTAGTGGCAGTCCCTACACTGCATGCCCTGCTTGAACAGGCCGCGGAGCAGCTTCTTGCAGTGCCGGCAGACCGTGGGCCGCGTGTACGAGTGCACCTCGAACGTGTGCGGGATGCCGAGCGAGGAGACCGGCCACGCGCTGGAGACCGAGCCGGCGCGGGACGGTGACCGGCTGCGCTTGCCCACGCTGCCCAGCTGACGGGTACAATGGTTAGTCAAGTCAAGTCAAGTCAAGTCAAAATAATTTATTCAATACAGGAGCTTGAAGCACACTTATTAAGGGCCTATGTCGAAAAATAATTGAAGTGAAATGGGCGTGTGATAGCTTTTATTACTGCCTGATGCGGGAGAAAGAGACAGGGCGGCGCACGCGCCTGAAACGATGCAAGCATAAAACAAACTTTATTTAATTGTAATTGTACTATTTATGTAAGTTCAATTCTGCTCTAATCAAAATTTATAAAAAATCAAATTCTTTTTTTAAATCAAGCCTCTTGTTTCTAATATTCACCGTTTAGCACTTCCAAGCGTTTATCGATAAAGACGGAGGCTACTTTGGCTTGTTTTTCTATCGAGAAAATGTGACTTAATCGTGTTTTGGCTCTAATCAAAACTTTAATTATATGTTCAATTTACACATATCCGCAAATCATACTCCTACTGTAAGTACTTCATGAGATATGATGCTTTGAAGAATCCTATTTTTTTCACATAGCCTCTTAAACGTCAATTCTTTTTTAAGCTACCACCGCGTCTGAACGTGTTGTCGCTGTAGAGAAGATGCGGCCAGAAACTCTACAACATAACACGACTTAATGACTATTACAATATAAATTCTTAAGCTAGGGTTATGTAAACAGTAATATAAATATGTAATTGTACTTTGTTTATTTTGTTTTGTTTAAAAGAAGTGTGTTGTAGAGTTTCTGGCCGCATCTTCTCTACAACGGAACACCTTCCGACGCGGTGGTAGATTCAAAAACATGACGTCAAAAAGTGTATATGATATTATTTTGAATAAACAATTTTGACTTTTGACTTGACTTTTGAATACATAGTCTATTTAATTAAATAAATGATACTATACAGTAAACTATAAGTTAGTGACACTCAGACCCAAGCATTTTACCCAAGCAGGTTGAAGCTTAGGTTCAGATTCAGTGACGTGAAGAATTTAAGTGTCGAAAATGTGTAGATTGTGACATACGGGAGTTCGAATCGAACTAAGACTTAAATAAAAATGGTCAAGTGCGAATCGGGCTTATCGCGCACCGAGGGTTCCGTACCACATAACATAACATACAAAAAGTTTTCTCTGGTGCCTTTAGCGTGAGACCGACTCAAACTTGGCCGGATTTTATTATTTTGTTGTTATACTGTAGAGTTTACTCTATAATCACGCTAAGTTTGCGCTTGTATGGTGGTCTAATGGTTAAGAGCATTGGGCTCTTGACACGAGAGGTCGTGGGTTCGATTCCCACGGGGGACACCTAGTGATATGTCACTTCCCCAGTTGGTTAGGACATTGCATGCTGAATCACCTGATTGGATGACACGTTAAGCCGTTGGTCCCGGCTACTATCTCTGGTGGTATTAGTCGTTACATAAAAAATCACGTCAAAGGCCGTAAGGCGGTCTGAAAAAACTCTGACACCAGGGCTTGCTGCCCACACGATAAGAAAATCGAGGGGCGAAGGGCATTCGATTAGGGCAAAAATCAAAGTCTAAACAGAACACTATCGCACCGGAACTTTTCACAACACGGCGCCGCGCCGTGGCCTGTTCCTATGTCAGTTTTTTCCCTAGCCTATCTTTATTACCGCGGTATAAAATTAACGAAAATTAACTAAGTAGGAAGCGCTCGTTGGCGTAGTGGAGCTTCGGTGTTGGAAACGATCACCGAAGTTAAGCAACGTCAGGTCTCGTCAATCTTTGGATGGGTGACCGTTTAGTGGTAGGCAAATGGTTCGGAAGGCACGTTAAGCAGTTGGTCTCGGATAGTTCCGTCAGATGGCGTTGTAACTATTCGTAAAGCCAGGTCAGAGGCCTATTAAGGTGGCTTGAAAATTCTCTGACAGCAAGTTGACCACTAACTTGCCTCCACCAACACGCACTGGGCTCGCGTGGTGGAGTATGGCCCACTCCCTCTCACCCTTATTCGTGAGAGGAGGCCTTTGCCCTGCAGTGGGATTCTACAGCCTATAACTTAACTAAGTAGGTAAAAACCGTAATGTTTAAAAATAGAATGTGTTGTTTTGTAAAAAGTATGTACCTATACAGGGTGCTTCTTAATATGCTGAAACTTTTTAAGGGGATGATCAGACCGTCAAATTGAATAACTGTCTCCTTGGGCCCAACATCGAAATCGCGAAAAAAAAATCTGCTGTCCCATACATTTGGCTCAAGTAGGTTTGCAGTTTTGTATGGAAGAGCTGATTATTTTTTCTCGATTTCGATGTTGGTGCCATAGAGAAAGTTGTTCAGTTTGACGGTCTGATCACCCCCTTAAAAAAGTTTCAGCATATTAAGAAGGCCCCTGTATTTTGTTTACCAATTTGTCGTACTATTTTCGCAATCAAAACTGATTAATTTCTATGAATTGAACTATCCTTGTTTACTAAATGATGTTATTATAAATTAATTAATGTACTAATTTGCAGTAATTAGTTGTTAATGGATGGCGGTGACCTAAGCCCATTCCAGATTTTAATTCATTTATAATAAATTATAAAATTCTGTCATGAGGTTCCGGCTCAGAATGGACCATCCAATTTCTACCCGTGGGTGTCACATGAGGCGACTAAGGGGTTTGTTATGCAGGGTCCAACTTAATATGCTGACAGTTTTTTAAGAGGATGATCAGACCATCAGACTGAACAACTTTCTCTGTGGGACCAATGTCGAAATTGCGAAAAAAAAAATCTGCTGTCCCATACAATTGGGTCGAGTAAGATTTCAGTTTAGTACAGAACAGCTGTTTTTTTTTCGCTATTTCGACATTGTTCCCATAGAGAAAGTTGTTCAGTTTGATGGTCAGATCATCCCCTTAAAAAAGTGTCGGCATATTAAGAAGGACCCTATAGTGTTTCTGTGGGCGACTAGCCCCCTATCACTTAGCACATAATTCCAAACAGAAGCATCGAAAGATAGTTGACAGTTGTAGCAAACCCTCTGACCACCCCGATAGGGATTTATAGTCGTGACTTTATGTATGGCTGTATTATATCAAAAATGCAAGTCTTTATCGAACTCGTCGAATTGTAATACCACTGGCATTCCGAAAAAAAAAACATTTTAAGGAAATCTGCATTCTTCAATTTCGAGGCATGAGGCGTGAAATGTGAATTATTTGGAATATGCTATTTAATTTGATTTTTATATAATTTACAATAGTTAGTATAATAGTCTCTTATCTTAATTATGTGGCACGTTTTGTCTTTAATCTAACTATTATCTTGGACTGCTTTGTCCATTAGAAAACCCGTTTAGCAAAAAAATTATGTAAATTCGAGGTCACAAAGCCGTGTTTTTTTGGTAATTATAACATAATAATGTCTTTTTTACAAATTTAATATTAATCTGGAAAAACCTACATAAATTAGAAGGGTTCTGACAAGACTCTTATGTCAACACAATAAGAGTGTAAATTGCTTGTTTCACGAGCCTTCCTATATGAAAAGAGTATACTATAGTCAGTTTTTGAATTGGGTGATGGGTATATCGGTGTTTGAAATAAAACTCAAAACGGTATAATTAATTAAAAACATTTATTGTCAATCAAGTTAAAACATTGTCACTACCCACCACCCAATTCATCATGTTAGTCACTTCTATCCTAACATTACAACAAAACAGACATACAATATAATAATACAAGTACAGTATTGTTCTCTATAGTTCAAGCTTAGGAAACGTGCTTGATGCTTTTAGAAAAATTTCGCGAATGCAGTATTTTGTAAGCCCGACGCAAAAAGAGGGGATGTTAAAAGTTAGACGCCAATGTCTGTGTGTCTGTCTGTGGCATCGTAGCTCCCAAACGGATGGACCTATTTCGATACGGTTTTTTTTAAATAGAAAGCTAAGTTTTGCGAGTGTGTCTTTAGCTCTAAATCAGTTCAGTAGTTTTCATGTAACTTTAAAAATTATGAAATTACAAACAAACATTTAAAAAGTAAAAAATAATTCTATCACCTATTATTTTTGATAAAAGTAAATGTATGTTTTACTTCTTAACTATCATTAAGATATTTTAGGTCAATGAATGTGTCGGGGACCGCAAGTGATTGTAAAAAAATCTATGGTCATTTCATAGCGGTCCCTTATCCATTAATTGACCTAAAATATCTTAAAGAGAGTTAAGAAGTAAAACATACATTTGCTTACATCAAAAATAATAGGTGACCGAATTATTTTTTACTTTTTAAATGTTTGTAAACATAATTTGAATATAAAAATCTAAAACTCTTTTCAGCAATTTCCGAATAACAACAAAACCGAAGCTTGAACTTTATTGAACAGTACTGTGAACATAATCCTTTGACTAATTATTATAAGGACTAGCCTTGCGGTAGCATTTCCCCTCTGCCACGGTATAAGCACAATTGATCTTGTGCATTTACATTAAATTTTACACCTTATCACTAAACGAGACAGCCTATAATTGCGAAATAATAACTTCTAACTTAGAACGTTTGGGGTTCACACGAGACCACTTTTCATGATTTTTGACATTCAAAATTCGAATCTAAAGTTATGGGGAATAAATATCCAAAATTGCGGATATCATGTTACCTCGCCCCCCGCAAAAAGTGGCAGAAATGTTTGTTAGTATAATTACACGCGTAACCAGTCCACATATAAATAGTCAAAGACATAATCGTTTAATATAAAATGAACAAAAGGCCACAGATGATAGATAATCCGCGGCGGACTTTGCAGTCGACGTAAAGATTTAGACGCTCGAAACGTATTGGATGTGTGCGGTTACTTCATAAAATGCTCACAGGTCACGTCAAGGCCGCCTTATCGAGGCATGTTGAATTATACGCTTAGACTAGTCTAAACAGTCTGACAGAAAGCTCCCCATTCCAAGCGGACTTTTACTGACTAAAAAGTTCGCTACGGTTTTATCTTCTTGCTTATGGCCATAACAAATTATTGTCATATTTGTGGACGGAACTTAATCTATAAGATTATAATTTTCACATCGAATTAATATTTGAAGTTCGGTGGCGAGGAGAGTATCTCTCCATTAATTGATTATTAATAGACCGGAAGACCGGATTACAAGGTTGAAGTGGAGATGGGCGGGAGATTTAGAAGGGAAGACGGACGGTGGACCAAGGCAATATCGGAATGGTGGCCAAGAGAAGGAAGGAGGTCCGTGGGTAGACCACAGATGCGTTGGTCAGACGACGTTGCAAGGGTTGCGGGTTGGACTTGGATCAGATTGGCACAGGACCGTGAGGAGTGGCGCAATAAAAAGGAGGCCTATGCCCAGCTATAGCTTGATGTGGGCTGATTTGATTGATTGATTGAATTGATTATTTATTTAAATGATTCAATTGAAATTAGGACATTTGAAAAGACGATATTATATACAATCTTCATGAATTAAATATATATAATAAATGTATATCATCAAATATTAGTTCAATTCAATAATAATAAAAAGTACTTTAATTAATTGCCTATGTTAGTGGAATTTTAAGGAATTCACATTTATGTTCTTAACCTAATTTAATCTAAAAATAGTTTTAAATGCTTAGGTAAAAGTACTTGTAAATATTATAAAAAAATGTCTAAATTTGAGATTCTTGTCAAAAATTTCATTAAAATAAGACTTTGTAATTAAGTACATATATGTTTCAGATATAATTCGTTACCAGGGTTGCAACCGATACCGATACGATATCGTTTGCCGATATATTGTAGCCGTTTGCTGATATATCGTTAACGCCGATATTTGTATGCTGATATAGTATAAAGCCTATACAGAAATATACAAAGGAGAGGAGCTCATGTCTTTAAAAATACAGGAAGAAAACGATAGATATTATAGATTCAAAATTAAAAAAAATAGACACTTTAGTGTACATGAGCTTTTGGATGAGTTCAGTGAAATAAGAGATACTATTTTCGGTTGCTTGTTTCATTCAAATGGATCTGAGTTAAAGTTCAGACTGGACTCCGAAGAATTTAAATATACAGTGTTTTTGAATAAAAATTGATAGCCAGTAAGTATTACTTCATTTTAATAGGTAGATGACACGATTGTGTCGAGACCTCCGCTTCTAAATACCTAGTAGACAAAGTTGTATTACGCTATGCAATACAACCTGCCCACCAAATAATTTCTACTCTACACGTGTTTCGCTGCACCAAGGAACATCCTCAGGAGTTAAACCGACGAACGCTCGAAACAGAGTTGTTACTCCGCCGAGCGTCCGACACCGAGCTAGAGTCATCTACCTATTAGTCATGGATTTCCGCAAAGTAACATAACATAACATAAATATTCTTTATTTGCACACCAAAAACATACAGCAACAAAACAGAATACTAGATCGTAAGGGTACAAATGGCAAAGTAACGCCAGATTCAATTAATTAATTACTTCATTTTGTCAAATTGGCCCACTCCCTCTCAGCCTTTTTCGTGAGAGTATGCCTTTGCCCTGCAGTGGGATTCTACAGCCTATAATTTTACTTCTGTCAAATTGAAAATTGCTTTCTCGTATCGGTATCGGTGATATTGTCCCAATAATATCGGTATCCGTATCGTATGATTAGCGTATAGTATAAGGTCTAACAAAATTATTAAAACTATTAAACTATTTTAAGGGGAGTGTCAGACCATCAAACTGAACAACTTTCTCTATGGGACCAATATCGAAATCGCGATAAAAAAAATCTGCTATCCCATACAAAACTGCCAAACCTTACTCGACCCGAATGTATGAGACAGCTGATTTTTGTTTCGCGATTTTGATATTTGTCCAATAGAGAAAGTTGTTTAGTTTGATGGTCTGATACACCCCTTAAAATAGTTTCAGAAAATTTTGTAGACCTTAAATTTGCACCCCTGTTTGTGATGTGTACACGGCCCTTAGAGATGAAGGTTTCAAAGTTATTCAACTTTAATTGTTCGGACGAGGAGGGCTAGTTATTGCCGATGCCGGTGACGAGATCGGCGAGCTTCCTTACCAACGAGTCATCGTGAGAGCCGTGGCTGTGTGTGGAGCCGCGCGAGGGGCTGCGCTGCTGCGTGGCGGCGGAGGTGCGCCGCGCCGCGGACGCCGCGCCCCCGCCTGCGCCAGCGTTCGGCGCCGGACAGTTCGACGGCACCTTCACGGCGCACCGCTTGTGGTAGTTGAGGCCGCAACCTGAGGGTTACATGAAGGTTCCAACTTAATATGCTGACAGTTTTTTAAGGAGATGATCAGAACATCAAACTGAACAACTTTCTCTATGGGAAAAAAACAGCTGTCCCATACATTTGGCTCAAGTAAGTTTGCAGTTTTGTATGGGGCAGCAATTTTTTTTTCGCGATTTCGATGTTTGTCCCATAGAGAAAGTTTTTCAGTTTGATGGTCAGATCATCCCCTTAAAAAAGTATCAGCATATTAAGAAGGACCCTGTATAAATATGTGCCACGGTATATCACCGTACGTGACAAAACATAAAAATGAAACCTCTAAAGACCTACAGTAGTATAGTACGACCAGGAAAATAATACCGCTCGTCAATCTTCGTTTGCGCAGAGCAGATCCGAGAGCCCGTCAAAACCCGAAGTCTTTAGTAATCTAAGGGTGCAAAGTCGGATAGCAGCGAAAAGGGCACGAAATCAATTAGCAATAGTTGCAAGGGATTGAAGGTCCATCTTGTTTGGTCAATATAATGTCAACTGCGCAGGTACATTGGACTTATAAACCTGGTACTAGTGTACCAAGTTGATGGATATATACCTGTGCAGTTGACTATTATTAAAACCGCGCGTACCAATCACGATACTCTACGGTTGAGCGACAAAAATGATCTGTTTCTATTAGTTGATTGATTTCGCGCCTGACGCATGACCAAGAGTGCGATTTTTGAGTCACACGGTCATCGGCTCTGCGAGTAATGTGCCCCGTCTATTGCCACTTTAGCAATTCTTTGCGCTATGTCAGCTACTCTATACTTCATTCCAAATAAGGACGACGAGATTTTCCGATTCCTATTTAGCTTTCTGGCCAATTATGATTACCAAATGTAATTAATTTATTGGATACATATACTATCCGACATATCTTGGACGCTACTAAAGCTGTTCTAAGAATAAGTGAGAGGAAGTGTTTCAAATCTGTTTCTGTAATGTAAAATAGCCTTAAAATTTCTTTGCTATTTTGAATGGAGTAGTTCTTCTGCGGATCTCTTCATAAGTATAGATAGATGTAATATACTATACCTTCGCACTTGAGTCCCTGCCGCACGAGTCCGAACAGCATCTCGCCGCAGAAGTCGCAGAACGTGGGAGCCTTGTACGAGTGCACGGCCAGCGCGTGCGGCCGCGGCGTCGGCGCGCTCTCCGCCCCGTCGCATAGCAGCGCTGCAACAGTACAAGTTACACTTTGAGAGAGTGGTCTGGTACTATCGACTGCAGTAGGGTTATCACTGCTGAAGTCCATAGTACGTTAATAAGTTCCAAACATTAGTAGGGAACTGTAAAAAGGGCGTTTACAAAAGACCAGCGATAGTCGAGGTGGCATAGGCGAACGACATTATATTTAAACATGTTTAATGAATCAATCAATCAAATATACTGTATCAGTATATTACTGTATAGAAAAAGCTAGCAAGAGATTAAATGGAGGATTAACTTTAATGATCAAAAACGATTGGTCAAGTTTGAAATAGACTTGTAGCTTACCACGCAATGGCACCATACCTAATATAAATTGGCGTTTACTGGAGGAAATTTGGAAAGGCAATTACAAAATTTTTGGTCAACCCGTTGGCACGTACGTTAATTAAAGTTAATCCTCCATTAAATCTCTTGCTGTCGCTTTTTGTCTCATTGATGTAGTAAAAGCTAGCAAGAGATTGAATGGAGGATTAACTTTAATGATCAAAATCGACGGGTCAAGTTTAAAATATACTTGTAGCTTACCACGCAATGGTACCATATCTAATATAAATTGGCGTTTACTGGAGGAAATTTGTAAAGGCGATTACAACATTTTTGGTCAACCCTAAAGCAGATACAGTCTTGACTCATGAGTATAAGCGCAGCAACTGAACAACACGAACAACTCACGGTTGGCGGTGAGGACGATCTCGACGAGGGTCTCGTCGGTGACGTCGGAGGCGGAGTTGATGATCTGCAGCACGTTGGGAGAGCAGTAGTCATGTCTGAAGAGGAGGATGCGGTCTGCGAGCCGGTTCAGACCGTTATCTGGGATCTGCGGGTTCACAACATGTAACTTTAAGTGAGGTTTATGAATAAGCTAGAGAAAAGACCGGAGGAAATACAAAGAGAATGTTATCAAAGAAAATGTACCGGACATGTTCGCGATAAAAATGTCCATAAGTTTTGTCACGAACCTGCTAGAAAGTTTATCAGAGTTTGCGCTTGGCCTCAATCCAGTCCTTAGGACAAAGATGAGGTCGAAGATGTAGCGAGCTTACCCATAAGAAGCCTATTCACTCGTACTATAAAATAATTCGGGTTGTAAGCGCTCGGAAATACTGGCGCAGGAAGGGCATTCCACTCCCTGGCAGTGCGCATTATAAAAGATTCTGGAAGGCGCTTGGTGCGGATATGTGGGATGTCAACCAAGAAGGGGTGATATCCCGAGGTGCGTCTGGAAGTCCGATAGTCGAAAGGGGAAGATTTATCAGAGTTTTTTCACATTAACACAGAATATTCAGCGCCCTAGTTTGAAAGAGATACAATTATATGGTTTGTCTTCTAGCTATAGTATAGCAAAAGTCCTCACAAGTCTGTTAAACTGAGGTTTAAAAAAACTAAAAGCTCATCTTGTCGTCCGTGTCCTGATTTTAAACATATTTGACGACTATGTTTCTGCAAAAAACCTAATCGTTTTGGGCCCAAACTATATACAGTCTGAGCCTAATCTGTCTGGGCTCATACAGACGGTTTTTAAGAAGATTATCAGGCCATCATACTGAACAACTTTCTCTATGGAAACAACACCTGAATCGCGTGAAAAAAATCAGCTGTCTCATACATTTTGGTTGAGAAGTACCCTACAAGCAGTCTATTTTTCTTTTGTTGTGACATCATCATATGAAATAAAAAAAATACAGTACGACCAGGAAAATAATGTTGGTCGTCATATCTTCGTTTGCGCAGAGCCGACCCGAGTCCCCGTCAAAACCCGAAGTCATTTAGTAATTAAAGTGTGCAAAGTCGGTTAGCAGAGAAAAGGGTGCGAAAACAATTAGCCAATTGACAACATTGCATTTTAAGAAAGGTACCAAAATAAGGAAACCTGGAGATTATGTGATTCAAAGCTTATATCAAAATTATCAGATTTTTCTATCCATTATTTCTCGAGTTATTTGAAAAATACTGAAAAATAGAATAGAGGTTGAATGAGATTTTATTCCTTTGCCTGCTTGGCTTTTCTATTGTATTTGATAATTTTTATTTTTAATGTTATTGCGGCCAAGGTATCTTAGCCATAAATCCTACGTTTTTCAGAAAATTCAAAAGTAAATTAAATATAGAAATATTGGTCAAAAATAACTATTTATTATTAAAAACAGGTGGTTAAAAAAATTGCATGTTGTCAATAGCTGCAACGGATTGAAGGTGTCCTGATTGGTCAATATAATTCCGCGCTCTATTAATATTTATCAACTGAGCCGGTACATCGGTAAGCCCTACTTGCGTCACCCTGGGTTAGAAAATAACTCCAGGTTAAGTTTGTAATCTATGATTTTTAGTATAGCAGAAAATCCGAGTTAGCTATTTAACCCAGAGTTACTTGCTAACCCAGGTTGGCGCAAGTGGGGCTTAAAACCTGGTACAAACCTTCTCGTGAACGAACTTGACGGCGAGATCCTTGAGGTGTGCCAAAGTGAGCAGATGCGCGGGCGCACAGACCGCGTCGCGCATTACCCCGAGCTGGAACAGGAACGTCACCTCGTCTTCCATCTCCCACCACGCCGCCGGCGCCTGCGCCTACCTGCAGGCAAACAACACGATTGAGACATTGGGAATTTAGAAAATCTTATTAAATATGACAATTTAGGAAATCTTATGTTTTTTATGTAATGACCGAGTTATACAATCCGTACTCGATTTGTAAAATGATACTGTATTATTTATACTGGGTGTGATAAAAGTATAAATAAACATACGCTGACACTTTTTTAACGGGAAGGATCAGACCATCATACTGAACAAATTTTTCTATGGGACCAACATTGAAATCGGGTAAAAATCACGTGTTCCATAACTGCAAACTAACTCGACCCTTTTTGTTGTCGCCTTTTAGGTTAAGAGGATATAATTCGGAGCGCGCTCCATACAAACGTACTATGGTGATATTTTCAACACTAACCAATTAAAGTCAATCAAATTTTGCAGAAAAAATCTAGAAACAAATCTCTATGCTTGTATGGAGTCCGATTTTCGTTAATATGTATAGTTTTCGTGTTAAAGTGCCTCAAAGATTTCCATACAAATTTTAAATTAATCCTTGCATTGAAACTGTAAATTTTAACGAAAATCTGACTCCATATAAGCATAGAGATCTGTTTTTAGATTGTTTCTGCAAAATTTCATTAACTTTAATTGGTTAGTATTGAATATATCACCATAGTACGTATGTATGGAGCGCGCTCCGAATTATATCCCCTTAAGAAGCAGGAGTCAATCTCCACCACTAGGGCACAACATACTTATTATTAATATGTGGCACAATCTTATATTTGAATTTAATGCAAAGGCAATTACGGCATCATTATGGACGGAAGAACCATCTAGAAGACATAATATTATGAAATTTTTACCTCTAGATTTTCCCTAATTAATCAGTGCATTATTAACGAAAAAACCTTTTTAGGGTTCCGTAGTCAAACAAGGAACTCTTATACTTTCGTCCATTCTGTCTGTTTGTATGCGGACTAATTTTTGAATCTATTGAATCGATATTTGGCAAGCAGATAAAAATAGTAATCCAAAAACAGAAGTATGGTAAGAAAAACTGATTATTTGCCGACCCCCGTACCATAAAGGTAAATGGAAAATGGAAAAAAACGTCCATGCAAACTAAGGCGTTACAATGTTTGTATCTCGACCTCGATCTATCTCCCTCTTGTGAACCAAGTGTGCATGGTAACGGAACTCTAACATAGGCGAGTCCGACACGCTCTTGGCCGGTTTGGCAATTTAATCTGCACATAGGTTAAACAACAACTGCATTTTTCTAGATAAACTACTGTTTTCAATAACAATTTTCTCCAAAACAATAAAATCAAAGGTTATCGATGCTATACGACATAGGTAAATTAAAGTAAATCGCAAGTGCATCGATCAATAAATATCGACAAACCAGCGAAACTGGGTAAATTTGATACCAAAACGAATGTTTATACAAACCATAGAAACAATAATTATAACTAATTTATGAGCATGCATGAGTTGAAACGAGAAAAAGGGTGATACATTTTTGAACATAGTAAAAGCGATAGTGTTAAGATGATATAACCGTAAGCACGCTCTATATAAACGAAGTTATATTTTGGACATTAAGGCTCTACCGCCCGATTTGACCGTAAAATTGGGAAACCATAACCATTTTATACATTAACTCTGGCACTTTTTAAGCAGAAACCTAATCTGAACAATCTACAGGACATGAGAAGTGATTTGTTTTTTCTCAAAATCTATTTTAATTAATAAAACAGAAGAAAAAGGAATCTAAAGTCCCCTCCTTTTCTAGTTGTAATCATTTTACTTTTACATTAACCGGAAGAAAATGATACAATATACTTCATAATACAACATAGAATGATTTGGTTTTCTTATTTTCGAAAATTCCTAAAAATTCGCCTTATTTTTCAAAGAAAACAGCTAAATTCTGACCGGAGCCACGCGCTCGTTAACATAGAATAATATGGAGAATCGTGTTCCCGGGCGGATACGCCTTAACCAATTAAATTAAATAAAAATTCTTAAGGGCCTATGTCGAAAAATAATTGAAGCGAAATGGGCGTGGCTTAGCGCAGCAAGCGCCCCGCGCCCCGCTACCGAACATCGTCGCGCACTAGCCCGCGAAAATCAAATCACTCAAAATGCGTAGAAGACGCTTCGCTGTTAATATATTATTAGTACCTTTTGTCGTATGAAAAAACACAATATATTATAATTCAGTATCGTTCTATTTATCCTCCTTGATCAATTATTAATTTGTTACAGGATCAATTACGGACAACCAATTTATAGATAGAAACAATACCGAACTAACGATACTCTTTAATTGATTTCACTTAAAAAACTTAAAACTCATTAATATCATACCGAAAATCACTGTACCTATCTAGAAGGAAAAAAACTATCATTACAGGATTTTGTTTTACTTTATAGTACGAGAGCTACCTGTTGGTCTTCGGTTCGGTTCTTGGTTAGGCTTTACGTCTTTAGGTCCCGTAATCAAATCAATTCAACTTCTTATTTTGTACTTGTAATTGATATAATACAAGTCAAAACATTCTATGGTCAAAACATACCGACTATCTAGATGAAACCTGGAAGTTATTTTACGCCTTCAACAAAAATGTAAGAAGAACGTGAAAAAATAAGTTTCGTAATACTGCAATAATCTCAGTTATTCTCGATACCACAAGAACTTTCAGGTTGAGAAGTTGTATAACACTCATAAACCTATTTTAAAATCCATAGGTAATTCTAAAATACCTCGCATCCCTCAGATGCATGGCATAGCATTGAAGGATGAGGATGATGCAGGATATTATAACAGGTTATGAATGAATTTTAAAATGGTAAATCAACATTTATTTACAAAATCACTAATAATATTTATCTTACGACCTAAAATCAACATTTATTTACATTAGTACATTACGATAAGTGTGACTTAAGTAGTTCATTATTGCACAGCGTGAAGTTAGCACCCGAGCACAAGCAAGGGTGCTAAACGTATATGCAGGTTTAGGTCACAGAGTGCTGGAAAATTATTTACAACTTATTACCTTTTCTTTTCTCTCATACTTCTGGTATGTTCCTGCCTACGTTTCAAATTTAATGTTTTGTTCCGTTTTGTTTTTCATTATCACTGTTTCTCCTAGTACCCAATTCAATTCATTCATTCATTATAATTTTATTCAATATAGGAGCTTACAGCACACTTATCAAACGTCAAATCTTTTTTAAAGCTACCACCGCGTCGGAACGTGTTGTCGCTGTAGAGAAGATGCGGCCAGAAACTCTACAACATAACACGACTTAATAACTATTACAATATAAATTCTTAAGCTAAAGTTATGTATACAATAATACATAGTCTATTTAATAAAATAATTGATACTATACAGTAAAGTAAATAAACTATAAGCTAGTGACCTCAGACCCAAGCATTTTGATCATTTAAATAATCATCCAGTTTATAATATGCTTTCTTACAGAGGACTTTTTTGATTTGAGTTTTAAACATGTTTTCGGAAAGATTCAAAATGGTCTCGGGGATTTTATTATAACAACGTATACAGTGACCCATGAAAGACGTGTTGACCCTACTAAGCCGAAAGTGTGGAGATATCAGTTTATTTTTGTTTCGAGTGTTGTAATTATGGACATCACAATTTTTTGGAAATAACGACAAATTTTTTCTTACATATAAAATGTTTTCATAAATAAACTGTCCATAAACTGTTAAAATATTAATTTCCTTAAAAAGGTCGCGAAGCGAATCACGACAGCGCAGACCATATATAGCTCGAATTGCCCGTTTCTGTAGGATAAAGATTGTCTCAATGTCTGCAGCACGACCCCACAATAAAATACCATAGGACATGATACTATGAAAGTAACTGAAATATACGAGTCGGGCTGTTTCAATATCAGTTAGTTGTTTAATTTTTCTGACTGCATATGCTGCAGAGCTTAGCCTACCAGCTAGAGTTTCAATGTGGGAACCCCATTGCAGCCTAGAGTCAATCGTTATTCCCAAAAACACTGTATTATCAACAAAATCTAGACTATCTCTGTTCAAAGTTACTTGGTTATCTACAATTGGTACATTTGGCAAAACAAATTTTATACATTTCGTTTTTTTTGCATTAAGTGCGAGATTATTTGCGTTAAACCAGTTCAAAACTTGTTGAAGGGTATCATTTACGTCGTCAAGTTTTTGGTCCTTCCTATTTACTTTAAAAATCAGAGAAGTATCATCAGCAAATAATACTATGTTCGACAAGTTTTGTACCATATGTGGCAAATCATTTATGTAGACCAAAAAAAGGAACGGACCCAAAATTGAACCCTGGGGCACGCCTGTTTGCACATGTGATCCAGATGATTTAGATCCGTTCACTAAAACTTTTTGGACTCTGTTTTTTAAGTAGGAGTCCATCAAATCAAGAGCTGAGCCATTAACTCCGTAATGTTTTAGTTTTAACAGCAAAGTTTTATGATCAACGCAATCAAATGCTTTGGAAAGATCGCAAAAGACGCCTATCGCATTTTGGTGCTCCTCCCAAGCGCTGAAGATGTGCTGAATCAGAGTAACTCCTGCGTCTGTAGTTGAGCGTCCTTTGGTAAACCCGAACTGCTGATCATGCAGCAGTTTATTTAGATTGAAATGAGACAGCATTTGATTGAGAATAATCTTTTCGAAAACCTTGCTGAGAACTGGTAATATTGAGACAGGTCTATAATTGTTGGGATCATGTCTATTGCCTGATTTAAAGAGAGGTACGACTTTACTATGTTTCATAAGATCGGGAAAAGTACCTTGATCGATGCAGATGTTAAATATTGATGCCAAGTAAGGTGACAGGACACCAACGACAGATCCAAACAACTTAACCGACATACCCCATATATCTTCCGAGTTTTTAAGATTAAACTTTTTATAAATTTTAACAATTGTATCAGGGTCAACATGCCTAA
Organism: Agonopterix alstromeriana; assembly: GCA_963924505.1. NCBI lineage: Eukaryota > Metazoa > Arthropoda > Insecta > Lepidoptera > Depressariidae > Agonopterix > Agonopterix alstromeriana. The sequence goes on from OZ004679.1 coordinate 15,591,460, forward strand.
ATCTGAATTCGGAAGTGCATGCATTTACATTCTTTTGTAGTATTGTCTCGGCCAGAGCAGATGAGGAACCTAATGACTCTGTAATCTTTACTGGAATGTTAGTAAAGAATGTTTCAAATTCCTGAGCTACTCCCGCCTCTGAACTGATAATACCGTGATCAGTTTGAATAGTTATGTCTGGGTCACGTGGTTTTGTTTTGCCTGTTTCATGATTTATTACTTTCCAAACGGCTTTGATTTTGTTATCTGAACTCTTAATTTTTCTGCTAATGTGTAGTGATTTTGCTGTGATACAGACTTTCTTGAATGTTTTTGAATAAAGTTTTACAAATTCAAGAAACTCATCATTATGAGTATAGGTCTTTTTATCATATAGATCAAAAAGGGTTTCTCTACTTTTACGGATTCCTTTTGTTGCCCAATCGCTGAATTTAAATTTAATTGATTTTACAATATTCCGAACTGTGAAAACTTTGTCATATTCATTTTGCAAAATATTAAAAAACTCATTGTAGCATGTATTTGGGTCATTCTGCTGATAATATGGTAATGGCAATTTAAGTTGCAGTGTTTCTTTATATTTTTCTATTTTGTTAACAGTGGCAGGCCTGATTCGTATAGAAATTTTTGGTTCTATTTTAATGTCTGGAAAACTAACTGTTTGGCCACTATGATCAGACTTTAAGCAATTAATTACAGCTTTATCGACAAAATCACAGTTACAAAATACATTGTCTATGCATGTGGCAGTCGTTGCTGTGATTCTGGTTGGCTCTAAAAACACATTTTTTAAATTAAAAGATTTAAAAAGGGTTATTAATCTACAACATCGGGAATCGTTTTCAAGCAGATTAACATTGAAATCGCCGCAAACTATTATGGATTTACTACTTTTAAAAGCCAACTTTAAAGCATCCTCCATCACAGATTCAAAAGTATTAAAGTTTTCGGCATTAGGGGGCCTATACACACTCAAAATTATGTGGTTCTCTAGCTCAATACAAGAAAGTTCAATATTACATTCAACCGAGAGCCTAACAATATCCTTTCGTTCTTTCACTTTTAAACTATTTTTACTAAATATAACTGATCCACCTCGTGTTGTTGTCTTTCGGTTGAGTGCACTAGCTATAGAATAATTTTCAAAACCGAACATCATTTGACTTTCTTGCAGCCAATGTTCTGTTAAACATAAAATGTCAATTTGAAATTTTTCCAAAAATAATTCTATCTCTAGTTCTTTGCCGGAAAAGCCTTCAATATTTTGATGAACTAATTTCAGGGTAGACTTTTCCTTTGTCTCCTTACTTAGTTTAAATCCGGAGATTGAAGCACCGTATCTATATCACAGCTAAATATAGTGCTATCCGAGGAATGCCCTACCGGCACGCTATCGGCTTGCTGACTACATGTCTCAACGGCAGCTAAGGTTGAGCTTGTGGTACATGTGGCGCCATCTAGCGCCACCGGCGAGGCACTACTCGTCACCTCCGTTGTCAATACCCCAGGAAAATTAGGTGAAAAAAAGGTTGAACCTCGGAATGAGAGATAATAAGCTACAAACTTCTTTAAATCATCGTTATGACATCCTATACGTTAGGTCAAATGTCACATAAAATCTCGTTTATGCAGGTCAAAAGATTCAAGGTAAAATGTCAAAAAACAGGTCTTTAGGAAATATCTTCTTTTCTATGCTCTAAATGACCTTTCTTTTCTATGCTCTAAATGAGATTTTCCGAACGAAAAAGAAGCCAAAGAAGTATCGAAATCAGTCGACTACATTCATCGGCAAGCCGGCTTCGAGCTATGCGGATGGGTGTCCAATACAAATTCAGTAGTACAGCAGTTTTCCGCCAACTCGGGCGGCGCCACGATCTCTATCGGCGGGAGCGAGGTCCGATGGTACAACGGGCCGAGCTTCCTACGAAACCACGAGCGAGAATGGCCACAAGAGACGAAGACAGAAGCACCGAAGATAGGAGAAGAGAGGCGACTTGTCACGTCACCCACCAGCGACCTGACCACGCTCACCTACCTCGAATCGAGCGATTTTCGTCGTTCCCACTTTTGCTACGAGCTACGGTGCGCATGCTACAGTTTGTCAATTTATGTCGAAAGAAGAAAAATGAAACAGTATTGGCTACGAAGCGCAAACGAACGAAAGAAAACAATAAAAACGACTCTGATTGAAAGATTGATAAGAAAACACGCAAGAGCGAGACACCGTACGTGAAGAAATGAGATAGCAACACCATCGGTATCGAAGCGCACTAACTCATTCGCGCTGAGAAACTATGGTGGAAACCTGTACAAGAAGATTGTCTTTCCGAAGATTTACGTCGAGTAAGGAGCGGCGCGGCGCCTCAGCCAGGAGACAAGCTGTCGGCGCTATCAGTGGTCGTCGGCGAAGATGGCTCAACGGAAGAATCCACGTAGCACCTGACATCGTTGAAGACACTGCGAGCCCGACCGTACTCGACGGGAAACACTACTTCACGCGACTGTACATACAACACGTACACGAGCGACTACATGGCGGTATCGAAACCGTCGTGAATGAGCTACAGCAGCGACTATGGGTACTGAAGATACGACCGACGGTGCGTGAACGTCATCAAACACTGTCAACTATGCAAGATACGAAGAGCGAAGCCTACGTCTCCGGCGACCGGCGACCTGAGGAGGTTCGTGGCACGAAGAGCAGTGCCTAAGGAGCTATGGAGTGACAACGCGACGTGCTTCAAGGCTGCGGAGAAGGAGCTCGCCAAGGCCGCGCTGGCGGCACAAGTAAATAAAACAATTAGAATCGAGTTAGAACTTATAAATTCCAATTAGAAGTTATACCAATAAGCTTCACTACCTCATTAGAAGGGGTAGAATCCTATTAGAAATAATTGTTAGAAAGTGACAGAACGCTCCATCTCTGTCAGCGCATACAGGCGAGCGAGGGGGGCCCCGGCGTCCGGAACCTGTGTTATGAGGAAGCGGGGGCCGGGGTCATATAAATATTGTACCTTTCCTTTTCGTTCTGGACTCTGTTATGCACCGGCGGATGATGCACCTGCTATTTTTAGAATAAGAAAATAAGTATCTTAACTATACAACGTGTTAATGAATAAGCGCAAAACCTCATATACCCCAACTAATTTATAACAAAATAATTAGATTCAAACAAAAATTTCATTATTTTGATAGTTAAAATTTAAAGTTATTCGCATTTTAAGTTTTCAGGCAAAATTGATTTGGTATCATTTAAGCAATTAATGAAAGCGCTAGCGTGCTCGTAAATACATTTTAAGAATCTTGTCTTGGTATTAATTAGGGTGAGTGTGCCCGTGCGGTGGGTTGAGATCGAGTTCAGTAAATTTTAAATTTTACAAACAAATAATATTTATCTTGAAAAAAATTACCTATGTTGAAAACATGATATTTCGATTCTGCTCTCGATTCTAAACAAACTACTTTCTAGTTTTGCGTTAATTCATTAACACGGTGTATAATTATATTGGTTTGTAAGCGTAGAAATTAAGATTGTATGAGAAATAAAGAGATTTGTATTCAGGGCAAGAGTGCGGGGTAAGGAGGGGTGGTCGCTTGAAAATGATATAAAATGGCGCCAAATCGGCGTAGATTCATTCCGGATCCAGCACTCAAGAAAGAAACAACTTGGAAGAAGAAACTCTCTGCGACCACTCGCCTGCCCTATCCTGCCCTTCAGCCTGGCTCACCATACTGACTACCCATACAATTAAGAGCCACAGAGTTTTCAAACTCTCATACCAGGCAAGATGTTCCGGAGCAATAGAATCCTTCAACTCGGTAAAAATACTGACAACGGTTCATAAATACGTTTATAACCAGATTCCATTATGACAAATAAATTTAATTATTTGAAGAAATTGAAAAACAAGATAGTAAAACCGAAAATTACGACGACTTAAAGATAATAACAGCTAGCTCTTGGTCTATGAAGTCCAAAAAAACTGCTATACATATTTGAGTGAGAAATATACTTAAGAGAAGTTTATTCCGAATGCGTAAATGCGCGCTGCATACAAACGAAGTCTGGTGATATTTTCAATACTAACCAATCAGTAAATGAAAAATTTGCAGAAACAATCTAGAAACTAATCTCTATGCTTGTATGAAGTAAGATTTTCGTTAAAATATACAGTTTTAATGCTAGAATTAATTTAAGATTTGTATGGAAATCTTTGAGGTATTGTAACTTTAAAACTATACATTTTAACGAAAATCTGACTTCATACAAGCATAGAGATTAGTTTTTAGATTTTTTCTGAAAAATTTCATTGACTTTAATTGGTTAATATTGAAAATATCACCAGACTTCGTTTGTATGGAGCGCGCTCCGAATTATATTCTCTTAAATGTGAAGCTGCTATGGCCTCGAATTTATTTTAGATTGTATTTAATATATTACACTATAATATTTACACGTAAGCTGGATAATTAATCGTAATTCGGAAATTGGGCATGCGAACGCAGGTCTGACGCGGGCAAAGGCCACAGCCGACTGAGCTTTTTAATAGATTGTGATAGCTTATATTACTGCCTGACGCGAGAGAAAGAGATGGGGCGGCGCGCGCGCCTGACTAAATAAAACGACGTAAGCGCCAAAACAAACTTTATTTAGCTGTGATTTTACTATTTATGTAAGTTAATTTCTGCTGCAATCAAAATTTATAAAATATCAATCTCTATTTTTTAAATCAAGTCTCGTGTTTCTATTATTCACCGTTTAGCAGTTTCAAGCGTTTATAGATAAAGACGGAGGCTACTTTGGCTTGTTTTTCTATCGAGAAAATTTGTCTTAATCGTGTTTTGGCAGCAATCAAAATTTTAATAATATGTTCAATTTACACATATCCTGAAATCATACTCCTACTGTTAGTACTTCATGATATCTGATGCTTTGAAGAATCCTATTTTTTTCACATATCCTCTTAAACACGAAAACGAATCTCTGTGTCTGTGGTTTGTAAGATTTTCGTTAAAATGTAGAGTTTCAACGTAACAGTGGCTCAAAGATTTCCAGTCTGACGCACTGCGTGGAAGATAGCATATGCTCACGACTATATTCCCCAAGATGGTAGTCAGAGATATTCTGAAAACTCAGAACACCCACGTTTCACTAGTAGTACCGAGTCTCTGTCCAGTGTGACGGGGAGTGAGCCTGTCGCCACTTTAAATGGACAGTGGGTACAATACATGCCTCGAAATTGAAGCATGCAGGTTTCCTCACGATGTTTTCCTTTACCGAAAAGCCAATGGTGTTACAAATCGTACATAAATTCCGAAAAACTTATTGGTACGAATCGGCTTGGACGGGGATCGAACCATCGCCTCCTGCACGGCAGACAAGGCTACTCGCCACTGGACCACCACGGCTTACGGCGTGGAAGATAGGTATGTAAAATAAGTTTTACTAGAGCCTCCCACGACTTCGATCTTACGCGCATGCCATAAAACGTACTTGTAAGCATATGCCCAACAGCGGGTAGATGTGGAAAGGATACGGAAACATTTTTACCTATATGTATTGGTGGGTAGAGAATCAAAGCCGATGACATAAAGAGGAATACTCGAGTGACGGCTTAGTTGGTAGAGGTTTGAGCGTAACTAAGTGTAATAGTCTAGGAAAAATAAGGTTTGAGATTGCATTAAAGACACTTTAGTAAATTGTGTTTGAACTAATATTACTGTTAGTTTATAACACTTCTGTCGAGATTTCGTGGTTATATTGGCTCAGGAGCCTAAGAAATACCTTAAAATCGATATTAATGTATAAATGGCAAGCTTATTTCTAAAAATATTTCTACCAACATACCAGCAATAGAGACAGTTCATTATAAAAAGGCAAATTTAATGTGTAAAAACAAACAGTAAATAATTTAGTTTTGAGGTTATAATTTTTGACGAGTTACAAAATATTAAATATCTACTCAAATTTACGATATTAACCGAGGATTATAATTGTTATTAGTAAAACGTATTGAACGAAGCCATCCTGTACAAAATCACCAGTTTTCAATTTTTTGTTCAAACCTAAATTTAATGTGTTGTAAATGGCTTAATTAATCAATAATACATCATAAAAAATCGGGGATTATTGAGAATTTATGTTTTTCAGGTATGTACTCGTATCTACTATATTCAAAATTTTCACCAAAAGTGCAATTAATGCAACCTACTCCATACAAAAATCCGTAGATTTCCCCGACTATTAGCACGTGCAACCAACGGGCTTCGTCTGAGAATGAACATATTTTGTTACTAATGCTAACTATAGGCTTCCCTGCACAACATTGCAGTTTAGAAATAAACATGATATGCCTAGATTTTATACTCATTAAAACGAAACTGCAGTGCAAGGATGCCGGGTGGACGTATCGCTCTATCTATTTTGGCTTGCTTCCTGTTCGATCTAAAGATCGTACTGGACTGATCTCATTTATATTGCTGTAAGATCTCGAGCTTGCTTGGCTCGTTCCAGATTTCAGGTCGTAAAAACTCGAGCTCGCTTCACTCGCTCCAGGATTTAAATCTTGCTACATTGGTCTCACTATATTACAGTAAAATATCGAGCTCTCTTCGCTCGCTCCTCAATTAAGTGAAAACTTGAGCTCATAGAGGGTTTGGAATTTTTGGACTCATAGAGGTTCTCGAGGTTTCGGATGTTTTCATCGTAAAGTAAAATCTTGCTTGTTTTGCTCGTTCCAGATTTTAGGTCGTAAAAAACTCGAACTCGCTTCGCTTGCTCTAGAGAGATTTTATTTTATCGTCCTGACCTGGGCCTGGCCCCCCCTGGGAAATAATCATTGCTACGCCCATGGTTTGATCTTATGTTTGTGTAAACCATCTTGCTAGTGCGATTGTGTGATTTAGGCCTCGTCATCTGATCGATCAGCTGATACTTGTGACGTGCTGCGTCGTAAGCGCTGACATTTGATCTGTCGTTTACATTGTTTCAACCAAGGACGTGTTACAAATAGAAACGTCATACGCTAACATCTCTGCACTTTGAAATGGCGCGATATAGCGACGTGTAGCCTTAATACTAGACGGTTGCATTTTTGTTGCCATTTTTGAGCGCGGGCAAAGCATCTACATACAAAAGCATCTTAAGTTGTAACGCATTCGTCGGCATCATTGCTTAGTCAGCTGTTTAGCTTAGTGTCTTCGAAATACAGCACATTCATGAGGAACCCATCCGTGCTATTTTTAATTACTTACACATATTCTGATGTCATTCCCTGAAAGAGGACTTTCTGAAAATTTTCGCCTACGTTAGGAGGTAAAATTGTGTATTGACGAACATGGCATAAACAAACAAATCAATTAGTAAGACATCAAGATCGACCAAGAAGGTGGAATGATACACACTATAGAGATCATTAGTATCCGTGAGCACAGGTACGAACAATAAAATGTGTCAATTTCTCGTTCAGCTAACTGAACGACCGTTCTATTTTGGTACTAATACCAAAATAAAACAGGCCCTGATTGTCCGTCTATATTTTCGCATAAACTTCTGTCTATTATGGATATTTTAAAGAAAATTTTAGGCTAAAATTATTGAGTCGCAACGAAAATTTACAAAATTTGCTCTTGCTTTTGCTGTCTGAAAAAACTCTGACACCAGGACTGAGTGACTGAGTGAGACTGAGACTGAGTGCCCACACGATGAGAAGAGACAAAATTTGCTCACGCTCGGTGATAAAGGCCGTGGCACATGCACACTCTGTACACATACACACACTCTATATACTCTAAGATAGAGATATACAAAGTTACATGTAAGTAATGTCACGTGTCACTCAGAATACAACACGGAAGGTCCGCCGGACGCGGAGGCACACGTGCCACGCGCCGCAGACGTCCTTGACATTGGCCTGGCCTCGCTGCAGACGGCGTATTCCGTGCTTAGCGAGGCCGTCATCTCCAGCGTGTACCCGTTACATTGCAGGGTGCAAACCTCTCATAAGAAAGGGTGATAGAGGAGCCAATGTTCCACTATGATAGACTAGGTTACTTGTATGTAATATCCCGTGTCATTCTGATTACGGCACGGAAGCTCCGCCGGACGCGGCGGCACACGTGCCACGGACTTCCTTGACATTGCCCTGGCCTCGCTGCAGACGGCATATTCCGTGCTCAGCTAGGCTATCATCTCCAGCCATTAACCATAGGGGCTTTTCATTAATAGGCCTTGTGGTTCCACGGCTTAGAAAGGAACACCTCGTTTCTTCCCGTGGGTGTCGTACGATACGAGGCGACTAAGGGATAACGTTTCATTTGCAGTGTCTTTGTGCGAGAACAATTCTAGTCATGTCGTTCTATCCTGCCTGAAACCTTCATTACCCTAAAAGTGGGATTTCTTTTTGGCCGACAACGGTTGGCGACAGCTGCTGGCGATACGTCGCCGACCGTTGTCGCAAACAGTCGCTCACACACTGTCGCTGGTCTGTAAGCGCCCTTAGTCTAAGCTTTATCTCTCAGCCTCGTGTCGTGTAGAGCGCTGGTGACGTGACGTAACGCACCGGTGTGTCGTCAAGAGTGGGAAGTTTACTAGGGGACACGTGTCGAGATAGTCCTTGACTCCCCCCGCGTCTACTGCACCCCGCCGCCGACGTATCGATATCATATTAAGGCAAGTATGAACAAAACACCGTTTTGGGGTCTTTTAGCTGATGTAAAGTACGTATAAGTTGTTAGGTAGCTAGTTGCACCCATCTCTGAACTCAGAACCGCCAAAAACACAATAAATGTGTTTGATATAATAATCATTAAGAGAAGTTTATTCCGAATGCGTAAACGTACGCTACATACAAACAAAGTCTGGTGATATTTTCCACACTAACCAATTAAACTCAATGAAATTTTGTAGAAACAATCTAGGAATAAATCTCTATGCTTGTATCGTGTCCGATTTTCGTTAAAATATACAGTTTCAATGCTAGGATTCATTTAAGATTTGTATAGAAATCTTTGAGGCACTGTAACTTTAAAACTTTACATTTTAAGGAAAATCTGACACGATACAAGCATAGAGATTTGTTTCTAGAATGTTTCTGCGAAATTCCATTGAGCTTAATCGATTAGTATTAAACATATCACCAGACTTCGTTTGTATGGAGCGCGCCAACAGTAATATACCCTTAAGCCTATATACGACCTACCCTTAAGGAAGGTGTATGGGCGTCAATACACCACGCGTACCCAATCGGATTGTTCGACGTGAAATATTGTGATTGACAATGCCACTATATAGTCCGATAGCGCTGGCCTATTTTGATGTCATAAGTTTCAATAATTCTAAAGTTGCTTATTTCTTGCCTGTGGATACAGTTGTACATATGAAGCTTATTATCGAGTTTTGTGTCACTTCTGTCACTTGCATTTTCAGTAATTTGATGATTTGTGGTTGATTCTTTTTATTCAAATCCAAACTGGCAAAATTTATTTAAAGTTTAAAATAATTATGTTATCATATCTAGGGTAACCTGCGGAGTGTGAAAACACAGTTTGTGTCATCTTCGTCCAGTGCAAACTGACATAGGGTCATCATGTAAAAACAGAGCAAAAAAAATTTTCAAATTAGTGAAATAGCTATTTCCTTTCTCAGATCACTTACATGTGCCTATTTATCAAATTTGTGCCAAATTAGGGCACGCAATTTTAAGATTTTTAATTATTTTGTGTTTTCAAGCTGTAATCGCTTCAAAAAAATATTACAATTATTCGAGTTTTATATTCAATATCATAAATGCATGAAAAATCGACATTGTAAATTTGTGTCATTTTCATCCACGATATTTACTTATATGAATATAAAAATACAAAAACAATGGTTGCGGTCGAAGCGCGGCGGCGCGGCGCGGCGCAGCGCGGTGGGCGGGGGGCATACGCACGCACAGCACGGCACACACGTTCGTTCGGTACCTACGATTTCTAGCGTTCTTCGATTCGCTTCGGATTTATTGGGTAGCATGGCACCGTGATATTATAGCGTTAACACACCTTCGCTCTCTTTCTATTTTCACATGAACGAACGAGATAAAAGGCGTGATAAAGCCGTGTAACGTGCTTCTGAACTAATATAACGGCATAACTACCTACCGCTTTTTCGTTAAGGGCCTATGTCGAAAAATAATTGAAGCGAAATGGGCGTGGCTTAGTCGCAGCAACCGCCCCGCGCCCCGCTACCGAACATCGTCGCGCACTAGCCCGCGAAAATCAAATCACTCAAAATGCATAGAAGACGCTTCGCTGTTAAGATATTATTAGTACCTTTTGTCGTATGAAAAAACACAATATATCATAATTAAGTATCGTTCTATTTATCCTCCTTGATCAATTATTAATTTATGACAGGATCAATTACGGACAACCAATTTATAGATAGAAACAATACCTAACTAACGATACTCTTTAATTGATTTCACTTAAAAAACTTAAAACTCATTAATATCATACCGAAAATCACTGTACCTATCTAGAAGGAAAAAAACTATCATTACAGGATTTTGTTTTACTTTATAGTACGAGAGCTACCTGTTGGTAACTTTACGTCATTAGGTCCCGTAATCAAATCAATTCAACTTCTTATTTTGTACTTGTAATTGATATAATACAAGTCAAAACATTCTATGGTCAAAACATACCGACTATCTAGATGAAACCTGGAAGTTATTTTACGCCGTCAACAAAAATGTAAGAAGAACGTGAAAAAATAAGTTTCGTAATACTGCAATAATCTCAGTTATTCTCGATACCACAAGAACTTTCAGGTTGAGAAGTTGTATAACACTCATAAACCTATTTTGAAAATCCATAGGTAATTCTAAAATACCTCGCATCCCTCAGATGCATGGCATAGCATTGAAGGATGAGGATGATGCAGGATATTATAACAGGTATGAATGAATTTTATCAACATTTATTTACAAAATCACTAATAATATTTATCTAAATCAACATTTATTTACATTAGTACATTACGATAAGTGTGACTTAAGTAGTTCATTATTGCACAGCGTCTTAAACGTATATGCAGGTTTAGGTTACAGAGTGCTGGAAAATTATTTACAACTTATTACCTTTTATTTTCTCTCATACTTCTGGTATGTTCCTGCCTACGTTTCAAATTTAATGTTTTGTTCCGTTTTGTTTTTCATTATCACTGTTTCTCCGAGTACCCCAGGAAAATTAGGTGAAAAAAAGGGTCAACCTCAGAATGAGAGATAATAAGCTACAAACTTCTTTAAATCATCGTTATGACATCCTATACGTTAGGTCAAATGTCACATAAAATCTCGTTTATGCAGGTCAAAAGATTCAAGGTAAAATGTCAAAAAACAGGTCTTTAGGAAATATCTTCTTTTCTATGCTCTAAATGACCTTTGAAGTTTTAAAAAAAATTGTAGAACTTTAAATTTTCTACAAATTTGGTCATTTATAATATTTAATATAGTTACCCGTTCTTGAGATAGATAGGTAGAACGCAAAGAGTTGTAACTCCCATAACGGTTTGCTCCCATAGTAAAATGATACTTTTCCTTACACCCTGTATAATATTATTTGGCGTTATTAATGAAAATATATAATTTCAATAACTATACACGAAAGAAGATGATGAAGAATTATTTCGAGTTTGAATCAATCGGGATAGAAAAACGAGTACAGAATGGTGACCCTGAGCAGCGCGCATTTAAGATATTGAATGAAACCAGTCACCGCCTGCCCGACAGACGCTTCAAAACAATACTTATATGGAAAGAAGACGACATGAAGATTCCGAACAACTACAAAAACTCACTCAAATGGCTGCACAACCTAGAGAAGAAACTAGACCGAGATGAAGACCTGAAAAAGAAATATGAAGAAAGAATGCAAACCCTCTTCACTTTGGGCTACGCCGAGGAAGCTACCACACCGACGGTGCCAAATAAAACATGGTACCTACCCCACTTCGCGGTCATTAACCCCGCGAAACCGAAGATAAGAGTAGTACACAACGCCACAGCGAAGACAGCCGGACGCAGTCTGAACGATATGCTACTCTGCGGTCCTGACTTGGTGCAATCTCTGCCGGGAGTTGTAATGCGATTTCGTCAACACCAACACGCCGTGTCAGCTGACATAAAGGAATTAATGTTTATGCAAATATGAGTTCAAGAGGACGACAGAGAGGCACTACGATTTCTATAGCGGGGCGACGAGAGAGGGAACCAGCGACCGCGAGAGTACCGCATGACTTCGGTGATCTTCGGCGCGATGTCATCACCATGCACCGCGCTATACGTGAAGAATAGAAATGATTCAGACTTCAAAGAAAAGTATCCTGCAGCCGCACGAGTCATTGAAAAGAACCACTACATGGACGACTACATAACAAGTTTTCCGACCGAAAAAGAAGCCAAAGAAGTATCGAAATCAGTCAACTACATTCATCGGCAAGCCGGCTTCGAGCTATGCGGATGGGTGTCCAATACAAATTCAGTAGTACAGCAGTTTTCCGCCAACTCGGGCGGCGCCACGATCTCTATCGGCGGGAGCGAGGTCCGATGGTACAACGGGCCGAGCTTCCTACGAAACCACGAACGAGAATGGCCACAAGAGACGAAGACAGAAGCACCGAAGACAGGAGAAGAGAGGGGACTTGTCACGTCACCCACCAGCGACCTGACCACGCTCACCTACCTCGAATCGAGCGATTTTCGTCGTTCACACTTTTGCTACGAGCTACGGTGCGCATGCTACAGTTTGTCAATTTATGTCGAAAGAAGAAAAATGAAACAGTATTGGCTACGAAGCGCAAACGAACGAAAGAAAACAATAAAAACGACTCTGATTGAAAGATTGATAAGAAAACACGCAAGAGCGAGACACCGTACGTGAAGAAATGAGATAGCAACACCATCGGTATCGAAGCGCACTAACTCATTCGCGCTGAGAAACTATGGTGGAAACCTGTACAAGAAGATTGTCTTTCCGAAGATTTACGTCGAGTAAGGAGCGGCGCGGCGCCTCAGCCAGGAGACAAGCTGTCGGCGCTATCAGTGGTCTTCGGCGAAGATGGCTCAAAGGAAGAATCCACGTAGCACCTGACATCGTTGAAGACACTGCGAGTCCGACCGTACTCGACGGGAAACACTACTTCACGCGACTGTACATACAACACGTACACGAGCGACTACATGGCGGTATCGAAACCGTCGTGAATGAGCTACAGCAGCGACTATGGGTACTGAAGATACGACCCACGGTGCGTGAACGTCATCAAACACTATCAACTATGCAAGATACGAAGAGCGAAGCCTACTTCTCCGGCAACCGGCGACCTGAGGAGGTTCGTGGCACGAAGAGGAGTGCCTAAGGAGCTATGGAGTGACAACGCGACGTACTTCAAGGCTGCGGAGAAGGAGCTCGCCAAGGCCGCGCTGGCGGCGGTCAGCGAGGAGGCGACGGCGCGGCGCATCACCTGCCGCTACGTACCCCCGGCCTCCCCCTTCATGGACAGCGTGTGGGAGCGCATGGTACGCACTGTGAAGGAGGCTCTGCGCGTCAAACTCCACGAGCAGTACCCTAGCGACGAGACACTGCTCACCCTGCTCATCGAGTCGGAGAACACCGTCAACTCCCACCCACTCACACACGTGGCGGTGACTCCAGAACAACCGGAGGCGCTTACACCCAACCACATCCTGTTGGGACCCAAACGACCTCACCGCGCGCAAGCGCAGCGCGCTCAACGCCTGGCGGAAGTCTTCTGGAGCCGCTAGGTCAAAGAGTACCAGCCTCTACTCCAAAACCGGCGGGAGCCTCACACGACCAGCGCACGCTATCGGCGACCTGGTACTCGTCTGCGACCCCACCCTGCCCCGCAACACATGGCCGACAGGAAGGATCGTCGCGGTCTACCCAGGGCGAGACGGCGAGGTGAGGATCGTGGACGTCGTAACCAGCAACGGGCATGTCATCCGGAGACCGACCAAGAGGATCGTCGTGCTACAGGTTGGATCGCAGAGCTGCGACGGCAGGAGAAATGTGCACGACAGAACCTGAATTGACTACCTTTGTACATATTTTTTTACATTACTTCGTTTATTTCGTTTTATATACCCTTTTATACTAGTAGGATAAGTTTAGGTTAAATGTTCATTTCAATAAATAAATTTGTCTTATTAGAATTAGGGCTTAGCACATAAGTTATGTAAATAGTTCTAATATGATTCTTATTTGATTTCTCTAGTGACTTCTACCCCAGATTAGATTAGGTACACTTCCCTATTAAAATTAAAGCATAGCACAAGTATATAAAACAATTAGAATCGAGTTCGAACTTATAACTTCCAATTAGAAATTACGCCAATAACCTTCACTACCTCATTAGAAGGGGTAGAATGCTATTAGAAATAAGTGTTAGAAAGAGACAGAACGCTCCATCTCTGTCAGCGCATACAGGCGAGCGAGGGGGGCCCCGGCGTCCGGAACCTGTTTTATGAGGAAGCGGGGGCCGGGGTAATATAAATATTGTACCTTTCCTTTTCGTTCTGCACTCTGTTATGCACCGGCGGATGATGCACATGCTATTTTTAGAATAAGAAAATAAGTATCTTAACTATATAATTATATTGGTTTGTAAGCGTAGAAATTAAGATTGTATGAGAAATAAAGAGATTTGTATTCAGGGCAAGAGTGCGGGGTAAGGAGGGGTGGTCGCTTGAAAATAATATAAAATGGCGCCAAATCGGCGTAGATTCATTCCGGATCCAGCACTCAAGAAAGAAACAACTTGGAAGAAGAAACTCTCTGCGACCACTCGCCTTCCCTACCCTGCCCTCCAGCCTGGCTCACCATACTGACGACCCATACAATTAAGGGCCACAGAGTTTACAAACTCTCATACCAGGCAAGATGTTCCGGAGCAATAGAATCCTTCAACTCGGTAAAAATACTGACAACGGTTCATAAATACGTTTATAACCAGATTCCATTATGGCAAATAAATATAATTATTTGAAGAATTACGTGACCGATGACTTAAAGGTAATAACAGCTAGCTCTTGGTCTATGAAGTCCAAAAAAACTGCTATACATATTTGAGTGAGAAATATACTTAAGAGAAGTTTATTCCGAATGCGTAAATGCGCGCTGCATACAAACGAAGTCTGGTGATATTTTCAATACTAACCAATCAGTAAATGAAAAATTTGCAGAAACAATCTAGAAGTCAGATTTTCGTTAAAAATATACAGTTTTAATGCTAGAATTAATTTAAGATTTGTATGGAAATCTTTGAGGTATTGTAACTTTAAAATTATACATTTTAACGAAAATCTGACTTCATACAAGCATAGAGATTAGTTTTTTCGATTTTTTTTGAAAGTTTCATTGACTTTAATTGGTTACTATTGAAAATATCACCAGACTTCGTTTGTATGGAGCTAAAATATGTATAGGATATCAAATTTTTTTTTCGCGATTTCGATGTTGGTCCCATAGTGAAAGTTGTTCAGTTTGACGGTCGAAGTTCTAAATTGTTACTTATTAAACACCCTGTATACTGGGTGGCACTGAACGAGGGACTTTTCTTTTAAGGATGTATTCAGACAATGTATGTACAATTATTTAATTTCGAATACCTACAATGTTAATTGTTAATGAATTATGTGTACGAGAAAAAAAATAAACTAAACAACCCTAAGGAACGTGGGTCGAAAAACGAACGCACTTGTTTGTCGCAACTTGCACTGAATACGAATAATGTAAACAAATGTCAAATACCCTCTCCCGCGCCGCTCGTCTCGCCGGCCGGCGCCCGCCGCCCGCGCCCGCGCTCCTCCCCGCGTTCGCCCTTCGTGCGAAGAAGTCTGGTATTTTGTTCAAATAATAAGATTTCGTGGATAAAAACAGCACAAATTATGAATAGTGTTTTGTTACACTATAATAATCAAAACACGTAAACTCGAAGAACTTGCATTTTCTTTTGTAGATTTTACAGGGTGTTGAGATAAAAAAATAAAATATCTGTAAACTTCGTGGATGAATTCGACACAAAATATTTTAAACAACAGATATCAGTACTCTAAAACGCGTAACACCTATTCAACCTATTGTAATATTTTTTTGAGCTAGTTGGGCGACATGTTAGGTACTGGTTAAATATTTGGATTTCCGTGGACAGAGGTGACACAAAATGCCTATGTACATCAGTTACTACTTCGTTATTATCCTGAAAGTAAAATTTTCATCTATGATTTTCTTTTCGTCCAATACTGATCGAAAATACAAATACCTAAATTTCTACCTATGCAAGTACCTAAAATGACACAAACTTATGTATTAGGTTTTGCAAATGGTCCGGAACCTATATGCAAAAAACAAAAAACTTTAGAGTTTTTGAAACCTCAAAACCTAGCGCTATCGGTCTAATAATTAAAGGTAACTTCTTTAGTCGAGGTCGGGGCAGACCCTGGAAAAGGTGGCAAAATGAGTTGAAGGCCTACTGGAAAGAGTGGCAGGATGTCTGCTCATTAGTGAGACACAATAGGTTAAGAACTTTGACTATTTATATGTGAACTGGTTACGCGTGTAATTCTACTAACAAACATTTCTGCCACTTTTTGCGGGGGGCGAGGTAACATGAAATCCGCAACTTTGGATTTTATTCCTCATAACTTTAGATTCTAATTTTGAATGTTAAAATAATGAAAAGTAGTCTCGTGTGAACCCCAAACGTTCTAAGTTCGAAGTTATTATTTCGCAATTATAGGCTGTCTCGTTTAGTTATAAGGTGTAAAATTGAATGTAAATGCACAAGATCAATTGTGCTTATACCGTGGCAGAGGGGAAATGCTACCGCTATGCTAATTAACATAATACTACATATTACTAGTTATTATAATAAAATTATAGTAAGCATAAGCATATGCTCACGACTATATTCCCCGAGGGGGTAGTCAGAGATATTCTGAAACCTCAGAACATTCACGTTTCACCAATAGTACCGAAACTCTGTCCATTGTGACGGGGGGTGAGCCCGTCGCCACTTATAATGGACAGTGGGTACAGTACATGCCTCGAAATTGAAGCATGCAGGTTTCCTCACGATGTTTTCCTTCACCGAAAAGCCAGTGGTGTTACAAATCGTACATATATTATAGTTACTATGTATAATACGAAGAAACTTAATTTTTCCATAATTTTTAAACTTTTTAAGTATGCGTTTATTAACTTATTTCCATGCGATAAAATGGTTGACTATAGAACATTGTAAATACGTTCCAAAATCGAAACTAATCGACTAAAATAATATACGATAGCAGATTTTTTTTTTCGCGATTTCAAAGTTGCTTACATAGTACCTAAAAGTTTTTCAATTTGAAGGTCTAAATCACCCCATAAAGTATTAACGCATTTAAGTTTACACTCTGTTTATTTAAAAATAGAATTCAAATGCAGTGATCAAATGATTTCGACTTCACCCGTATTTTTGTTCGTTTGTATGTTTGTAACAGCATCACGCAAAAACTACTGAGCCGATTATGATGAAACTTGTTTTGTTTGATAGCTTATGATCTGTGCGGACGAAGTCGCGGGTAAACTCTAGTAGCTTATAATAAAGATTATTTTATCAAAGAGTAAAAGTGACTAAATGAAAGGTGTATAAAGAAGTAGGTAGACAGTTATCAGGATCACTCAGTTATCTAAAACCTGCGGGTTATCGTAGGTCTCTAGTTTCCACGTGCTGACGTGTTGACATCACGCTATTGACTTAGAACTACACAAGACACACAGATTATCTAGTCCCATTTAGAGTACTAAAATCTGACTAAATTCTTTTTTTTTATCGGGTATAGGCCTAAGAGGAAGGATCTCCATAGAGTCTGAATTGTAGTTGGTCTCTTTTGTCTTATGACGTACCTTTAATAGTAGAAGGAGATGGAACTATAGATATTTGTTTATGCGGCTGTCCACTTTTTTTTGCGCTAGTGTGTGTGAAAAGTGACCGTAAACATAAGGCCACATGTCACTGGGTGCCTTTTGTCCATACTACTTGACACCACACACTCAAACCTAAACGTCAAAAAAAGTGGACACTTTACAATTGGTATGGCTTTCTCTAGTCTTAAATAGAGATCCTTCCTCTTAGGTATAGGCCCACCACACATTCCCACCGCTGTAAGTCCTGTAAACCAGGATGAATAGATGCGACCATTCACAACACTAGACAATGAACTCCAGCGATCCCGGGGAATGACTCTAATCTGTCTTGGAACCCGCAATGAATTAATCAAAGGAGATAGGAGGAGTAGGAAATAGAAATATCCGACTTCTTTACTCCCGATTTAAAATAAAATAGCTTTCCCATTTCCAGTCAGAAATTGGGCTACACAGCAAAATTTTATTTATAAAGGAATAGAGAAATTAAAACTAGCTATAGGAAATATTCTATTATACACACGTAAGGTACACACGGCAACACATCAACCAAAATAAGCTGGCCGCGCGTAGGTAGAGTAATGTATAACGTCGCGCGGCCAGCTTATATTTTTGTTTGCATAGTTGTAATGTGTCGCCTTGTGTACACGTATGTTGGTTGGCTTACTATGTTACCTGGTAGAAAAAAAAAACATTTACTTGAATAAAAAAAATGCTAAGGCAATTAATAAATACGGAATTATTAATAGGTGTATATTTTTAAAAGATATCTAAACTACCTGTGAAAATGACGCTAAAATCTATTTGTACACAAATAAACCGGTTTTAAAAAGATAAACATAAATCATTACTATAACTATCTTGGGGCACGGCAGTGCTCCCGCCAAGACGAGCCAAGCGAAGCGAAAGGGCAACCTACGTTTTCTCGAAGCGCTTCGTCGTTTTTTAACCCTCATAACTTTATTTTGGATTATACCAGATAAACAAAATTATCTTCAATAGTGGATTTATCAAACATGTCAAGTTTCTATTGCATAGCTCTTATACTATAGATTTTATTGATATCTAAATTTCCCCCCAATTTCGACACTCACTCACTGATGATCATCAAAATTTTTAGGGTACTTCCTGAAGTCCTAGAAATCTTAAATTTGGTATGTAAACTAGTATTAGTACACAAACAACAACAACATTCTAAAACTTAAACAAAATAAAAATATCATCATTTAAGCAACATACAAAAAGAAGTGAAATCTCACAAAAAAACATTTTCATGTAAAATGTTGCCAAGACGAGACCATATGGCTCGCACTGTCAAAAAGTTATCAGATCTCATGTAGAGCAAAGCTTCTAACTCTACACACCCTAACTCTACAATCCCTAACTTCACAAACTCTACACCTTAGTTAAAATACGTGACTCTGCCGTTACTACAAGAACTATTTTATAACAGAAAAGTAATGAACAGTGAATAAATTTTTCAACTTACGCCCATGTGAATGTAGCGAAATGGCCAAGCCACATTTTTTGGCTAAGGCGTCGAGTCTGTGAAGTTAGGGATTGTAGAGTTAGAAGCTTAGCTCTATATGATATCTTATAACTTTTTGACAGTGCGAGCCATATGGTCTCGTCTTGGCTACATTTTACATGAAAATGTTATTCTTGGGATACTATCTGTTATTCATAATAATAAATAGATGCGAAAGTTTGTGAGAATGGTTTGTGACGCAACGTAATCACCTGCCAATCACACACGCGTCCGAGCGCATCGACGCCGGCGCCGGCGCGGACGGAAGCCTGATTTACAATGCAATAAAGGAAATTGAAGTTTCTGTTCGATTATTAAACTAATTGATAATTCGTTAATATTTTACCCGTGACATTTTGTCAGGTTAAGCCTTAAGCCGTAAAATATGAACTAAAGGGGTTACTTGTAATTTTTTTTCGGTTTGGTACTGTGATTTCAGTGAATAATGCCTATTCTTAATTTTATTCAAATAATTATCTTTGTATTTGTACAGTTCATATTATTTGCATGTAATTTATAAAATCTGGCTCGTTGCTGCTCTAGGTGCGCTCGGCTGCCACCGGTTGCGATGGGCTGCCGTGGGACGCGCAGACATGCTCCTGACCGCTTCCTGCTCGGGTGCTGCTGCCTCATCCCACGCACATTGGTACGTCTTTTTTTTTTTTTTTTTGAATGACATATACAGTTTGCTCAGGGGGCATTTACTGCTTTTTACAGCGGGCTTTTGGGGGTGGCCTTCTCAGCAATGGGCGTTGCTGGGATTACGCGACGGGTTGGGAAGCGGGGATCGGTGAGAACCGGCCAGCTATGTGCCGGTAGCGTCTGTAGACGCCAGATGAAGGAGTGGGCAGAGATCGCGACTGTCCCCCGCGGCGGCGATGGGGATTTCGAGTATTACGGCGACGACGCCACATGTCTATGATTGTGATCGTGTTACCGTCGGCGGCGGTCGTGTTATTGGTACGTCATCACGGTATGAATAGTATTGATAGGCGCCAGTGACGCGACGACGGACAATGAAATAATCCGCGAGAATTCGTTAAGGCGATTTACGAATCCACGAGCATTCTCTCCGCTTACTTCTATCCGAGCCAATGCCCTATAATTCGAATCGTACTTAAAATGGCTGAATCGATTTTGACGAAACATAGTATAGAAGTTCTTTGTAGATATCTCTCAGAATTTTTTCAAGTCCAGCATGTGGGCATAATCGTGGGCTAAAGCTAGTTCTATATAGTATATAAGTTGTTTGTAAATATCTCTATAAATATTTCAAAATCGTGGGATAAAGATAGTTCTATACAGGGTGTAAGGAAAATATCATTAACCTATAAACCACCCCATACCGCCGTACTAGCCGTCCCATACGTGTGAATCGAGTAGGTATTGTAGCAGGTATTGCAGTATTGAGTAGGTATTGCAGTATGGGACAGCTGATATTTTTTTGTTCTGACAGGTTAGCTCCCATAGTAAAAGTTTTTCAGTTTGATGGGTAGAGTATGTGGTTTAAAGGTTAATTATACTTTTCCTTACATCCTGCATATGATTCTGTTTTCCCACAATAAGGCGTAATAGTCAAGAGAAGTCGAGAAGATGCGCAAAGACAGTAGAAACGCCCTTCTGAAGGAATTTAACATAATGTGACATTATATGACCTTGTTACGGGTTAGATCATCTACAAATAATTTTAAATTAGTTATGTTAAATAATACACAATACATGTCAAATTATTTTACGAAATAAATGAATATGAATATACAACAAAAACTGGTAAACTATTGTATTACTGTGGTACCGTCTCATTTTGATGAATAAACCATATCGGTTCGTAATGTGTGCAGTAGAGAAATAAAAAGTTTATTTCAGACTTTCATCCATCGCGCGAAAAGCGGGCAGAATCACATTTTTGTAGAGATTCAGGACGCACTACGGCAAATGTCTAAATAAAGTGATATGATCAAACTTTCAACATCTTAATCATAACTATTATAAAACTGTAACAGAAGTGTGTCTGTACATTTAAGATATTTACATGAAAAAGGTTACGATATGGTTTTTATAACCTTCATTAGAATTTTTGTCTGTCTGTTTGTTTGTATGTATGTGTGTAACAGCATTACGCAAAAACTACTGAACCGATTTTGATGAAACTTTTTTGTTTTATAGTTTATGATCTGACTTAAAATTTGGTATATTATTTGTGCAGACGAAGTCGCGGGTTAACTCTAGAAGTTTATAAAGCTATAATGGCTATTGAATAAAGTATTATTTATGAACTGGATTTTTCGTCGTTGTCATGATCGACCTAGGAAGAGATGGAGAGACGACCTGTATACCTTCGACGAAGGGTGCAAGGAGCTGGCTCAAGACAGGGATGCGTGCATAAAGGCCTCTAGCTTTTGCCCAGCAGTGGGATGAAAGAGGGTATTAAAAAAATTTGGAAGTTTTGTTTTGCAGTACCATTCCCCCCATCGTTGTTAAGCCTGACCAGCAAAATAAAAACCTTGCCATTTGATAATGATGATGATAAAAGGCGTTGTTACAACTGCAACTTAAAAAGTTATTAACCAGCAAATTGCATTTCATTTATTCATATAGACAACAATATATCATACATTTGACACCTTATAAGACAATAGTGATGAAGAGTGACTTGGATGATCGTTTTTTTTTTAAATATTATTATCTACACAGGGTCCTTCTTAATATGCTGACACTTTTTTAAGGGGAAGACCAGCCCATCAAACTGAACAATTTTCTCTATGGGACCAACATCGAAATCGCGAAAAAAAAAACTGCTGCCCCTTACAAAACTGCAAACTTACTTGAGCCAAATGTATGGGACTTCGATTTCGATGTTGGTCCCATAGAGAAAGTTGTTCAGTTTGATGGTCTGATCATCTCCTTAAAAAACTATCAGTATATTAAGTTAGACCCTGTATAGGCGTTGCAATAGCAATCCAGAATGACCAAAGAGGTCTGTGCCACATGCAGAGGTAATGCAGAATAATTATCAATGACATGCTAATAATATATTTTTACCATTCTTTTTTAAGGGCCTATGTCGAAAAATAATTGAAGCGAAATGGGCGTGTGATAGCTTATATTACTGCCTAATGCGAGAGAAAGAGATGGGGCGGCGCGCGCGCCTGAAACGACGCAAGCGTAAAACAAACTTTATTTAATTGTGATTGTACTATTTATGTAAGTTAAATTCTGCTCTAATCAAAATTTATAAAAAATCAATCCCTTTTTTTTAAATCAATCCTCGTGTTTCTAATATTCACCGTTTAGCACTTCCAAGCGTTTATCGATAAAGACGGAGGCTACTTTGGCTTGTTTTTCTATCGAGAAAATGTGTCTTAATCGTGTTTTGGCTCTAATCAAAACTTCAATTATATGTTCAATTTACACATATCCGCAAATCATACTCCTACTGTTAGTACTTTATGAGATATGATGCTTTGAAGAATCCTATTTTTTTCACATATCCTCTTAATAAAACTAGACTTAGTAAAAACAAAAAAAAACTACACCAAAGGTCCCCACCTGTCTACACCAAAAGGGAAATTCTGTCTTAAGTATACACAAATAACGATGCAAATCTAAATACGGAATCGGAGGACCCGTGTCAATCCACGTCCGATAAGGATGTAGCCCCCTTCGATAAAATAAGGTTAATGGTATTATTGTTGTTCAGATCTGAGCCAATACAATCACGAGCGAATGATTGCGTAAGGCCCCATCTGGGTCCCGACAGTTGTTTGCACATCATTTATATATTAAAGTAGGTCATCTGGGGTAATTGCATTCGCGGGGAAGAAAACGCAACGTATTGTAAATTAATTTTCAAATTTCGAACTTTGCGGCACGCCCGGCAGATGTGAAACAAAAGAGCGGAGATCATGCTATAAGAACGTCGTGCCATTTCCGTCACGGCATACAAGTTTTCTCAAACTAGAATAACTTGCAACCGTTTATAATTACTGGAATTTTATTCACATTTTCACCATCAATTTATTTAGTGAAATCATGAAAAATCTATAAAAAGTACTGTTGTTAATTTTTTTTTAATCGAAAATACGGCACACGAACGCACTTTTCGTAGGGCTGCTGGACAACCGCGTCTCTCATAGAAAATATTCGCCTGAATCTACGGGCCCTTGATACCCATGATACTGATCAATTTTTCCTAAGAAACCTATAGGAAATGCGCAAACAAATATTTGGACTTTCCATACTAAATGGAATCAGCTGATCGAATGTTAGTATGAAAAGTCAAAACTTGGGAAAGTGGTTCACTATCGTGAGTATAATCACCCATTTAAGTAATGCAACTGTCAGCCTTAGCACTCTGTATACAGGGTCCATCTTAAAATATGAAGAGTTTTTGAAGGGATCAGACCATTAAACTGAACAACTTTCTTTTTAGGGCTAACATCGAAATTAAGAAAAATAGGTCGATTGTACGTCTGTGTGTATGTAGAAGTAATCTAGGCGCCTTCGTGTCACAGCTATTAAAAATACGACAAGAATTTATTACAATTGAACTAAAGACGGAAGGTCGGCATGGCGTAGGGTTGTCAACCCTTCATTAATACATTTAATATATTGCCGTAGGTAGGCACTTATTACCAAAGTGGTTTCCGTAAGGACGAAAAAATAAAGGGGGTGCTTCAGACCATGAAATTGAACAATTTCACTTCAACATCGAAATCGGATGCCTGCCTCCGTGGTCTAATGGTTAAGAGAATTGGGCTCTTGACACGGAGGTCGTGGGTTCGATTCCCACGGGGGACACCGGGTGATATGTCACTTTGTGCGTTTTTCCCCAGTTGGCATTGCAGGCCGAATCACCTGATTGTCTGAAAAGAAAGATGATTCCCTGCTTCGGATGGCACGTTAAGCCATTGGTCCCGGCTACTGGTGTTAGTAGTCGTTACATAAAAACCACGTCAGAGGCCGTAAGGCGGTCTGAAAAAACTCTGACACCAGGGCTTGCTCACACGATAAGAAGAAGATCGAAATCGGAAAAAGAAATTCAGCTGTTTCACTTGGGTAGACCCGTTGATGTTTTCTATGGAACAGCTGATTTTTTTGGCTATTTCGATGTTGTCATAGTGAAAGTTGTTCGAACGATTTCATGAAAAGTTGTAATGTTTACTTACGAATTAGCCTTTTGGAAATTTATTCAGTATCATGGGTCAAATCACCCATTAAATTAATGCAACCTGTACAATTATGTTGATGGATTTAGAAATACTGAAGTTAGAGCAACCCTGCTAAACGCGCTTAGAGCTAGACTGTTTAGTTTAGACGGACAGACAAAACAGCTACGTACGGAGACCGCGCTCCGTATGAAAATACCTAGTTCTTACCGGATGCGCCAAGATCTGGAGGCCGATCGCGCTAATTTAAAATATCGAAGTTCAATCCTTATTCAATTTCAGTTGTAAACAAAAACAAATTACAAACCAGGTACAGTACGACCCGGAAAATAATTCCGCTCGTCAATCTTCGTTTGCGCAGTAGTAGTAGATTGTTTCTGAAAAATATCATTTACTTTAATTGGTTAGTATTGAAAATATCACCAGACTTCGTTTGTAAGGAGCGCGCTCCGAATTATATTCCCTTAAACGATGAGCGATCTGTCAAACGGCTGTCATGAGCTGTACATTGATTAGCGCGATACCGAATGTGGAAAAAGTTGTGATTCGCATACGGTCCAATGACGTTTCAGTGGCGATTTATTTAGCGCTATCGGGCCCCCTAGCCGACTTGTTTAAGGCTGCCTTTCAAACTGAACGAGAAGTAGGATCGCTTTGTATGGCGTGTGCTATCCGACTTACAATAACACAAACATGGACGGTGTCGGTGTCATAAAAGGTGACCTATTCCTTCTAGTATCTTCAACTTGGCAAAATCAAAACCAAGATGGCAGCCATATTTTAAAAGTAGAATAGAACATAGAGCGTCGGTGGCGAGTTGCGGTACCAAAACAAGATTCTTAAAATGTATACATGAGCACGCTAGCGCTTTCATTCATTGCTGAAATGATAACAAATCATTTTTGTATAATTTTGAATAACTTTCAATTCTAATTAATAAAATAATTAAATTATTATTCCAATGCAATTATTTCGTTATAAATGGTGTATCAGGTTTGGCGCTTATTTATTAACACATTGTATAATTTTATCAAAAGCAAAAGTAAATACAAAAAAAATCACATCCGAAAATAATAGTGTCTACCGACCTATAAGACGACACCACAAAACTTAGTTCCGTGTGTTTGTGTCGAACAAAGCGACTAGGATGATTTCTTTTGTGATTTAATGACTTTACACATATCGTCATAGGTTAGGTCTTATCTGGTCTGGTCTGGTTTTGTCTGGCCTTATTATGAATATATTTACGTAATTCAATTCAATCATTTATTTCAATCATGGCCTTTGAGACCACGGGCTGCTGGGGGTCGGAAGCTTTGAGATTTGTTAAGGGGATATAATTCGGAGTGCGCTCCATACAACCGTACTATGGTGGTGGTGGTGGGATATTTTCAATACTAACCAATTAAAGTCAATAAAATTTTGGTGAAACAATCTTGAAACCAATATCTATGCTTGTATGGAGTCAGATTTTCGTTAAAATATACAGTTTCAATGCTAGGATTGAAGGATTAATTTAAGATTTATATGGAAATCTTTGAGGCACTGTAACTTTAAGACTATACATTTTAACGAAAATCTGACTCTATACAAGAATAGAAATTTGTTTTTAGATTGATTCTGAAAAATTTCATTGAGTTTAATTGGTTAGTATTGAAAATATCACCATAGTACGTTTGTATGGAGCGCGCTCCGAATTATATCCTCTTAAAGAGCTCGGCCATCGACTCCAGGAGAGGGAGAACGACGCTCGCTCCGGGTACTTCTTGATGCAAAGGTTATCCATCGCCATCAAACTCGGAAACGCGACAAGCGTTATGGGCACCTTTGCATCTGGTATGGCCTGGGGAGGGCTTTTTGACTGAGTGCATAGCAGAAGCATATGCTCACGACTATATTCCCCAAGGGGGTAGTCAGAGTTATTCTGAAACCACAGAATATCCACGTTTCACCAGTAGTACCGAAACTCTGTCCAGTGTGACACGGGACACACGGGGGGTGAGCACGTCGCCACTTATAATGGACAGTGGGTACAATACATGCCTCGAAATTCAAGCATGCAGGTTTCCTCACGATGTTATCCTTCACCGAAAAGCCAGTGGTGTTACAAATCGTACATAAATTCCGAATAACTCATTGGTACGAGTCGGTCTGGACGGGGATGGAACCATCGCCTCCTGCACGGCAGGCAAGGTTACTCGCCACTGGACCACCATGGCGCACTGACTGAGTGTAAATATTTTATTAAGCTAGTTTTATTTTAGTTACTTATAGTTTAGTAAGTTATATTTAAGTCAGTTACATTTTATTGTTATTTATGTTAATTATACTTATTAGCCACTGATTATGAATATATTACTCTGAAATTAATGATTATTATTACTATTATTGTCTCTCTTACGGTATTTCACGGGCCATAGCCCGGACCTTTGGAAGGTTTGCGTGGAGACACAGATCTAACACGTAGAGACCCCTTTGAGACACTTTTATCTAAATGCGATGGGATGCACCAACCGTGGTCTCTCTCTGCATTATGCAAACGCACCAGAAGACATACCATGTTGGGTGCTGAGTTATTATTATTATCATCGAAAGGTCTTCGCGGCATAATTTTAGCAATCCTTATGTAGTTTCGAACACTCGACTTTATTTACATCGTAGTTGGATAAATAACATTGTGAAACTTCTTCGGGGAAATCATATCAACAAATGGGTATTTTCTAATCGTGATTATCCTCATTCAGATAAAACTTCGTTCTCATGACAACGAGGAATGATTGTTAATGTTTTTAAATCGATTACCTATCAATAAACGTTCCAATTTTATATCATCTCAATAATACTGATGCATGTCATTAATTAAAATAAATTAAAGAATATCAGTGGCTTCTGACCTGATCTGACACGATAACACTGATTAATTAACAATTCTATTATGCACTGGAAATGTGAAGCGATTAATTATTGTATTTTTAGTGCATAGTTACAAGGTAGCTTCGGTGTTGTACCATCGAACTTAAGCTGAATATCGTCTTTGGACGGTTGATGGAATCAATGCTTCGGGAACATCTTTCCTTCCTGGCTTGACACTTGCACGAACTCAGCTTATAGACGCTGCGGTGGTGGTATCCGTGCGGCAAAACACGCCATCTAGAAGGCTTAGAAGCAAACGTTAGATGTTTTTTCTGTTGACAATTACAGCGTTGCTCAGGGAACACTTACTGATTTTTACTGCGGACTATTGGAGGGACAACGAAGGGTCTACCGAGCCAAATGAATGAACTTAAGCAACCGGCCTAGGGGCACCCAGAGGGGTACGGACCTCGGCATAGGCCGTTGCTGGGGCTACGCGGCGGATTAGGTAGCGGGGATCGGTGAGCGAGTTAGATGGTGGTATTCTGCAATGACTACCAAAGCTGTCAGTTATGGAGGATATATTTAATGTGCATTAGTGTGTCCGCTAAACACAGATGCACTCTCCCTTCCTTGATCTCCTGAATTTGATGGAACGGGTAACAACTGGTGTATCAGGAACGGACGACCAAGGAAAAGAATGGATTGTGTGAAAGAGGATATTGTATAAGAAAACTTAAAGTATTTATGTGATAGCTAATGGGGACAATTGGAGGATGAGATATCTAGGAATGATGAGGGTTGATTATATTATTAGTCATACCGTTGAACTGTTAGATAATGCAGGGTCTTTCTAAATATGCTGACTTTTTTTAAGGGGATGTGCACTGAACGTCTTAAATAGGCCTAATATCGATCAATGTTCGGAAAATTACACAATACTAGTACTCGATACACTTTCTAAATATGCTGACGTTATTTTAAGGGGATGGTCAGACCATCAAACTGAACAACTTTCTCCATGGCACGGAAATCTAACAAAAAATCGACCTGATAGTAGGATTGCAATTATGTATGGAAAAACTGTTTTTTTTTGGTTTCTCTTCATATTCTGTGACAATAGCATTAAATATTGGTATTTATGCTGACGTATCTGTTAATCTGCCGGCTCGTGTACGAGCCCGAAGTGTTTGCGGAGACAATATTATTGTGAACCTAATCTACTGTTATTGTTATATTATTAATAGATTACATTTCTTACGAACAAGCTTTTGAAGGATACCGATATCGTAAAAAGACAAGTTATAAAGTTTACACGTGCCGCTTTGTTAGATTGTTTTGACCATGAATTTTTTTAAATTATCGTGTTGTGTTGATTACAAACAATTGTACGACATGTAAAATATGTACCTAAAACAGTACATCATTAAATATTCATTATTCGCACACCAAAATACACAAAAACAAATATAGGGGGGTCAAACTTAGATTAAAGTTTATTCCGATTTCGTAAATGCGCGCTGCATACAAACGTAGTCGGGTGATATTTTCAATACTAACCAATTAAACTCAATGAAATTTGGCAGAAACATTCTAGGAACAAATCTCTATACTTGTATCGTGTCCGATTTTCGTTAAAATATACAGTTTCAATGCTAGGATTAATTTAAGATTTGTATGGAGATCTTTGAGGCACTGTAACTTTAAAACTGTACACTTTAAAGAAAATCTGACTCCATACAAGCATAGAGATTTGTTTCTAGATTGTTTCTGCTAAATTTTATTGAGTTTTATCGGTTAGTATTGAAAATATCAACAGATTTCGTTTGTATGGAGCGCGCTAACAGTAATATACCCTTAAGTTGAAGCACACAACTAGTGCAATTGGTCCATACAAACTAGCACAATTGTCTGTCATCTCGGTACTAATTTGAAGTGTGTATATTCATTTGTTTTACCTCATTTATCTCGTTTGAAATGTTCGAATAAGGCCTATTAATTTTACTTTGATCCAAGGTGTCAAATGAGGAACATGGGTCGAAAAACGAGAATTATTTCGGACCTTCTTTACAAAAGTGCGGATCAGCCGATCGATTTTGTATGAGAGGTCCACAAATTGGTCAATGGGTAATATTGGTAATGGTAGGCCTGTATTCTGCAGTGGGACGTATGTAGGTTGATGATGATGATGACGAGGTTATTCTATGGGGGCATTATGTATGGGATATTAATAGGGACGTCTTTGTGTAGCCGTGGTGGTCCAGTGGCGAGTAACCTTGCCTGCCGTGCAGGAGGCGATGGTTCGATCCCCGTCCAGGCCGACTCGTACCAATGAATTTTTCGGAATTTATGTGCGATTTGTAACACCACTGGCTTGTCGGTGAAGGAAAACATCGTGAGGAAACCTGCATGCTTCAATTTCGAGGTATGTATTGTACCCACTGTCCATTATAAGTGGCGACGGGCTCACCCCCCGTCACACTGGACAGAGTTTCGGTACTACTGGTGAAACGTGGATGTTCTGAGGTTTCAGAATATCTCTGACTACCCCTTCGGGGAATATAGACGTGAGCATATGCTTATGCTTATGCTATTTGTGTAGCGATGTGACACGAAAAGTTGTGACTTCCTATCTTCGTTGAACAAACGAATTTTTACCCGACTGACAAGAAGGAAAATGTATTTTAATTTTAAGTAGCGGAAGAATTTATCATTAGGATATTAAATTTAAGAATATCTTCAATAGGTTGTTCGAGAAAAAAATAAACAAGATTGCTAAT
This sequence comes from Agonopterix alstromeriana, assembly GCA_963924505.1. NCBI lineage: Eukaryota > Metazoa > Arthropoda > Insecta > Lepidoptera > Depressariidae > Agonopterix > Agonopterix alstromeriana. Next base: position 15,621,756 of record OZ004679.1, read on the forward strand.
TTAGTGTAGGAATGTCATGAATATTAATTAAAAACTGTCAATCTATCAAGATAATTTACATAATTTAAATAAAGCATGACAGGATTTTAAAAACCTGTCTCTAAGGGCATTATCATCCAAAATCTGGGGTCTTATTGTGTAAATACGGCCCGATAGCACAGTCGGTAGTGAACCTGCCTGCTGTGCCGAGGGTCGCGGGTTCGAATCCCGTAAGGGACAAATATTTGTATGATGAATATGAATATTTGTACCCGAGTCATGGACGTTTGTATCTATATATGTATTCTGTCTCGTTGTCTAGTCATCATAATACAAGTCCAGACTAGATTCTGGTACTTTAAATGTGACTACATAATTTGTGTGACTATGTCCAAGATATTTAAAAAAAAAATACCCGATTCAATCGGCATCAAATCGACATGATGTTTCTTGGCAGATCTTAGCGATTCTACTTCTTAATATTTAGTTAATAGATTTCAGACAATGAATGTTAATAATTTCATATTTAGGTGTTCGAGCCTTCAGGCTTGACCCACTTGAGATTAACGTCTTGAACATCAGCGCTATCTGGTAGTTCATCTGATCTAATTTTAAGGGAAAATACGTTCCACGTGGTGGCAACACTCGCAGAGAGGCTGCCGCCATCCTGTCAGCGCAGAAAGTTCTTGATTCAGTACGCTTTTGAACTCCGGCGCTATCGGTCACGTTAAATAAGTTAACTCGAATACACCTACATATATCATATTATACCGTAAGGTAAGCTAAACAATTTATTTATTTCAGTGAAATATTCAATCCTTAGTTTGATAAGGAAATCAAAATGGTGCAAAACATGTCGCCCCGTGCACATGGTTCGGACATCAATCTAGATCGTCCGAAAGGGTTATCGTCTCGCAATGAACGCTAATCCATCAGAGGGTATCTTTTTAGAAACCCATGCACCAAAATATATCATCTAAGTCAAATCAAGCAACATGTCGTATCAACCTAATACGACGCGTCGCATCAAACTCATACGACACTGTCGTTCTCATGCGACTTCTCACGTGACATTTCATGCGACAACTCACGCGCAACGTCGTATCACCCTAATACGACATGTCACATTGAATTCATGCGACACGATCATAGTCATGCGACATGTAGCATCGTACTCACGTGCTATCTCGCACCAATGTTATGCGACATGTCGCATCAAATTACAGCGACACAATTTATTCAGATACGTAATGCATTTTTGCAGATCATGGCAACTACGATGACGATGCAAGATCTCTGTAACAGAAGTGTTCCTTCGGAAGATAAGGCCTTCCACGAACGGTTAATCGCTGCTATTGACAAAAACTACCCCGAAGATTGGAGGTCATGGAAGACAGTGACACATTCTTATCACGACCTGTTTGGCGACGAAATCGCTCAAACAACAGACGCGAAGCTTCGATTTGCTTTACCAACTGATGACCTTAAGAAAATATTTTTCCCAGATGATACACATCTATCAGAAAGACATTTTAGAGCAGCCAAGAAGAAACTATTAGAATGGGACTTGGGTCGCGCAATCATCTACTCGCCTCATAAACTAGTCGACAAAGTGTACGACGACGTTCGTTCATACGAAGCCTTCATGTCTACGGCGAAGCAACTCAAGGACAAAATTACTCCGATAAGGGGCTCATCTGCCGAGAGTCTAAAACCAGATGAAAAACCTAAAAGGAGGTCGAACACTTCTCACACAGAAGAGGACATAGTTTCATCGACTCCCAAGAAGGCAAGGCGCGAACCTAACTATGATACCAGTTTTATGACGAACGTGATGAATTTGCTTGCGCAACACACACAGGCAATCACTGATCTGAGTCAAAGAGTGGCGATGACGTCCCAAACAGAAGAACCAAACCCACATGACTCACCAGATCAGTCTTTTGAATCATCCGTAGATAGCACACAACCCGATGAAGATGAATGGCGAGCACCTACCCTGTGTTCTCCACCACCATCGATAGATACATCCACGCACGAAGAAACTCTTAAGGCTCAAATTACGGAAGCTCAAAGAAAACTCGCCGAAATGACTGCGAGCAAAAACGAGGCTGGCTGCGATTTTTCTCCTAATACAATCGAGTCTGAATCTAAAATAACAAAGGCGAACCCTAAATTCGTAGAGCAAGCTAAAACCTGTCAAAGATTCGGAGAAGATTCTTGGAAAAATATACGGTACGCAGATGTACAAAAAAACTTCCAGGCCACACCCGCTTTCTGTGCTCTGAAAGTAAATAATCATCTTGCCGCAAACACACCAAACTGGCAATCATTAGCTAAGCTAGAGAAGTTTGATTTAATACTAGCCGCAATAACACACGGCTTACTGCAGCAGAGGGAGGCCTTCCAAGAAGCTTTCAAGACCCTAGATATCCAAATGCAGAAAGAACTTAATAAAGTGTTCCTAGGACCCGACTCGAAATTTAAAAAGATATCTGATCAACTGCTCCAGTACACTTGCGGCAGGAGAGCAGAGATTATCCAAACCCGACGAGAAACATATAAGTCCAACAACAAGGTGCTAAATGAAATCCTTCATGATATCCCGCCTTCAGAAACCCATCTTTTCTCTGAGGAAAAACTTACCGAAATTATGAAGGACCAGGGAGGGGCAAACCGGTTTTTTCCGAAGAAAGCAATATCATCCGCAACAAGAACAGCTAAAATATCAACTTCTACAAGCAGAAATAGAAAGCAATACTCGCAATCGCAACCACATTGGAAATGCCCAAAAAAGGGCTCGTACCGTCGAAGGGACAACAAAGAACCTTCAACAAAGCCCAAGTACGACAAAACATCAAAGAAGAAACACTAACTCGAGTAAGGTACGATTCATAGCGGGTCAACTTAGAAACAAACTTAGTATGTGGATAGCACTGGGGGCTCCCCAAACTATCATAGAGGTCCTCAGTGGTTACAGAATACCATTCATTCGAAAACCACCTCTCTGCTTTCTCTCTCCTGCTAAAGGAAAAAAATTTGACTGCCTACCATTTGGACTCTCAAGTGCCCCTTCGATTTTTGCAAAAATTACAAACTGGATCGCAAGCTCGTTAAGAGAAAAGGGAATAAACGTTGTGGTATATTTAGATGATTTTTTACTGATGCATCCAAAACGCAGACATTCTAACGAACCAGGCAAATTGGGTCTATAAATTTCTATCTGAATTGGGCTGGCATATTAACATAAACAAGTCGGACCTCACGCCACGCACAAAAATCGAATACTTGGGCATAATTTGGGATACACAGTTGAATCAGAAAAAGCTGCCGCAGTCAAAAGTTAGCAATATTAACAATGAGATTAGTCATATACTTCGGAAAAACAATTGGACATGGGTGGATGCTAAGAAATTAATAGGAAAACCCATTTTCGCTTCTAATGCAATCCCCCTCGGTCTTCTCAATTGCAGATTTACGCAAGTCGCCTCAAGACGACTACCAGAACACCGGAAATTCAAAGCTTTTCCACTGCCAGCGACAGTCATCAAGGAATTACAATGGTGGTTAGAAAACCTAACCAAGTCGTCGATCATAAAGACCGCTCCACCAAACGCATTCCTGACAACAGATGCATCAGACACAGGATGGGGAGCAGTTATCAACGACAAAAAATTATCAGGCAAGTAGGAAAGCTATCAAAACTCCTGGCACTGCAATCGAAAAGAATTGTGGACTCTACTAGCAGTCTTACAAGCAGAACTCGCGGATCTTTGCGGGAAAACCATAATATTTCAAACGGACAACAGAACAGCAGCCTCCTACATACGAAAAGAAGGAGGTACAAAATCTATTCATCTACTGCGAACCGCATCCGAAATTCTCAACATTGCTCATCAGAACCAAATAACCATCATCCCAAGATATCTGCCGGGCAGGTACAACGGAATTGCAGACAGACTATCAAGACAGAAACAGCAACAAGAATGGCATCTAAGTCCTTTTATTCGGAACATTATCTTCAAAACGTTCGGGACACCAGAGATAGACCTCTTTGCCTCCAGCAGATCGGCTGTAGTAACGAGGTACGTAAGCGAAGATTCGAAAGACACAAACAGCGAGTACACGAACGCTTTCAGCAAACCGTGGGCACACAAACTTGCATGGATTTTTCCACCTCCGGCGCTCATTCCCCGCGTGCTGCAACACCTGCAATCGTCGCAGGGACAATACCTACTGGTCATACCGAAGTGGGAAAAAGCTTTCTGGAGACCCGAAGTGAAGAAGCGAGCCGTCGCTCCACCGTTCCGTATCAAGAATCTCAAGGCTCACCTCGTCGACCTCCACACACTTCGTCCTCCACCGGACATCAACAACTTATCTTTGGAGGTATGGAGAATACGGGCTGGGCCGCTGAAGTACAAAATTGGACAGCCATAGAGAAAGAAGTTCTACGATCAGCCTGGCGGGAATCTACACTCAAAACCTATAGACCGGCGTGGAACAGTTGGCGGCAGTGGTCATTGGTAAATAATGTCAATACAGTCTGCCCAACGCCGGGCGACCTAGCTAGGTACCTGATATTTCTTTACAATGTTAAGAAATTATCACCAAAAACGATTCTAGTCCATAAATCCACTGTTGCAACATTCATAAAACCATCAGACTATGATTTTCTCAGTAATCATCCACTAGTAAAGAAAACAATTAAAGCCATAACATCGAAATCCCCTCCGAAGAATAAAGCCACGACTTGGTCTGTTAGCGAGCTAATGGAATGGCTTTCAAAACAAATAATCGACGAATCTAACCTTTTCCAAGTTTCACAACATGTGGCGACACTATTACTCCTTGCATCTGGACGCCGCATCCACGACCTTACACTACTTCATATAACTCGGGACCAACTTGAGGTATCTCAGGATCAGATCATCCTATGGCCTTCTTTTGGCTCTAAAACCGACAGTTCTTCCTTTCGACAGTCTGGGTGGGTTTTAAGCAAAAGTGACGATAAACAGTTTAATCTTTGTCACTGGATTCCTTTACTTATTAAAGTCTCCAGTCAGAGGCGACAAGCAAACCCTGCACTGACAAATCTTTTCATTACCACCAGAGGGAAGGTAAAAGGAGCGTCTCGCACCGTCATATCAGGCTGGCTCAGACTGCTATTCGCGAGAGCCAAGATCAAAAACTCTCCCGGCAGCTTTAGGTCCGCCGTAGCTACAGACAACTGGATAAACAAACACATGGATATAGACGACGTCCTCCAAAAAGGAAACTGGCGTAACGCAAAAACATTCCTCAAGTATTACTATAAACAAGTTGATTCTGTAGTTTCTAAACCCTCCAGAGCAATGTCAAACTTGTTCTCTACAATCTAAAAAAAAAAAAAAAAAATTTTTGTTGTGATTATTAAATATTGGAATGTTAATTCCATCGTATTCTGATTTTAAAAAAAAAATCCTTTGTTGTGATCACTAAATATGAGAATGTTGATTCCATCTTATTCTGATTAAAAAATCCTTTGTTGTGATCACTAAATATGAGAATGCTGATTCCATCTTAATCTGATTAAAAATCCTTTGTTGTGATCACTAAATATTAGAATGTTGATTCCATCTTATTCTGATTCTAAGATATCTACTTTAGGCAAACCAATCATTGTAGCCTAATAAACCTCAAATATTATATTAAATTAATCCTTGTTTTATTAGAATCCTCTTATAAAACAAGCACAGTCACAGTACGCTCTAGTCAGCGCCGACAGATAGTAAACAGATCTCAAGTGGGTCAAGCCTGAAGGCTCGAACACCTAAATATCCCTGTTTTTCCCCCGAAGGGATAAAAACAGTTATTTAGGTTTCAGCCGGAAGGCTTGACCCACCAATTACAGGTCCTGTCGGCTTTAAGCCTACGTCCCTACTTTACTGAATCAAGAACTTTCTGCGCTGACAGGATGGCGGCAGCCTCTCTGCGAGTGTTGCCACCACGTGGAACGTATTTTCCCTTAAAATTAGATCAGATGAACTACCAGATAGCGCTGATGTTCAAGACGTTAATCTCAAGTGGGTCAAGCCTTCCGGCTGAAACCTAAATAACTGTTTTTATCCCTTCGGGGGAAAAACAGGGATATTATGATCACAAAATCAAAACATTAGTTAAAATTGGCTAGTTCAGTCATAAATACGTAATCGATTTTTCAGAAACATACAAAATAGGTAGGTCGATTCGTGAAGAGAAGTTTATTCCGAATGCGTAAATGCGTGAAGTCTGGTGATATTTTCAATACTAACCAATTAAATTTTGCAGAAACAATCTAGAAACAAATCTCTATGCTTGTTTCTTGTCCGATTTTCGTTAAAATATACAGTTTCAATGCTAGGATTAATTTAAGATTTTTATGGAAATCTTAGAGGCACTATAACTTTAAAACTAAACATTTTAACGAAAATCGACAATCGACAAGATACAAGCATAGAGATTACTTTCTAGATTGTTTCTGTAAAATTTCACTGACTTTAATTGGTTAGTGTTAAAATATGACCAGATTTCGTTTGTATGGAGCGCGCCAACAGTAATATACCCTTAATGTATAATTGCTGCTTAAAATTAACCACCAATTTTTTTCTAATTCTTTGCCTTGGGTGTGCTCGGGTTGGGTGACGTATGAGGCGACTAATGGAATTATATCTTACAGTGTTCGCGATAGACTACAATATTAATTTGCAGCATGCATTTCAGTAGATTTACATAGTATAGTAATTACAAACATTTATAATAAGTATAATTTATGCACATTGATTGGGCTTTAAGTTTAACCACCTTTATGCTAGCCCGAAACATAGGTAGCGTGTTTTCGAGTTTATAACCATGAAATTTAGTCTTCGAAAACGTTTACAAAGTTATTATTATTTATGACTATTATATGTACACTGCTATAATTGATTAATTTTATAATGTATACAATTGCTACACCCTTGGGTAATATTGGATTTATTCTATTGTTACATTTCATATCTGTACACATGCATTTTATGGCAAAGAAGAAACTATACTGAAATTTATAAAACCCTACAATCAGTCAGCTTGTCACCTATAATTTGGAACACTATTGGTACTATTTATGTACGATTTGTAACACCACTGGCTTTTCTATGAAGAAAAACATCGCGAGGAAACCTACATGCTTCAAATTCGAGACATGTATTGTGTACCCACTGTCCATTATAAGTAGCGACGGGCTCACTCCCCGTCACACTCTGAACAGAGTTTCGGTACTACTATTTACTGTATTTGTGTTTGTAATGTAATTTGTATATTTTTAAAAGATGTGTGTTGTAGATTTTCTGGCCGCATCTTCTCTACAACGGAACACCTTCCAAAACGGTGGTAGAGTCAAAAATGATCTAAGTCAAGTAATCATCTAAGTTCTATTCTTATCAAATTTCAGCTCTAATCAATGCAATTTAATTACTATTCAACTGTGCTGAATTCCGCATCGCGCTAAACTCTTTGTAACTGACAGCCTTTAACGTCTGAACGACCTGTCAAAACGGCTTTAACGGCTGTCAAGAGCAGTACCGCGATCTAAATGTGTCAAAAGTTATGGTTCGTACGTAGTCCAATAACGGTTCACTCACCGAATGTTTACCGCGATTGCAGCCCAGGTGATATTATTTTGAATTAAATTTTGAGTTTGACTGGTGAAACGTGTATGTTCTGAGATTTCAGAATATCTCTGACTACACCCATGGGGAATATAGTCATAAGCATATGCTTATGCTACTATTGCCCAAAAGTGTTTAGGTAAATAAACATTTTTATCAGTAACGCAGGTTGTCAGCTGGTGTTTATATACCGCACGCAACCGTAGTGGGCAGTCAGTGTGAATCTGTGCGTCGTGTCAGTGAGTCATGTTGTATGGAGTGAGAGAGTTGTCCGGCGCCGGCATCGCGGCCGCCGTCACGAGCGCGCTACTCCTGCTTACCGGTGAGTGACGTTACGTGTGAACAACGCTTCATTTTCGGACAGGTACCGGAAAGAAATTCATTTTCCTCCAAAATGTGGAAGATATATAGGGTCCTTCTTAATACGCTGACACTTTTTGAAGAGGATGGTCAAACCATCTGACTAGGACCAACATCGAAATCGCGAAATAAAAATCAGCTGTCCCATACATTTGGATCGAGTCGGTTTGCAGTTTTGTATTGAACAGCAGATTTTTTTTTGCGATTTTAATGTTGGTCCCGTAGAAAAAGTTGTTCAGTTTGATGGTCTGATTATCCCCTTAAAAAGTGTCAGCATATTAAGAAGGACCCTATAGACCCTATATGCAATATTCTTTTAGATCTGGTCTGTCTAAGCATTTATTATCGTGGCACCAAAGCTATGTAGGGCCATTGTTCTATGTTTTATTTGGGATCGGAATATCTGCCTTTTTATAAATTTTCTATGAAATTAGTGCTTGTGCTTCAAAGCATTTATTATTGGCACCAAAGCTGCAGGGTCATTATCTTTGGTTTTATTGAAATTTGACTAATCTGCCTTTTCATACATTTTTGATGTCATAAACCCATTGACCTCTTATAATTTGTTTTAAAAGACGTCAATGCATAAACCCCTGTGTAGGACCCTGTATATCTACGTCAGTCAGGGTGTTCATAAACATCTGAGCAGTTTAGGAAAAAAGACCTTATTCCGTTATAATACATTTAAATTTTATGTAAAATTTTAAAGAAATTATTGAAATTAGCGACGTACTGATCCAATGAATAGGCTCGGGTATTAATGTTTAGCAACCAACCATTGTTTTTGTTTACCGATGTCATCTGCATTTAATGTTAAATTATTTGACCTAAATCATTATATTACTTGTAATTAAGTATAATCAGTTCAACATTCGCAAGGCAACAACAACATAAGTACATTAAATATATCACTTCTCGATAGGGTTGCCAGATGGGAAGACTAAAATATACAAGGTGTTGCAAAAATACAAATAAACATTTAAGGAGGTAGTTTAGACCATCAAACTGGACAACTTTTACTATAGGACCAATATCGAAATCGGAAAAAAAAATCAGAGGTTCCATACTAAACTACATATCTACTCGAGCTAAATGTATGGGACAGCAGATTTTTTTTAGTGATAGCGATAGTTGTTCCGTTGGATGGTCTAAACAACCCCCTTTTTGGCACATTATTAAGAGAATCATGCATACCATAATATGGTACCATAAATACCATAGTGGTAAATACCCATAGGTAGTTATCTTATGCATATGCTCACGACTATATTCCCCGAGGGGGTAGTCAGCGATATTCTGAAACCTCAGAACATCCACGTTTCACCAGTAGTACCGAGACTCTGTCCAGTGTGACGGGGGGTGAGCCCGTCGCCACTTATAATGGACAGAGAGTACATGCCTCGAAATTGAAGCATGCAGGTTTCCTCACGATGTTTTCCTTCACCGAAAAGCCAGTGGTGTTACAAATCGTACATAAATTCCGAAAAACTCATTGGTACGAGTCGGCTTGGACGGGGATCGAACCATCGCCTCCTGCATGGCAGGCAAGGTTACTCGCCACTGGACCACCACGGCTAGTAGTTATCTTATGGTACAACCTAATATACACTTAGTTTTTACGTTTGCCACATGTACTTGGCATTACATTTTACTGAATCCACCAATTGTGATCCTTGAGAAGTACCTACTCAGAAAAGTTTTAAAATTAAAAAAATACAAGTTCCATCAAAGTTATGTCTAATTATTAAATCGGCTTGAAATAACTAATTTAGAAACCGCGCGGATTGGTTTTTTGTCTGGACATTTTGTATTTTTTAGGGATTCTGGACATCATATGAAATACCTCCGTGGTCTAATGGTTAAGAGTATTGGGCTCTTGACACGGAGGTTGTGGGTTCGATTCCCACGGGGGACACCTAGTGATATGTCACTTTGTGCGCAGGCTAAATCACCGGATTGTCCGAAATGAATGATGATTCCGTGCTTCCGATGGCACTTTAAACCGTTGGTCCCGGCAACTATCTCTAGTGGTAGTAGTCGTTACATAAAAACCACGTCAGAGGCCGTAAGGCGGTCTGAAAAAACTCTGACACCAGGGCCCACACGATAAGAAGATATGAAATGTCGGGGTAATCCAGACGAATCCCGACCATCTGGCAACCCTACTTCTCGAACATCAAAGATATTCAATCAATTTATTTCTAACATACCTTATCGTTACACGTGTTTTGTGAGAAAAGGTATAAAGTCCGCGAAAACATAAGCGTAGCCACTTTCGTAGCACCTCTACGGTATTTCGTAGCGTTGCTACGGAAGTGCTACGAGCTGCTTTAACTCAATTATTTTGTGTTGAGTACGCAAATGCTCACGACTATATTCCCCGAGGGGGTAGTCAGAGATGTTCTAAATATCGACATTTCACTACCAATGCCCAAACACTGTCCAGTGTGACAGGTATTGAGCCCGTTGTAATTCGGTATGACACTTTCTTTTTGGAGGGCTGTTGTCTATGTCAGAGATTTTTAAATGAAAGGATTACAGCTTACTTTCCCCCAACTTCTACAGGTTACAACCAATTTAGTTTTTTGTTTTACTCTACACGTATTACTAAGTTTCATTCATGTACGGGACCTCTAAGTTTGGGTATCAAATAACATGGCATCCGTCAAACTTCTTTATAGATTTGCTCTTCACCATCACATACGCACATACAGCATCACTAGCTGATTGACTGGTTTTAACAATGCGTTTCATTCTCCGCCGATACAAGTAATCGAGGGGGTAGTCAGAGATGTTCTAAATACCCCATAATATTCAGAATATCACTACCAATGACCAAACACAATCCAGTGTGTCAGGTATTGAGCCCGTCGTAATAACAAATGTAACTGTTTGCAGCGAGCTGCGTGCAGGCACACGAGGCGGCGGCGCCGGCGTGTGCGGTGCGTGCGAGGACGCGGGCGGGCTGGGTGTGCGGCGCGCACCGGTACGGCGCGGCGGGGTCCGTCTACGCCAGCTTCCGAGGAGTGCCCTACGCGAAGCAGCCGCTTGGCAAGCTTAGGTTTCAGGTATTCATTCACTTCAAAACATAGTGCGATATACAGGCAGACCTTGGGCATTTAGCTGTCATTTCATAAAAATGGGAAAATTTTACGATAGACAAAGCATGTGCGATACTGAGTGAGGTCGAATAGGACAGGAATACGCCACTGCCTACATTTTCCGCCACGCCTCCTACCAAGCTGGGTGATGTTAAAATTGGCGGTTATCAGGGAGTGGCCGTATTGTATGTGGTATTAGATACTCGTTCTTATACTGCGACACGGGTGAGTAATAGGTGGTGAACAGTAGTTTTGTATAATCCTATAAATTTTGGACATAGGTTCATTAAATGTGACATCAGGCACACTATCTGTGACACTAGACAGAATTGGGCAAGATGCTAGTGAAATGTGTTTGTTCACAATTCCATTCCATTTGTTAATTCCAGGAACTGCAACCGCTAGAGCCCTGGGACACCTACTTCGAGGCATTCGACGAGGGTCCAGTATGTCCCCAAACCGACGTCCTATACGGTCCTCTAATGCAGCCTCAGGGCATGAGCGAGGCCTGCATCCACGCCAACATCCATGTGCCCAGCTACGCACTACCCAGCACCAACCAGGGAAGATTAGCCAGAGAGTTACAACCGCCGTACTCTATAGGGTTTGAGGATCAGCGAGTGAATCAGACTGGACTGCCCATTCTGGTGTTCATTCACGGAGGAGGATTCGCGTTTGGTTCCGGTGATTCAGATATGCATGGGCCGGAGAATCTACTCAGGAAGGATGTGATTGTCATCACGTTTAATTACAGGTACGGATATTTTTGTTTCTTCTGTAGGGTGTAATTAAACTAAGTCGACAAATTCAGGGGTGGTTCTGACTATCAAACTGGACAACTTTTTCTATGGGAGCAAACACGAAATTGCAAAATTTTTTTTTTGCAATTTCGTGTTTGCTTGTACAGTAAAAAGTTGTTCAATCTGATGGTTTGAACCACCCCTAAAAATGTGTAGACTCATTTCAATTATAGCCCGTAGTTGTAGGATTAGGTCGGCCAGTGGCCAGGCCTGATGATGATATTGCAAAGATCGCTGGAAAGACTTGTATGCAATTAGCACAGGAACGTGAAGAATTGCATAATGGGATATGCAATTCTTCACGGCCTATACTCTGCACCGGGTGGCCAGGCTTGCTCTTTACAAAAATAATTGAATTGAATTCGGTAGGACAAGTTTTTTTTTGGTCTTCATTTTTAACGGATAGAAGACATAATTTTAAGAAATCACTTTGATCTGTAATCTCTAAATGCAATAATGGTGGAGAGAAAATAATTCGGACTCCATGGAGAACATCCTGCCTACTCTTTCTAACTCTATGCTGGAAACAGAAACGGTAAACATCAAATGTTCAATTCTGACATTGTAAATGTATTTTTTTTCTTAATGGCCAGTTATTTTATGTTTACCAAGGAGTTCACAGGTTTTCTAGTGACGTCACTGGACGGACCAAAAACGACGTTATTTTATTAAAAATATCTGTAATCCTTTCATTTTAAAATCTCTGACGTGGAAAATATTCGAGACAATTATCTCGAAATGGTTTTCGATTCAGCCCTACAAAAAAATCTTGACATACCGAATTGTGAATGCGGGCTGATAATTATTATGAAAAGCAGTATGCCCCGTTTACTTTTCGTATCTTCTTAGAAGAAAGACTTTTCTAAGAAGACTTTTCGTATTTTTATTTATATTTACCACTTTTCTTTAAGTAAATACTCTTTTCCACTCGTAGCCTAATCTCCTAGCAAAACTAATCATTGACGAAATCATTATCATAACAATAAAGTCCGTCGCAACGCAACGTTAGAACGATTTTATTATTTTTAAGATACACGTGTCGCTCGGTGGCGACCTTCGATGACCATCGCATTAGATAACCAACTTCCTACCGGTTTGTGTATAGTAACAGCTGTTGTTTGACTTAAATATAAAATTAACACAAATTTTTTATCACATTTGCATATAAATTATCTTTATCGCTTAGATAACTTTTTGTGTGTCTTATGTGATTTACCACCGGTTTTTGTACCTTCTGTATTTCCAGTTTGTTTACTCTCTGTATCATAAGTTTTTTGGTGTTAAATTAAGTATACTTGATTGATTTATATAACTATAGTAAATGACGGAAGCCTGTGACGGTACAGATACAAGAAAAGGTGTCATTTTTATTTCGATGCCTAATGCGGGAAGCTTAGACGAATTATATACGGACCCGCCTCGCCTTAGCATTTCCCCTCTGCCAACGTGCAAGATCAAAAGATCTTACGCATTTCCATACAATTTTATACATTATCACTAAGGCGCGACAGCCTATAATTGCGGAACAATAATTTCGAACTTATGACGTTTGGGGTTCACACGACACATATTTTTCATGATTTTTAACATTCAAAATTAGAATCTAAACTAATGGAATAAAATTCAAAGTTGCGTATCTCGTGCTACCTCGAACCCCGCAAAAAGTGTCAGAAAAGTTTGTTAGTAGAATTACACGCGTAACTTTTCTCATATAAGTAGTCTAAGGCGGGAAGCGTTCGGAATAGCAGAAGTGGAAGGGTTTAAGGGCCCCAAGCAGTGGGATATAACAGTTTCAAAAATGTATTCTCATGTCAATCTTATTTAACTTATGAATAACTTCTGTTTATTTCCAGGCTGAACGTATTCGGATTCCTATCCCTCAATTCTACCAGTATCCCTGGAAATGCAGGTCTACGCGATATGATCACGCTGCTGCGCTGGGTGCAGCAGAACGCCAGAGCCTTCGGTGGCAACCCTGATGACGTCACGATTGCGGGACAGAGCGCGGGGTCGAGCGCCGCTCATTTGTTGACCTTATCCCCCGCTGCTAAAGGTTTATTTAAGAGGTGAGCATTTTTAAACGACGGTTACCCTGGTCATACTAATGCTCCGGTGTAGAAATACAAGAATTAAATTATCGATATCATCAATCATGCACGCAGGGGCATGTTTCAAAAGGGAAGACCTAATGGAAGATAGCAGATGGGAAGTATTTGGTACTTAATTTCTCCAATCAACTTTTAGTAGCAAACTAGGACTATATTGGATTGAGGATAGTACATAATACGTACATTAAAATTTCTTTTTTACACGACTACTGCGCTTTTTAAACTTATTAAATCTCACTATCAAAGTTACTGAGTCATTATAGTCTAAATAGGCAGTTCAACCAGGCCTCCGTTACGTACGATAAACACCTACAATTTGGCGCATCATATGCGATTCACTTGCTTAATTTCTGCCACTCGCGCCAGACGGCAATATCGCAAACGTCACGCACTGGACAAAGTAAGAACAACGCTGTGACAAGCTTCACTAGGTACATTTTTTACGCGTACCGTCTTGCAGTAGGTCATTAAAGCGTGAGAATCAATCGTCTTCCTAGGAAGTGATGTATCTGTTATGAAGTAACTGTGGTTCAAATTATTGTATCAGAACAAAATCTCAAAATATAAAACATCTATTACAGAGCTATCCTGATGAGCGGTACAGCGATCCCCAGCTTCTATACGACAAGTCCAGCGTACGCGCAGTTTGTGGCCAACATCTTCCTCACAAGCCTCGGCATCCACTCCACAGACCCCGAAGAAATACATCAGGAGCTCATCGAAACACCAATCGAAAAGATCATCGAGGCCAATAAGTTCGTACTGGATCAGATCGGAACCGTAAATTTCTTTCCCGTCATCGAATCTCGTCTACCAGGAGTGACAACAGTCCTGGATGAAGATACAGAAGTGTCCATAGCCAAAGGTAGAGGAAACGATATCCCGCTACTCGTAGGCTTCACGACTGCCGAGTGTGAAGTCTTTAGACCGAGGTTCGAACAGTTAGACATATTGACCAGACTCAAGAATCCGTTGACGGTTCTATCACCGTCTATCACCTTCTCAGTACCTCCTGCTGTTGCTCTGGAAAGGGCAATGAAAGTTGAAGACAGATATTTCGATGGAGAACCAGATTTAGACAGTTTTATTAAAGTCTGTTCGGATACTTACTTCGTCTATCCTGCATTAAAGTTAGCACAGTATAGACAGGCGACAGGAGGTGCTCCCGTCTTCTTATATCAGTTCGGTTTTGAGGCCGACTACAGCGTGATCAAGGAAGCCCTGAACCTGAACTATACTGGTGCGACGCATATAGAGGATCTGACTAATATCTTCTTCGTGAAGTCTGTGCGTGTTGCGCACAGTACATGGGATGACCACATGAAAGATTTAATGGCGACGTTTGTCACAAATTTCATGAAGTGCAGGTAATTATTTCTTTTGTTGTTTAATGATTTCAGTCAATCAATCATTTCATAATGTCTGGCGCATTAATTCTTTTGAGCTCGTAGACTACGGTTGACGTTGTTAAGGTTGACCCAAATGTAAGGGACAGCAGGTTTTTTTTCTCGATTTCGATATTGGTTCCCTAGAGATGGTCTGATCATGGTCTGATTCTTGGAAAACCGTCAGCTTATTAGTTGGGACCCTGTATGTCAGTGTGACCTTTTGTGGCAGGTTTCTGCCACCCTCGAGTCACCCATGCTAATTAGGATCCGAAAGTGATGCCAAACACTATGGAATGTATCTATAATTTGTATTAGGAGACAATTCGAATTAGGATGTGATGTTCAAAAATATCACTTCATAATGTCTTTATAATTTTCTCCGTGGTCTAATGGTTAGGAGCATTGGGCTCTTGACACGGAGGTCGTTGGTTCGATTCCAACGGGGGGACACCTAGCGATATGTCACTTTGTGTGTTTTTCCCCAGTTGGCTAGGACATTGCAGGCTGAATTACATAAAAACCACGTCAGAGGCAGTCTGAAACAACTCTGTCACCAGGTCGGAAATCTGCCACAAATGGTCACGGTTCTAATAATTCGATCTCTCAATTTCAGTAAACCAAACTGCCTAGACGGAGGCTTCTACGTCTGGCGGCCAGTGGAGGCCGATGAGATCAACTACCAGCGCCTGGAGTCGCCCACACTCCACCACCCGACCGAGCTGACTCCGGAGCAGGACGGTATGCTCAGGTTCTTTAACAGTATTAACCAGAGACCTAGCAGTTGAATTAATAGTTTGTGATGTTTTGTGAAAATTTAAATGTACGTTAATAAAAGTGATTGGGACAGTGAACGATATAGACATATACATAATTTATTGATATCAGAAGGTGTAACAAGCCATAATTACAATCATGACTATACAGGGTGTTAGGGTAAACAGTTGCATAACTTTAAGGGGTGTTTGGCTTTGGTACTGATCAACTTTCCCAAAGAAAAAGGAAATTCGCATAAAAAAAACTTTTCATATAAATGTTCGATCAGCTGATTGTATTTAGTATAGAAAGCCCAAATTAATTTTGCTAATTTCCTCTTTTTTATGATTTCTTAGGGAAAGTTGTTCATTATCATGGGTACAATCACCCCTTAAAGTACTGCAACTGTTTACCGTAACAACTGTATAACTTCGTTTGTCATATTTTATTTATACATACATATTAGTTTGTAGATATATTAAATTACAGATACATTACCAATCGATGTCATTCAATTAATTAACGCTCACAGGCACATATCGTTGGCTAAAGTGTCATACCTCGTAACTCCATTTTATTCTTCAAATTGCATTTTATACAATTTTATTACTAATTTCTGAATGCATCCATGGCACAACTCTTAAATCCTTTTAAAAAGCCGTTACAATTTAAAATGATAAATAGAAAACCATATTTCACTGGGCTGCCATTGTTCGTGGTGACGTTTTTTGTGCCTCCTGTAAAATTTGATCTAATGGAGTTACGAGGTCTGGCACTTTAGCCGATGATATAAGAACATATAAATGTAATGTAAATAGGTTCATTCGATTAACTAAAGGACATAATCGGATTTGGCCCAAAACGTGAAAGTGCCAACAACAAAAAAAATGCGATATTCTGTTAGGTCTTGCCCGTATAAACATTTATTATTATGGCACCAAAGCTGTAGGTCCATTGTCCATGGTTTTATTTGGGTTCGAAAAACCTGCCTTTTAATACATTTTCGATGAAACTAGCTAAGTTATTTTCTGTTAGAACTAGTTCGACTCAAAACTTTTTAGCATGACCCCAAAGCTGTATGACCATTTTCCATGGTTTTATTAAGGTTTGAAAATCTGCCTTTTTAAGCATTTTTGATGAAATAAAACTTATAGCTATAGCTTTCGTGCCATAACAATAAATGTTTAGACGGAAAAGTTGTAACAGAATATAGCGTTAGTTTTTGTTGGCCGGCACTTTCACATTTGGTCCAAAAATGTATGAAATCTTTTAACATTA
Organism: Agonopterix alstromeriana; assembly: GCA_963924505.1. Classification (NCBI taxonomy): domain Eukaryota; kingdom Metazoa; phylum Arthropoda; class Insecta; order Lepidoptera; family Depressariidae; genus Agonopterix; species Agonopterix alstromeriana. Next base: position 15,639,190 of record OZ004679.1, read on the forward strand.
TCTACTTAACATTACTATTCAACAGCCACCTATAAATATTCGTGAAACATATAGAACGCCTACTCAACTAAGCATTTTTTGAGTTTGTACTTGAATGCGGAAGTCGTGAATGAATTATGGATGTCGAGAAAATAATATTTTTATAATAGAAGTAACTTAATACAGGGTCCAACTTAATATGCTGACAGTTTTTGAAGAGGATGATTAGACCATCAAACTGAACAACTTTTTCTATGGGACCAACATCGAATCTTTTTTTTTTCGCAATTTCGATGTTGGTGCCGCCATAGAGAAAGTTGATCAGTTTGACGGTCTGATCATCCCCTTAAAAAGTGTCAGCATATTAAGGGGATATAATTCGGAGCGCGCTCCATACAAACGTACTATGGTGATATTTCCAATACTAACCAATTAATGTCACTGAAATTCTGCTGAAACAATCTTGAAACAAATATCTATGCTTGTATGGAGTCAGATTTTCGTTAAAATGTACAGTTTCAGTGCTAGGATTAATTTAAGATTTGTATGGAAATCTTTGAGGTACTGTAACTTTAAAACTATACCTTTTAACGAAAATCTGACTCTATACAAGCATAGAAATTTGTTTTTAGATTGATTCTGAAAATTTCATTGAGTTTAATTGGTTAGTATTGAAAATATCACTATAGTACGTTTGTATGGAGCGTGCTCCGAATTATATCCTCTTAACAAGGACCTATATGTACATCTGTGTCCTACGACTTTGCACAGACCACTAAACGATGCAATGCACCGAAAGCTCCATCTAATCGAGTCTGTAATTTTTATTGTAATGCATGCATAAATATAAATACACCAAAATTGCTCACCTCAATAAATTTTTTGTAAATATTTAAGCAATTTCTAATCTAAGACATGTAAATATTAAGGTGTGTGAATAAGTGTTTGTGTGTGTGATTTAATTCTCAACAGTAGTACTTCAGTCGATGATCTCTTGTCGAGTGTTATGACGTTTACTTAATAGTTATTTTTTAAGATTTAAAATAAAATTGTTTAAAACAAGTATGTATGTATTTATGATTTTGAGTCCTACCTGACCGATTTTAATATACTCGAACGTTATTAGATATATAGGGTCCTTCTTAATATGCTGACACTTTTTTAAGGAGATGATCAGAACATCAAACTGAACATCTTTCTCCATGGGACCATTGTCAAAATCGCGAAAAAAAAATCTGCTATTCCATAGCAATTTGAAATCTTACTCGACCCAATTGTATGGGACAGCTGATTTTTTTTCGTGATTTCGACATTGGTCTCATAGAGAAAGTTGTTCAGTTTGATGGTCTGATCATCCTCTTAAAAAACTGTCAGCATATTAAGTTGGACCCTGTATTGTGTAACTACCCGATTCAATCAGTATCAAATCGTATTTTTTTGTGATTCCGCTTCTACATATTTAGTTAAAACAAACGTTATCAATTTTAGACAATAGATATGATGATCACAGAAACAAAATATTACTCAACAATATCCTAGTTGCAGTGATAATGCGTTACCGATCTTGTAAACGATAATTCGGTCATCAGCTTGTTTATAAAGAACAAGATCTATGTCTACAGGTCAAGGCTACGGCACGCGAGAAAGCGACAAAGTTCGATCCTTGTCTCAATCTTTGTCACTTCCCTGTTTTATGTCGAGTAGGGAGCGACAAGCGAGTAATTGACTTTAAGTTGATTGAAAACTAAACTCCATTAAACTTAACAGCTTTGTTAAAACATACATTTTAATCAATTATTTAAAATAGTTTTAAGAGTCCTTTTACCGTTCAGTGGCGCCGCCGTTTCTCAATAATTAAAGCGAAAATTGAAAAAGTGTACAAAACTACAAAACTCTGAAAACTTATCTTATACAATACTTTTGCATATGCATATGCTCACGACTATATTCCCCGAAGGAGTCAGAGATATTCTGGGACCTCAGTAAATCCACGTTTCACTAGTAGTACCGAAATTATGTCCAGTGTGACGGTACAATATTTTTAAAGGTTTCTAAACATTCCACTTTTAAGAATATCGCAATGAATGTAAACGTGGCCGTTTTTTTCTTCAAAGGTTTAACTACAAAAGTATTGTATACAGGATGTTAGGGTAAACAGTTGCATTACTTTTAGGGGTGATTGCTGAATAACTTTCCCTATAGGAAATTTGCAAAACAAATTTTGGACTAAATGTTATCAGCTAATCAATTGTATCAAAAGGCTAATGTTTTCTTACAGAAATTTGTTGAGTTTCATGGAAAAAAAACACCCCTTAAAGTAATGCAACTGTTTACCCTAACACGCCTGTAAAAATAGCTTTAAGGCTTTTGTAGTAAATTGAAGTAGGTATCAGTTTTTAAATTTAAGTTTTCATGCATGCATGATTGAGAAATCTTAAATATTGTGAAGAGACGGCATTGAACGGTAAAAGGACTCTTAATACTCCAGCTGTTTTGCTTGCGTGTGGTGTGGGTGGCAAATTAAACAATCCATTTAGCAGAATGTGGAAACAAGTTTTTAATTAGATTCTATAAAAGAGCCATGAGACCCCTAAAGGGATGTACACGTTTTGTACATAAAAGGTCAAAAAGTGCTAATAGTGGAAGTGTTTACTATTTTTAGTAAGACTTAATGTTGGACCATGAAATAAATTTCAATGACTAAACAATGTATAATATGTCGTATCTAGCATAAGTATAAGCATATGCTCACGACTATATTCCCCAAGGGGGTAGTCAGAGATATTCTGAAACCTCAGAACATCCACGTTTCACCAGTAGTACCGAAACTCTGTCCAGTGTGACGGGGGGTGAGCCCGTCGCCACATAATGGACAGTGGGTACAATACATGCCTCGAAATTGAAGCATGCAGGTTTCCTCACGATATCTTTCTTTACCGAAAAAGCCAGTGGTGTTACAAATCGTACATAAATTCCGCAAAACTCATTGGTATGAGTCGGTCTGGACGGGTATAGAATCATCGCCTCCTGCACGGCAGGCAAGGTTAGTCGCCACAGGACCACCACGGCATGTATAATATGTGTATGCAGATATTATTGTTGGGCAAAATGTAACTAATTATTAATTATATTTTATAATTGGTAATTGCAATTACTCCATTACTTTTTTGGTAACGATTATAAATGTATCTTATTATATATGTAATCTTTTTGAAAGTAAAGAAATACATACAATTAAATAATGGCATCTTGTTTTAAATACTTGTACGAGCATTTGCTGTTTGTATACAATAAGCCTACCATGAGTTTTCACCTAGGCCTACAGGAGTACAATTTTATAAGTGTCACATCGCTGTCAAAAACCTCGATGAGCTCAAAAATGTAACATTCTTCAGATCGTCACTGTTTTATATAACGAATAAGCGCAAAACCGCATACACCCCAACTGATTTATAACAAAATAATTAGATTGAAACAATAACTTCATTAATTTCAAATTATTCGCATTTTAAGTTTTGAGCCAAAAATGATTTGTTATCATTTCAGAAATGAATAAAACCGCTAGCGTGCTCATGGATACATTTTATGAATCTTGTTTTGGTAGTAAGTTGGGTGAGAGTGCCCGAGCGGTGGGTTGAGATCGAGTTCAGGAAATTTAAAATTTCATAAAATAAATTATTTAATATTTTGAAAAAAATTACCTATGTTCAAACCATGATAATTCGACTCTGCTCTCGATTCTACACAAACGACTTTCTAGTTTTGCGTTAATTCATTAACACATTGTATAAGTTTGACACATGACATAACCTTAGCGAATACCGAATTGACAGCTCGCCGATGTTTCAACGACAAAGTTAAGGTTGTGACGATGTTTGCGTTTAGATAATTGCATTGCTGTTTGAAAGAAAACGACACTGCAGAAAACAATGTACTTGAAAGACACATGTACATGCATGATAATCTAAGTAACCCAATATAAACCTTATATTACGTAGCATAGCATCGTTTTTGTCGTAAAGGAGAATCACGCCTCCAGGCGACATCACCTGGAGGCGCGGGCGTAATTCTCTAAACGACGCTATGCTACGTACTATAAGGTTTATAATTGTGTTACTTTGACTATCCGCCACCACTACACGTCTCTTCTGTATAAACTGCACCTTAGATTAAACTCAATGATTCCGTAATTATATAGGGTCCTTAGTATGCTGACACTTTTTTAATGGGATGATCAGTCCGTCAAACTGAACAACTTCCTCTATGGGACCAACATGGAAATAGCGAAAAAAAAATCAGCTGTCCCATACATTTGCCTCCAGTAGGTTTGCAGTTTTGTATAGAACAGCTGATTTTTTTTCGCGAAATAGTTGTTGGTGCCATAGAGAAAGTCGTCCAGTTTGACGGTCTGATCATCCCCTTAAAAAAGTGTCCCTTTAAGAGGCCTTTTACCGCACAGTGACGCCTCCATCACAAAATTTTGTAAAAGTTAAAAGGTCTTAGTGACATTTATGGATAAGTATGCCCAAAGCGCGTATGGTTGAAGCATGCAAGTAGTATTGGTCCATACAATCGAGCACACTTGTCTGTCATCTCGGTACATATGAAGTATACCTGCCATTTTTTTTTGACTAATTTTTCTTGAAATGTTCGCGTAAGGCCGATCCATAATTTTTCATCGAAGCCTGTAGTACCACTTCATGGTCCGAAACAGTCTTTGACTCGAGATACTCGAGAGACTCGACTTCAGCATAACCTATACCAACGCTAAAAGAAACCTTGCACGCTTATCACAAATGTACTGCATCATGTGGTTATGGATGTACTACTCGTAAAAAACATTTTTTTTGGGACCGCTGCTATTGATACTGATAATTATTTAAAAAATAAAGGAGGAGCTCTCTTCATACCGGGACAATAGTCCTGAAAAATCCAAGGACCTAGTAACAGTATAAAAATACCTCTATCTCCATCAATGGACGAAAATAATGGAGACGGAGTGGAGAGGACAATACTGTTCCCTATTTTCCAGCATTTATTTTGCTTTACTTTTAGCAGCGTGGTTTGTGGATGCCTGTGATGTATACGCACGTACGGAATCCGGCCGCGTCTGTGGTCTGAAACGTACTGCAGAGAACAACGTCGAATACGCCAGCTTCCGAGGTGTGCCGTATGCTAAGCAGCCACTCGGCGAGCTCAGGTTCAAAGTAAGCCATCACCATCCTACCAAGCATTAGCTAGGTATATCTAAACTGTGCTGTTATAAATCTAACACAACACGTTCTAGGAGCTCGAACCAGCAGAACCATGGGACTTGTTCATCGCAACGACAGAAGGGCCGGTATGTCCACAAATCGACAGGCTGTATGGAATACTTATGCAGCCGCAGGGCATGAGTGAAGCATGCATCCACGCTAACATCCATGTTCCTATTGATGTGCTACCCAAGGAAGAAAGCAATGACAAAATTTTAGGAGTGCCCGTCATTGTGTTCATCCATGGAGGTGCATTCCAATCTGGATCTGGAGATTCTGATATTTATGGTCCAGAATATCTTGTCTCCAAAGGGGCCATTGTCATCACCTTCAATTACAGGTAGTTAGTATACATGTGGAACATAGTATAGCATTATTAGTTAGCAAATTAAAATACTGAGTAATGGCACTAATGTTATAAATGTCAAAGTTTGTGACGATGTTTGTAAGGTGGTATGTTTGTGGCTCAGTCACGCATAAATGGCTGAACGAATCTGGATGAAAGGCACGCAGATAAAATATGTTCTGGATTAACGCATACGATGTTTTTGTAAGGTTCACGCTGACGGAGTCGCTGTTGTGTTTAATAAAAAACTGCTAACTGCTGATTTCCTCCTTAAAATTGTTGGACAGTTGGTTGTAAACTTGAATGGCCTCGCTGCAGACATTTGTTTTATGCGTATTTATTTGCTGATAGTGTTCGCTTAGAGTTAAATCAGACCACATAAATCTACGGGAACAGCAATGTGCTCTCATAAGAGTTCACAATTTCTGTGATACTTAAGAAAGGTGCAAATGTTTAGAATGTGTTGTCACACAAGTTGGATATAATAAGTAGTCTGTTCATGTTTATTTAAGTACTTTGGTGGTTCAGACATCAGACACATCTAAGAACCTGAACAGTTTTAATGTTGAATCATACGCAACTTTCTGTAATATTGTATATTCCAGGCTGAATGTGTTTGGATTCCTGTCACTCAACTCCGCCAGTATCCCCGGTAACCAAGGTCTGCGCGACATGCTCACTCTGCTGCGTTGGGTGCAGAAGAACGTTCGATCATTCGGCGGTGACCCTGACGATGTCACTGTCATGGGTCATAGCAGTGGAGCGACTAGTGCCGATTTGTTAGCTTTATCTCCACATACCGAAGGACTTTTCAAGAGGTGGTTATTTCTGATTAACGTCTGATTTTCCTCTTCATTGAGTAGGTATTTGTTATTTCGAAACATAATATCGATTTAAATTTCAGAGTCGTCATAATGAGTGGGACTGCTCTTCCTTCATACTATACCACTTCTCCTGTTTATGCACAGACATTGGCAAACCTGTTGCTCACAAATCTGGGTATTAACTCCACGGACGCTGAAGAAATCCACAAACCACTTATTGCGTTGCCTCTCGACACCATCATGACAGCTTACAGTGTAGTACAAGACTCTGCTAGCATAGTAGCTTTCACTCCAGTCCTAGAGTCTTCCTTCGACGGAGTTACTAGAATGGTAGACCAATACCCAGATGAGATGATAAAAGCAGGCCGTGGCAGCCACTTGCCATATGTGATTGGTTTCGACACCGCAGAATGTTACTCACTGCAACTGAGAGTAAAGGAATTAAATCCAGTACCAGCTATCGAAAAAAGCCCCCTGGCGTTGCTCCCTGCAAGGCTTCGCTACGCCAAACCAGAAAAAGCACTGTCTTACGCTACATTGCTAGAGAAAGCGACTGCACTAGAGCAGAGATATTTCAATGAAACTGTTACGTTTGAGAACTATTTAGATTACTGCTCTGACAGTTCCTTCATAATGCCGGCGCTGAGGCGGGCGCAGTTGAGAGCGGAGACAGGTGGAGCTCCCACATACTTGTACCAATTTTCGTACATTGCGGACAACAGCACAATAAAATCAGCTTTTGGTCTGAGCTATGATGGCGCGGGGCATTTGGAGGATACACTTTTCGCCTTCCGTGTCAATTCTCAACTCGGAGATCATAAGTCCTTCCCGCCGACCAACAAGGACGATAGCATGAAAGATTGGTTTTCAAACTTTTTCATCAATTTCATGAATACCGGGTAAATTATTTCATTCTTAAAAGTGTACTGGTTGTAGGTATTTCCCACAGTAGACTTCATAGTTTTATAACATTTCCAGAAGCCCAACTAAGTACAGGAGATCATGGCCAGCCGTGAACAACAGAGTCCTGATGTACCAGGACATCAACGCTCCTCAAGTATACAGGTACACAGAGCTGACAGAGGCTCAGAAGGAAACGCTGCAGCTATTCACTATCGTCTACGACTTGTAGCCTGTTTAACTGTATTGGTTAAATAGTTTCTATTCGAAGAACTGAAAAAGTGTATTTACAATAAATAATAAAATAATGTTATTAGCAACTTATTGATTTAATTCATCTTCTGATGAGCACAATATTAGTCTTTAGGAGTTTCTATATGTATCGAATATTTTTCCTCGTGTGCCCAGAACTTCGATATAGAAGTTTTCATTAATATTAAAATTATCCATTTCATATAACCTGCAGAAAGCAATTTTGCAAGTCAAACTAGATCAGTCTTTGATAAGGTAGGATACCTAGGAATGGAGAGGGGGGGGGGGGGGGATTTAAATTTCTTAGTTATCATTCAATATACAAGGTGTTCCAAGGAGTGACTGCTGAAATGACGGCTAAGAGAAATGAATGGAAGGGGATGGCATATTGCGCCCATCCCAAATAATGCGAAATGGGCAAGAGAATGATGATACAAGGTGTTACAAAAGTAAAAATAAACATTTAAAACTTTAAAGGTTGTTTTTAAGGTTGTTTAGACAATAAAACTGAACAACTTTCACTATGGGACCAACATAGACATCACGAGAAAAAAAATCTGCTGTCCCATACATTTAGCTCGAGTAGATTTGTAGTTTAGTTGTAACAATTAAGTAATCCGTGGTTTAGTATGGCACATCAGATTTATTTTCGCGATTTCGATATTGGTCCCATAGTGAAAGTTGTTCAGTTTGATGGTCGAAACCGCACCCTTAAATTTTTATTTGTAACACCTTGTATAGCAATGTTCTTGTTAAATGCCATTTAAGGCAATTGATTTTTTATTCACAATTTCGTGGCCATAACAAAAGTCGTTCCAAAACACACATCACTATATTCTACACATCACATTTTCGAATTTTACTAATCAAAGATAATTAGCTATGAAGCGAAACTTCTAACCATACAGACCTAAATTTGAACAGTTGCTTTGATAATGTAAAATGTTTGCAAAATAACGAAACGTCAATAATTTTAGTATTCCCGTATAAATTGTGATAAATTTTTAACAGACCTGACAAAAAGAACTTTGAGACGATGGGATTTACATATGGGTTCGTGCAAAATCCAACATTCTCATTAGATATTATGTGGAGTCCAAAATCGACATCAGGATTCTTCATGGCAGTATGTGAATTTATCATCAAATTTTTTAGGGTTCCGTAGTCAAACAAGGATGTCTATCGGAATAAGGAGGGGGGTTCAAAGAAAAATATATTTTTTTAAATAAATCGAGTGACGTGTGGTTGGATAACTCTCGTAACTTGGAACAAAACACCAATACACACTAAGTCGTTACAATGCTTGTGTCTCGAGATATATGCGCTCAAAGCCAAAAACAAAGCGTACCCCCCCTCTCTACGCGAAGCTGTCTCATACATTTACCTAGGGAAGATTTGTAGTTTAGTATGGAACATCAGATATTTTTTTCGCGATTTCGATATTGGTCCCAAAGTGAAAGTTGTTCAGTTTGATGGTCTAAATCACCCCCTTAAGTATTTATTTGTATTTTTGTAACACCTTGTACAGGGTGTATGTGTTAGCTTAGCAAATACTGAAACGGGGAATTCAGACCATCAAACTGAACAACTTTCACTATGGAGTCACCCTCAGGAAACGCGAAAAAAAATCAGCTGCCCCATTCAAAACAGATGTACCTACTCGACTCAAATTTATGAAACAGCGGTTTTTTTCACGTTTCCTGAAGGTGGCTCCATAGTGAAAGTTGTTCAGTTTGATGGCCTGAATTCACCGTTTCAGTATTTGCTAGGCTGTCACTTACACCCTGTATAAAAGCAACGACAAAACGTTTTAAGGGGTGGTCGGTAGTTGTTGTTTCCGACCAGATCGATAAACAGAAGCTTCTCAGAGACACGCGAAATTAGGCAGAATATCACCACCAATTCTTTTCTATTTTAACTACAAAAAGACAAATATTACGTAACATTTTTTTGAGAATAAAAGGGACTACTGCTAAAATTCCAAATATATTGTGTCTTGTCGTCTGAACATCAGACGACCATGGCTCGTCCTCATGTATCAATTCTGGTGGTTGCGGCTCTTCTGTGCTTGAGTAAGTTTACATTTTTTCGCTTCATACTTCATCTACCGTGTTTTTCTTTATTCTGGGTAAACTGTATAATGGAAATATGTGTTCTGCGTCTATAATTATACAGGGTGTCCCACGGCTATGCCACAAGGAAGGAAAGTACCTTAAATTTAATATTGTATATGGGAAATTTTATTGAAAGGAGACTTCTTTTTAATTTTAAAAATAATTTAAACTGCCTTAACAGTTTTTTAAATAATCGCATGCATGAAAAAAAACACATTGAAGGCACTTTGAACGCTATTCAAATTATTTTTGAAATCGAAATTAAGTCGTGTTTCAGTAAAATGTCCTACATACAATATTTAAGGTACTTTCCTTCCGTGTGGCAAACCGTGGGACATCCTGTATATTTCGCCTGAGGAAAAGCAGGCACGCGTATAATATATATACCTGCAAAAGAGCTTTTTACTTCTAGCAGCGTGGTGTGTGGAAGCATGTGACGTGTACGCTCACACGGAATCAGGGCGTGTTTGTGGTCTGAAACGCACTGCAGAGAACAAAGTCCAGTACGCGAGTTTCCGAGGCGTCCCATACGCCAAACAGCCGCTCGGCGAGCTCAGGTTCAAAGTAAGCCCTACCAAGCTTTAGCTAGGTATATCAATACTGTGCTGTTATTAATCTTATACAAAACGTTCTAGGAGCTCGAACCAGCAGAACCCTGGGACTTGTTCAACGCGACGACAGAAGGACCGGTGTGTCCACAAATCGATAAGTTGTTTGGATCTTTTATGCAGCCGCAGGGCATGAGCGAAGCCTGCATCCACGCCAACATCCATGTTCCTATTGATGTACTTCCCAAAGAACATTGTAAAGACAAAACGCCAGGAGTTCCCGTCATTGTGTTCATACACGGAGGTGCATACCAATCTGGATCTGGAGATTCTGATATTTATGGTCCAGAATATCTGGTTTACAAAGGGGCAATCGTGATCACTTTTAATTTTAGGTACAGTCAATATTTAATATCCATCTTTTCTTGTTCTTGATATACATTATTATGGATAGATTATGTGAAAGAAGATATGTGTGAATAAGGAGTGAGTTCAGGAATGACGGCTAACAGAGTTGTATGGAAGAGGATGACGTATTGCGCCGACCCCAAATAATGGAATAATGGCAAGAGAATGATGATGTATTTGAACAATTCAAGTTACTACTTAAAACCATCTGAACTACTAAAATGGTCAAAATAATCAGAACTGAGCTGCAGCATCTGAGTGGCAAGATTATGAAATTCTGAGACTGCCTTCTAATGTTGGTTTACGGTTAAACATTTTGATTGATTTATCTGATATCTTCTGGCTTCTGACACTCATAAAAAGATTATGGTTGTGCGTGTATCTTGGTTTAGAGAAAGCTGAACTGACCGCTTCGATGTTATTGATTTTTTTGAATGTAAATAACACGTTTCGGGTATTCGTTTTATAATTACTGTCCAAATAACGTCAGTGTATTTGTGCAGGCAAAATGTGTTTGGATTCCTATCACTCAACTCCGCCAGTATCCCCGGTAACCAAGGTCTGCGCGACATGCTCACTCTGCTGCGTTGGGTGCAGAAGAACGTTCGATCATTCGGCGGTGACCCTGACGATGTCACTGTAATGGGTCAAGCCTCTGGAGGGACTAGTGCGGATTTATTAGCTCTATCTCCACATACCAAAGGACTTTTCAAAAGGTTGTTATTAAGTTCTCACACTTAAATTACTTCTTCAATTACCTATACAAGTTCGGGCACTCATACTTTTTAAATTACAGAGTCGTCATAATGAGTGGAACTTCTGTCCCTGCTTCCTACACCGCTTCTCCTGTGTACGCACAGACTTTGGCAAACCTGTTGCTCAAAAATCTGGGTATTAACTCCACGGACACTGAAGAAATCCACAAACAACTTATTGCGTTGCCTCTCGACACCATAATGAAAGCTTACAGTGTAGTACAAGACTCTGCCAGCATAGTAGCTTTCACTCCAGTCCTCGAGTCTTCCTTCGACGGAGTTACTAGAATGATAGATCAAAACCCAGAAGATATGATAAAAGCAGGACGTGGAAATAGCGTAACGTATATAATTGGTTTCGATTCGACAGAATGCAATTCAATGGAACCAAGAATAAAGGAATTGAATCCTGTGGCTGCTATCCAAGAAAGCCCTCTCGCCCTACTCTCTCCAAATCTCCTTTACGCAACACCTGAAGAAAAATTACCAAATGCTACACTGCTGGAGAAAGCGAATACAATAGAGAAGAAATACTTCAATGGTACAGTGACGTTGGAAAAATATTTACAGTACTGCTCCGATGGTTTGTATGTGTTCCCAGCATTGAGGAGGGCGCAGTTACGAGCGGAGACAGGTGCTGCTCCCACATACTTGTACCAGTACTCGTACAATGCGGAGAAGAGCCCAATAAAAACAGCCTTCGGCCTGAGCTATGAAGGAGCGGCACACTTGGAGGACGCACTGTTCACCTTCCGCGTAAACTCTCAACTCGGAGATCACAAAACCTTCCCGCCGACCAACAAGGATGATAACATGAAAGATTGGCTAACCAACTTTTTCATCAATTACATGAATATCGGGTAACTGTCATCATTTATTTTATTCTTTGCAGTGTAGGTATTTTACTTAGTAGGTTGACTTCAAAAGATTAATAACTTTTCCAGACGCCCAACTAAGGACAGCAAATCATGGCCAGCCGTGAACAACAGCACCCTGATGTACCAGGACATCAACGCTCCTCAAGTATACAGCTACACAGAGCTGACAGAGGCTCAGAAGGAATTGCTGCAGCTATTTACTAGCACCTTCGACGTGTAGATTGTTAATTTGGATTACTTCACAGGAAAAAATTTGTTTCAAAACTCAATCAGAAGTTTTTAATTAAAAATGTATGAGGGGCTATTATCTATTTTGGTCTGGTTGGCGCATTAATTCTAAAGTTAACAATAAATCTTAAGGATTCCATTACGATGTGTTATTTGTCATCCCTTAAAACTATTTTCAGCTAAATAATTTGCTTGTGGTATCTATACAACGTGTTAATGAATTAACGCAAAACTAGAATTATCATGGTTTCAACATAGGTAATTTTTTTCAAAATATTTAATAATTTGTTTGTAAAATTTAAAATTTACTGAACTCGATCTCAACCCACCGCTCGGGCACTCTCACCCTACTTACTACCAAAACAAGATTCTTAAAATGTATCCATGAGCACGTTAGCGCTTTCATTAATTGCTGAAATTATAACAAATCATTTTTGACTGACAATTTTAAAATGCGAATAACTTTAAATTTTAAGTATCCAAATAATGCAATTATTATTTCAATCTAACTATTTTGTTATAAATCAGTTGGGGTGTATGAGGTTTTGCGCTTATTCATTAACACGTTGTATAATTCATAGAAGATTTTATTGCATTATTCACACTGGAAGACTACCCGTATCATCTTAAAATAAGAGATTGTTAAAAAAAAACAACCTACAAAGGTATTAGGACTGGCTTGAAGGGGCTCGTCGGTTAGGAAAACATTATCTCTCGAAATCCAGCCCTGTTTATAAGGGCCACATTTGCATAAAACAACAGGGTTGGCGACAGCAACAATATTGCCTAAGGCTGCAATTTTCTTTTCATGCTTGCTGCGATTTTTTATAAACTAAAATACTGTATGATACGAACAACGTATTGATTTAAGTTATGCCACAGTATAAGAAAGAGTTTCTAGTCCTACATACAGTATGGACACTGTCTGCCTCCCACCAACTATTTACCTCTAGTCACACCACATTTGACATGCTAAAATTTATGTTTTCGAAACAAAGAGATTATAATCGCAGGTCGAAGGATAAAATCTCTTTTTGAATAGACCGGTGTCAATGCGTTTTATTTACAAAAAAGGCGATAATAAATGAAAAATGTTCCCTTTTACTCTCTATAATAGTGAAAATAACATGAGGTGGGTGTAGGTACTAATTTTTCAAAAATTATTAATATAAATAGTTCTTGCAGCCCTAGGCTCAGTTTTTCATGTTGTGACGTCATCTTGTCATATTCTGTCCTTTGTATGCAGTGTCCGGGGTGTGGTTAAGGGTTGAAGTTAAAACAAAAGTGGAAACAAAGTAGATTGAGAACTGAAATATTAAAGAAAAGTACAAAGTACAGGGCCTATAGACAAAGTATCTTTCGATTAGCGTTGACGACAGTAGAAAACATACAAATGTATGGACTTGACGTGTGGTGACGATAGCAAACGTCAAAATGTTTCGATCGCTAATGTCAATCCATAAATTCTGTTATTTTCTACTAGCGTCAGCGCCAATAGAATGTCACTTTGTCTAGGGGGGCAGTTGTCTTATAGAAGTAGTGACGTTGCACGGTGTCCTACGCTATTTCCTTTCCATTTCCTTACCACAGAAGACGACATTAGCCTTTGCCTATAATCTGGATAAAACACAAAGATTCCTTAACTTAGTCTTCAACGTTAATATTATTCCAATCGAAGTGATTTTAAAGACATACTTAATGTAATCTGTCTCACCATTAAACAATTTTGAATTCTCAATATTCTTCTCTCATTAGACTATGAACAACCCGTTGAGTCACTAATCGAACAAAATAAAAAGCATTCTACAGCACGTAATATCTCCATTACAGCACATAAACACGGACGTATATTAAAACCTATACAACCATTAAACGATGTGTCGTAACGAGACTCAAATTGAATCATTTGCAGCCAGCAACGCATCGGTGACCCGTCGTGCGTGATGACTGTCACAAACATTAACCTGCAGCCGAGATAATTTGATCCAGTGCAGTTTTTCATTGAATACGCTACTAAAAACACGCATCACAGTTTATCAGGGGAACTGTTATTATCATTTTAAAATAGAAAGAGAAAGTGGAGTTACATTGAAGTTGGAAATAAGTTTGTAGAATTCTCCAGTTCTATTTTTAAAGTTGTTTTCTAGGGGCTGGTTCTGCGATGGTGCACGTTGCTAAGACAAATGGGAAATGTTACTTAAATCTTCAGACCTTCAGGGTGTCGGTAATTATCATCACGGTGTATTGTTCTGGAACAGTGAAACCAAAAAACGTGGTGGTAACAGCTCAAGGGAAGTTGCGTGGAGAGGCTCATGATGGATATGTCTCCTACACTGGGATCCCGTATGCCGCGGTCACCGAGAATGCGGGAAGGTTTAAGGTAAGCTAAGCAGACCCACAAATAGAAATCATTAATATTATGGCTTTTTCAGACACCCTTAAGGAATTCGAAAATTAAAGAAGACAGGTAGAGTAAACCACAAGCAGATGCTCGAAGTTATTTAATCAATTCATACATATTTCAGAGAGCAGGCATTGCACCATTTTGGGTAGGCGTCCGAGAATCTCCCCTACCTCATTGCACTCCTTTTGGAATCGAGGAATGTTTGCGACTGGAAGTCCACGTACCTTCATCCACATCTTCGCAACTGCCTGTGCTTGTGTGGGTGACGGGAGGCAGTGGACAGTACCATCCAGGCAGGCTGGTGAAGGAGGGAATCATTGTGGTCGTCGTTTATCATCGGTAAGACTTAATAGACACTCTTGCTAGGCCCTTTTGACGCCTTTGTGCTTAAATTTTTTAATGAGTATATGTATTGTTATGGATTTTACAGATTGGGACCACTTGGTTTTCTATGCACGAAAGAAAACCAAATACCAGGCAATGCTGGAGCAAAAGACGTAGTACTAGCACTGAGATGGGTGAGAGATAACATTGTTGCGTTCAAAGGAAACCCAGCCAAGGTAGTAGTGGCTGGTCAGAGCTTCGGAGCAGCCATAGTGGAGGCCCTGATGCTGTCTCCGATGACTCAAGGGTTATACCACGGTGTGATACTTCAAAGTGGAACAGTCCTAAGTCCTTGGGCTTTTAACGATGATGCCGAAGAACGAGCTTCGAAACTGGCGGAATTGTTCAGTGACGATGACGTCGAAACTTTAGTCCATGTTAAAGTAGGTGACTTGGTAGAAAAATCTAATGAATTAAACGTGCCATACTTTCCGTTTGGAATGTGCGTCGAACAGGGTTTTAAAAACGAAGAGTGTCTCTTGCCCAGAACCCCTTATGATCTATTGTCGAGTCAAATAGTGAATTCAGTTCCAATGATAATCGGGTACAATAGTGACGAAGCGTACATTTTCGCTGCAAATATTAAAGAAGCAAAAGTGACGAGTACGATTTCAAAGGACGTGACATTCTTGTTGCCAGAAGAATTGAAGTTTCTCAACAAGAGAGACAAAACCCAAGTCATGCGGCAAATTAAAGAAATGTACTTTAATAGCAATGTTTCTATGGCTTCATTGCTTGCTTATCACAGGTATGCATAATTGCATGGTTTTCTTAATTAATTGCAACTATAAAAACACGATGAATGAGGAAGCTTAAAGAAGATAAAGTATAATTGTTTGATTGATTGAAGCTTTTAGAGAAATCCGTGCCATTAAGAAACCAATCTAAACCAATGATACTATTTTTAACAAATAAAACTTAATTGTTTTATAGGGTTCCGTAGTCAAACAAAGTCCCTTACACCTTCATCTATTCTGTCTGCCTGTCTGTATGTCTTACATCAATGACCCCTCATTTTTACACTTATTGAAACAAAATTCGGCATGAAGACAGAACATTTTTTGTTTGCCTCTGCCAGTGTTAGGTACTAACATAATTCTTCTATTTAAAGTAGATTAAAGAAGAAATATAAAATGTCTGCTGATTGGATAAACGGTATTACTCATTCTAGAGACGCCTACTTTGTAAACCACATTCACCGCAGCACTAAGCTCCACGCTTCAGCATCATCCTTGCCGGTCTACTACTATCAGTTCTCTTACTCTGGTAACTTTGGAGTGGAAAGGGAACCAGGGGTTCAGAAGACTGGAGCAGCACATTCTGATGAGCTCGCTTACTTGTACCCTGAGGATGGGAGTGACCTTGAAAGAGAAGATGGGGTTGTTCAGGAAAAGCTTGTTCATCTCTGGACGAATTTTGTCAAGTATTTGTTAGTAGATCTTTATTTTGAATATGGTTTGATGTCGTTTGGTTTCCACATTATTTTCCGAAGGTGTTGCTCGAAGCACCAAAACATTTTGTTTCTTTTGCAGTGTGAGTAAAAATGATGTTTCATCCCTTATCTAATGTCACAGTAATGCAGTGTTTTTGTGGATGAAAGGATTACTTTTTCATTCTTAAAAAGAATTCTTGCCGACAGGAACCCAACACCAGGTAAAGGCGGTTTGATCTGGGAAGCTGTGACTACAAAAGACCCTCGACTCCTGTCCATCGATACAGAGCTGCAGATGCAGGAGTTTCCCCACAAGAAAGCCGTCCAAATGTGGGACGATATTTACGAGAAATATTACTATTCGAGGCAGTAATGAGATGAAGGATGGTTAATGTTTATAAAATACTAGTATGGAGTAACGTTTTTTTAATTTCCCGATTCTTTCTCATAAAGTAATCAACCAATTTGGCGACCCCAAAGTCGATTTTGGACTCCACTTTTCTCATTATTCAAGCGAAACTGAGTGCGGTTTGCTGACAGTTATTTCTAAGAATCTACATTTGTTTATCCAGTAGATTAAAAATTCAGGCCTACCATCAGCGTGACCACATTTGATAGATTTTTAATTTCAGATTTGTTTTATTTCCATTATCTTCGTTTATTTTTAAGTTTTTAAATTCCAATAGCTCCTCTCTGATAAAACGCAGCTATTGGAACTAAAATATTTTAAAATAAACTGAGATGGTGAATCAAAAAAATATTTGAAATTAGATATCTACCAAATGTGGTCACAATGCCTACCATGTTCAAAACACTTAATTACTACAGAGTTATGTACCTTCTCAATAAGTGTATCCCATGCTAAGCCTCGGTCTTAGACCATCAGACGACCTTGAGGTCAAAACCAAGGCCATTCTGAAAAAAACTTATCTGTTTCGAGCTTCAAAGACTCAAGTTTTCGTAGCAAAGAAAGCAAAATGAATCATGGACTCCAGCAATTCCAGTCACAAAAGAAAATCGATTGTTCATCGTGCCGGTCTTAAGTTAATCGAATTGGAACATTAAGACATGGTAACAAAAGCCTAATTAAAACCAGCGTGTGCGTCAGATCTGTTGATAAAGCACCTAACGTGATTAGCACGTGGTGGGACTTTATCCGGTTTACGTAATTAATCAACGAAGTGCCTATTAAAAAGTCATACCATCATATCCATTGACGTAGAATACTATGGACGCCGGCTCTAGTAGAAAATACTCGAATAAAGTGTCCGAGACTAAAATACACAAACCTAAGTACGTATAGTAATACAAACCTACTAGAAACATTAAAAATGCTGAAATTCTTTTCCGTCCCACTCCACCATTGGGGCACGGCGCGCGCCGCGAATCACACGATCACACGAAGACTGTTGCGTAATTCGTTCTCTTTTTTGCGTTTCCGTTCTCTTTTAAGCGCGGACCCTCCGTCCAGTAGTGGTAAATCAATGATCATATCAATGTGAATGAAAAACGTAGAACGAATAAGCTGCTTGTAGACAAGACGTAAAAGTCGGCCGAGAGGCAACGCTTTTGATTGTTCTTAGAAATTACAATTACAACATTGCTCAGGGACCAGCTACTTTACTGCGGATAATTGAAGGGACCACGAAGGGTCTACCGAGCCAGTGAATGAACTTAAGCAACCGACCAAGAGGAACCCAGAATGGGTACGGAACAGACCTAGGCACAGGATGATAGGACGTTGCTGGGGCTACGCGGCGGTTTGGGTAGCGGGGATGAGAAACCGAGGTAATGGGCAACTGTGTTCCATATTATGGGCGACAGGCTCTATGAGGAACATTTATGACAACTTCAGTGGAGGAAACTGATTCCTCCACTGAAAAATAATGATTTTACTGACTAAACCCCTCTAAAATACTGACCATTTACCAAATCTCTAGAATACTGACTCTTGATCTTTGAACATGACATCGAAATACGAATGTTTGTGAATAAGCATGAAAAACTTTGACTAATTATTATAAGGACTAGCCTTGCGGTAGCATTTCCCCTCTGCCACGGTATAAGCACATTCGATCTTGTGCATTTACATTCAATTTTACATCTTATCACTAAACGAGACAGCCTATAATTGCGAAATAATAACTTCGAACTTAGAACGTTTGGGGTTCACACGAGACTACTTTTCATGATTCTTAACATTCAAAATTAGAATCTAAAGTTATGGCGAATAAAATCCAAAGTTGGATTTCATGTTACCTCGCCCCCTGAAAAAGTGGCAGAAATGTTTGTTAGTAGAATTACACGCGTAACCAGTCCACATAATATAAATAGTCAAAGATGAAAAATCATCACTGGGGCACGTGGCCCTCATGTTTTTTCTAAAGCGGTAGTGTATTATAGAAAAAAAAGGATTAAGGAAACAAATTCTTAATTAAAGGTAAGTTTAGGGACCTACCGAAAAGAAAAAGATATGTTAAGAGATTTTAAGGGATCGGAATGTTAGTTGCTGTTAGTTAAGTATTTTAATAATATAGGATTCAAGCTCCATAGAGCATGTTTGTGAATACGTAAGAAAAATTGTCTCTGGTGCATGTGGCCCACGTGCTTGTTCTAAAGTGATAGTGTACCGAAAAGAAAAAGATATGATTAGATATTTTTAAGGGACTCCCACTCCACACTCGTGGATGTTCTGAGGTTTCAGAATATCTCTGACTACCCCTTCGGAGAATATAGTCGTGAGCATATGCTTAAATGCTTATGCTCCCATTCCAAAACGGTATTTTTTTACCTCAATCTAATGAAACCAGATCACTTTTGTGGGAACGTAGCCCCTGATTCTCAAAATACTGACTTTGCTAACCATTTTTCGAAAAAAACTGAGTTTTACTGACCTTAGCCAAAAAAACTGACTCCTACTGACTTTACTGACAATTTTCCACCCCTGCAACTTGCTGTTGTTGACCACCTTGCCGACATTTGTGGCAGCACCAGGTTGCTTTCCTCTCCTCACCTAGCTTCCTGTAACCTTCTGTGATTGCTGCTCAGTGAAAGTGATAGTCCAGATTACATACGTTGCAATGTGCTCCGTCCGTCAGGTTTTCACGGCAAAGCTCTGCACACGTAGGACATTTTGAAGTTTGAGAAACACTTGCCGTCAGTTTTTTTTTTTTAATTATTTATTTTAAATTTCAACAATTACAGAGGGTACAAATTACACGAGAGTTCGAGAGTACACGTTTGAGCGATATATACGACCGAATGTCAAGGGATACACGAACGAAGTATCAAAAGCGGCTTCTGCGTACGCTCATAGGTATACACACCTAAGGCTCTGTTCTCTCCATTAGGTATAATGAGCGTGAGTATATGCATGTAAGTAATTATTAAACCATCAGACTATTATACTATGAAATGAAATATAGTAGAGCACTTGATTTTTAGGGTTCCGTACCCAAACACAGATGAACGGCAAATTGTACGTTATTATGGCGGATTTGCTAACAAATAATAAAAATCTCTAAAAGTTAAAAATTACCTAGCCTCGATCAGCGTTGCCAGACCTACGGAAATTTGATCCGCAGATCTACGGATTTTTGGCCTGGTATGTATGTATGTATATGCTCACGACTATATTCCCCGAGGGGGTAGTCAGAGATGTTCTGAAACCTCAGAGCATCCACGTTTCACCAGTAGTACCGAAACTCTGTCCAGTGTGACGGGGGGTGAACCCGTCGCCACATAATGAACAGTAGGTACAATACATGCCTCGAGCCATTTTTGGCCTGGCCTCCGGATATACGGATTTCAACGTCAAATCTACGGATTTATTGAAATTTCCTGAGTTCCTCCCTAAAATTTGGTGCATATAATGATACCCAGACGCAAATAAATCAATTCATGTTTACTTTTTTTGTGTATTGGACTGTTTCGTAAAATATAAGCTCGTCCCTACTGTTTTTCATCTCCGTCCTTCTACTTTTTGTCTCTATACAGACACGACAGAAATATTTAACTGTAGCATGCATGATTTTCACGTTGTCTGGGCATTATTCTCGCTTAAACTTGTCTAAGTTTCCAATTTCTTCGCAAATTTAGATTAATTTTGTGGGTCAGTTTACACCAAAATAGTCAAATAAAGCATATCAAAAAAAAGTCAATAAGGTAATCTACATATTTTTCAACACTGACCTACAGGTTTCTAAAAGCAGGATCTGGCAACACTGCCCTCAATGATACTGAAATAACGGCTAATAGATTTTAATGGAAAATCACCGCAACCGATAAGTGCAGTTTAAAGGGTGAATTTTGAAAACATTCAAGTTTTAGGGGTGATTTTATTACATACTGTAGTGTAGAGATGAGTTTTTCGGAAATTGTGTACGATTTGTAACACCACTGACTTTTCGGTGAAGGAAAACATCGTGAGGAAACCAGCATGCTTCAATTTAGAGTTATATATTGTACCCACTGTCCATTACAAATGACGACGTCACGATTTTCACACTGGAATGTTTCGGTTATAGTGAAACGTGGATGTTCTGAGGATTCAGAATATCTCTGACTTCCCCCTTGGGGAATATAGTCGTGAGCGAATGCTTATGCTTATGCTGTAGTGAGGTCGAATCCACACGGTCGACATGCCATGTACAAATGAGTTTTTTTAACTTATGTACCTGCATACTACAGACTGTTCTCAAACGGTATGAATCGGTAACTGAACAACGTTAATTATGTTAACCATGTTTAGAATCGATTTATTCTAAAACCAAATCCGCTACTTTGTATAAAATGTTCTCTTTATTCTGTTTCTGTTGCTGTGTATTTTTGGTATGCAAATCTATATACAACGTGTTAATGAATTAACGCAAAACTAGAAAATAGTTTGTTTAGAATCGAAAGCAGAATCGAACTATCATGGTTTCAACATTGTTTTTTTTTTTTCAAAATATTAAATAATTGGTTTGTAAAATTTAAAATTTACTGAACTCGATCTCAACCCACCGCTCGGGCACTCTCACCCTACTGACTACTACAACAAGGTTCTTAAAAATGTATCTATGAGCACGTTGGCGCTGTCATTCATTTCTGAAATGATAACAAATCATTTTTGCCTCAAAACTTAAAATGCGAATAACTTTAAATTTTAACTATCAAAATAATGAAATTATTGTTTCAATCTTATTATTTTGTTATAAATCAGTTGGGGTGTATGAGGTTTTGCGCTTATTCATTAACACGTTGTATACTTTAATATTATAAAGAGGTTAGGTTAGATTTTTTCTTCTTCTGATTGATTGATTCAGTCGTGATACTCAGGCAATTTTTTTTATATGTACAGAGAGTATTATTATTCGTTTGTTTATTTGTCTTATCTGAAATATGTGGAAATACTCATACACTCATACAAAGAAGACATACATGTGTACACAACTATGTCGTAACTTTGGATTTAATTCCATTACTTTAGATTCAAATATTGATTGTTAAAAATAGTCACCTGTGGACCCCAAACGCGACTAGTTTGAAGTTATTGTTCCGCAATTGTAGGCTGTCTCGTTTAGTGATAAGGTATATAATTGTATGCAAATGCACATGATCAATTTGATAATGGATTTTAATTAATATTGTAAACTTTCAATACTTGAAAAAGTTATCTCAAACATTATTTAGTCGCCGTTTCAAAATCAAGTCATCCGACCAGATCTAATCTGTCATACATAATCACGATCCTATGTTGGACGTACCATAGTGACATATTTTATAGGGTGTTAGGGTAAATAGTTACATTCCTTTAACGGGTGTTTGTACCCATAAGCTAATTAAATACCTATATCTACCCGAGCGAACCCGGGGCGGGCTACTATGAAAAGAATATTTATCTTATGTGAAACGGAAACGTTTAAGGGAAAGGGGGAATGATTTCCGTGTTGGGTCGTACTTGGTCCAACGCGTGTCGCGCGGCACGTTTGGGCCGGGTATGGCAAGGGACGGTCTTTTTGATTAAGGGGATATAATTCGGAGCGCACTCCATACAAACGTACTATGGTGATATTTTCAATACTAACCAATTAAACTCAATGAAATTTTGCTGAAACAATCTTGAAACAAATATCTATGCTTGTATGGAGTCAGATTTTCTTTAAAATATACAGTTTCAATGCTAGCATTAATTTTAGATTTGTATGGAAATCTTTGAGGCACTGTAACTTTAAAACTATACATTTTAACGAAAATCTGTCTCTATACAAGCATAGAAATTTGTTTTTAGATTGATTGAGTGTTCGACAGCATGCTGTGCCCACAATGGGTATCATATGCTGATCTGCTATGTATTATAATACCTTTTATATACCATATGATCCGCATGAATAAATGAATTATGAATTATGAATTATAATTATGATTCTGAAAAAAATAATTGAGTTTAATTGGTTAGCAATGAAAATATCACCATAGTACGTTTGTATAGAGCGCGCTCCGAATTATATCCTCTTAAGTGTTTGACGTGGCATGTTGCTGAATGGTATTTTGTAGGAAATTTGACGACGCGTGTTGCTGAAGCAGATTTTGTTTTAATTACGATGGTTGACGACGTATGTTGCTGAAGTGAATTATATGAGTAATTTTAAATTTAATTTTCATTTCAATAAATAAATCTTATGTGAAAGGTGTTTTTTTTCGAATCGTTACCGTTTCAGGTTCTTGTTATTGTTGTTTCAGACAGCTGTTGTTTCACTTACCTGTAAAAAGAAAAGATAATTTAAGAAAATGACATCATGCTAGATGGACGTGGAGTTCGGCTAAATTTTGATATGCATGTAAACGATATATATGGCGTGTGTGGAAGGAAACATTGGTAGAGGCAGACATAGGAGAGGATACCTAGACCAGATCAGGGACGTCATCAAAAAATGCCAGGTTAAAAGTAGCCGAAATCGAAGGGAATGTATGAAAAGATGTATGGACTTAGAGGAAGCAAGAGAGGTGTGTCAGAACCGCCCAAAGTGGAGATCTATAGTTTCTGCCCACCCCTCTGGGAAAAAGGCGTGAGTTTATGTATGTATGTGTATGTAAACGCCTTTATACGGTAATACCCCGCTTTACGCGAGAGATGAGTTCCAGTGAAAATCATATTTATTAAAGCTAGAAGGCAACAGCTAGAAGGGAATATCTTATTTATTAAAGAAAGAAAGCTAGTTCGTGTTACAAAATATTCAAAGTAATATTATGACAGCTCGAACTAATTACAAATAGCGCAGTTAGCAATACAAATAAAACCGGTCAAGCGCGAGTCGGGCCACTCGCGCACAGAGGGTTCCGTACCACACCACCACACAACACAACATAATAACTTTTTTTTAAATCTCCGGAACCTTTAGCGCAAGATCGACTCACACTTGGCCGGTTTTAATGTAGAGTTTGCTCTTGTATGTATTACCGTTTTTACAATAGAGCGAGAAGAAAAAACGTTGATAAAAACTAGTTTCTAATTGAGAACCCACTTTAATTTTTAACTTTTTCCATTTTTATTATGTGTTAACAAATCCGCTGTAATAACGCATATTCTGTGAAAATTTCAACTTTCTAGCTATTACGGTTCAAAAGTTACAGCCCTAATAGAGAGGACGGACGGAAGGACAAGGTAGGCTTAGTAATAGGGTCCCGTTTGCACCCTTTGGGTACGGAACCCTAAAAAACTAACTTTCCACTAAATCCGAACCATTTCCGCCATTTTTGCACATTTTGGAAGAAAAATATAATGAAATTCAAGTTTTAGTAAGATGTTTATGCAAACTATTATTATCGTGGATGTTCTGTGGTTTCAGAATATCTCTGACTACCCCCTCGGGGAACATAGTCGTGAGCATATGCTTATGCTTATTATTATCATATTTTTAAAGCCGTGGTGGTCCAGTGGCGAGTAACCTTGCCTGCCGTGCAGGAGGCGATGGTTCGATCCCCGTCCAGGCCGACTCGTACCAATGAGTTTTTCGGAATTTATGTACGATTTGCAACACCACTGGCTTTTCGGTGAAGGAAAACATCGTGAGGAAACCTGCATGCTTCAATTTCGAGGCATGTATTGTACCCACTGTCCATTATAAGTGGCGACGGGCTCACCCCCCGTCACACTGGACGAAGTTTCGGTACTTCTGGTGAAACGTGGATGTTCTGAGGTTTCAGAATATCTCTGACTACCCCCTCGGGGAATATAGTCGTGAGCATATGCATGCATGCATGCATGCATATGATACCGTGCTTAACATTCGGTAGCATAAAAATGGTCCGATTTTGATGATATCATTTACAATAAAATTCTGAGATATTAAACTAAAGCTCAATTAATAAGGATTTTACCTGTACCTCGTAGCAAAGACTAACTACCCCGAAATGGAAAACAGGCGTATACAACTATGTGTGTGAAATAAATGATTTTTTTCCTTCTGAGGTTAATTTTAACGCTGTCCTATTGAAATAGAACACAGCCATATCAGATAGATACAAAAAGCTTTGTTTTCCTCGAGTGGCTGATAACAAATGAATAGATTGCTGAATTCGGCGATAAGGGGTAAGCTTCCGTACTGGAGGCGACAAAAGTTTTAAATATAAACATTATTTTAAACCGCCGGAAGGTAGAACACAGGAGGAAGTTAGTGCTCTTGCTGTCTGAGTATTTTCAAGCCGCTTCAACAAGCTGGACGCCACCTGAACTGGCTTAACGAAAAGGTATGCAGTTCAAAAAATTAGACAGCTTACCGATATAGCTACTGCGAGACTGGTGTACTTCAGCTACTTCCATAGTATCATGTCTTATGGTATTTTGCTGTGGTGCCGTGCTACAGATGTTGAGTCTGTCTTTATCCTTCAAAAGCGGACAATTCGAGCCATTTATAATCTGCGTTGTCGAGATTCACTACGAGATCTTTTCAAAGATATCAATATTCTGACTTTCTACAGTAAATATATTTACGAACATATTTTATACGTTCGCAAAAATTTGTCTCTCTTTCCCAAAAACAGTGACGTTCATAATTACAATACAAGAAATAAAAATAAATTAGTATTCCCACATTTTCAACTTAGTAAGGTCAACACATCTTTCATGGGGCACTTTATACGTTATTATAATAAGATACCAGAGAATATTCTTAACTTGACGGACAAAAAGTTTAAGTCCCATGTTAAATAAGTCCGCTGTAAAAAAGGTTACTATAAACTCGATGATTATTTGAATAACCAAAATGTCTGGTCTTGACAATGTTACACTATGTAATTTAATATTGAATTTATGTAATTGTACTTTGTATATTTGTTTTGTTTAAAAGAAGTGTGTTGTAGAGTTTCTGGCCGCATCTTCTCTACAACGGAACACCTTCCGACGCGGTGGTAGATTCAAAAACATGACGTCAAAAAGTTATCTATGTGATATTGTTTTGAATAAACAATGTTGACTTTGACTTTGGTAAACCCCTATCTGAGCCCAGTTCATGTATTATTCAATAGCAGGGTTGGAAACCGATTCCATGGCCAAAAATACTGATTTGACTGACTAAAACCCTCTAAAATACTGACCATTTACTGACCAAATCTCTAGAATACTGACTCTTCGTCTGTCAACATGACATCGAAATACGAATGTTAGTTGCTGTTAGTTAACACATACATACATACATACATAAGCTCACGCCATTGTCCCATGGGGGTAGGCAGAGACCACGGACCGCCACACGCTACGACTCTGGCACACCTCTTTAGCCTCATTCACATTCATACATCTTTTCATGCACTTCCGTCGATTGAGGGTGCTACGCACTTGTCCTTTTCGGAAAAGATCATTGATTTGATCATGGTATGTTTTCCTCGGACGGCCTCTCCCAACACTTCCGCTCACCTTTGCTTGATATATTTCATTCGTAAGTTAAGTATGTTAATAATATATGGATCATGTTTGTGAATGAGTAAGAAAAATTATCTCTGGGGCGTGTGGCCCACATGCTTGTTCTAAAGTGATAGTATATTGTACCGAAAAGAAAAAGATATGTTAAGATATTTTTAAGGGACTCCCACTCTAAAACGGCATTTTTTTCACCTCAATCTACTGAAACCAGACCACTTTTGTGGGAACGTAGCCCCTGATCCTCAAAATACTGACTTTACTGACCATTTTTCGAAAAAACTGACTTTTACTCACCTTAGCCCAAAAAGCTGACTCTTACTGACTTTTCTGACCATTTTCCACCACTGCAATAGTTACTACCGTAACAGATACCCTACTCTCCAGATTTAGAATTTTCGAACTTTGCGCTTCAGGAACGAAGAACTAAATGCGCCTACGGGTCCACATTTGTAGCATTTTGGCGTATCGTATCTCCGTCGCGTGGCACCGACGTGTATCATGATCGCTGGTTTGGACGCAAAATGATACGTGACAATGAAACACGCCGTATCTGATACGGCACAACCGACCCGCGCTTTCATACACCTCGTATCTGATACACGTACCATGATCGGTAGTATGGACACATTTTGATACTGTATCACGATACGAAGTTACAAATCGTCGGGACAAGTTTGGATGTGAATGCATCTGATACGCGATCATTTCCCGCACTCCCGTCTGCCATTTTGTTAGTCATTCATTTGATACTAATTAATATTCATGATGAGTTGTGGGATGACGAAAGTGTATTAAAACTGATCAAAGCCTACAAAAGTAAAGAAGTGTTGTAGCGTCCACATTAAGGTTATTGATGCCGATACGCTGACATTCAATAGAATATCGATATGTTACCGGCAATATGGATAATCCGGTATTCTATACAATACCTAGGCATTTAATAGAATACCTAAAATGTATAGTACCTATAGGTAATGTACGAAATAATATTTATTTTATACTTTGTCTAGGTATTCTATACAATACCGAATGCGCAGCTGGTAATGTGTGTTTTTACTCGTACACGAGTTTCGTTTTTTTGTGTGACGAGAGCAAGTAAGCATGCAAGATACAAGCATGCAAGCATTCAGCATGCAAGCATGCAGCATGCAAGCATGCAGCATGCAAGCAAGCTTGTTGATGCTCCGGCGTGATACACATTCCAACCTAACCTACAATTTATAAACACCCGTTTGGTTTTCTCAGGCAGGGGGCATCCGACCCCCGCAGTCCCTTCGCGGGCTTCTATATACCTTACACATTGCCGGTGAACCAGCCGTACTCTATACAGTCCCTGGGAATTGTATACATTACCTAGGTAAAGTATGTAATGGACAATAATATTAATAATATTCCATACATTGCCTGGACGCCTCAGATTTTCTATACATTGCCTAGGTATTTTATATGTATAATTACTGTAATTTATGCATAGATTACTGCAGTACTTTATTTTTTAACTTATAAGGATGGATGGGTTGGGAACCAATATTTTACTCGCGATTTCAATCTGAGGCATATCTTCTAGTATGTAACGCATTTAAGTTTAAACATTGTACCCAAACAATTTCCTGTTACAGGTCGATTGTTATTCTTTCGCATATATTTATCTGACACATAAAACAAACCTATAAGAATTAACAATCGACAGCAATTTCAATGACATCACTACTACAGCTGAAATAATAAACAAATAATTTAAAGTCAGACTATATCAGTGAATGGTAGGATGTGGCCGGGTGTTAAGACGTTTTGTGTGTGATTATCCACGGGTCGGATCGATGGATTATCTGATAGAGAGTGCCAGTACAGTGGTTCGTTTGTGTGCTGGTCGACGTTGCAACTCATGGCGACGAGGTAAGTTACTGTTCTGTTGCAGAATAGGTAATATGTAGTATCTATAAAGGGTAAAAGTAACAGCCTAGCAAATACTTAAACGGTGAATTCAGAACATCAAACGGAATAACCATCACTATGGAGCCTTCCTTAGGAAACGCGAAAAAAATCTGCTGTCCCATCCATTTGAGTCGGGTAGGTACAGCAGTTTTGTATGGGATAAGAGCGATGACAGTCCATACGGAAGAGAGCTAGCGACTCAATCACGAGGCGGCGGTTCCATTCCAGGCCTGTACCACTAAGTTCTACGGAATTTATGTACGGTTGTATTTATCATTATCACTAGTTCGGCGGTGAAGAAAAACATCGTAAAAAAATAGTTCGGATGTATGTGTGAAATATGGGTGAGCTTGGGGCGAACACAATAGACTAGCAATGGTCACAGTGTTACATAACGACCCTTGCTTGCAATAGCCCAGCCAATAATCATCATGGGATAACTTCTTTTTTTCATCACGAAATTTTTTTTCACGTTTTTTGAGGTATTAAAAATGATAAAGGGCAGTCTGCATCGTCAGCGACGATTAGAAGTCTACGATTCGACATGATCCGGCGCATATGGCATCAACAAAATAACACCTGCCGACAATAGCAGAGCAAAATCACATCAAATCGAAACTGCGTTTAAATAATCACTAGAAGCGATTTGAAAAAATTTTCTCGATGTCTATTTTCCCCGAGGGGGTAGTCAGAGATATTCTGAAACCACAGAACATCCACGTTTCACCAGTAGTACCGAAACTCTGTCCAGTGTGACGAGGGGTGAGCCCGTCGCCACTTGTAATGGACAGTGGGTACAATACATGCCTTGAAATTGAAGCATGCAGGATTCCTCACGATGATTTCCTTCACCGAAAAGCCAGTGGTGTTACAAATCGTACATATATTCCGAAAAACTCATTGGTACGAGTCGGCCAGGACGGGGATCGAACCAACCATCGCCTCCTGCACGGCAGGCAAGGTTATTCGCCACTGGACCACCACGGCTTCCTCAGAGAACGGATTTACAGACAAGAAAGTACAAAAACTGGTAAAGAAGCTCAATGGAACGTTAAAAGCAAAAATGTTCTTCTATTATTCAGGGTCCTTCTTAATATGCTGAAACTTTTTAAGGGGATGATCAGACCGTCAAACTGAACAACTTTCTCTATACCACC
This sequence comes from Agonopterix alstromeriana, assembly GCA_963924505.1. NCBI lineage: Eukaryota > Metazoa > Arthropoda > Insecta > Lepidoptera > Depressariidae > Agonopterix > Agonopterix alstromeriana. Next base: position 15,668,890 of record OZ004679.1, read on the forward strand.
AACATCGAAATCGCGAAAAAAAATCAGCTCTTCCATACAAAACTGTAAACCTACTTGAGCCAAATGTATGGGACAGCTGAATTTTTTTCGCGATTTCGAAATTGGTCCCATAGAGAAAGTTGTTCAGTTTGACGGTCTGATCGTCCCCTTAAAAAATCGTCAGCATATTAAGTTGGACCCTATATTTGAAATAATATATATAATGGTTTTCTATTTTCCGAGTTCAATTGACCACGCAAATAGAAGTGAACCAACTTGCATAGAATTTATCATAATAATATTTATAGACTAGCTCGCGCTATTGTCCCATGGGGGTAAGCAGAGACTTCGGCCCGCCACACGCTACGATTATGGCCCACTTTTCTCACCCCATCCATATGAATGAATAATAATAGTACACTATAGAATCGAAACTCCCGCGTTAAGATAAGTTTATTCCGAATGCGTAGATGCGCGGTGCATACAAACGAAGTCTGGTGACATTTTCAATACTAACCAATTAAAGTCACTGAAAATTTTCAGCAACTATCTAGATACAAATCTCTATGCTTGTATCTTGCTCGATTTTCGTTTAAATATACAGTTTCAAAGCTAGGATTAATTTAAGATTTGTATGGAAATAGCAAGCATAGAGATTAGTTTCTAGATTGTTCCTGAAAAATGTAATTGACTTTAATATCACCAGACTTCGTTTGCATGGAGCGCGCTCCGAATTATATTCTCTTAAATGTCAAAATACGCATATACATGTCAAGAAACGCCTATCAATCTCTTGTTGGTTTAACCATAGTTTCGCTTCTATAGTGTAATATTATTACAATGCCTTATTCATATGCCTCATCCACATTCATACATTTCTTTATGCACTTCCGTCGGTGAAGGGTGCTACGCACTTGTCCTTTTTGCAAAAGATCATTAACATGATCATGGTATTGTATTTCATTTTACAGGAATGCTCACTAAAGTGAAGTCAAAACATGAGGTGGAAAGTATCAATATGGCTAACCATATCATCAGGGATAATGATCTACGCTCAGTACCACGCCATAGAAAATGACCTTCACTTGCAAGGAGTCACCACAGCCACTCTCCCAGTCACCACTACCCCTCGAGACCACCTAGTACGTCATGAGGACCAAGACAACGATAATGGAACACACAGCGACGGCAATAAAGAAACTGGTACTGATGATTCAGATAATGATAATTGGACTGGAACCAATGGTAATGAAGATATATCCAGCAACGGACCGGATGAAAATAAATCATCAGAAAGCAATTCAACAAATAGTAAAGAAAGTGTTGAAAAGTCTTCTGAAGATGGCAAGAACTCTACCGAGCATGGTGACAATGATAACAACACTAGACCTGAGGCCCCAGTTTCCCTAAGCATAGAGAGCACAGAACAGAATGAGGTGATAGTTCTAACAGAACTTGGGGAAGTTAAAGGATATCCGTACGGTTCATCAGATATTTTTGGCTTCTTTGATATACCTTATGGAGCGTTTGAGGGGCCTTTTGCGGTAAGTTGATAATTTTGATGTAAATATTGAAAATTGCCCTTGTCCGACAAAATTTTTGTCCTTTAAAGTAGCAATAATGAACCACTAAAATCAGACCCTATTTCGAAAGAGATTGCTTTGCATCAATCCAAAAAAATACTAAGGAATATCAGCGGAGACCTATAATTAGCTTTCTGTTAGCCATCCATATTTGTATCGTGTCAATAGCTGTTGATCTTCCAAATAAAATAAAAACGTATATCACCAACACGATATCTCTAAGAATCGTCACTTAAAATGTGCTAAGAGGATAAATTTATTAAAAGACGTAATAAAACTTACAGGCGCCAACAAAACCTCAGCCTTGGACAACAGTTCATGATGTCAAAGAGCACAGCAAGCGTTGTCCCCAACTTGACTACCCTAAGACCTATGGCGGCGACACAGACTGCTTGACCCTAACCATCTTCGCGTCTTCAGAAGTTCAAAACGCTTCTGTCCTCTTCCACATACACGATGGAAACTTCATATCTGGCAGCGGCGATCCCTCTATTTATGGTCCTGATTACTTGGTCAGCAAAGGGATAATACTGGTGTTACCTAATTATAGATTAGGACCACTTGGGTTTCTTTGTCTACAAAATGAAACCGCGCCAGGCAATGCTGCGTTAAAAGACTTAACTTTAGCACTTGAATGGACTAAAAAAAACATAGGAGCCTTCGGTGGAAAAGCGTCTGATATAACAGTAAGTGGCGATGGGACGTCAGGAGCGTTGGTCGGATATTTAGCTTTATCAACAACTTCTAGGGACTTCTTTACCAAAGCAATTACAGAGAGCGGATCCGTTCTATCGCACTGGGCTATCGATCGAGATCCTATTGCTACAGCTACAAGCCTGGCAGAAATGTTAAGGAGAAATGTCAACAACGAATCGGAACGCACCAACATTTTCCATGATATAGACATACAAAAATTGTTAATAGCTGCTGATAATATCAGATTTAGACCCTGCATAGAGATTGGCAACAATACGTTTATGAGTGAAACACCCTGGGATGTATTACACAGTGATAAAGTAAACATTTCTTTCATGATAGGTTCAGCGAACCATGCTGGCATGCACGAAGCAATGTACCATTCAGAAGAAAGTTTATCAGTAATGAACGAAAACGTCGAAATGTTTTTGCCAGACGACTTAGAATTTGATACCGAAATGCTGACTTTAGCCACAGGAAGGAGGGTAAAGAATCAGTACTTTGGAGAAAATAATAACAATATGACCGACTTGGAGAAGTTATCTCTTTACTATACGGACTCTTCGTATCTTGGGCCAGCTATCCGCGGAGCCAGACCTTTAGTTAAGGCTGGAACCACTGTGTACTTCTATGAGTTCTCGTTCGTGGGAGAACTGAACAGAGAAAGGAACTCCATGGCAGGGGGTGTACAAGGGGCAGCCAGGGGCGACATCGTGGGATACGTGTTCACCCAGGATAGGGAAATGCCTGGCCTGGATACTCCTGAGGCACAAATGGTGGACACAATGACGAATTTGTGGACCAGCTTTATTAAAACCGGGTAAGTTCAAATCAATTTAGCCATTTTAGGGTTCCACACCCAAAGAGTGAAAACGGGATCCTATTACTAATCCTACCTATTTAGGGCTGTAACTCTTGGACCGTAGTAGCTAGACAGTTGAAATTTTCACAGAATGTTCGTTATTTCGGCGGATTTGTTAACAAATAATAAAATAAAAAAAATAAGGGTGTCCTCATGCAAGAAACTAGTTTTTATCAACGTTTTTTTCTTCTCGCTCTATCATACATACATACAAGGGTCAAACTAGGTGCGATTATAGAGCAAACTCTACAGTATAACAACAAATAATAAAAACCGGCCAAGTGTGAGTCGGTCTCGCGTTAAAGGTCCCGGAGAGAATAAAACTTTTTTGTAAGTTATAATTATATTATGTTGTGTGGTATGGAACCCTCTGTGCGCGAGTAGCCCGACTCGCACTTGACCGGTTTTATTAAATAATTTCTATTGTCGTTTGACACATCATTTCGTCCTGAAACTATGTTATTATTGTAAAGTAAAAGTTGCTACAACTATACGCATAAATGGAAGTTGATAGTAGTAATTGGTGTAAATCGTATATTGTTTCTTATTTTATAGGTTTACCTTTTATATCTCAAACTTAAGTAGATCTTTATTTGTGTGCACACTGATTTTACCCACACACATTAGTTTTCCTCCTACTCAGTGGTTTGCTGGAAGAAAACTATATTTTAATTTTTGATATTTATGTTGTTTTTGTGTCTTAACTTGATTGTCTTAAGTCGAGCAAACAGAAAAATGCACCATAACTGATTCAGTAACATAACAAACTTAGAATTCGTGCCCCTTTGGGAACACACGTCTTATGAGAATTATATGTTTTGAACTGCATTTATTGGTCTAAGACAGAAAGGATGATTTCCACATTAACTAAGGAAAATAAAAAATATTTCGACATTTGCGTAACTATAGGTAGTTTTGTAACGAAGAATGTATCTCTGTTTCAGCAAACCTTCGGCAGGCAACATAAAATGGAACGAACTAAAAGAAACATCAGATTCCGAAGAGGAGTGGCTATCGATAGAGCTTGTACCTCAGCTGCGAAAAGGCCTGCATGTGGACCGACTGCGACTATGGACCGAGATATACAACAAACATTTCGTGGAGCATAACTTCGCGTTTGGACTTACTCCAAGTTTCAATCAACTCTTCTTAGCTATGGCACTTCTATTTGGTTTACGCGATTCTTATTAACATCACTGCAAAAATGAAATTCAGACTTTGAGAGTATTTTAATTAAGTATTCAGGGTCCTTCTTAATATGCTGACACTTTTTTAAGGAGATGATCAGACCATCAAACTGAACAACTTTCTCTATGGCACCAACATCGAAATCGCGAAAAAATATCATCTGTTCTATACAAAACTGCAAACCTCGAGCCAAATGGACAGCTGATTTTTTTTTTCTTGATTTCGATGTTGGTGCCATAGATAATGATGGTCTGGTCCTGTCCTTTAAAAAGTGTCAGCGTATTAAGAAGGACCCTGCATTTATAAATGTCCATTAATTTAAGCCACAAAACTGTACAGAAAATATTTTATAGCATTCACATATTTTATCGTAAGTGATATATTTTTGATCATCATAATTATAACATAACAATGTATACGCTATCGTTGTATTTACTTCACTTCTCTATTTCCCTGCTAAGTACGAAAATGATCGACGTTAAATGTTTGGGCTAACCAACAAACTGTTTTGTAAACAAACTAAACATCGATTTAACAGCGTTCTGTTTTAGTAATAAATGAGACTTACCACTTGTCACAACCACAAATTTGATAGCACTTGAAAAGAGTTATATAGGGGTTATAAAGGGCGCGGGTACCAGGAGAGCATGATTGCTAAAGTGATAATGAACCTGTTGGTATGGTGTTGTGTGATGGGGCGGCCGCCCCCGCGTCGGGCCTTCCGCCACGTGGTGACGAGTCAGGGTGCGGCGCGCGGCTACCTCACCCCCCGCGGCCACTACGCCTTCCTCGGCCTCCCCTACGCCCGCCCTCCCACACACCACGACAGGTTTAAGGTCAGACCCATTTGTTGATAGCAAATCTCATTTGTGTAGATATACTAGATAGTCATCGGACCGGATTAAGGCGAGTCGCAAATGTGGACGTTTGGTACTTCACACGTCAACTAGTTTGCTTAATTTGGTTTTGTTTGCTGACAGTTTTCCCTCGTCATTAGGAAAGTTATTTACTTATTAGTTTGTGATGGATGGGCATTCCGGTCAGAGTTGTGTTGTGAATCACAACGTCAATTAAATCATAACACGCGTCTGACGTAGAAGTATATTCTCTACAAGTCTAACAGTCACACCAAAAATTCTAATTAACTACAGTCCACCTTCATCTAATTGTCTAGCAATAATGAAGATAAAATCTTCAGACGACACAACAAAAGGTCAACCCTTGTTATACCGTGGGTTGCTTTATAACACGACCGAGAAACAAAAGCTTTGAATAAAGCTGCTGTAATGTAGAGCTAAAAAAAATCACCAACAATAGGATCGTTTTATTTACTCGCCGAGCTTTAGCGGACCGACCTAAGAATGCCGGATGCCACAATGCCACCGCGGTTATCCACGACAGTGAGGCAGTCACCGTTATCATCGTCAACCTCTATACGTCAGAACCACGTAGAGCCCCTTAGCCTACACACAACGCGGATCGACGAACTCCATATTTGCATCAGATTTTCGTCTAAAACGAACCAGAATCGGTTATGTAACAAATAGTTTATAAAGTTGGTTCGAGACTGGGATCGAATTGAGACCCTCTCAGGAGCGGTGGGGTTGCTAGCCCCTAGAGCACCCTTTCTCAAAAGTGGGAGATAAGACTCCCCCTGTGGACGGTGGAGGCTAATAAGTTTTAGAACCTACGCTCTAGCTAGAGTATAGACCACCAGCTTTATGAGGCGGTGGACGAGGAAAAATCCATCATAAAGATCCGCACAGCTAAGGTACGAACATATCATCAATGTTAAGGCTATCTCTTAGCTTTCTCGTTCAACTCTAACTGACACAGACTTATTCCCCCTATCGCAATGTTTCCGCAGGCCCCCGAGCCACCCCCCGCGTGGGACGGCATCTTCGAAGCCAGCCACCGCATCAAGTGCCCCCAAGACGGAGAGGGTGACGAGAACTGTCTTGTGGTCAATGTGTTCGTGCCCGAGCATGCCGCCTCGTGCTGCATGCTGCCAGTGCTCGTGCTTGTGCACGCTGGAGGGTTTCATAGCGGGTTAGTTCGAGTGCTGCTTACTTCTACCCTAAAGCTCCGCACAGCAAAATAAAGAAAAGCATATTCTCACGACTATATTTCCCGAGGGGGTCAGAGATATTCTGAAAACTCAGAACATCCACTAGTAGTACCGAAACTCTGTTCAGTGTGACGGGTAGTGAGCCCGCCGCCACTTGTAATGGAAAGTGGGTACACAATACATGTATCGAAATTGAAGCATGCAGGTTTCCTCACGAGTTTTTCCTTCACCGAAAAGTCAGTGGTGTTACAAATCGTACATAAATTCCGAAAAACTCATTGGTATGAGTCGCCTTGGACGGGGAAATAAAGAAAATATAGTCCAATATAAATAAAATTAGGAAGCTCTATGAAATCGCGCGTCATATCGACAAGACGTCAATAAGGTGGACAATTTTTTGGCATTGTATTGTAGTATTGAGGTAAAATTACATTGACTAGTACCCCCTATACTCCGCGTATATCCCACGATTGACCTGTCAAGACTGCCGAGATTCGAAACTTGGCCTCAAGATTGAGTTTCCGTAGCTCTCTGCAATGCGCCACCAACGCTCCTGGATCATCCCAGAGATATACTAAAACCGTATTCAGAATATCCAAATTTCACTTAGTTCATTTGTAGGAACTACATAATCTCATTTCTCGTACCACATCTCATCCACGCAAGCAAATTAAGAGGTTATTACCTTATTAGGTCTTTCTTTACAATTTCAGATGGGGTTCTTATCAGCCGCCTCCACGTCTGATACAGGAATACGTCGTTGTGACCTTCAACTACCGCCTTGGAGCCCTCGGGTTCCTCTGCCTAGGGTCCCCGGGAGCTCCGGGCAACGCTGGCCTAAAGGACCAGGTCGCTGCCCTCTACTGGGTCCACAGAAACATCGCCATGTTCGGAGGAAACCCTGCCGACGTAACTCTTTATGGGACTGGTTCTGGAGCAACTTCCATACAGCTGCTTTTACTTTCTGGTTTGACGAAAGGGCTGTTCCATAGAGCTATTTTGGACTCTGGCTCAGTTTTGTCGCCGTCTTCGATGACGTACGAGCCTTTGTCTACAGGTCTGAACGTAGCTAAATCTCTGGGATATAACGACGAAGGAAATAATTCGGATTTGGACGAATTTTATGAAAAAATACCAATGCTACGGCTATTGAATGTTACTGATTCGTTTTTGCCGTGCGTCGAGAACAATTTCTACTATTCCCACAGTCTGTTAGAACAGGATCCATTAGTTATTTTGGAACAAGGCAACTTCGAGAAAGTACCAATGCTGGTTGCTTATAACGACGCAGAAGAAGTATCTCTGATAGCAGATAACATGGACAGATTCAGTTATATTCCAGATAATTTCGAGTACTTTTTACCCAGCAATATAGCATTTGACAATGAATATACAAAACACAGACTTGCAGAAGTAATTAAAGAATTCTACTTCAATGATGAGTGGAATGAAGATGTCGTCAACAATTATGTAGAATACATTAATGACGTGTCCATGGAATATCCCGTTGTTAAGTTTTCTACGATGTACGCAGATAGAAGCACATTCCCTGTTTACCTAATGAAGTTTTCATATAAAAATGCAAATAAAGAAGAGACCAAATCAAATCGTGAAACGATATTGAAGTATTTTTATGCCAGTGATGACTTAGACGATGAAGAAGAACAGATAGCAGATAAGTTGGTCAATTTGTGGACCAATTTTATAAAATTTGGGTAAGTTTATTCACTTATTCTGATTGCGAATGTTTACTTAGGTATAACAACATCTGATTTTAAGAAAACAAACTAGTTATCGATATCTGTATTTGTTAGCAGGATTTTGAGACAAAATAGAACTATCGAGTTTATTGATTCTACATGTAAGGCCATGTTAGCTTAATCAAATTAAAGATTGTAAAAGTCGGGCGGCGAACGGGATTCGAACCCACGACCTGCCTATCCGGGGCATGCTCCACTCCAACAGAGCTGTCGGCGCCCCGCAGGCCACGACGAAATTAGATTTAGAGAAGTTTATTCCGAATGCGTAAAATTTCATTGAGTTTAATCGGTTAGTATTGAAAATATCACCAGATTTCGTTTGTATGGAGTGCGCCAACAGTAATATACCCTTAAGCTAACATGGTATACATGTAGAATCAATAAATTCGATTAGAAAAAGGTGTGACATCTATATCGCATGAATTCTAATTGTTAGACTTGTGAGTCAGTAGTTTGCATAAACTCTGGTAAATGACGCTGACGTCCCTTAAAGACGATGATATAGATAGAAAATTTCGTCGTGGCCTGCGGGGCGCCGACAGCTCTGTTGGAGTGGAGCATGCCTCGGATAGGCAGGTCGTGGGTTCGAATCCCGCTCGCCGCCCGACTTTTTCAATCTTTAATTTGAAAATAGAACTAAGTAATGTTGTGTAAGTTTAGAACACAAGTCGTTAACTGCAAATTGAACAACGTTCTAAGTCATGTTTGTTGGTAGATACTTCTTGGTAGGTTGGTTCCAGATAGTGGTATTTCTTTGAATATACATAGTTCGCATATGCCTATTTGCTGATATGAATGATAATCTTATCATACATTATTATATTTGACGTAGTAAATACTATAGTTTGTTATTATTTCTAATCTCATACAATTCTGTGCGTGTGTGTGAGATTTGTGTTAAATAAGCTCATAATAACATGTAGTTACATAGTTACAGGTCAATTGGAAGAAATCCCATTCGAGATAAGCTCTGCTTTTGCATACTCTGTATTCATCTGTTTGTGTGTTCCATAGAAAATTATTTAAAATATAATTATGAATGTGTGAATTGGTACAATAGATTTTATCAGGATCAGGATCTCGTATCGCCTTTTATTATGTATCCATAGAAAGACTTACATAAAAAAATAAATATTTCGGTCAGCCTCTAGGATTTAATGGCAATTTCTCTGTTTTTATACAAGAGACAGCCTACGAACTGCTCTCCTTGATAGAGTCGGTTCATACAACCAGCACTTCTTAAGGGGCCATAGGTTAAGGTTCAGGCGAATATTTTCCATGAGAAATGCGATTGCCCAGCCCTCCGAAAAGTGCGTGCGTGTGCCGTATTTTCGATTAAAAATAATTAATATAGATTTTTTTAAGACTTCACGAGACAAACTTATGGTGAATATGTGGGTAAAATTACAGTAATTATAAACGGTTGCAATTTACATGCATATTGCATGCTGTTGCATGTTAAAAATGTGTTATTTTCTTAACTTTTCGTAAAAAAAGCTACCGTGTGAAGTAATATCAATTGTGTATTCAATTTATGATTTCACTAAATAAACTATCCAAGAACAATGTCTTGCATTACCATTTAGACCCACAATCTGCACCACCAGCTTACCCTGGTTGCCGGGCTCTCATCCGAACGTCGCTGTTGAGGAGAGGTGCTCCACCATCTTCACTCGACCGCATAAATAGAAGGTGTCATTAATATAGCATATCATGGCATCGTGATCTCGATGCTTTTGCCATCACCGCTTTTACCGTCTCATGGTTTGACTTTTACTTTTACGGTTTTCCACCCTTTTCAATTATATTAAAGACACTTCGTAAAATTATTAACCAAAAGACTAAGGGTATTTATTGTTGTCCCATTTAGCCTACACAACCGTGGTACCCTCTCTTTAAGAGTTTCCTCATATTAAGACCATTAAGACTGAAACCGAATAAGAATCTATTTCTGTATCTCATTCAATACTTTATTTATTGTAACTTTCAGAGATCCTACTCCACTAACAACCACCTTGATCCCGGTGGTGTGGCAGCCGGTGAACATGCGAGATGAAAATGTACAGATAAATCGGGTCCCCTGCCTGGACATAGGCAGGAGTCTGAAGATGGAAGAGCATCCGTCGAGCCAGCGTCTCAGCTTCTGGGACCATGTCTACAGCAAGTTCTATAGGCTGCATAGATTCGATTTTAATGTTGAGGAATAAAGAGATTTAGAGAATTTTTTAGTTTTTAAATGTTAATACAAAAAAAAAAAAATACAAAATCATTTATTTACTAAAATTAGTTTACACATACGGTTTACTTGAGGACCCGTACAAGGGAATGCCTGGAGTATGATGGTCCAAAACAGAGGATTACTAATATATATGTTTACAACACAACTCAGAGTACAGTAATGAAATTGTTTTGTTAAATGATTGCAACCCAATGGGAGACTGACTATGGAAGCTGGGTAAAGTGCAGACCAAGAAAGAGATGGCGCGACGACCTGGATGCCCATGAAGCAGAATGGCAACTGATGGCACGGGATAGAGAAGGCTGGAAAAGCTTGGGGGGAGTACTTTTCTTAACAATGTGATGAAATACTTTTAAAATAAAAACCAGTCAACTGCGAGTCGGGCTACTCGCGCCCCGAGGGTTCCATACCACACCACTACACAACTTAATACCTAAAAAAAATTTTTTGTCCTGCACCTTTACACGAAACCGATTCACACTTGGCCGGTTTTCATTATTTGTTGTTATATTGTACAGTTACCGTTTTTACGATAGAGCGAGAAGAAAAAACATTGATAAAAACTAGTTTCTTGTATAACTTAAATTTTAACACCCTTAAATTTTAACTTTTTGAAATTTTATTATTTGTTAACAAATCCGCTGTAATGACGCATATTTTGTGAAAATGTCAACTGTCTAGCTATTAATGTTCAAAAGTTACAGCCCTAAATAGGTAGGACGGACGAACGGACAACATAGGCGTTTTCACCCTTTGGGTATAGAACCCAAAAAATGAAATGTTAAAGAAAGTTGTTGTAGTGGAAACATTGCTGATTTAAGTGTATCTACAGTACCCAGTAAACATCTCGAAAAATGTGGAGGGGTCTGCGCAGTAGCGCATTTCTCATATAAATTTTGTTGTGCCTTAAGGCCATGTTCAAGATGTTTAATGGCCATAATAACAAGCACAATTTTTGTTCTTTGGTCATGTTCTCGTTCTACTTCCCTAATCGCTACCCAATCCCTCTATTTTTATCAGAGAGGAAAAGCTTATTTATTTATATCTAACTGACCTGACAGACATTGTCTTGTCTAAAAACCTGAGAAACCTGTCCTGATGCTCTGAGATTTCAGAACATCTCTGACTACCCCCTCGGGGAATATAGTCGTGAGCATATACATACATACAAAAACCTTCTTTCAAACTATTACTCAACAAAATTTTTTTTAACAAATTAGTCCAGCTTTTCTCAAGCATTTAATTTTTATTTATACAGATAGATAGTAGTTTAAAGAGTTCAGTTTAACCATGGTTATAATAATAATGACATAATGCAGTGTAATATAAGCTTTAGACATGGGCCAAACGATTGATTTACATTTGGTATTCGGCACATTCGTCAGCTTTACTAAAAAGTGAAATGTTCGGCTTATTGACACTTAAAGTTTTGACTGTATTAAGCTGTGAGCTTTTGAGCTTGAATAACTAATGCAATATTTTATAATAATTTGTTGTTATTGTTAAAGATCGGCTTTTCGGTGAAGGAAAACATCGTGAGGAAACCTGCATGCTTCAATTTCGAGGCATGTATTGTACCCACTGTCCATTATAAGTGGCGATGGGCTCACCCCCCATCACACTGGACAGAGTTTCAGTACTACTGGTGAAACGTGGATGTTTTTAGGTTTCAGAATATCGCTGACTACCCCCTCGGGGAATATAGTCGTGAGCATATGCTTATGCATGATTGTTAAAGGCACATAATTTTTTTTTCAATTCTTATTTTTATTGGAAGGACTTAAGACATATTTTAGTTTCATGCTTTGAATTATATCATGACGTACAGGTTCAAGGAGAGCAGAAAAAGTGGACGAAATGGTCCCACAATGCTTTGCGCACACATGCACAGACTTGAACTGGCCGAAGTTCAGTTTCAGTAAAAATAAATACCAGACATTCATTGGAATGTTCATATTTGGTAAAACCCACATTCGGACCATCTATAATAAGCTTTGAAAAGCAACAACCTTGTTGGGAGTCATATAAGGTGACTAGTTCTTTCAGCCATCATTATATCTCATGCTTCACCATGTGGCTGCCGATGAAGGTAAATCTTTGCATCCCTAACTCTGATCGTAGCGATTTCCCGTTCCATCTCACTCGGAAGAGAAAGGACAAGAGTATATGTTTACTTAAAAACATCTTATATACATACAGACTACTTTTCTAGTAAATTTTCAGTCAATATCGGCTACGAGAGTTCATTCATAATATTCTACTAAGATGAGCCAATCAGAAAATATGAGATAAATAGAAGGCATTAGTTATCAAAGTACCAGGGCAGCATGTGCAGCTAAGAGTGCCGACGATGTCCGCCGCTCCAGTTTGCGCCACTCACTGCATCCGCCTTCCGACACGATGCGGATACCATTGTCACAACATCACACGCTATTGACACGTACCTTCACCGACCTACTTATGACTACACATCGTTTAGGATACAATAAAAACGTTTGCTCTCCTAACATAATGAGAAAATTCTACGAATTCTTATATACGTCGTCAAAAACAAATATTACCGTTACCTGAATAATCGGCGCTTCGGAATGGAAATCTGGGGCTCCTCCGCTCAGTGTGTTCAGGCGAAACTATAACATAGCTGTCCCCGCGTCGATAACACAACTTTTCACTCAATTTTAATTAGGTTTTTGTGTAAAATCAACAAGTAAAATAGAAAAGACAAAAACATGTACCGTCCGTCACATTTCACTTGACATGACATGACATTTCGTTCTGAAATCGCTTTGCTTCAAACGTCAAATTGGATTTTCGTTCATCAATAGTTCTAAGATTATTTTAGTAGATTTTGCAATGATTAAAAAACTGTTAAAAATTTAGGATAAAGTAAGTATAGGTATTGTGTATATTTTAATATAATTTTGTATTTATATTAATTTCCTTATTTTGATTTTACGTTGTTCTAGTTTTTCCAAAGCCACGCCATCAATGAAAATTTTGCGGAACTAATAGAAAGCTGAGCAATGTCTGAGCATGAAATATACTAACAAGATAGAAGTCTCAAAAACAATGTAGATGGAGTTATCAAAAAATATCTTTCAATCTTGATCTTGACTGTACATTGAGGTGGACAGAGACAGGGGCCCCACCTCAACTAGAAGGATACGAGGAAAATCCTTTTGAAATAGGCTCGGTAGGTATTTGAGTAGGTAATACGGTATCGGATGCTTTGCTTAGGTACCTACCTATCCTACCTTCTCATGCCTGAAGGGGCCCATTCACTGCAGTCCGACGTGTAGGACCGCAGACACAGTTTCATACATTTCGCTCAATTTCAATCGCGAAAAAAAACAGCTCTTCCATACAAAACTGCAAACCTACTTGATTCGCGATTTTGATGTTCGTCCCATAGAGAAAGTTGTTCAGTTTGACAGTCTGATAAAGCCCTTAAAAAAGTATCAGCATATTAAGAAGGACCCTGTATTACTAAAGCTCGCTGTACACCTGTAGATACGATCTATTTATTCCAAATTAGTGTTCCTGAAGAGGTACCTAAATATGTGAGATAATTCAAGGGACTGTGCCCTTGAGGTGTAAATACTGCAGGTACAGTCAGCAACGAAAAGATGTAAAAGTACACTTAAGTAAGTAAGTATTTTTCGTTGCTGGCTGTACGTTTTATTTATTTATGTAGATAGTAGGCCAGCGAGCAGAGCAAGGTTTGAAGAGAATTAAGACAAACAAAATAGTAGCCACGATGATTAAAAAAATATTTTATTTAAATATATACTTTAATTTAATTACTTAGGAAATTTTTTACTTTACAAAAACTTATTTCTAAAATAATTATAATATTCTACTTAGGTATTTTACCTTCTTATACAATTTTCTATAGGTTGGTTAGGTACAAACGACGACAGAAAAACCTACATAGATGAATAGCGTTCAAATATATGGGGTAGGTTGATCCGTCACCGTGTGTATTTATTAAATCAATTTTATTTAAATGTGTACCCATAGGGTACCGTAAAAGGATTAGATTTAGAAAAAAAAATTGACTCGTTTTAAGAATAGGTATAATATTGCTTTATTTTTTACGTAAAAATATACAAAACGTTTTCTTACACCCTATTATCTAAATATCACATGGTTTACAAAATATTAAGTGATATGCCTAATTCATTAGGTTATTGTCGATAATTTGTTGAACATTTTGTGCATTTAAACATTGTTTCTTAGGGTAGATATCATATTTTTTAGGGCATGTAACTTTTGACATTTATTGTCATGGTTTACAGATTTTGAGCAATTCGCTTGAAAACTTAAAGAAAAAAAAAACAGCTAGGTATATACATTTTCTTAAATATATAAAATAAAGGAACATTTACATCAACAATATAATATAAACAAACTACTTATATTTAAATTGTCACAGGATACACACAATTGGAAGACATAGGAATGTTGTAATGGTTATTTAATTTACAATTTTAAACTAAATAATGAAAAAAAAGAGGCAAGATACAATATTTTGTAGCTAGAGCACGAGTTTTATAAATTATACCTATGACGTATCGAATCCGTCAATATGGGTCAGAAAAATGTAAGAAAACTTGTACATTCGCTCCCGAAACTCATGCTTAGTTTAATTTTGTCCAAACATAACATTTGAGCAAATAATACTAATTAATACCTACGAGCTTTTTAACGGGCAACCAGTAGATTTTTAATTTGCTGGACCACAGATTAAAATATCCGAATTGGCTGTCGATAAAGAAAAATGTAGAGTTATCTAATTTATTTTAGTCTTAATCCGTCTAATTTAAATAAGATATATATATATATATCCAGTTTAAGAATGTTAAAGCACTTGTCAAACAGAGCGAGCTGGGACGGAAGCCGATCGTATTTTTTGTATATTTCGGTTTTGTATGAGATTTTACGTCAGAACAGAATAGGTTTTTGTAGTTACTGATCCACGCCACCTTGGCTTGCTAAAATCCATGGACTGGTCGACAAGCGCTTAAGCACGCTTTACACGTCACGATCACATCCATCCGATTTGAGTTAGGATCAATTTATTCTGACTTGACGGGAAAATGCTCGAGCATCTTCAAGCGTGTTCTTGGCCGCCATTCACAGACGCTGCTGTCCGCAGCTCTGTTTGAATGAACTAAGATCGATATTTAATTACCACTCGAGATAATTTTTCCGCCTAGTTTGAATTGGCCCTTACATTACTGAAGCAACAACATGAATTTCACTGAAGAAGTAGGTATACTCTACTAAACAAAGTACCTAATGTTGCTCAAATCGGATCCATTTTGCAGAATAGTGTGTAACGTGTTTTAAATTTTTTATAACAACAAAACTTCCTTACTGACAGGTCAGTTATCCTAATTAATGAGGTATTTTCCGAAAACCATTAAACAAAAAAGTAGTTCCAAATGGCTCAATAGATGGCGTTGACGAAACATGTATGAACCGATCATAGACCGAAGACCTAGTGTCTTGCAGATAATAAAATTCAAATAAAAAAATTTGTGTTTGAAAAAAGTACTTATACTTCGTCAACGGATGCGCCTGACTTGGTGACATGAATTTATAGCTTACTTTGCAGCCTAAATTACCGTCTTCACATCCCACTCGCGTCAACGCCATCTATCGCGGTATGTTGGAACTACGTTTTCCTACTGTCAGAAAACTCCTCATTATCGATCATTATTGACAGTGCTCAGTGACATCGACCACAGAATTCTTCCTCCAGCCGAAGAAGAAGTAGCCGATGCCGAGGCCGAGGACCAACGCCAGGCAGAGCCAGACGTTGTAGGTCATGAAGACGAGCATGAGGATGTAGGAGGCTGTCGACTGAATGATGTGGAGGACCGTCTGCACTATGTGGCCGGGAGATGTCATCGAGTATCTGGAAGAGATAAGGGCTTGAGTTAAAAATATGATTATAGGTTTGGTAAAATTGAGATTTAAGGCAAAAGTAAACCCCACATTGAAAAACCGTCAGCATATTAAGTGGTACTCTGTATTCTTTCAATATGCCCTTAATGCCCTAATGTATAGCATTCAGAATACAGAGTACCACTTAATATGCTGACGGTTTTTCAATGGGATGATCGGACCATCAAATTGAACAACTTTCTCTATGGTACCAACATACAGGGTCAGGGTGTAGCAAAACACCCTAGGTAATACTTAAGGGGGTGCTTCAGACCATCAAACTGAACAACTTTCATTATGGAGCCAACTTCGAAATCGCGAAAATAAATTACCTGTCCCATATACAACGTGTTAATGAATAAACGCAAAACTAGAAAGTAGTTTGTTTAGAATCGAGAGCAGAATCGAATTATCATGTTTTCAACATCGTAAATTTTTTTCAAAATTTTAAATACAGTGTAAACTCCATGTAACGTCACTCTATTTAACGACAAACTCCCTTAAGCGTCGAAATCAATTGGCTTTGGTTGGTTTAGCTTGTCTTTCATACAATGTTTCACTCTACATAGCATTACACCCACTCTCAATAACGACAACAATTGAGTAATAAAAAGTACCTTTTAAGTTGCTAAAATTAGTAAAAACTGCGCAGCTGTGTACGATCTATTGTCGCTTTATTATCCTAGCCCGCAATAAACTCGACTGTCGGCATCATGCATACCGAACTTTCTAAGAAATTCGTTCTGTTGTTTACAATGGAGGATCAAGAACAAGGCGATGAAGAAGATGAGACGGATGAGCCTGAGCCTCCGCCGAGCATTAAAGAAGCTCTGGAAGCAGCTAAATTATTGGAAAAATACTTCCTTTATAACCAAGATGCCTCAATATTGCTAGATATGAATAAAATAAGAAAAAAAATACAACAAAATTACTGGTGCAGCAAAAGACGTCAGACAAAAATAACAGACTATACGCAATAGCGTTCAAATAACATTCTTTTTTATGCACATAACTACTAACAATAGTCGGAAATAAACTTTTTCTTTTTCTAATTCTGATGTTTCTTCTCTCCATTTAACGACAACTCTCTATAACGCCATAAAAAGCACAGTCCCTTCAGTGTCGCTATATAGAGTTTACACTGTAATTAGTTTGTAAAATTTAAAAATTACTTAACTCGATCTCAAACCACCGCACGGGTACACTCACTCTACTTACTACCAAAACAAGATTCTTAAAATGTATCCATGAGCATGTTAGCGCTTTCATTCATTGCTGAAATGATAACAAATCATTTTTGCCTGAAAACTTAAAATGCGAATAACTTTAAATTTTAACTGTCAAAATAATGAAATTATTGTTTCAATCTAATTATTTCGTTATAAATCAGTTGGGGTGTATGAGGTTTTGCGCTTATTCATTAACACGTTGTATTTGAGTCGAGTCGGTGCGGCAGTTTTGTATGAAACAGTAATTTTTTTCGCGATTTCTAAGTTGGCTCCATAGTGAAAGTTGTTCAGTTTGATGGTCTGAAGCACCCCCTTAAGTATTACTAGGGTGTTTTGTTACACCCTATATAAATTGCGAAAAATAACTCAACAATCTCTCTAACACAAAAGTGAAATTCTGCTCGATCCAAATGTATGGGACAGCCGATTTTTTTATCCCATTACCTAGATAAAGTTGTTCAGTTTCATGTAAAGTATATGTCTAGATTGAGCCTCACGCTTCTACAGTATAAAACAAAAGTGGCCAACTTCCTTAGGTTGGTGTCAACAACTAATCACTGTGTGCGTGTATATCGACACGGTTTATCACCTAAATGCTTCAATTTCGAGGCATGTATTGTACCCCTGTCCATTACAAGTGGCGACGGGCTCACTCCCCGTCACACTGGACAGTTTGGGTACGAAACGTGGATGTTCTGTGGTTTCAGAATATCTCTACTTAATGTTAATACGAGTAATATAAATATAAGGTCACAAAAAAAAATGTCGCACATGAAATAACCGTAAACTGATTATATTTTACTATCAGAGGAATAACAAACTACCTAGCTAGCTAAGTAATAAAGGATTGCTTTGTTGCATATATTTCTAAATACTTATTTTACATGCATTTACTGACAGCTGTTCAATGTTATTTATTATTAATTGTTTCCTCAACATTATTCTGTTTAACGACCGTATAAAACGGTCACAAAATATAGTACCTAACTAATTACCTATTCATTATAATACAAGAACATCAAATTTCACAAATTGTTCTGGAATGAATAATATTTGATACCGTACAAAATCTATCGTCTACAGAAAGTAAAGCTTTCAGATTTATAAGCCGTGGTGGTCCAGTGGCGAGTAAAATATTGCCTGCTGTGCAGGAGGCGATGGTTCGATCCTCGTCCAAGCCGACTCGTACCAGTCAATGAGTTTTTCGGAATTTATGTACGATTCGTAACACCACTGGCTTTTCGGTGAAGGAAAACATCGTGAGTAAACCCGCATGCTTCAATTTCGAGGCATGTATTGTACCCACTGTCCATTACAAGTGGCGACGGGCTCACCCCCCGTCACACTGGACAGAGTTTTGGTACTAGTGAAATGTGGATGTTCTGAAGTTTCAGAATGTCTCTGATTACCCACTCCGGGCATATGCTATTTATAAGATCACTACAGACCTTTGAATAATCGCTACGGTAAATAAGTAGTTAACTTCAAGGAATTCAGGTACTATTGCTGAAATATATGAACCACATATGGAGGTCAAATTAATCAATCAAGAACTAGTAGGTAGGTACGTGAATTAATTACTACTGCAATCTTTATTAATATACCTACACTCCGATCGGAATTACGGAGGCATCAAATCCTATACAAAACCGTAATAGTCTAGGAAAAATAAGGTTTGAGATTGCATTAAAGACACTTTAGTAAATTGTGTTTGAAATAATATTACTGTTAGTTTATAACACTTTTGTCGAGATTTCGTGGTTATATAGGCTCAGGAACCTGAGAAATACCTTAAGATCGATATTAATGTACAAATGGCAAGCTTATTTCTAAAAATATTTCGACCAGCATACCAGCAAAAGACACAGTTAATTATCAAAAGGCAAATTTAATGTGTAAAAACAAACAGTAAATAATTTAGTTTTGAGGTTATAATTTTTGAACACTTACAAAATATTAAATATCTACCGAAATTAACGATATTAACCGGGGATTATTATTGTTATAAGTAAAACGTATTGAACGAAGCCATCCTGTACAAAATCACCAGTTTTCCATTTTTTGTTCATACCTAAATTTAATGTTTTGTAAATGTCTTAATTATTCAATAATACAACATAAAAAATCGGGGATTATTGAGAATTTATATTTTTCAGGTATGTATCTACTGTATTCCAAATTTTCACCAAAAGTGCAATTAATGCAACCTACTCCATACAAAAATCCGTAGATTTCCCTGACTAGTTAGCGTGTAAGCTAGGAAAAAGCCTCCCCGATTGTCGAGACCTATATTCGTCTGCCGCCATACGATCATTGCTGACGGGCTAATCTTTACACTGCAGCATAACAGCATAAGTAATTGTCGGCATGGCTATATCGCATAGCCATGCTGATACGAAAGAAGAGTAGTGTGTAAGCGAGAAGACGGTGTTTGAAAGCGCGAACATAAGTTCGAAAGAGAAAACAAATCAAAATGACGTATAGCGATTTTTCACACGTTTCTGTATGTATAACCTACCTAGCGTCGGTTTAGTAGTGTTTTATATGACCGTCTCATCAGTATTTTCAAAATTTTCCTTGTCTCCATTCTCACATACACTCTCAGCGTTTAACACCGTTACTTCCAAAACCGTTAAGGGCCTATGTCGAAAAATAATTGAAGCGAAATGGGCGTGGCTTAGCGCAGCAAGCGCCCCGCGCCCCGCTACCGAACATCGTCGCGCACTAGCCCGCGAAAATCAAATCACTCAAAATGCGTAGAAGACGCTTCGCTGTAAATATATTATTAGTACCTTTTGTCGTATGAAAAAACACAATATATTATAATTAAGAATCGTTCTATTTATCCTCCTTGATCAATTATTAATTTGTTACAGGATCAATTACGGACAACCAATTTATAGATAGAAACAATACCTAACTAACGATACTCTTTAATTGATTTCACTTAAAAAACTTAAAACTCATTAATATCATACCGAAAATCACTGTACCTATCTAGAAGGAAAAAAACTATCATTACAGGATTTTGTTTTACTTTATAGTACGAGAGCTACCTGTTGGTCTTCGGTTCGGTTCTTGGTTAGGCTTTACGTCTTTAGGTCCCGTAATAAAATCAATTCAACTTCTTATTTTGTACTTATAATTGATATAATACAAGTCAAAACATTCTATGGTCAAAACATACCGACTATCTAGATGAAACCTGGAAGTTATTTTACGCCGTCAACAAAAATGTAAGAAGAACGTGAAAAAATAAGTTTCGTAATACTGCAATAATCTCAGTTATTCTCGATACCACAAGAACTTTCAGGTTGAGAAGTTGTATAACACTCATAAACCTATTTTAAAATCCTCGCATCCCTCAGATGCATGGCATAGCATTGAAGGATGAGGATGATGCAGGATATTATAACAGGTTATGAATGAATTTTAAAATGGTAAATCAACATTTATTTACAAAATCACTAATAATATTTATCTTACGACCTAAAATCAACATTTATTTACATTAGTACATTACGATAAGTGTGACTTAAGTAGTTCATTATTGCACAGCGTGAAGTTAGCACCCGAGCACAAGCAAGGGTGCTAAACGTATATGCAGGTTTAGGTCACAGAGTGCTGGAAAATTATTTACAACTTATTACCTTTTCTTTTCTCTCATACTTCTGGTATGTTCCTGCCTACGTTTCAAATTTAATGTTTTGTTCCGTTTTGTTTTTCATTATCACTGTTTCTCCTAGTACCCCAGGAAAATTAGGTGAAAAAAAGGGTCAACCTCGGATTGAGAGATAATAAGCTACAAACTTCTTTAAATCATCGTTATGACATCCAATATGTTAGGTCAAATGTCACATAAAATCTCGTTTATGCAGGTCAAAAGATTCAAGGTAAAATGTAAAAAAACAGGTCTTTAGGAAATATCTTCTTTTCTATGCTCTAAATGAACTTTGAAGTTTTAAAAAAAATTTTAGAACTTTAAATTTTCTTCAAATTTGGTCATTTATAATAGTTAACCGTTGTTGAGATAGATAGGTAGAACGCAAAGAGTTGTAACTCCCATAACGGTTTGCTCCCATAGTAAAATGATACTTTTCCTTACACCCTGTATAATATTATTTGGCGTTATTAATGAAAATACATAATTTCAATAACTATACACGAAAGAAGATGATGAAGAATTATTTCGAGTTTGAATCAATCGGGATAGAAAAACGAGTACAGAATAGTGACCCTGAGCAGCGCGCATTGAAGATATTGAATGAAACCAGTCACCGCCTGCCCGACAGACGCTTCAAAACAATACTTATATGGAAAGAAGACGACATGAAGATTCCGAACAACTACAAAAACTTACTCAAACGGCTGCACAACCTAGAGAAGAAACTAGACCGAGATGAAGACCTGAAAAAGAAATATGAAGAAAGAATGCAAACCCTCTTCACTTTGGGCTACGCCGAGGAAGCTACCACACCGCCGGTGCCAAATAAAACATGGTACCTACCCCACTTCGCGGTCATTAACCCCGCGAAACCGAAGATAAGAGTAGTACACAACGCCACAGCGAAGACAGCCGGACGCAGCCTGAACGATATGCTACTCTGCGGTCCAGACTTGCTGCAATCTCTGCCGGGAGTTGTAATGCGATTTCGTCAACACCAACACGCCGTGTCAGCTGACATAAAGGAATTAATGTTTATGCAAATATAAGTTCAAGAGGACGACAGAGAGGCACTACGATTTCTATAGTGGGGCGACGAGAGAGGGAACCAGCGACCGCGAGAGTACCGCATGACTTCAGTGATCTTCGGCGCGATGTCATCACCATGCACCGCGCTATACGTGAAGAATAGAAATGCTTCAGACTTCAAAGAAAAGTATCCTGCAGCCGCGCGAGCCATTGAAAAGAACCACTACATGGACGACTACATAACAAGTTTTCCGACCGAAAAAGAAGTCAAAGAAGTATCGAAATCAGTCGACTACATTCATCGGCAAGCCGGCTTCGAGCTATGCGGATGGGTGTCCAATACAAATTCAGTAGTACAGCAGTTTTCCGGGCGGCGCCACGGTCTCTATCGGCGGGAGCGAGGTCCGATGGTACAACGGGCCGAGCTTCCTACGAAACCACGAACGAGAATGGCCACAAGAGACGAAGACAGAAGCACCGAAGACAGGAGAAGAGAGGGGACTTGTCACGTCACCCACCAGCGACCTGACCACGCTCACCTACCTCGAATCGAGCGATTTTCGTCGTTCCCACTTTTGCTACGAGCTACGGTGCGCATGCTACAGTTCGTCAATTTATGTCGAAAGAAGAAAAATGAAACAGTATTGGCTACGAAGCGCAAACGAACGAAAGAAAACAATGAAAACGACTCTGATTCAAAGATTGATAAGAAAACACGCAAGAACGAGACACCGTACGTGAAGAAATGAGATAGCAACACCATCGGTATCGAAACGCACTATCTCATTCGCGCTGAGAAACTATGGTGGACAAGAAGATTGTCTTTCCGAAGATTTACGTCGAGTAAGGAGCGGCGCGGCGCCTCAGCCGGGAGACAAGCTGTCGGCGCTATCAGTGGTCGTCGGCGAAGATGGCTCAAAGGAAGAATCCACGTAGCACCTGACATCGTTGAAGACACTGCGAGCCCGACCGTACTCGACGGGAAACACTACTTCACGCGACTGTACATACAACACGTACACGAGCGACTACATGGCGGTATCGAAACCGTCGTGAATGAGCTACAGCAGCGACTATGGGTACTGAAGATACGACCGACGGTGCGTGAACGTCATCAAACACTGTCAACTATGCAACTACTTCTACTATGCGGCTACTTCGTCGCCGGCCGTGCTAGCGTGCGGACGTGTGTTCGGTGTGCTCCGATACTTATTAAATAATTTCTCTCGACAAAGTTAGTTGTGCGGTCGTGGAAATTTCGAAGACTCGGTGCCTCTCGTTTCCTCTTGTGGGTTCGCCCATAAGAGCCGGCGGCCATCTTGACTGCTGTACGTGTTCCACAGTGACAAGTGATATCGTGGTGTTAGTTAAACTCGGACCCTCCTTGTCTCGCAAGGGGCCTCGCCCGTAAGGGGCAGTCGCCATCTTGCTTGCTGGAGCGAGAGGGACTACCTGACCTGTGAGTTGCTCCGCCCCCTGGGCGTGAGTACCGCAGGCCCACCGTTCACGTAAGTCAGTGACATTGACAGTTGATTTTGACATTGACAGCTGTCACCGTTGACGGCTGTCAACTGTCACCCGGTGTTGCCATTTCAACGCCGGATCCCTAGTGCCATCTCACGGAACTGTTTGGAACTTCTTTCGAAACCCTAAAATTTTTGAACTTTCTGACACCTGTCACCACTGACAGCTGTCTGTCTGGTCGCTTTATAACCTCTGGTGTATCAGTGACACCTTGCGGAACTATTTCTGAACTTTTAAAATTTTTCATATTTTTTCCAAATTTCCGAACTTTTTGACGTCTGTCACCTCTGACAGACGTCACACAGCCTAAACGCCTGCTCTTGTATTGGTTTTTGACAAATATAGATTTTGGAAAATTTTTCCAAAAGTCACCATCCATATAGATACCAGGGCGATCGGTTGGCGGTGCGCTAACTGCGCGCGTGTTCGTGTATTGAATTTGCAAAATTTTCAACTTCTTGCGCGCGTTCGTGTATTGATTGGACTTGTAAAATTTTTCGTAAATTTTTGGACTTGAAAAGTTATCGCGCGCGTTCGTGTATTGGACTTAGAATAATTTTCGGTACTTTTGAACACATTACATTTGGTTTAACCCGGGACTATTAAAACCGCGCGCATAAGGGGGTACCGACATGGAAGAGAACGGCTTCGCGCCGCGACTATCCTTGGCGCGGACGCCGCCCGGGCGCTTCAGCACGCCGCTGAGCAGCCCGCCACCGGCGCCGCCAGGGCCACAGGCTGCCGCAAAGAGACCCCGGAGCTCTCCGACTGAAAATAGCGCGTCATCCAGGGCTAGAATGGACTTTGGCGGGGACTCGGTCCCACCAGTATCAGGCCTCACTGGCGGGGGACCACCATCACCCCCCCAGCCTGGAAACAAGGACCGCCTACTGAACGCCTCGAAGGCGGAGCTACTTTCTTGGGCCCACGATGCAGTGGCCGGAATTATGGACGCGACCAAGGCCTCATCTAGCAAGATGAACAAGTCGGAAATCGCCAAGATTGGCAGCTACGGACAGGAGGTCCTAGCCGTTGTGGCCGCTCTGAGCCTACGCGTGGCTGACCTGGAACTAGAAGTGTCCAAAGTGACGGAGCAATGTGGCGCGATCATCGTTAGCAAGTTTGAGGACATTGATCAGGCCGTCAAGAACCTCAGGGACGCAACGAAGCACGCACCGCAAGGGGCCGCTCCAGCCAGGGAAACGGTCTCATATGCGGGGAAGCTACGACTGGGCAACCAGACAGAGGTCGCGAAGCCCCAACACCAAGGGCCCACTCTCGCGGTCTACCCCCAGGAGGGGGAGTCAACTTTAAAGACCGCGAACGACACGAGGGCCGAAATTAAGAAGACCCTGGACCCGGTGAAGTTAGGGCTGCAGGTCAGGACGGTCCGCCGTGTTGGCAATGCCGGCATCGTCGTGCAGACGACCACCGCAGAGGCCGCCGAAAAAATTAAGCGCGCAATCCCGCCTACACTCACATGCAGGGAGACAAACCAAAGACGGCCCCTGGTCGCCCTACGCAACTGCGACGGCGACCCCACTAGCGAAGAACTCATGCTGGCCATCCATGACCAGAACTTCAGGGACAGCGCCACATGGACCTTGGACGCCATCAAAAAGGCCTGCAAGGTGGCCTTCAAGAAGAGCCGCCCCGGCGACAAACGCACGACGGTCGTGCTAGACTGCAGCCCGGAAATCCGGAATGAACTTATAGAGCGGGGACAGCTCTACATCGGTTGGCGTGTCATACACGTTTTTGATTATGTCCGCGTCACTTGCTGCAGGAAGTGTCAACTATACGGCCATCCAGAGCGCCTCTGCAGATCAAAGGAGCCACGCTGCGGCAAGTGCGGTGAAATTGGCCACCAAGCAGACGCCTGCAAGGGCACAACAACAGCCTGCGCCACCTGCAAATGCTTCGGTAGAAGCGGTGCCTCCACACACAAAACTATGGCCAACGATTGCCCGGCGCGTAAACACGCCGAGAGTAGGCAGACCACTATGACCGACTATGGTTGTTAGTCCCAAATTGAAAGTGGGGCAGCTGAACTTGAACGGATCCGAGGTAGCCACAAAAGAACTGCCGTCGTTAGCCAAGGAACTGGGCCTGGATGTTGTTCTACTCCAGGAGCAATATTCTTCAGCCCAGAATAACAACATAGTGCAGAGCGGAGCAAAGCCAATGGCCGGCATCCTAGTAATGTCACCGGACTGCACGTGCACAGTATTACATCACCTGTGCACGGAACACTGCATAGTTGCACACGTCAGGAAACAGAGAACGGAAGTATACCTCGTTTCGGCATACTTCCAGTACAGAGACGATATCGCGGTGCACCTGAAACAGCAGGAGAAGATAACCTCACATCTCAAGGGCCGGCCAATACTGATAGGCATGGACTCGAACGCGCACTCGCCACTGTGGCACAGCGAACGAAGACAATATGTCGGCAGAGGTGCCAACGTCGAACACAGACGCCGGCAGATGGAAGCCTTCATCTTGAGTCAGGGTCTCAACATCGAAAACACCCCAGGGCAGCCAACAACTTACAACGGCCCGACAGGACGGTCAAACATCGACTTGACCCTGACCACTCGCAGTGTCACGGTGTCAAACTGGCAAGTACACGAAGCAGTAAGTTCGAGCGACCACCAGCTCATAACTTTCATAGCTGCAAACAAAAACCAGCTCCCACCGTCTACAACGCTGGTAGAGAAGGAATCAAGTGAAGAACCGATGGTCTACAAGGATCGCGACGTGGATTGGAGCAATTTCCGGAACGCTTTGCATGCACGTATGGGCAGCCTCAACACTGCGAAACCAGCGTCGGATCTCTGCAAGAGCTTCACGGACACCCTCACTCGTACAGCGCAAGACTGCCTAGGACAGAAGAAGGCGAAGGCCGTCAAAGGCTACGAATGGTGGACGCCCGAGCTGGACTCTCTACGGAGGGCTCAGTGCCGGGCGAGACGACAGTGGCAGCAGGTCAGGAGGGCCGGAGGAGTGACGGAGGAGAGCGCCCATAACACCTTCCGCTCTATTCGAAGCAAGTATAGGGCGGAAATGAAGCAGGTCCAAACCGAGTTTTTCCGATCGACGGCTGAATCCGGAAACCGCGACCCCTGGGGGTTGGCGTACAAAGCCGCTTGCGGTCGAGTGCGCCAGCCCTCAAATATCGTGGACGGCATTAGGTTACTCGACCGGTTGGCGGAAAACGATCAAGAAGCGACGCTAGGCATCGTGCGCTCCCTCTGTCCGGATGACGATCCGACAAGGGACACCGACTACCATCGACAGGTAAGAGTCTTGGCGGCGTGCATCCCCTCTACGGGGGACTCGGCCATGCCAGACCAAAGTGTCATCGGGCGAGTAATCAAGTCACTTTCAAACAAAGCTCCAGGTATTGACGGTTTGACGGCTAAAATAGTTAAGAACGCGTGGCGTGCTGCCGCGGCAGAAATGACCGCGATGTACGTGGCGTGTTTTAGGGACGGCGTCTTCCCCGACGTCTGGAAAACCGGTAAGCTCGTAGTCCTGCCAAAGGGCAACGACAAACCACCTACGGACCCCAAGGCGTACAGACCGATCACCTTACTCCCCGTCCTAGGGAAAATCCTAGAACGCTTAATCTTAGAGTGTACGCCCCACTTACATAGGGGTATCTCGGGTGCTCAACACGGGTTTGTGCAGGGCCGTTCCACGGTGACGGCGCTTAATGCAGTCCTCGACAAGGCAGACCAATCACCATCTAAATACGTCCAATTAATATTTCTAGACATTTCAGGTGCCTTCGACAATGCCTGGTGGCCCATGATAATGGTCAAAGCCAAACAGGGGGGGTGCCCGGCGAACATTTACAGGATGCTCGCCGGGTACTTCGTCAATAGGCGAGTCGGCCTATTCGTGGGGGACCGGGTGGTGTGGAAGACATCAACTATGGGCTGCCCGCAGGGATCTGTGTTGGGGCCGACGCTGTGGAATGTCCTGCTAGACGATTTACTTAGACTGCCACTTCCGGAGGGTGCGTCGATGGTGGCATACGCTGATGACGTGACGATCCTGATAGAGGCGCAGTCCAGAGCTGCTATAGAGCAAAAAGCAGTTTCAATCCTTCAATTGGTATCAGAGTGGGGCATCCGTAATCGTCTGGGATTCTCGCCTGCGAAATCTCAGACGATGACCATCAAAGGGAAATTTGCAAGACCCCCCACGATAAGGATGGACGGCGCCTCCGTCAGGAGCGTTACACAATCGAAAGTTCTAGGCATAGTCATCGATGAAAGTCGTTCCTTTGCTCAGCATGCGTCGTACATAGGTGAGCGAGCGTCCAAATGCTTCGGTAAGATGTCGCGAGTGTCGGCGTCTTCTTGGGGCATTCGTTACAGGGCATTACGCATCCTATACGTAGGCACCTATGTCGCAACACTAACGTATGCAGCAGCGGTCTGGTATCGGCGAGCATCGCTGCACGTGATTCGGAGCTCGTTGCAACGCACTCAAAGGAATTCTCTGGTTCTCTTGACGAAAGCTTACAGGTCCACAAGTACGGCAGCGTTGCCCGTTCTAGCGGGAGTCCTGCCGGCCGACCTGGAGGTGATACGTGCTGGGAGGTGCGAGGAGTCAAGGCAAGTATTACCGAGACCCGAGTATAGAAAGAGGAAAAAACTGATAGGCGCGGAAGTCGTTGCTCTTTGGCAGGAGCGCTGGGACACGGTGGATAAGGGGAGGGACCTGTACAAGTTCTTTCCCGATATAGCTCGTCGCCTGAAGATGGACTACTTGGAGCCTGATTATGAAACGTCTCAGATGTTAACCGGTCACGGTTGTTTCCGTAAACGTCTCAACAGCCTGGGCCTCAATGAAGACGGAAGCTGTCACTGCGGAGCCGGTGTAGCCGAAGACCGGGACCACGCTCTGTGGGAGTGTGAGCTGTACGAAGAGGAGCGGTACATCATGCTGGACGGCCTCAAAAGAACCGAAATAGGCCCCGTCTACTTTAGCGACCTCGTGGCATCAAAGGAAAACTTCGGACACCTTCGGAGGTTTGCACACAAATGGCACAAAACCAGGAAGGAACTCGAATGAGGAAAAAAGGACAGCTGCGGTCTGCGTCGAAGTCGCCGTAATAGTGTGTGTCACGCCCCAGAAAGGGGAGAAGTGTCTCATGGGACAGAAGGACAGAGATAGAACTTGTAGGGAGTCGACAAAGTGCGCGCGTGAAAGGACGCCTAGAGCAAGTAACGCGCGCATCTCCCACGATTCGGCTCGAATAACCGTGAGGTTGGTAGAGCCATGAGGAGGTGGTGGGTTCTGTCAACTATGCAAGATACGAAGAGCGAAGCCTACGTCTCCGGCGACCGGCGACCTGAGGAGGATCGTGGCACGAAGAGCAGTGCCTAAGGAGCTATGGAGTGACAACGCGACGTGCTTCAAGGCTGCGGAGAAGGAGCTCGCCAAGGCCGCGCTGGCGGCGGTCAGCGAGGAGGCGACGGCGTGGCGCATCACCTGCCGCTACGTACCCCCGGCCTCCCCCTTCATGGAGCGGCGTGGGAGCGCATCGTACGCACCATGAAGGAGGCACTGCGCGTCAAACTCCACGAGCAGTACCCTAGCGACGAGACACTGCTCACCCTGCTCGCCGAGGCGGAGAACACCATCAACTCCCACCCACTCACACACGTGGCGGTGACCCCAGAAGAACCGGAGGCGCTTACAGCCAACCACATCCTGTTGGGACCCAAACGACCTCACCGCGCGCAAGCGCAGCGCGCTCAACGATGGCGGACGTCTTCTGGAGCCAGGTCAAAGAGTACCAGCCTCTACTCCAACACCGGCGGGAGCCTCACACGACCAGCGCACGCTATCGGCGACCTGGTACTCGTCTGCGACCCCACCCTGCCCCGCAAGACATGGCCGACAGGAAGGATCGTCGCGGTCTACCCAGGGCGAGACGGCGAGGTGAGGATCGTGGACGTCGTAACCAGCAACGGGCATGTCCTCCGGAGACCGACCAAGAGGATCGTCGTGCTACAGGTTGGATCGCAGAGCTGCGACGGCGGGAGAAATGTGCACGACAGAACCTGAATTGACTACCTTTGTACATAGTTTTTTACATTACTTTGTTTATTTCGTTTTATATACCCTTTTATACTAGTAGGATAAGTTTAGGTTAAGTGTTCATTTCAATAAATAAAATTTTCTTATTAGAATTAGGGCTTAGCACATACGTTATGTAAATAGTTCTAATAGGATTCTTATTTGATTTCTCTAGTGATTTCTACCCCAGATTAGATTAGGTACACTTGCCTAATAAAATTAACGCATAGCACAAGTAAATAAAACAATTAGAATCGAGTTAGAACTTATAAATTCCAATTAGAAGTTATGCCAATAAGCTTCACTACCTCATTAGAAGGGGTAGAATTCTATTAGAAATAATTGTTAGAAAGAGACAGAACGCTCCATCTCTGACAGCGCATACAGGCGAGCGAGGGGGGCCCCGGCGTCCGGAACCTGTGTTATGAGGAAGCGGGGGCCGGGGTCATATAAATATTGTACCTTTCCTTTTCGTTCTGGACTCTGTTATGCACCGGCGGATGATGCACCTGCTATTTTTAGAATAAGAAAATAAGTATCT
Source organism: Agonopterix alstromeriana (assembly GCA_963924505.1). Classification (NCBI taxonomy): domain Eukaryota; kingdom Metazoa; phylum Arthropoda; class Insecta; order Lepidoptera; family Depressariidae; genus Agonopterix; species Agonopterix alstromeriana. Next base: position 15,699,303 of record OZ004679.1, read on the forward strand.
TAACTATATAATTATATTGGTTTGTAAGCGTAGAAATTAAGATTGTATGAGAAATAAAGAGATTTGTATTCAGGGCAAGAGTGCGGGGTAAGGAGGGGTGGTCGCTTGAAAATCGGCGTAGATTCATTCCGGATCCAGCACTCAAGAAAGAAACAACTTGGAAGAAGAAAATCTCTGCGACCACTCGCCTTCCCTACCCTGCCCTTCAGCCTGGCTCACCATACTGACTACCCATAAAATTAAGGGCCACAGAGTTTTCAAACTCTTATACCAGGCAAGATGTTCCGGAGCAATAGAATCCTTCAACTCGGTAAAAATACTGACAACGGTTCATAAATACGTTTATAACCAGATTCCATTATGACAAATAAATTTAATTATTTGAAGAAATTGAAAAACAAGATAGTAAAACCGAAAATTACGACGACTTAAAGATAATAACAGCTAGCTCTTGGTCTATGAAGTCCAAAAAAACTGCTATACATATTTGAGTGAGAAATATACTTAAGAGAAGTTTATTCCGAATGCGTAAATGCGCGCTGCATACAAACGAAGTCTGGTGATATTTTCAATATTAACCAATCAGTAAATGAAAAATTTGCAGAAACAATCTAGAAACTAATCTCTATGCTTGTATGAAGTCAGATTTTCGTTAAAATATACAGTTTTAATGCTAGAATTAATTTAAGATTTGTATGGAAATCTTTGAGGTATTGTAACTTTAAAACTATACATTTTAACGAAAATCTGACTTCATACAAGCATAGAGATTAGTTTTTAGATTTTTTCTGAAAAATTTCATTGACTTTAATTGGTTAATATTGAAAATATCACCAGACTTCGTTTGTATGGAGCGCGCTCCGAATTATATTCTCTTAAACGTGAAGCTGCTATGGCCTCGAATTTATTTTAGATTGTATTTAATATATTACACTATAATATTTACACGTAAGCTGGATAATTAATCGTAATTCGGAAATTGGGCATGCGAACGCAGGTCTGACGCGGGCAAAGGCCACAGCCGACTGAGCTTTTTAATAGATTGTGATAGCTTATATTACTGCCTGATGCGAGAGAAAGAGATGGGGCGGCGCGCGCGCCTGACTAAATAAAACGACGTAAGCGCCAAAACAAACTTTATTTAGTTGTGATTTTACTATTTATGTAAGTTAATTTCTGCTGCAATCAAAATTTATAAAATATCAATCTCTATTTTTTAAATCAAGTCTCGTGTTTCTATTATTCACCGTTTAGCAGTTCCAAGCGTTTATAGATAAAGACGGAGGCTACTTTGGCTTGTTTTTCTATCGAGAAAATTTGTCTTAATCGTGTTTTGGCGGCAATCAAAATTTTAATAATATGTTCAATTTACACATATCCTGAAATCATACTCCTACTGTTAGTACTTCATGATATCTGATGCTTTAAAGAATCCTATTTTTTTCACATATCCTCTTAAACAACCAGAAGAGTATAGAAAGGGGTCGCCCTAGACGTAAGTATGCAGACCAAATTGACAGCCTACTTAAGAAGGGTCAGATCAAATGTACCCGAAACCGGCGAGCCTGTATGAAACGACTTATGACTGTGGAAGAGGCAAAAGAGGTATGTCAGGATCGTAGCCGATGGCGATCAATTGTCTCTGCCTACCCCAATGGGACACAGGCGTGAGTATATGTATGTATGTAAGAGTATAAATTGTGGAGTTTCGAAATTACAAAACCCCGGAATAGTTATGACCTAATTCCCATATTAACTAAAATTTAAATGAGCTATCATCATCAGCCTTCAGTCAATTTGAGACTAGGGCATTTCTGATTTCAGTCATTCTGGGCTTAAGATATTTTATGAATTGATCGATTTGGACTAGGCCATTTGAATTTCAGTCAATATGGGAAATAGACGATTTGGATTTTGGTACTGGAGCCCATTCTAGAATCAAAGAATAAACAAAACTCACTTAACAGCAGTGCTGCCCCCTCGTTCAGTCTTCGTAATATTAACTTGTGAGTCCCCAGTGACGCTGGTGGCCTTAGTGTGGAGTGCTTCTCTGTAATACTTGAGACCCTCGTACAGGATACCGGCGAGGAATATGGCCACCGCCGAGCCGAAGAGTTCCAGCGCCGTGGTGGTCATCCAGCCGTTGAAGAGGATCTCTTGGCAGACGCCCGCGTGGAACTGGAAAGTCGAGATAGTCAAGTTTAAAAAAAAACGGTCAAGTGCGAGTCGGGCTACTCGCGCACCGAGGGTTCCGTACCACACCACTACACAACATAATAACAAAAACATTTTATTTTGTCCTGGTCCTTTAACACGAGACCGACTCACACTTGGCCCGTTTTTATTATTTGTTGTTATACTGTAGAGTTTGCACTGGGCCCGCGTGGTGGAGTATGGCCCACTCCCTCGCACCCTTATTCGTGAGAGGATCGGATTCTACGTGCTATAACTTACTCGGAGATGGCACGTAATGATGGCACGTGAGGTCTACAAGTAGGGCTAGCATGCCACGCACACAAAACGAGAAAACCATCATACGCGCTTATTTTAGCATGATTCGTAAAGTAACAAAGAAAGAAGCTCATCTCGATTTTTATCGTTTTGTCGAGGGTGGCATGCGAGGCCTAGGAGGTTACTTGTAAACTAGGAATCGCTATAACACTGACACAAATTAACATAACATGATATTAAGGGGATATAATTCGGAGCGCGCTCCATACAAACGTACTATGGTGATATTTTCAATACTAACCAATTAAAGTCAATGAAATTTTGCAGAAACAATCTAGAAACAGATCTCTATGCTTGTATGGAGTCAGATTTTCGTTAAAATTTACAATTTCAATGCTAGGATTAATTTAAAATGTGTATGGAAATCTTTGAGGCACTGTAACTTTAAGACTATACATTTTAACGAAAATCTGACTCCTTTCAAGCATTGAGACTTGTTTCTAGATTGTTTCTGCAAAATGTTATTGACTTGAATTGGTTAGTATAGAAAATATCACCATAGTACGTTTGTATGGAGCGCGCTCCGAATTATATCCTCTTAAATAACTGTACAGTACTGACAGCCATGACAAAAAGTGCTTCTTCTATAACACGACTTAAAAAAACCACTAAAAATCATCTGCAATCGATTTATTCGAGAATAAATTATAGAGCCCCGTGTTGTTGGAATAAGACTACAAGTAGTGAAGAGTGAAATTGCCTTATATATATTGTTTTCAAAGCACTTGATCAGCTTTTAACACTACTTGCTTTTATCTAATCTTTTAAGTATCTTGTAGTATATGTGTCAAGATCCATAATTAATCCTGAGTGGGCCTAAATGGAAGCTGTCCTCGACATGTCTTTGCCGAAAGCGCAAGAACTTGTGGTTTCATTGCAGTTATGTTCATTACTAGCTGTTACCCGCGACTCCGCCTGCGTGGACCTTAAAAAGTATCCTATGTAATCCAGAAGATATTCTATCTGTTGGAAAAATTAAATCTAAATCCGTTCAGCCGTTTATGCGTGATTGAGTGACGCACAAAAACATCCAAATGAGCAGTGGCGCTTTTGCATAAAAATTTTGATTCTGCGCATTCAAGGCCGTGCTCAAGAAGTTTGCCGGCCATTAGTTAAAAAAGTAAGTAATTTCAAATTCGGTTTTCACATCACACTCTCTCACTAAACAAAACGAAACACGCCACATGTTAGGCATTTCCCGAAGTGCCAAAACAATAGCCTCAAGTATTCGCCACGGGTGCGCGTGCGCAGGAAACTGCGGCTGCGCTGGCTGCATCGCTAATTTCACAAACAAACTTCACTGACATACAGACACGAATTATTTGGAGAATTTTTGAAAACAAACCGTTGGGTGACGACTGACGCTAAGTGTGGACTCAAAAGATATGTTTGTGGTTATCCCGTGATCATGGCAGTTGTAATACTGCCGCAATACCGGGAACTTCAAAACAATAAAAAAAGTGATAGGAACCCGTTAAAATTTAGTTTAATGAATAACCGCGTAACTCTCAAAACAAATTGGGATTTAAAATCATGTTAAAATATTATATTTTCTTATATATTTTAATAGAATTAAAACTCCTTAGAATAATTATTTTTATTTGGTAAGCGCAGAACCGATCTTTTTCGTAGAATTTTTAATTTTCGCACTGTTGACATTTCATTGAAAAAATTTAGATAATAGCCATTAAATTACAAAAAAAGAATACTAAAATCTTTTTAATGGTGCTCTTATGGCTTTCCTAACAATTTTTTCATGCAAGTTCAGCCAGTACAAACAACAAAACAAACAAGCCATAACGCAAACTCTTTTAGATCGTAAGGAATGTACAATCTCCTTGGTTTCTTAATATTATATAGGTAAGTCCTAGGTAAGTCGCTATTCTTTTATAGTTTCACTGTATCAATTATTTCATTAGCTAGGTTAACAAAAGTGTTATGAATTTACATAGTATAACAACGTTTGAACAAAAATAATTGTATTCCAAGGTTTTTCGATAACTGTAACGAACGATAACTTGAGATCGTTAAAGTAAAACACAAACAAAATATGTGTAGTGTAACACGTGTGAAAATATCGTAGTTATTTCAAAATACAATTTTCATCCCACCATCTCGGAAAGAGTAATTTTGCTCTTCGATATCTGAGTGCAAAAGCCGTTTTTATCCGCTAGAGGATAAAGTAAATTGAATTTAGATCATCATCGTGTGCGTGTCTTCGTGTGCACTAAGTTTGTGAATTCAAAACATCATTAAACCTATTTACTGCTACCTCTATGGTGCCGAACATACAACCTTTTTTTTTTGCATTTAGTCATTTCCTCGCTGAGGTGGGATGAAAAGTTACGTGTTGCACTCGAGTGCAAAGATTTTTCACCTCGTGCTCTTTTGGATCCCTCGGTAACGCTCAGGATTCTAATTTTAGAATCCTTCGCTTGCTCGGTCATCAAAAAACTTTGCACTCTTGTATAACAAATAACTATTTTACTAAATCTAATATATTTAATATTTTACCGTTACCATTGTCAAATAGCCAATCTTAAATATTGTGATTTGATTAACTTATTTCCGTGGTCGAAATCCGTCAAGAGATATTTCAAGCATGTTTCTATGAATATTAATATGACAGTGTTTTCCTCATTGACAAATTAACCCACTTAATTATAGTAAACAGTCAAGCTTACAAAGTATTTTATCAATGCAAAACCGCAGTGTGGTCAAACTGAAATGTAACGTGTTGACATTGACAAACACTTTCCCACACTGACTGATAATGGTATCGTTCGAATAAATGGTTCGTTTTAGAGGAAGTCCCGTAAATCATGCGATATTCATACTTATAAAGTTAGTATTGAGAGTTTATATCGGGAGTATTGTTATGTGGGACTGCATTATTGGAATAGTTTGACCTATGCCCTGCAGTTGCAATGAAAGTTGGAATTATTTATTCAAATATTAGGTTTGTAAATAATGTAGGTATGTGTACATAGAGTAATCACATTTTTACATACATACATCACGCGGGCTCACCCCCCGTCATACTGGACAGAGTTTCGGTGTACTACTGGTGAAACGTGGATGTTCTGAGGTTTCAGAATATCTCTGACTACCCCCTCGGGGAATATAGTCGTGAGTATATGCTATGATATGCTAATAGAAATCGAAAAAAAACATTTTTTTAACATAAAAGGTCGAGTAACCAAAGTCAAGTCAGTTAAGCAACGTCAGGTCCGGTCAGTCTTTGGATGGGTGACCGTTTAGTAGTATTTCATCTCGAGCGTGTCCGTACTTCGGAAGGTACGTTAAGCAAGTCTCGGATAGTTCCGTCAGATGGCGTTGTAACTATTCGTTAAGCCAGGTCAGAGGCCTATTAAGGCGGCTTGAAAATTCTCTGACAGCAAGTTGACAACTAACTTGCCTCCACCAACGCACTGGGCCCGCATAGTGGAGTATGGCCCACTCCCTCTCACCCTTATTCTTGAGAGTAGGACTTTGCCCTGCAGTGGGATTGTACAGGTTATAACTTACCACCATAGCGTGGTGTGAGGAGCAGCCGTCACCGTCTCCATGGTCGTGGTGGTCGTGGTGGTTGTGTTGCATCTCCATTGCGCCTTCTGGAAAGAGAGGAAACGGTCATTGTAACACGGAGACAAAAATATTGATACTTTTACTTGACTATTGTAGTATTCAGGGTGTAGTAGAAAGGGGTATATTTGATGCTAAGAGGAAGGATCTCCATAGAGTCCGCATAAATTTACGATTGTAGTTGGTCTCTTTTGTCTTATGACGTACCTTTAATAGTAGAAGGAGATGGAACTATAAATATTTGTTTATGCGGCTGTCCACTTTTTTTTGAGCTAGTGTGTGTGAAAAGTGACCGTAAACATAAGGCCATATGTCACTTGGTGCTTTTTGTCCATACTACTTGACACCGCACACTCAAACCTAAACGTCAAAAAAAGTGGACACTTTACAATTAGTTTGGCTCACTCTAGTCTTAAAGAGAGATCCTTCCTCTTAGATTTGTTGAGATGGTTAGACCACAGATTACTGATATGTAGCAAGTTACAGATGCGACAGTGAAATTTGCCCTTAGTTCCAACATTTCCGTTTTGGCGCTGCTGTCGTCAAGCTAGTTTGTAACTTGTAGTTATAGGTATGTATACAGTTATTTCGGAATGCAAAAATAGGGATATTTGACCAAAGGAACAAAGTAATCAACATTATTATTCTGTCATACAACGGAGAAGAAGTAGGGCTTCTGAAGGATTCTCAACTCAAACGAAAATATTAGGAAAAACACAAGATATTATAAGCTTCTGACGCAACAACACGGCATAACGCTGCTGTTGCTGTAAGTTCAATATGGCGTCCTATCATCGTCCAATGATGACGTTTCATGAGGGAAAATGTGACTTCAGCGCCAAAACGGCTAGATTGGAACTACAGCTGTCATAGGCCTGGGTTAGACCATCAAACTTAACAACTTTCACTATGGAGACAACATCGAAATCGCGAAAGAATAATCTGCTGTTCCATGTATTTGAGTCGAATGGATAATGCAGTTATATGTATACCTATGTATTTAACAAAAAACCAATAAATTAATCATTTATTATTATTTATTATTGTCGTTATTTTATCATCTATTGTTTCCTCCGTGAATGTATAGGTACGTATACGAGTATTTACAGGGTGTAAAAAAAAGTATCATTAACCTTAAAACCACATACTCAACCCATCAAACTGAACAACACAAAAAAAAATCTGCTGTCCTATACATTGGAGTCGTGTAGGTATTGCAGTTTAGTATGGAACAGCTGATTTTTTTTGCGCTGACAGGTTTGCTCCCATAGTAAAATTTGTTTAGTTTGATGGGTAGAGTATGTGGTGTAAAGGTTAATTATACTTTTCCTTACACCCTGTATACAGGGTGTTCGTGTAGACAGTTGCATTACTTTAAGAGGTGATACTGAACAACTTTCCCAAAGAAAGCAATAGGAAATTCGCAAAAAAAAAAATGTTCAGCTCATTGCATTTAGTAGTCCAAACATTTTTTTGCGAATTTCCTTTAGGTTTCTTAGGAAAAGTGGTTCAGTATCATGGGTACAATCACCCCTTAAAGTAATGCAACTGTTTACCCTAACACTCTGTATACAACGTGTTAATGAATTAACGCAAAACTAGAAAGTAGTTTGTTTAGAATCGAGAGCGGAATCGAATTATCATGTTTTCAAAAAAGGATTTTTTTTCAAAATTTTTTTTTTTATTTTTGTAAAATTTGAAATTTACTGAACTCGATCTCAATCCACCGCTCTGGCACTCTCACCCTACTTACTACCAAAACAAGATTCTTAAAATGTATCCATGACCGCGTTAGCACTTTCATTCATTGCTGAAATGATAACAAATCATTTTTGCCTGAAAACTTAAAATGCGAATAACTTTAAATTTTCACTATCAAAATAATGAAATTATTGTGTCAATTGAATTATTTTGTTATAAATCAGTTGGGGTGTATGAGGTTTTGCGCTTATTTATTAACACGGTGTATACCTACTTAGGTACATATCCTGGTGACATATAATAAACATAACTACACATAAACCGATAGATTATATTAATTAGTTATTCATTCATTTGACTAATGTTTACGTAAATCTTTATGTAAATAGTTTTTTTATGAAAATTAATTAAGTAGGTACATATAGGTACTTATTATAATGTATAAATCGCTGATCAAACGTGTTTCTGATCGATTTGTAAGTCCAAGTAATTCGGAGTGTTATTTTTTATTTCATTCATCCTGATTCGTATACAGGGTGTAAGGAAAAGTATCATTAACCTTTAAGGGCATATTACTGTTGGCGCGCTCCATACAAACGAAGTCTGGTGATATTTTCAATACTAACCGATTAAACTCAATGCAATTTTGCAGAAACAATCTAGAAACAAATCTCTATGCTTGTATCGTGTTAGATTTTCTTTAAAATGTACAGTTTTAAAGTTACAGTGCCTCAAAGATTTCCATACAAATCTTAAATTAATCCTAGAATTGAAACTGTATATTTTAACGGAAATCTGACACGATACAAGTCTAGAGATTTGTTCTTATAATGTTTCTGCAAAATTTCATTGAGTTTAATTGGTTATTATTGAAAATATCTCCAGACTACGTTTGTATGCAGCGCGCATTTATGCATTCGGAATAAACTTCTCTTAAACCACATACTCTACCCATCACTTTTGCTACGGGAGCAAAATTTACAGAGCAAAAAAAACAGCTGTTCCAAACTAAACTGCAATGCCTACTCGACTAAAATGTATAAAACAGCAGATTTCTTTTTGTTCTGACTGGTTTGCTCCCATAGTAAAAGATGTTCAGTTTGATGGTTAGAGTTTATGGTTTAAAGGTTAATGATACCTTTCCTTACACCCTGCATATAATTACGAATACTGCTCAAATTCCATAGAATTTGTGTCAGTTTCGAATGTAAATAAAATGTGTAGAATCTTTAGCTACACATACAAAATGCATCATCTTTTCTAGGTTCTAAGTTAACTAGGCAACTACTTATTTAGTATCTCGTCTCTAGTTGTGCAAGATCAGCTTTCACTGCGCGCGCATGCCCTATAGTCTCGGATGCGCTTGCGCAACTCAGCCGCGATGCAGGTCGCCTTTATAGGTTTCGCACTGCGATTTTACTTTTTTCTAGTTTATTTGGCATAATCTCAAAAGAATTTCTTTCTTTAAATAATTGTGGTACTTTACGTACATATTATTATTAAGGGGATATAATTCGGAGCGCGCTCCGTACAAACGTACTATGGTGATATTTTCAATAATAACCAATTAAAGTCAATGAAATTTTGCAGAAACAATCTAGAAACAGATCTCTATGCTTGTATGGAGTCAGATTTTCGTTAAAATTTACAGTTTCAATGCTAGGCTTAATTTAAAATTTGTATGGAAATCTTTGAGGCACTGTAACTTTAAAACTATACATTTTAACGAAAATCTGACTCCATACAAGCATAGACATTTGTTTCTAGATTGTTTCTGCAAAATTTTATTGACTTTAATTGGTTAGTATTGAAAATATCACTTTAGTACGTTTGTATGGAGCGCGCTCCGAATTGTATCCTCTTAATTGGATGGAGTAGGTATAGGATATAATATGATGGTCCGGGTTCGAATCCGCACAAGACTACATGCCATGTACCAATGAGTTTTTCTAATACGTTATACCGATTGCTCTCAAACGGTGAAGGAAAACGTGAGGAAACCTGTGTATGATGAAGACGAAATTGTGATGATTGTGAATGTGAAGTCTACCAACAGTACCAAATAGAATTGGACACTCGTGGTGGACTGCTCACACACCCTTGAGGGTAGGCTTTCTGTGCCCTGCAGTAGGACCTAGAGTGGGCCGTATTCATATAGGCTGATGATGATCATGATTTTCAACATCGTTTTTTTTTATTATTTTTTATTATTACATTATGTTATTTATTTATTTATTTATTATTAAACAATTACACGGCTTTACAGAGAAACTCCAATACGCCATGCAAGTTATGTTCTATAAATACAGGGTCCTTCTTAATATGCTGATAATTTTTTAATTGGATGACCAGACCATCATACTGAACAACTTTCTCTATGGGACCAACAACGAAATTGCGAAAAGAAATCAGCTGTCCCATACCTTTGGCTCGAGTAGGTTTGCAGTTTTGTATAGAACAGCTGATTTTTTTTTCGCGATTTCGATGTTGGTGCCATAGATAAAGTTGTTCAGTTTGATGGTCTGATCAACCCCTTAAAAAATTGTCAGCGTATTAAGAAGGACCCTATAGTATAGGTAGGTACACAATTTGTTTTAATTTGCGCTATCTTCACGTAGTATATTGACTATTGCCAATGTGTAATTGGAAACGGTGCTAGTACTTTTTAATAAATTCAGTATAAAGTAACCTACAAATAAGCAAAACTGATATATAAATTATATTAAATATCAGTTTTGCTTATTTGTAGGTAGGTAGTAGTAGGTAGTAGTATAGGTAGGCTTAGTTGACGAAGCCTGTTGTGGATGTGAGTGATGTATTACCATTGACAAAGCCTGTTGCGGATGTGAGTATTGTATTACCTTTGACGAAGCCTGTTGTGGATACGCATATTGTATTTTTTCTATAATTTCTGACATTTATTTTGTAATATAAGCAATAATAAATCCAGTACCAATTATATTAAATCAAATGCAAGTCGTATTTTAATCTGATGCATATTTTATACGGGTTTTACCATATTTTATTTAGCTGTGACTTCTTCCTCCAACCAATGTGAGTGAATACATAATATTTGTATGTTTACGTAATGAAAGAACATTATATAGTAACACATTCGAATCTTTTGGTTTTCCTTATAGCTATGGAGAAGTCAATATTAGTTTTATAGCTTTTAGTTTCTTACAAGTTGGGTTTTAAACATAGAATGTATTTCCCCGATCTCTAGATTTAACAAGCTCAAGTAATATTTCTACAAAGTGATACAAAAGTAAAAATAAACATTTAAAACTTTTAAGGTGGTGGTTTAGACCATCAAACTGAACAATGTTTACTATGGGACCAAAATCGAAATCGCGAAAAAAAAATCAGCTGTCCTATACATTTAACTCGAGTAGATTTGTAGTTCATCAGATTTTTTTTCGCGAATTCGATATTGGTCCCATAGTGAAAGTTGTTCAGTTTGATGGTGTAAACCACCCCCTTAACTGTTTATTTGTATTTTTGTAACACCTTGTAAACACTATTATAAAACTGTAACAGAAGTGTGTCTGTACACACGGCGACACATCAAGCTACGCAAAACCAAAATAAACTGGCCGCGCGACGTTTTACGTTATTCACCCTACGCGCGGCCAGCTTATATTGGTTTTCGTAGCTTGATGTGTCGCCATGTGTACAGACACACTTCTGTTACAGTTTTGCAAGGTGTTACAAAAATACAAATAAACAGTTAAGGGAGTGGTTTAGACCATCAAACTGAACCACTTTCACTGAAGAGATTAACAACAACAAAAAAGTTTTACGATATGGTGTTTAGACTATGGTTTAGATGTCACTTGATAACATTAGCAGGTATACCAACTAAATCATCTATAAGGTCTAACAAAATTAGGTGAAACTATTTTAAGAGGATGATCAGACCATCAAACTGAACAACTTTCTCTATGGGACCAATATCGAAATCGCGAAAAAAAATCTGTATACATTTAGGTCGAGTAGGTTTGTATAGAACAGCTGATTTTTTTTTCGCGAATTCGATATTGGTCCCATAGAGAAAGTTGATCAGTTTGATGGTCTGATCGTCCCCTTAAAATAGTTTTAGCTAATTTTGTTAGACCTTATACAACGTGTTAATAAATAAGCGCAAAACCTCATACACCCCAACTGATTTATCACGAAATAATTAGATTGAAACAATAATTTTATTATTTTGATAGTTAAAATTTAAAGTTATTCACATTTTAATTTTTCAGGCAAAAATGATTTGTTATCATTTCAGCAATGAATGCAAGCGCCAGCGTGCTCGTGGATACATTTTAAGAATCTTGTTTTGGTAGCAAGTAGGGTGAGTGTGCCCGTGCGGTGGGTTGAGATCGAGTTCAGTAAATTTTAAATTTTACAAATAAATTATTTTATAGCACAGTGTGACCTAAACCCGCACTTTACGCACGCTTTTCCGGGACCTAAGTTGTCTATTTCTGCACGGTGCGTAAATGAATCGACTACCTTCACATATGTAAAAAAAATTAAACAAAACCCTTTGAAATGTCGTTTGAAGCTTGGAAATGCACAGGAAACAAATGACAAGAAGGGGATAGGTTAGCGATTCTCCTGCAAGAACCTTCCTGTTGTAGAAAAAGTGACAGCGACGAAATCAAAGAAAAACGCTGACTTAGTTCGTTTCGCGAAAATTGTAACTTCCGAGCAGCAATGGACTGTTCGAGCAGTGAATTTAGCGACGATGAGAACACCGAAATTGTTCCGGACGCGATCAAAGAAATGGCGAAAACGGTGACACTGAATTTCTTGCCTACAAAATCAAAAAATTTCAGTTCATTTTCATTTTCGGTATCAAAAAATCATTTCAATGTTTCTTTTAAAATAGCAATCTAAACGAACCCCCCCCCCTCCCTGCCATCCGTCCGGGGCGGATTTAGGTCACTTGTGCTATAAAATAGTATACGACACTCGTATCGTAATGTACTATAATATTTAAAAAAAAAATCCTATGTTGAAAACATGATACTTAATTCGATTCTGCTCTCAATTCTAAATAAACTACTTTCTAGTTTTGCGTTAATTCATTAACACGTTGTATATAAGCCACCACACAGGTAAGTTATAATGCAAACAATTAAATATTCACATGAAATGCCAATTATTTGTTATTCATAAATGCATTAACCCAGTTTTGATGTAATTTCATGTTAAGCAGGTGCAGTGCTAGAATTGAAACTGTAACTAACACGTGTTTCATGAAATTAGTTTTTTGTTTACTTGGTTTATAAATCTTGAAACTTGCAGTCATAAAACATGGTTGGTAGTTGTAGCAAAGTTTCTGACAACCCCGATAAAACAGGGTCCTTCTTAAACTTTTTTAAGGGGATGATCAGACCATCAAACTGAACAACTTTCTCTATGAGACCAACATCGAAATCGCGAAAAAAAAATCTGCTGTCCAATACTTTTGGCTCGAGTAGGTTTCCATTTTTGTATGGGACAACAGATATTTTTTCGCGATTTCGATGTTGGTACCATAGAGAAAGTTGTTCAGTTTGATGTTCAGATCATCCCCTTAAAAATTGTCAGCATATTAAGAAGGACCCTGTATAAGGTGTAACAACATCAGCTGAAACTATTTTAAGGGGATGATCAGACCATCAAACTGAACAACTTACTCTATGGGAATAATATCGAACTCGCGAAAAAATAATCTGCTGTCCCATACAAAACTGAAAACATAAAATGACTCAAATGTATGGGACGGTAGATATTTTTTTCGCGATTTCGATAGTGGTCCAATAGAGAAAGTTTTTCAGTTTGATGGTCTGCTCATCCCTTAAAATAGTTACAGCTTATTTTTATTAGACCTTTTATAAAGAAGGGTGTCCTGAGTTTATGTATGGACGGTCGAACAAAATGCGCCACAACAATCTTAGGTACACACCGCGACATATCAATCTCAGTCCGTCCATCAGCTCTGTCCATGCACATAGGGTACAACATAGGTAGATTGATCTGAATCAACCGTCCATGAAATTTCTGTACTTTAGTTAGGTATAGCAAGATTAAAAATTGATAAAGTAAAGTGTACTATAAGTACCTACAGAGACAAAAATAATAAAACTTTATAGTGCAAGACTAGAAAACGAAACCATTTTGTGCACAAAGAAATACAGTATAAAACATAAGAGGTAAGCGTGTGTTACTGATAATGATAAAAAAATGAACTTAAGAGGCTATGTGAAAAAAATAGGATTCTTCAAAGCATCATATCTCATGAAGTACTAACAGTAGGAGTATGATTTGCGGATATGTGTAAATTGAACATATAATTGAAGTTTTGATTAGAGCCAAAACACGATTGAGACACATTTTCTCGATAGAAAAACAAGCCAAAGTAGCCTCCGTCTTTATCGATAAACGCTTGGAAGTGCTAAACGGTGAATATTAGAAACAAGAGGCTTGATTTAAAAAAAAGAGATTGATTTTATAAATTTTGATGAGAGTAGAATTGAACTTACATAAATAGTACAATTACAATTAAATAAAGTTTTTTTTATGCTTGCGTCGTTTCAGGCGCGCGCGCCGCCCTGTCTCTTTTTCTCGCATCAGGCAGTAATATAAGCTATCACACGCCCATTTCGCTTCAATTATTTTTCGACATAGGCCCTTAAGTCTACTGCCCACATAAATATAATATCGTTTCTCATTCATAACAAAATTACAAAGCTAATGGATTGTGTTAGTTATGTTATGATTACGACAATGTTGTAACGTACCATATAAAGTATAATTTTATATTTATGTTTTTGCAAAAACACAACTGACTTAATCTCAAAAACTGGCTCAAAGGCCAACATTATTGTAAAGTTTGTTAATTTTCTTAACATAACATAACCTAAATATTCTTTATTTGCACACCAAAAACCTACAGCAACAAAAACAGAATAATAGAACGTAAGAGTACAAATGGCTGTCCTATCACTAAAAGCGATTTCTTCCAGACAGCCATAGGATGGAAGAACTCTAAAGTAAAAAAAAATCTTTTTGATTTGATTAAGATATTAACATCAGATTGTTTAACATTTTATAATGGGTTTTACCCAAAAAAAGGAAAGATTTATGTACAAAGGGCGAGCTTATCTTTGAAGAGATTTTTTCTGCAGTTAAGCCAATTTTATGAGTATTGTAGTTTAAAACGGTTTTCAAGTTTTGTCAAAATTTTTTAATTTGCATTCCTTGCAGTTTATTTATTATATTATTCTTATCTTATCGGTATGTTGCGGGAGCTGGCAAGCCAGCAACACTTCGACCCAGTGGGGTCTTTTGTGTTAGCCCCAATACATTTTATTTTCTTCACCCTTCAAATACATGGTAGATGAACGAGGCAATACTATTCAGGGGAAGAAACCTAAGATCTTCCGGTTTTGGATATCTATCTCCGAGGAGGCTCATGCGTTTAGCCACCAAGACATCGCAGTCACAAAGGATATGTTCCTTGGTCTCCTCCTCCTCTCCGCATGCTCGGCAGCTGGTATCCAGGGTGAGTTTATTATTGGAGACCTAGTCTGTCCTCGCTTATCTCTCATGACATGGCCGAAACTAGCAAGAGGCATTGGTCGGCCTTCACCGCACAACAACAAAACGACTGCTCACTCAGCTGTGGGTCGATCGTTGCCCAACCTCAACCGACAAGTTCCAGTACAAGTGAGCACTGACATTGCGTAGTTTGTTTATTAAGGCTTTTTTATTTTCATTTTTATCTGGGTACTTAATTTTTCTTCGGGGTTGACCCATTCGTTTACAATTGAAATTGTCTCGTATTTCCGGTAATAATAAAGTTATCTTTAGCTAGATTATCCGATTTCACAAATGCCTTTGATATATTTTCTGTAAAATTGGACGATTGGTTATTAATAGCTAGACCGAAAGCTGTCAAATTAAATAGAATAGCCAAAGAATTAAATATCAATCAAACTTTAAAAAAAAAAAAGTTAGTAGTACGTAATAAAATAGTGGTTTGATGGTTTGATTAAAATCTTAAGGGAATATAATTCGGAGCGCGCTCCATACAAACGAAGTCTGGTGATATTTTCAATACTAACCAATTAAAGTCAATGAAATTTTTCAGAAACAATCTAGAAACTAGGTAATCTCTATGCTTGTATGAAGTTAGATTTTCGTAGCATGATGCAGCGCGCATTAGCGCTCTTGGAATAAACTTATCTTAAGTATTATATTGGATCTGAATACTTTGATGGTTTTCGAACGGATACAATTTGCTACTAAGAACGTTGTGCAATCTCACGGATATACTCGTATATATCTACTTATAAGAAAAAGTATAATTATCCTACTATTCACCACATAATTCAACCAGCACGTGCGAAAATATGGGCGGAAGCAACTCACAATTTTCCTCAAGTTATAGGAAATTAATATTTATATTTCCATTCGGTTTATTCAATTTTGCTTTCACCAAATCATAATTGGTTATGGAAAAGTTTAAATTTTCATACTTGCAGAAATAGTTTACTTATTTTGAAGTTCCTATTTAGGGGAAAAACGTACCAAGGTAGATTATTTTCGTTAATTACCTGTCTATTTTATAGAAATTCGACTTACTTTTTGACACCTATATTAAAACATCGGACCTAAGATATTGTGATAGTGTCATCACAAGGATGGTTCCATCGTGAATCTAACATTTTAGAGTTCAAAGATCTAACTCTTTCATAAAGTCAATATTCTATTAGGTACCTATATGCATTTATACACCGTGGAATCGGAGTCGTTTTGAAGCCGGAACAGGGTGCTTCAGTCCATCAAACTGAACAACTTTTACCATGGAACCAAATGTGAAATCATGATAAAAGCTCTCAATCAGATAGTTCTATAGTAATCAGTAGCTATTGACATTTCCTATGAAACCGCAGATTTTTTTCGCGATTTAGATATTGAGTCCAAAGTGAAAGTTGATCAGTTTGATGGTCTGAAGGACCCAGTTCTGGCTTCAAAACGACCCTATTTCCATGGTGTACATATAAATGCAAACCTAATAGAATGTTTTGGTTGTAATAACACAGTATGTCTGTTTGTTACCTACCTATCGATGCAGCATACCTCAATGTGGTTCACCTTGAGGTAGACGTTACGTTCGACATTAATTTTATTTATTTATCTACCTGCCTACTTACATTACTACACCTCACCATTATACTCGTATTTGTATGTGTACGATATAGTTTGAATAGTAAACATTACTAAACTAATGCTTGGGGGAGGAGCGATAATTTTTAGTATTTTTATGTAAAAACTGTGTTTTTGAAGTAAATGTTACTGCTTTACTTATTCAATTCAATTTTCAATGCCGTCATTGCTAGTAAATTTAATAGTCCTCTGATGTGGTCCCTCACACAGAGGACTAAATCTATGTTGAAATTTATATACCTACTAACGCAGTCTAAGATTTACTAACCGAATTGTACACTAACGTAGTCACAATTGTTACTAGCCCCAATGGATCAATGTTGTCTGGAAATAAATAATTTTTGAATTTGAATTTGTATTAAGTATAAATATACATCTTGGACATTGTCACACAAATTATCTAGTCACATTTAAAGTACCAGAATCTAGCCTGGACTTGTATTATGATGACTAGACAACGATATAGAATACATATGTAGATACAAACATCCATGACTCGGGTACAAATATTCATATTCATCATACAAATATTTGGTACCTTCATCAATAATTTAAGCATTTCGTAGTGGAATTATTTTAAGTTTTGACCCTTTCTTTAAAAATATCTCTATAGGAACATTAGTCAGCTAAATACAAAACACTTAGACCATATTAAACCCTTATCACATTCATTATAACAACGTACACAAAAACAATGCAAATTAAATAACATTATGGTAATGAGACTCGATCGAGGCTCGAATTCTAGTCTCAGAGCGCGTTCGTTCGCCCGCGCGCCGTGCAGTGTCAAGGATGCGCGCGCATATCCGATCGACTCGAACAGGATGCATATAAAAATATCTTTTATCACCTATCTTTGAATAAAATACATTTCATATAAAACTGATACCTGTCTGCGAATAATTAAATTGTTTTGCGATGGATGTGTGACTGTAATTAGTTATGTTTTTGTTAACATTGATTGAATACAGTTACGAAAAACAGTGCCTAATATCATAGTAATAGCATAGCATATGCTCACGACTATATTCCCCGAGGGGGTAGTCAGAGATATTCTGAAACCTCAGAACATCCACGTTTCACCAGTAGTACCGAAACTCTATCATAGTAATACCCATCATAAAGACATCATTAGCTTTAATCACCGCGGCCAAATTACCATTTGTTCCCCTAATTTGGTCCAAAACAAATGTTATCACATTAAACAACCGTAATACACTGTTATTCAAAATGTTTGTATGGCTAAGTATTGTAGTTTTTTGTAAGTAGACTTTAGACCTAGATTTTTGTTATTCTAAATTTCTAATAGACTTCATTAGTGTGGTCTTATTTATGACTAGTCACGAATGTGGCGACAGTAATACAACGTGTTAATGAATAAGCGCAAAACTTCATACACTCCAACTGATTTATAAGAAAATAATTAGATTAAAACAATAATTTTATTATTTTGATACTTCAAATTTAAAGTTATTCACATTTCAATTTTTTATGCAAAAACGATTTGTTATTATTTCAGCAATGAATAAAAGCGCTAGCGTGTTCATGGATACATTTTCAGAATCTTGTTTTGGTAGTAAGTAGGGTGAGTGTATTTGTGCGGTGGGTTGACATCGAGTTCAGTAAATTTTAAATTTTACAAACAAATTATTTAATATTTTGAAAAAAATTACCTAAGTTGAAATCATGATAATTCGATTCTGCTCTCGATTCCAAACAAACTACTTTCTAGTTTTGCGTTAATTCATTAACACGTTGTATAATATTTTGAAAAAATGTTACCTATGTTGAACCCCTGATAATTCGATTCTACATTCAGCAAACTACATTCTAGTTTTGCGTTTATTCATTAACACGTTGTATAGATCTAGGTAGTCTTTTTTGTGTGTGTTGTGGTGTGCATAATACTTATGTTACCTGTATCTATACATATATGTGTGTAATATGTGTGTTTTCAACTCTAACCGTCGTCGGTCTATTAAAGCTACCTCTATCCTCTATTGACTGGAGTTCTTACATTACTAACCTGCTAGCTACCTACGTAGATATTACATATCCACTGCGATTGTCTAGATCTAGCCAAGATTAGCAATTACAGGCAATTTAGCTGTTTTTAAATTAGCGGGCAATAGCTCTTGGGTATGATGTGTAGTGCGTAGGTAGGATTTAAACATGGGAATCTCTTGTGGAATGAAAATTATTGTTAGTATGGCAGCGACTAGAAAGAAATAATTGACTGTGTTTACATGAATTCGTATTATACTGGACAATCAACGAGGGTCTTTCCTTTTAAGGGTTTATTAAGACAATGAAACTAAACAACTTTCCTTAAAGAACATCAGCATATACTCACGACTATATTCACCGAGGGGGTAGTCAGAGATATTCTGAAACCACAGAACATCCACGTCTCATTTGTACTACCGAAACTCTGTCCAGTGTGACGGGGAGTCAGCCCGAAGCATGCAGGTTTCCTCACGATCACTGACTGACTTACCCTAAGGAACATGGATCGAAAAACAGATTTAATGGTTTGAATACACCCTTAAAAGGAAAGACCCTCGTTGATCGCCACCCAGTGTACCCATCTTATTTGTTAAATATTTGAAACTACGTTATAAAAGCTAAATAGGAATCGGAAAATCTCGTCTTCCTTACTTGGAATGCAGTATATGTTTTACTGTCTAAGCATCTCGTGGGAACTGACTAAACGACCGTCCTAACTCCGCGTCAAACAAACATTTTCGTAGTAAACAACCGACTTCACCCAAGTCGAAGCGTTTACAAAATACACCTAGCTTCAGCCGGGGATGTTTTCAAAACGCGACCGCTTCAAATTCGGCTGAATTTACTTGAGAGAAGTATATTCCGAATTCGTAAATGCGCGCTGCATACAAACGTAGTCTGGTGATATTTTTAATACTAACCAATTAAACTCAATGAAATTTTGCAAAAATAATCTAGGAATAAATTTCTATGCTAGTATCGTGTCCGATTTTCGTTAAAATATATAGTTTTATGCTAGGATTAATTTAAGATTAGTATGAAAATCTTTGAGGCACTGTAACTTTAAAACTATACATTTTAACGAAAATCTGACTTCATACAAGCATAGATATTTGTTTCAAGATTGTTTCAGCAAAATTTCATTGACTTTAATTGGTTAGTATTGAAAATATCACCATAGTACGTTTGTATGGAGCACGCTCCGAATTATATTCCCTTAATAATTTACTTTGAAGTAGTATGCAGCAAAATTTACGGAATGTTTTGATCTAGTTACGTTCCGCTTTTCATTTGTTTACAATAATATTTCATGTCGCGGTTTAGTTTTGAAAAACATGGCGTGTATAACATTTGACGTCTAATAAAGGTTATGATTTTATTTAGGATTTTTCTATTCAAAGTCTAATCAGACTAGTGTAGGTACCTACGTTTTGTTGATTTTCCATACAACAATAATACACTGCTAACATTTTATGTAAAGCCTATATAGGGTCCTTTTTATTATACCGACACTTTTTTTCTCATAGAGCCCAGGTACCCAATCCGGCGCGTAACCCCAGCAACGTCCTATGCCGAGATCTGTACCCCTCTGGGTGCCCCTAGGTCGGTTGCTTAAGTTCATTCATTTGGCTCGGTAGACCCTTCGTGGTCCCTCCAATAGTCCGCAGTAAAAAGCAGTAACTACTCCCTGAGCAACGCTGAATTAGTCATTTAAAAAAAAGGCATTTTTTAAGGGGATGATCAGATCGTCAAACCGAACAAATTTCTCTATTATACCAACATTGAAATCGCGAAAAGAAATCTGCTGTCTCATACAAAACTGCTAACTTAATCGAGCCAAATGCACGGGACAGCTAAGGTCCCATAGAAAAAGTTGGTCTGTTTGACGGTGTGATCATCCCCTTAAAAAAGTGTCAGTATATTAAGAAGGACTCTGCATAGTTTACCTACCTATTTAATGATGAGAATTGTCAAGAATGAGGAAGGTACCTAAGTATCCAAATATCCAGGTATCCAATATTGTATACAACTGCAAGCTTATAAAGGTGGTTGCTAATTGTAACAACGCTTTTGACCAATGCGTAAGAGAATAAGGTCTCGTGTAATAAAGTTATAGTCCCTCCCTATACAGTCTTAACTTAATAAAACAGGTATATCTATACGATAAAGAATAATCCACGTGTCAGTTAGTCCATGTAAATTCACAAAAGAAACAAAGGAGCAACACACTGAAGCCAGACAGACGGATCGAATTTAAAATATGCGAGCTCATTCATCAGATGCTATTTTAGCAAAGTTTTCTCTTTGAAATGATCACGTCATGGACCAATCTTATAGGATACGTTGGCACCCTAATTTTCCAATGAAAAAATAACGTTGGAGGTGCTTAAGGGGATATAATTCGGAGCACGTTCCATACAAACTAAGTCTGGTAATATTTTCAATACTAACCAATTAAAGTCAATGAAATTTTTCAGAAACAATCTAGAAACTAATCTCTATGCTTTTACGAAGTCCGATTTTCGTTAAAATGTATAGTTTTAAAGTTACAGTGCCTCAAACATTTCCATACAAATCTTAAATTAATCCTAGCACTAAAACATACTTCATACAAGTGTACAGATTAGTTTCTAGATTGTTTCTGAAAATTTTCATTGACTTTAATTGATTAGTATTGAAAATATCACCAGACTTCGTTTGTATCCAACGCGCATTTACGCATTCGGAATAAACTTCTCTTAAGATGCTCCTACTAGGTAAACGCAGGGCCGAGCCATATTTTAGTGGTTTTTAGAAGCTATCTTTTCGTTAATTGAAAAATATAGCAATGATCTTCAACATCTTTTTGTCTCTTTTGGCAACTTTGATGTGTATCATATTTCTTATCTATACATACAACGTGTTAATGAATTAACGCAAAACTAGAAAGTAGTTTGTTTGGAATCGAGAGCAGAATTGAATTATCATGTTTTCAACATAGGTAATTTTTTTCAAAATATTAAATAATTTGTTTGTAAAATTTAAAATTTACTGAATTCGATCTCAACCCACTTCACGGGCACACTCACCCTTCTTACTATCAAAACAAGATTCTTTAAATGTATCCACGAGCATGCTAGCGCTTTCATTCATTGCTGAAATGATAACAAATCATTTTTGCCTGAAAACTAAAAATGTGAATAACTTTAAATTTTAAGTATCAAAATAATGAAATTATTGTTTCAATCTAATTATTTTGTTATAAATCAGATGGGGTGTATGAGGTTTTGCGCTTATTCATTAACACGTTGTATAAAAGAGTTCCGTGACTGAGCAGTTTAATTGGAAACAGGACGGGAGCCGTGTTGCTTTAAGCGACTAAACGATAAGGTTTCTTTTTGAGTATCTAACTCACAATCTTTATTCAAAATAATATCACATGGATAGATTTCTGACGTAATTTTTGACTCTACCAACCTTAGACGAATTATATAAGTATTATATAAGCTACCAACGTCGGAAGGTGTTCCGTTACAGAGAAGATGCGGCCAGAAACTCTACTGGACACATCTTTAAAAAATATATATAGTGCAAACTACAACTTTACGTTACAAATACAATATTGAATTACATTGTGTAACATTGTCAAGACCAGACATTTTGGTGTCTTTGGTCAAATCAAAGTCAAAGTCAAAATTGTTTATTCAAAATAATATCACATAGATATCTTTTTGACGTCATGTTTTTGAATCTACCACCGCGTCGGAAGGTGTTCCGTTGTAGAGAAGATGCGGCCAGAAACTCTACAACACACTTATTGTCTTTGGTAGACTCCGAGCACCACTTGACAAGTTATTTTCACCCTGAACGACTTTTGCTCTTGGCTCTGAGTTATTGCCACTTGTCACTGGTTTGTTGAAGCAGGTCATGTTTTGTAATGATCACTGACCGAGTGTTTCATAAGAAGCGACCTTGGGTTTACCAGCCAGTGCCGATGCCGGCTGACCGGTGGTCGGTCCACTTTCCAATTAAACTGCACTTTATGACAAGGGCTATCAATTTTGGGCTACAGGCTCAAGGATACAAAAAGTTGTCTTGAGTTGAAAGTGAAGGCCTGGAGGCTATTTCACATTGTATATTATTGTGTCAGTGGGTAGGGGAGGTACAGGTACACTAAGCTATTCCATATAAAATGGTGTTACCTACCCATATTTTAATGCATACATCATAATAAATATTTTTAATTCAGTTATCTGTTTAAAATAAATGAATATGTCTATTAGAAAATTTTTAGGTTTCCGTACCCAAAGGGTGAAAACGGGGCCCTATTACTAAGCCTACGTGTTGTCCGTCCGTCCGTCCGTCTGTCCGTCTGTCAGTCCGTCCTACCTATTTAGGGCTGTAACTTTTGAACCGTAATAGACAGTTGATATTTTCAAAGAATATGCGTTAATACGGCGGATTTGATAGCTAATAATAAAATGACAAAAAGTTTAATTAAGGGGGGGGGGGGGGGGGTCCTCATACAAGAAAATAGTTTATAGATACAAGCGTCAAACTTAGTGTGATTTTAGAGCAAACTTTACAAAATAAAAAAAAAAATAAAAACCAGCCAAGTGCGAGTCGATCTTGTGCTAAAGGTTCAGGACAAACAACTTTTTTTTTTAGTTATTATGTTGTGTTGTGGTGTGGTACCGAACCTTCGGTGCGCGTGTACCCGACTCGCACTTGACCGGTTTTATTTTTCATATAGTTTTACATACTTAAGTTGTTGTGATTAGCACTACATTTCTATCAATGTCAAGTACATAGTTTGCAGTGTAGTGTAGTAGTCGTCGTTTTTGAGCAGAAAACTGCTAAGAAGTGAGCCTCGTGGCAATCTCAAACGCGAACCGCGCGAACACCACGCGAATGACATAACCACTCGCAGCATAACTTGCAACTTGACTCCTGTCTGATAACTTGTTGCTTAGTTAAACCACGGAATATCTAAGAGTGTTAAACTATGGTACGGTGACACATCAAGCTACGCAAAACCAAAATAAGCTAGCCGCGCGTAGGGTGAATAACATATAACGTTACGCGGCCAGTTTATGTTGGTTTTGCGTAGCTTGATGTGCCGCCGTGTGTACATGCTTTTTGATTTAATTTTGAATCCATTGTTTGGGTCGGTAAATAGTTTGCAGATAGCGATAGACCTTTTAATTTAATAAAGCTAATCAAATAAACAGCTGTCCCTATATAAATGTGTGTGTATTGTATGTCTTTTGTATTTGTATTTAAATAAAGATGACAATGGAATGGACGGTCACCTTAACATCAAGAGAGGGCATAGTACCTATTGACTTATTATAATTACTCATTTTATTCTCTATAGAATGATAGCAGCTGAATGCAAACCTATTACAATTGTTATAATACCAGTTTTCGTATTTATATGTAAATCATTTGAAAATAACAACGTGATAATAACCTTTTCGTACCATTATACTCGGTAGTCTATAACTCACATTGTAAAACCTATTTACTAAGCTTTTACGTAAGTCGGTTTACAAAAGGAGAGAAAAATATAGTCTCTCTTACTATGCATTATTTCAGTATCATATCATCATCATCATCATAGGTATACATCGAACATCGAAATCACGAAAAAAAAAATCTGATGTTCCATACAAAATTGCAAACCTACTCGAGCCGAATGTATGGGACACAAGTTTTTTTTTCGCCATTACGATGTTGGTCCCAAAGAGAATGTTTTTTAGTTTGATGGCCTGGTCATCCCCTTAAGAGAAGTTTATTCCGAATGCGTAAATGCGCGCTGCATACAAACGAAGTATGGTGATATTTTCAATACTAACCAATTAAACTCAATGAAATTTTGCAGAAACAATCTAGGATCAAATATCTATGCTTGTATCGTGTCCGATTTTCGTCAAAATATATAGTTTCAATGTTAGGATTAATTTAAGATTTGTATGGATATCTTTGAGACACTGTTACTTTAAAACTGTACATTTTAAGGAAAATCTGACACGATACAAGCATTGAGATTTGTTTCTAGATTGCTTCTGCAATATTTCATTGAGTTTAATAGGTTAGTATTGAAAATTTCATCAGACTTCGTTTGTATGGAGCGTGCCAACAGTAATATACCCTTAAAAAGCTGTCATCATATTAAGAAGGACCCTTTTCGGCCTTTCCGAGGAAGACCCAAGAGAAAATGGAGCGATGATTTGTACGTCTTCCTGAGCGGTTGGCCAGAGTTCGCGTTGCATAGAGATTGGAGGCCTTTTGCCCAGCAATGGGTCACACGACAAGCTTATTAAAAAAATCTAGAGTAGATGAGACAAAAGTCAGTTTTTTTAGTCAATTTTTGGGGTCCGTACCCAAAGGGTGAAAACAGGACTCTATTACTAAGCCTACGTTGTCCGTCCGTCCGTCCTACCTATTTAGGGCTGTATCTTTTGAACCGTAATAGCTAGATAGTTGAAATATTCACCGAATATGTGTTATTACGTAGGATTTGTTAACAAATAATAAAATTGACAAAAACTTAAAATATAAAGGGGGTTCTCAAGAAGAAACTAATTTTTATCAATGTTTTTTCATCTCGCTCTATCGTAGAAACGGTAATACATACAAGCATCAAACTTGGTTTGATTACAGAGCAAACTCTACAGTATAACAACAAATAATAAAAAACCGGCCAAGTGTGAGTCGGTCTCGCGCTAAAGGTCACGAAGAAAACAATTTTTTTATAAGTTAATATTTTGTGTGGTGGTGTGGTACGGAACCCTCGGTGCGCGAGTAGCCCGACTCGCACTTGACCGGTTTTATTCTTTCTTTCTTATGATATCTTTTGTTTTCTTAGGAGGTGCACGAGTTTACTGAGCGAATGTGTCAAGTATTGACTGTCTATGAGGCGATGGTTCATTCAACCGTGTCCGTTGATACTCGATCGCTGCATGTCAGATAACCTTATCTTGTATCAATATTTAATAGTAAACTGTTCGATACGAGTTGTTTTCATCTTATTTTGTGGAAATTTAATATTTTTGAATCAGACGAAGTTCAGAGCAAAACTGTACTGTGTCACACTAGCAAAAGCGAGTATGCAGCAGTGCCATCCGTGGGGCAAAATACTGCGCTGGAAGCATTTTGAATAACATGCCATCGACTATATAGAAGAAGAAAAACTAGTGATATTACATAATTATTCCAGGGGAGAAGACATTATTTAGATTCGAGAAAAAAAAATTGAAATAGTCTCTGCACCGAACGTGGTTTGTTTCTGGTGAATTTACATAATGTATTCAGATATAAAGGCCACGCTTGGTGCATCCCCTCACATTTAGATAAAGTAATCATAGTTATTGTACCTACTATATGATAATAATAAAAATATATATGCAACGTGTTAATGAATTAACGCAAAACTAGAAAGTAGTTTGTTTAGAATCGAGAGCAGAATCGAATTATCATGGTTTCAACATAAGTATTTTTTTTCAAAACATTAGATAACTTGTTTGTAAAATTTAATATTTACTGAACTCGATCTCAACCCACCGCTAGGGCACACTCACCCTGCTAACTACCAATACAAGATTCTTAAAATGTATCCATGAGCACTTTAGCGACTTCATTCATTGCTGAAATGATAACAAATCATTTTTTCCTCAAAATTTAAATTCGAATAACTTAGTATAAAGTAGTAAATTTTAATTCTCAAAATAATTACATTATTGTTTCAATCTAATTATTTTCTTGTAAGTCAGTTGGGGTGTATGAGGTTTTGCGCTTATTCAATAACACGTTGTATAATAATGGTTGCCACCTTTATTGCTGCTGCTGCAAAAGTAAGCAAGTAGCGGGTCATAGTTGTCAGAATTAGTATTTTCAAGTCTCAACAAAGAAACAGTGTAACATGCTGGCCTAACTGCAAGTGCTAAGAGTAGGTATTAGGTAGGTACAACAAAGAAACCATTGCGAAATGAATCAGAAAAGTTTAGTAAAACCGATGTTATCGGGTAACGTGCGTGTCTGTAACGACTGTTACATACCTATCGAATCGACACGGCTAGTTATACATAATAATACGTACCTAGGTCAAATCGTATACATACATATTCGATCATAGCAATCGTAGTCAAAGGAATTTGAAAAAAAAATTTAAAGGCTTCCACTGTTTTGTGAAAATTAGCCGTGAAAAAATTGTATAAAGTATAATACATACATACTCACATAGCCAGATAAACGAACGCAAAACATTGTTAAAAGTAAGAAGAAATTACACAGGTAAGTATGTAGTCAAAAGGCTATATATACAACGTGTTAATGAATTACGCAAAACTAGAAAGTAGTTTGTTTAGAATCGAGAGCAGAATCGAATTATCATGGTTTCAACATAAGTTTTTGTTTTCAAAATATTAAATAAATTGTTTGTAAAATTTAAAAATTTACTGAACTAGATCTCAACCCACCGCTCGGGCACTCTCACCCTACACATGTATACATTTTAAAATTATAAAAAATATTAAAATGTATGCATGAGCACGTTAGCACTTTCATTCATTGCTGAAACGATAACAAATCTTTCTTGCCTGAAAACTTAAAATGCGAATAACTTTAAATGTTAAGTATTAAAATAATGAAATTATTGTTTCAATGTAATTATTTTGTTATAAATCAGTTGAGTATGAGGTTTTGCGCTTATTCATTAACACGTTGTATAAATATCTTTGCCCATGGCCAATGGCAGGCCATCTATGAACAAAAAGTCTAAAAACCCGAAGAGATAAACGATGAACCTGTGACACCGAAATATCGACATCTGATTCGGTTGGTGTCCATAACCACAGCAAGCCCAACTAGCGAGAACAAAATATGGGATATGCCATCACTTAGGGCGTATTTTTATTAGATTATGCATTCTCGTTGAGGGGCTATAGGTTAATAAGGGCGAATATTTTCTATTAGAAACGCGATTGGCCAGCACTCCGAAAAGTGCGTGCGTGTGCCGTATTTTCGATTAAAAAAAAAAGTAGTTTTTATCGACTTTTTCACTAGATAAACTAATGGTGAATATGTGAGTATAAATACCAAAAATCTGAAACTATTTAAAGTTCTTCTAAAAAGAGAATTTTTTTTAAAAATACATGAAAATACGTCACCTTTGTGACGATTTTCTATCGATTGAAAAAATTCTAATCGTGTATTCACTTTATGATTTCACTAGATAACCTATCCAAGAATACTGAGGTATAACTTTGGTTTCGGTAAATTGTATAAATCTATTAGAAAAATGAAAAATAAAAGATGCCTCCAAGGTATTTCGTCCTACTACTCCGCCTTAAGTAAGAAAAAGTAGAAATGGTGTTTTTTTTTCTACATATGTAATCGTCGCCAAGTATTTACTTTACGAATAAAAACGTACTACAGTTACCTAAGAAAGATAAGGAATTCAACTTTTAACTAGATAACGATGTTTCTTGTTATCAATATATTTGATGTGGTTTTGAAAATAAAACAGCGCAAAGAATAGGTATACCTATTTCAACGTTTTGTCAAATACAACAGTTGTTTTGATGAATTCTATAGATGACTCATTATACATTTTTATTATGTTGAACGAGCTATAAGACTCAGAATATTGTATATGAGTTCTACAGGTATTCAAGTTAATAAACAATATATATATACAATATATGTATATATTAACGCACAC
Organism: Agonopterix alstromeriana; assembly: GCA_963924505.1. Classification (NCBI taxonomy): domain Eukaryota; kingdom Metazoa; phylum Arthropoda; class Insecta; order Lepidoptera; family Depressariidae; genus Agonopterix; species Agonopterix alstromeriana. Next base: position 15,728,023 of record OZ004679.1, read on the forward strand.
ATACTTATTACAGTTTTTATCATTTGTGCTGTACACATAATATCTGCCTCACACTTTAGAACTGTCTCTGTTGCGGGTTTGCTGGAAGAAATATCTTTAGAGATAAGCTCGCCCTTTGTACATGTCTACTTTAATTGTTTTTTCTGCAATTTTATGTGTACAATAAAGTGTTAAATAAATAAATAAATTATAAAAATAATATTAATATACCCTACGTTGTATGCAACACAATAAGAACGCAGGGTCAACGATGCTATGAAGAACAAAAAACATTGTGACAGACTTACAACAATCGGAACACACGTGGTTTCAGTTCAATAACCCGCAATAAATAAGAAGTTTATTTAATAAATATTTAATGTCATTAAAAACCTCATTTTATTTACGAAATGCAAATGCAGATTTTTTTATACCTACATTAAAAGTTAGATACCGTTAGTTATGCCAATTTTGCGACTTCTGCTAACTGTTGATTTATTGAAAATAAACTCCACTAACTCGGGTATTTTTCTCTCAGTCGCGTTTTATCAAGAGGGAAGTGATCCTGTTCTCAGAGTGACGATAGCTGATGATAAGTAAATGCTTCGTACTTTAAAGTTGGTAATCATAAATTTCCCAAAGATATCAAAAAAACAAAAGACGTTGGAAGGATTAAGTCCACTTAACCTCGAGTTCTAGATCAAACGCGTGCCAAGATAAGCGTTAGGTAAAAACTTACAATCATTGACACAAAACCGAGGTTAATGAAGATAGAGATCAATAATTTACTTTTAATGAAATTACTAATTCATTATCGACGCTTAAATCCAAACTAGCTGATACGTAACGGTTTTACCCCTCAATCTCAATTAAGACCACATTATTAGCCTTTGGGTCTAGTCTATATTTCGACAAACGAGCGGTTAAACGAGATTTAGGAAGTCCCTTCGTCACTAAGAGGCCGACCAACACTCACCATGAGCCCTAACAAATAAATAAATATCGTGGACATTGTCACACAGATTATCTAGTCCCAAGTCTCAAATATAACCCAAAATCTAGTCCAGACTTGTATTGTAGTCTTGTGATGACTTACGATAAACAATACCTAAATTATTGTATAGCTGACAAACCACCACAACTCGAACAAAGGTCAATATTCACTACTTCATCTAAAGTCTATCGTAAGTTTTGATTACGATAAAATCTTCTTTTCTCATCTTTATGAGGGATGTCCAGAGATCCAGTAGGGGAGCTCTTGTTTTGGGTTTATTAATTTTCCTTCACAATTTCCATATCTCTTTATTTAGGTCCAGCTTTCCTCGTTAGGTGCCAACATGTTCTATTTCAGGTTGTCTGTCTCCAGGTGTGCTCTTTCCAGATCCTTTTACTTTTGTCCACTACAGCGGGGGACCTCTACCTTTCTTTTTCTTTTTTAAGGTTAAAGCCTTCCTCACAGTGTATTCTATAGGACTATTTATTACAATAAAGACTATTATCTAGCTGAAGTACCGTTAGAAGTCATACAGTGTCCCCGGTTGCATCGCTAACTCGGTCATCATCTCGCCCGCCCCATTTAGTTTAATTTGAAACAATATGCTTTATTGGTGGATTGGCCGCAATCATGTCATCGTCAGATTTGCGGCGCGGCGTTGGGCGGACGTCTGCCATTAGCTCGACAATCCGTGTGCTTCCGCAACGCGACCCTTTGTTTACATAATAATGTTCCAGTACGATTTTCATAAATATAACGTCAAAAAGGAAAAATACCGTCCAAAATTTGTTTGCATAAACTATTCTATGCAGTGTTAGTAAATTATACTTTATGTGGTAGAATATTTAAAAGTGTGTTTTTGTGTGATTTGAATGATTGCGTGTATTATGTTGTATAGAACTAAGTTCAGTAACTTTTCGAAAAGGAAACACGTACCTAAGAATCAAAGTATGGCAATATGTTTTCCTAACTTAATCACAGTACCTACAGATTGTTGTCCCACCAATGTTCGTGTTTCTAACACAAATTCATGCAATATTTGCAAGACTCACCGTATAATTTGCTTTAAGTCCATGTTTTTGTAATATTTCTGAGTAGCAACAGAACTGAAACTGCAGTGTTTCTCTTATAAGTACGAGTGCGGTGTATATTTTGGACCTCAAAATTACTCAAAGTTAAACTGTTAACGTTCTCAAAGACGTTAGTAAGCCTTTTTATTTTTATTGATACACCAGGGGCATTGTAGCTTTGGACTTTAAGGTCACAGAAGGTATACTCTAAATTAAAGCCCTTTACTCAGTTGACAAACCAACTCGTTTTCTTAATTGTTACGTGTCTTGGGTAACCGCTGCGGTTGCACCTAGAGGTCACGTCGTGATGTTACGTACATCGGTATGTACCTCACCTACCTCTACCTATCGACTAGGTACTCAACTCAACCTATTTGGGTTTACTGCAATGATTTTTTATCCCTATAAACATTTTGTTTCAGCTAAAGTTAATCATTTTAACGGGTTATTACCGCATTTTTTATTGTTTTTGTTGTTGGTGTTGTTTAGCCTCAATTAATAACCGCTAAACTCTCAAAAGCAGAATCAAATAAAGTTTGAAAATATTGCGTAACGTAAACGCAACCTTGGCATATTCAAATGTAAGGTTACTTCTCAATAATATTTTTTTGTGTATAAATTTATGTAAATAGTGACCACAACATTTAATGTGGTTTTTAGTTTCTACCTCTCTTTACATACTAATAACTAACATAAACATTTTTTTTTTCGTTTCCTGATAAATAATCAAAGGCAAAATCTTATGGAATATGACATTCATTTACAAATCGAATAGTAGGTAACCGTGTGAATATCAAGAAGTTAATATAATAAACAAATTAAATGTCAAGGTCGCTTTAACTTAACTATCAAATCAAAATTAATTACTGAAACTCACCTTTAAATCACAGAATTGATAAACACTAACAAGTTATAAAATAATCAGGCGAACTTTTTGTTACCACACACGTTTCCGAACGTAAATATTAAATGTCAGCTGTCAAATAATAGCGCGAAACGTGCTCGCTAGACGGCGCGCGGTGGCGGTATGGAGGCGAATGGCGCAAAGCCGGTTCGGCCGACATGCACGAAACCGCAACAACATTATTACGACACATGGGCATTAATAATTATCTGCTACCTCATTGCGTATTGACTGTGATGTTGCTGTGATGCGTCTGATTGACATGTCAACGGAGATGCGCGCGCAGCATGCTAATGTCATCCGGCTAAAATGGCGAGTCATTTTGGAACTAGGATGTGACGGCGATGATGTAATTTTCTGCATGTAATTGAGTTTATTAATGGACTAGCAGCCCGTCCCGGCTTCGCACGGGGTAGACAAAGGCTCATTTTTCTACACCTTCGGTTACATTGTTCAAATTTTACCAAGGATCCCTAATTTTTTTCAAAATGAAATGTAGCCTATGTCAAATTGGAAGAATGTAGCATTCTATTGGTGAAAGAATTTTTTAAATCGGCATAGTACTTTTTGAGCCTATTCATTACAAACATACAAACATACAAAAATAGGTACAAATCTTTCCTCTTTATAATATTAGTGTAGATGTAGATATATTATAATTGGTGGCGCTGGCGTGTCTCGCTAAGAGCACATCGTTGTTATTTCCAGATTAAACAAAACATTTAATCAGCCTAGGTATTATATTACAAAATCTTGACCGTTTCTTTCTGTTTGGGGGTGCGGTGGTCAGCCTTTTTGCTATACTTAGTAACTTATAAGGGCGGAGATATACGAGAGGCTCAAATGAATAAGCATTAGGCATAAGTAGGTAAGTATCTAAATAAAATATGTCTAAATTATGGAATAATGAAATTAAGTTCTTTTGGGCTTGCTGTAGTCACGTACACCAAAAAACACCTAATGATGGAAACAACTGAAATTGTGACTAACACTAATCATAATTATTATAAAATCGAGTAATATATACTCCATTTCAAATAGCAACGAAATGTTAAGGCTATTTTGAATTACAGAAACAGATTTAAAACACTTAATTCCTCTCACTTATTCTTATAACAGCTTTAGTAACGTCCAAGATTATATCGGATAGTACTATATCTTTCTCGTACTTAAATAAATTAGTCGTGGTGGTCCAGTGGCGAGTAACCTTGCCTGCCGTGCAGGAGGCGATGGTTCGCTCCCCGTCCAGGCCGACTCCTACCAATGAGTTTTTCGGAATTTATGTACGATTTGTAACACCACAGGCTTTTGGGTGAAGGAAAACATCGTACATACATGCCTCAATTTCGAGGCATGTAGTACTCTCTGTCCATTATAAGTGGCGACGGGCTGACTCGCCGTCACACTGGACAGAGTTTCGGTACTACTAGTGAAACGTGGATGTTCTGAGGTTTCAGAATATCTCTGACTACCCCCTCGGGAAATGTAGTCGTGAGTATATGCTAAATAACGTATATTTTCAAATTTAAATGGCCAGAAAGCTATTATAGGAAACTGAATATCTTTTCGTCCTTATTTGAAATGAAGTATCGATAGATTAATTAAGTAGGTAGGTAGATAGTATATTTAGCCACAACAAACATAGTTTTTATCGTTTCTATCTTCAATACAAATTATCGGTTCATTATGGATTAAAAATTTACTATCTTAGTACCTACCTATAACATTTTTAATTACCTACTTAGGTATTTACTTAGATAACATCATTAACTCTAAATTAACTAGTGAAGAGAAAGAAATTGCATTTTGTTGAATTTAGAACGTACAGTAGCGACTACTGAACCAACGTGATCTAATCACTTAGAAAGAAACCTATTGTATTAGAAAGTATGGCTACGAATGAAAATGACACACAGATCGTCATAGGGTCACAGATAAGGTCATGTTGGCTAAGTATAGGGCCAAGCCCATCTACCATTATTCGTATCAAGATCAATTTTAATCATAATAATTGATTTATTACTTTCCCATGTTTTACAGAAGTAATATGATCACGACTGTATTCTCCGAGGACCCCCTCGGAGTCAGAATATTCTGAAACTCAGAATATCCACATTTCACTATGTAAGTACCGAAACTCTGTCCAGTGAGACGGGGAGTGAGCCCGCCGCCACTTGTAATGGACAGTGGGTACAATACATGCCTCGAAATGGTTTCCTCGCGATGTTTTTCTTCACCGAAAAGCCAGTGGTGTTACAAATCGTCCATAAATTCCGTAAAACTCATTGGTGCGAGTCGGCCTGGACGGGGTTCGAACCATCGCCTCCTGCCCGGCAGGCAAAGTTACTCGCCACTGGACCGCCACGGCTCTCGGTTAAATTATAAATTAATTCAATAGTTTCCAAGATATTGAAAGAAAATGAATTTGCCACTATATGTATGCTGGCGGAAAAACAGAAATTGACCAATAACTCAAGAATTTAAGGTTTACCTACCACTATCTCTAGATATGGTACTTGCGCGGTTAGGTCCTGAATAAATGTTGTAAAAGCCATTGTACCAAGCAAGGACTAACAATACCAAAAACCAAACTATTGGGTCAGGTTGCTCCTTTTCACGATTATTAAGGGTACATGTGCCAGTACCTAGACCTGTTTACAGACAAAAAGACCTACTAAGACGTGTAGGCAGGTAAAGTGAAACATTGTGTCCACTTAACATTCAGTAGTTGGCGCTCATTTGGCAAAGTGGTCACTGCGTTGACGCCAGCGCCGCGCCATCGCGCCATGATCCACCGGTACATCAAGATAAGCGTTACGTGCCGATATGTGTTTTATTCTGTATGCTGGATTCCAGAGGTCTCCAAACTTTTAGTCTAAGAGCCAAGACCTAGCTAGCTCATCATACCAACACACAACTTGGTCACGTTATCGGTGTACCTGACGTCGATACGTAATATCCGTGAATTATGTTCATGTAACTTGTCTATACTTTTGCTACAAATGCCAGAATTGGGCCTACAAAATCGACTAATTTCCTACAAAATCGGAATAGAATCCTTTTTGCAATAGCGAATGTGGCTCCTCAATCCATACGCCTAACGCGTGCCTATTGGCAACGATGATGCTAATCGTACTAACGCGATTATTAAGTCCGCGGAACGGAAGCAAAAGGGGGAAACCCTTTCCAGCGAGGTTCAGAGTTGCAGAGACTCTTTGCACCTCGCTCTGATAATGTGACCGGGTACTGTAGCTGAAGTTTTGAATTACGAGTAGGTAAGTTATTGTCATTGTAAATTTTACAAACGAATCAAACTATGGCGGGTTAAATCGGTGGTGAATGAATGCTGTATGCTAATTAAAGGCCAGGGATATGATAATCGATTGGATTCCCTTCAATTCTAACCTCAGGCACTACTCGTATTTCAGGAACTAGGTATTTATTTGATATCGTTTTTATAAAAAACATTACACTTCTTCTGGCGCATTCGGGTAACAAAAAAAGAAACGTCGCCTTCTATAAGGACTATCGCATCAATTCGTGTTGTAAGACTTGTTTACATGATCGTTCCTTGAACACCTATCATTATGAGATATTGATGCTCAAGGAGGTTATATTAAGGAACTAGTGTGTAAAATTTCTGTAATGTAATCCGTTTTTGCCACAGAAAATGTGTAAAAAAAGTTGTAATTCACAAACTGAGGCACTATTTATTCGACCGAAGCACTAATTAGGCACTATTTAGGAACTATTTAATGGCACTAAAGTAATCCTGAAAACTGTTGACAAAAAGTAAATAGATGAACAATAGCATTTTGTAAACTTCACTTGCCTGACTAAGGATCTCCGTAGATAGTCCAAACAGTTGGTCGGTCGCCGAGTGCGTGTCAAAGACTGTAGCCGCAAGATATCTCGACGGTCATTTTATGCCGAGATACTACACTATCATTACTAATGAACCGTGCAAAGCTCGTTAAATCCAAACATACAATAATCCGCTTTCTTTGCATATTATTAATTATGAGCTTATGCTATATTGGTTGATAATAATTGTGCGCATGTTGCTGTTAATTACAATAAAGATGGCATTGTTGAAAGAGGAGGTCTTCGCACTACAGCGGTTTTCTTGAAAGAGGTCTGCTTTAAATCCGAGATTTATACGAAGGGAGGAGTTAAACGTAGGTATGTACGGTGCTCAAACATGGTTTTTGACGAACGATCAGAAGTCACACGCCTCAAGGTTTGTCAGAGAGCTGTGGAGCGCAGCATCCTAGGATTAAAATTGATCGACCGAGTCAGAAACGAATTCATTCGCTCCTGAACTCTGGGATTGGGCTGGACACGTCTGCCGCATGCCAGACGACCTATGGGCCAAAACTGGTCCCCAAAGAAACGAAATCGGTGTCGAGGCAGGTCTAGACGAAGGTGGCGGGAGATTTGTATGGAAATCATTGAGGCACTGTAATTTATAAACTATACATTTCAACGAAAGTCTGATGTCCTACAAACATAGAGATTAGTTTCTAGATTGTTTCTGAAATTTTTCATTGACTTTATTTGGTTAGTACCTATTGAAAATATCACCAGACTAGAGTTTGTATCGAGCGAACCGGGGTGTCGAAGCGCGGAACAGAGAGTCTTGGAGAGAACGGAGGGGGACTTTGCCCAACAGTGGGACAGCAACCGCTGATAATAATAATATAAACCTATACGTGCCTATACTACTAGTAGGTATAACCAACCCAAACCGACTGAGCATTTTATGAAGCGGCTCTTGGTTAGGGCCTTCAATAGTAATATGAGATTTGCTACAATACCAACTCCAATGACTTTTTAACGAATTTAAAATTAAGGGCCTATGTCGAAAAATAATTGAAGCGAAATGGGCGTGGCTTAGCGCAGCAAGCGCCCCGCGCCCCGCTACCGAACATCGTCGCGCACTAGCCCGCGAAAATCAAATCACTCAAAATTCGTAGAAGACGCTTCGCTGTTAAGATATTATTAGTACCTTTTGTCGTATGAAAAAACACAATATATAATAATTAAGTATCGTTCTATTTATCCTCCTTGATCAATTATTAATTTATTACAGGATCAATTACGGATAACCAATTTATAGATAGAAACAATACCTAACTAACGATACTCTTTAATTGATTTCACTTAATAAACGTAAAACTCATTAATATCATACCGAAAATCACTGTACCTATCTAGAAGGAAAAAAACTATCATTACAGGATTTTGTTTTACTTTACAGTACGAGAGCTACCTGTTGGTAACTTTACGTTATTAGGTCCCGTAATCAAATCAATTCACTTCTTATTTTGTACTTGTAATTGATATAATACAAGTCAAAACATTATATGGTCAAAACATACCGACTATCTAGATGAAACCTGGAAGTTATTTTACGCCGTCAACAAAAATGTAAGAAGAACGTGAAAAAATAAGTTTCGTAATACTGCAATAATCTCAGTTATTCTCGTTACCACAATAACTTTCAGGTTGAGAAGTTATATAACAGTCATAAACCTATTTTGAAAATCCATAGGTAATTCTAAAATACCTCGCATCCCTCATATGCATGGCATAGCATTGAAGGATGAGGATGATGCAGGATATTATAACAGGTATGAATGAATTTTAAAATGGTAAATCAACATTTATTTACAAAATCACTAATAATATTTATCTTACGACCTAAAATCAACATTTATTTACATAAGTACATTACGATAAGTGTGACTTAAGTAGTTCATTATTGCACAGCGTGAAGTTAGCACCCGAGCACAAGCAAGGGTGCTAAACGTATTTGCAGGTTTAGGTCACAGAGTGCTGGAAAATTATTTACAACTTATTACCTTTTCTTTTCTCTCATACTTCTGGTATGTTCCTGCCTACGTTTCAAATTTAATGTTTTGTTCCGTTTTGTTTTTCATTATCACTGTTTCTCCTAGTACCCCAGGAAAATTAGGTGAAAAAAAGGGTCAACCTCGGAATGAGAGATAATAAGCTACAAACTTCTTTAAATCATCGTTATGACATCCTATACGTAAGGTCAAATGTCACATAAAATCTCGTTGATGCAGGTCAAAAGATTCAAGGTAAAATGTCAAAAAACAGGTCTTTATGAAATATCTTCTTTTCTATGCTCTAAATGACATTTAAAGTTTTAAAAAAAATTTTGAACTTAAATTTTCTTCAAATTTGGTCATTTATAATATTTAATATAGTTAACCGTTCTTGAGATAGATAGGTAGAACGCAAAGAGTTGTAACTCCCATAACGGTTTGCTCCCATAGTAAAATGATACTTTTCCTTACACCCTGTATAATATTATTTGGCGTTATTAATGAAAATACATAATTTCAATAATTATACACGAAAGAAGATGATGAAGAATTATTTCGAGTTTGAATCAATCGGGATAGAAAAACGAGTACAGAATAGTGACCCTAAGCAGCGCGCATTGAAGATATTGAATGAAACCAGTCACCGCCTGCCCGACAGACGCTTCAAACAATACTTATATGGAAAGAAGACGACATGAAGATTCTGAACAACTACGAAAACTCACTCAAACGGCTGCACAACCTAGAGAAGAAACTAGACCGAGATGAAGACCTGAAAAACAAAATATGAAGAAATAATGCAAACCCTCTTCACTTTGGGCTACGCCGAGGAAGCTACCACACCGCCGGTGCCAAATAAAACATGGTACCTACCCCACTTCGCGGTCATTAACCCCGCGAAACCGAAGATAAGAGTAGTACACAACGCCACAGCGAAGACAGCCGGACGCAGCCTGAACGATATGCTACTCTGCGGTCCAGACTTGCTGCAATCTCTGCCGGGAGTTGTAATGCGATTTCGTCAACACCAACACGCCGTGTCAGCTGACATAAAGGAATTAATGTTTATGCAAATATGAGTTCAAGAGGACGACAGAGAGGCACTACGATTTCTATAGCGGGGCGACGAGAGAGGGAACCAGCGACCGCGAGAGTACCGCATGACGTCGGTGATCTTCGGCGCGATGTCATCACCATGCACCGCGCTATACGTGAAGAATAGAAATGCTTCAGACTTCAAAGAAAAGTATCCTGCAGCCGCGCGAGCCATTGAAAAAAAACCACTACATGGACGACTACATAACAAGTTTTCCGACCGAAAAAGAAGCCAAAGAAGTATCGAAATCAGTCGACTACATTCATCGGCAAGCCGGCTTCGAGCTATGCGGATGGATGTCCAATACAAATTCAGTAGTACAGCAGTTTTCCGTCAACTCGGGCGGCGCCACGGTCTCTATCGGTGGGAGCGAGGTCCGATGGTATAACGGGCCGAGCTTCCTACGAAACCACGAACGAGAATGGCCACAAGAGACGAAGACAGAAGCACCGAAGACAGGAGAAGAGAGGGGACTTGTCACGTCACCCACCAGCGACCTGACCACGCTCACCTACCTCGAATCGAGCGATTTTCGTCGTTCCCACTTTTGCTACGAGCTACGGTGCGCATGCTACAGTTCGTCAATTTATGTCGAAAGAAGATAAATGAAAAAGTATTGGCTACGAAGCGCAAACGAACGAAAGAAAACAATAAAAACGACTCTGATTGAAAGGTTGATAAGAAAACACGCAAGAGCGAGACACCGTACGTGAAGAAATGAGATAGCTACACCATCGGTATAGAAGCGCACTATGTCATTCGCGCTGAGAAACTATGGTGGAAACCTGTACAAGAAGATTGTCTTTCCGAAGATTTACGTTGAGTAATAAGCGGCGCGGCGCCTCAGCCGGGAGACAAGCTGTCGGCGCTATCAGTGGTCGTCGGCGAAGATGGCTCAAAGGAAGAATCCACGTAGCACCTGACATCGTTGAAGACACTGCGAGCCCGACCGTACTCGACGGGAAACACTACTTCACGCGACTGTACATACAACACGTACACGAGCGACTACATGGCGGTATCGAAACCGTCGTGAATGAGCTACAGCAGCGACTATGGGTACTGAAGATACGACCGACGGTGCGTGAACGTCATCAAACACTGTCAACTATGCAAGATACGAAGAGCGAAGCCTACTTCTCCGGCGACCGGCGACCTGAGGAGGTTCGTGGCACAAAGAGGAGTGCCTAAGGAGCTATGGAGTGACAACGCGACGTGCTTAAAGGCTGCGGAGAAGGAGCTCGCCAAGGCCGCGCTGGCGGCGGTCAGCGAGGAGGCGACGGCGCGGCGCATCACCTGCCGCTACGTACCCCCGGCCTCCCCCTTCATGGACAGCGCGTGGGAGCGCATGGTACGCACCGTGAAGGAGGCACTGCGCGTCAAACTCCACGAGCAGTACCCTAGCGACGAGACACTGCTCACCCTGCTCGCCGAGGCGGAGAACACCGTCAACTCCCACCCACTCACACACGTGGCGGTGACCCCAGAAGAACCGGAGGCGCTTACACCCAACCACATCCTGTTGGGACCCAAACGACCTCACCGCGCGCAAGCGCAGCGCGCTCAACACCTGGCGGACGTCTTCTGGAGCCGCTAGGTCAAAGAGTACCAGCCTCTACTCCAACACCGGCGGGAGCCTCACACGACCAGCGCACGCTATCGGCGACCTGGTACTCGTCTGCGACCCCACCCTGCCCCGCAACACATGGCCGACAGGAAGGATCGTCGCGGTCTACCCAGAGCGAGACGGCGAGGTGAGGATCGTGGTCGTCGTAACCAGCAACGGGCATGTCCTCCGGAGACCGACCAAGAGGATCGTCGTGCTACAGGTTGGATCGCAGAGCTGCGACGGCGGGAGAAATGTGCACGACAGAACCTGAATTGACTACCTTTGTACATAGTTTTTTACATTACTTTGTTTATTTCGTTTTATATACCCTTTTATACTAGTAGGATAAGTTTAGGTTAAGTGTTCATTTCAATAAATAAATTGTTCTTATTAGAATTAGGGCTTAGCACATAAGTTATGTAAATAGTTCTAATAGGATTCTTATTTGATTTCTCTAGTGATTTCTACTCCAGATTAGATAAGGTACACTTCCCTATTAAAATTAACGCATAGCACAAGTAAATAAAACAATTAGAATCAAGTTTGAACTTATAAATTCCAATTAGAAATTACGCCAATAAGCTTCACTACCTCATTAGAAGGGATAGAATCCTATTAGAAATAAGTGTTAGAAAGAGACAGAACGCTCCATCTCTGTCAGCGCATACAGGCGAGCGAGGGGGGCCCCGGCGTCCGGAACCTGTGTTATGAGGAAGCGGGGGCCGGGGTAATATAAATATTGTACCTTTCCTTTTCGTTCTGCACTCTGTTATGCACCGGCGGATGATGCACATGCTATTTTTAGAATAAGAAAATAAGTATCTTAACTATATAATTATATTGGTTTGTAAGCGTAGAAATTAAGATGGTATGAGAAATAAAGAGATTTGTATTCAGGGCAAGAGTGCGGGGTAAGGATAAAAATGAGTGGTCGCTTGAAAATGATATAAAATGGCGCCAAATCGGCGTAGATTCATTCCGGATCCAGCACTCAAGAAAGAAACAACTTGGAAGAAGAAACTCTCTGCGACCACTCGCCTTCCCTACCCTGCCCTCCAGCCTGGCTCACCATACTGACGACCCATACAATTAAGGGCCACAGAGTTTTCAAACTCTCATACCAGGCAAGATGTTCCGGAGCAATAGAATCCTTCAACTCGGTAAAAATACTGACAACGGTTCATAAATACGATTATAACCAGATTCCATTATGATAAATAAATATAATTATTTGAAGAAATTGAAAAACAAGATAGTACAACCGAAAATTGATTTCATTACGTGACCGACGACTTAAAGATAATAACAGCTAGCTCTTGGTCTATGAAGTCCAAAAAAACTGCTATACATATTTGAATGAGAAATATACTTAAGAGAAGTTTCTTCCGAATGCGTAATTGCGCGCTGCATACAAACGAAGTCTGGTGATATTTTCAATACTAACCAATCAGTAAATGAAAAATTTGCATAAACAATCTAGAAACTAATCTCTATGCTTGTATAAAGTCAGATTTTCGTTAAAATATACAGTTTTAATGCTAGAATTAATTTAAGATTTGTATGGAAATCTTTGAGGTATTGTAACTTTAAAACTATACATTTTAACGAAAATCTGACTTCATACAAGCATAGAGATTAGTTTTAGATTTTTTTCTGAAAAATTTCATTGACTTTAATTGGTTACTATTGAAAATATCACCAGACTTCGTTTGTATGGAGCGCGCTCCGAATTATATTCTCTTAAATGTGAAGCTGCTATGGCCTCGAATTTATTTTAGATTGTATTTAATATATTACGCTATAATATTTACACGTAAGCTGGATAATTAATCGTAATTCGGAAATTGTTCATGCGAACGCAGGTCTGACGCGGGCAAAGGCCACAGCCGACTGAGCTTTTTAATAGATTGTGATAGCTTATATTACTGCCTGACGCGAGAGAAAGAGATGGGGCGGCGCGCGCGTCTGACTAAATAAAACGACGTAAGCGCCAAAACAAACTTTATTTAGTTGTGATTTTACTATTTATGTAAGTTAATTTCTGCTGCAATCAAAATTTATAAAATATCAATCTCTTTTTTTTAAATCAAGTCTCGTGTTTCTATTATTCACCGTTTAGCAGTTCCAAGCGTTTATAGATAAAGACGGAGGCTACTTTGGCTTGTTTTTCTATCGAGAAAATTTGTCTTAATCGTGTTTTGGCGGCAATCAAAATTTTAATAATATGTTCAATTTACACATATCCTGAAATCATACTCCTACTGTTAGTACTTCATGATATCTGATGCTTTGAAGAATCCTATTTTTTTCACATATCCTCTTAAATTAAAGTCGTACTTACAAATAAATATACAGTAGTAGGTACCTACACAGCTAAATACGTGATTATGATACAAAAGACAAAATTAAATTTATGATAGAATTCGCTAAAAATAGAGTCTATATTAAAATGTATTGTAATCTAACCTTAAAATCTAAAATTCGAATTAGGTGGTCTATGAAAAAAACAGGTTGTATAGATATAATAAAATTGTAAACGCAAAATGTTTGAACGCACATCACGCAAAAACCACTGAACGGATTTTGATGAAATTTGGCACACAGATAGAATATGGTCTGGATTAACACATAGGATACTCTTTTAAGGTCTACGCAGACGGAGTCGCGTATAGTAAAGAATAAAATAATTAGGAAGTCACACTGTTCGCTTGTGAGCCAATGCTTGTACCTAAAATATCTAAAGTACTTAGTTAGGTACCACCTACCTACTTTATAGGTAGGTAAGTACCTATTTCTTTATACTGGGTGATTTTGTAAACAATTTCCAAATTTTCAGGGGTGGTCCAGACCATCAAACTGAAGAACTTTTACGATGGGAGCAAAATTGAAATTGCAAACAAAAAATCTTCAGTCATACGTTGAACTCAGCAGTTGAAAATATCAAAATTACTATGGATATATGCATCTTTCTACTGCTGATTTGACTTTCAAAAATCGCACTCCTAAAGTATGATTTTTGAAATTCAAATCAGCAGTAGAAAGATGCATATCTCCATAATAATATTGTCATTTTCAACTGCTGAGTTCAAAGTATGACTTTAAAAAAACATATTAAATGAAAAGAGAAAAACAAGCTCTATAATCACTAATCAGCTATAGCGGCTTTATTTGAGCTAATATAATTTGAAGGTTATTAGGTAGGTATCGCAAACGGGGCCAAAAAAGATTTTTGGTTGGTTATTGGTTTGTCGGCCTGCAATACCCGTGTTAGGAATTCAGTAACGTTTCTAATCTCGCTGATAGAATAATCTTCACTTTTATGATCTTATCTGATTGTTTCATTTGCTATTTTGTTAATAAAAATATGCTTGACATTGCGTCAGGCTTTGTGATAGGAGTATACCACAGTATAGTGATCGACTTTGTAATACACGGTGTTTGGTAGTTATACAACGTGTTAATGAATAAGCGCAGAACCTCATACACCCCAACTGATTTAGAACAAAATAATTAGATTGTAACAATAATTTAATTATTTTGATAGTTAAAATTGAAAGTTTCATTCGCATTTCAGGTTTTGAGGCAAAAATTATTTGTTATCATTTCAGCAATGAATGAAAGCACTAACGTGCTCATTGATACTTTTTAAGAATCTTGTTTTGGTAGTAAGTAGGATGAGAGTGCCCGAGCGGTGGGTTGAGATCGAGTTCAGAAAATTTTAAATTTTACAAACAAATTATTTAATATATTGAAAAAAAATTACCAATGTTTGAAACCATGATAATTCGATTCTGCTCTCGATTCTAAACAAACTACTTCCTAGTTTTGCGTTAATGCATTAACACGTTGTATAGGGCCCTTCTTAATATGCTGACACTTTTTTAAGGGGATGATCAGACCACCAAACTGAACAACTGTCTCTATGGGACAAACAACGAAATCGCGAAAAAAAATCAACTGTCCCATACATTTGGCTAGAGTAGGTTTGCAGTTTTGTATGGAAGAGCAGATTTTTTTTGCGATTTCGATGTTTGTTCCATAGAGAAAGTTGTTCAGTTTGACGGTCTGATCATTCCCTTAAAAAAGTGTCAGCATATTAAGAAGGACCCTGTATATGCGTTCCATTAAACTGAATAACTTTATCTGTGGGACTAACATCGAAATCCCGAAAAAAATATCAGCTGTTTCATGCATTTGAGTGCAGTTTTGTATGAAAAGAAGATTATTTTTTCTTGATTTCCAATTTGGACCCATAGTTTGTAGGGACTCTTATAATAATCTGTGCCATACTAGTTACTACCTAACAAATAGCATAGTGAACGTTGTTCAGTTTTATTGGTCAGGTCTATCATCTATCATCACTCGCGCACCGAGGGTTCCGTACCACACAAAATATTAATTTACAAAAAAGTTTTTCTTTCTCCGGGAACTTTAGCGCGAGATCCACTCACACTTGGCCGGTTTTTATTATCGTACTGTAGAGTTTGCTCTATAATCACAACAAGTTTGATTCGTTTATGTATTAGGTACCGTTTTTACTATAGAGCGAAAAGAAAAAACGTTGCTAAAAACTAGTTTCTTGTATGAGGACGCCCTTAATTTTTTTACTTTTTGTCAATTTTATTGCAATTCCGGCATAATAACGCCAATCTGTGAAAATTTCAACTGTTTAGCTATTACGGTTCAAAAGTTTCAGCCCTAAATAGGTAGGACGGATGGACAACAACGTAGGCTTAGTAATATGATCCCGATTTCACCCTTTGGGTACGGAATTCTAAAAACGCATCTTACTAACATACACCCTAACCCTGTATAACTTTTCAACACACTTGTTCTCTCGCCTTCGGCTCGTGCTGCAATCCCGCCTCGGCTGTAATGATCAACTTCGCTCACTTGTATCATACTATTCTGTTACTTTTATAGTAGAATCGACCTTTAGATAATGTATGGTGAAATCGGTCAAAGTCACTAAAGAAAAAACATATTAGGTAGTAGGTACTGATAATGATTTATGTCCCGTTGATTATTGCGAATTTATGATACAGTGCGATGTACCTACCTATACAGGAAGCTGACACTTTTTTAAGGGGATGATCAGACCATCAAACTAAACAACTTTTTCAATGGGACTTTTTCAACGAAATCACGAAAAAAAAAATCAGCTGTCCCATACATTTGGCTCCAGTAGGTTTGCAGTTTTGTATGGAAGAACTGTTTTTTTTTTTGCGATTTTGATGTTGGTCCCATGGAGAAAGTTGTTCAGTTTGATGGTCTGATCATCTTCTTAAAAAGTGTCAGCATATTAAGAAGGACCCTATATTCATTAATTATATATTCATCTAATCTAGACACTATAATAAAACTAAATATTTCTTTGTTTGTTTGTTCGCGCATGACGCGAAAACTACTGGACAGATTTTGATGAAACTTTTTGTGTCTGAAAGCTTATAATTAGACATAAAATCTGTTACATCATTAATCTCGCTAGGTACTATGACGGTAACCCATGTGGACGAAGTCGCGGGAAAACTAGCATAGCATATCATATGCTCACAACATATTCCCCGAGGGGGTAGACAGAGATATTCTGAAACCTCAGAACATCCACATTTCACCAGTAGTACCGAAACTCTGTCCAGTGTGACGGGGGGTGAGCCCGTCGTCACTTATAATGGAGAGTGGGTACAATACATGCCTCGAAATTGAAGCATGCAGGTTTCCTCACGATGTTTTCCTACACCGATTCATTGATGTTACAAATCGCACATAAATTCCGAAAAACTCATTGGTACGAGTCGACCTGGACGGGGATCGAACCATCACATCCTATGCGGCGGGCGAGGTTACTCGCCACTGGACCACCACGGCTTTTTATATTCTGGTATTAAAGTGAGGGTGTAGGACACCACACTGCCAACTCAGGTTCGAACTTCCATACATTTCTCAAAATCCATACATTTTCCACACTACCTATAACTATTATAAAACTGTAACAGAAGTGTGTCTGTACATTGAAGATATTTACATGAAAATACAGGGTGTAAGGGACAGCCCTCCGCAAACTGAAACGGTGAACGCAGTCCATCAAACTGAACAACTTTCACTATGGAGACTACCTTTGAGTCGGGTAGGTACAGCAGTTTTGTATAAACAACAGATTTTTTTTCGCGTTTCCTGATGTAGTCTCTATAGTGAAAGTTGTTCAGTTTGATGGACTGCGTTCACCGTTTCAGTTTGCGAAGGGGTGTCCCTTACACCATAGGTAGGTTAGGTTAGGTTAGTTTAGGTTAGGTATCCCGGACTCCAAATCAACCTTTTTTTATAATTTTTGTCTGTTTGTTTGTATGTTTGTAACAGCATCACGCAAAACACTACTGAACCTATTTTGATGAAAACCCCTACATACGCAGCATGCGGTACGAGAAATGAACGGCAGTTTGGAAGAAACATCGCTTTGCATGTAGGGGGCCGGCCGCGCAGCCGCGAGTCTGTAATGTTGCTAATTAAGAGAAGTTTATTCCGAATGCGTAAATGCGCGCTGCATACAAACGAAGTCTGGTGATATTTTCAATACTAACCAATTAATCTCAATGAAATTTTGCAGAAACGATCCAGAAATAAATCTCTTTGCTTGTATCTTGTCCGTTTTTCTTTAAAATATACAGTTTCAATGCTAGGATTAATTTACGATTGGTATTGAAATCTTTGAGGCAATGTAACTTTAAAACTATACATTTTAACGAAAATCTGACAAGATACAAGCATAGAGATGACTTTCTAGATTGTTTCTGAAAAATTTCATTGACTTTAATTGGTCAGTATTGAAAATATCACGAGACTTCGTTTGTATGGAGTACGCTCCGAATTATGTTGTCTTAAGTTATATTGAAGTGTTGCTTTTCGGTGAAGGAAAACATCGTGAGGAAACCTGCATGCTTCAATTTCGAGGCATGTATTGTACCCACTGTCCATTATAAGTGGCGACGGGCTCACCCCCCATCACACTGGACAGAGTTTCGGTACTACTGGTTAAACGTGGATGTTCTGAGGTTTCAGAACATCTCTGACTACCCTCTCGGGGAATATAGTCATGAGCATATACATACATTATATTGCTTGCTATGAACAGTGGGATACTGTACCTACCGACTTTACACAAAGCTACTGCAAATACTTAATTGCCTATTAGATAAAGTTAACATACCTAAATGCATTCAATCGATAACATAATGACTGTTAATACTGGAATGTCTGTACCTAATCAATAATTTATTGATACGTTTGATCTTTCATGTGCAATATCGCGGCAATACTTACCTAATTGATTGCCAAAGTTGCTGTCCACAGAGAAATATGCTATATCTTAAAAAGGTTAAAACTATCCACAACGAAGTTACTAATGATGACAAATTATCATACGGTGATGCTACGTAGGCTATGTAGGAGGGGTGGCAAAGTTTTTCAAGTAGGTGGTCTACATTGGAACTCTAGAGATATATAGGGTCCTTCTTAATATGCTGACACTTTTTAAAGGTATGATCAGACCGTCAAAATGAACAACTTTCTCTGTGGCACCAACATCGACATCACGAAAAAATAATCTGCTGTTCTAAACAAAACTGCAAACCTACTCGAGCCAAATATACAGCTAATTTTTTTTCGCGATTTCGATGTTGGTCCCATTGAGAAAGTTGCCATTGGTTGTTCAGTTTGATGGTCTGATCGGTCGACGTCTTGGCCACCCTTGCTATACATAGTAGACTCGTTGTCTAGCAACTAGCAACAGAACCTCATAAGCCATGTGATCTTAAATAAAACAAAAGAGAGTTAATACCAAAACTATGGCAAAAAGTCAACAACTCACCTTTAGAGACATTGCTCTAATTATTAAAAAAAATTCCCGCAAACTGACAGCAGACTCCATGGTTGTCAAGATTTTCTGAGATGAGTGAATATGATATGACTATCGAATCTATAGTCGTCACTTGTCGCCAAATCTCTTATTCATGTCAAACGGTTTCTGGTCCGCCTTTAAATTTGTCCTTACGTCTACTGGTAGGATGAGTTGCGACATTTGGGAGGAGTTGCCGCATTCGCATGATGTACTGTTCCTGCTACTAATGTAGACGAATCTAAATCATGATTCCAGTGAGCAACCTTGAATTTAAAGACTGTTCAAGCTTTTATCAAAAGCAGGCACTTCATTCTCGCCGAGAACAGACAAGAAAGACCGAGAACGAGAGTGTGGATGCCCTTCATTGTTCTCGCGGCGTCGTGAGGCCTAGTAGTTTTCCTTTAAAGTTCTTGGCGAGAATTCTCGCCGAGAAGTTCTCGCGAGAGTGAAGTGCCTGCTTTACAGTCGATCAACAAAGATTCTCAAACTGCATTGGACACATGTGAAGTAAGTAGATCCTTACCATGATGATAGGCAGGCAGCATTGAGATGAGGTGTAGAGTCGAATGATTATGTTGACCGAAGATTGAATCAGTAAACATAGCAGTTCATAGAGTCTGTGACGTGACATCGTGGTGAAGAGATTTGCCAATATACAGAGTGAAATTGAGATCATTCGACAAATTTTCAGGGGTGTGTCAGACCATCCAACTGAACAACTTTTACTATAAGAGCAAACTAATCGCGAAAAAAAATCTGCTCTTCCATACAAAACTGCAACCCTACTCGAGCCAAATGCTGATTTTTTTTCAAAGCCGTGGTGGTCCAGTGTTGATTAACCTTGCAGGAGGCGATGGTTCGATCCTCGTTCAGACCGACTCGTACCAATGAGTTTTTCGGAATTTATGTACGATTAGTAACACCACTGGCTTTTCGGTGAAGGAAAACATCGTGAGGAAACCTGCATGCTTCAATTTCGAGGCATGTATTGTACCCACTGTCCATTATAAGTGGCGACGGCTCACCCCCCGTCACACTGGACAGAGTTTCGGTACTACTGGTGAAACGTGGATATTCTGAGGTTTCAGAATATCTCTGACTACCCTCTCGGGGAATATAGTCGTGAGCATATGCTTATGCTTATGCAGATTTTTTTTTCGTGATTTCCATATTGGTCCTATTGACAAAGTTGTTTAGTTTGATGGTCCACCCCTAAAAATTTGATGATTCATTTCAATTTCAAACTGTATGCTTGACGTATCGGAGCTTTAGTACTTCACTCGGGCAGGCTCTCTCACACAGCACCTGTGCTAAACATTGTCTACTCAGAACCTTAACTTGCACTTGGCCACATCACAACTTTTGTTATTCCTGGATAACACTTTCGTAGCACGATCACATCACTGAAAAGAATCAACTACCATCTGGGATTGCTTTCACAATGGGACAATAGCCATAATCCATAGTGGATGGATTATGGATGGATTATGACTCTATTACTTCCACAGGAAGGGAAACACCGTAGGGACAGTACGGTTTCGGCGACAAATCCAAAGAAACCATACAGATTCAGGATTCTAGAATCCTTTTGGTGATATGTCTGCACAATATTGATACACAAAGCGCACGCACTTATACTTTATCGGCGACGACACGCGTCCTGCGCCTGACTGCCCGTTCAGGTTGATTTCATTCTGATACTACATAGTAGAAGCCGTGTGCAGAATAATCCGTGCGCAAAACATTAATATTAATGTTTAATATTAAACTTCTTTATTGTTAGTAACTTTAGTATTGTTGTTTTATTTTGTAACGGTTTTTCGAAGTCCAGCAAGTGAACGGGGGGCATAGAGTGCGGTAAACAAGGCGGGGGATGACTCTTATCGGTTTTGGAACCCGAAATGAATTAAATCAAAGATAAGAGGAGGAGGAAAAATGAATATTCGACTTCCATCCATTGCAAACAGGAGACAGCAATAGAAGTGTAAGGGAATTGCTTCCGAAAACTGAAAGGGTTGAAAGTACCCATCAATATGAATAACTTTTACTATGGGACCAACTACGAGATCTCAAAAAGGAAATCGACTCCTAAATACTCAAAGTAATGTTATGTTCTGTGGTTTGTCCTATAGTAAAAGTTGTTCAAATTTATGGATACCTTCACCCTTTTGAGTTTTCGGAAGCGATTCCCTTACACCCTTCCAATCGCGTCGGTGTCTTTCTCTTCCACTGGGGGATCATAACACAAAACAATTTTTTAGGGTTCCGTAGTCAAACAAGGAATAAAATAGTTTATTTTTAAATCGAGTGAGGTGTCTTTAGATAGGTCTTGTTCAATGAAACAAAACTCTCATAGAAGCTAAATCGATATAATGCTTCTGTCTCGAGATATATGCGCTCAAAGTCAAAAATAGGGCGTCCCACTACTATAGAAACATTGACCACGACTGTAGAAACGACCTAAGGGATTATTGCCCTAGGATTAATGCATGTTTGAATAATCTTTTAGCGCAGTGATATAAGTTAATTATAAAATATATTAAGCCTATAATGAATCATTAATTAATTCGCGTCAATTATAATGGATTTAAGCATTAACGTAGTTTTAACTTTGATTTTAACCAAATAAAGTTAGGTAGGTACAAGTATTAAATGAGTAGTAATAAATTATTATTTTAAATATTAATATAAATTCTTAATATGCTGACACTTTTTAAGGGGATAACCAGATTATCAAACTGAACAACTTTCTCTATAAGAACAACATCGAAATCGCAAAAAAAACAACTGTTGTCCCATACGGCTTGAGTAGGTTTGCAGTTTTTTATGGAACAGCAGATTTTTTATCGCGATTTCTATTTTGGTGCCATAGAGAAAGTTGTTCAGTTTGACGGTCATATCGTACCCTTAAAAAACTGTCAGCATATATTAAGAAGGACTCTGTATAGGTACCTACCTACTTAAGTCTAAATAAGCTGATTAGATCCTGCCATAAATTATTATTTTATAAAATACATCACACCTGCTGGCATTGACAGTTGGGCACAATGATAGGTATATACCTACCTACCTAAAGATTAAGAAAGTGCACTCTCATACACGGTGGACCGACGACCTGGTGAAGTCGGCGGGAACCCGTTGGATGAGGGCAGCGCAGGACCGGTCGTTATGGCGATCCTTGGGGAAGGCCTATGTCCAGCAGTGGACGTCCATCGGCTGAGATGATGATGATGATTGTCATAGGAAATTGATATTAATTTTTAGTTTAGGAACTTAGTAAATTCTCAGGAATTAGGAACATCAAATCTTTTCTATAATGGTACCATTATCCTATTTATTTGGATATTTTATGTTTTGAGAAACGGTCAGTTACAATAAGTGATGTTTTGAGGTTAAATTGTTGACATTTAAAGACAATTCTATTGGAATCATTACGCGAAGTAGTTCTTGTTACTAGCGAATGATCCACATGTCATCGAGTGACAATTGATTAACAGTGTTAAACCATAGTGATAAGGACGAGTCTAGCATGGCAACAGGCATGCGCCGGCGCAGGCGGCTAGCCGTGGTGTGTCTCTGGACGTAGCTGATAATTGATATTAAATCTGATGATAAAGAAATGTTCGGGCCGTGTGCAAAACTAACTTAAGGAGAAGCTTTTAGTAGCAGTGAAACTGAATGCCTAATTTAAGGCTGCCAGAGCTAAGCCAAAAGACGAGGTGGGAAAAACCCACCTATCTTTGAGAGAAGTAAATCAATCTCCTGAGGCCGAGATTCGAACTAAGTAGGGCAAAAATGTATGGATTTTGACATTCGGGAGTTCGAACTAAGACTTAAAAAACGTCTCTGAATCTCAGCCTTAGTGTATTACCTGATCTGGTAATCGTTTTATGAGAAAAAACGTTGATAAAAACTAGTTTCTTGTTGAGAACCCTATTTAATTTTTAACTTCTGGCCATTTTTATCATTTGTTAACAAATCCGCCGTAATAACGCATATTCAACTGTCTAGCTAATACGGTTTAAAAGTTACTGCCCTAAATAGGTAGGACGGACGGACGGACAACGTAGGCTTAGTAATAGGGTCCCGTATTCACCCTTTGGGTACGGAACCCTAAAAACAACAATATTTGTATCCTATCCAACTTTGGCCAAATTTTGCCACTTGTCGGCAAATTTTATATCACTTTTATTACTTCCGATTTTAAAGAAATGTAAGTTTAATTAAACAGAATATTGTTGTATGGTCTAGTCAAGCAGTCTTGTTTATAATCCCTCAGAAAAAGTTACGTCCATAATACCTACTGTGTAATACTGATAACTTTAAAATAGTGTTTCCTGCAGGCGCACATTATGGCATTTAAAGCCTGCCGGTACGAAGTTATTTTATTTATTTTAGTAGCCAGCAAACAATACTTGTCATCCCCTTAACTCTAGTTCGCCCGTCACCAATCAAACTGTAGTGTCGTGCGCAAAAAGGCTTTTGAATTCGTCTATCATTCATGTAAGTACCTACTTTACTAGGTATAATTATCGATTCAGTACGAGCGGATTCTAGATATGACAAGGACAAAAACGTTAAAAATTTGTCGAAAAATGTTTTTTAAAAGATAACTTTTAGATAACATTATAAATAATCGGATTTGGGATTACCTATTGACATTTCAAACTCTGTAACTGATGGTTGTTTGCGCAATAATAATAACTCTTTATTTATAAATAAAACGGACCATTTTCGAACGGACCTGCTGAAATAAAAATTGTTTATTTTCCTGTAAATAAAAGTTTTTCCCGCCATAGGATACTACTAGCGACATCTGAACGTCTGAAGTTAATGGAACCATTGCGAACCATCACAACTTAAGTTTAAGTAAATTAGAGTTGAAAGAGATACCGCTACTTGACGCTAGATGGCTGTACATGTCGGTTCAATTATTTCAAGACCATAAAATTACTATGAATACATAAACAGAATAATTAAATAAATAACTTATTGGATCATAATTTGTTATATTACTATATAATATTGATCATGCCTATTTATTTTTGGCCAGTGAATAAATATTTTTTAAGATTCTATTTTACCTACTAGACGTATCTTTCATAGCATATACCACCGACAGCTACCGATACAATGTGTTAATGAATTGACAACATAACATTTTTTTAACCACCAGTTTTTAATAAAACTATAAAAATAGGTTAAGAAATAAGAGATACGTATTTTTCCCCTATTTATACTTTAAATTTACTTTTGAATTTTCTGAAAAACAAAGGATTTATGGCTAAGATACCTTGGCCGCAATAAAATTAAAAATTAAAACTGTCAAATACAATAGAAAAGCCAAGCAGGCAAAGGAATAAAATCTCATTCAACCTCTATTATATTTTTCAGCATTTTTCAAATAACTCGAGAAATAATGGATAGAAAAAATCGGATAATTTTGATATAAGCTTTGAATCATATAATCTCCAAATGGTTTTCTTATTTTGGTACCTTTCTTAAATTAAATTTTGTCAATTAACACAAAACTAGAAAGCAGTTTGTTTAAAATCGAGAGCATAATAGAATTATCATGTTTTCAACATAGGTAATTTTTTCAAAACATTAATTAATTTGTTTGTAAAATTTAAAATGTATTAAAGTCGATCTCAACCCACACTCAACCTACTTACTCAAAACAAGATTCTTGAAATGTATCGCTGTAATATTATTACAGCGATACATTTCAAGAATCTTAATTTTTGACATATTTGACATTTTTGACAATAACAAATCATTTTTGACTGAAAACTTAAATTGCGAATAACTTTAAATTTTAACTATCAATATAATGAAATTATTGTTACAATATAATTATTTTGTTATAAATCAGTTGGGGTGTATGAGGTTTGCGCTTATTCATTAACACGTTGCATAATACATGATAGATACTTCGTTAAAAATGTTTTACTGGACTGTTTTATTTACTGTTTTACTGGACTGAACCAATTTTGATTAGAATTTAACTGTTTTATAGGAAGTAGGTACCTAGTTTATTGAACTTCCAGGTGCATGATTAATGATAAATAGCCCGCATCCTTCTCTTAATACTTGGCTTACCTTACCATCTTAGAAAATGGTACCCAATGCATTTTATGAATGACAAAAAATGCTTCGTCTTGACGATTTCCAATTCTATTTTGTAGTTGTGCCTTAGTGCCTACTTTGTATTTGTTGTTGTTTAAAACACTGTTGTAGTGTAGAGTTTCTGGCCACATCTTCTCTACAAATATCAGCGAAACACCTACCACGAGTTACAAAAGTCTACTTAACATTTCCTTCACCGAAAAACCAATGGTGTTACAAATTTTACATAAATTCCGAAAAACTCATTGGTACGAGTCAGCCTGGACGGGGATCGAACTATCGCCTCCTGCACGGCAGGCAAGGTTACTCGCCACTGGACCACCACGGCTTTATATGCCGTAGAAAATGTCAAAATTACTTTGGAAACATTTGCATCATTCTACTTACTGCTGATTTGACTTTCAAAAATCATACTTCAGGAGTGCGATTTTTGAAAGTCTAATGAGCAGTAGAAAGATGCGTATCTCCTTAGTAATTTTGACATTTGCTACTGCTGAGTTCAACGTATGACTTTCTAAAATCGCACTCCTGGCCCTTTGACTAATTATTATAAGGACTAGCCTTGCGGTAGCATTTCCCCTCTGCCACGGTATAAGCACAATTGATCTTGTGCATTTCCATTCAATTTTACACCTTATCACTAAACGAGACCGCCTATAATTGCGAAATAATAACTTCGAACTTAGAACGTTTGGGGTTCACACGAGACTACTTTTCATGATTTTTAACATTCAAAATTAGAATCTAAAGTTATGGGGAATAAAATCCAAAGTTGCGGATTTCATGTTACCTCGCCCCCCGCAAAAAGTGGCAGAAATGTTTGTTAGTAGAATTACACGCGTAACCAGTCCACATATAAATAGTCAAAGTCCTGGCCACATCTTCTCTACTACGATTAGCGAAACACCTACCACGACTCACAAGTCTACTTAAGCTTCATAAGGTTCTCAAAATAGACACTAAATTTTTATTGCTGTTTAAAAAAGTGTTGTTGTAGTGTAGGGTTTCTGGCCACACCTTCTCTACAACTATCAGCAAAATATCTACTACGAGCTTAGACAATCACAAAAGTGTACTTAACCTCCTTATGTTCCTCAAACTACTTTGTAAATGTTTTGTTGTTGTTTAAAACACGTTGTTGTAGTGTAGAGTTTCTGGCCACATCATCTCTGCAACGAACAGCGAAACACATTTCTGACGAATGGTCTTCGGATCAGATTTAACCGTGAGAGTAGGTATAACTAACATAACGTCGCCTTAGAGTGAATACCTCGGGAATGAAATTTTGTAATTTTTTTATTAGTACGTTTCTGGAAAGAAAATCTCACAAACCGTGTCCTGATTTCACTCAAAATAAAATCTGATACTCGTAATGCCATCTATAGCGTGTAATAAGAACCTCGCAAATACTCCCGAACTTGCAAAAAAGTTATACGACGCAGTTTTTTCTTCCAACTGAAAAATTTTCTCTTCTGCACTTACGAGTTATTCACTCTAAGGCGTCGATAAGTAGGTAACTTCTCTTCAGTATGATTTAATCATTCTTTTTGAATGCACTCTTTTGATTTAATTTGTCATCTGTTGTAATAATTTCACGGGTACTATCACATTTCATATTAGCGATGGTTCACTGCCTATCAGTTCCAATAGTTTTTGCTTCGAAGCGGGTCAAATCGTCGGTCTCCTCAGATGTGACCTCAGTCCAGGTCGCACGTGCAGGGGGACACTATGCGGTTCGCTTTGTAATGCGACCCGCCACGCCCTCTGCTACGATATATTATCTGGCGCCTTCCTTTCTGCTACTTGTCTATCCATCAAAATGGACAACTTTCTTAATGGGCCATCATCTAATCGCGAAAAAAAAATCTGCAGTCCTTTACATTTGGCTCGAGTAGGTAGTTTTTTATGGTACAGATGATTTTTTTTTCGCGATTTCGATGTAGGTGCCATGGAGAAAGTTGTTCATGTCAAACTATCACTTTTTTAGGGTAAACAATTCAAATATAGCACTGTAGACCTAGAAAAAACTATCAATAAGTTTAGACTTCTTTACAAAAAAACATTGGTGGAGTTTAACCCTTTGGCGGAAATGCGATATCATAGCATGAATTAGTACCTACCTATGCAATATCGCATGACATGATATACTTACCTACCTAGTTTCAGAGAGTAACGCGGTAAAAACGCCATAAGACCCCGTAAAAATGTTAATATTACTTCCATTACTTGTATTATAATATCACACTGGGCAGAGTTTCGGTACTAGTGAAACATGGATGTTCTGAGGTTTCAGAATAGTGGGGTCTACGCTTAAGAGGATATAATTCGAAGCGCGCTCCATACAAACGTAATATGGTGATATTTTAAATACTAACCAATTAAACTCAATGAAATTTTTGAGAATCAATCTAAAAACAAATTTATATGCTTGTATAGAGTCAGATTTTCGTTAAAATGTTTAGTTTTAAAGTTGCAGTGCCTCAAAGATTTTCATACAAATCTTAAATTAATCCTAGTATTGAAACTGTATATTTTACCGAAAATCTGACTCCATACAAGCATAGATATTTGTATCAAGATTGTTTCAGCAAAATTTTATTGACTTTAATTGGTTTACATTGAAAATATCACCATAGTACGTTTGTATGGAGCGTGCTCCGAATTATATCCCCTTAATATCTGTGATCACAATTACATCGATGATAGTTTCTATAGAATCGTGATGATATCATCTTTTATATTACTAGGGATCCCGGAACCCTGTGCTGCTGCAGATATATGCAGGTAGGTATGCAAAGCAAGTATTAAGATAATTAATTTTGTTTAATTGTTGTTAAATACCAATGATTTTAGTATCTACTCCTCCGTGTGTTTCTTACACTCGTGCTATATGTATTTGACAATATCCTCATCGCGAATTGCATTTTCACAACGTTTGTTTCACCTACAAATCTATATCTGCAAGTTGGTGACCGTGAGACCGACGTCCGCCATTTCATGGCCTCGCGTACCATTTGTACCACTTGGACATTTTCAACGCTCGCCACGACAAAGCCGCCGCTCCCGCCAGCCTCTCAGTTTTAATTACGTCGTACGTAGCGGCCGGCGGCGGCGACGGCATCAAATGTCATTTTAACAGCGCCCCGCCGCCATTTTATTTTTTGCTCCCGCACTTTTTCTGCACGAGAACGGCCGCGGTCATAAAATTTGTTATTAATACAGTAAAATTTCGGATTAGGTAGTATTAAATTCGAAACAAAGCAAGGATTTAATTGGTAATTCGTGGCCGCCGCGATATTTGTTCGTGGACGCAATATCCGTTTATTGTTTTCGGTTGTAAACTCGATTCATGGCGAGGTGGGTGCATACAGTAGACTGAACTGAATACGGTGCACTGAAGGCGATCGAATCATTTTTCCACCGGAGTCTTATAAGTACTGAAGATTGAAATACTATAATTGCAAAAACATACATACGACATACGATACAGCACGTCACACAAAAGTAGCCAATCAGAAGACGAGACCTAAATTACGCTATGAACGTTTAAAAGAGACTTTGCGTTTTATAACGCAATATCTAAGTACTTATGAATGTTCATCATCATCATCATCGACCACGGCAGAATATAGGCCTCTCCCAAGGTGCGCTCCAAAACTCTATCCTCATCCAGTAGCTGACTGCCAGTCCTGTCAGGTAACTATCATAGAAAGTATGCAGGTATACGGCGTTGATCATTATTTTACAGAATGAAATTGATATCAGTAGCATCCTTTTAAAGTAAGAGTCTACCCATCAAACTGAACAACTTTTACGATAAGAGCAAACAGATCGGAGCAAAAAAAAACTGATATTCCATAATAAACTACAACGCCTACCCGACTCAAATTACGCTACAGCAGATTTTTTCTTTGCTCCTATCGGTTTGCTCCCATAGTAAAAGTTGTTCAGTTTGAAGAGTAGGCTCTGAGTTTAAAGGGGTGCTAATTATATCAATTTCACCCTGTAGAACAAGGTATCATCCATGACCATGAATTTTTACATCATGATCGCTCGCATCTTTGTACTCAGGCATGAAACAGGTTAAACAAAATATAGGGCGGTGATAGGAAAAAAAACAAAATTCTCAAATAAACAAACCAATTTATTTTTGCATATAATTATGTTTGTGGTATTATTATGGTAGGTAGGTAATATAAAGATAATAATTATGTTTTGTACACATTTAAGGTAAGTAAGTAGGTATTTTAAACATTTTCTAAACTCTTATATAAATAGGTAGGTACAATGTTTCCCTTCTATACAAGTATAGCGATAAACGACATTGTTTTTGGAACACCTATTTTAATACACATCTGTTTAGAAATAGACGTAAATCTTTGACTTTTTTCTTGATATGCAGGGTGTAAGGAAAAGTATTATTAACCTTTAAACCACATACTCTACCCATCAAATTGAACAACTTTTACTATGGGAGCAATACTGTCAGAACAAAAAAAAATTCAGCTGTCCCATACTAAACCGCAATACCTACTCGATTCAAACGTATGGGACAGCAGATTTTTTTGTTGTTCTGACAGGTTTACTCCCATAGTAAAAGTTGTTCAGTTTGATGGATAGAATGTGGTTTAAATAATATTTTTCCTTACATTCTGTATATACAAATCACAATAATAAAATATTTGAAATATCCCTAAAGATATTATTATGTAGGTATCCAAATTTAAGTACCCATTAATGCCTTAAAATATCAGTTTTCATTAAATATTTACATCATTGCACCAACACATAACTCTCAGCACATTTATATACTATAATCTACTTATATCTATCTATAGATACTATCTTACACCTCAGATACAAATCATTATTTACACTAATGTAATACTTTTATCTACATCTACAATTGTAGAGGTAATTTTAATCAAATTATCAACTACATCGTTGCCACGCGAAACGTTATCACTTTTAATGTCATCGATAACTTATTTTCACTGAAGATTACTGTCACTGACCCATACCTGACACTGTAGCACTCAAGAAATCACTGATCTGGCGATAGCAATAATTATTCTGGCAGCGGCAGTCACTTTTCTGTTTGTAGTAAAAAAGTATCTGCCCGTTTAGCCGATCGTAGTCACAATTCAGGCCATGATAGCCACAGCCACTGCAGTTTGCCGACTGGTTTAATCAGATCAGTATTTTAACCGTAGCATTCACAGATTACGGCCATGGCGTTTCAGCCTGGCAAAAGCAGTAACCGCTGTTTGATCGTAAATCTGCTACCCGTCTGGCGGCGGTAGTCACCGGTCTGGCAGCGGCAGTCGGAATTCTGGCCACGGCAGTCACCGGTCGTGGTTGGTGGGCGGGGCCGCATGTCAGAGCGCATGCGCGTGGTGTGGCGGAGGCTGCTGGTGAGGGTGTAGCAGTGCGTGGGGGTTCCCCGTCGCGTGCTGTCGGCCCTGCAATGAAAATGAAGGGTTAGTTGTATTTTTTAAAGTAGAGTAGGGGTTGGTTCATAGCCTAACTAGACTAACAGTAACATGCAGTATTTTAGGGTGTGCTTCAGACCATCAACTTCAGCAACAACAGACGACCAAATGCAAGCCAACATGGAAAGCGCGAGGTTAACGAACAGGTACTGGATATACGAGTAGTTGCATTCATAGGTGTTTTACAAGCTGTAAAGTATTAACAAATTGTTATTCAATACTAGTTTTCATTGGCGCAAGACAATCTTCGATAACACTTTAGGTCCGTGCTACTAAAAACGGGGTTACGCAATTTAACCCAGCATTTGGCGCAAGTGGGACTAAAAGTAATATAAAGAAAATACGCGTCTCTTGATTTTCAGTAGGTACTAATTCGCGTCCTATGACACACTATTACGCGCTATTTTTCCTAGTAGACGCGTAAATTCGGCAGATGTGTCACACTAAGTGTCATTACACCTGCCGAATTTACGCAGCCGAAAATACGCGTGACTTGATTTTCAGTACTAATCCGCGTCCTATGACACACTATTACGCACCATTTTTCCTAGTAGGCGGGTAAATTCGGCAGATGTGTCGTCACACTAAGATGGAGGATATGACCACCTCACAATCTAAGCTGGCATGGAACTATACACGGAATGGAATCGCCTGGCGCACAGCGCAGAGAAACAGTAATTATCCTAGCATATGGTCTACGGTAGGTATGACGCTCGATTATCCATGCTTAAAATGTCAATGACAACCGTACACACCTGTAAGTATACATAGTAGTCATACGGCTGATGCAGCGGCCAGCAGCGCTGCGGCGGCACGGGGTAAAGTGGGGGCACCGGGTACAGCGCGCCACCCAGCTTGTTCCTCAAGATCCTGCTGATGCTGGACACCGAAGGTACGTTGTACTTGTCGCAGACGCCGTCGGCCAGCAGTCTGTCTCTGATCTCCCACGCGAAGATGCCGGGGTCTTTCGCTTTTAGTTGCTTTATGTATGATACCACCTGGAGGAAGATCAGATTGGGGTCAGTGGTGGTTAAAGCCTTTTTGCAAGGCTGCAATCGCGGTAAATATTCGGTATTGCGCTTATCGTGGTACTGCTCTTGACAGCTGTTAGAGCCGTTTTGACAGATCGCTCAGACGTTAAAGGCTGTCAGTTACATAGAGTTTAGCGCGATGCGCAATTCAGCACAGTTGAATAGTAATTGGGTTGCAATGTGATTAGAACTGATATTAGATAAGAATAGAACTTCGATGTTTTAATTTAGCGCAATCGATCTCCAGGTCTTTGGACTGGGGGTGACGTTTTGGCGGAACTTAAAGTCATACTTCCGCAATGGGTATTGCTATGAAATCGTAGGATTTATTACTTATGAAAAGGAGTATAGGGCTATGAAAGGGACTGCCTTATTTGTACCTTTCTGGTTTCTGTATCTTAAGTACCTATTGTAATGTTGATGATGATCAAAAAAGAATGATTGATTGATTGATTAAAGGGGCATTCATGAGACCTTTTCAATAAAAAATAATCATTATTTTATTCTATTGTATTAATCTTTAAACATGGTAAATCTTGCCTTAATCACAGAAAATATTATGGGTAAAATTGATATAATTAGCATCCTATTAAACTAAGAGTCTACCCATCAAACTGAACAAGTTTATTTTGCTTCGATCGGTTTGCTCCCATAGTAAAAGTTGTTCAGTTTGATGGGTAGACTCTAAGTTTAAAAGGATGCTAATGATATCCATTTCAGCCTGTATACTCTCATCATCATCTTATTTAAGAGCTACGCTCTTGTCGGTGGAGAATTCGCCAATCCCGTCTCTTTTCCGCTAGTGTCTTGAGTTCTTGATACGACTCGACATCAACCATTTCCTTCACTTGGGCTGTATACTATGTGTCAGGCAAAAAAAATCTTAAATGAGGCTAGTCCTCATAAGAAATATTGCTGCAAATGACTGAATGAACGTCTAGGAAGGTACTGATTACAAACTATAACTATTTAAGAGTCTAGGGCGTAGAAGCCCTGAAACCGACAGGGTCTTATATGTCGTATGTTGGACTGAAGCTTACCTTGGGTGTGGTAACCCTAGGCTTGGAGCCACCGATGGCGCCTGGCAGTATGGAGCCGGTCTCGTGGTACCTCGCTAGGATCTTCGACACGCAGCCGTGAGACACTCGCAGTTGTCGACTTATGTCGCATGGCCTGACGGAACAAAACTAGCGTTAGCTGGTGACAGTCTTGATAAACTGGGAGATGTCTCCGTCAAAGAGGTGGTGGGATGACTGGGCATGCTTCCCACAGTGGCTAAAACTTCCCTAAAATGAAGGAGGAGTAAAGGGGGTATTCTCTTTTACTCTTCCTCTTAATTATTTTGTCTTTGCCTTTGCCTAGAAGCAAGTCATTCAGACGTAGACGGAACTTAAGCCTAAAATAGGGATTTACGACTAAAAATAACTAGCACTGTTGGCTCAGTGAACCAAATTTGGTCTTGGATGGCCTCCGAACTGAGAGAGCACCACTTTTCCCAATCCTGCGCCTCTCGCCAGTGCCTGGCTTGAAATTCATCACAGATTAACCTCCACTATGTCCAGCTATAGTAGGGGTGATCCATTAAACTGTAGGTCGATCCAGATATGATCCCCTAACAACCTCCCCCCCCCCCCCTTTGTTTGTTAGAAGCTCGCGATACCATCTTGTTAATAATTACGGTCAAAACCACCACTTTAAACATTACTAGGGTGTTTTGTTACAGTAGAATTGTCTAATGAAAAGAAAACTGACCTGATGCCTAGTTGTGCAAGTTCGACGATGCGCAGACGCACGGCGTTGGGAAGCGGCCGTCCGTTGACGAAGACCCCTCCGAGCTGGTTCACCTCCCCGTACTGCTGCGCGCCGGCGCCGGGGTTACCCATACCGCCCGCGGTTGGGTCTGCAACAATAGACATCTTTGGTTTAGTATGGTTTAACGTTGCCACATTCCAACAGTCGAAAACAAAAAGGGCTATAATAGTACAGTAGTCCCGGGACTTTTTAATTACCAAATAGATTACCGATTGCCGTTTAGAAATGGTTTTAAGGCACGAAATTCCTAATATAAAAACCTAAGTCTTACGGAAAATGAAATGGTTTTCGATTTAGCCCTCCCAAAAAGAACTTGACATATCGAATTGGTGGAGTAGCTAAGTGTATCATGCATGTCGGTTGCATGCCGCTAGGTTTAACTTTTGTAATAATAAGTAGGTATTCTCCCGATGTCCCAGACACAATAATATTAATTTCCTCTAAATTCCATCCATAAATCAGACTAACAAATTTGTCTAGATCACATGTGTGTGATGACGTCACAGCCCTGCGCGAGCGCATTGTCACCCGACGCGTCCCTTGATGTCGTTGTCGACCGACAGTGGTCGTTTCGAAAATTATACCTACTATACTATTTTTTCCCGTTGTTTCGTAAACGTGTAGGATTTCTTTCGTTAACAGGATAATTTTGAAATTAAAATTAGAAAGGTCCAACTTTACAGGCCTTATTTACAAAAGCGTGGAGGAATATAGTCCTATATGCCTCTAACAATATTTAGCAGCTTTTTTTTGGATCTACGCGTAAAGTTTAAGCTATAGTCAGCGCTTAGTTATTGTTAGAGTGGAAGTTGCATTACTTTAATGGGTGATTATACTGTGCCACTGAACAACTTTCCCAAAGGAAAAACGGGAAATTCGCAAAATAAATTCAACTTTTTTATGCAAGTGTGGGAAGTATTGAAAAATATTCAGACAGACTGCAGTATGTGAGGTGGCGAAAAGGAAGAAAGCAAGAAGAATGGAAAATGCATGGTGGGACTTTAGGGTGGGACCTAGTGGGATCTAGTGCCAGTAGAATCTAACTTAACCACATCAGGTCTAGTAATATCTGACAGTATGAAAGCGAAAGTAGAGGAAGCTGGAAATACAATGAGGCATTTTCCAAGACTAGTAAATCGAAAATTCACTAGAGGGCAATGTTAAATTACTCATAAACCTGTCACATTGACAGTAAAAAGTGCTGTTTGTCTATGGTTTGCATCAAGTCTGACAGGTGGTGTTGCCAATGGATAAATTGTTCACTACCAATAAATAATGCAATAGCAACGCAAATCTTAGTGTATTATATGTAAAATGAACATTAACAAAAAGTAGACTAATTCAAAGAATTATTTACAGTTTATTTTCTTTTGTAGTTTAACAATCAATAAGTTTTTGTTCAGATTGTGTGTTTCAGTTTGTTTATTTATTTGATTTGTGTACACCTAGCCTGCCTCACTTTGTAAACTTTCTCTTTATCATGGGTCTGCTGGAAGAAATCTCTACAGAGATAAGCTCGCCCTTTGTACTTGTCTATTATGCTGTATTCATCTGTATTTCCGTGTGTACAATAAAGTGTTAAAATAAAAATAAATAAAAATAAAGAATCAAAACGTCTTTCTCATTATAACCTTCATAATCCTATTAACGAGTCAAAAAATTACTTTTAATGCTCCCTAAAATTAGGGAATCCAAAAAAACACGTAACACTTTCGATCTGACAGCTAAATTGGCACGATTGTAACGCCACTTCCAGTGTCTTTGAACAAATTTTTTTTTAATGACAACGCCCCATTAAAAGTATTTGAATGGTTTCATTTTCCTACTCCTCCTATCTTCTTTGATTAATTCATTCCGGGTTCCAAGACAGATTAGAGTCATCCCCCGGGCTCGCTGGACTTCATATGTCTAGTGTTGTGAATGGTCGCCGCTGTTGATCTTGGTTTACACGAGTTACAGCGGTGGGAAGGTGTGGTGTGCCTAAGCCCGGTTTAAAAAATTACTTGAAAGGTAGAATGAAACAAATTGATAGTGAAGCCTGAAAACGAGAAACAGGTTCATAAATCCAATCAGTAATGCAACTGTTTACTCTAAACCCCTACTATTAAAAGTCGAAAAGCTATTTAAAAACATGACGACACTAATTGAGTAAAGCGTTTCACAAAAAGGCGGCTTCTGAAGATGAAGGGAGTAACAAATTATCAGTGACAGAAGGACACGACGTAGAAACATGTGACGTGCGCGGTGCGCGGGCGCAGATCGCGTTGCATCCGTCCAATGAACGTCACCGTGTCATTCCACCGTGACAGTTGTTACGGGACACTTCTGTGACACGACTGACATACGGTTTTGACGAATTTAAATAGTATTAAGTTTAATGGAACTAATCCTTATGGTCATAAATATCTTGTCACGAATAAGGGGAAAAGAGACAACAGATTTTCCTATTTTCTAGCCTACGTGTAAGAGAAATGTTGTGTCTACCAGAGTGCCTTTTAGCATGATGCGTACGAGGCTTTGTCGCGCCTGTTAAGAGGGTATAAATATAACCCTATGATATAACTGCGTGAACGCCCGAGCGCGCTGCATAGTGCATACAACCGAAGTTTCGTCCTATTTTCGTTAGTATGGAGCGCGCTGCAAGGACTATCCCCTTAACTCGTTTCGATGTGTGCAACATAGGTAGGTAATAGGTCCTCATATCAATACAATATGTTGTAGGGAATGGAGCAGCATGTTCATTGCAAACAAATGATAAACAAGGTAACGCTATTTAAGTTTTACAATGTCCTAACTATTAATTTGCACTGAATGAAATATTGAAACCAAAAATTGACACGTAAATCATTTAGAAATCACCTAAATAGTACATACATCTAACTTAAGGGGATATAATTCGGAGCGCGCTCCATACAAACGTACTATGGTGATATTTTCAATACTAACCAATTAAAGTCAATGAAATTTTGCAGAAACAATCTAGAAACCGATCTCTATGCTTGTATGGAGTCAGATTTTCGTTAAAATTTACAGTTTCAATGCTAGGATTAATTTTAAAATTTGTATGGGAATCTTTGAGGCACTGTAACTTTAAAACTATCCATTTTAACGAAAATCTGACTCCATACAAGCATAGAGATTTGTTTCTAGATTGTTTCTGCAAAATTTCATTGACTTTAATTGGTTAGTATTGAAAATATCACCACAGTACGTTTGTATGGAGCGCGCTCCGAATTATATCCTCTTAACTAAAATGTAGAGTATCTAAATATCCCTCTCACGTTCAGATTCAGGTAGCATTGATGTGACATCCACGCACACAGACTTATTTTCTAAAAAACCAGAACACTCTAATTACGAGTATGTTAAGAATAAACTAAAGAGCATCCCAATGCATTTAAATGAATAACGATCTCAAAAAGCGCTGACGACTTTGGCGATTTGTAAAATAAATGTACGAGATTTATCACAGCACTCCCGTTCAGTGTGAAACGTGACAAATTAGCGAGCGAGAGAATGTGAACAAAAGGAGAGCTGATAAATATCGTGCGCGGCCGGACGGTTCACCCCGAGGTGCAAATTAGAGAGGAAACAAAACATGAATTATGTACCACTGGAGTAAATCACAGAAGGATGAGAATATTTTTTTTTATGAAACAACTATCAAGGCTACCTGTGTAATTTTACAGATGATCAAATTGATCAACTTTTGCAACGGGAGCAACATTGAAATCGCGTGTAGCGTTGCTTCTTAGAATTCTTTAAATAATTAGGAAGCTACGCTGTGCGCTTTTCTTTCAGCCAATGTTAGTATCTAAAACACCAACTTGTAATTGGATTACATCTACATTTACAGATAAATCTATACACCCAAGTAATATTAGAGCCATGGTGGTTCATTGGCGAGTAACCTCGCCTGCCGTGCAGGAGGCGATGGTTCGATCCGCGTCCAGGCCGACTCGTACCAATGAGTTTTTCGGATTTTATGTACGATTTGTAACATTACAGGCTTTTCGGTGAAGGAAAAAATCGTGAGGAAACCTGCATGCTTCAATTTCATGGCATGTATTGTAACCACTGTCCATTATAAGTGGCGACGGGCTCGCCCCCCGTCACACTGGACAGAGTTTGGGTACTACTGGTGAACCGTGGATGTTCTGAGGTTTCAGAATATCTCTGACTACCTCCTCGGGGAATATAGTCGTGAGCATATGCTATGCCAAGTAATATTAAAACGATGGTTTAGAGTTTAGACCATCAAAATAAGCAACTTTCAGGAGCCAACATCGAGAAAAAAAATCTGCTGTTTATTACTGTTGATTGATAAAGTTAACTACCTGTTAGTTGATAAGTTACTTTATGGATAGCTATAATTGGCCATCCAAAATTGAAACATTGTTATCCTGAATAAAACAAAAATACCTACCTACCCGAAACCCGACTCGAAATATGTATGGGAACTTTATGGGACGAATGATTTTTATTGGATATTTTTGTTCTACCTTGTCTCCATAATGAAAGTTGTTCAGTATGAATTGACGGACACCCCTACAAATATTACAATGTTGTTTTGTTATACATTGTAAAATTAATTCAACCCTTTAAAGGTGTAGTTAAAACAGAGGCACCAAACAGTTGACCGTAATAATTAAGAATCTATACAAAAACAAAAGCGCCGGCGGCAGCTTCAGTAGTCCTTCAGTAGTAGAGCGGCTATGCGCCTGCGGCTGCGTCGACAAGGGGGCGGAGTCCGTGACGGCTCAGCACATGTGACAGGGGACAGGATTTTGAGCCTAATTATTGAATACATTTTAATATTATTCGCCCTTGCCACGGTTTACACTGCGATTTCCGGTAAGCGGTAAATAAAGGGTAATTCTTATAGCAACGTTTTTGACCACTATGTGAGAGTCTCTTGGGACTAGATCGGCGAATGCTCCATTATCAAGATATGTGATGTGACCGTAGGTATAAACAAGCGAATATTAAAAAACTTTCAAGCTTTTAATATCTCATACAAACTAAAAAGTATACTTCCCGCCAGCGGCGCGGGCGGCATTTTCAGTATCGAGCGCCTGCGCCCGCGCATGTGCCGACGGGGCGGAGTCCATGCCACGGCTGGACACATGTGTTGTAATTAACATAATATTTCATTCATGCCTTGTTATTGTACATCTCATTTCGTTAGGATAGACATAAAATGTTAATCACTAAATAATTTTAATACTTACTTATTTTCATGTTTCAAAATTCATAATTCATAATCTTTTATTGCTCACACAGAGTACATGACAGGCATAGGCATGTATTAGGCATTTCGTCCGACTGCTGGCCAAAGGTCTCCTATACGTTAACTCTTCCATCTCTGTCTAGTTCGATATCCCGCCATTAAATTTTTTATAGTCTAGGTATAAATCTCATCGGAGTAGGCATCAAACTTATCCCTCCACCTATCCTAAGGTCCACTGCGTCCTGAACTCCCATCGCGAAGCATCCATTGCGTGACTGATGCTCACCATTTAAATTTTTCTGACTTCTCACCTTCATTTCTCCAGATATTTGAGTTGTGGACCACAGTGTTGTGTTCCAAATACGATCCGAATCGTAATATTATAAAGATATAAAATTTTCTTAGCCGAAAAGACAGCGAATCGCCTCTCCCGACGGGCTGCATGCGCACATGTGAGCGTCTTGCGCTCGCGTCGATTCCCCGAACATAATATAGTTAATTCCTGTCATTGCACTTCAAAGGGTTTGAGACTTTTATCGCATTCTCCTCTTTGTTGCCCGAACCAATTAACCAAATGTCGCCAACTTTAAAAGTGAAATTAAAGTTATTCTGTGTATTATTTTGTTGTAAATGAATAAAAATATCAAATCAGACTGACAGATTCATCATTTATAGTATCAAGTTGAAAATTAAATACATTAAACTAATACAGTATTATGAACACGTACCTACATATCGGTAAATATTTTGGTTAATTCACACCCTAACTACGATTGTCTCTGAAGCTTATTAAAGCTTATTTTGTAACTGATGTGGTGGATTCACGATATTTTCAATCGCTGACACTCGCGTTGATGTCTTTTGTACTGCCGTAACCGTTGTCTACGAGATTTAGAAAATTATCGGATGCTGTGTAGAGGATTTCGATGTTGGTCCTAAAGAGAAAGTTGTTCAGTTTGATGGTCTAATCATATTCGTAAAAAGCCGTGACCCATGTATATTATAAGTAAATATAGGTGGAGATGGTTGTAATTAATAACCATCAAACTCAAAATTTGTTTTTCAATATAATAACACATAGATTACTCTCTGATGCATTTTTCTTGACTCTGCCACCGTGTCGTAATTAAGTTCCGGTATAGAAAGGATGCGGCCAGAAACTCTATCTCGAAATTCTTTAGCCTGGTACCACATCGCAACCAAAATACTTACGTACGAAAATGCTTAATTTAAAACTATAGTTAATTACAACCTAAGTACTTAAACGTACAAAGATTAAGCCAATAACCTAGTGAAGCAGATAACGCAGCGTATCGCAGCGATTCGTCGCGGCCGACTAAACGCGACGTTACAGAGTTGTTAATCTGTGACAATGACGCGACATGCGCGCGCGCAGTTCGTGCCTGATAACCTGGACATTACATTTAATTATAGTAAATAATAAGTAAGTATATCTCGTACATTATTTAGATCTTCTTCGAGCTTCCTCTTTCGTGTCAGCATGAGCTGTACAGGGTGGAAGTAAACTTAAATGCATTACATACTTAAGAGAAGTTTATTCCGAATGCGTAAATGCGCGCTGCATACAAACGAAGTCTGGTGATATTTTCAATACTAACCAATTAAACTCAATGAAATTTTGCAGAAACAATCTAGAAACAAATATCTATGCTTGTATCGTGTCAGATTTTCCTTAAAATATACAGTTTCAATGCTAGGATTAATTTAAGATTTGTATAGAAATCTTTGAGGTACTATACTTTAAAACTGTACATTTTAAGGAAAATCTGGCACGATATAAGCATAGAGATTTGGTTCTAGATTGTTACTGCAAAATTTCATTGAGTTTAATTGATCAGTATTGAAAATATCACCAGACTTCGTTTGTATGGAGCGCGCCAGCAGTAATATACCATTAAGGGGATACTTCAGATGTTCAGTTGATGGTCTTAAGCACGCATTTAAATAAAACATCATGTATAGGATGACAATCACTTATGCAGAAATATAAAAAAATCATTCATTTCGTTAGTACGAGTTTGACCTGATGAGTATGGAAGGCAATGTAGTTTAGTATGAAACAGCAGATGTTTTTTTTGTTCCGATTGGTTTTCTCCCATTGTAAAAGTAGTTCAGTTTGATGGGTAGACTCTTAGGTTAAAAGGATGCTAATCTCTCACCGATCCCAGCT
Organism: Agonopterix alstromeriana; assembly: GCA_963924505.1. Taxonomy (NCBI): domain Eukaryota; kingdom Metazoa; phylum Arthropoda; class Insecta; order Lepidoptera; family Depressariidae; genus Agonopterix; species Agonopterix alstromeriana. The sequence goes on from OZ004679.1 coordinate 15,769,309, forward strand.
ACCCAATCCGCCGCGTAGCCCCAGCAACGTCCTATGCCGAGGTCCGTACCCCTCTGGGTGCCCCTAGGTCGGTTGCTTAAGTTCATTCATTTGGCTCGGTAGACCCTTCGTGGTCTCTCCAATAGTCCGCAGTAAAAAGCAGTAGGTAACTGCTCCCTGAGCAACGCTGAATTAGTCAATTAAAAAAAAAGGATGCTAATTATATCAATTTCACCTCAGTATTGTGACTATACACTATACGCATACATCTATAAATATACATTGTTTCTATTTATAACTAAATATATCGAGCATCATCCGTAAATTAAGAACATTTGCCAGAAACTCGCACAAAAACGCAGAAACTTCAGTTATTTGCAACAATAAAACTAATATAGTGTGAAACGCGTGAAATTATTTACGAGACAAACAAACATGCTTTTGATATAGGAGCCGCTGATCAACACATTAGCGCTATCTACATGAGATAGGGCTGGGGAACTGTCGATAGTAATTATTATCGACGACTTTTTTTTTTGGTATACAGCGTTGCTCAGGGAGCAGTGACTGCTTTTTACTGCGGACTATTGGAGGGACCACGAAGGGTCTACCGAGCCAAATTAATGAACTTAAGCAACCGACCTAGCGGAACCCAGAGGGGTACGGACCTCGGATAGGACGTTGCTGGGGCTACGCGGCGGATTGGGTTGCTGGGATCGGTGAGCAGCGGCCTGGGATGTGCCTGTAGCGTTCGGAAACCCCAGAAGTGAAAGGAGTGGGCAGAGGTCGCGGCTGTTCCCGCCGGCGGGGACGTTGATTACGGTGTCGACGCAATGTTAGCGTGTTACCTGTTGTCGTGTGTTGTGAGTTTGCGATTGTGAGTCATGTCTGTTGGGCAGTAGGGTGTCTATTTGCTTATTCTGTCTATGGTAAGTCACAAAGCGAATGAAGATAGTAAATCAGCAAAGAAATAGAATTTGATTATTTTTAAGCCACACCATGCTTCTTCTTGTTGTGCCAATAGGAGGTTGACTGCAGCCCTGAAAAGTGACGTGGTGTTCATATCGAGCCATTCACACAGGTTCTTAAGCCAGGAAGTCCTTCTACAGGCATACGCCTCCTAAACTTTCCCCTGTAGTATTATCTGGAAAAGTTGGTATTTTTCACTTCTCGTAATATGACTAAGGCATGAGGTACTATAGTTACCTAGTTGTTATGGTTTTCAGGATTTCATTGAAGAACAAAATTGGCGGGAATAAATAAACTATTCTTCTGCTCGATACATAGTTCGTATTCACCATAGCTAAACATGTCGGTCGGTATCGTATTTTTGTTTTCACCAATTTTATTCTACTTTCGGTTCATAACAATAATTGACGCATTCTCAACAATTCGATTTACGAATGACTAGGCAATAACTAACAAGATTAAAAGTTGTAGATTTTATCATAACACAATATGATAGATCGACACATGAACCGTTTATCGATAACAAAGATAATTCCACACATCACTATCGAAATAAACTGCCAGTATCGGCTTCTTTTGAGTTTCAACTAATTGGTTAAAGAAAGAGAACGCCTTATGCATAAAGCTGCAAGTTCGACAAGGATCGAAAGCTCCAAGGCGGGAAACATCTTTCTTTACTCTGATAATTTATGATTCCCCCTTTGACGCTACTCCGTTGACAGTTACTAGTGTTTTCGGCGAATATAACGCATTCATTAATTCGAGCGCGACTTCACAAGTTTAATAACTCTTTAAATATATCGCTTTTCCCGTTTGAAAGGTCCTCTGTAGTAGAAGAACAAAGGAATCGATGGTTCGTTAAAATCGCGTCCAAACGCCTCGCGTTTGTGGCCGAGATTGTAAAATATTATAATTTGTGTCGTTTACTGTTTTGTTTTGTTATTTATTGTTTGTTTGAACTTTGTGACACCGGTGCGGAGTGACTATTAAATAAATATTGTTGCGATAGTCCTGATTTGGTTTACCCATTTTTTGTAACAGTTAAAAATTAGAGCAATAGAAATATAATCACGATTTACGTACCATATCGACCAAAAACTTATTATATTTTCATAAGTTACCAATATTGGTCGATTGACATGCGATACAGCTCATGCTGATATGAAAGAAGAAGGTAAACAGCTCGATAACCTAAAAAATAGGGAAAGCTTAACCTTCAAGATGGATTGGTAATAAAGTATAAGTAAACCCGGGTCTTATGGTTTTTTAAGGGGATGATAAGACCATCAAACTGGGCTGCAATCGAGGTAAAAGTTCGGTGATTGAACCGTGATTGGACTACGCACGAACCATAACTTTGGACACTTTTGGTATTGCGCTAATCGTGGTACTGCTCTTGAAAGTCGTTGGAGCCATTTTACATATCGCTCAGATGTTAAAGGCTTTAAGCGCAATGCGGAATTCAGCACAGTTGAATAGTAATTGGATTGCAATGTGATTAGAACTGAAATTGGATAAGAATAGAACTTCGACGTTTTAAATTAGCACAATCGGGAGCCTGGACAGCTTTCTCTATGGGACTCTACCATCGATATCGCAAAAAATCACATAAAACCGCAAACTAATCACATAAATGGACACAAACTGTATGGAACCGCTAACTTTTTTCGCGATTTCGACTATTAGAGCAAGTTGTTTATCCCTATGAAATATTTCGGTAATGACTGTATATGAAGAGACGTAGGTTCAAATGTCACAGGGGCAATTTGTAAAACTATAGTACAAAATTAAACTCTTTTTCGAGTCCTTTTTATTTCGAAAGTATATTATCTAGTGTACTTACAAAGTTATTGCAATTTTAAAAGTGTGATACTTAGTTTTGCAGGCCAGTGTTTATTATAGCTTGTTTCGTTACTTGACGATTCTGTAACTTTATACAGGGTGCATGGAAAAGTATTATTAACCTTTAAAACACACATACTCTACCCATCATAGGAGCAAACCTGTCAGAACAATAAAAAAATCTGCTGTCCCATACTAAACTGCAATACCTACTCGATTCAAACGTATGAGACAAGATTTTTTTATGTTCTGTTAGGTTTCCTCCCATAGTAAAAGTTGTTTAGTTTGATGGGTAGAGTATGTGGTTTAAAGGGTAATGATTCTTTTCCTTACACCCTGTATATTTGGTGGTGCTTATGATCTGGGTGATTTGCCATCCAAATGATCAATTTTCATTGTCATTAATTTGATCGAAAAGCAACAATCAAAAATAATAACATTAGTAACATATGCAATCGACTGTACTGGTGAAACGTGGATGCTCTGAGATTTCAGAACATCTCTGACTACCCCCTCGGGGAATATAGTCGTGAGCATATACATACATATGCAATCGTTAGAAACGTCCTTGTTAGCGTTATCGTGAGAGTTCGGGCGCAGGCGCAGGCGCAGCGCATGGAGCATTCAGCTGTTTACGACCGATTTTACGACACAGAGCGCGGCCAATCAGCGGCCGGCGCGCCCGCAATCATCAGCTTTCCATTACAGATGTAAACCGAACATGTTGCCAATTTAATTCAAACGCCGATATCGAATAATTACATACGCATTTGATTTGCTTTAAATTACAAATACTAGTTAGTTTTTTCACGATTTATGCTCTTTTTAGTGCACCGAAAGTAATAAATCTAACCGTTTTCGTTACTTATTTTCGTCCGTTCTATTATTATTAGTGTGCACCAGCATTATACACAACACCTAGCTCCTGATGATTAATTCTCATGAATGAGCCACGGCATTAATGTCACATTACATTTATGAATGATAAGTAGCCAAAGGTTGCGAAAGGTTCCTAATTGAATGCTTACACACGCACACACGCGCGCGCGCCAATCAGAGCGCTCCGTTCGCTGTGCCCGCCCAGAGGTAAACAAACTTCGGTGCAAGTTAATTTATAATTATATTCAACTAGTTTGCCAACTGTTTGCTTTAGATTTATTTGATTATGGTACGGCGCTGACATGATGACATAGTTTTGATGACCCTTGAAATGTTTGTTTATAACTAAGCGAGCTTTTGGAATGATGGTAATCGTTTGATCATCATTCCTCATTGATTTAGCTTGTAAATTCGGATATATGCGACAAATTACTCGTGCCACTGAGACTTCATTGCTGCCAGGATCTGCAGTCATGCGTGACGAGTAAAGAATGTAGGTATGTTCTATTTCAGGACTGTCTAGCCTGAACACATAAACAAAAATATACTAGTAGACTGTCATTTTCAGCATCCAAATAATGCGAGATACAATATGTCCCTCCGTATTCGACAATTATTTAAATGATTTATTAATGATAACAATGAATTTTTCTATACATAAATATGTACACACGGTGACACATCAAGCTATACAAAACCAAAATAAACTGGCCGCGCGTAGGTCCAGTAACATATAACGTCGCGCGGCCAACTTATGTTGGTTTTGTATAGCTTGATGTGTCGCTGTGTGTACTATATGAAATAAACCGCCATCATTTTGGTAGATGTTATGCTAGAACGACTAAATGATATGGCTTTGAAGATGCGTTTAGAAACTTGGTATACAAAGAACTTTCTTTTAAAAATGTATTGATTGGTAATAAAATAACCATTAGAACCTTTTGATTGTATGTGACCAATACGATGCCAATTTATAATACGACGCATAGAAAAATGTTGCCGAATTAATACCAGGCATAAAACTCTACTGTGTTCCTAGTATTGTTATTCTCCCTCTTTCTTGCACAAGGTAAAGGAATGAGTCGTGAAGAAACCTTCACGCCAATTGCGACAAGCCATGGGCTCACTAGCTGTCACTAGAGATCATTTTGTATTATCCAGCTAGAGATGTAGATATTCAGAGCACGGGATTTTTAGATTACCTCTGACTACCCTTTCTGGGTGTATGGTCATGAGCATACATCAAGCTTTTCATTCATTCATTTCGGCCTTAGACTACTTATATGAGGACAAGTTACGCGTGTAATTCTACTAACAAACTTTTCTGCCACTTTTTGCGGCGGGCGAGGTACCACGAGATACGCAACTTTGAATTTTATTCCATTAGTTTAGATTCTAATTTCGAATGTTAAAAATCATGAAAAACAGTGTCGTGTGAACCCCGTCATAGTTCGAAATTATTGTTCAGAAATTATAGGCTGTCGCGTTTAGTGATAAGGTATAAAATTGTATGTAAATGCGTAAGATCTTTTGATCTTGCACATTGGCAGAGGGGAAATGATAAGGCGAGGCGGGTCCGTATATAATTCGTCTAAGATTTCGGCAGTATTAAGGCAGTAAGGTGAAGTGTATCACACTTCAACGAAATATTTAGGTACTAAAATAATACTTACTTTGAATAAACTTAAAAGATAGAAAAAGGTATGTTGAGATGGTTTGATCATATGGAGAGAATGGATAAGAGACATGGACGGGGGCAATTTATAAGCCAAGTGCAAGTGGAAATTTTGGAAGGGGATGGCCCAGACGAACAGACTCTGACCAAATTGGTGATGTGCTTAAAAAAGGTCAGGTTAGATTAACCCGAAACCGACGAGCATGCATGAAGAGACCAATGAATGTGGAGGAATAAAGAGGTCTGTCAGGATCGTAGCAGGTGGCGATATCTCTGCCTACCCCAGTGGGATACAAGCGTGAGAAGATGTAACGTGTGTATGTTGAATAAACTTTTTAGGGTTGCGTACCCAAAGGGTGAAAACGGGACCCTATTGATAAGCCTACGCTGTCCGTCCGTTCGTCCGTCCGCCCGTCTGTCCTGCCTATTTAGGGCTGTAACTTTTGAACCGTTATAGCTAGACAGTTTAAATTTTCACAGAATGTGTGTTATTACAAGTATGGCCGATTTGTTAATAAAAATGTCAAAAAGATAAAATTAAGTTTTTATTAATGTTTTTCAATACAAACGTCAAACTTGGTGTAATTATAGAGCAAGCTCCACAATATAACTACAAATAATAAAAACCGGCCAAGTGTGAGTCCGTCTCGCGCTAAAGGTCCCGGAGAATACAATATATTTTGTATTAATATGTTATGTGGTAGTTTGGTACGGAATCCTTGGTGCGCGAGTAGCCCGACTCGCACTTGACCGGTTTTATTTGACTTCTCGTAACTTCACCTATCTGAAAGTAGGTACTATTTCTTTCGATAGGCATAATGTAGTTGTGTACTTAGTTCATGCCGCTTTTACTCTAAACTTTTTACCTAAAGCCGGAGGCACTTTCTCGACACTTGAGAGCCCTTGAGAGCCGACCCGTCGACCAGTCGCCCGACCAGTCGTGCGACCGACCACACACGGCGACACGCAGCCGACAAACGCGACCGCTAAGTAAACACCGGCTACTGCTGACTATCTGAAGAGGCCACGTGAATGTGGTTGTTTGGACTTTGTTGCTTTTGCGCTAGGAGCTGGATATGGCCTAAGGAATAGCATTTGTCCAAGTTGTGGTCTATTAGTTTAAAATCGAAATCGAATCGGTTTTTTGTTGTTTAGAAAGAAAAATCGAAAAAAAAAACTTTTAAAAGTTGCATAGAGCAGTAGAGTAAATGTGGAATTTTCAATTATGACTGACTAGATCGTCATAACTATAAAAGCGGATCGAGCTTTGCTCAGCGTCTTCCAAGTTAATCTAGATATTCATCCCTGAGAAAAACCATTTTCATACAAGAAAATTATTTTCGTCCAATTTGTTTTCCAACACCATCTATGAAATCATAGATTTTGTCAGGAAACGGATTTACTTGGAGCTTTACTTTTCAGTAGAAAGATGCATATCTCCATAGTAATTTTGACATTTTCAACTGCAGAGTTCAACGAATGAGTTTCAAAAATCGCACTCCTGGACTCCTGAATGTGATGGAAGAAACTCCTGAATCAGGAGAGTAAGGACAAGAGAGTGGTGTGTGTTTATAGCAGATACTTATACATATGTAGTTAAAAATATCCAGCGTAATGGATTGATTTCAACTACGCAGCCGCTGTATTTTAAAATGGCTGAGAGAAAAAAACTATTACAACCACTGCAAACTTTTTTCCTTCAAGCTGCCCACTATAATTGTATCCAACTTTGAAAGTGGCAGACGGATATCCAAAAATAGTACGAAACAAATCAAAACCGACCCATAAACGTGGCGCGTTACAAATTGGCTTGCGGCATTCCAACACCGGTCTCCTGACATTTGGACCTACCTCTAGCTAACTATTTTAACAATATAGGTACAGTATAGTATATTTCAATACAATGGTCTTAAATTTAGATGTAAACAATAGGTGAACTTGATCATTTTAATATGTTATTAAATAAAACATACGTACCTACTTATAATCGAACAATGCATAGCATTAAAAATATGTCCTACTATATTAGATTTGTTAGAAAATAATTATTTCGAAAATTAACGAATGAGGTTTACAATTGTGCTGACTATGTAGGAATAAGTTTATTGATCAATAACAGAATTAAATTAATCTTCTACTTGTAGTAGTTAAAATCTAATCGATAAAATCGTTTTTTTTGCTGTTTGTCTTTTTGTTTGCTTCCATTCTTGACATAAAGATTTTTTCGTTTAGGTTTAGATTGAGTTTAGCTATAATTTTGTACAACTGTTTAGGTATCTTCCACTCTAATAAACTTCAGACATAATCAAAATCCTAACCTAATATGCTTACATAGGCTACATTGTTACACGCAAATGTTTTTCCAGAGACGTACGCCATATGCGGTCAATATAGGCCATGAGTTGATCCACCATACTAATTTTATTTGACTAAGTTAACGAGAACCATTTTGAGGTTAGACTTGTTTGTTTACATCTCAAGAACGTAACATTGGAATACACTATGGATACCTACGTACACCTAATAGACACAGTGGCACGTGTCTTGTCGATAATTAGCCAGACATGAGTTATAGTCGAATAGTTTGACATCACTTATAGAGGTTAATAAGGGCAGCTGGTGCCAAATGACGGGGTGACGCGTCTCGACTCCTGCGCAGGACAAACGCCATTTTTCATTTGGTTAGTTAAAAGCAATCACAATAGGAGGGGTCTGTAGGGAAGTTCAAGAATTTCATAATGACCAAATTCTGTCCAAATATCCCTCTTCCAAACTGCAGGCAGTTTGACAAAAAAAAATTAGTTGTTGATGTTTTCGACATATACAGGGTGAAATTGATATCATTAGCATCCTTTTGAACTAAGAGTCTACCCATCAAACAGAACCACTTTTGCTATGGAAGCAAACCGATAGGAGCACAAAATAAATCTGCTGTTGCACACATTTCAGTCGAGTAGACACTGAAGTTTAGTATGAAACAGCAGATTTTTTTTTGCTCCGATCGGTTTGCTCCCATAGTAAAAGTTGTTCAGCTTGATGGGTAGACTCTAAGTTTAAAAGGATGCTAATTATATCAATTTCACCCCGTAGAAGTGTTTTATACAGAGTCTAACTTAATATGCTTTTTAAGGGGATGATCAGACCGTCAAGCTGAACGACTTTCTCTATACTACCAGCATCAAAATCACGAAAAAAAATCTGCTGTTCCATTCAAAACTGCAAACCTAATCGAGCCAAATATGGGACAGCTGATTTTTTTCGCGGTTTCTTTGGTCCCATAGATAAAGTTGTTCAGTTTGATAGACTGATCATCCCTTAAAATCATCCCTGTATACATCCCACTGCAAGGTACTGAGGGTACTCAGGGAAGGTGTATGGGCGTTAGTCCACCACGCGTGCCCAATGCGGATTGATAGACTTCACATACAGATTGGAATCTCTTCTTTAGCGTATTCAGATTTCCTTGCGATGATTTCCATCACCGTTTGAGAGCAGTCGGTATTACGTACATAAGTTACAAAAACTCATTGGTACATGGCATGTTGTCCGTGCGGATTCGAACCCGAATTACCCGAACCTCAAGAGTTAGTTTCCATACCTCTCCGTAACGCGCCAGCCACGCTCATCCGTACATTTTTGAATACACTCCAATAGGTTGCCTTTTTATTTCATACTACAAATTACGAATAGTTTCTCTATTTGCCGAGACATCTGAAATTGGATTTCTGGACAAATAATGAGAGATCCCGTTGCGCACACGCATCTGTCAAGACAAGACAGTAGCCTGGGGGGTATGGTGAGGGGTCCGGGAGGGGGGATGTTTGCCGCCATTACGCTCTGTTGACATAAGGTGGCAGCGGCTAATGCGTGCGCAAACATTGCCTCAGATCGGAGCTCGCGCATCTTTGAGACTCACACGGCTTAGAACCTGGAGGTTTGTGAGGTTGACAGTGAGTATAAGTTCCTTAGCCTCCTTTCGACTTAAGTTCTGTAGTGCAAGATGTGAGTTTGCGCAGTTACCTTGAGCTCTCAATGACACAGGTACATTTAAACCTTAGACTACTTATATGAGAACAAGTTACGCGTGTAATTCTACCAACAAAATTTCCTGCCACTTTTTGCGGGGGGCAAGGTACCACGAGATACGCAACTTTGAATTTTATTCCATTAGTTTAGATTCTAATTTTGAATGTTACATATCATGAAAAACAATATCGTGTGAACCCCAAACGTCATAAGTTCGAAATTATTGTTCCGCAATTATAGGCTGTCGCGTTTAGTGATAAGGTATAAAATTTAATGTAAATGCGTAAGATTTTTTGATCTTGCACGTTGGCAGAGGCAAAATTCTAAGGCGTGGCGGGTCCGTATACAAATCGTGTAAGATTTAAATCTATTAATTTACATAAAATATCATCAGCGCATTGTGAAAACCTCGTAAGGGCGTGAAACCAAAACAGGAGAAGCAAAAAGTTTTCTGCTGAACATTTATGTGGGGAATTGAAATAATTAGATAAATAAATAAATAACCCAGGAGCTCAGGTTTGGCAGTCCAGCGTGGTAAATTGCTGACACTTTTTTAAGGGGATGATCAGACCGTCAAACTGAACAACTTCCTCTATGGGACCAACATCGAAATCGCGAAAAAAAATCAGCTGTCCCATACATTTGGCTCGAGTAGATTTGCAATTTTGCATGGAAGAGCTGATTTTTTTTTCGCGATTTCAATGATGGTGCCATAGAGAAAGTTGTTCAGTTGAACGGTCTGATCATCCCCATAAAAAAGTGTCAGTATATTAAGTTGGACCCTATATTATTTTCATACCTACGTTACATTGAAGACTAATAATTGATTTTCATAAGAAAAAATAAAGGTTTTTAGCTAAAAGGCCCTTAGGCCGACTACCAGGGCGCTTTGTCGTTACTGGTAATTGTATACTAACTGTCCACTACGAAAGGGCTTATGTTATGGACGACAGCTATAGTACCTACAACATATACACATAAATTACGTAAATTTATGTGTATATGTTATAGATCTTATGAAACATAGTAAAGTCGTACCTCTCTTTAAATCAGGCAATAGACATGATCCCAACAATTATAGACCTGTCTCAATATTACCAGTTCTCAGCAAGGTTTTCGAAAAGATTATTCTCAATCAAATGCTGTCTCATTTCAATCTAAATAAACTGCTTCATGATCAGCAGTTCGGGTTTACCAAAGGACGCTCAACTACAGACGCAGGAGTTACTCTGATTCAGCACATCTTCAGCGCTTGGGAGGAGCACCAAAATGCGATAGGCGTCTTTTGCGATCTTTCCAAAGCATTTGATTGCGTTGATCATAAAACTTTGCTGTTAAAACTAAAACATTACGGAGTTAATGGCTCAGCTCTTGATTTGATGGACTCCTACTTAAAAAACAGAGTCCAAAAAGTTTTAGTGAACGGATCTAAATCATCTGGATCACATGTGCAAACAGGCGTGCCCCAGGGTTCAATTTTGGGTCCGTTCCTTTTTTTGGTCTACATAAATGATTTGCCACATATGGTACAAAACTTGTCGAACATAGTATTATTTGCTGATGATACTTCTCTGATTTTTAAAGTAAATAGGAAGGACCAAAAACTTGACGACGTAAATGATACCCTTCAACAAGTTTTGAACTGGTTTAACGCAAATAATCTCGCACTTAATGCAAAAAAAACGAAATGTATAAAATTTGTTTTGCCAAATGTACCAATTGTAGATAACCAAGTAACTTTGAACAGAGATAGTCTAGATTTTGTTGATAATACAGTGTTTTTGGGAATAACGATTGACTCTAGGCTGCAATGGGGTTCCCACATTGAAACTCTAGCTGGTAGGCTAAGCTCTGCAGCATATGCAGTCAGAAAAATTAAACAACTAACTGATATTGAAACAGCCCGACTCGTATATTTCAGTTACTTTCATAGTATCATGTCCTATGGTATTTTATTGTGGGGTCGTGCTGCAGACATTGAGACAATCTTTATCCTACAGAAACGGGCAATTCGAGCTATATATGGTCTGCGCTGTCGTGATTCGCTTCGCGACCTTTTTAAGGAAATTAATATTTTAACAGTTTATGGACAGTTTATTTATGAAAACATTTTATATGTAAGAAAAAATTTGTCGTTATTTCCAAAAAATTGTGATGTCCATAATTACAACACTCGAAACAAAAATAAACTGATATCTCCACACTTTCGGCTTAGTAGGGTCAACACGTCTTTCATGGGTCACTGTATACGTTGTTATAATAAAATCCCCGAGACCATTTTGAATCTTTCTGAAAACATGTTTAAAACTCAAATCAAAAAAGTCCTCTGTAAGAAAGCATATTATAAACTGGATGATTATTTAAATGATCAAAATGCTTGGGTCTGAGGTCACTAGCTTATAGTTTATTTACTTTACTGTATAGTATCAATTATTTTATTAAATAGACTATGTATTATTGTATACATAACTTTAGCTTAAGAATTTATATTGTAATAGTTATTAAGTCGTGTTATGTTGTAGAGTTTCTGGCCGCATCTTCTCTACAGCGACAACACGTTCCGACGCGGTGGTAGCTTTAAAAAAGATTTGACGTTTGATAAGTGTGCTGTAAGCTCCTATATTGAATAAAATTATATTGAATTGAATTGAATTGAATTGAATTGAATTGAATTGAATAGGTACCATAGATGTATGGAAATAATTTTTAACAAAAAAAAATTGTTTAATCTCCCTCTCTTTTTTAATTCGTAGACGCCATCTTGAAATAATATACCCTATGTCACTCTCACGATTTTTACGAATCCAATGATACCTCATACGTTAAAATCCATCAAGCCGTTTAGGCTGTAGGCCGTGCCAAAGAAATAGACATACAAACATACATACATACATACATACGCTCGAAAAACATAACCCTCCTTCTGGCGCAGTCGGGTAAAAAGTAATATTCATATCATGACGAAACAAATAACGGTAAAAAAAACTAGTGTCGTTTAACTCGGTATCGGCTACGTCGTCTGTATATCGAAGTAACGCTGCGCATGCGCACCGGTAGCGTTTGTCGTTCACGCTCTTTGGAAGAGCAAACTGAAAGCTTTTTACCGACGCGGCGGCGTCGAGTTGAAGTGTCTCCAGCCAGAAAATTGTGTTTAAAACTCTACGCACTATTTGATGTCTATGTCAAAGAAATTCTGCCGGTAGAAGGATAATCTATACTTATAAAACATCCGTGACTGACTGACTGACAGACAATGCACAGCCTAAACCGCTGAAGATAGAAACATGAAAGGAATAAAGATTCTACAGACTAAGAAAGGATTTTGCGATATTTTACGATATTTGATATACAGGGTGTCAACTTAAATGCGGTACATATTTTGTGGGGTGCTTCTGACTATCAAACTTTTACTAGAGGACCAAATAAATAATCGCTAAAAAAATCTTCCGCTTCATAAATTTTTGTCGATTACCTTCGACTATTCTATAGGACATCCGATTTTTTTTTTGTAGTCTGTTCAGTTTAATAGTCTGAAGCACCCTGTTCGATATCTAACGCGTTTAATTTTACAGCCTGTATATATTTTGCAAACCACCCTTAGAACAACAAACATTTTAACACGATTAGCAAAGAATCAGATTTACAAATAGGCGACAACGTTGTTTGTCCAGACAAGTGTTCTATTTCCCCCTTAACACAAGGGATTAAAGTCTATTCTGCTTAGACAAACAAATCAGGACTGTGTCCCACAGTTGTCTGTACAAATATGCCTAATTGAAAGGAAATTGTAACAATATTCCATGTTTGAGTAAGTACTTAGGCTCCCTCGCTGCGCCTGCGCATCGTGTCTGGTTACAGTTACTTACTGATATAAAAACTTAGTTTACATTTTCTACAATATCTACACAGTTAAATCTACACAAGGAAGCATTTTTTTTTTTCAAAATGTAGCAAATTGTATTTTTTTCATTTACATTTAATGTTTTTTTTTGGTTTTCTTCTTTTACTTATAATAACAAGTACCACTTTATACAGGGTGTAAGTAAAAACTGAAACGGTGGATTTTGAAACATAACGATAGCGCGATTTTATTTTTGCCATCTAGTTTATTAATAGAACATCTATTTATTTTACAGGTTTTTTCCGAATCCCTATTCACGCTTAGCCAGTTTTTTAAAGGAATAAGTTTTTCACCTGGACAATTTTTTTACATACTGCAACTTTCAGCCAAACTCAGGAAACAAGACAAAACTGCTGTACCTACCCACCTCAAATGTATGAAACAGCAGATTATTTTTCACGTTTCCTGAGCTGTATGTATGTTAATTGTATATATGCTCCATAGTAAAAGTTGTTCAGTTTGATGGCCTGAGTTCACCATTTCAGTCTTTGCTAGGCTGTCACTTACGCTCTGTATAAACTTTGTAAAGTAGGGTATTAAATATTTTCAGAGAATAATGCTTAGGATAGAACTAGTATATTCAAATTTCATACGAAACAGAGCACTAAAAGCGAGATCACTACGCAAAATATAACTTTAATTAAGTTTTTAGTTAACAATCTACAAATAACACTCTCTTATCTCGAAACAAACAATAAAATTTCAGCGTTTTATCGCTACAATCACGCTGCGCCGTCAAACGGGAGCCAGAGTAAACTGGAAAACAGTGCTTATTGATATGTTAAATATTATACATATATCGATAGATATAATGAAGCTATCCTTTGTTATTATGTACATGTTAAGAAGATATAATTCGGAGCGCGCTCCATACAAACGTACTATGGTGATTTTTCAATACTAACCAATTAAACCCAATGAAATTTTTCAGAATCAATCTAAAAACAAATTTCTATGCTTGTATAGAGTCAGATTTTCGTTAAAATGTATAGTTTTAAAGTTACAGTGCATCAAAGATTTCCATACAAATCTTAAATTAATCCTAGCATTGAAACTTTATATTTTAACGAAAATCTGACTCCATACAAGCATATATATTTGTTTCAAGATTGTTTCAGCAAAATGTCATTGACTTTAATTGGTTAGTATTTAAAAAAACACCATAGTAAGTTTGTATGGAGCGCGCTCGGAATTATATCCCCTTAATTAAAACACATTGTTTGTTTTAGACATAAAGGGTGCAAGCCGCGGGAGTGCAAGGATAGTCTAGGAAAAATAAGTTTTGAGAGTGCATTAAAGACAGTTTAGTAAATTGTGTTTGAAATAATATTACTGTTAGTGTATAACATTTTTGTCGAGATTTCGTGGTTATATAGGCTCAGGAACCTGAGAAATACCTTAAAATCGATATTAATGTACAAATGGCAAGCTTATTTCTAAAAATATTTCGACCAGCATACCAGCAATAGAGACAGTTAATTATCAAAAGGCAAATTTAATGTGTAAAAACAAACAGTAAATAATTTAGTTTTGAGGTTATAATTTTTGAAGACTTACAAAATATTAAATATGTACCCAAATTAACGATTTTAACCGTGGATTATTATTGTTATAAGTAAAATGTATTGAACGAAGCCATCCTGTACAAAATCACCAGTTTTCCATTTTTTGTTCATACCTAAATTTAATGTTTTGTAAATGTCTTAATTATTCAATAATACAACATAAAAAATCGGGGATTATTGATAATTTATGTTTTTTAGTTATGTATCTACTATATTCCAAATTTTCACCAAAAGTGCAATTAGTGCAACCTACTCCATACAAAAATCCGTAGATTTCCCCGACTAGGAAGGCAAAGTGCTCGAGCGCTCGGTTTGAATGGCGCCCAGAGCCCTGGGACTACAAACCTGGCAGACCAGTGGCCTATTCCTAAATTATGTTCTCGGATAGCTATGTGTAAATATCTGTGTTGTGTGGCCATAAGCGGTGAATTCAGACCATCAAACTTTCACTATAGAGGTCAGGAAACGCAAAATAATCTGCTTTTTTACAAATTTTTGAGTCGGGTACGTACAGCAGTTTTGCCTTGTTTCCTGAGGTTGGCTCATGCACCTCGAATATACAAAGTCGTTCTTAATATGCTGACATTTTTTAAGGGGATGATGACCGTCAAACTGAACAACTTTGGCAACCATATCGAAATAGCGAAAACGAAACAGCTGTTTATTTTTTTATTTTTCACACATTAGGGAAACATACATCTTTAGTAATACATTCAGTTTACAAAAAAAACTGCAAAGCTACTTAACCATTTGGCTCATTGTATGGGACAGCAGATTATTGTTCGCGATTTCGATGTTGGTTCCATAAAGAAAATAGTTCAGTTTGATGATCTGATCATCCCCTTAAAAGTGTCAGCATAATAAGAAGGACCCTGCATAATTTAGTAGATTCATATAAGTCAGGAATTTTGCTCGGCTTTGCCAGATATTTTCACAAAGTTGCAGCTGGTAAAACGATTTTCCAGCTGAAAGGTTACAACTTATTCATTTTAAAAATCTGATAAGTTCTTCATCAGCGATATAATATCATTAATTATCGGAGTGGTGCGGGAAAGGGTTAAACGTGACGTCTGTGGACTATCGCATCATTTTCATAGCAAAACTAAGTACCTAGTACGTACTAAGTAAGCTACAGATACACTGTGGTTAGTCTGTATAAGCCCACTGCAGGGCAAAGGCTACGTTTTTGATTACACACTCGTAGGTACTGTAATCTTCTGGATATTTATAGATATTAGCCGATAACTGACATCGAATGTTATGTTTTGTTAGATAACTGATAAATAAACATAAAATATAAGCAATTATGTGACCTTATCTTACAATGTAAGCATATACCATCCCAGTAAGATATTCTAAATAAATGTATAAAATACAAGAGTTTACCCGCGAATTCGTTCACACAAGTTATATACCAGATTTTAAGTCAGATCATGAGCAATCAAACAAAAAAATTTTCATCAAAATCGGTTTAGTAGTTTTTGCGTGATGCTGTTACAAACAGACAGACAAAAATTCGAAAAAAGGTTGATTTAGACTCCGGGATACCTGAAAACCATATCGTAATCTTTTTCATGTAAATATCTTCAATGTATAGACACACTTCTGTTACAGTTTTATAATAGTTAAGATTATTTCACTGTTGATCGCAATTAAAAAACCGATTTATGTAACACGTTGAATTGTCGGCATTTCAGAGATCGATGCGCCTAAATAAGAAAGGTTCGAATACGAATTTTCGAATCCATGGGGTACCTTCCCCTTTTAGCGAATTATCTACAAAAAGATACACAACAAATACTACTCTAGTCTTCAGAAATGACGACTTCAGATGATGATGTCTTTAGGTCGAGGATGACAGCTGCATTAAATCTCATCACGTCGTCGTTCTCTGGGTATAATGCGCACTGCCACGGCGTGGAATGCCCTGCCTGCGTCAGTATTTCCGAGCGCTTACAACCCGAATTATTTTAAAGTACGAGTGAATAGGCTTCTTCTGGGTAAGCTCGCTACATCTTCGACCCCATCTTTGTCCTAAGGACTGGATTTAGGTAAAGAGTAAACCCATGTTTAATAAAAAAAAAAAAAAAAGAGGGCTCGGTGGCGAAAGTGAACAACGCAATTCCCCGGTTTGGAAGAGTCCCGCCCGAGACTTAATTTTTCAATCTTTAATTTGATGCAATTTGGTCAAAGACCTCTGTTATCCAAAAAATAATGAAATATAAGGTCGCTTGGTACATCGAACTGGTATGGGGTGCTTCGTCACACATTCTCCCCACTCATACCTAGCCTAAAAACGACGGTGTTCAACCAGTGCATCCTGTCAGTGCATATATCTACGGAAATATGGACACTGACTATAGGACTGGTCCAATTCAAATTCGAGCTTTATGAGAAATCTCATCAAATTCACGCATTAACCTGGCAAGACCATCAAATATTTTGTACTAAAATATTTAGTTCCCACGGTCACCGTTTTCTACTCTTATTTGGCTAGGTTGGTATATTGGTACCAAAGTAGATTGTACAAGAAAAACACTGGAGTGGAGGCCCAGAGAAACCACGCGTGGTAGAAGCCGCCCGCCAGAAAGATGGGTCAAATAGGTCAAATATTAGGAGACACAGGGGCCCCAACTGGATGCAGACGAGGGACAGAACGTCATGAAAAAATATGGAGGAGGCCTATGTCCGAAGACGGACTGATCAAGGGCTGTGATGTATGGATAGAAGTAGATTATCAGAGTATGAATGGGATAGGATATAGTTACCTACACTACATTGTTTATGTGAACTCTGGGGGTACAGAATAGTGACGCGCGCCGCTCACTATCGCTTGTCGATAACCCTTGACGCCCTCTGACTTATCGATAAACTGCGCGCGTTTAGGCCAACATTATGCGTTTGCGCCACTTCATTAGTGATATTATTCAATTTAATGCAGGTGATTAAAATTTTATTCATTTTAGTTTATGGAAGTTAGGTTAGATCGGCGCCTTCGTGACGCCTTTAAAATATTGGTTATTTTTTTTTTAAATACCTATTTGATGAGCTACTTTGTGGGTTAAAACCCACAAGTAACGGTCGTGACCAAACTTGTTAATTTGTCATTATGAGATATATGATAATCAATAAAAAAAAAATTTCATATTACACAAAAAAATTATAAACACAATATTACAGTAAAAAATTATATTCAAATTATTTTTCAAATAATTATTTATTAGTTGTTATATCATATTAAACTACTAAATAAAAAAGATCTTAACGTCTTATTGACTGCAACATTAATAAAATTTAGCATGACATGGAAATAATGAATGACGTGCTGCGATGACCCGAGAGAGTGCACTATCGCACTACATCGCGACCTCGCCATCTAAGCGTAGTTTTAATTGAGTGTATCTATCGACAGTTTACGTCACATCACTAGTTTAATGTGAAGCTGTGACTGCTATTTTTTTAGAACCTTGAACCTCAAAAGAGATATGTGCAGAAGGGCGGCGGAATACAACAAGCGAAACACGCACACGCGTAAACGCGCACGTGCGGATACCAAATGAATAAGGATAGTAATATTGGTGTTCGATCTACTTTGATCCGAGATCGCCGAATGTCTACGTGTTTTCGTTTTTGTATGAAATCGCTCTTCTGTACTTATCTCTTTTGTGCTTGAACCTAAATACTATCTACTAGTCTACTATTCACTAATTGGCAATCAGGGGTGCAATCAGACATAGAAGAGTGAGGACGAGAGATTGCATCTGTGTTTAGCGCGTACACTAAACTTAAGCACTTCGTTTCGTACCTAACTGCTTTTCTATAAAGATTAGCAATTGCCGTAGTCTAAATCGGCTAGGAATCCATCATCATCATTGTAGAACTACCCAATTGGTATTGGACTTGGTATTTTCGGCAGTTCGTGGTGAATCTGCTTATAAGTAAAACGTATTGAACGAAGCCATCCTGTACAAAGTCACCAGTTTTCCATTTTTTGGTTCATTCCAAAATCTAATGTTTTGTTAATGTCTAAATTACATCATACATCCTGTACAAAATCGGGGATTGTTGAGAATTTATGTTTTTCAGGTATGTATCTACTATATTCCAAATTATCACTTAAAGTTCAATTAATGCAACCTACTCCATACAAAAATCCGTAGATTTCCCCGACTATTATCAAATCAAATTTACAAAATATTAACTGAACACAATTTTCACAGAAACATTTTGAAATAAAAACAGCAAGCTAAGTTTGTTTCTGTTGGACCGTCCAACAGATAGTAGGCTAATAACACTTATAACATTGTCGATTGTCCAGCTTGGACAATTAGGTAGTCTCCTGGACTACCCAACACTTTGTAAGGAAATATTCTTTACAAATATGTAATAAATAGAGTCATTTTCGTTTCTGGTTCAAGATTAACTTCAGTAGGTATTCTCAGTTACTTCCTTGAGAACATTTTACTCGAGTAGAGGAAGTTTTTTGACGTTTTTGTCATACAATTTGACGGAGTTGACGTCAACTTGAGTGAAGGAAATCTCGAGTGAAGAACATAATTAGATTCCAAGTTTTGGAAGTGCTTTTGAAGTGCAAAACAAATTTTTCCTAGTCTAACGTGTGAGGGGATGGGGGGAAAAAAAGTGCAAATGATGATTAGGCTTCTATCTTCGGGAATTCATATGGAAAATTAGTCATTCTTCAAGAATATAAGAATAATCATAGGTCCAACAGTCGATTTCTATCTGCTGAAATGATTGTGTCGATGAATTGCAGGTTCTAGTTGGAAGAGAGCAATCTGTTTATGATTAATTTCGCTAATGATACCATGATGCGTCTCACATGACCTGGGCACATATCCACATATACTAGCCAAGATCGCAACCTGTGGAGAGCTATTATGAGAGCCCTATTTCCCCCGTAGGGTTGACGAGAAGAGAAGAAGATACAATGATTACTTATGGCACTTACATAAGTATTGACATTTGCTAGCCGGTCGGAAGCAAAAGCATTATGTTCAAAGACATCATAAGATACCCGTATCTCGGCTTTTGATGAAGCATTTGTTGAAAACTTCACTGATAAATTCTTAGTCTTCTTCTTCTTATCGTGTGGGCAGCAAGTCCTGGTGTCAGTGTTTTATCAGACTGCTTTACGGCCTCTGACATATTTTTTTTTTAATGTAACGACTACTACCATCAGATAACTTAATGTGCCATCCTTAGCACGGACTCTTCTTTCTTTTCAGACAATCAGGTGATTCGGCCTGCAATGTCCTAAACAACTGATAATGATAAAGATATAATACTAGAAGCACACTCTAGGCAGTCAGCTCCAGAAAAATATTTAGCCTTTTTTTACCTATTTAGAGAACAAGAGAATAAATAGGAGTCAGTCAGGTGGAAAATTCTACTCAGCAGTAAATGGGATGGTTAATTAAGATCGATATAATTTTGTTACTTAGGATTACTCTAGCACTTACAGAGTCATTTGATTTTCGAAATCACGATGTATAAATTTGCTCGATAAATATAAGTTTTGGAAAATAAGATTTGAGGGCTATGAGAAAATTAAGGTACCTAATTAAATTAACCATTAGCGTCTATATCTTCGATTTTAACGATAAAGAGATTAGGAAGAGAGTGAGGAGAATTCCAGAGGAGTTGATCATTGCCGAATTTGTAAAATTACAACTCAATACTAAATGTTTTAGTTTGATTAGCCAAATACATACACTTCTTTAGTATTTGTTCTGACTAAATCTAACGCGAAACATGACTAGGCCCAAAGGTGACATTTTGTGCAACTATACCCGATTCGATCGCTATCAAAACGACATGGTATTTTTATTTTTGACCGTTCTTCGCGATTCTGCTTTTAATATTAAGTTAATCAATTTCAAACAACGAACATGACGATCGCAAAAATTGCAGAACAGTCATAAATTGCACAGTGTCGATATAATTGGAAACTTACACAATAGCCCAATAGGTTTCACAGAAAGAACATAGTTATGATGATAGACACGACACTTTAAGGTATCTCGTCGATGGATGAAGGTAGCAAATGGTGAACACTCACCGGCCTCCATGGCGTACCCGGCAGCAGCGGCGGCCGCGTGCAGCGCGCCGTACTCCTTCCCGTCCATGCCGCCCAGCATCATCACTCACTCACTGCACAGCACATGCGCGAGCGCAGCCCGACCACTACTATCAGTTGCTACTGCTGCGGAGCGCGGCGACGTCAGCCGGCGAGCGCGCGAGCCTCACATGTGCGAGCTGCGCGCGCGGCCCGGCGCGCCGCGGCCCGCTCCGCCCCCCGTCGCCATTGGTGCGCATCGCCCAATCGCCGCGCTTCATTTCGATTGCGGCCCTTTTTCCGTTTCGCGTTCTATTTGAAGCGTGTTGATGCATCTCTGTTTTTAGTTATTGGATTTTCTACTTTAATCCGTTGTACTGAAGGTGGAAGTATGTCGGTGTCGCAGGTTGTAGTATGTCTGTTTTCCCGCTCGGTCGGATTCGCTCGGGCGGTGCGCGCGACGGTCCTCGAGTAGGGTGAACAACACCGTTGCGCTCGCGCACCAGGCCCTGTAGGTGGGGATGTTATGATTATGTACTTACCATCTAGCTATAGTTATGTTTGTGTATTTATGTAAGCTCCACTGTGTTCTATGTACACTGTTATGTAATTGTGTTGGACGTTCATTAACATTGATTAAGTATTAACTTGCAGCAGCTGTTTAATTGTGTGGCTTGTCACATGTGGTTTCCTTGTCAAGCACTCTGTAGTAATCTGGTTAAGCTTTGTTCTTTATTGTATCAACTTGTAATGAGCTAATGATAACATTTTTCAGAGCAATATTTGCACATAACTATGGCACTATCTTTCTTAAATAAATCTTTATTGTAAACCGTAACAACTTTCATATTTCAATCAATCAAATCGGTCCACATTAACCCACAGCTGGGCATACGCCTCCTTTTTATTGCGCTACTCCTCACGATCCTGTGCCAATCTGATCCATGTCCGACCCGCAACCCTTACAATGCCGTCTGACCAACGCATCGCCAACCTCCTTTCTTCTCTTAGCCACCATTTCGATATTGCCTTGGTCCACTGGCCGTCTTCCCTTCTAGCCAAATGTCCTTTTAACACTTTTATATTTACATGGGCACAATACTTATTATCTTATTTGAGTGGTTTAAATCGTTTTTTTTTAAACCAGCTTTCACCATTTCTTCATAAAAGGTGTCATTAATACGAAAGCGACTTTGAGACAGCAATTTATGATTTTTTTTTTATTGTTTTTGAAGGCGAGAAGGCCAACTTCCTATCATGACTTGACACACATCAAGTCGATTTAGAAACCCTATAGATGTTGCTAACGGATAATCTGGCTATTATGTAGCCAGATTAAGTGATAATTATTATTGTGAGGACTTTCTGCCCACTTCGACTGAATTACGTCGTCGTATATTTACATAATTTAGATATTCTCTTCTTGAAAAGTATAGAGTAAACAGATACAGGTAGCAGGTACATACACTTTATCATACCTTCTTACCCCTCCATCCCCTTGAATAATAAAACCGGTAAAGTGCGAGTCGGGCTACTAGCGCACCGAGGGTTCCGTACCACACCACCACACAACATAATAACTAAAAAAAATATTTATAGGTTTTTATTATTTATTGTTACACTGTAGAGTTTGCTCTATAATCACACCAAATTTGACGAATGACGCTTGTATGTATTACAGTTTTTACGATAGAGTGAAAAGAAAAAACGGTAATAAAAACTAGTTTCTTGTATGAGGACCCCCCCTTAAATTTTAACTTTTTGAATTTTGAATTATTTTTTATCAAATCCGTCGTAATAACGCATATTTTATGAAAATTTCAGCTATCTAGCTATAAAGGTTTAAAGGGACGGACAACATAGGCTTAGTAATAGTTCGTAGTTAGTAGAAATACTTCACCCTTTGGGTACGGAACCCAAAAAAAAACAATCTTTTAAAAGTGACCAGTATATTAGTTAAGTTAGGTAAGTCTACTAACCTAGCCTACCTACAGTAGATGGCACGCAACAAAAATTGTAGAGGAAAGCTTTTATCTTTTCAAAAGAAAGTCTTGTTTTGCCTCCTCTTATTCGCACTGCTCCTTCGTGCGGCAGATGACTGTGACGTGGTGTACTTGTAGAAGAAACCTATATTCCCCGAGCTCACGACTATATTCCCCGAGGGGGTCGTCAGAGATATTCTGAAACCTCAGAACATCCACGTTTCACCAGTAGTACCGAAACTCTGTCCAGTGTGACGGGGGGTGAGCCCGTCGCCACTTATAATGGACAGTGGGTACAATACATGCCTCGAAATTGAAGCATGCAGATTTCCTCACGATGTTTTCCTTCACCGAAAAGCCAGTGGTGTTACAAACTCGGCCTTAGGTACCGAGAAAAAGTACCTATACTTTGGTGTATCTTAAGCGATGCGCTTGCTTGCTTTCTGCCACTCGCTCCAGATGGTAACGGTAGGAATCGAAACGCTGCGGCAAGCATCATGTAGTATTCGTAGAATGAAGGGCAGTTTAAATAAAAAAAAATTAAAAGTAGATTTAAAATTTCTCTGGTTTTGGCTCTCTTCTCACCCGGACCTCCATCTCGTTGGCAGTTTTTTTAACGAGTAACTAAAACAGTTTTATTTACAATTATTTCTTTCGTAACTAAAACTAAAAAATAGTAATAAAACCAGTGAAGTAACAATAATAAAGTTGGGTTTATTAAAAAGCATCGTCGGAGTCCCAACCCCAACTGAAACTATTACACATCACTAGGTAGGTAATTTTTTGCGCGCACCGTCTCATAGTAGGTAATTAAAGCGTGATAATTACTAGTTTTCTAAGGAAGTGACATATCTGTACGAAGTAGTAATCTGTGACATCGTAGTCAACGACTATGTCAGTACAAAAGACATCAACGCAAGCATTAGGAAGTGTGTTCCTAGCTAGGAATAAAGATTTTTCTATTTACATAATTCTATTATTTATATTCTATATATAGCGTCGATGACGCGTTATGGAGAGCTATAAAAACTCAATTTTGAGGTCCAGGTTCGAATCCGCACGGATGACATCTCAATGCTCTCTCTCAATGACTGTTCGCAAACGGTGAAGGAAAACATCGTGAGGAAACCTGCATACGCTGAAGAAGAAATTACGATGCGTATGTGAAGTCTACCAATCCGCATTGGGCAAGCGTGGTGGACTAACGCCCATACAACCTCCCTTAGGGTAGGCCGGTGCCCTGCAGTGAAACCGTATATAGGGTCCTTCTTAATATGATGACACTTTTTAAGGGGATGATCAGCCCGTCAAACTGAACAACTTTCTCTCTGGGACATACATCGAATTGCAAGAAAAAAAATCAGCTGTTCCATACTAAACTGCAAACCTACTTGAGCCATATGTATGGGTCAGCTGATATTTTTTTAGCGATTTCGATGTTGCTCCCATAGAGAAAGTTGTTCAGTTTGATGGTCTGATCATCCCATTAAAAAGTGTCAGCATATTAAGAAGGACCCTGTACCTATAGGCTTTCATGATGATCATTCTATTAATTAAATGTTTCAAAATCGGAAATTTATCTACCTCCAATCTTTTTAACTCACTTCAAAAACAAGAGGTATGAACGTTTTTTTTTCATGTATGTTAGGTACCTACGAGACAACTTTGGTATTTCTTGACCGATTTAGATGATTCTTTTTCTGTTCTGTAGAAGATTCGTTTTGAGAATCTCTACAGAACAGAAAAAAGAAGATCTGGTATTGTGAATCTCTGTTTATCATTATTAACAGGAGTACCTAGTGGTTGGCCTATGTAGCCACATAACAGCTTTTTAAAGTACCTAATAAAAGAAATATATGTTATGCTGTAGACAAGAACGTCATTATTTCCGTTATTTTTTTTACAACCGCACATGATACAAATAAAGCGGTAGCAGAGGAGATCTAAAAGAATTGTCACAAAAACTCAAAGCGCCGCCGCGGGGCGTATTTCTGTTAATTACCCCAAATATGTCGTGAATTTACATAAAAACTACATGAACGGGCTTTGTGAAGCCGCCGCGCCTTCATCGATGCGCGCGCATCTCACTTCATTCCACATAAGATGTCTGTTAAAAAACTCTTAACTACACGGGATGAGTTTCAAAATTGTAGAGTTTATTGGACTTCGTAGGAACGTACTTAATTGACAAATGACTAGCGTCGTAAATGATGCAGTTCTCAAATGCGCCGACTGTAGGTAGGTGCTGCATTCTGTGGTACTGCCAAATTATTGCTGAAACTGAAGGTTTGTGTGACGTCACGCTTCAGCGTTCGTCGCATGTAAGGATACGGCTTTGGAATTATATGAGGTTTTATTTTAAACTGGCTAGGAGCTAGCGATGAATAATGCACGAAAGATACGTTTATTTTTCATAATGAGTTGTATTTTTCGACAACATACAGTATCATTTAAACAGTTTGAATGTTTAGATGTTTGGATGTTTGTCACTCAATCACGCATAAGCAGCTAAACGGATGTGAATGAGCCTCACAGATAGAACATGCATGGATATGCATGCACTGTGTTGTAGAGTTTCTGGCCGCATCTTCTCTACAACGGAACACCTCACGACGCGGTGGTAGATTCAAAAACATGACGTCAAAAAGTTATCTATGTGATATTATTTTGAATAAACAATTTTGACTTTGACTTTGACTACCTATATTAGTAGTCAGAGATATTCTGAAACCACAGAACATCCACGTTTCACTAGTAGGAGGTACCGGAACTCTGTACAGTCCAGTGTGACGGGAAGTGAGCCCGTCGCCACTTATAATGAACAGTGGGTACAATACATGCCTCGAAATTGAAGCATGCAGGTTTCCTCACGATGTTATCCTTCACCGAAAAGCCAGTGGTGTTACAAATCGTACATAAATTCCGAAACACTCATTGGTACGAGTCGGCCTGGACGGGAATCGAACCATCGCCTCCTGCACGGCAGGCAAGGTTACTCGCCACTGGACCACCACGGCTTAATAAAACGAATGAATCAAAATATCGTCCGAACATTGATAATTTTGCTATTTTGTGTGTTCGACGCTCTTAGATACTCCAACGGGACCCTATTCATAAGTTTATCTGTCTGTCCTACCTATAATAGGCTGTTATTTTTATTAAATACTTAAACCGATTTTTCTGAAGTCAAAAGGTGGACTCCAGCTCCATGATGCCAATAACTCCTTAAGAAAGCATGAAACAAAACAAAATTGATTATTGGAACGGAAATAAAATATCAATAACAAGCTGGTTTGTAAATTATCGTTATAATTCGGGAAAGGTACAAGAGGTGGTGGTGCGCAAGCGTAGGGCGTTACACTCCATTCCTAACGCGAAGTCCTACAATTCAGGACATTCAGATACTTATGACGTTGGCGTAGGAACCTTATCTGAGACATGCCTTATGTAATGAACATTAATAAATGGTCTATAAAGGGTATTGTTCGCGCGCACGCCGCGTGGTTTATACTCAATTGTCTCGCCCCTGCGCTTGCGCAGAATCGACGTTTTATTTCGTACACAGCATTGTTTCGTATCACTTTATCTTTTCTATAACTTGCCTTTATGACTGTCGTTAAATCGATAGATTTTTGCAAGTTGTAAATATTCCATTTTCAATTAGTTATTTCTTTTGTTCTAAATATCTTCTAACTGAATGAGTATTTTTTATTTCTGTACGTAGTAGGTATACTAACCATTCAATAATCTGTGACCTAAACTAGTAAACTAAAAGACAATGCCAGGTTTCCAAAGAAACTTAGGCCACCAGTGTACACATATGAAACTTTATGGAAATAATAGTATGTAATGCCAATTATTCAAATGACAAAGGGAAAGTTTTATTAGAAAGTTCGCGGTTTGCAATTCTAATTCAATTACCTATATTTTATATGTAGTTTTACCTGTTTTAGGGATCCGTAATACAATAAAATATTAAGTAGTTTGCAATTTCATAATGATCCCGGGATCGGTTGGGAGGCTTTTTATAGGTACTTAGAGAAAGAAAGAAATGATATAAAAACAGTGTCTTTATATCTTCGATAGTAAAACAGTTACGAAGTTCTAGTACTTTAATAAATAGTGCGAGAAATTATGAATGGATATTTTATCAATTCTTACTAAATCTAATTTGATGTACCTACACTCCTCTGGGCCTAAATCCGGCTTCCCCCTTTCATAATTCGACAAGCAACTGTCACGTAGGTATCTTATGAATGGATCCAATCATAGTTCATTCATAAGTTACGTCTAAATCACTCAAAGTTGATCCTCAATTTATGATACAGACTACTATTCGATCACTAATTACAAAAGTTGATAACTACACGCCCTCAAGTGGGTAACGCACCATCTCGCTCGCTGGAAGCAAGGAAAGAGACTCCCCGAATGACGAAACCTGAATTCATCTGATGCATCCTGGGCAGTCAGTCTCGATATGACCATTGATGAATGGCTAATTTTTACACTACTCGTGCTGAAACGAAAGAAGAAGAAGCAGTGAGTAAACTCAAGAGGATTATACAGGGTGTAAGGAAAACTATCATTATCCTTTAAACCGCATACTCTACCCATACCACAAACTAAACAACTTTTACTTTGAGAGCAAACCAATCAGAAAAAAAAAATCTACTGTTCTTTCCTAAACTGCAGCGCCTACACGACTTAAATGTATGGGACATCAGATTTTTATTTCGTTCTGATCGGTTTACTCCTTAGACTAATTATATGACGACAAGTTACGTGTGTAATTCTACTAACAACATTTTCTGCCACTTTTTGCGGGGGGCGAGGTAGCACGAGATACGCAAGTTTGGCTTTTATTCTTGCACGCTGGCAGAGGGGAAATGCTAAGGCGAGGCGGGTCCGTATATAATTCGTCTAAGGTTTACTGCCATAGTAAAAGTTGTTCAGGTTGATGGGTAGAATATGTGGTTTAAAGGTTAATGATACTTTTCCTCACACCATGTATACCAGCGTCCGAGCGCGCTGCATACAAACGAAGGTTGATCCTACTCGTATTTTCAATATTAACCAAATAAATAATAGTAAACTCTATTAACTCTCAAAAGTTTTGTTGTTTTGAGAGTTGACTGAAAACACGCCTCGAAATTGAAGCATTTTTTCTTTGCAATGTTTTAATGGTTTATTCAAAATTAAATTGTAAGTTCCCATGATATTATAATGCAGAGACTATTAATTACCTACCATCTTTTTTTTTTTATTGAAATGACTTTGTATAATCCTCTTGAAATCCTCCTTTACGTGAAAGAGTAACAAACATCCATCCATACTTACAAACATTCGCGTTTATAATATTAGTAGGATATTCTATCTAGGCACCGCAAGTGAACCAGAGTTTTAAGTAAAGTTCTAACTCGTAACACAGTACTGCCGAGCAAGTAGAACAATGACAGTGACAACCACAAAACGGCAGTCATTGCACATGTTGAGTTTACTATAAATATACTTTAGTTAACTTCCAGAGTGCGCGCGCGCCTCTGATCTCCGCGGCGGGCGTTACGCACCACCGCGCCGCGTAATCGCACCGCCTACCATACTCTTCAACACAACCTTCACAGTAAAAAACACATCTTAAACAGAGGAGAATAGGTTCATATTACATTGACATGTAAATTATTCAGTACAGTCAAGTAACATCGTGGCAATTTGAAGTTTAATTCCCAGGGTATAAGGTTGATTGTTGAGTGTACTGAGTACAAAGGGCGTAGAGACAACGGAAGCGGTGCGCCTGCGATGGTATCTCGAGCAGTATTTAATTAGTAAGCTTAATTAAGAAATGCGAGTTATCCGAAGCGATAATTGGTTCATTAATCTGGAGAGTGAGTTTAGACATTGTTCTTCTGGACGGTAGCCGGGACTCGGGAGATGATCCAGCGCTATTTCTGTTTATACACTTTTTTTAACTTTATTTTCGTGCATAGGTCCACCACACATTCCATCAACAGCGGCGACCTATCCCAACGCTAGAAAATGAAGCCCAGAGAGACCGGGACAAACCTTCAATATGATATAAGTGAGCATTGATAGAACTGCATGGTTTATTCCACTTATTATTATTGTTGGCTGGGCTATTGCAAGCAAGGTAACACTGCGACCATCGCTGATCTATTGTGTTCGCCCCAAGCTCACCCAATTTTACGGATACATCCGAACTATTTTTTTGTCCATTCTCGGATATGCAGGTTTCCTCACGTTGTTTTCCTTCACCGCCGAGCTAGTGATAATGACAAATACAACCGTACATAAATTCCGTAGAAATTAGTAGTACAGCCCGCGACATGGTGCCTCGATAAGCGTTTTATCGCGCCTGCTAATTCGTTCGTTCGCGCGCAAAAAGAAAGGGAGCTAGGGCGCAATAGCGCTTTATCGTACCATCATGCCGCGGGCGCAGGATTTGAACCGCCGCCTCATGATTGAGTCGCTAGCTCTCTTCCGTATGGACTATCATCGCTCCGTTATTTCACTTTAATCGAAGGTACATATTGGTACATTACATACGACGAGCAAAACCAAAAGCAGCTGGCCGTGCGACGTTATATACAGTATGCAACATCTGCGCGGCCAGCTTATTTTGGTTTTGTGTAGCAAAATTGTGTAGTCACATAGTTTGTGAAGTGAGACATTGTAGAGTTAGGTTGTAGAGTTAGAAGCTTGGCTCTACATGAGATCTGATAACATTTTGACAGTGCGAGCCATATGTTCTCGTCTTGGCAACATTTTACATGAAAATGTTTTTGGTGTAAAATAAGTCATAGTTTCAGTACAATGTTAGGTTCCTCTTTTGTTTTTGTAATCTTTTATTTTTTGCTTTTGCGGTATCGGTAGGGTCTTCAGCTGCCATAAAATGATCTCTGGAATTGGCTCTCTAATAGCCATTCTTTTTCTTATACTGTCTCCCGGTTGCAATGGAGGGAAGTCGGATATTTGATTTTCCTACTCCTCCTATCTTCTTTGATTAATTTCATTGCGGGTTCCAAGATAAATCAGAGTTATCCCCCGGGCTCGCTGGACTTCATTGTCTAGTGTTGTGAATGGTCACCGCAGTGGATCCTGGAGTTATGTGTGGTGGATCCATTCCCGTTGCGATAGCAATACATTTTTATTTGTAAATCTTCTTGGTTTTTCCCACAAAAAACAGTTTATTTCCTACTAACTTACATTGTAGTTTCCTTTTACCATCACATTACAAATATGTTAATGAACAAAGCACAGAGGCTTCAAATGTCAAGATGTAGCAATAGGGAGCTAATGTGACAGTAGACACAAGGGGCTGGTGTGGTGGGTGACGTTGTGACACCGCAGCGGTGTCGGTATCAAAGCGACCGCGCCTAGCTTCCCACAATCACACGCGGGTGTCCATGAGTGAATGAATTTCCACTTTTTCTTAGTAGTCTAAACACATACCACGCTTGTACTCTGCTTGTTTTGTGCGTGCCTTTAATGGTGAACAAAGACTAAACTAAACATTCTTTTTTCCGCACCACAACCACTAACCACCAACGAGCGGCGGCCTGCATTTTTCATTTTATATAAACTCGCCGCACACAGTTGTCACCAGTACATGACGCGTCACACAGACCACAAAACGGCGTCACCTATTTCATCCCATTGTTGGGCAAAGGTCGCCCCCAAGCTTTTCCAGCCTCTCCTTTCGCTATCCCGTGCCATCAGTTGCCATTCTGCTTCGTGGGCATCTAGTTCGTCGCGCCATCTTTAAAACCCAACAGTTGAGACAATTTATTTTTTTAAATGCTTGGTGTTATGGTAAACAGTTGCAGTACCTTAAGAGAAGTTTATTCCAAATGCGTAAATGCACACTGCATACAAACGAAGTCTGGTGATATTTTCAATACTAACCAATTAAATTCAATGAAATTTTGTAGAAACAATCTAGAAACAAATCTCTATGCTGTTATCGTGTCCGATTTTCGTTAAAATATACAGTTTCAATGCTAGGATTAATTTAAGATTTATATGGAAATCTTTAAGGCACTGTTACTTTAAAACTGTACATTTTAAGGAAAATCTGACACGATACAAGCATAGAGATTTTTTTCAAAATTGTTTCTGCAAAATTTCATTGACTCTAATTGGTTAGTATTGAAAATATCACCAGACTTCGTTTGTAAGGAGCGCGCTCCAAATTATATTCCCTTAAGGGGAATTACCCATGATAGTGAATAACTTTCCCTAAGAAACTTATAGGAGATTCGCCAATTTTTTTTGGACTTTCCTTACTAAATGCAATGCAAAAGTCGAATTTTATTTTTGCGGGTTTCCTTTTGTTCTTTTGGGATAGTTATTCAGTATCATGCGTACAATCACCCCTTAAAGTAATACAACTGTTTTTCCTAACACTCTGGTAATGAAGAAAATAGTATGAATATTAGTAAATATCCAAAATGTCCTCAAATGTAATATAAAGGTAGTCATGGTGACCCTATTAGCATGTCTTACTGCTACTGGATGCGCGAGCGCAGCCGGTAGCGTGACGAACAGACAGAACCGTCACGTGTGTATGTATGTATCGGATTACAGTCTGTTTCACCGACTCATACAAGTACGCTACTTATTGGAGACTTTGGTTCTTTAGACGCCAGTGCCAGTGGCGGATTTACCAGCAGGCTGAGTACGCTCGAGCCTAGGGCGGCAGATTTTGGGGGCGGCAATTTCGGGGACACATTTTTTTTTTTACCTTATACAACGTGTTAATGAATTAACACAAAACTAGAAAGTAGTTTATTTAGAATCGAGAGCAGAATCGAACTATCATGGTTTCAACATAGGTAATTTTTTTCAAAATATTAAATAATTTATTTTATGAATTTTTAAATTTAATAAACCCGATCTCAACCAACCGTTCGGGCACTTTTACCTTACTTACTACCAAAACAAGATTCTTAAAATGTATCCATGAGCACGTTAGCGCTTTCATTCATTGCTGAAATGATAACAAATCATTTTTGGTTCAAAACTTAAAATGTGAATAACTTTAAATTTAAGTATCAAAATAATGAAAATATTGTTTCAATCTAATTATTTTGTTATAAATCAGTTGGGGTGTATGAGGTTTTGCGCTTATTCATTAACACGTTGTAGAAGTCAAAAAGATTTTTCCATGACGGTTTTCTGATGTCTTACAGATAGAAGTCTGCAACAAATTTTGCCGATGAGTTTTCTCTCTCACTTGTCATTGCACATTCCGAGAGTAGCAAACTTCGATATTCTAGAGTAAAGCAGCTAGTTCGCCGCCCCTCAACCAGTAATCGGCCTCTCGCCTCTGTGCCCGTTGCCCACACTTTTTATGAGTGAAAAGAGCGAAATTGTAGAAAATATATTCCCCTCTTCCCATTATCAAACCATACATGCTAGTACTACCACTGGTTGGAGGCTACGAACTGGATGGTTTGTATATAATTTTTCGATTTTTATTCGAATATAATGAATAATTTAGTGAATAATTTTACCGATTTCAATCGTATGTATCGACTATTATGTGTTTCACATGCACTAGCTTCAGAAAATTTGATTGGAATTCAAAAAAAATCTTGAACAGTAATAGCGAGATAGTCTTAAGTCAAATACATGATTGAGCTTCGATTAGCTCAAAAATATACCGAAAAATGATTTTACGTGCAATTTCAACGAAATTGTTGCATTGTAAAAATAATGTTTAATATGACAATTGTAGAGGCAAGGGCGGCAAAAACTATTCAGCCTATACCTTGAAAATTTGTAAATCCGCCACTGGCCAGTGCAGTGTTGGTTTTAAGTGCATTGGGGACCGGTTGGTGGGGGATACATACCGTTGGCGCGCTCCATACAATTGAAGTCTGGTTTAATTTTCAATACTAACCAATTAAAGTCCATGTTCCATACTAAAGTGCAATACTCGACTAAAATGTATGAGACAGCTGATATTTTTTTGGTCTGACAGGCTTGCTCCCATAGTAAAAGTTGTTCAGTTTTATGGGTAGAGTATGTGGTTTAAAGGTTAATGATACTTTTCCTTACACCCTATATAATTTCAATGCTAGGATTCATTTAAGAATTGTATGGAATACTTTGAGCCACGATAACTTTGAAACTATATATTTTAACGGAAATCTGACAAATGTAAAGCACAGATGTTAGTTTCTAGATCGTCTCATAAAAAATTAATTGACTTTGATTGGTTAGTTTTGAAAATATAACCAGACTTCGTGTGTATGGAGCGCACAGCAAAATTAATACTACACGGCACCCCAAGGAAATAACAAAGCCATTTATGTCTTGTCTTTGTTGTTTCCTAATAAAAGCGCATACGATTTGTAAACATATATCTAATTCTATAGAGCTGTACCTAAGCGCGCGCGCGCAGGTCGGCCGGTGCGCATCGCTGGCACGCAGATTTATGATCATTCACTTCAAACGCGCTCACACATAAACATACAAACAATTATATTGTTATATCACTGTCGTGTCGAACGCATTCTATTTACTCGCACTTTACCATTATACTTCAGAATTGTTAAGTTATAGCACAGAATAGGTAATAGTATATAGTTATATATACAGAACGGCCACTCCCCGCCCCCCCTCTGACTTCAGATACCCCACCTCACCTCACACTTTCTGGGAAACTTGTAGGAATTGTTGGATTTGACTACATAAAATTGTGTCTTTTCATAGTCCATAAAAACGTTGAAAGATAACGCTAAATTCACATTTTCAATAATTCTTTAGCCCAAATACTATTTTTAATAATAGAACGAACAATTAAAAGTACTGAAATGTCGATGACGTTAAATGCAAAGCGCGGCTTTCAATCCTACACGCAATGTCATGGACAGTTTGCACAAAGTGCGCATGCGCAGACGCCATTTCGAAATTCAAAAACGTTCTTTAGAGTGCCGAACCCGACGTTATAGCCTGTAGGATTGCTCTGCAGGGCAAGGAGAGGGACTGTGCCATACTCCAACACGCGGGCTTGGCTCGGATTGGTGGAGGAAAGTTCTGTAGTTGTTATAAGGAATTAAGGCGCAATAGTAGGACGAAATACCTTGGAGGCATCTTTTATTTTTCATTTTTCGACTAGATTTATACGAGTACAATTTACGGAAACCAAAGTCATACCTTACTGAGGTATATTCTTGGATAGTTTATCTAGAGACATCATAAATTGAATACACGATTGGAATTACTTAACTCGATAGAAAATCGTCACAAAGATGACGTTTTTTCATGAATTTAAAAAAAAAAATCGTGTTTTAGAAGAACTTAAAATAGTTTCTGATTTTTGGTATTTATACTCTCATATTCACCATTAGTTTATACAGTGAAATCATTAAAAAAATCTATGAAAAGTACTGTTGTTAATTCTTTTTAATCGAAAATACGGCACACGCACGCACTTTTCGGAGGACCGGGTAATCGCGTTTCTCACAGAAAATATTCGTCTGAACCTATAGCCCCTTAAGGTTAAGGATAGGTAACAACAACCCTTACACCAGCAAAAACGAATGAGTTTATGGTAAAAAAATATATTCCTTTCTGTTTTTTGTTGTTGTTACGTAATGTTTTGGTGTGCAATATTTATAATTAATTGATGAAAATGATTTTACATGCGTCTAATCTCTAGCAACAATTTTAATATGTATGAGGAAAAAACATGACGTTACTAAACCATTGTTGTTATCAACATTTAATTTAGTTGCCTAATAAGCAACTGTTTAAATTAAATGTTAATATAAAAAATATATATATATTACTCCGCAGCCGTAGCTCATTACTACGGATAGCCTACGTCACGCTACGAAATCTCGTAGGCCTACATTTTGGAAAAACTCATTCTTTACTTCACTTCTTTCTTTACTTCCTGTGAAAAACCACGCTGCAGAAAGATGTAGAGTATATTATGTTGAATAGATATGTTATCTATCACCGATTATTAATATTTTTGATAAATAATTTTTGATTTGACTTTAATTATTTTTAATTTTATTTTTTACTTATTTTTAATTTGGATGTTCTGAATTTTCAGAATATCTCTGACTACCTCCTCGTCGTATAGTCGTGAGCATACAGGGTCCTTCTTAATATGCTGACACTTTTTTAAGGGGATGATCAGACCATCAAACTGAACAACTTTCTCTATTGCCAACATCGAAAACACGAAAAAAAATCATGTCTTCCATACAAAACTGCAAACCTACTTGAGCCAAATTTATGGGACAACAGATATTTTTTTCGCGATTTCGATGTTGGTCCCATAGAGAAAGTTGTTCAGTTTGATGGTCTGATTATCTCCTTAAAAGTGTTAGCCTATATAATATGAGAGCTATGCTACAATACGATTTAACCTTGTGGTTTTGTTAAGAATAGATCATCCTATGAGTGTCCTGTAAGGCGACTAAGGGATATGGTTTCGTATCCTTTTGTGGGTGAAAGGCCTATCTCTATTCACTCCACTACATCCTAAAAGCTTTAATAGAGAGCCTTGCCTCAACTAAAAAGATGAAGCAAACCTTGTGACCACCCCGGACATGATAATGGTCGTGAGTGTTATGTATGTGTGGATTGTCAAAGAGCATACTGTGCAGGCGCAGTGTGCAGACGGGCCGGGCGGGCGACACGGTGCGTTCCTGGAAGCCGCAACTCTTTCATCTCACCGCCGCCGCCCGCCCGGCGCGCGCGCACCCGCCCTCACTATACTTGGAACCGTTGGGACAAACTCCATTCATAAAATGTTTGTTTCATAACAATGTTTGCACCACGCAAACACCCCATCATAATCATCATCATCATCCTCTCCCTCTATAGGTAGAGGGTCCAACCTAAATGCTGACGGTTTTAAAGAGGATGATCAGACCATCTAACTGAACAACTTTCTCTATGAGACCAACATCGAAATCGCGAAAAAAATATCTGATGTCCCATACATTTGGCTCGAGTAGGTTTGCAGTTTTGTATGGAAGAGAAGATTTTTTTTTGCGACTTCGATGTTTGTTCCATAGAGAAAGTTGTTCAGTTTGACGGTCTGATCATCCCCTTAAAAAAGTGTCAGCATATACAACGTGTTAATGAATTAACGCAAAACTAGAAAGCAGTTTGTTTAGAATCGAGAGCAGAATCGAATTATCGTGTTTTCAACATAGGTATTTTTTTCAATATATTAAATACTGTGTTTGTAAAATTTAAAATTTACAGAACTCGATCTGAACCCACCGCACGGGCACGCTCACCCTACTAACTACCAAAACAAGATTCTTAAATGTATCCATGAGCACGTTAGCGCTTTCATTAATTGCTGAAATGATAACAAATCATTTTTGCCTCAAAACTTAAAATGCGATTAACTTTAAATTTTAACCACCAAAATAATGAAATTAATGTTTCAATCTAATTATTTTGATGTAAATCAGTTGGGGTGTATGAGGTTTTGCGCTTATTCATTAACACGTTGTATATGGACCCTATATTTTTTTGTTTTATTGATTGAGTGATTGGTTAAGTAGAGCCGAATAAAGTTAATCTCTGTACGCAGGTAAGTATTACAACATAAGGTCTAACAAAATAAGCTTAATTAAATGCAGGGTGGAGACAGTTCAAAATTTATTTGCCAGAATATCCATAGCAAAAGATGTACCAGGTAACTGACGAGAGAATGATGTACCCAATACAATATAACAGACCTAAGGGTGGTCTGATCATCCCCTTCAAAAAATGTCAGCATATTAAGAAGGACCCTGTTTGTATATAGACCAACAAAATCAAATTGTCGCCTTTCAATTACCTAGTTACCTGTGCTTATTAACGCCATACGTTACGGCCACCTTAACCTTCTCTAATTAATATAATAACTCTTGAACACATCATTTAACAAAGAGAATAACAATGAAGGTGATGAATGACTACCTGTGTAAGCGAGCGCGACAAAACAGCTCGGATCGCGCCGCTGCAGCCGAGCGCGCCAACGCGGTTGGACGCAGATCTCCTCACGCCGCCTCCCGCCGCTTCCCTCCGCTTCTCTCCGCTGCCCTCCGCTTCGCAGCTGCGCGCGCGCCGACACACCTTGTTGCCACTACATGTGCCGTACCTGAACGCTGGCTGGGCCATTACGTGCAGAACGAAACGGTCTGGATTTATAAATACTTTCTACGTACTCTAATACCTAGTTGTGTGGTTATTATTGCCGAGGTCTTGTGTTTACAGTAGTTATTTTAATTTCAATTTTGTTCTTCAACGTGTATATTTAAAAAATGAGTCTCAAATTAATACTTTCTGTTTATTATGACTTGATCTGTCAGACGCACAATACATATTTATAAGCAGCGAACTATATTCGTAGTTTATAAGTGCCGTGGTGGTCCAGTGGCGAGTAACCTTGCCTGCCGTGCAGGAGGCGATGGTTCGATCCCCGTCCAGGCCGACTCGTACCAATGTGTTTTTCGGGATGTACGATTTGTAACACCACTTGATTTTCGGTGAAGGAAAACATCGTGAGAAAACCTGCATGCTTCAATTTCGAGGCATGTATTGTACCCTCTGCCCATTATTTGGCGACGGGCTCACCCCCCGTCACACTGGACAGAGTTTCGGTACTACTGGTGAAACGTGGATGTTCTGAGGTGTCAGAATATCTCTGACTACCCCCTCGGGGAATATAGTCATGAGCATATGCATAAGTTATGGGAATTTGGTCTAGTCGTGGATTCGCATACCTACTGGAATCCAACGCTGGAAATCCTTTTTTTACGTCATCAAGTCGTTCATTCAAGAGATGAATGGGGTCGCGAGTGAAGTGGGATAAGGTTTCCATTAAAAAAAGTGTTTGTTTCTATAGAAGCACTGGCTTCTACATTCACGGTATGAAATTGGGTAGCCCGTTCTATGCAGCAACCACACAGCAAATCCTGTTTAATAGTTTGTATGTTTGTGACACAATCTATCTTGTATCTATTTATTATATATTATATACTATTTTCTTATTTATATAATAATAATTACATGACTGACTGACTGACTGACAGACAATGCCCAGAATAAACCACTGGAGATAGAAACATGAAAAGACATAATCTGCGTTTCATACATTTTTCGTCCAAATGTGAAAGTGCCGGCCAACAAAAACTATATATTCTGTTATAAATTGTCCGTCAGCATTTATTCTTAGCATGAAAGCTGTAATGTTCTGGATAAAACTAAATAGAAAACGTTTTTAAAGTCGATGAATACAAAGTAAAATATAGGTACTTACATATTTTCTAATTTCCAACTCAATTATAGTACTTAATTTATTTAACGTCTCGCAATGGCTCCGGTTACGTAATTGTATCATCTAGAATATTTATTCAACGCTTTAATTAGTAATTCGTTTCGAATCAGAAGAATTAATAATACAAATCGTTCCGCTACGCGCTCGAGCGTCGTTTCACTACAAAACATCGTTTAGTCACACGTTTTCCGTAACTTTATTTCAGAAAGTTCCGCATCAGTTGTCGAAGCGAGTTCTAAAGATATTAACGAACAAATCGTGACAGACGGACGGACGGCAGGGCCGTAGCTAGGACTGGATTTAAGGTAGGGCATAAAAAGTTCAAGGTAGGGCGGAAAAATTTTCTTTGTTACATTAATTAAGCATCTTCGATTGCGCGCATGACGGTATTCAAAAACACCGTTCCGGGACATGGCTGTTCACATGTCCAAACATCCAAAAAAAAAGGAGCTGGCGAAGCAAAGTCGGAATTTCACACACCAAGATTCAAAAAGATGTTGGTTGAGTTCCAATAGCCTAGGTATGTCTACATGTATGTCTGTTTAAAAAAACATTATTTATGTTAGTCCGGGATCCTGGGCTCGTGTTCCGCTTGCCCTTATGGTAAAGACAGTAGATATAGTGGATGGGTAATTTTAAGGTGGAGCATCGAGATTTTAAGGTAGGGCATTGCCCCTCGATTCCCCCCCATCATATCTTATCTAAGCCAGCAACACTTCGACCCAGTGTGATCGGTTGTGTTAGCCCCTATACTTTTTATTTCTCTTCAATCTTAAAATACATGGTAGATGAAGAAAGCAATACCATTGTGGGGAAAAAACCTAAGATCTCCCGGTTTTGGATATCCATCTACGAGGAGGCACATGCGTTTATGCGACATCGCAGTCAAAAACGATATGTTCCATGGTCTCCTCTCCGCAAGCTCGGCAACTGGGATCTAGGATGAGTTTGCTCCCCCCCTAGCTACGGCCCTGACGGACGGAGTTATTTGTAATGGGCGTTGCAATTAATCAGCATAAGCGTTTTATTAGCGGGGATCGTGAGCGGTTCCGCCGTACATGTCGCGCGTCTGACAGATCGCGTCGTACACAAACAGACCATGTTGATGTCGGTCGCAGACGGCTGTAAATGGCAGTGGCGTGGCCTGCGCTGCGCCGGCGCATCGCTTTGATCCTTGCTGCTGTTTATGATTTGTAGATTCAGGCTACTTCTTGGATAAGTATAATTTACTACAATTTGTAATAGTGTAATATCTATACAGGGTCCTTCTTAATATGCTGACACTTTTTTAAGGGGATGATCAGACCGTCAAACTTAACAACTATCAGCTGTTCCTAGCCAAATGTATGGGACAGCTGATTTTTTTTTCCCGATTTCGATGTTGGTCCCATAGAGAAAGTTTGATGAAATGAGTTTGATGGTCCGATCATCCCCTTAAATAAAACAGTGTCAGCATATTAAGAAGGACCCTATATAAACGGAATGAACACAAAGGTACATAAATTTGCAAATATTTTTTCGTTTTCGGAATTAAAGGTACCTCTTGAAATTGAAAACGTATCTTTTCCCGAACTATCACATATCTCAGAGATTTCATTCAAATCAGTGTAGTAGTTTAGAAGTGAAGTCTAAATATATCTAAGACACAGGCGGGCACTGTGTCATCTGGGCTCACTATACCTATCAATGGGAGCACCGCTTGTGAAAATAAGTGCAAATCCTGAAAATGGTATATTATTAATACGGGCTTTTATTCACGGGGAATTGTTTATCTTTTAATTTAGGCCGAGTTTCATTGACTTCTTTTCAGCCAAGTTAAGTCTGAGTAGAGTCGAAAACGTATATGAATTTTAACCTTTTTTTTAATTCGAACCAAATAGTAGGTACATCGAACAAACATGGAACTCAAACTCAAAATACGTCTC
Source organism: Agonopterix alstromeriana (assembly GCA_963924505.1). Classification (NCBI taxonomy): domain Eukaryota; kingdom Metazoa; phylum Arthropoda; class Insecta; order Lepidoptera; family Depressariidae; genus Agonopterix; species Agonopterix alstromeriana. Next base: position 15,809,447 of record OZ004679.1, read on the forward strand.
TTGAATAGTTTCTATTGCTTCTTTAAGCAATTCCATGACATCGACTAGGGATTGTGTCTATGTGGCTCGCGGTCGTGAACCTGAAACGACATCAGTGGCTGCGCCGGCGCATCAATTACGGCAACATGCCGTGACGAGGCGGCTTCACAAAAATGTCTGATGGAATACAAACAGACTTGAGATGGTACACTCGTGCGCATTTAACTGTTCTGAATGTTTACTTGCTTCGAACGTGATAAAATAGATATGAGTGGAAGAAAAACCTGAATAACTGTATAAAATTTCAAATGTTTACCGTTCTTCTTATGTGTCAGCTTGCACTATAGCGCATGACAATTACTTATGCCAAGTTAAACTGGTTGTGTCGAGGCTGACTGCCCAGGGTGCTCACTCAGGCTTCGCCACTTGGGAAGGTGCTTTCCTTGCGCCACATTGACCAGTTAAACAGACCTATTTCCAGTCATGAAATTCAGGCAGAGCATTGAAATCTGTAGTATTTGTTATAATTCGCATCGTGCACTATTAAAAAGGTAGCCGTCGCAAAATTTGTGAAAACCCAAATGCTATGTAACCTATGTGAGTTTATGTTATTAAGAAAACAAGACAAAAAGCAAAGCATCCTCTACCAATCCCCATTGTGAGCGCGTGTGACCTGACGTCCATAAGATTATAATTCTACTCAAACCCCCGTCACACTGGACAGAGTTTCGCTACTACTGGTGAAACGTGGATGTTCTGAGGTTACAGTATATCTCTGACTACCCCCTCGGGGAATATAGTTGTCATGATATATATAGGATGATCATGATGAAGGGAAATACAAGAAAACATGTAGGTATAACGAAGTTTTCACATTCTAACAGATGTTTCTGTAAACGATTGTCCTATCGGCGCGTCAACCATTTTTCATAGCACGCCTGAACGCTTGGTCGGACTCGAACGGATTTAGCTTCCATGCGCATGCGCTGCCTGCTACTATGTCTGATCTATAAGAACGTCCCCTTCACGACTTTTATTTTAACATAATAAAGTTTGAATTAGTTTGATTTAGGAGACATCAGCGTTGTATATTATAGCTATAATTACCGATTTTGTCGGAACGGCATTTCAGCTAATTGCTTTTTTCATAATGAGAGTTTACGCGATAGTGTGGTGTGGATATTATTTTGAGGTGGAGGATATACGGTTGAGTGGACACGTGAGTTTGTTTGTGTGTCGCTGTCGAGTTAGTGTGTAGGTAGAGATTTTAATCTAGATTTAAAATAAAATAAAATAAAACATTTTTAAACCTAAACAACTTTCCTATTTAAATTTTGTTCGTTATTTTATCTTGGAATTAAGATCTAAGATTTTATTCATTTTAAGTATTGCATGCTCACACAAAGAAAGGAGACTTTTATGTCAGGTTTTCTCATTGACAACACCGATGTTATGTTTTGTCAATGAGAAAACCAATCAGGCATTGAGGATAACTGTAAACATGAGTGATACATAAAAAATGTATTCCTATATAGCTAAGAGAAAGGATCTAAAGGATCTCTCTTTAGATCCTTTCTCTTAGCTATATAGGTAGATAGGTTCCTAACATATGTTATCATCTCTTAGTTAACGGGTAGAGAACCATCCATAAGGCCAAAGATAGTGGGTACTCGTTGGATGAGGGCAGCGCAGGACAGCTCGTTGTGGCGATCTTTGGGGGAGGCCTATGTCCAGCAGTGGACGTCTATCGGCTGAGATGATGATGATAGTTGATTTATCAATCCCCTTACCTAGTAACTTTTACAAATTTTTCAAATGGGGATGGAAAATTGTATGAAAGTTCCTTAGCGAACCACGGGTAGGTACGGTACGGTTAGGTAGGTATATAACCTATATTCAAAGCCTGCTAATTAATAAGTTACATAGGTAAGTACCTACATGTACTTGTGGATATCTATCTAAAATGGTAAAGATAGAACTAATTTGCAGTTTCGCTCTTGCATCTTTCGTTGATTGATAGACACGAATAGGTAGATAAATAGTTGTGAGACGCGGTGTTGACAGGACGTCGTCCGAGAGCGGCGCGGGCGCAGTGGAGGCAGCATGCGTGAAATTAAACTAAACCGTATGCACGCCCTGCTGAGTACGGGTCCGCCCACATCCACGACAAAAGCGGTCACTTTTAGCTTAAAACAAATTATTAATCCGTAATGTCTCAATAACCTTGCCTGCCGTGCAGGAGGCGATGGTTCGATCCCCGTCCAGGCCGACTCGTACCAATGAGTTTTTCGGAATTTATGTACGATTTGTAACACCATTGGCTTTTCGGTGAAGGAAAACATCGTGAGGAAACCTGCATGCTTCAATTTCGAGGCATGTATTGTACATAAGCATAAGCATATACTCACGACTATATTCCCCGAGGGGGTAGTCAGAGATATTCTGAAACCTCAGAACATCCACATGTATTGTACCCACTGTTCAATATAAGTGGCGACGGGCTCACCCCTCGTTACACTGGCTGGACAGAGTTTCGGTACTACTGGTGAAACGTGGATGTTTTGAGGTTTCATAATATGTTTTGAGGTTTCATAATATCTCTGACTACCCCCTCGGGGAATCACTCGGGGAAATATAGTCATGAGCATATGCATATGTCTCAATAAAAACCAGCAGCAATGATTACTTATACTTAATTTCAAATCAGGACAAAATAGGTAGCTTTTTGGCCAATTCTGATTGGCAAATATAATTTATTTTTCAGATGATATACTATCCGACATATCTTTGACGTTACCAAAGCTGTTCTAAGAATAGGTGAGAGGAATTATTTCAAATCTTTGTTTCTGTAATTCAAAATAGCCTTAAAATAAATACATCCATCCATTTCTTCTTTTTCTTTCATTCTTCAAATAACAACGAAATTACAACAACTACAGCGTAAATTTTTTGGTTTTTGGAAATGTCGTAGTTAGTGTATTTACCTACCTATAATTTTTAAGACATTACAGAAAGTCAGTTCAAGGAATATACTACTCTCCGAGAGAAGAAAGTCAACAATCAGTTTAAGGGCAACGCTGGAGGCTCGGTGCGATCTTAACTATTAATAGATAATAATTAACGAAATTAAAAGTTAGCGAGACTATAAAAAAATGCAAATGAAAATATTGAATCGTCAAATTATTCTAATAGAATTAAACTACTAAAGCTGCCATCTATTGGGGAGTAGCTGAACTAATTTCGATCTGCAGAAACAGCTCCATCTAATGTCACGATATTAAACAATTCAGCGTTGCGCCATCTATTGTTGCTTTTTCGAACTACATTGTTTTGTTTTTGCTAATATCCGAACGAAATGGATTTAGCCTAATTAATTTAATTAAATAGCTACAGTTACATAAAATTAAATTTAATGCAAAAGATGAATTTCAAAACAAACATTTATGTTGATTTTAACATGGTTGTAAGGTGTCATCTTTGATTCCATGGTTAATTTTGATTTTGAAATTCAACTTTTTCAAAATAACAAAACGCCACTTGGCACACTTGTTTTTTTAATTTTTATAATCTGTTGTTTGTTAAAAAATTACTGAAGGACAGCGGTGCTAATGAAAATAATATTGTTTCATTTATTTCTAATATTATGGGGACAGAAGTAGCAATATCTTTTAGTTCTTTACGTGCCGAGTTAGAAAATGAAAGGAGCAGTTTGTTCAAAATAGATGAAAACATCAAGAAAATTGTTCAAACATCTGGGCGATTTCAAAATGATAGGTTAGTGATTAAACTTTACAAATTATACACCTCAGTGACGATTCTTTTAACATACCACCGTGTCTTTCCCAAGGTTTAACTCGTCGAGCGACTACACGAGAGGCGGCGGTCGGCAAGGCGGCCGGAATTCTTTTCCGGACACCGGCAAAAGTGACGACCCGTTCGGTAAACGAAAACATGAAACCAAAACAGTTTTCAGCAGGTAGCCCTACTTTGTTATTAATAAAGCCCGAATTACACTCCCATAAGTACAGTAACGAATTTACTTGCGGGTATGGCGAGTTATCTTATTATGGACACTGGCAAGCCAGCAACGTTTCGACCCAATGGGAGCTTTTGTGTTGACCCCTATATCACCCTTCAAAAACATAGTAAATGAGGCAACACTGTTCAGGGAAGAAACCTGGTTTTGAATAACCATCTTGCACATATGTTTAGCTGCTAAGACATCACAGTCATACAAGTTAATATCTTGTGTAACATATTATGTTCCATAGTAAGTCAAGAAGAAACCATCGTTTGAATGACAGTCGCTGAGTTAAGTTTATGCAAAATAGAACCTCTAATTTATTGTTTGTTTGATGAAGTAGGAAGAACTCTTCCCCACAAACAAAACTGGACTGTGTGGACAATATAGCTAGTGCAAAAGTATGCTTGATAGGTACATTTAGATGCTAGTTGCTACTGGTTAATACATTATTATTGGGGATTGGGGGCCTTAACAGATCCTGCCGAGCCCTCAACTCCCGCTACAACTGCCAGAGCCTGCGTGACTGGTCTTTGTGAACATTTTTTTAAAATTTTTGACTGATTTCTATCTTTTGATTAGTGCTTTGGAGTGATTCAAGCCTGAGGTTTTTTTCCATTTCTCTATTGTTTCTTTGAAGCTGACTTTATTTAGTGATTTACGGGAAAGACTTAAGGAATATCAAAACTGGTTAATAAGTAGAATGCAAGTTAATTTAGAAGTGAAAATGGAATGTAAAGTATGGAAGTAAATCTGGCTTAATGCCTACCAGGATCCTTGTTCTAACCAAAATATATATAATTGTAGTGACAGTACATTCGACAGGGTTCGAAAGGATAATTATCTTGATAAGGCTGCCTGTCCACTGCGGAGTGAGGCTGTGGAGCGGTGAAACGAGGGAATTTTGGCCAATGGGATTGCCTAAAATCTCCGCTCCGAGATTTAATGCAGTCTTATTAGTTGATATTTCTTTGCTCCACAACCTCGCTCCGCTTCAGTGGACATGCAGCCTTGACATTGGGTACGTATCGCGCAGGTTGTCGGCGCGGGTGCAGGACTCTGACGGCGAGGAGGAGGGCGGCGCGGCGGGGGTGGGGGCGGGTGCGGGGGCGGGCGGCAAGCGGCCGCGCGTGCCGTCGGCAGTGTGCCGCGAGCTGCCGACGCGCGCGGCCGTGGTGCGCGCTCAGGGGGACGACGAGCAGGCGCGCACGCGCAACCGCCGCATGTTCGGCTCCCTGCTCGGCACCCTGCACAAGTTCAAGCAGGAGGAGATAGGGCTGCAGACCAAGGTCACATCTATATCCGACATCTGTTATTTATTTTATGTTACAGTTATTCCTGTCCTAAAAATTGAGTAATGTTCTAACTAGAGTGAACACCACAATTCAATTCAATTCAATTCAATATAATTTTATTCAATATAGGAGCTTACAGCACACTTATCAAACGTCAAATCTTTTTAAAGCTACCACCGCGTCGGAACGTGTTGTCGCTGTAGAGAAGATGCGGCCAGAAACTCTACAACATAACACGACTTAATAACTATTACAATATAAATTCTTAAGCTAAAGTTATGTATACAATAATACATAGTCTATTTAATAAAATAATTGATACTATACAGTAAAGTAAATAAACTATAAGCTAGTGACCTCAGACCCAAGCATTTTGGTCATTTAAATAATCATCCAGTTTATAATATGCTTTCTTACAGAGGACTTTTTTGATTTGAGTTTTAAACATGTTTTCGGAAAGATTCAAAATGGTCTCGGGGATTTTATTATAACAACGTATACAGTGACCCATGAAAGACGTGTTGACCCTACTAAGCCGAAAGTGTGGAGATATCAGTTTATTTTTGTTTCGAGTGTTGTAATTATGGACATCACAATTTTTTGGAAATAACGACAAATTTTTTCTTACATATAAAATGTTTTCATAAATAAACTGTCCATAAACTGTTAAACTTCCACACTTCATTACGCTGTCGCATTCATTTGTGGCGATGTAACCACACTTGCAGAGTAAATCTCCCGCACACATCCTACTCTCATGTGAAACATGATGTTTGTTTGATATAATTCTATGTAGTACATAACAATTCAATAGTCCTTAAGTCCTGAAAAAACTTCTTTGATTGTCCTGAAAGGATTTAAAAACTATTATTGTTGTCAAGCAATATGCACATTGTTTTAGGCCCGTTTTTAATAATCCAAACTCCAATGCCTGCAATCTCTTAAAAATACACTCTAGTATGCATTAGAGGTGACTTAGGCTAGAACCTCATGTGGCAGCACGGAATCGCATTTTTTGGCGCTCCATCCTTTTCTGTCGCCCAGAACCATCATTTGCTAAACTAACACTGACACAGCTGAACTAACTTCATGAAACAGAATATCTGTAATATTATCTTGCTGACTTAAAAAGTGATGTCACTATGATTAGGTAGAATAAAAAAACTGAATACAATTAATTATACAGTCATGATACCTAGTTGATTGTAGTCTTATAGGTTACCTTTTGACCCATAACAGAGAGAATTTCTCTCTTATATCACTATTGCAGCCATTAATTTTTCATTGCTTTCAGCAACTCTAGTTAAAACTTTGCTACATGTTAGTAACGGTTTATACAGAAGAGACGTGTGACGGTCGCGGGTAATCTAAGTAACAATATAAACCTTATAGTACGTAGCATAGCGGCGTTTTAGTCGTAAAGGAGAATCGTGCCCGCGCCTCCAGGTGACGTCGCCTGGAGGCGCGGGCGTAATTCTCCAAACGACGCTATACTACGTACTATAAGGTTTGTAATTGTGTTACTTCGTCTCTCCACACCGCCACACGTCTCTTCTGTATAAACCGCGCCTTATATGCTAGTCTCTTCCCTCTAAATCTTAATAATTCTTACAGGAAGAAAAGAAAGCACAAGTAGAACGTAAGATAGAAGAGCAAGCTCGTTTACAGAAAGAAAAAGAACTGAAGGAAAGAAAGAGTTTATTTGCGGATAGGGAACACAAAAAGGCCACAATCAAAGCCCTCGAGGCCAAGATGGGACGAGTCCAGGAGTTTGAGAAATGGGAGGAGTCTCAGAAGAACCTCGGTAACTTTATCCTGACCAAAGCAAAGCCACACATATACTGGCTGCCTAAGAAGATGACTGACAAAGCAACGGAGAAGTTGATTTCCAGTAGAAAATTCCATGAGAGTAAGTGTACAATTTTGTTATGTAATACCCATATTCTCAGTTACTTCCTGCAATCAACCTCAATCGAAAAATTCCTCGAAATCTGTATTCTCAGTCATAATCTCGAGGTTCCTCTGTTCTTCCACTGGTTTTGAGTCAAGGAATTAGTAATAATGGTGTCTTGGTTGGTGTTGTTCAGAATACCATTATTTTTCAAAAAACTATACTCCATCGACGTTTACGTATCTCGAGGAAATCTTAAGTTGGGTCGTGAGCTACCTTGAGTTTATCGTTTCTTTCCTCCACTCTAATCTTTGACTAATTATTGTAAGGACTAGCCTTGCGGTAGCATTTCCCCTCTGCCACGGTATAAGCACAATTGATCTTGTGCATTTACATTCAATTTTACACCTTATCACTAAACGAGACAGCCTATATCCCCAAAAAGTGGCAGAAATGTTTGTTAGTAGAATTACACGCGTAACCAGTCCACATATAAATAGTCAAAGACTCTAATACACGGAGGAAATTCCGCGGGGTCCGGGTACCGACAGGTTAAGGAAACTTTTAACATGTGTCAACACTCAACAACAATCTACAAAAGATTTGTTTATGGGCCTAAGTATGCAAATGATTTTTAAGTTTTAAAATAAATCAAGTTACTTTAATGGTCACTCATTAGTTGACTAATAATATGGGTTAACCTGTTTTAAAAACAGTTATCTTTTTAACCGACTTCAACAAAAAAAGGAGGAGGTTCAAAATTTGACCTGTATGTTTTTAATAAATTATGTTACAATTAGTCAAACCATCATTCATTAACATTGTAATTATAATTTACAGCTAAATATGGTCATTTTTATCGCAGTGAGTAGAAATAATAGTTAATAACACATCAGTTATCACTTCTCCAAGCATTTGTCTAAAAGTTAATTATAAATAAGTGATGGCCCGACATCCTAGCTGGTAGTAAGACCCGGTATCCACCAAAGCAGAGCAGAGCGGAGATGTGTAAAATGAACCAATAAAATAGCTTGATCTGTCATGTAAGAAATTAAGAAGTTAGATCAGTTATTATACAGTACCGCTTTCGTGGATTCCGGAGTTCAATCTGCCTCTGAAGCCTTGGTTGAGTTAGCAATGCAAGTCCTGCAAGTAGCAAATATTTTGTGGCATGTATTAGTGATGATGGTGCTTCATGGCCGTGTTCGACCACAGCAACTCCTCCCGCTGATTATGGCTGTTGACTTTGAGAACTTCGTTAATGTGCTCTCAGATGGCTGATGTAGCCTATCTTGGCTTTGTATTAATAATGTAATAGGATATTTTGGTTTTAGGTTCTTTTTGGACCATAGGCTAGCCAATTTACGAATATCATACCTAAATCTATATCTATCTACCTAGTAACATTGCAGACTTGCCGAATACCTGGCCGGTTAAATATAAAAACACCACTGAAGAAACATATTGACATGAAAAGAAGTAATCATTGAACAAGTCTAACAGCTTTTTCACTTTGCGGTCATTCCTATATCCAGCTATAGTACCTTAGTTTCGAAATCATGCCGACTGTGCTATGAGCTCGTTGGCTACGAAAACACTGAGAAATCACTATCGTGAATAGGCTCTTAACCACTTGGACGTCCGGATAACTACAGTCACCCAAAATTTTATGCTTTGAACGTCAGGGCGTATGGTAGCCTCGCTGCTGCTGATATCGATGGGAAAAATGGATTTTTTCCGTGGCAACTCTAAGATAACTTTCTTAACAGTTTTTGTCGCGAAGGTCGCTACGGTTGTGTACGCGCGCGCGATCGGCTCTTGGGACGTTTGAGATAGAATCACTGCGTGGTACTGGACGTTTGAGTGGTCTTCTGGACGTCTGGTGGGAATTACTATACCATTATCCATTATTCTATTACTTACCACTTACAAATTTCAACTACAAATACCATAAATAACGAATATTTTTCCAACTCTATTCTCCAGAATGCATGATAAAGAAACGTCAAGAACTCCAGGAGGAGCTACATCGGATAGAGCAGCGTTGCCTTCGCATCCGAGGTCCCGGAGCGAAGGAGAATGATCCCGAGACACACGCAGACAGACGTAAACACTCTGTCTCCTCAGAACACGATAAGGATGCAAAGAACGAGGATGACAAGGGTAAGAAGAGAGACAAGTTTGCTATGGACGTGGATGATAAAGAAAAAGAAGATAGCGATGGAGAGGAGAGGCAAGAAGTTAAAGAGGAAGTTGACGTGGAACCAAATGTGGAGAAAGGTGAAAAGATTTATTTATTTGAAGTTTTTAACAATTCGTTAGTTAAAAGTGAACGAATTTGAATAACTATGATATTTGGACCGAATGATACTTGGACTGAATGATTCTTGGACCAAATTGCATCCGGACAGAATGATACTTGGACTAAATTGCACTTGGACGGAATGATACTTGGACAAAATGCAAGTTTAATTGTTTTTCATGGTTGGACGAAATAAGACTTGGACTATTTAGTACCATGACCCTTGATAATACTGGCTTGATATGACATCTGGGTCCCATTTAATCACAGAACATTATAAGGAGGGGTTAGAAACGCCAAGTAGCGCTTTTGCTTCGAAGACGGCTGTCGCCACTTGTCTTTCCGCTCACGCTGCTACAATTACTCATGCCCTCTCGCTCGCACCATGCCGCGCGCTTTATGGTGTTATGCAAATCATTGCTTAACCTGTGGCGACACGTTCCACGCCTACCTTGCACTTCTAACCCCTCTTATAATATTCTGTGCATTTAATAATGAACATGAAAATTGTCATTCAAAATGACTATTCGGGGTACATTCCTGCACAGACTAATCAGAAAGAACTACCATACATTCCTGAGAATGTTAGGACAGAAACATGTTACCTATTGCATGTTTATTGCATGTTAAACGTCATTATCATTAGTAACAAGCAATGTACCCGAATTGTCATTGTAAATTACAATTGTCACATTGATTAAATAGGCCCCTAGAGGATGTTCAGTTATTGTCGTCTACATAGATGAAAGGCCATTTCCCTAATTCTCGTTTAATATAAATAAACTAAAATTAGTCTAGTTAAAAAATCTAACTTCTATTTACAGATTTTTAAGTGAGTACTCAGAAATCATTGTTTTAATATTTTTATCTAGTTTTCTCCTTAATATTTCACCAACTTTCCTAGAATATGGTCTCAGTGAAAGAGGAAGGGCTTAGTGAGCAATATTAAGTGACAGTTGCACCGTACCACAACTCACTCGCTGTCACTATGTTATGCAACTGTTTGCTCACTTGCCATTTCCCTTTGTGTTTTATATTTTGAGCTTGAAATAATATTACTAGACATAAATGACCTATTTTTCAACCTTGAGAAGTTTGTTCTTTCAGTTGAGTTTGATATTTGGTCAAACCCATACCTATGCCACCTTCCTGGTAAAACCCCAAAATCCACAGACGATAATGTCCTAATTTTCATCAAACTACTCCCTTATGATCAAGATCAATACAGATTAGGCGGAAAAATCTGCACTTTTTAAGTGGTAATTAAAATAAACCTTATTCGATTCAAATAGAGCTGAAAAAAGTATTTAACAGTAAAATCTAATCCAGTTGACTGCAGCGTCGTTTTGCGCTAATAGGCTTAAAAGAACATATCTGTAAGGTTGCTGTTGGGCATGCTCGAGCATTTCCCCGCCTATTCTGAATTGACCCTTATTTCTGTACTTTCATTACTGTAATGTGCCTTTCATTATCATAATAATTTTTGAACAAGAAAATCTAATTAATTACAGATGTAGAAGAAAAAATGGACACAAGTGTAGAAAAGAATACAACCATGGAGACAGAAGAGACAAACGGTGTGACAGTAACAGAAGAACCTCCACAACATGAGAACAATGAACCAACAGAATCACACAAAGATACCATCGACGACCCACAACATTCCTGAACCTAGCACCATCTAACCGTGTAGACTATATTATTTGTGTGTAAGTGTAAAATATATTACATTGTGAGTTTTACATTGTGTTTTCACTAAAGGAAATAAAAGTGATAAATTGAATATAAAAGTAGTATAATTAATATAATTTACATGGGAAAACATCACAGTTTACTTTTACATTTATTTAGTTTATAAAGCATTATTAGTTTGGTCAGCATCACCATGGATTTAATTTTGAAGAAGGTTTCCTTGTAATTTTTTCGTTAAAATTGTCTGCAAAGTAATATATTTATTAATACTCTGTGGCAGAGGGCAGTGCTGACCAGACCATAAGGGGCCGATTTCATAAACATGAAAATTGTCATTTACATTGACAATTCAACATACATTTCTGGTTAGTTATGGCGTAAATATAACATTAACATTCTCAGTAATGTATCTCATATTGTCATTGTACATTACAAATGTCACGTTTATGAAATAGGCCCCTGTGCCCTATTCAATAAACGTGACAATTTGTAATTTACAATCACAATTGAGAGTACATTGCTGAGAATGTTAGCGACAGATTAGATTACTTACTGCATGTTTAGCATCATTGTAAATTACAATTGTCATGTTTATTAAATGGGAGTAATTGTATGTCAGGCATACAATAAAGCATTTTAATCAAATGGTATTGGAATGAGTTATTGAACTTATTGACAATAAATGTTAGTTCTGAGATAATTTCTGTCTCTCTGAAAAAAAAAGTACCACATTGCTCAAAGGTTTACAGGCAGTCTAAGGGTTGAGCCCCGTCTGGCAGCACAAAATCGCATTTTTTTACGCTCTATCCTTTTCTGTCGCTCAGGAACGTCATTTGCTAGAGCGAGAAAGATAGCGGGAATGCGATAGCACTGGCAATGCGATTCCGTGCTGGCAGATGAGGTTCAACCCTAATTCTACCAAAGAAGCTAGATTCCCGTCATTCCCGATATGATTCCGTGGCGATATCTACTCCTACCCAGTCAATGTCAGACTGATGAAGTAACTAAACAGCTCTCAAGTAAAGCAGCAAAGCCTAGCATATCACCCACGAGAAAATTATAAAAACCATGTCATTGTTACTTTGCGTATGCGAAAACGAGCTCGCATGACGGTTTTGTCGCTTTGTCGTGAGTGGTATGCTAGCCCTACAGGCACTACACTGCCGCCGAGAACAGACTAGAAGGTCGAGAACTATGTGGGGACGCTACAATGTTCTCACAGCGCATCGTGAGTGTAGTAATTTCTCTTTTTGGCGAGAATTTCTTGCAAGAGTGTAGTGCCTGCTTAGGTTGACTCACAGAACATTATAAGAGGGGTTAGAAATGCAAACTAGCGTTTTTGCTTCGGAGACGACTGTCGCCACTTGTCTTCCCACTCACGCTGCTACAACTAATTATGCCCTCTCGCTCGCACCACGCCGCGCGCGTTATGGTGTTATGCAAATCATTGCATAACCGTGTGGCACGCGTTCCACGCCTACTTTGCACTTCTAACCTCTCTTCTGTGGGTTAACCTGTATTATCTTGCTAAAAACGTTTGTTCTCATAAAACTACAGAATTATTAAGCATTAGTCTCCACAGTGCATACTCGGTGTCAGCAGAGAGCGTAATATAAATAGAATAAGGGCCTGTTTCACCACTTTTGGATAAGTTCCTGTTAGCGTATCTGACAGATCGTTTGACATATTTTGTATGATAGATGTGTCAGATAAGCTAACAAGAACGTACTAAGAAGTGGTGAAACAATGGCTAAGTATAATAAGTAGTGTTATTCAGTCGAGGGTGAATATTCTGGAGGCGATGTCGTCGAGCATCCAGTCGATGCCGGTGAGCAGGTTCTCGCCGGTGACCGCGGAGCAGCGCACGATGCGCCAGTGATGCGTCTTTATGCTGTCCAGGTCCAGAGCCTGAAATAGAGACGTGCATATTATTATAACACTTTATTGCACACACAGACAAATTGATACAAACAATAGTAAACACTTGTAAAAGAGGTGAGCTTATCTCTTAAGAAATTTCTTCATTTTAAGGGGATGTCAGACTATCAATCGTTAACCTGAACAACTTTCACGACAAAAGATTTTGTTTCGCGATTTCGATTTTGTTCCCATAGAGAAAGTTGTTCAATTTGATAATCGAATCATCCCCTTAAAATAGTTTCAGCTAATTTTGTTATACCCATTGATAAAAGCCAATGCCAATCGATGCCAATCTTCCTTACAAGCATGGAGACACAAAAATTGCCCATTCACAGATTGACGATTGATGGAAATAGTGATGGTTTTCCGCGATTGACTCGAACAGTTCTCGTGATCGCGATCGACCGTTTGTGAACACCCCTGGAATAGAGGATAGTACTCGTACATACCTCCCTGATCTCCTGCAGGCTGAGCGCGCCGGGCAGGTCGGCCTTGTTGGCGAGCACGAGCAGGGTCGCGCCGGCGAGTCGTTCCTCGCGCAGCAGCGCACGCAGCTCGGCCGCGCTAGTAGGAGTACATACCTCCCTGATCTCCTGCAGGCTGAGCGCGCCGGGCAGGTCGGCCTTGTTGGCGAGCACGAGCAGGGTCGCGCCGGCGAGTCGTTCCTCGCGCAGCAGCGCACGCAGCTCGGCCGCGCTAGTAGGAGTACATACCTCCCTGATCTCCTGCAGGCTGAGCGCGCCGGGCAGGTCGGCCTTGTTGGCGAGCACGAGCAGGGTCGCGCCGGCGAGTCGTTCCTCGCGCAGCAGCGCACGCAGCTCGGCCGCGCTAGTAGGAGTACATACCTCCCTGATCTCCTGCAGGCTGAGCGCGCCGGGCAGGTCGGCCTTGTTGGCGAGCACGAGCAGGGTAGCGCCGGCGAGTCGTTCCTCGCGCAGCAGCGCACGCAGCTCGGCCGCGCAGCCCTCGAGGCGCCGCGCGTCCGCGCTATCCACCACCCACGCGACCCCGTCCGTACTCTCGAAGTAGTTCTTCCAGTACGACCTGCCGGGGAATCGCTGGTGCTGATTACAACTTTTCCACAGATTACTATACTCCATTCAAAATAGCAACGATATTTTAAGGCCATTATGCATTACAGAAACAGAGATTTGAAACACTTCCTCTCACTTATTCTTAGAACAGCTTTAGTCATGTCCGAGATATGTCGGATAGTATATGTATCCGAAAAATTAATAACATTTGGTAATCAGAATTGACCAGAAAGCGAAGTAGGAATCGGAAAATCTCGTCGTCCTTATTTGGAATGAAGTATAGTTATTTCTTAATAGATACATCACTTCCTTAGAAATCGATAAATTCTCACACTTCAATTACCTACTGCCGGACGTTACGCGCAAAAATTGACCAAGTGAAGCTTGCCACATCATTGGTATTACTTCGTACATCGCGCGATGTTGCCGTCTGGAGTGAGTGACAGAAATCAAGCAAGCGCATCACATATGATGATCCAAAGTGTAGGTATTTATCTCAGTATCTACAGCCAAGTGACAGGTGCCTGACTCTGCTTTATGTTGATATTTAGTGCTCTCTCTTGTGTCACCTCACTTCACGAATGAAGTATGTATCAAATTTTACAGTTTAGTTTATTCTATCATGTGACTGATCTGACAGAAACAATAGAAAGTATGTACTCTGTGACAGATTAACGCAATGTAAACAGACACAAAAATAATCACCACTTTTATCTACAATCTCTTTTTGGAGCCTAAAATGCCTACCAACCATACCTTCCCTGTTTCTCTTCACTGCTGTAGATGGCAAGTTCACTCAGTACAGGAAGCACAAATTAAGGGAATATAATTCGGAGCGCGCTCCATACAAACGAAGTCTGGTGATATTAAGATACAAACCAATTAAAGTCAATGAAATTTTTCAGATACAATCTAGAAACTAATCTCTATGCTTTGTATGAAGTCAGATTTTCGTTAAAATGTATAGATTTAAAGTTACAGTGCCTCAAAGATTTCCATACAAATCTTAAATTAATCCTAGCATTGAAACTGTATATTTTAACGAAAATCGGACAAGATACGAGCGAAGAGATTTGTTTTTAGGTTGTTTCTGCAAAATTGCATTGATTTTAATTGCTTATTATTGAAAAAAAATCACTAGACTTTGTTTGTATGCAGCGCGCATTTACGCATTCGGAATAAACTTCTCTTAATAATACTGCATTAAGGTAAGACCTTTAAGGGCCATACATCCTAGAATTACCTGGGAAGGGTCTCTTATTTTTCATTATTCCACAAGATTTATACAAGTTAGCGGAACGAACAAAATATACAGTATTCGTGGATAGTTTATCTAGTGAAATTATAAATTTAATACATGATTAAAATTTCAAACGCATTAGATTTTTTTTCTAAAAGTTAAGAAAATAACACATTTTTAACATTATCTTCTCAAACTAGAATAACTTGCAACCATTTACAATTACAGGAAAATTAACTTCCATATTCACCATTAGTTTATCTAGTGAAATCATATAAAAATCTATTAAAGTCCTTTTACTAATTCTTTTTAATCTAGATTACAGCACACGCACACGCTTTTCGGAGGGCAGGGCAATCATGTTTCTCATAGAAATTATTCGCCTGAACCTATGGCCCATTAAGGTAAGATTGCACTTGGCAGCACTGCACGACGCGACGCAGTACGACGTCGAAATTGATGAACGCATAAGGTAGTACCGCACCGCGTCGCGTCGCGTTATACCGCCTAGTGTGGTTATTCACCTCACGAATAAACTCCTAAAGCACAAGCAAAGCTCAAACAAGCGTTACCTCAAAGACTTCTGTCCACCAACATCCCAGATGTTAAGCTTATAGCCACGATGTTCTAGGGTCTTTATATTGAACCCTAGGGTTGGCGAGATCGTGTCGATCGGCTCCCCGTTGAAACGCTTCAATATCGTCGTCTTACCGGCGTTGTCCAATCCTCTGAACTGAGAGTCAAGGAACCAAAACATGTTAAACTTTGGTAAAAATTACGTAGAAAGTTATGTTTAAAAGGATACAGCATGAGTATTCGCATCTCCTTTTCCTTCTGACGCAGCTTCTTCAATATTGTTAGGAATCCCATTTTGTTTTAATTTAGATTTACTTAAATGAAATTCAAAATGATCTCATTGTTTTTCAGTTTCTCAAAAAATTTTCTAATCTGTCAGCCAGCTGTAAAAATGTCAAACTGTCAATCAGTGTTGCAAGATCCAATTTTTAGAAATCCGTAGGTCAAGGTTGAAAAATCCGCAGAAATCCGTAGAAATACAGACTTTTTACCCGACTGCGCCAGAAGGAGGGTTATGTTTTTCGAGCGTATGTATGTATGTTTGTATGTCTATTTCTTTGGCACGGCCTACAGCCTAAACGGCTTGATGGATTTTAACGTACGAGGCATCTATAGATTCGTAAAAATTGTGAGAGTGACATAGGCTATATTTTTTTAATATGGCGTTAGCGAAATAAAAAAGAGAGGGGGAATAATTTTTTTTTAGCATAAGCATAGTATAGCAAATTACAATATGGGTATCAAATGAAAGCTAGTAATCAGACGATTCCAAATATATAAATATTATAATACTTTTATGTTACCGTTTTGACACAAGACTAAAAAGTATGAAATAAACTATATTATTAAGATAAACAAAAAACCCGACTGCGTAAAAAACCTATTAACTGAAAAGAGAAAAACAAGCTCTATAATCAATAATCAGCTATAACAGCTTTATTTGAGCTAATAAAATTTGAATGTTATTAGGTAGGTATTGCAGGCGGCAATTTAATAATTATTTAAATGCTTTATCTGACTATTTTGGAGGGAACAAACCCAAAACATCGCTCTAAATTGGCGAAGAAATTGGAAACTGAGGTTCGATTCACACCAAAAGAGCAGTGAAGCGCAGCGGCCGCAGGAGCATTTTCGGAGCAAACGTTACCTAGCATTTTGAATCTTATTTTTAGTTAGTTAAGTCCAGATTGACTTGAAGTGACGACGGGTAGCGCGGTGCCGCTAGGCCGCTCCTCCCCCGCCCGCGTAGTACCCATAGTTATAAATTTCTCTGTATTTAATTACAGATTTGGACTTTTAATAAAGATGACAGACTTTTCACAAGTTTAATGTGAGAAAGATGTTAAATTGCCCAGTGTCTTCGCATCTTCAATTTTAAGCTGTATAGATGGTTTTGGAAAAAGAACTCAAAATATTTAATATTATAACAAGATTGTACTGAAACTTGGTTTTGTACTAAAATTATATTACATTCATTTAACAGGGTCCAAATTATATCAATTTAGTACTGAAAATACCAAAAACGGTCACACTGATTAGGACGGGCCGCGCGCGGCGCCTCGCGACAAAAATAAATCCGTAGATCCGTAAGTAGGCCTGGCCAAAAATCCGTAGATCTACAGATAAAAGCGTAGGTCTGGCAACGCTGCCGTCTTGCACTGAATATTTTGTCAATGTACTATGTTTTTATTACAATGCTAAAGTGAGATGGAAGATACACAAACTTAAATTATTCTATTCTTTCGCTCGTATTTGTTATAGCAAAAAATGTTCCATAAAATGTATTATATTAGGGAAGCGATCGATATAATTAAAAGACTTTCACTATTACGTACCTAGTATAGGTAATAGCTTACACTTAAAACAGCTTTTAGGGTTCCGTATTCAAACAAGAAACCGTTATACATTCAGATTTTCTAGTACAGAAGTTGTTAATTTTGATGAACTGAAGCACCCCTTTGTTAGAATTTGTAATGAGATATAAGCCATTTTATTTAATAGGTGATTGTGATCTTATTTTGGTAGACACAGTATTATCAATCCAGACTTGAGCGGCAGAGTGAGCTTGTCTAAATAGGACCGAAATAGAATGGATTTTGATTTAAGAGATTTCGAACTCGAACTTAAAAATCGTCTCTAGCTGAATCTCGGCCTAAGTTGTTGAAGTGAAACTTCTTATGTGAGTGCTTTGAAATTCTGATCCGCAACGTTTTTGTGTGACGGAAGTTTGAAATTTGAAATCGGGAGCGGTTGGTTGAAATTTAAATCAGGAGAAGTTTCACATCTGCCGGGCGTCCCGTGACGGCAAACTATTTACAATGATTAATTATTGATGATGCTTTTTTCTGCCACATGATTGTTTTTTTTTGTGTCCTTGATGCCATTAATATTTAACGCAATATAGGGATTTCAGGGACATACAGACGTGTTAAATACAGTCATGATAATTGATAACAATCACGAATGATTCAATGGTTGCACCTAGTATTTTGGCGTAACGTCACAGGTAACGTTCCTGTTCCTGAAGTTCCTAGCTTCCCGTGCCTGTGACGTACCAAAAACAAAACAAAAATTATTTTTTCAGAAATCGAAGAGAATCCATTATTGACCATAGAGTAAAATATCCATCCATGGCCGAATTCGTCGCTGTCAAGTCTTTTATTTAATTTCTTTGAAATAATGAAGCACCGTCAATGATTTTGAGTGGGTTTATAGTGTGGAAGTGATTGTGTGGCGGCGCGGGCTCGCGGATCGCTCACCATGTTCAGCGGGACGGTGCGCGTCAAGGTGTGCGAGGCCACAGGGCTCCGGCCGACCGACTTCCAGAAACGGCACAACATGACCTTCGGGAAACCAGGTGAGGCCTTCCTTCGCCCATAAATACTCGGCCAGGACTCCGCCGCGACTAACCGAGCAACTAAACTTTAAAAACATCCACGCTTTATCTATTTATTTCGCTCGTAAAATAGTTTGAGGCTGTTTACGAAAATGGGTGTTGGTGTAATATGTAAATACTGGTTGCAGACGATCAGCCGATAGACCCGTACGTGTCGATCGACGCGGACGAGCACCACTTGGACCGCTCCACCACCAAGCCCAAGACCTTCGACCCTGTGTGGAACGAGACCTTCATTCATGAGGTCCATAATGTCACCAGGTATGACACCAAATCACATATTCACCCAACTATAATAAAAATTAGCTGGTTTTTATAGGACTAAAATAAGGGTTCGAAATTATCGTGATAATTATTTTCTTTGATAATTATGATAATTATCCGGTAATTATCCAAGGTGATTTTTTTCTTGTGAAATTTCTAACTAAAAGTTCTAATATTGATGTTTGTGGTTTAATGCACTCTTATCCAGAAACAGTACATAATCTTCAGCATTTTCATTTCATATCATAATTCATAACAAATAATAAAAAATATGGGTGAAAAACAACAGAAAACAGTGTGAAAAATTATTTGTGCTTGTGAGTTTCATTTTTTGTTAATCTTTATCGGATATATGTGGCATGACATTGATAGCGTAAACTTTATGTTTTTCCAATTAATTTTATAATTATCAAGATAATTATCAACATATATTTACAATTATCATCATAATTATCCTTTTGAACCCTGATTGAAAGTGTTATAAAATTTCTTATTGGACTTCACTTTTCATGTCAGCTTAAAAGCTAGTGTCAATCAAAAAGAATACCGCGTCCTTGAGCAAAATGCAAACACAAAAATGTTAATATCAATGTAATGTAAACAAACAAAACATTTTTAGTTTGGGCATCACCGTGTTCCACGATGCTGCGATACCTCCTGATGACTTTGTTGCAAACTGCACTATTCCTTTCGAAGACCTCATGCACCGTGATAAAGACGCGGCTGACTTCTGGGTGAGTACGAACACACTGTTATCAACGATGCTGCACTGTCAATGAAATTACGTCTATCCACCTTAATCTTGTGATAAGATACACAGTGTTTGTACACAGACAAGCTATCAAGATCTATTTACACTGTTTATTTTGATTGATAACGCATAATCTTTCAATGTGGAAGCTATTATGATATTTTCAGTATATTTTTGTCTCAAGAGATGAATTGTTGGAGTGATTTGTTCTCGGATGAGCCTCAATATGAGCAGCTCGTAGATGAGGTATGTGTTATTTAGGTCGGAGATTGTCATCTGGATTGTAGTTCTGAGAATTGAGGTGGAATTAGTCACAGGAAGTCGAATGTTGTTGTTTGATTTTCCTTATAACATGTGCTCTGATACTTATAGTGGACAAATGAGCCAACTAACTACATACATACATACATAAACTGACGACCACAATCCCTTTTGAGGTGGTCAGAAACATTGTTACAACTACCAACTTTCCGTTAAAGAATGTAGTTGTAGCAATGCTCACATTTAGCAATTAAGTTTCAGGATGGAATGACGTGTCAAGTGGTGAGAGGTGGCTAGTCTTTCGCCCACATAAACATTGCACAAGAAACCTTTAATTCCTTAGTCGCCTCGTACGACACCCACAAGAAGATTCTATTCTAGGCCAGAACCACACGACATACAACTCAACTAACTGTTTGGAAATATTTGTTGTAGTATGTGGTTTAGTTTGGGAAGTTAATTGATGAATGTTGTTTGCAGGTGGATCTAGAACCTCAAGGAAAATTACATCTCAAAATTGATCTGAAATGGAATTCTCAAGGTTAGTGCTGGATGTGTCGTTCAAACTGAATTTTAACATAACTTTTTAGTAACCGCTGGCTCCCTGTGGAGTGACAAACCTATTATTACCGATTGTCTCTTGATTTTCAAGGTACAATGGGTATCGGTTAATTGTGGCGGTGGTATAATCCAAAAATTACATCAGAAAGCTATCTATGTGATATTATTTTGGGTAAAAATGTTGATTGATTTTGAATTTGAAATAAGGCATCCTATGGAGCTCCCATTAGTAATTTTATTGAGTAGAAAATGTTTACATATCGTTTATGAATTTTTAGAACTAAGATAAAACTAAATCAATTCAATTAATAAAACCAGCTGCAATTGACTGTAACAAAACCTAATAGTGAAGTAAGCTCGAGATTTCATTGGTTTGTTAAATAGTTGAGTTTAAAATAATCAATATAGGCATGAACTTCGGGTCCTATCAGGTCCAGGGTCTTGGGCATGGGCTTATGCTCATGGGGCAAAGACTGCATTGATACTATGAATGATCACATAATTATATTCACATAATGTGGGACAGGATAGATACTATACCATAACTACCCGCCGCCATTCATACATGGCTCCAGTCATTTTACGGCGTGGTCTGGCTAACATGACTGTACACTAGGCGGCAAACGTCTTGACCCAAGGGGAGGGGTGAGGGATGAGGGGTGTGTGCTGGTTTTAGCCTACAAATATAGTTCTGTGCAGTCAAGTTTTTGTCATGTTGTTTCTTGGCTTATATATAGGGTTTAAGTTTCAGGGTATCAAATTAAACAGTTTTTACAATGGGCCCAATGTTGAAATCGCAAAACAAAAATCTGCTGCTGTTTCATAGAAAAATGTCAATCACATTCTATACACATGAGCTCACCATGTCATACAACAATAAAACTCAAAAATGGCACATTTCTCTAATGTCACCTTACTAAGCTTCACTTGTGCTCGGTTGGCGTACATTGCTCTTGTCATTCCAGTCGTTTCAAATTTCCTTGGTCGATAAGCACAAATGTAAAACAGTTAAGCACATTTTGCCGTTCCGTTGACAGCGCGTTGATTTTCGCGTCCGCGCTGTTCCTCGTGTATAGAATGTCATTGGAAAATATTCAATCATTCATGAAATACATTGTTTTTTTTTTGTGATTTCAAAATTGGTCCATCGTAAAAGGTTGTCTGAAGTGCCCCCTTAAGAGCTGTAACGCATATAAGTTTAAACCCTATACAGGGTCCTTTTTAACATGCGTACGGTTTTTAAGACTATGATCAGACCATCAAACTGAATAACTTTTTCAATGGGACCAAACCACCGAAATCGCGAAAAAGAAATCAGCTATTCATACACAACTGCAATCCTACGCGACCCAAGTGGGACAGATTTTTCTTTTCGCATTTTCGCTGTCGGTGCCATAGAGCAACTCGTTCAGATTCATGGTCTGAATATGTTATTAAAAAACCGTCAGTATATTAAGTTTCCAGCCAGTATAATCAAGTGTGTCGTGTAACTGTGAAGGCGTAGTGGAGCCGGAGCGGGGCGCGGGGCGCACGCGGAGCGCGGCGGGGGGCGGCGGTGGCGGCGGCGGGGGCGGCGGGGGCGGCGGGGGCGCGGGTGCGGGGGGGCGCGAGTTCAAGGAGGGGGCGGGGTTCGCGCGGCGGCGCGGCGCCATGCGGCGGCGCGTGCACCAGGTCAACGGGCACAAGTTCATGGCCACCTTCCTGCGCCAGCCCACCTTCTGCAGCCACTGCAGGGAGTTCATATGGTACACACACACACACACACACGCTGCATACCTAGTGCCTAATTCACATATTACACAAACAATAAGGCTTGAGACCATTGAGACACATTGACCGACGCCGAACGACAGCCAGCCCACAAATAAAACCAAGATTAGAATGGGAACGCGTTCGGCGCCGTTAGCCGCATCGACCGGGCGGAGGATGCGGACAGTGTCCCATACTAAACGTGGTTACTAAACTAAACTTGGTACAACTGACAGAAAAATTGTTACACAAGCCTTTGTAACAAGGTTCTTTTTAAGGATCTATTATCGTAATAAGTGAATGTGTTACAGTCAAAACTCATAACCGGTCAAAACCATTTTTGACTGCAAAAATCTGACAATAATGGTTTTGACCGGTTATTTTAGACCCCAAATCTAACTCAGTCTGCTAGGTTAGCGAGGAGCATGTTAGGTTTCTTACAACCATAGCAAAACCGAACCGAATTGCTACTATTTACTCGAAAATATAATTATGACTAAGGGCATCAGTCAAAACCACTTTTACCAGATTTTTTCTGTCAAAAGTAGTTTTAACCGGTTTTGATTGTAACAAGTATACCACAGTCTATCGCCCACAAAACACTGCAAATACATTCTTTCCCCTAGTCGCCTCATACGACACCTATGTACCTATCCACTAGTCTATTTAAGCCGAATACTAATACAACCTACTTCCTGTTGCTCTGTGTTCTATGATTCCTTTGTCCTATGAAGATCTTGTATAATGTGAAATTCTTAAAAGAATACAAGTAACAAAACATACAATTTTCTTCCTCAGGGGTTTGGGCAAACAAGGATACCAGTGTCAAGGTACGTTTCAGATTCAATAAGTTTATTTCATTCAGTTTAAAGAGAAGTTTAGTCCAGAGCGCTAATGCGCACAGCATACAAACGGAGTCTGGTGATATTTTCAATATTAACCAATTAAAGTCTATGACATTTTTCAGAAATAATCTAGAACCTAATCTCTATGCTTGTATGGAGTCCGATTTTCGTTTAAATATACAGTTTTAATGCTAGGATTAATTTAAGATTTGTATGGAAATCTTTGAAGCACTGTAACTTTAAAACTATACTAAAGTTGCATTTTAACGAAAATCCGACTCCATACAAGCATAGAGATTTGTTTCTAAATTGTTTCAGAAAAATTTCATTGGCTTTAATTGGTTAGTATTGAAAATATCACCAGACTTCGTTTTTATGGAGCGCGCTCAAAATTATATTCCCTGTGTCCCTAATGTAACTTATCTATTTTTAGAGACTAGATTAGACCACAGATTATTTAATAGTTACTATGTAACAGATACTGCACTATCCAGGTTTCGTGCGTTTTTATAGCCAACCCCTACGAACGACGAACTAAAATGCATCTTATGTCAATGCGCGACAACCTGTATCTATAGCCGCCGTAGGTATTTATCGCAGCTGTGAAAAGGATATAATTCGGAGCGCGCTCCATACAAACGTACTATGGTGATATTTTCAATACTAACCAATTAAACTCAATGACATTTTTCAGAATCAATCTTAAAACAAATTTCTATGCTTGTATAGAGTCAGATTTTCGTTAAAATGTATAGTTTTAAAGTTACAGTGCCTCAAAGATTTCTATACAAATCTTAAATTAATCCTAGCATTGAAACCTGTATATTTTAACGAAAATCTGACTCCATACAAGCATAGATATTTGTTTCAAGATTGTTTCACCAAAATTTCATTGACTTTAATGGTTAGTATTGAAAATATCACCATGGTACGTTTGTATGGAGCGCGCTCCGAATTATATCCCCTTAAACGCGAGTGACGGAGCACTGATTTGATCATAAAACTGAACAAGTTTCACTATGGAACCATGTTGGATTCAATTCAACAGCTAGCATTATCCTCCTTAAACAATCCTATAGAAAAGTATTTATGTTATCTCCACGGTTTAGTCCATTTTCGCCGGATTCCTTTTGTACGTCTAATCTTTTTCGTCGCCTAACTGACGGTACATTTTAATTGATTGATATGTAACATGGATACAAACCTAATACCTTTGCCAGCTTTCTAATATGTTTACATTTTCGGTGAAATAGGAATCTGGCCAAACCATGTCCAAACAAGAATCTGGCCAAACGGAATCAGTCCAATAAGGAATTCGGCGAAAAAGGACGAGCAACGATCTTGTGAGTGGAAGATATTGGATCACATACACGACAAAATAATGTTTGTTCTAGTGCGTTATGTGGTGGATTTGCCATAATATGCCACCTTAATTTTACTAGGTATTCAAAAACCCTAAACGATAATGGAAACAGTTTTCTTCTGTAAGTCAATGACATGTCTGAGTTTGACTTTCCATCAATGTAGTGAAGAGATTTGTGAACCAGCATAAGAGGCTGGCAAAGCTTCAGCTATTCTGTATCTTGGGTTTAGTTCAAGAATGCGTTGAACATGGATTTAGAATGATAAAGGATACCAATCCTCCTAACAATCATGGTAACACGAAAATTGGCCATGGCTGTCGGTAATGTTCAACCTTTCGTGCGTCGATGTTTCAAACTTTAGGTTTGTTCCTTTCTGTCAGAACAAACATTTTATACAAACTATTTTTTAAAATTTTCGTCGTTGGTATAGAAAGGGACAAACCAACAACGACAATGTAAACATACAAAAGAAGGTTGAACATTACCGATCGCCAAGGAGTATTTTCATGTTTCACCGCTTGTAATGCAGTCTGCTCTCCAGGTATAGACAATAACTATTTCCAGCTTCCGTGCAGTGAATGTGTTATTATATTGTACGTATTGTTGCAGTGTGCACATGCGTGGTTCACAAGCGTTGTCACTCGTCCGTCGTCACCAAGTGTCCTGGCATGAAGGAAGAGGCTAGTAAGGTATGTAATTGTATACACACCTTGTAAATGCGCTTGAGTTTTTTGAATAATTTGTATGTAATGTAAACTTCTTCGAGTTCCTCTTCATAACTGGAGGTTGGCAGTTAACTCTGCACGTCACACAGGAGTTTAGAAGAAGATTATGCACAAAATAAGAGTAGCGCAGAGAGCCACGGAGCGGGCCATGCTATTCATAATACTTCTAGACCATGTCACAAACGTCGAGATCGTCCCAACTGAGGTTCAGGATGTCGGAGATAGAATTGCTGGGTTTAAATGGCGGTGGGCAGGATATGTGACGGCAGATTGAGTAAAGCTTTGACCGAATGGTGGCCGAGATCAGGCAAGAGAGGGGTGGCTCGGAAGACAGCGGGAAAGAATTGGATGATACTGGCACAAGACAGGAAAGAGTGGTATATTTGGGAGGAGGCCTATATCTTGCAGTGGGTGGACAAATGCTGCTGATGTTGATCTGCATGTCTCTCTATCAGTTGCAGAAACGATCATTGGAGTTAATCAACCATTAAATCTCTTGCTGTTACTTTTTGTCTTGTTAACGTAGAAAAAGATAGGAAGAGATTTAATGGAGGATTAACTCTAATGAGTGCTTCTCCGACTGAGCGTCTTAGATACATACTTATAAAGGGTCAAAGTAAAATGTAGCCGGTACACAATACTCTTCTGGCACTTGGACCCGTACTAATAAACAAATCTGATGCGTTCAAGGGCTCATAAGCTCGCTTTTTTGCATGCGTTAGAGGTGACCTAAGAACGCACGAGTTTTGGAGTTGTAGGAGAAAGTCGGCGGGTTCGAATCGACTGGTCCTTCTCCTGCAGTGTTTCTGAATAGGTGGCGAATGAAAACTCCTGAACATCTTGAAAACTGATACATTAGGTTCCTTTTAACCACACAATGATTTTCTGATATGAATTTATCTGATTCCGACCGTCCCGTGAGAATGGCGACGGAAGAGAGAGAGAGTGTTGCCAGTAACAGCTAGTGAATACTTGATATAATACAATGCAGTTAAAGTTAACTGACTAGCCACATTAATTATCGTTGTTTACAGAGGTAGTTCTGTTGCGTCTCAACAGATGGCGCTAGTAGTATTTTCTGAGCTATTGAAATAATGAAAACATGTTAATTTTGCGTTAACAGGAGTTTTAACTTGTTCTGAGTATGTACTAAGCAGTATGTTGTGTGGCACTTGCAGCAGCAGAGCGTGGGTGTCTCGGGAGGGCAGCGGTTCAACGTGAACGTGCCGCACCGGTTCGTGGTGCACTCCTACAAGCGCTTCACCTTCTGCGACCACTGCGGCTCCCTGCTCTACGGGCTCATCAAGCAGGGCCTGCAGTGCGAAGGTAACACAGGCACACTACCAATCTGAAACAATAGAATAGGATCTGCATCACTCTAAACTTGTGCGGGCGTTGCCACAGACGTAAGACTAATGGCGCCACATTCACACTTCAGAAAGAAGGCGCAATGTTAAGCATAATGCAAAATCGTATAAGGCACCATATAAATCGAAATCCTAAATCGTGCCTGAGCAGTTTTCATAAGATCAGCGGCCGTAGTATGGCATCGTGATACAGCGCTATCGCGCTTTCGCGCTTGAACGTACGAAATATAAGACGTGATATAGCCTTATCACGCGCATAATGCTAGTATAATATACACACCAGTTCGAACTAATAACCATTGTATCACAGCCGCTCCCAGGCCAGACGGGTTGTCTGGCCCTTTCACCTGGCCTATCGGAAGATCTTTCTAATTCAATGGAAACACATACCACCTCATTCCTTCAAAAACTAATTCCATTTTGATGTCTGTAGTATTCACAAGTTTGAATCTCTTTACTGAAAATTCACGCGTTTCATACTCTTTTTTTTATGTGTCAAAAAATAACGTGTATCTTAACTTTGGCAGTGTGTTCTATGAACGTGCACAAGCGATGCCAGAAGAATGTGGCGAACAACTGCGGCATCAACACCAAGATGATGGCCGAGATACTCAGCGAGATGGGCATCTCGCCCGACAAGACGCCCTCCCGCCCGCGCGGACACAGGGTAACTACACACATATCTGTTACTGTTACTGTTACAAGACGATGACCGAGATACTCAGCGAGTTGGGCGATTGAAAAACGCGCGTTTGTATATAGCTGTAAAAAAAGTCGCAGTTTGTCAAGGCAGATGATAGTTTGAAATAACCATGTGAATATCAATATTTGTGTACTTTTTAACCATGCGATTCAGGTATACTTTTTACACGTACGTTGATATGTCCCCCGCAGCAGCAGTACAACGCGGTGTCGGAGCCCTCCGAGGCGCCCGGCGACCACGACCACAGGGACGACAAGCTGCCCGACAAGGGTACGTGACGCACACGTACACACACACACGCACAACACTACCCCTCGATACATATCCTACCAGCTCGACTCACGGTGGTGGCCGGGACACCCCTTACGTGAACGGTCACATACGAGAATGAGCGCCAGTTTGGTAGAAACATCGCTGCGTATGTGAGGCTGTAGTGTACTGGCCGCCGCGAGCTTGTGTCGAGCTGTTTTTCTGGTCGGATATCTATTCTGTGTGATCTCTTGCCCATTGAGCTGTTAAGTACTTACGGACTAGAGGCGAAACGAACATCACGCGACACATGCGAGTAGGAGCTTCGATTGAAGTAAATGGATGGGCCTTACGCAAACATTTCAAACGAGAATAAACACATTACCCTTCCTTTTGCGTAGCGTAGTCGGTTAAAAATAAGTTTGTGGACCAAGTAGCCCTACTTTGTATGCTTCACCTAAATGCGCTTTGGGTCTATCCATTCATTTAACTTTGATCGAAGGGTAGGAGGAGGGCGGGCAGGTGACAGAGAATCTAGCGAGTGACTGAGTGAGATGCAGCAATTTAGTGCCCTCTAGTCCGTAGTACATAATAGCTCAATGCTCTTATCGAGTTGTGGAGTTTATAACAATGCTCAGAATACAAAATATGGTAATGTTTTGATGAAGTTAATACTACCGTTCTATGCAGTGTGATGTTCTGCTTCGCATGTTATTTATTTTGTTTCGATGTCAATGTTTTAAGACGACTACGGTGAAACAGGAACATGCTTTTGACTTTAATTTAAGTGTGTATCTATGTGTGTAACATAGGCCACGCCCTAAATCTAACAATTTGAAGAAAAAAAACGATCTATTGATTCGTACCCAAGGAAAATGGATATGCTCAATGGAAGGATTTTCAAATAACAATCCATATATGTCACGCGTACAATTCGAACCATCAAAGTGGTGTGGTTATCATAGATTTAGCATATACTACGTTAGATCGGCTACGGATTATCCAAGGCGAGACCAAAAAAACCTGAGATTTAAAAGCGGGATTCGTTCCGTTGACAACTGACGCTTGGGCCACACAAGCTCATAGCGTGTTCGAGAATCCGCGAGTTTCCAACTAGTCAAATTAACAACTCTTTATCAAACGTCAAAACGCGTGCTTTGTATGAAATATTGTACTAAAAATTTAATAGTGACGTCATTGTTTTTCGTCGTAGTTTCGATACTTTTAATAGTTTATCCAGTTATTAAAAATAGTATTCAAGCAACAGCATTACTGTAAATGTGAGTTTAGCGTTATTTTCAAACGGTTTATTTACTGAGCAGTTAAAACTAAAATATGTTTTATGTAAGTCAACTCCCCTATTGGTCTCGTCTATCTATCTCGCTCTAACATACGTTAATGCTATGCCCTTTCTCTTTCGCATTTCCGATCTAACGTAGTATATGCCAAATCTATGGTGGTTATCATTTGTAATCAGGAATATTGAACAACATTTTTTGTAAATGTAACCAAACTTCTGTAACTTCCAAATTGATTACTACAAAGTACTTTGAATATCACAACATTTTTTTCTGTGATGGTGGCATAGTTATCTATCCCTGGAGTACATACTGCCTTAAAAGCGGTGAAACATGAAAATGCTGCTTCGAGGTCGGTAATGTTCGTCCTTCTTTTCTAAATTTCTGTACATGTTTCCAACGTGTTAACTTTGTCTCTTTGTATCATGCGTAAAACCTAAGAGAACGGAAATTTATGATTGATGTCATTCGATAGAAAGGGACAAAGTAAAGACTTAATGATCGAGTATATCCATCTTCCTTGTACCAACCTGTGGAATGTCATGACAGCAATATTGCCAACGGGTTTTGCATTTTGCGAAAAACCAGATTGTGCACTAAAGTCACGAATGTTGTGTACTTACATAATTGCACTTGCACGAAAATCTGATCATTCATATAATTTGATCACCATACATTTTTGTTTGATGTTGTTTTTTGACGAGGAATTTTTTTATAGTGGGCCGAGTTTTTAATAAACCTTAGTTGGGTTGATACTTTTGAGTTTGATATGGAAATAAAATCGAATAAATAAAAAATGCCATATCACTATTTACTATGTTTGCTGGGTCCGACTTAAAATGCTGTAGGTTTGTTTAAAGAATGATCAGACTATCTTTTTCTATGATCGGAACAACATCGAAATCGCGAAAAAATACAACTGTCCAATACATTTGACTATATTCCCCGAGGGGGTATTCAGAGATATTCTGAAACCTCAGAACATCCACGTTTCACCAGTAGTACCGAAACTATGTCCAGTGTGACGGGGGGTGAGCCCGTCGCCACTTACAATGGACAGTGGGTACAACACATGCCTCGAAATTGTTTAAGTAAGATTGTAGTTTTGTATAAATAAAGCATCAGTCCATATAATACAAAACTACATGATACTCGACCCAAATGTATGTGTGTATGTGTAAGCAGATTTTTTTTTGCGATTACGACGTTGGTACCATAGAGAAAAATGTTCAGTTTGATGGTTTGATTACTTAAAAAACTGTCATCATATTTAGAAGGACCGTATAGTCTTGTCTATCTAACATGAAAGTTTATACAGGGTCCAACATAATATGCTGACAGTTTTTTAAGAGGATGATCAGACCATCAAACTGAACAACTTTATCTATGGGACCAAGGTCGAAATCGCGAAAAAAAAATCTGCTGTCCCATACAATTGGGTCGAGAAAGATTTTAGTATGGAACAACTGATTTTCTTTTCGCGATTTCGATCTTGGTCCCATAGATAATGTTGTTCAGTTTGATGGTCTGATCATCCCCATAAAAAAGGGTCAGCATATTAAGAAGGACCCTATATAAAACTTGATCAGGCGTAAATTTTTCATGATAATGTGTTGATAGTACTTATCATTGTATGTGAATAGCTTGTAGCACGTGTGTGTGTGTCCCGTAGATGCGAGTGTGTTGGTCGACGTGTGGGGCGACCCGGCCCAGTGGTCCCAGCTCCAGGACATATTCACATGCTACGAAGGTTCATCTCATTTACACGCTTGGGCTGTGGGAATGTTGCTTTTTTGTTTTACGTTTCTCAGGGGTCCCATATCTAAATATCTATTTGCTGTAGGATCCCACTGAAGGAAAAAAACCTACTCTCACGAATAAGGGTAAAAGGGTGTGGGTGATATTTCACGTGAGCTCGGCATTGATTGGTTGAGATAAGCTAGTAGTTGAATTGTTATTCGATAATTTTCAAGCCTTATTATGAGGACTCTAAAAAATCTTTCTTGGCTCTAAAATATAGTGTGAACTTCAATACGTTACATACTTTAGGAATGCTTCAGATTATAAATCTGAACAACTTTTACTATTGGACCAGTATTGAATCCGCGAAAAAAAACGTTTTGCTCCGTGACCATTTGTTCAGTCATAGTTTCAATGCCAAAATGCCAATCAATAGCTACTTAACCCAAACTGTATGGAGCAGCAGATTTTTTTCGCGATTTCAATGTTGGTCCCATAGTAAAAGTTGTTCAGTTTGATGCCCTTTTAAGTTAACCAAAATCTGAATATATTTATTGCGCAAATGGGTACATAGGAAATATTCCACAACAACACCCTTAGTACCCCCTACACACACCCTAAGAATCCAAATACACCCTACACCCTAGAATGACATTGCCATCCACTCGACAGAAGAAGAATATTCTCCGCCTCTGACATCTGACTTTACACAGATTTTTACTAATAGCCATGCTTTTTCTTATTGCTGTCTCCCGTTTGCAATGACTTCTACACAATAGCACCATTGGTCGGGCTCTAACAACTATAAAGCAGGCACTACACTCTCGCGAGAACTTCTCGTCGAGAATTCTCAGCAAGAACTTCCAAGGAAAATTACTACGGTTCACGATTCCACGAGGACTATGAAGGGCATCCACACTCTTGTTCTCGGCCTTTCTCGTCTGTTCTCGGCGAGATTGAAGTGCCTGCTTAACAGTATGGGACCCCTGACATATTTGCGTGTTGTGTTATGTTATGTAGAGGATGTAATGTTTAGTACTCGTACTACATAGGTACAGAGAGGAACGGCGCGGGAGCGTGGGGCTCTCACTGGGACGAACTGCGCGACGTGTTCACTGACAGCGCAGGTTTACTGTTTGTTACATTACCTATACATACTGCTGCGGTGCTGGGATCCTTGCTTTCTTCATTGTGTTCTGCTGATTGTTGATGCTGTGCAGATGATGTTTTATGTCTGATGACCCGTTTTAGGCATTGGTACGGCGATAGGATCGATCGAAATTAGTTTGATTTTTATCTAATGTCTTTAATGTAAGCGCTATGTTTAACCCTGAAACAACATAAACTTCAAAACAGCGTGATATATCCCACATTTCTACTCATTCCCCTGCACTTTTTACGGGTTTGTGCAATCTGTCTAAAAGAAGAAAAAATACGAATGAAAAAGAATTGTTTGTTTGGAAAATTGTAAGTTCTATTTTGAAGTGATTTTTATGAATGCTATTACAGTCACACTTTTGAAGTACTGTAGAATTCCACCTGTTTGACATCGTTGTATAATCGTTATTTGTAGACATTGACATTGACCGTACCATTGCCAAAATGTCTTCCGCTTTCAAAGTACCTTTCCCGGAATTACTTTTATCATGGGGACTATAAAATGAACATAAAGCACATCGAATTGTGTCAACATTCATCATAATCAGATATAATAATTAAATAGCAGTATGTTAAAGACAGCAAACTGTTGTGTCTGCAGGCGATGACTCCGGGTCTATGGGGAGCGCGAGCGGGGGCGGCGGCGGGAAGGTGTCGCTGGATGACTTCCACTTCATCAAGGTGCTGGGCAAGGGATCCTTCGGCAAGGTCATGCTGGCTGAGAAGAAAGGCACTGACGAGGTACTGTTTATTGTAATTATGTTGATTTGGTAGATATATTTTGTAGGATCTTCGTCTGTTCCCATCTGGTTTCCAAACATCCAAATTCATTTATGAGTTATATGCATTGACTTATGAAATACTGGACATCGGGTCCGCACTCCAAAAGTGTCAAAAGAGTAACAACGTGCCAAATCTTCGTGTGATCGACCGACTACGCGCACGTCTATAAGACGTGTCGATGTCAGAATTTTTGAAAACTACGCAAGCAAATTGTAAAAACTAATTTTAATAGATTCTATGCTTTTAGTTGAACATTATTAACTTTCACATTAGTAGGATGAAAATCGTATGAGAAGAAATTAGGTGGTTTCGTTAAGCTGACATACGGTTATGCGTCAATAAACGATCTTAAAATTAAAATGATAATGCCGTAAGCGATAGTCACAAGGTAACTTTATTAGGATTGACCCAAATATGTATCTTTTGTGGTGGTGTGGTGTGCAACTAATCTACACTAATATTATAAAGAGGAAAGATTTGTACCTATTTTTGTATGTTTGTAATGAATAGGCTCAAAAAGTACTGGGCCGATTTAAAAAATTCTTTCACCAATAGAATGCTACATTCTTCCAATTTGACATAGGCTACATTTCATTTTGAAAAAAATTAGGGATCCTTGGTAAAATTTGAACAATGTAACCGAAGGTGTAGAAAAATGAGTCTTAAAATTTATTTGTCTACCCCGTGCGAAGCCGGGACGGGCTGCTAGTAACATAATATAATGGTGTGTGGTGTTCGGTGCAGGTGTACGCCGTGAAGGTGCTGAAGAAGGACGCGATAATCCAGGACGACGACGTGGAGTGCACGCTGACGGAGCGGCGCGTGCTGGCGCTGGCGGCGCGACACCCCTTCCTGACGGCGCTGCACACCGCCTTCCAGACCACCGACCGACTCTTCTTCGTCATGGAGTACGTCGACGGCGGCGACCTCATGTTCCAGATACAGCGCGCCAGGAAGTTCGACGAGCCGCGCGCCAGGTACATAACCTATAATACTCTACCTTATCTTTATACGAGTGTAACAACACACCTGAGTCATATATCAAAGGTTGGTTAGACCATCAAACTGAACAACATTCAATATAGAGCAAAAATAGAAAAAAAAAACGACTGTCTGAATGAAACATCATTCTTTTTCGAAGTTGGCTCGATAGTGAAAGTTGTTCAGTTTGATGTGTAAACCACCATGACACCACACCTCACATATGAGTATGACAGCCGATCGAAAGACGAATCTATCCAACGCGTCGTAACGCGTTATGAGTTATAACCAATAAGATTGCGAAGACGACATCAAATTTCTATACGTAACTTCATGTCGTGTTCGCCATCTCTCCATGCCTACCGATTAGGAAGTCTGTCGATGGTTGACCGAATTTTAGATTGGGGACTCATGTAGCCCATCTTTTCAAATCGATCGGCCTATAAAAGCCTACAGTGGGCGCGGGGTTTTACAATGTAAAGTTTATGCAGATCAGTACTGATATTACCCCGTCGCCGTCGTCTCTTTTAACCATTCGTCTGTCGCATTTCCAAACAATAGAACATCTATTGTGTATGGACTAGATCTGCGTCTCAACGTTCTAGGATCGAAGGATATACCGCGCGTATGAAGAAATTCTCAGGAGTCTGGATACACAATACATTACGGTACGGTCAACTACGCTTGTTATGAAATGCCCAGCGTGGTTGAAAAATTATATCGTCTCTCTCTCTAAAATACGCATAATATGCGCTAGTAGTGTCGTAAAAATGTACCATTCGTGGCAAGTTTTATCATTGTGCGGCCTGGTCGCACAAATTTGCTTGCTTGACTGCCATTCGCACGTACGTTCATTAAAGTTAATCCTCCATTAAATCTCTAGCTGTCACTTTTTGTCTTGTTGACGTAGTAAAAGCTAGCAAGAGATTTAATGGACGATTAACTTTAATGAACGTACGTGCAACTGACCGTAAGAAAGGTAAGAAAACTTATAAGTACATTTTTCTTTTTACTAGAATATGCAAAATTTTTTCATAATATGTCATTATTTCAGCCAAGTGGTGAAACAGACCAGACCCTAAGTGCAACAACCTTTTTGATGTTACCCTGGTTTCTTAAAGAACACCCAAAGTAGCTATACAAAAAAGAAAATAACAATTATGCATCTTGAAAATCACAGTAGTCCCATGAAACATCTAGAGCATTTTCACATTAGTCGATAGTGTGAAAAGCCTGCTACCCTATCATTTGAAACTTTGTGCATGTAGAGATCGAGATAATAAAGATCAACAGTGACAGTAGACAATGAAGTCTAGCGTGTGGGGTATTGCCCTCTCTAATCTTTCTTGGAACCCGCTACGAATACTCAAGGAGGTAGGAGGAATAGAAAATACTAGAACCCGACTTGTTTCCATTTCAAAAGGGACACTTTGAACGAAAAGTATTTGATAAACAATGCTGACACAGAAACAGCAGGGTCCCTGCAAAAAGCGACTAATATAATAATAACAGATTGATCATTGCGAATTATTCTCAGAGGACGTAAGAATTATGATTAATACCAAAATATTATTCATATTCGTACTTAGACTCGTAGCCGTTTCATCTAATGACGACCAATTTTCTGTTTCCTAACGATAAAGGTCCTTTGATAGATCGAAACCGGACTTATTCTATACGGCAAAATCTTTTATTACTATGATTGTACACCAAGGTTTTAGCACCATGACAATGACAACCAGAAGCAACGAAAAGGACCAGAATATTTTATAATGTTGTTTACTTTCCATTAGTACATATGAGATTGTTATTTTTGCCAATAATAATTAATGAAAAGACTGAGAGAAACATATCGATTAAGAAGAAACAGCAAGACACTTTTAAGTTATTATTAAGTCATACCGTTACTCAAGGGAGCTTCACATCCTCTGCGGTGATGCCCGTAGCTTCAGCACTCAGCTCCATACAATCTGTGGCTAGCTGCAGCTTGGCCTCCAGTTCGTCACTCGACATCTGAAAGAGGCTGGCCAGCACCAGGCTGTTCTCGGCCGTGCGTCGCCTCGCGAGGTACACCGCGAGCAGTAGGTGCGAGTCCTCGACGCGAGCCAGCGCCGGCGTCTGGTCCAGTATGTCGGTGAACTGCTGGTAGGTGACGCCCAGCCAGATCATCGCGAGCGACCGGTCCACCGCCTCCATGTGAGCGAAGTCGACCGACGGGTACTGCTTCATGAGGAACAACATGTCGGCGACGTGGTCGCTCGTGAACCCGTCCGTGGTGGCCGCTTGCCAGTCGGTGGAGGAGTCGTCGCCGTGCTCGGTGCAGAGCGGTGCGCCGGGCGGCACGTAGAGGCGGCGCGCGACCAGCCGCTGCCGCTGCGCCAGTGTGGCCGCGGCCCCGCGCCGCCCGCACCCCCCCACCGCGCACTCGCCCGACCCGCTGCCAGTACAACTCTCCAAGCGCCGATAGTTGGCCAGCACGAGTATATTGCTCGGTTTGCATTGGGGCTCATCCACCTCGTCGAATTCGAGCTTCGCTAGCGGTCGGGAGCTGGACTCGTCTAGCGGGCGAGACCTGGACGCTTTAAGCGGGCGAGAATTGAAGGGTTCTTCTGGTCCGCTCCGCCGCCCCGCTCGTCGCTTACAACTGCAGCACGCGGTTGTCAGGTGTGGTCCCTGTGTGATTACCGTGTTGTTAAACGAAGAATTCTGATATGGTTAAAAAATAAAATTATTATATTACCTATCTTTCTCGCTCTAGCAAATGACGTTCTTGAGCGACAGAAAAAGGTGGAGCAACGGAAAAATGCGATTCAATGCTGACAGATGAGGATATTGATGTGAAATAATGTTATTTATTTTATTACTCATGGCGCTTTCAAGACTGTGGTTTGAATCTGAATATCCACATTATAAAAAAATCTTCATAAAATAAAGAAATTTTAATATGGCTGATAAGTCGGCTATTGCTGGCAAAAGATAAAGAGTGCTCACCAGGTACTCCCCAGCCCACTTCTTAAAAATTTCCCTGTTCTTAGAACTCTCTTTCACCAAGGGACAGTTTCTCTTGCTTATCACGGATATTCCGCATGATATGCACACGAGTTGATGTCCTAACTGCTGCGGCGTCCCGCTCTCCGATGACGTCACCAGATTCATGCACTCAGTGCAGACCACGTGCTCTTGGGACAGCTACAAATAACACTCATGACTATCAGAATAGGGCGGAATCTATATTACCAAAATTAAAAATGTTTAAGCGTAAAAGAAACGAAAACAAACGACTCGAACCACATTTGTTAAAGGTTATTTTCCTAATCTAACCTTTAAAAAAAACAACACAAAAAAACGGAAAAATTATGTTGTTTACGTAAACATATGATAGAGAAGAGAAAAATGCTAGATATATTTAAAAAAATACGCTATAGTACCAAATAACTTACTACTCTAGGTGAAATCCATTCGCTAAGCAATTGCTGCACATTTTCTTCCAGATTCTTGATGGCGAATGATAAATAATATTTGATTTTCAAAAGTTTAAGCCCGCAGTTTATGCAACGATGATGCATGATGAAATAGGATATTAATTTAAATGAACGAAAAACGACCGATGTAATTAGTTACCTAGGACGTCGCTTGCCGTGTGCCTACGAAGATAAAATGGCGGTTTGACATGTAAACAGCTGATCGGATCGCTTGTCAGTTACGTTCCGATACACGTTACTATATTGAAATATTAAAGTTAGGCATAAGTTAATAATCTCAATATTTTAACTTTAGTTAAATGAAAGAAAGATTTTGGGCTTCGCAATAGTCTAAAGATCAGTTACGAACATTTTACATTTTAACGGGTTCTTACCGCGTTCAGTTCCCAATATTTCCCGGCATTTGGCTATAACTTCGAAGTTTATGGCGAAAAATTATTAAAACTAGCGGGGTTGCTTTCGACACTATGGAGGGGCGTTTCTTACGATATTTATTGATTTTCATTCCATGTTTGGTAGGTTCAACAAACTGCGACCTACCAAGGACATTATTGGATGTATGTAAAATGTAGTGATGCCATTAATGAAATCCATTCTTTAAGATCGGAATTCCCGCCAAAAATTCTTGACAAAAATTATTGCCTTTGATAATTTATATGTCAAGTTGAGATTAGACAGTATAGCTACGAACGCGTCGAAAAAAATATCAAAAGTATCTGTATACACGCAGACAGATTTAAGTTGTATGGCGCCTCACGCACTACAACCTAAGAAAGTTGGCCACTTTTGTTTTATACGGTAGAAGCGTGAGGCTCCATCTAGACATATACTTTATCTAAGATTATTGCAAATAAACTCTGTTATGTTTTAAAACTCCTTTTACGATAATAATATGAGGTGATTTACTATCGCTTTTCGACATTATTAAAATCTTCGATTGGAATGACTTCGATCGAAGGCTGCTAAAAAAAATAGTTTTGCAAACCACACGGGGAGTTAGGGTAAACAGTCGCATTACTTTAAGGGGTGATTGTACCCATGATACTGAACAACTTTCCCAAAGGAGCAACGACAAATTCGCAAAATAAACTTCAACTTTTCATACAAACGTTCAATCAGGTGATTGAATTTAGTATGGAAAGACCAACATATTTTTGCAAATTTCCTATTGGTTTCTTCGGGAAAGTTGTACAGTATCATGGGTACAATCACTCCTTAAAGTAATGCAACTGTTAACCCTAACACTCTGTACATTGACAATGTAGAAGAGAAAGAGCATAGTGTTATGCGTATTTTTAGGGTGAGACTGGCGCGCATTTATCTTACTCTGTTATTCATATGTGACGTGTACAATTGCAGGTTCTACGCGGCGGAAGTGACGCTGGCGCTGCAGTTCCTGCACTCGCACGGCGTCATCTACCGCGACCTGAAGCTCGACAACATCCTGCTCGACAGCGAGGGCCACTGCAAGCTCGCTGACTTCGGCATGTGCAAGGAGGGTATACTCGGTATGTATCTACACTATTAAAAGACGCTACGCGTAGAATATTAATATATTAACCCTTAGCATGGCCGCCATCTTCCCGCAACGCGCCGGCGCGTCGAGTGGTTTCTTAGAAGCCCGCCTATTATTATGGTATATATACGGTAGTCCGTACTGTTCTTATACCGTTCGTACATAAAACAATATCGCCCTTCAAATGGCAAGCTTGACGTGCTCTTGACTGATCGTGGCTGTATGGGCTAGTTCCCTTTGCCTTTCCCAAACGGGAAAAATAAAACAAATAGAAACGTGAAAATAAATCTAACTGAGGGCCTTATTACAGAAACACAAAAGAAAACGATATGCAAAACATTGTAATTCTATAACCAGTAACATCTGGTACAGTTGTCACCCCTACAGTTTGCCGCGAATTGCACAATAGTTACCGATCACTAGTAATAAATAATACACCGATGATGACAAAAAGCGTATGGAGGGGAACTGCTCAGCACTGACTGCTTTTAGCGGTTTGTCTTGCGCAGAAGTGCCCAGTGACCTTGAGATTATGAGATCTGAGTTGTATGCCTGCGGTGTCAGTAGTGATGTGTGAGATTGGACGGGTTGTTAATAGTGATGTTTTGTTGCAGATGGCACAACTACTACAACTTTCTGCGGGACGCCGGACTATATTGCGCCTGAGGTAAGAATACACACATTCACATCACTGTAACTTGTGTAAACCACGATTAATAGCGCAACCACCCTACAATACTATATAATGAAGTTCAGTAAGCCATGGGGATAGAAAATTGAATTTATTTTCACTAAATGAACGTACAGAAATATGGGAATATAATTGTATTGTTACTGCTGGCTAGAAGTGTAGTGTAGTAGTGAGTCCCCTACAAGGTGGCCTGACGACCTGGTGAAGGCTGTGGGAACCCGCAGGATGAGGGCAGCGCAGGATCGGTCGTTGTGGCGCTCCTTCAGGGAGGCCTATTTCCAGTCGTGGATGTCTATCGACTGAGATGATGATGATACTGCTGGCCCTGAATTACAAGAAAAGTAGACCTGGATCCCGGAAGACAGTGGTTTCTCCACATTTAGATTTTTAATTAGTACAAAAATATAGAATGTTTGTCATATCACACGAGCGATTTTTGAGCGTAGGTGCTGTCGGAATGATATCAATTCGATACCGCCCCGGTATTTCATAGAATAATCAGTGCCGCGGCGGTGCCGTAAAAATCGTGGCGATTTAGTAGCGATATGTCGTGTCGTCTTCACGGTGCAGTTGTGAAATCGCCTACGCTTAAAAATAGCTTTTGTGATAGGTCTCTTATAAAAGGTGTAACAAAACACCCTAATTATATTTAAAGGGGTGGTTTAATCAAACTGAACTACTTTTAGTATGGAGACAGTCGAAGAATAAATAAAAAAATCCTGCTACATTTGAGTCGAGTAGGTACCTGCTACGATCCTGACAAACCTCTAGCTTAAGCACCGTATATGTACTAGACCCTTCCTACATTTCCACTTACGCTTGCCTTATAGATTGCACTCGTCAATCTGCTCTCATCCATTCTTTCCACATGATCTAATCTAATCTAAACGGTACCTTAAATACTACTAAGGGGTTTTGTTACAGCTTGTATGTCGTATCTACGTATAAACTTAGTGTGGTTGTGTCTCGGTCAGATCCTGCAGGAGCTGGAGTACGGTCCGTCGGTGGACTGGTGGGCGCTGGGCGTGCTGCTGTACGAGATGCTGGCGGGGCAGCCTCCCTTCGAGGCCGACAACGAGGACGACCTGTTCGAGAGCATCCTGCACGACGATGTGCTCTACCCCGTGTGGCTCTCCAAGGACGCTGTCTCTATACTCAAGGGTCTGTATTATTACGTATCTCTGGAAAGGTTTTACTTAAGGGTCCGTATGTTTAGACCACGCTCGGCGCAAAGATTTTTGTGGGAAAGACTGAATTTTACTTGGGTTATGGGGTTAACTGGATGGGCTGGGAAATCTGGGTTATGGAGAGACTCGGGACGCCGTTACAAATGTCTCAAGTGTGTCCAAAATGGCAGACGGTGACTCGCCAACTCATTTGCCCTCAAAACGGCCGCTCGCAAAGAGCGACAAGGCGGCAACATCTATTGAGCGGCTAATGTTGTAGAGAGGTGAGTCTGCGGATGCCGATTCCAGGTTCTTCCAGTCAGCAGGTCCCGGCGTTATGAATTTTACACTTCCAACCTGGAGCATAGGTTCCGCTCTTGCAACTCCACTCCTGGCCGGCCAGTTAAGGCAAGACAGGAGGTGAAGGCCAAATCAATCCGGTCCCTCCGTAGAATCGGGTCCGTGGGGTCGCCACTCACCAACAGCTCGCCACAAGCTGCCCTGCTGCGGGCACTATTATTGGCTGAGCTTATTTTGTTTGTGTAGTATTTACAAATTCTTACAGCACAGCAGCACGACATGTAGACGTGCGCGTAGTTCGCCAATCAAACGAAGACTGTCGCGTATTTGTGTCTCTTTATGTGTTTTGTTTCTCTTTTGATTGGGCCACTTTTGAGCGCGGGCCCTACGTCCATTAGCTGGTGAGTCAATGACTGCGCATGATTGATTTTTAGTAACTAAATGACTTGGGGGTTTTGACGGGAACTCTATAGGTAGTTTGGTCTCGCAAACGAAGATTGACGAACATAGTTATTTTGCTGGTCGTACAGTAACTAATCAAGCTGGTTGCCCCGCAGGCTTCATGACGAAGAACCCAGTGCGTCGGCTCGGTGTGGCGGGGGGCGCCGCGGGCATCCGCGCGCACTCGTTCTTCCGCGACGTGGACTGGGACGCGCTGCAGGCGCGCCGCCTGCGACCTCCCTTCCGACCCAAGGTGGTGAGTACACGCACTGTACTGTACTGTACTGTACTGTACTGTACTGTACCTTCCGCGACGTGGACTGGGACGCGCTGCAGGCGCGCCGCCTGCGACCTCCCTTCCGACCCAAGGTGGTGAGTACACGCACTGTACTGTACTGTACTGTACTGTACTGTACTGTACCTTCCGCGACGTGGACTGGGACGCGCTGCAGGCGCGCCGCCTGCGACCTCCCTTCCGACCCAAGGTGGTGAGTACACGCACTGTACTGTACTGTACTGTACTGTACTGTACTGTACCTTCCGCGACGTGGACTGGGACGCGCTGCAGGCGCGCCGCCTGCGACCTCCCTTCCGACCCAAGGTGGTGAGTACACGCACTGTACTGTACTGTACTGTACCTTCCGCGACGTGGACTGGGACGCGCTGCAGGCGCGCCGCCTGCGACCTCCCTTCCGACCCAAGGTGGTGAGTACACGCACTGTGCTGTACTGTACTGTACTGTACTGTACTGTACTGTACTGTACTGTACTGTACTGTACTGTACTGTACTGTACTGTACTGTACTGTACTGTACCTTCCGCGACGTGGACTGGGACGCGCTGCAGGCGCGCCGCCTGCGACCTCCCTTCCGACCCAAGGTGGTGAGTACACGCACTGTGCTGTACTGTACTGTACTGTAC